>OZ010788.1:343015690-345415690 GCA_963932465.1 Maratus speciosus
TGCCATCTAGCTTAACTTATTAAAAGAACACATACATCTTGAAATAAAATATTTTATAGTGCTGCCATCTGTTGGAAATAATGTAAATGCCTAATATAACTGTAGAACTATTGCATTGAATCTTAAAACACAAAAAGCACAAACTAATAAAGTACATCTAAATATCGATAATAATCACTTATTATCTATATTAGAATGTTTATAATTATCTTTAATTATTTATTAAATAGTAAGTAAATTAATAATAATATCAATTAAGTTACAATTATGATAAAAAAGTATGTTTATTATGCACACATTAAATTTAATGTTTTAAATTTTAAATGTACTTTACAAAATAGAGAGGGTAGGGAGGTATGTATAAACATATTACAACATTGCTTCATACTGTTAGTTACAATTGACAAACTATAATAACGTTCACCATTATAAATTTATTTTGAAGTAAGTCAATAAAAGTAACTTAATTCCATATCAATATAATATAAATATCTCATTACAGTGTCAAGGACAACTAAGCTCATGAGGACCACCATAAACACACAAAAAGACAAATTAACAAACCATTCCCCCAACATCTACCCACCCAGCCATCCTATTAAAAAAATTTTTTATATATTTTGTATTTTTTTTTGTTGTTGTTTATTTTTATTTATTTTTACATTTTTTTATAAATATTTTTTGATACACAAAATGTTAATAGTAACATACAAGAAACTGCCCCACTAAACATTGTTTAGATCATTAAATAATTGTAGATTAATGAATATATGAATTTCTTAGGAAAACCATGATTTAATGCATCATAAATTAATTGTTTAGTGTTTTTATTTATAAGATGTGATGAACATAAACTTTTGATTCTATATAAATGATTTATTAAAATATTACGGTAAACTGAAATATGTAGACAGGATTTAAAATGAGTAAATGTGTTAACTTTGCATTGAAAGTCTTTACGTTTGTCATAAAGATCAGTAATAGTGTTGTTTTGTGTGATTATTATTTTTAGATCTAAAAAGTTAATGGTATTATTTGTTAATAGGTTTTCTGTCAATTCTAAATTAGTCGGATAATCAACTGGAAATTGAGTAATATTTGATTGTTTAGTGTCAATCAAAATTATGTCATCAATATATCGATACAGCAGTACATTATCATCACTGAAATTACGTTCATATTGATATAAATATAAATCAGACATTAAACTGTATGTTGATCCGCCTTGTGGGATTCCTTCTATTTGTAGATAAATAATATTATCTTGTAAGATATAGTTATTGTAAATTATAAAATTAGTTAGAGTGTGAAAATATTTTAAATCCATATATGAAGGAAGGGTTAATTTATTTTTATATGTTTTAAATAGTGTATTAATTATATTATGCAGATCTTTAAGATTTATATTATTAAAAAGATCTTTGAAATCATATGTACGAATATTTTTAACACATTTAATGTCTTTAAGTACATTCACTAATTGATAACTGTTTTTTATACAATGTTTGTTATCAATTCCTGTTGTTAGATTATAAATTTGACTGAGAATTTTTAATAATATATTGTTTGCATAATTATTATATGTATTACATCCAATTGTAACTGTTCTGAATTTAAGCAGTGTTTTATGAAATTTAGGAATGAGTACTAAATATGGATAGTTAAAGTTAGTAAGAGTAAAATTTAGTAGTTTATAATAAGCACTAATATTATGATTGTTAACAATAATATCATCATTAGTTTTTTGGAAAGACTTATTTGATTAAATACAAGATGTAAGAAGATGGTGATATGATTTGCATATGATTGCCTACTTATTAGGGGATTTGTCAATATATGTGATTACATAGTCTTTTTGAATATTTTTAACCTGTTGGAAAATGTGTTTGGTATTGACTTTAACAAGATTTGATACATTTGCCTGAAGAGCATCAGTTAACTTTTCAATTACCAGTATTTTCCATTGAATATATATCTAAGCCAAATAGAAATATTTTAGAAATAGTAAAAGAAACCAATGTTTGATATCTGTTCGGACTTATACCATTTGATGCACAGTATATTTCTTGAAAAAATAGTATATTTTCTTTTCTTCCTAGTTTATGAATTATTTATTAATAACATTTTAACTGATTATTAAATGACTATTTAATTACTTCGCGTAAAACTGAAAATATTATAAAAGAAAAAAGAAAAGTGCCCACTTAAACTGATGGCAGTTTAAGTGGCAGTTTAAGCGGTTTAAGTTCACAGGCTATTTTCAGTAATTGTATATTATACTCTTATTTCAAAGAATAATGCCCCTCAAAAAATAATTTAAGGGAGGGGGACTACCCCCCCCCCTGTTTCTCCTCTTTTTACTTAACCAATGAGCCTCCAAATGTCATCAGGGAAGCGCCTTATCGAAATAAACTGGCATACCAAATTTGAAGCAAATGGGATAAAAAAAAAAACTTTTATCTAAATTAAGAAGGATATTAGCCTCCCTGTTCCCTTGTTTTACACTTAACCAATAAACTTCTAAGTATAATCAGAGAAGCACCTTAACAGAATAAACTGGTATACCAAATTTGAAGCAAATCGGATAGAAAACCCATTTATCTAAATTAAGGGGGTGTTAGCTCTCTGTTCCCCCTTTAGACTTAAACAACGAGCCTTCAAATCTAATCAGGGAAGTGCCTTATCAGAATTAACTGGTATACCAAATTTGAAGAAAATCTGATAATTCTGCATGAAAACCCATTTATCTAAGTTAAGGGGGGGAATAGCCTCCGCCCCCCCCCTTTATACTTAACCAATGAACCCCCAAAACTAATCAGGAAAGCGCCTTATCAGAATGAACCTAGAAAATAAAATTGAAGCAAATCGGATATTTCTGTCAAGAATTATCGTGTTACGTACATACATACAGAACCGGCAGGCACATTAACTCACAGGCTTTGGTAGCCTGTGAGCTAAAAACAAATTAAAATAAAATAGTCTTAAATTTAGAACAGTGACGATTTTAATATAATTAAAATAAGTAAAAACAGGAGAAAAACTAAAATTAATTTAATGCCACATGTCATGCTAATATACTTGTAATTAAGTAGGTTTCAGTGGATGATAGATGCAGCAGAAATCTTTCTCTAAGGAATGAATGGATTCTTAATTGAAAAATTCACCGTATTTATATCTGCTTGCCTATTTAATCTTCTTACCTTTTTATATCTTCTGACCTATGTAATAAAACAACATCGAAACCTTTTTTTAAAAATATAAATGTTCAAATTACATTTCAGAATAGTTTTATACTAATTTAAGTTTTATATTAATTTAAGTTTATTTTTTGATAAATATTCCTTTTAAGCTAAAATATCAAGACAGGATATGTTCAATTCATGCGAAAAAACTTTGCTCTTATGAAAATACAACAAACAACACAGAAGAAAGTATATCAATACACAATATGAAATAAGCATTGTATTCAGTAGAATAGTATACATTTCAGTCTGGGAAGCTCTTTTTAAAAGCAACGAATCATCATAGTGAATGAGTGCTTTGTCCTTGACATTTCCCCCAACAGACGAGTATCAAAAAGCAAAGTTTACCATAAGTGGACTCTGATTGGTTGCTTGCAAGCCAAGCAACCCAGGGGCTAAGGACTCCATGATAATCAGCTATATTCTGTATCAACTGGAACTCAACAATAATCAAAGCTCGTTTGATTATTCATGACATATCAATAGCTATAGTTATATCAATATGTGTGGACCAATTACAACAGTGAGAGAAAGAAGTAGGATAAGTGTTATTCAGTATTACACAGACAAGCGCTGGAATAAACTCGGAAGTTTTCAGCGAAGGAATATTGCAATGATCGGGATATTTCTAGAGATAATCAGAGGAAAGAAAGATAATCGAGGTAGATTTTCTGTTTTGGAGAGAATGGAGGGTGAAAACATTGTAATTGAATATTGGGCTAGGTTTTTCGGGGCTGTGGCGGTGTGCACAAAACATTATTATTTTTTTGTTTTTGTTTTTGAGATATTCTAAGCTCTTTTTTCGAGGCTCATGTTCAAAATTCCAGTGAGCTTAAAACATCGTTATTTTATTGGGATATAGCAATAGAGTCAAGTTTTAGATATTGTTATTGCAATATTTAAAAAATATCAATATTTGTCGATATATTGATAAATAATCCAGCCCTAGCAGACAGGCAGACAAACTGAATTCATAAACTCATTGAACTATGACGGAAATTATTAAAAACGAAATTTTTGACGTTAAAAACATCGAAATCAACCTGAAACACACATTTATATAATGGATAGTAAGAGAATTCAGAAAATGATGCCATTTTGAATAACGGCCGCCATCTTGAATTCCCACGACTTTACGTGATGCCTTCCCCTCTGAAATGCATTTTATTAATATAAAGTAGATACTGAACAATCTGTATATTCTTATCACAATTTGCAGTTTTCTCCTTATTTTAGTTGTGTAGCACTCGGACTAAAGGTCATGAAACTAAATGTGTCTCTTTCCTTCAAGATGTTCTTTAAATTTTGTGGAGTTTTTTCTCCATGGTAACTATTCATCATTCATGAAGTCTACATTTGGCAACAGCTTAAAATTTGTTTTGAAGTCTATGCACATTTATTATGAATTCTTGCGAGTAATGGAGATTGCATTTAGCTTTATTTATTCGAGAGCGTGAAAGATGTTTTTAAATTATATTTCTCACTAAAATGAGCTGGAGAAATCTATTTTAATTTGAACTGAATAGGTAAAACATTGAATGCAGAATTCATGTATTGAGTAATGCGTCAGCCATGTAACATATGAAAAATGTAAAAAATTAGCAGTGAATTAAAAAAATATCCAGTTCAAAATTTTCAGCTGCTTGAATGTATAAAAGGTTGCCGTGTATAAAATGAAAATATTCTATGGAAACAATACCAAAAAAAATGTCACAACAGTTACATTTTAGATATAAAAGCTGAATGTAATGCAGATTTAATAAAATAGAGCTGTATATTAGAGGGGAGGAGGGAAAGGGGTGTGAGGATTTTGAGTAATTTCAGAATGTGTAATCTTGTTTTCTGAAATATTTTTCTCAAATCTTAAAATTTTGTACAATGTTTAACTGTATGGAAAATTGTATGTATATATGCAACACATGTATATATGTAAGCATTAATATTTACATTTTTTTATTTGTTTTGAAATAAAATTTGCATTTTGGATATGTATATTTAGGAATCGTATTCTTTTGTAATGTTTTCATAATTCCATTTTCTATATTGAAAATGTAACTAACTTAATAAATAAAAGAGGTATGCTGCAATTAGGTTATTAGAATTATGAAAATTGAAATTTTATAATTTAAATGATGCTTTAAATGCAGTGTGTTGTGGTACAATTGTAATCTTAATTTCCTTGTTTTTATTAACAGATGGCCACTCTACTCCACTGCAAATGTCTTCTAAAAGCATATCTATGCCTGCTAATCTTTCTCAAACACTTTCTGAAAACTCTTGTCCTCCAGTCATTCTTGCCCCAGCAGCTCCAGCAATAGCATCTCCACAGGTTGTTCACATTTTTATTCTGACTCCTTTATTAAATACTAGCAAACCCTGCAGCTTTGCTCGCATAATACTTGAAATATGCCAAGTGATATATGCATAACTATTTTTTATTAGAAGAACACTTTTTGGAATAATTCAAAAATTACAAATTAAGCCACAGTTTGACTAAACTTCATTATAAAAGTGCAACAAACAGAAATGAGATTTTAATTAATATGAAGAACTAAAATTAATTCAAAATAAATGATAATTTAAAAAGTATTTTGAGACTTTTATGCTCATTTCATACGCTCATTTCAGTATTCATTTGAAGTTTTGAATTTTTTAGAAACCATCTTAACATATTTACATCTTAAAATTAACCATCATGTCAAATTCCGAGCTTGTATAACAGTCTACCATTTCTCTGGTGTTAGTGGCACCAACATAAAATGCCGAAACAGAGTTGAAATAGAATGTCTCTAAAAATGTTGAAACAGAGACTGTCACCATTAATTTGCCAACATTAACCTTGACATCAGTTGGTATTTCCTAATATTCTATAGAAAATGGAATTTAGTTGTTTTTAAAGGCTTTCTTGTTGTTCCTGCCAACCAGGTGGAAGTGACACCGGCATAAAATATAGCCTGTATAAGATCAGGAACTATCACTCTTGATTCGCAATCAATAACTTCTGTAATCGGTTTATTATTTCCTAAGATTCCATAGAAATCATAATTTAGGACTCTTTTAGAGTGCTTTTTGCTCCTTCCCTTCGCTCCTTTTTAATTTCGAATTTATATACGACTGTTCTTAGAGGACATTCATATTTTATAAGTAACTACTGTGCTATATTTAAAGTTTCTAGCCTCTTCACTACCGCAGAAATCGCAATTTAGAAATTTTTTTGCTCCGGCAACTCTCTAGGGGTTGTGGCACCGACATAAAATATAGCTTATGTTTGAGCAGGTTCTATCACCATCAATTTGCAACCATTATGTTGGAAATCGGTTTCGTATATCATACGATTGCATAACAATCGTAATTTAGAACTCTTATAGAACACCTTTCGCTCACTTCATCCTTTTAAATTTGGAATTTTCTTTCGACAATTCTTAAAAGCATTTGCATCTTTGAAGTAATTACCATTCAAATTTAAAATGTTACCCCCTCTTTAACAAAAAAAAACGCAAATTAAAACATTTTTTGCTCCTGTAACCCTCTGGCGGTAATGACATCAACGCAAAATATAGGCTATGTTGGAGCGGGGAATGTCACCATTACTTCTGAAATCGGTTTACATTTCCTGAGATTGCGTAGAAATCGTCATTTAGAATGTTTTTTAGAAATCTTTTCGCACATTTTCACCCCTTTTAAATTTCGAATATTTTAAGAAATGTTCTTAGAGTCCATTTATATCTTATCAGTAACTACCATTCCAAATTTCATGTTTCTAAGCCCTTTATTAACACAAAAATCGCATTTTCGAACTTTTTTTGCTCTTTAACCCTCTTTGGAGGTAATGGCACTGACATAAAAGGTAGCCTATGTTCGAACAAGGGTTGTCACCATCATTTTAGCACCATTATTTTTTAAATTGGTTTGGTACTTCCTGAGATTTCAAAAAAATCGGCATTTAGAACGTTTTTTAGAACGCTTTTTGCGCATTTTCACCACTTTTAAATTTCGAATTTTTTAAGAAATGTTCTTAGCGATCATTTATGTCTAATAAGTAACTACCATGCCAAATTCCATGTATCTGGGCCCTTCAGTAACGCAAAAATCGCAATTTCGAACGTCTTTTTGCTCCTGCACCCCCTTTAGGGGTAGTGGCACCGACATAAAATGTAGCCTATGTTGGAGCAAGGGTTATCACCATTATTTTTTAAATCGGTTTGGTATTTTCTGAGATTTCGAAAAAATCGGCATTTAGAACGTTTTTTAGAACGCTTTTTGCGCATTTTCACCACTTTTAAATTTCGAATTTTTTAAGAAATGTTCTTAGCGATCATTTATGTCTAATAAGTAACTACCATGCCAAATTCCATGTATCTGGGCCATTCAGTAACACAAAAATCTCAATTTCGAACGATTTTTGCTTCTGCAACCCCTAAGTGTTAGTGACACTAACAGGAAATAGAGCCTATGTTGGAGCAAGGGCTGTCATCATCAATTTCCAACCATTACTTTTGAAATAGGTTGGGTACTTTCTGAGATTGCGTAGAATTCGCCATTTAGAACGTTTTTTAGAACTCTCTTCGTGCATTTTCACCCGTTTTAAATTTCGAATTTTTTAAGAAATGTTCTTAGACATCATTTATATCTTATAAGTAACTACCATTCCAAATTCCATGTATCTGGGCCCTTCAGGAACAGAAAAATCGCAATTTTGAACATTTTTTGCTCCTGCACACCCTTTAGAGGTAGAGGCACCGACATAAAAGGTAGCCTATATTGGAGCAAGGGTTGTCACCATCATTTTGACACCATTATTTTTTAAATCAGTTTGGTACTTCCTGAAATTCTGTAAAAATCGCCATTTAGAACGCTTTTCGCACATTTTCACCCCTTTTAAATTTCGAATTTTTAAAGAAATGTCCTTAGAGATCATTAGTATCTTATAAGTAACTACTATTCCAAATTTCATGTTTCTAGGCATTTCAGTAACACAAAAGTCGTATTTTTAGAACGTTTTTTGCTCCTGCACCCACTTTTGGCCAGTGGCATGGACATAAGATATAGCCTATGTTCTAAGTTGGACCAATACCATCATTTTGAGACCATTACTTTTGGAATCGGTTCGGTAGTTCCAGAGCTTACCTCCTACAAATAAACAATTTTTACCTCTTTATAATAGTAGTATAGATTAGATAGAATTGTAATTTAAAGCATATTGACAGTATGTTTATTTTTTCAGGAAACACCTAAGCAAGAATCTAGTTTTATATCCAAGTTGTTCAATAAATCTTCAAATTCTAGCCCGGTCAACACTTCCTCTGCAGTTAAGGATAAAATTGGTAAGTTCGTATTTGAGGGTTATTATTATTATTATTTTGTTACATATTTGTTATGAAAAAGTCCATTTTAAAGTTTTTTTGTTCTTATAGTTAAATTTTTAAAAGTAGTTTTAAATTGTCTAATGTTATAATAATAAAAATAAATAAATAATAATAATAATAAAGTAGTATTTGTTACTTAATAGTCACTTCTGACAAAATATAATTATTTTGGAACTAATGTTATTTAATTGTAGAATTAATTTATTGGGACAGAGCATTAGGATTTTATATGAAAGAAACTAAATATTTTTTAGCAAATAAAACATAGCCTGTGTAAAACATATGGAACTTGAATTTAATTCAAATTGGAAGTTTTTTTGGAGTAATTAGTCTATTGTTTTAATCTCAGAGGTATAGCTAACATTAATAATAAAAAAAACATCTGTTGTTAATATGGTGTTAATATTGAACTTTTTGTTTGTTTGTTTGTTTAATGGATTGATTATTTAAGCAGATTTACGTTAAGAAAGAAACCCAGTGGCATAGTGGTCAGAACATCTTTCTACTACGCAACAGGTCCAGAGTTCGTCTCTGGGCTGGGCAAGGTTCACTCGACCTTTGATCCCTTCTGGTTTGATAAAATTAGTACCAAGCTTGCTTGGGAACTAATCACTTGGGATCCTGACCACCTAACTGGGACATGTGCTGTATAGCACCTAAGGGGCTTGAGTCAAGAAAACAGGACTGGGCACTGCAGACCTTGATCTTTAATGGATTGTAATGCCACAAGTTTAGCTTTTCATGTTAAGAAATGTGGTAACCTCCATCTAAATATTTTATATTTGTCTCTAAAACATTAGTATAATTATTAAAATTGAAAATAGAGAATTACATCTACTTATTTTATGTATGCAATTAATTTTTAAAAAGTAATTGTTACTTTCAGGTGAAAAATAGAAGAATCCAATTGTGTTTGCTGTTTTTTATTTTTGAAAACTTGACATTCACTCAAAATTAATAATTGTAAATGTATTGGTTGCATTGCAATTATGTGATCAAAATTTGTCTTTTTTTATACTGTGTTTGCTTTCTACCTTATCTTAATTTCTTTGATGACAAGAACTGGTGTAAGCAAGGGAACTCCAATCTCCTCCCTGGAATTTGAAATATAATTACCTAAATTTGTTTTCTACTGATAATTTTTTTTTAAAAAAAAGAGAGATTTATTCTTCACAGAATAAACACTAAGAGAAAGAGGAACTAAGAATTTTTTGACAGGAAGGTACTGTCCCTGAACCCTTCATGGAAGTAAATTTTTATTTCTTTCTTTTTGCATTAATGTATATCAAATTGACTTTAAGCAGGTTCCGAAGAGCAGACTTTCCCTGACAAATGTATATATATATATATATATATTACATTAATTAAACATAACCTACCACCGTCAATTATTATGAATTAAAGCTGTAAGTATTCAAAAAAAATATTATAAGAATTATTATGGAAGAAAAAAGAAAAAAGTGGACACCGACAAAAATTGAAAAGCTTATACATTGAATTACGTTATCAAGGGCACAGAATTCAATGATATAAGCAAAATGGTTGTTTTCTGTGGGAAAAATAAGCTAAAGCTAAAATTAATTTTCCCCTGTGCCCAAACAACCACAAAAAGCAAGTGAATTGATTAAAAATGAAAGCAGAATGGAAACAAATAATATGAAATGGAAGAATCAATAAAACGTATTTAAATCTTTATAGGATATAAAATATAAATAATAAACACCATACCGATTAATATTTCAGTATTTTACAAAAATCCATGTGCACATGTCAACCAGTATATCAAAAAGATTAAGGTGAATAAAACAGTTAAGAAATCACAGTAAATGATACCAAAGGATGCAGTTAATACATTTTGAAATAAAATTTGAAATACCTTGTAAAACAAATTTAATCTAATATAAAATAAATAGATATTAATTACATTATTTAAAATGCACAATTAAATTAATAGATAACAGTTTAACAATATCGTCAAAATATAGTTAAAATTACACCCTGGTGTATAAATTATAACTGAAATGGAGCTAGAAAAAATAAAAATTAGAGCAATCTGGAAGAGACAAGAGAGTTGGTGCTGCCATCTGTTATTAATTATATTAAACATTTATCGCAAGATAAAAATTTGTAAGCTTTTGAATGTAAATAACTGTTTAAACAGCAAAACCAAACAAATCCTTATATATAGTGAATTATAAACCTAATATAAATCACACAATGTATTTAAAACTATTGTTAATAAAATTTAAAAGCATACAATATATTCTATTAGCTAACTGATTTAAACTAAACGAAGAGTTTAATAATGCTAGGACATTGATAATATATAGCATATAGCTATATGCTATAAAACAAAATAAATTCAGTAATAATTAATATAAATAATTATTAAAAATAATTTAAAAATTATTTTTTAATGAATTATAAATAAGATATTTATAAAATGAACAGGAAATAAAAAACATGTGGAAGTATATAGAAGGTTAAATAATACTTAAAATCCCATTACTTAAAAAGTACAAATATAGAATGAGGATTATTTTCAGACATCCATAAAAATCCATAAAGTATGAATGTGGGACATTCAAAAACATTAAACTAAGAGTGGCATACTATTAGTAATTAATATGATATTGTCCTTAGTAAATTAAAATTTAATAACAAATAATTGTAAATTAGATTAATGAATAATTAAGCTAATTATAATATTAATGAAAATCTCCAATTTACATATAAAATATCAAATCAACATCCACATAAAATACATAACAAAAATATAGTAATAATACAAGAGCCACGTTTTTTTTTTTTTTTTTTTTTTTTTTTTTTTTTTTTTTATAAATAATTAACCATTGCGTATTATCCAGACAACACCACCCTCCTCCGTACTCTAACATCTACCCACCCAACCAACCTATAATATTTTTTTTTATTATATTATTTTACAATTTTTAATTTTTTATATATATTTTTTTTATTTTATAATTTTTTTGTAATTTTGTTTACGCATGTGTTAATTTGTGTTTATAGATCATGTAAGAAAAGTACTAATTGTATATTAATGAATATATGAATTTTTTTGGAAAACCATGATTTAATGCATCATAAATTAGTTTTTTAATATTATTGTTAATTAGAGGAGAATAACATAAACATTTTATTCTATATAAATGATTAAGTATTATATTACGAAATACAGAATGATGTAGACAAGATTTAAAATTTGTAAATGTATTAACTGTGAATTTAAATTCTTTACGTTTGTCATATAAATCTGTGATTGTTTTATTGTCTTTTATTGTAATTTTAAGATCTAAGAAGTTAATTGTATTGTTAGATAGAAGGTTTTCCGTTAATTCCAAATTAGTGGGATAATCAACTGGAAATCGAGTAATTGCAGATTGATCAGTTTCAATTAAAATGATGTCATCAATATAACGATATAAATGTAGATGATTATTAGTAAAATTACGTTCATAATGAGATAAGTATAAGTCTGAGAGTAAACTGGAAGTACAACCGCCTTGTGGTATACCGACATGCTGTAAATATAAAGTATTATCTTGCAATATATAATTATTATAGATAATGAAGTTAGTTAAAGATTTAAAATATGCAATATCTATATTAGATGGTAAATCCAGTTTTTTATAATACTTTTTAAATAATGCATTTATAAAAATCTAATAGGTCTATATTATTAAAAAGATCTTTGAAGTCATATGTCGTTATATTACAAACAGAATGAAGATTATTTAAAATATTAACAAGTTGATAGCTATTTTTTATACAATGTGTATTATCATTGTTTGTAGAAAGTACATATATTTGATTAAGAATTTTTAAGAGAAGTGTATTGGCTTTATTATTATATGTATTACAACCAATAGTAACAGTCCTAAATTTAATAGGAGTTTTATGAAATTTGGGAATAAGAACTAAATATGGATAATTGAAATTAGTAGATAAAATATTTAAAAGTTTATAATAACTTCGAATTTTACGATTATTTACAATTACATTTTCATTAGTTTTTTGAAAAGACTTATTAGAAGAAATAGAATTTGTAAGAAATTGGTGATAATATGATTTACATATAATAGCATAATTGTTAGGAGATTTGTCTACATATGTAATAACGAAGTTTTTTTGTAATTTAGTAATTTGTTGGAAATAATGCTGTGTATTAATAGAAACCAAATCAGCAATATTATTTTTTAAAGCCATAGTTAATTTTTCAATTACTAATATCTTCCATTGATTAAAATATTCAATAGGCTTATTATAAGAGATAGAAATTTTATAAATAAAAATATCAATATCATATGTAAACTGTTTGATAATAGATTTAACATTAAATTTAGATGGAAGTCTATATTTAGTACCATAACCCATTAGTTGTTTCAATTTAAAATCATGAACAATATCAAGATTTCCAGTGATTATATGTCCATGATCATTGTTTATGTATTTTTTTAGAGTGGGGTCTTTGCAGTTACACGGAAAAGTACTTGCAGCAGATGTATTTTTTGAAAATGTATTGTAGTTAAAAATTTTCTCCCAATTGTATTCGGATATTTAAAGGTTTTTGATATATGAAGATTATTGATAGGAAAAAAACAATTTTTATCTTTAATTATAGAATTGATATTAATTTTATTAAAAATGTGATTTGAAAAAGTAATTATCATTTGAGTATTCATGTTCTGAATTTTGTGTTTTTTTTGTATATTAATATTTAAAAGATTAACCCTACTCATAATAAGGTCAAAGTAAATAT
This sequence comes from Maratus speciosus, assembly GCA_963932465.1. NCBI lineage: Eukaryota > Metazoa > Arthropoda > Arachnida > Araneae > Salticidae > Maratus > Maratus speciosus. Next base: position 343,029,079 of record OZ010788.1, read on the forward strand.
CAGAGAAATGTTTAGAGAAAGATTTACTTAGAAAGACATTTAAATGTTGTACCAGCTGTTTCTTTTTAATTGCAAAGATGTTTTTACGAATTAACAACCAGTTATAATTCTCTAAGTAATTTCGTTGAAGATCATTAATTTGTTTTATGGTAGATTTTTTGGAAACTACAACTGATGATGAACCCTTTCCGCGTTTATTACGTGTTGTTTTAGCATTTAAATTATGATTAAGAGTAGGATAAATTGGAGAATAATCAATATTGTTATTTATAGATGTGAAGACTTCGACAGGTCTGTTAAATACTTCACTGTTAAGTCCATAAGGATAAATTGTGTTATAATATTTCATATATGATGATTCCATATAAAGACGTTCTGATTTATTATATATATATATTGTTTTAACACTTTCAAGGGTAGTGGTCACAGAGTGTGACCACCTAATTCCAAACTGACAAACAGCACTAAGACTATTTTAATAAAATTTTGCTTTTATAATGAAAGTTTAGAGAAACAAGTTTTTATTTTCTAAGAAATTCGTTTGTAAATTCTGTTGTCAGTCAATCATTTCATCGTTTTACGAACAGAATTTTTCTGCCCCTGAAAGGGTTAATCTTCTTTTTTAAAAAATGGTGATTGTAATTTATTTTTGAATATTTAATGTTTTTTAATTGTTAAAGTTCTGTATGCTTTTTATTGCAATATGTTTTTTAAATTGTATTGCATAGGGGATTCTGACAAAGAGTTCTTAGTTGGGTTTATTTAATTTTTATACTCTCCATTTCAAAAAGCACGGTCTAAGCTACAGACCACAGGCACATATGTTCCACTATCTTGCCCCTCCTTGGATTTTGTTCTGCCGGCACCCATGACAGCAGGGCTTGAAATATTTTCATTACCTTTGCTTGTATCTGTTTGTTTTCATCCTGTCTCACTTATGTGTTAATTTCAGCATCGGAAAGTTTTTAAATGTTGGTTCATTGTTTGTTTGTTTTTTTACAAATCTAGTCCGTATGGAAAAACAGCAGTATGATGAAGATAGAGATACTGTGCATTAAAGTAATTTAACCAATATAGCTATTCATCACATAAAAAAAATATTTTTTTTCCTTTTCTAATCATTTTCTGAAATTATGCATATTTTATTTTTCACAACTAATTTGCTAAAAAGATAAAAAATATTTACTTGTCATATTGAGTCATTTACATAAATAAATTTCATATTGCTATATTTCTCAAACTGGCATTAAATATTACAAAATAGAAAAAAAAAAAAAAAAAAGCCAATTTTGAAAAAAAAATATATTCATCATATATATATATATATAAAAAAAAAAAAAATACTAGCTATAAAAAAGCTTAAAAACTTTTTATATTGACAAAGAGTAACTAGCAAATCCCACCAAACTTTAATTATTTGAGATATTCAAACTGGAATTTCTTATATATTTTTCTTTTTACAGTTGAATGGATAAAGTCAACCTTTGGCTAAAAAAAACTTATATTAATAAAATTTATATCATTAAATTATTTTTTATATTATATTTTGTCATTTTTTTTCTTTTCAACTAATTGATTTATATTGTATGACTTTGAAATTTTAAATACACATTATGAGAATGAATGAGCATTATGAAATATTATGAGATGAAATTAACTTCTCTTTATCAACTTTTTGTGAAAGCATTGAGCGATTGGTTATTTAAATGTAATATTATATTTCTAATTTTTATCAAATATTGTTGCATTTCAAGAACTTTAAATTTAGTGTCATGTTTTTTAAAGGGCTTGTCACTTTATAATAAATACTGCGATTTGAATTGCCTTAGGTTATTATTAATATTATTTTGAGCTTAGGCTGGAAACCAGGTCTTGTCAAGATGAAACGCTCAAGATTAATTTATTATAGTAGTCAAATGATTACTTTGTTGAATTTAATTTTCTGTAGTACTTGATATTTCCAGACATGTACTCTATGTTTATTTAATGTTTTAGACATTACTGTTGTTCAAGATATTTCTAAAGTATCAGAAAGCAGTGTAGCTAGTGTGGATGATTTTGTTCCTGATGATGCTGATCAGAGTTTTAATTCATTCTTGGAAGAGTCTCCAAAACATTCGGCACAAGAAAAAGCATCTGATGTCCCAGAAGAAGAATCTGAAAGGTATTTTCCAAGAATTTGTATTTCATTTAAAACTTTACAAGTCAGTCTGACTTGCAAATCAGAAAACTGAAAGTCAGTTAACAAGAAAATGTGAGTCAATTGAGAAAATGCATAAGTCAGTTTTTAATAAACAATAGTAAAAATAATAATGAAATCTGTATATTTGTTAGAACATTGATATATTGCACACATATTAATGGTTGCTACGATTGGAGATTTTTACAAGCAGCTACATAAATAAATAAATAAATATTATTATAATAGAAAGTGAAACATTACTTTTATCTATTTATCATTCCCTCAAAACACATCAGGCTTTCAGATATGGAAAACTGGTAATAGTTTTGTCACATATACTCAGAGTCATTGGCACTAAGTTTTTTCCTATAAGCTATGGAAGGTAAAGTTAAATTTAGAAAATATGAAAATTGGAACAATCCTTTATAAATATAGGTTGTAATTGAAATTTTGGAAGACCTTTTCTCTTCTAATTCATTAACTAAACTAATCCATCATTTCTCAATTGCCTTTATTGCTGGTAAAAGCAAAAGTGGTGGTATGTTTGAAGCAGTAACAGTAACCGACATATTTGTAAAAGAGTATTTTAATTATTTGTAATATTTAATAATTAAATTTCACCCCCATCACACCATGCTTTGTGTGTGTGGAGGGGGCTCATTTTTAGGGGGGGGGGTGGAGAATTTTGTCATTTTGCAAGTCAATTATCGATTTACTATGGTAGAATTTTGTGAATTTTCTTGGATTTACATAAAATAGGCAAGTAAATGTAAAACCTCTTTCCTTTTAGTACTATATTCACTGTGTTATATAAGAAATAACAACAACAACAACAAAAAAATATTTAAAAGGAAAGAAATCAATTTTTTATCTCTATTTCATTCCTCAAAGTTATATCTAAAAATGAATTTTTTAAAGTTGAGACTGAATCACTGAATTTTTATCCTTTAAAAGGGACTTAAGCTTCTTATTTAAGAAAACTGTTATAATTTTTTTCTTTCAATTCCAGTTTAAATGTGCATGTACCTTAAAATTTGTTATGAAGTACATGAAGTTTTATAAGTTAAAATGTTCTGTTGTACACGTATGCTTTAATCGTATATAAGTTTCTGCTAATATTGATATCTGTTATCTCTAATCAAGTCTCTCTAATAACTCAAATGTTATTGTTTTTAGAGCCAGCTTTATATATGTTTGCAGACTATCAGTTACCTAAGTAATTTTGAAGAGTTAATCAATCAATAGAAATTATAGTTTCTCTATCTAAGATATACGGATTTGAAATCAGTATTAAGCTACATAATAAATAAATGAGTAATAAAATACAGAGTGTCCCAACAAAAAGCACTAGTAGGAATTTAAATATTCTATACATTAATGAGACAAGTGCAAGAGACTTTCGAAAACTGCCAAGTGCAATATCTGTAATGTTAGTAGCTAAATTGGCATAGCAAACTAAGTTCAGAATAATGTCGAGAAATGTGCATGCATGTGGACATCAACATGTTTTTTTTTTTTTTTTCCTTCTTTCATGGAAAAGTGTTGTTACATTATCAAAGTTTATTTTGACAGCAAAAAGGGAAGTGAAAGGATTGTTTTGTGAAGAAGCCTGGGGAACAGTATACACTCTCTGACTGAACAATTAACTGAGCAGCAATTTTGCAATGATCAAAAAATAAACTTTCATGCTGAAACGAGTCTTTGTGAACATGACTAAACATGCACATGCATGTCTTGGAAGTTGGAAAAGGGCAACTTGAACATCTGTTGTAGTTTAGAAAAATCAAATAAATTTTTAAAAATTTTTTAATAATTTTTTTTTAATTTCACTATATATATTTTTTTGAGGTTGGTGAGTGGAGGGAGACACACTGTATATATGTTAACACTCCATCCTGATATTCGTGAGTAATTGTATCACTAATATTTTGTTATTGTATACTATATTCATGTGTTTAAAAAAAAAAAAAAAAAAAAAATGGCTACTGTCAAATTTGTTATTAGTAATAGTAATTTAATATAAAAATATGATCCTTTATTCTCTGCTAAATCATTGTAAAGTTACCTATTTTTAGGGTTCCGTACTTAAAAAGTAAAAATGGAACCATTATAAGATCATTCCTGTGTCTGTCTGTCACAGCCTTTTTACTCGTAAACTATGCAACGTGGAAAGTTCAAATTGGAGGAAGTAATAAAAACTATTGACCCACATATTTACAGATTAATAAATATTCTTAAATATATTTAGGAAAAATGTACAGGGGCTAATTAAGTTACTTGAAAAAATAAAATATTTTCTTTGTATATCGTGTGGGGTATCATGTGAAAGCTTTCGTAACGCTGAAATCAAAAATATATTTCAACTAATTTTAGGTATTATATTTTCAAAGTTATGGTGGAAAATGTAGGGCAAAAATATGTTCCCCCCTATCTAATTCCGAATCTATTGAAACTATAATTATGAAAAAATTAGAGGTAGTAGACATTAATTTAAACCTTGCAGGAAAATTATAGCGATTACCCTAGGTCACATAGTTTTTGAGAAAATCGCATTTTTCCGTTACACTCAAATTTCGATTTACGGACTTCAGCAAAAGTGTTGAGCAGAGCTGGAGGCACCTATTGTAGCAGAAGTATAAAAGCATTGTTGATCATGAATTTCAGAAAAAATCATCAGTAATTAGCCGAGATATTAACCCTTAAAAACACGGACGGTTTGGACATACATAATGACAGGGACGGCGTACTCTATGCTCCATCGACTTTTAAAGCCTAGATAACAAATTTTAAGGATATATTTATGTAATGCAATGCCCAGTAGCAGTATAAAAGCAATAAACGTCAAATTGTTAAAAACAGACTAATTTAATGAGAATGAATCACATAAATACTATGGGATTTGCGACTAGTTTCCATTGAGTGGCTTTCTCAATACATCTACTATATCTTTAAAGGTTAACTAAAAACCTATATGGAATAACAAATATACAGAATAGCTATATTTGCTATTATTTAGGTTCCATATATCTTTGAACTTTCATGGTATATCCATTTATACTTTTCTAGTATACAGGGTGCAAAGGAAAGCTCCTTTAACCTGAAAATACTTGTGAAGGGAGAGAGCTACTGCTATGCAAGTGAGTTAACGGTATAGTAAAGTGACTACGCCCGATTTAATGAAAACAGCAGCGCCCCCTAGTGGTGAAATTTGAAAGATAGCCACTGCAAATCGAAAACGAAAAGAGATAGAGCAAAATTTCCGGTTAGAAACTTTTAGAGCATCAATTAATTAATAAAATATGATATTTCATTTACATGGATAAGATAAATCTTCATTTGTTTACCCAAAAATGTCCGAAATCGAGGCACTTCATTTTGTGTAAATATTTGAATGGAATAGTCAGAAGTATGAAGAAATACGTACAATTTATGCTATAAATACGTACTTATCTCAATACATTTTGATAACATCACACACACAAAAAAAAGACAAACTGTCTCACAGTGATAAAAAGTTAATATTCAGTATGTTCGAAAAGTTTGTCATTGCTCACGATATACGTTTGTATTCGTGAGAGTAATTCTGCATGCACATTTCTCAGCATGGAATGTCTATTGCAAGCCTCTTCAATACGACAACATAGATATAACCCTTTCAAGAGCAGTGGCTAGATGGTCTAGCCATCTAATTTTAATTCCAAAACTGACAAATGCTATCAAGAATATTTTAACAAAATTTTGCTTTTGTAATGAAAGTGCAAATTAGCAGGTTATATTTTTCTGAGAAATTCGTTTGAATATTCTAGTGTCAGTATATTATTTCTTCAGTTTACGAACAGAATTCCTCTGCCCCTGAAAGGGTTATTCTAAAATGTTAAATGCATTGGAAATTAAATCTTTACAGACATTACAGCATAGTACAAAGTCACAATCTACAACTGTGCACTGCTACATTTCCGGAATGTGAATAGGCAAGGTAAAATCGTCGCTCATCGATTTCGGACATATTTGAGTATGCAGGCGACGATTTATCTTATCCGTGTGCACCAAATGTTGTTTCTTTCTAATTAATTGATGCTCTAAAACTTTCTAATTGGAAAATTTGTTCTAATTGTTTTCGTTTTCAATTTGCAATGGCTATCTTCCAAATTCCACCACTAGGGGTGCTGCTGTCGTTTGCATTAGGTCGGGCGTAGTCACTTTACTGTACCGTTACCTCTCTTGTATAGCTGTAGCACTCTCCATTCCCAAGTATTTTCAGGTTAAAGGGACTTTCCTTTGCACCCTGTATACTATACAGCTATACCCAACCCTATGTTGTATAGTTTTTACAAAGTTTTAGTATTCTTTTAGCAAAGGTATTTTTTTAATAATACACTAATTCATATATTATTATACGGAACCTTCTGTGTGCGAGTAATACTCACATTTGACTGTTTATTTTCATATGATTTTATCTAAATTTATCCCAGACAGATGTAAATTTAAATGTTTCCTATTTCGAAATTATTTAATATTAATTTTTGTCTGAAAGGCATAAAAAAAATTATTGAAACAATAGCCTTTTAAAATAGTAACTATAAAAAAAATTTCTTTAATTCCAGAAAAATCATACTTTTGCATTTTTTAATTTAATATACCTAACATGTTTAGCATCTTTAAAAGCATAAATAAAGTTTATATTTTCATAATAGCTGCATGCCATTAGCGAACTTTGGAGCTCTTTACTATCAAAAAATATTTTTCGTTTTGAACATAAAATGTTTAGCAAATGTTCTTAGGATGATATCAAGCATATAATGAAAATAATAGTGGGGGGATATTGAACAACATAAAATATTTGCCGATTAACTGCCCGCATGTGGCTAATATGAAAGTACCTGAACATTTTAATTAATACCTTCATAAAACAGTTTTAATAAGAATAGGTAGGTGACAAATGTGTTTTAGATTACTTTTTTGAAAGATTTGTCATCAGACAGCCAGACCCTCTTTTACTATATCAAATACCAAGATTTATTATTATTTTTTTTTTTATGAAAGAAAGAAAATCAAATACCTCATTGTCATGAAATTTCCATCCAAGTACCAAAAACAATATGAAAAATGTTGATGATCAGGGCTTGATAAATGCCGTTACCAGGTTGCCACTGGCGACCAAGTTTTTTTTATCTAGTGACCAAGTTTCTTTTTTATCTGCCGACCAAGTTATTTAATCTGGCAGTTTAATTGTACAAAAATTGATCTAAGAAATGAGCACAATTGGCACTTTTTATCCCCCCCCCCCCACCACCACCACCTGTACTCATACGTGGCAAACAGTGATCTTCCTCTTCTCCCGTATTTTTAGCGGAAGAACCAAGTTTAAAAGCTTTTTTCATCGAATGCACAAAAAACGTCATTCTTATTTCCTCTAGCCAGCTGTCACATCATTAAAATGTGGTGGAAGGGGGAGGGAGGAGGTTCCAATAAAACAGTAAGAAATGGAGTTGATCCAGCCTCTGCAGCATCTAAAATTGGACACAATGCTAAAAAATGCTCAAATTTTTCTGTAAGTTTCAAATCAGATTTTTGTATTCAAAATTAAAATGTATTAATCTAATACATTCATTTTAAAGAATAATAGAATTTGAGTGATTATAAGTAATTCATTTGAAGTAATCTATAAAATTTAATTAAAATTTCAAAAATAATAAATTTAATGTATTTTTTAAATATATCTTCCCTGCTTAAAATACTTGGCGCCTTCTGTGAGCACAGCACACATTACACAACAGGTCGGCACCACCTGGTTTGGAGGCAAGTGCCTCATATTGGGTTGTTTATGAACCAATGTTTTTAGTGAGACAATTTCAGTTTGCAGTTTTTCTGAGAATTTTGGTGGGATGATGTGTGAGAGAGAATGTTTAATTACATGACCACATTATTTACTCAAGAATATGTAATAATTATATGTGTTTCTATTATCATCTGCAGTAAATGGAAATAAGAAAACATTTATTGTAATTCAGAGGGATAAATTTGTTTTTTGGGGGATGGGAGGGGCCATTTATCCTCAAATCGTCTTTAATCCTGCATCATAGATTGTTGGATCAAAATATCCTTCCCCCAGCTGTCTGCTGATTTCAATTATGTAATACCAGAATGGGGGAATGATTTATTTTAGCAATGTATACTACATAATAACACTTGAGTTACTTTGAAAGCGTAATTAGTTTTGATATTGGGATATATTTTATAAGCAAGTAAAGATTTTTATTATTTGAGCCGGCTTATGTGTATAAATAATCTTTTTTTTTCAATCAATATTTTTACGAAAATTATAATTTCTACAGTCTACAATTTCTATCAAGAGCAGCATCTGTTACTCATCTTAGTAACAATGTCAAATTAAAATTCCCGTAAGATATCTCATTATAGGTGTTGCAAAGTTACAAAATATTAAGAAATAAACAATGAAATTATATTTAAACAAAAAATATTTGCAACTTTTATTTTTAATATGGCAAAAATAAGTTCATCAAATGCAAATTTTAAAATAATAAAATCAGAATTATTGATTATAGGTTTATATTTATGAAAAAGAACACATTAAAGAAATTTAAATGTTTATTAAATTTATAATACAATTTTATTTCAAATAGGAAATATAAATTTAATAATAATTTGAATTTTCTTAACGTGCAATACATGTAAAATAATATTATTTAAAAATTTAAAGTAAATTTAATTATTTGAATTTTATATATATTATAAAAATGATTTAATTATGCTTTAGTGTTACACATTCAATAGAATTTGCCTTCATTTCTATCTAAGAGTAATTTAATCAAAATAACTGCTGCTCATCATCTGTAAGGGCTGAAATTTGTTAACTGTTTTGTTTTTAGTTGAAATCTGCATGAAGCAATTCCAAAATGTGGTATTTGACTCTTTATTTTGCTTGTTTCTGCCACATTTGCATTTGTTTCACTTTCAGGAATCTCATTGTTTGAGATAGCAGTCATAAGTAGGATCAGTCGAGATTGAGATGATTTTCTTCAGCTTTATTTAAAAAAAAATGCAAGTTTAAATCTGGGGTCTAGCAAAGCTGAAATGCAAAAATGTCCGTCATCATGAATATGTTTAAAGCGTGCATTCATGTTTTGAGCCTGGCAGTTTTTAAATGTCAACATAAAAAAAATTCATTCCCTTCTCCAGGCATTGACACCATTTGAATAACTTCCGAAATAAGTGATGCTGTTGAACTAATTTTTACTGTACTTGTTAAAAAGGTTTCAATAAACTTAAACACTTCTCTAAAAGCAACCATTGATTTGAATTAAATCTAATTTAAATTTTGTTTTTAATTATCTTTAAGGTTGAATATGTTTAATAAAAATTGCATGAAGATATCGATATATGTTATTTTGGTTTAAATCAGAATTTATTAATATTCTGAATATTCTGAAGGCCGAATATTTGGCTGTAACTTGACCAAATATTCGATGTTCGGTCAAACCACTATTCATTGCATCACTAATTAGATATCTAAATTATATACTATTATTTATTTCGAAATTATGCACTATTCTAAACTGTGATACCTAATAATTCTAAACTATGCTTGTTATTATTTTTTCTCAATTAATTCTTAAAAACTTTTGTGGTTTTTAGAAATTCAACGATGGGGAAAGAATGGATATTTTTTTATGGCAATTAGAATTTTTTGCTGGCTACCAGATTTTATGAAATTTGTAAAACCCTGTTTATGATAAAAATTTGGATTTATATTCTCAGGTTAATTAACTTTAGTGAGGATTCTAAAGAAATTTTTTCACTTAAGTCAATCATTCAAAAAATCAAAAACAAAACACATTTATAGATGAAAAAAAATGTGGTGTGTTACCTTTTACATATTTATGCTTAATTAAGGTCTATTTTTATTAGTGAAGATGATATTGTTAATCCCATGGTTGCGGGTTTCCAAGATGAGTTGGATCCAGAAGATATTGTAACTAATTTGGCTGATACATCCATCCATGACAACCAAGAAGTTCATTCAGACCAAAATAGTGATATTGAAGAGAAAAACAGCAATATTGAATTAGAAATAGGCATGTACAATACATAGAATTTTACATATTATAATTATCATTTTGTGTAATTTATGTGTTTTTACAGTTTTGAAAAAGAAATAGTAAAAAATAATAATTTAGTAATTATTTAGTCAGTTATTCATTTACCTCTTTAAAGTGTCCTTTGATTTTCAGATTTTAAAAAGGAATTTTATGTGACACAATTTTTTTTTTATGTGCAACTTGTATATAAATCTTTTATTAGATTCTTAAAAAAAAAAAAAAACATGTGTATAAGAATAATTTTTCTTACGAATATTCTTTATTAATGATTTTGTTATCCCCCCCCCCCCCATTATCTTTGCATTCCAAATGACAAATTTTCTTCGCCCACTTTTTCTTTAATTGTTGTATACACACATTTAAATGCTAGCATTTATAATCATAAAATGAGGTAAAATCTCAAGGAAATTTTATTACTTTATTTTATTTTAAGTGTCAGCTATTATCCATCTTTAAGTGTTTTTCTTGAGCAACACTGTTACTATGAATTTAAAAATTCATCTTGGGATTTTTAAAAAGTCCCCACCCCCCTTTCATTGTAATATCTAGGGATCAACTTATCTATTTTTATAGAAAAATAATTGCATCATTGAGAAATTGTAGAACAAATCATAACAAAAACACACATGAAAATTATTCAAATTATAATTTTCACTCTCCTGACATACTACTTTTTAGCTAAAGAAGGCAGCCCTTATAGACTAAAAATTTCTTGTAAATAGAAGAAGTTTAATGATTATATTGTATACGAGGGTAATTCTGAAAGTTTTGCAATCCAAAAATCTACAACATATATTATATATAAATTGGTTTCCTTGTCTGAGCAATCCCTCTTAGGCAATCAAACATATAAAAATTTTATTTGTTCTCCTCAAAATAATCACTTTTACGTTCAATACATTTATTCATTCTTTGAAACCAGATTTCAAAAAAAAATTTCCACTCATCCAGGCTGATTTATTCAAGGAGGGTTAAATAGCACTCCCGTGCAACATTCACACTTGTAAATTTTAAGCCACGAAGACTTTTCTTGACTTTAGGAAACAAATGAAAGTCACATGGAACAAGGTCAGGGCTGTATGGTGGGTGCCCAACCAACTGGATCTTATTTGCTTTTTAAAAAATTCTCTCTTTTTGAAGCAGAATGTGCTGAGCACTGTCATGGTGAAGAAGAATACCTCTTATCCCTATCTTTGGTAGCTTTTATTCCAACTTTTTAATGACCTCTGATACACAAATCTCTGTATACCCAGTTGGCAGTAACTGTTTTGTACTCTTCCAAAGGTACTGAGGCAATATGGCCACTTTTGGGAAAAAATGTGGCCACCCTTTTCTTGCCGATACTCTTCAGCTGCTTGATTTTTGTTGGAAGCTCTTCATTTTCAAACACCCAAACTGAAGATTGTCTTTTAGTTTGTACATGAAATTGGTGAATCCATTTTTACATTATCCATTCCTCCTGTAACAACTTAATAAAGATGTTTGGAGGTGCCAGAATGAAATTTTATCAACATTTCTTGGCACCATGTCACTCTTGTCTGCTTTTGCTCCTCTGTCAGTTCATGAGGCATCCATCGATGCTGTTGGGGCATTCCACTTCGCTCGTCATCTTTGAAATCAGATTTTCCGTGCCTAAATTCTCAAAACCATCTAAATATGGTTACATATGAAGGATGAGAAGTTGAAAATGCATTTGATATTCTTTTAAAACAGTCTTTTTCATTTAAACCTTCTTTAAATCATAAAAAATCCTTATGCAGAAATTTTTGCACAAGATTGACATCTTTAGTGAGACTGAGTCAGCATAGGAACTGGTTTCAACTAGCTCTGGCAATCACATGACAAGGAGTGGGCGAAAGATATTTGACACGCCAACTAGTGAGGATTCATTTAATTAAACTGCTGCAGTTAATGCTACCTTACCATTCGATTTTTCATGTTGCAAAACTTTCAGAGTGACCCTCATTTCAATTTATAAAGTTATTTGATATATATATATACCTAAAGTGATTTATATTATGAAAGAAAATATCTTATTCTTATGAAATATTATGTGCGTAATATATAGTGGAAGGTGGGGCAAAATCGGGTATCATAAATGTTTCTTAATCTCAAATGCAGTGAAATTGGAAAACTAACTCTGAAAACCGTTTTTAACATAAAATGAATCTTTGGCTATAATAAAACATATTCTTTTCAATAAAAAATAAAATTTATTATATAAAAAAATTGCTTTTTTTAGGCATATGCATAAATCCAGTTTTACCTTACTGGTTGGGTAAAACCGGGTATCCATTTAAAACTGCTGGAAAACTCATCTTGGTCAAAAAATTCTTGTTTAATATAGTAAATATATATATATATTTGTTATTTTTAACAAAAGGAAATTGTACATGTGTTCTTCCATGTGTCAAAAATAAATCTGTGGCAATTTTTCTACGTTGACCTACTTACTTTACGGCATTTATAAACTGGATCTACCCGGTTTTGACCCACTCTTAAGTATCCAGTTTTACCCGAACATGACACAGATTTTAAAACATGGCGTCACTAATCTTAATCCTATAGAAAAAAAATCAGTAAAAATGTTAAAATATTAGAAGGAAAGCACAGAATTAGATATTGTATTTACCAATATTTAATATGCTGGAAAATAGTGGTTATATGCATAAAACCAAGAATCAAGCTAAACAGTTTTTAAGAGTAATTTAAACTAAATCCTTCACACAAAAAAGAACCGCTCACAGTACCGTTTCATTTAGCTATAAATGCCATAATGCTAATCGACAAGTGTTGTGACGATTTTTGATCATCACAAACATACGCCATGGACACGTGAAAGTAGATAGTGATTAGTACAAAGTATAGAAATATTACCTCGTCATGCGTTGTGAAAATGACAAAATGAGGTAATATTCAAATTAATAAAATAGGAAGAGAATAATTTTGGGCAATAACCGCGGGAGCGCATTATTTAATGTACTCTCAATCTTACTGAATTATTTCGAGTACACAATTAAATAAATGCGTAAAATGTACCATAAGAGGTTAAACAAAGAGTAAACAAGAAAGAAAAGGAAAAGAAAGCATTTTAAAATTAAAAATGGAAATTATGAGAGGTATAAAGTAAAATATAATTATATCTTAAGAGAAAACAACATATATTCATTTAAGTAACAAAACGCGCACCTGAAATAAAATTTTCAACTTAACAGCACTTATCTGTAAAATAAAATCTTTTAAAGATTGAAGAGCATACCAAAATTCCCTAAAATAAAATAAATATAAGTAGACATTTTTCATGTAAAATAGACAGAGTCTAGAATCCCTTTTAAATCATATTTTAATCATAAAAATTTGATCACATGTAACACTATATTTTCATATAATTTTTTTTTTTAACAATTACTACCGAATAATTTTTATTTTAGATTTTCAATCATTAATTAACATTATTTTTTTTTATTACATAAGTAGATTAAATTAGATTCTGTTATCATTGGAAAATGGTGAGAACGTGCTATAAGCTAACATTTTCTTATTTTAAATTGCTTATCGCTAATAAATCCATTTTCTAACAATTATAATTAGATTAATGAATGTAAGCATTAAATTAAAATATATATTTAAAGAGTAAACCAAAATTTTGTTGTGGATTGTCCACGAATAAATTTTAATTTTAAATTTTACAAAATGTAGCAGAACAAGGATAAAAGGAACCAGCAGTGCGTATATATATATTTTTAATTAATGTTAATTTTTGGCTCACCCAATCATACTGGCTTGAGATGAAATCCTCTGATGGGGACTCAGATATCTCCTTTGCTCTACGACTCCGCACCGTCCAGCATTTTCATTGCCGGCGAGGGCTTCCATTTTTCGCTGATTCACTACGTGACCATCTCTTACAAGGACTCTGGCTATCAGTGACGGGAAAATGCTCTCTTGTCCCTCGTAGCCCCCTTTGTTGCTAGGCTCCCGTACGCTATTTTTATTGGCTGTTATAGCCATCCATGTACCAGACTGTCCGTGGGTTTTCCAGCATCTTCTGGAATTTTCTCCATGACAGTGAGGAGCCAACGTGACAAATAGCTGTTTTGTAAACAGGGTGACCAAATTAAGAAAAAAACTGGTTCCATTTTAACTTTTGCTTTTAATTACTTACCTATTAATTTTATTACATTTTAACTTTTGGATTTTAATGTGAATAATAGAAAGCTTTAAAATGATACTAAATATTATATTATTATTTTAATAATTTTGAAAAGAATAAAATAATGAGTAATTCTTTATAGTTAGTATATTCAAATATAAAAAAATAATTAAATTATTTCTGCATAATTGAAAATATAGAATAAAAAGGGATGTTGTAAAAATATCATTACAACAACAAGTAATTTCATGTGTTGGCTGATAAATAGCAATGTAACTCAAGGAGGAATCTGCACTACCCGGTTTTGTACAACTCTCTCCTATATACGAGAGTATTATATATATAAGTCAAGTGTTTTTTTTTCTTTAAGAATAATTTCCAATTTATTTTCTACTTGCTGTAACTATATTGTTTTCAACTTACATTTTCAGAATCAAAGAAGAACTCTGTTCATCCAATGCCTGTGTCAGAGGTTATTATTTTTTACTCATACTGTTTTAGTATCTTAAATTTTTATTTTAGTAATTTTTCAATTGGCTATTATCTTTAATTCATTTCTTTGCATGCTTTTCATTCTATTTTTATGTTGTTGTTGGAAGCCATTTTGCAACTTCTGCAAAATTGACTTGAAAACAATTTCCTTTGTTTATATTACCACTGCATAAATTCAGTGAGATATCTAGAAGTTTCTGTGTGAATACCCTCTCTTTTTTATTGTGCTATGTGGCCAATCCCAACAATTGCTCTCTTTTATACATTGTATATGTACATCTGTTTTTAAATCTACGAAATTATGTAAATAGTTCACAGTGAAATATTTATATCTTGTTTTTATAACTAGAGATCAACCAAAAATTCGGTTTTGTTTTCGGCTCAAAATCTGAGTTTCGCCGAAATTTCAGCCGGACCAAAACTATCAGTATTCCAAAAATCTCGTTTCTTCCTTCGGAAATTTTCAACGTTACTCATCGATTTGAGCTTTATCGACTCAAATGAGACTATTTATTGCTATGAACTTTGTTGTTTATAATTATCAGTCATGACTGACTCAAGACCTGAATGCAAATTATGGAACAAGCAATGCGTATATAACTAAACTTTTTCACATGCTCATTAAAAGCTGCAGACATAACAGTAATCGAAATTTTTCAGTTTGAAACTGTAGAAGTGTTTTGAATACTCTTTGAGAAAGTTCTAGTATAGCAGATGATCATTCACAGAAATCATTATAAAAGATAAATCGAGGTGTGCATACATAAAACTAAACTATTTTTTATTAAATGAAATTTGTATAATTAGAAAATCTTTCTGTGTCATTGATGAATTAAGTTTTATTTATATGAAAATAAAAAGTTTTGGGTCTAAGGCACAGAGAGCTAATGTGGGCCACATGTATAATTAATTAATAATTATGCGTATTTAATAAATATGCATAATTAATTAATAATTATCCATATTTAATAAATATGTATAATTAATAATTATGTATATTTATGTATGCATTAATTGCTTTAATACATACAATTTAATTACTTTAACAAATGTTTTGGACGGTTTCAGTTTCAGCCTTAAAAACGTGTTTTGGTCTATCTTTATTTATAACCCTTTCAACATTCACTATATATTGTTGATTCCATGTTAAACTGATGATATGTTGCAAAATTTGTTTATCCAAATATAGGGAATAATTTCATTTTTTAAAAAAGTGCTTGAATGATGAATATTTTATATGAGGACATGAGTTTCAAAACTCGCCTTATCCAGGAAGGAAAATTTAGGTTGACCACCTTTCATTCCCAAATCCCTAGTATATAAAGTAAGCTTTGAAAGTAAACCAAGATTTTACAATGCCAGAAATACATGATAAAACTAGTTTTGTTGCAGATTGCAGTGTTTGGGGGGTTTTTTGTACAATTTTAGTAAAAGAATAGGTGAATAGAGAAAATACTATTTTGTCTTTTTGGATAAGGCGAGTTTTGAAACTCACGTCCTCATATTGGGAATGGACTTTGTAGTTTGATGTTTTTCTAAATTTAAGAAACATTTTTAACCATTAATTATAACATTTTTCTCTACTCTAATATTTCTATTTCCATTATACACAGTGGGTACACAAAGGTAGATAGGTTTGCAGTATGTGGGGTAGTTTCAAATTATGGATTACTTACATTAAGGGGAGATTCCTTTTTTTCCACCTGAAATTTAAGTGATTTTTACAATTTTTCTGGTTAAAAATTTTTTTTGGCTGGGATCCATCAGCAATATGTGTGGCAGTTCTTTCTAGCTTTTTAGTTTTAAATTTTGCTGTGAATACCACCTGTGTGCAGATTTCTAGAGTCTTAAAGAGTCCAGGTAATTTTTCACTGTCTTTATTATTATTGCATACAAGCTAATATACAAAGTGAAATATTATTACAAATATTATTGATTGCATCTTAAAAATAGTCTGGAATTTTGTCTATTTTAAGTAATGTATGTGGAATTAAAAAATTCTTATGTAGAGTTTTTTTTTTTTTTTTTTTTTTTTTTTAATATCTAAAAGTCTTAGGGTTCTTTGTTTTTAATCCTTTGATTATAAATAAGGTCTTTATTACTATTTTTTACTTTCCTGTTATTTAGCCAAAAATAAAATAAAAAATGGTTCCTTCTTTTTTGCTCATATTTAGTTGCATGTATATGTATGTATTATACTGCCAAATAGTATCATGTATCATAAAAGAACTGAAAGTGCTGAATTTTGTTTTATAGTGATACCGATTTGTTTCATGACTTATTCATACTATTAATTCTGGTGCCTTCTGTATAAATAAAAAAAAAAATATTTAATAGTAAACTACTTATAAAACATCAATTATTATTTCTTTGTCAAAAATAAAAGCAAAACCATAGCCAGAAAATATTATTCAAATTGAGATATTCTTATTGACCTTGCTAGTTGTATGTTTGTTTTTGTACTATGTTACTTCTTAAACATAACCAAAAGTAAAAAAAATCTGAAGTGCCTTCAGATTCTGAGGTGTGAACCCCAAACCAAGTGGCTTAATACTTTAGTGGTTTTACTGTTGTAGCGACCATGTCATCTGTTTTTGGGAAGAGGGGGGGGGATCAGGGAGGGTAGAGCGAGGCATGCTGGGCAGTGCTCGTCCTTGGCTGGTTGTTTGTGTTCTGGCAGCACCATACTGGCCAATGTCAGTCCCACCTGACACATTGCACATAAGAGCTGCTCAGAGCTTAGACTGATAAGGCGACTTACTGTAAGATATGTTAATTTTTAACACTTTACAGAATACCATGCATTCAAATAAATAGTAATATAAAAATAAATAAAAACTTTGATCCTAATTTTTATTCCATAAGTTGATATGTTTCCACTTGTGAAACACACATATTCTTAAAAAAAAAAAAAAAAAAAAAAAAAAAAAAAAGTCACTTTCATTCATAAAGCTCAAACATTTTTCTAAAATTATGGCGTAATTTTCAATAACATTTCATTCCATCCATGCTGAAATTAAGACCTGTTAATTAAAATAAATATTGAAGTTGAATTTACATAGTCATGCTAATGAGAATTTTTTTTTTTTAATGGATATTTTACAATTGTTTTCAATAATGTACAAAACTGAAATTTCCATATGTTATCAGATTAATAATTGAATTAAAAAAGAAATAGCGGTTTTTTTCGGGGTGGGGGTCACAAAATAGTTTCAATGCCAGATGTGTTGACAGATTTGTATGCAAATGTACACAGCTCTTGCGACAGTTGCCTGTAACATATTCACCAAATGATATCTCAGTCAAAAGATATTTGCTATTGCGTTTACTCATGCACATACATATATAGCAACATCATCATAAATATACCAAAACAGGGTCTGAGGACTTGAAAATGTAACAAAATTCCAACATACACGCATATATATAAAATAGATTTAAAAATAAGGTGAAACAGACTCAGGGGACTTCAAAATATAAAAATGTACCAATATTTCCATATTCGGATTTTTATCACAATTACAATTATTTCCTTACACTATATGTGTCCAGAAAATAAAATTAAAACAATCAATGACTCATCTTTTAGTGGGCAGTCATTCTTCATCTAGTGCTTTATTTATAAATAGTCCATTGAATTAGTTAGTTTATTTCATTTACTGTTATTTAGGTTGATGATGACCACCCAAAAGATATTACTTCTAATAGTGAACAGTGTCTGACAACTGCAGGCATGCTGACTTTAGAAAATGAAGATTTAAACATTTTAGAATCAATGTATGACTACAAAAGGAAAACATCTAGTGAAACACCTAGTGGTAATATTTCTTTTATTTTTTACTGTTTCAGTTCTTATGCATGTTCTATTTAATTAATAAATTCCAATATTGTAGCAGGATCGAAAACCAGACATTTTACTCGCATTGCGTACTATAGAAGAGACATAATTACAACTAAATTTTTTATGACTTGCTTTATACAGTATGAAAAATACATACAGAAGAGAACAGTCATATCTTTAATATTTCTAAGGCTTTCTGTATAAATATAAGAAATTCCTAGATTTCATCATGTTTATATTCTAGCTGAGTCAAAAATCAGATATTTTAATCACATTGTTTATTACTGACTAGCATAATTAATTAGTAGAAAAGACTGCTAATATATTTTTTCACTGCTAATTTCATACCTATAGTATGGAAAATGCATTAAAGGGAAAAACAATATCCACAATTAATTCTGGTATATTCTGTATAACACAGTACATAATGATAGACTAATTGTAAAACATCAACTAATGTATTTTTTTCAAAAATAAATGATAAATCAAGTCGCCTTTTCTTCAAAAATTTTCCCTGAAGGCAATCCTTCTACAGCAATATGGCCAAAATTCCAAACCATTCCTTTGTCAAAAATAAAAGCAAAAAGTAGAAAGAAATAATCTGATACAAATTGTGATGTTCTTATTTAATTTGCTGATATCCTTACTTGGTAATAACCTATTTTTCTAATTTTTGAGAACGTTTTTAATATACCTGTGTAATTGTTAGAAATACAGCTTAATTAATTTAAGCAATGTTGTATGTTTGTTTTTCATTTTTTAAACATAACTAAATTTTTTTTAAATAAATAAATCAATGACTTGTCTTTAGTGAGGAGTCGTTCTTCACCTAGTGCTACCCCAGAAGGATCAGAGGCAGTTAGTGAAGATTCTAGTTCTACTAGAAGCAAGAAACATAAGCATAAAAGTAAAAATAAGGTAATTGTAATATTTAATATATCTGTCATTTGTTTTATTATATATTATTTTAACATTCCAATTATATTATTACTTATGTCATTTTGATAAAAAACATTGTTTAAATGTGACTTAGATTTTATTTTAAATAAATATCCATGCATTTCTAACAAAAGGAGGTTCTGAGGTCGGAAATAGAGAATGCAGTGAATGTTTGTGTATCAGTAGTATATACACTAAACTCTGTCTAAGGCGGAATCGATCGGGACCTAGAAAATTTTCCACAGTAGACAATATTCCTCCTTAGACAAATTTTACCCTATGTCTATGGATTCACAGGACTTGAAAATCTTTCCGAGTTAGACAGATTTCCGTCTTACACAGAGTTTGCCTTACAGAGAGTTTACTGTAGTCAGTAGATAAACACATATAACAGCCAGAAAGTCAAGAAAATGAAGATTTAAAGTTTACATTACAGTTTATAATCGGATAAATTACTTTCTTTGACAAGAAGCTCAGCAGTACGCTGAGTTTCTGAATTTTTTGTCAGCGTTTGAATTTTAGATAAACTCCTATTCTTCGCAATGAAAATATTTATTAATTATTTTTGAACCAAAATTGGAAAACTATGTGTAATTATTAAAATTTAGGAAAAATATAAATAAAATGTATATTTTTGCACATATCTATAGTTTTAACTGTGAAATTTTGTATTTTTATATATTTAATGAAAAGGTTTTTAAAATGTAGACAATTTGTATATTGGCCAGAAATATTTGCTACTATTTAAAATTATTTATAATTATTTACATGAATAGACTCTTACTTTTCAAAAAGATATAAGTTTAAAAACATTATATAAATCTATAATATACTAATTAACATATATATTTTTTCATTATCCAAATATTACAAAAATTTTATTTTATAAAAATATGCTTAATTTTTAATGTTTTTTTTTAAATTTCAAATTCGTGATTTTGTAATTAGAATAACTTTCTATGTAATGCCTATTTTCAGCAATTCAAAATGTTTTAAGAACTTGTTTTTATGTACATAGATAATATCTGTCTAATTGCAAACACAAGAATACGAGATTACAAAAGTCAAAGAATTCAAAATTTAAAAGCTAGGAGGGGTGCCATTTTAGGGGTGGAGCTAGGAGAAGGGCCTGCCCCCCCTTTTTTCTCATTGGAGGGAAACAACAGCATTCCTGGCTGTTCTTGATGTTTCAGCTTGTTAAGGAGGTACTTGGCTCTGGTCAGTCTTTTATCCCTGATTTTCTCGGACAAGAATTGTCCTCTCTTGATCACATACGACCTCTAACGAAGGTCCTTTATCTGACATAAGTTCTCACAGTTTCTAAATTTTATATATTTTTGTTTCTTTTCAGCTTTTAGTATCGGTAATTATTTAAATTCAGTAATGTATCTCGCAGTGTGATGTTGAGTCTGTCACCGACTTCTGTTTCCTGCTGTTAGTGAAGATTGTATCGTGCCTTTTACGGCATTTTCAGTGGAATGCTTTTACTAATGTGCTTCTCTCTCAAGGTCTCTCTCCTGGTTTTTTTGCACATGCACCATTTGGAATATATCATTTTCTCTCACTCACCAAAGTCATCATGCAAGTCTCTCCTCTGAGAGGCATGCGCTTGTTGTTTTGCGTTTGCAACCTAAAAAATTCCTGTTTTAAATTACAGTTTTCCATTTGATGCTCTTGGGACTATGTCATTATTTTAATTAGCTAATCAATTTAAATCTTTACCTTTGATTACTTTGTTTGTCCAGTGGAATTTATTTATATACAAAATTTCGTTAATTTAATATTAGAATTCTGTATTGAAGGGATGCTGATAAGATGTATTTAAAGTCTTTAGTGCAGTTTTGGTTTGGCAGAACGTGTGGGTCTTTGCCTGCCATTTGAATGCAGGCTCAAAAGTTGCTTAAAATGCATGTGATCGTGCTTAAAGTTCATAATTCTTCGTGATGGGGGATTGTGTATCATGCCATAATAATTATATAATCTGTGCTCCTTTTTCTGACATTGAATTAAAGATTTAAAGAATTTCTTTGAAATTCATATTTTATAAAGAGTTTGCCAAGCTCATAATTCATGATGACCAAAAATGATATATTTAATAACCTTCCAACCACTAACCAAGATGAATAAATACATTTTATTACTTCTAAAAAATAGCTTCTTCTTTTTGCCTTCAACTTTTTGCCCAACTGTACCCTTTTATTACTACATTTAATTACCCTTTTATTAATGATTATCTTCATGTTTAATTTGACCAAAAATAACTGTAATTTTGTTGCATTGGGTTTATTGTTACTATCCATACACAATGCAACTTCTCAAGAAGTTTTAACTTAAAAATAGTGCCAAATATTCTTATGTTATGTATTTAAAAAGGTCTCATTAATAATAGTATTGTCACACTCATGAATCACACATCGGATGGTGGCCCATCAACACTCCCTAGTGAGTGCCCTCATCGACTTCCTAGGATTTTCATTTACACTACTGACAAATTCTGGCATCTTGGCAATGTCATTTCCTGTATGAAACAACTTCCACATCAAACATGGCAGCCTCCAGTTCGCTCCTTACTAGACAAATGACTGGGCGAGTTTCAAGAATGTGGCAATCTCTAAATTAGAGTGTTCTTCAACCAATGAGACAATGACAGCATGCCTCTTCATTTGCTCAGTTAGTCTATCTTCTGATATGTTTACATGTAACAGAAAAGGGTTTGTAACTATGATGTACAGGGTAGTATTTCACCTATAATATGTTTTCTGAAATACCTGCCACACCCTGTATTCAAAAAATTGCTTGTGTATATGAAATAGGGAATAGGTTGCCAGAAAATGTTGCCAAATTTCATTCCTTCACCAAGGCCATTTTCTATATTCTTTTTCATAATCATTCAAACTCAAAACTTTATTTGATCGGTAGGATTTTAAACTTTTGCATGAGCTTGTCACACTATTAGCTAAATTAGTTAATTTTCTTAAATAAGACGCAGAAGGTAATGTCAAGACTTTACTGTTATGAATTAAAATGCATTCAGCATGAAAGGTAAAATAAATGTTTTGAAACCACAGAATTAATTTTCCTTTTTACCCGTAAAATTGTCAAAAGATGTTATAATGTCATCATCACACCATTCCTTAAACTGTTTATCATCTGCTTCTTTTATTTTTTCAATGATTCTTTGGCTCTTTTCATTTTGTAGGCAAACGTACATTAAAATATGTCAGAATATTTTTATTAACAGTAAGATAGGCATAAGTCATTATTTTTTTCTCAGTTTTCATCAAAATGTTTAATGCAAACCACTGCTGTTGTATTAGGAGTAAAATTATCGTGATGTAATTTCCTTAAACATAACTTTTATTCAATGTCAGTCAGAAATTTGAAGATATAGTAGTATATTGCTTTTCAGTATCCCAGCTAGATTCACTCTCAGAAGAACAATATTTCTTCTCCATTATTTCATAGATATAATCTATACTTATATTAAAAGATATAATATAATCTATAGTTATTTATAGAGTTATAATTTAAATGCACTTAAAAATATTATTAATTACAAAATAAAACCATAAATAATATCATGTAGCTGGGATGTGGTTTGTGACATCATGCATGTGAATTGCTCCAGTAAAAAAAGCATACAGTGCTGTCTCAGAAGCCCTGGCTCTACTTCTATTAGCTTACGTTCATAAACCCCTGTCCAGACACTGCAGGCTCTAAAAACATGTTAATTTGCTCTGCTTTAAAAAGATTGCCTGATTACAGAAGATTGAATGATATTATCACAACCATTAGTGATCTTCTGTAATTGATTTTGCCTGTAATTGATGTTCTTTCATTTCCCTTTGACTGGGAGATTTTTCAGTTCTTAAGGATGTTTATCATTAAATGCTTTTTGCATATAACAAGTTTATTATTTTTAAGTTTTCTTTCTTTTTTAATATTCACATTATTTGGACTGGTTAAAATCCGGCAACAGTAGGTAAAAAACAGATATTTCAAACTGTGCAATAAAATCTATTTAGATAATGAAATTTTGAATTAAAAATAATCTTTAAAAATTAGACACATTTTTAAAAAATGGTAGGATACTGAAAACCACTATGTAGTCAAATATATACGTACATGCAAAAAATAGTTAAATTGCTATATCATATATATTAAAACACAAAGGTATTTCTGTAAATATCGATTTTTCAGGCATATGCACATGCGCCAAAACTCTTTTTCGGATTTCTTCAATTTAGAGGAAAGTAGAATGAGTTCCTGGTGGCGGAGAGGTCTGAGGCAACAGTTTAAAGCTCCGAATTTTTGTAGAAGACGCAGGTTCGAAACCAATGCCTGGCAAAAGGACTTCTGTGATATTTTTGGCGATAATTTATTTCAATAATGACATATTTTATTAGGAGGAGAAGTTATATGATTATTATTTTATTATTAGTATTATTTGAATGCTTTATAATTAATAAAATTTAACATTGAACAATATTAAAAGAAATAATAAAGATAATTTAATATTTGAAATATTTAAGCTAAAATATTTTGCATGTAATTATCAATTAAATAAATTGAGCTGATCTACAACTTTTGTTATATTTTCTGCCCATTATCAAGAATATATAGATGTGTGTGTGTCAGAAAGAAAAGTTTGCCTTTCTTTTACATAAAAAGTAAAAGGGAAAGAAAGAAAAATATTCATATAAGAACTGTAAAAGAAATTACATTGATATCCATGGTTAAATATTTAAAAAAATGTAAAATAAAATTCAAGTAATAAAATATATATTATACATTGTTAGCTGCATCAAGTTTCAAATTTAGGGTGTTAGAGAATGAGACTAATAAAAATAAAATTCATAGCAGCTTTTAATGGTCATGTAGTTAAAAAAAAAAAAAATAATAATAATAATAAATATTGTTTTTTATTCGAAAAAAAAAAAAATAAATAAGACCGTAGTATGTAAAAATAAATGCTCTATCCAAAATTTTTAGTTAAATTTCTGATAAAAAATAAGCGAAATTGGTTGTAAATTATAAACTTAAAATTCTTTGACTTCATTGAATAGGTTTGGATGACAGCATCATTTATCATCTTAAAGAAATAGGAATCAATTATGCAATATAGAAATTTGTCATAATTTCAATGATTAATTAAAAACAACTAATTAAAAATTAAAGAGTTCATTCAAGTTATTTACCGTCAAATCTTGACAGGTACTATCTAGTATAATTTTTTATACTATAAAACTCATTTAACTGAACTATCTTGACTGATTTCAACATTAAATAGTACTTAAAATAACTCTGTTTAAAAACTGTCTACTTTAGTATTTTTATCATACATTTTCCTATAAAACTACCAACTTCATGTTTTATATGCAATAGTTTTAGCAATGTATGCAGAGAAAGTAAAAAAGTCACAATAAATTCAATTATAACAGTTTTTTTTTTTTCAAAGAATTGAGAAATTTTTCTGAAATTTTCAGGAACTGTTCAAGGACACCATAAGAAAATGTACTGCATATTTGAAATTGGGATTGGCAGGGTTTCTACACTACCTGGAAAACTCAGGGAATTAGGAAATTGGCCAAATAAGTCAGAAGAAAGTCAGGAAATTTAAATATTTTATCTATAATCTGGAAAAGTCAGGGAATTTGATAAAATTTTATTGTGATCTCCAAGTAAGTGTGATCTTTAATCAACAAGAGATGAAAATCTTCCATGTTTCACCAGATTCTACATTTTATTTTTATTTAAATTACCCTAGTTTCGAAGTCCCCCCCCCCCCCCTGAAAACAGTAAATAATTAATTATTGCAAGCCTCCATCTTCCCACTGAAATGCCTGTTTCCTCTCCCCCTTTGTCTCCTATTAAAAAGAAAGTTTAGTGAGTTTACTTTTTAGTGATTTTGTGGTACAGTTGTTGAAGTGAATGGTGGCTACAAATATAGTACAGCAAATTTCTACAGTTTAGAGAAGTTTAAAAACTTGCAATGATCATAAATTATTAAAGAGAACAATTCCAATTGTAATCCTCAGGGTTTTTTTTTTTCTTTGAGGGGGGAGGGAAGTTTTTCAGATAAAGAGTTTAAGCTCTATATCATTTGTATTCAGAAAATATTGATGTTTTCAAGTGGTACAATATTTGTTGTACTTCCAGTGTGTCCACTATGCACTACACCATAGACTAGAATTTTCTCGAAACACACATGGTCAGGGAATTTCATTCTTCTTTAGGAGTAGCAACCCTGGATTGACATAGTAGAGCTGGCTTAAAAAAAATCCCAAAATTAGATATAGATGGATACATGCTTGGTGAAGAAATGGAAACATTAAAATTAATTCTATCATTAAACATTCAAAATATCATGCAAATAATTTATTTATTTCTATTTTCATTCTAAGTGTCTGTATTTCGAGAAAGGAGTTTTTATAAGATAAAAAATTATTTGAGATCACCAATTCGGCAAGAACATTTGAAGAGCTTACCAGTTATTTCCATTGAATCACTAAATAGTGGGATTGGAAACTTTGACAAAATTTTTAAAAAGATTTCAGATAAAAAGTGAGAAAACAAACTTTCTCATAATAAAAGGCAATAATAATAGCTCATTTTTCATTTATATTTTTGAAAATTTTTAGTAATAAAGAGAATTTATTTCCAACAGAGCGCTTATATTATATTGTTTTTTCTTAAACAAAAATAATTTAATGTTTTTAGCAAATCACTTTGCAGGCACTAGAAAAAATGATATTAAAACTGTGTAACTTTTCAGAGGTGGTATAAAAATTTTGCATTATGAGGTTTTATGTTAAGATGCAGTTTACATTTGTTTGGCCTATCACCTTGTACACAATTTTTAAGAGCACATTTTGATGATTTTCATTGTACACCAAAAATATAGTCTGTAATGAATTTTTTTACAATTTTATGTAATCATTGCTGTATGTTGGCTGTTGACTT
This sequence comes from Maratus speciosus, assembly GCA_963932465.1. Lineage (NCBI taxonomy): Eukaryota > Metazoa > Arthropoda > Arachnida > Araneae > Salticidae > Maratus > Maratus speciosus. The sequence goes on from OZ010788.1 coordinate 343,055,769, forward strand.
CATGGTGCACAAAAGAGCTTAATTTTGTACCACTATTTCTGAATAGTAATCTTCACACCTATTCAATTAAATGGGAGGAAGATTACTATTCAAAAGTAGTGGTTCAGAAAAATAAGCACCTCTATGCACCCTGGACCTGTAGCAATTAAATTAGTTCCCTATCGAGACCCTCTGCTCCTAAGGCCAGCTCTGAATAAAACTGTATTAATTCCTTCTCAGATGTGCACAAGATCAAATAAAATTTTTGCCTACTAAAAGCTAGTTCTTAAAAAATCACATATTTTTAAATATTATTAGTGCAATAGAAATATTATAATTTAAAAAGTAATTAAAATAGTGTGTTTTAATTTTATGTAATGTATTTTAATTTATTTCACTGTGAATAATACTAGTTTATTCGTGTAAATAATAGTAAATAAGTTTTAAAAAGCAGCAAAATTTTGTAGTCTATAGAAATACAAATTGCTTACTTTTTAGAAAAAAATTTGCTCTGAATCTACAAACATGTAAAATTTCAAAGTTAAAAATGTATGTATATGTGCAAAAATATGCTGTAGCACACTCAGACCTGCCAACTGCTACGAAAAAATCGTAGTTGCTACGATTTGGACCTATAAACTGTGATGCTACGAAAATCGGTCTTAAACTAAGATTTTTTGCAAAATACACAAATGCATTTTTTGTTTCTAGTTGCGATTTTTATCCCACACAGCATATTTTTCAGGAATGATTCTGTTACGAAATTCCCAAAATTTCAAAGTATTCATTTCCGAAAGTTTTAAAAAACAAGACTACCATTTTAAGAATTTCTGAAAGCCGGGAGGGGTTCTTTGAGCGGCAAGGTTTGAAATAGTGTGCAGAATTGCACAATTTGTGAGTTTCGTCAAAAGCTCATGATAAAAAGTGCAGATTTCAACAAAGAATCGCGATAGAAAAATGTGAATTACAATTGTGGGGAAAAAATTGTGAATATCCTGAAATGATCACGGGAAAAAAATTGTGAATTTCGTCAAAAATTACTGCACTGGGCTAAAAAATTAAAACCAGGCTCATTTTACAAATGTTAAAAAAAAAAAAAAAAAAAATGCTGCGAAACGAAAAATAAACTTTAAAAATCGTATAAAAATTTTCAGAAGGAAAAATTTACTATATTGAGTTGAAATACTGAAACCTTATTCCTTTTACGAATGTCAAAAGATGACAGTGTAACACGAAAATACAACCAACCAACCTCCAGATTAATTTAAATTTTGTGTACTACGATTTCTCATTTTCAAAGGTTGGCAGGTCTGAGCACACTCAAGGTACAAGAAAATTAATCAAAATTTATAGGTGCACATTATCCACAGGTTATAAAATTTACAAATTAAAAATCAAGAAAAACAGATCATCGTAAAAATTAAAATTTCTGCATTAAAAAACATGCTATGTTATGTGTTTAATCCTTCCATGGCACACCTCATTTTTCGAGCATCAGTGGCACACAAGGTCAATTTGACCTGAGCTAATTTTCATCAAGCCAATGTCAGGCACTGTTAACTGGCAGTCACCTCTGCCAGTTAACACCAAATGGCTTGATTTTATTACAGTTTTTTTTTTATAGCTTTTAAACTGTACTTTAAGATTGTTTAATTCATTTTAATAAAAACAAAAAATAATTCAAACAGGACTATGTTTTCAACAATATCTGTTTTATTAACAGTTGCATCAAAAATTCAATTTTTTTGATAAATTAAAATCTCAAAAGGAATTTTAAAGTTTAATTGCAGTACTAAAAAACTGCTGAAAAAAGATGAATGGTAAATGCTAAGGTAATACTAAAAAAGTTGAAAAGATACTAACAATGGTGAATGAAAGTCTACAAGTGAAAATGACTAGGTATGGTCTTGAACAATTAATAATGCTTGCTAGACATAACTTACTATTATCGATTTAAATGTTCTTTATTATTATTATTATTTTTTTTTTTTTTTTCAAATCTCACGAAGATATCTTTGTAAAGAAGGAGGTGTGCCTTATACAGTAGAAATATCCAAAAACTGAAAATTTACTCATCAAATTTATATGTGCATTATACACTGGTGCACATTATATGCTGAAAGCAAATGTATTTTCACTTAGAAAAACACGAGTTTGCTCGTTAATTTGAAGTCCGACAAAATATTCAGAAATCCAGTGGGTTGCTAACCATGTTTCTGAGCTGCTTGCCAAAGAATGTAATTTATCTGACTATAAATTATAGCATAAACTTTGACTTGTTTCCTCAAGACTTCCTGACAATTGCACTTTATGGCTTTCATATATTTATCTATTAACTATATTGATTATAAACTAGTAATTAAAATTTGCTTCACCACGTTTATTTCTTACATAGTTTTTTTTCGTATAACGTAGAAAATATTGTGGACAACTGTTATATTGTAGTTATTTTAATGAAGTACATGTTTATGACAATGAAATTTTTAATGTTACTTTATTAGTTGAAAATTTCTTGCTGATTATTGAATTCATAATTTGGAAAATCTTCCCTATTATCTCTTTATAATAATCATATTACATACCAGGCTGAAAAGTTTATATGAGGAATTATGAATTAGTGATGTCTTGCTATTGATGCATATTTCAAAATATAATCAGAAAAATTCATACCTTGAATAGTCATCTACTGAGTAAAAGCTTCTATGTTGATAATGAGTGAGTGGAAAAATAAAGGAGAGCTTCCATGAGAATAAAAAACTATTTAATAATAATCTAAAGTCTGACTATGCCAGAAAAGGGGGGGGGGGGGGGGAGTGATCAACTGGTCATGAATTTATAACGTAAATGACTTATAACGTAAATCTTATAAGATATCATTATTTTTCGAATTAAAATTAATCTTGAATTATAATAAACATGATACTAAAATGGCTTGAAATATTCTTGGGAAACAGGGGAGAGACATTTTGTGAAGCTTTAGGCAAGTCACACACTAAGGCGAAACATAAGAAATATTGCTTGAATTCGCTGGAAAAACTGATTTAAAACAGGTTTGAAACAACTTCGTTCTTTGTTTCGACCAGTTTTTGCACTTCATACTGCGCTTCATGTCGCTCTGTCATCTCAGTGTGTGATATGCCTTAGATGACGAAGGGGAAATTTGTTGAGAAAAATTCTTCAGCCTACATTGTCGGGAACAGGACATGAATTGCCTGAAAAAAATGCACAAATTCCAAAAATCTCCAATTTGGCTACTACAAATCGTTATCTAGCAGATCACTGCTGTAAAAATGTGCACCAAATTTGAATTCTGGTAGTGTTCAATATGTGATCACGGCAAACCCTACTGTGCCAGTCGACAATCCACTGATGCATCCTTCAAGTGAAAAAGACGATTGAAGGTTGATTTTATGATTTTCTTTCTTTCTTTTCTAGTGTTCATTCTAATTTTCAGAAAATTAAAGTTTTTTCACTATTAGAAAGAGTTATTCTAACAAAGTTTGTTTTAAAGCTCTTACACAATTTTCTAATTTTATAAAGAACTGAATTTTCCTCTGGCAAGTTTTAAGAGGATATTTCTCGCCATAATAAAAAACTGTTGGACATATTCTTTGGAAGTTTGCAAACAATTTCAAATAATGATTTCTCTTCCTTTCAAAATCAAAATTGTGAAAAAATATGAATTAGGCAATTTTTTAATATTTTTTTTCATGAATGTAAGTAAAATTTTTATTCTTTGCTAAATGAAGGTGACTTTTCTTCCAACTTTGACTATTGTCAAGGCAACCAAATGACAACATGGCATGACAAGGGCAGGTTTGTGTTATTTCTTGTTCTTACAAAAGGAGAGTAGGGGAGTACAGAATTTTTAATGTCCAGAAATAAATCTTGATGTATTTACCTAAGCTATTTTTATGCAATTCTTCTATTGTAAAAGGAACCTCCTCTAAGTTTAAAGGTTTGTTTTGAAAACTATTTTGTGTAAGACATTTTTAAGTGTCAATCAAGCTTGTATGGCATTTAGCTTTTTAAAAATAGTTTTTAGTTGAACAAAAAGATTGGAGTAGAAATTTTAAATTTAGAAAAATTTATATTATACTGTGTATTTTCGATTAACTTATGTTTGAAAGGGATTTTAACTTTTCACTCTCAGAAGTAAAAATTTATGCATGCTTACTTATATTTTATGAAAGTTTTTTAACGTCTCAATTTGCTAAGATTCTTCTCTAGTATGTATGATTTTATTTTAGGATGAAAGCAAGAGTCATAGGAAATCACTTAAACACAAAAAGTGCAAGGATGAAAATAACAGCACTAAAAAAGAATCTACTAAGCATAAAAAGAAACATCAAGGTACTGGGGAATTAGACAGCTCATCAGATGTGGATAGGTTGGAAGAATTCCTAGGAACTACTAATTCAACAGGAACTGCTAACCACCAATATGAAGTATTTTAATTAATTTGAAAACTGAAAAGAAACACTTTTCATATCTCATCTAATTAAAACTCAAAGCATCAATGGACATACAATTTTTTAGTCATTAAATTTCAAGCTCATAAAAAACTGTCATTATAGTGGATTTTGTTTTTTAAAAGGGATTAATATTTGTCTATTTTTTATTATTTGCTATGTTGATGGCTAAAGTTTTTCTAATATACTTTTAAGAATTATTAATCAATGTTAAATATGTTTTCAAACTTTATTATTCTTGTTTTATAATTCTGTATGAAAATAAATTATATAATGTTAAACTGCATGCCATGTTTTATGGTGGAAGGTAAAATAATAATTTTTTTTCTGTGGCTGTACGTTTAAAATTGAGATATTTACATTTAGTTTTTTGAGTGAAAATATTTTGAATGTTGAAAATTAATTACCATTTCTGTTTGAATTTGTTATTGCATTAATTGTTATGCCAAACATTATGGTATATCAAGCAGTACAATATATTGTAAATGTACAAAAAAATTTAATTATAAAGAAATGCACATTTCAAAATGTTTGGAAGAATTTCATATTTATGTTTATTAGCTTTTACTTTCAATTTTATTTTTTAACTTGATTTATTCAATGTTTTGTGGGAGAAAATGTTGAATAAAGTACCTAGATATTCTCTTCTTTTAAATTGCTTAGTAGCAAATAACGATGTTAAAAAACCTGCCTGAAAATTTTATTTACATACTCTTTTCGATCTCTATGCAATTCTTTGTAATATTCAAAAGGAAGTCCTAAATAACATTCATAGTGGTCCTAAAAATATTAAAATATTTTTATAACTTTTTAATTACAAACAATTTTGAAAGTATTCTTATTATATTTCACTATTACTGTACCAAAATACAAAAAATTCTTTATAATAAAATTGAAGGAGAAAAGAAAGCAGTAAAACTACATCCTTTAAAGTTGTATTGAATATTTTTTTTCTATTTCTATCAACTTTGATGTATAGTACATTTGAAAAAATTTTTTGGATTAATTCTTATTATTTTTCAAACTTTATTATATCATTAAAATATAGTAGCCCCTCATTTTATTGCCCTCCGATAAATCTCTCTATTTTCATGTCTCTCTAAAAAAAAAGTAATAAAACATTTTTTATTAATAATACTTTTTAAGTAGTTGTATATGTGTTGGTCAGTATTCTGTATTATTTATTGAGAAAATTGTAGTCTGCATATGTATTAATGTTTTGTAAATGATTATAACAAAGGCCTGTGGCGCAGTGGTCAGCACATCTGACTGCCACGCTACAGATTGAGAGTTTGATTCCCATCTGGGTAAGGTTCACTCAACCTTTCATCCCTTCGGTCTCGATAAAATGAGTAAAACTAGCTTGGGAACTAAACATCGAGGGTTCTGCATTAGGCTAACCACCTGAAAGGGGCATATGCTGTATAGCACCTTGGGGTGGTGAAATAAACAGGGTTAGGCATGGGCACTGTAGACCCTGATCCACACATGATTAGTTTTTAAATAATTATAACATATTTACTGGTAAGTTATTATACCTTATTTTTTCAATGCCCTCAGTTATGTCATGCATTTGGATATACCACGATTCTTTCTTGTCTCCCAACAAGCGCATTACAATGAGGAGCTACTGTACTTCATTTGAAATTAAAATCCCCCCCCCCCCCTATCCACAATGGTTCTTGAATTAAATTGAAATTGTACAAATTAATAGTTTATTACAATATAATATTTTAAGAATCCAGTTTCATGCCAGATTTGTTTTTTAATGTGTATGTATTCTCCCAATTTTTGTCAGACCTGTTTGAAATATAATCAGTATTTAAGACAGAGTTATGCTTTAAAAATTTATATATTGTGATTGTAAATTTTATGTTTTAAATGCTCTCAAATTGAGTTAAAAAACAACCATATGAAATTTAAAACTAATTACTTGGTTCTCTAATTCTGATATTTCCTTTTAAAAAATCTCAAATATATTATGAAAATTACAATTGCACTAGTTGCAAGTGGCACAAATTATTCTGTCCTATATAGTAACTATGTTGTATATGTAAAGAGTGATTAAGAAAAAAAATATTAGGAAATGATATTTTTTATTGTTATGGCATAAGGGAAAATATATACGATCTCATATTGTATTTTTTAATGAAATCTTGCAAAATGTATATTCTAGAAACTATATTTGTGTGATTATGAAGCTGAGTTGCGCATTGCTGACAACTGTTGAAAAATATCATTATAAGAAAATTTTGTTTGCACAGGAAAATACTCTTTAGAATTTTTTACAGTTATGATTCATAGGAATGAAGTAATTTTTAATTGTTGGAAGAAATATAGATCTTACTAATTGAAATAAAAAAACAAGAATGATTAGATTTTTTCACCTTTGCTTCAGTTTAAAATAATTTGGAATACTACACTCCTGTAAGTGCATTTTTCTATTCAGTAAATTATACCATCCAATTGAAATCTGTGAAAAAGTATTATCTGTCCAGGTGGAAAAAAAACATGTGTGTATAACTTGAGAAAAAAAAAATACTTTTTTAAACTTTTCATATATTATAGATTTAACTTTAAGAAACATTTATTAGAAGTGTCTTAATTTAAAATATTTACTACAAACTATGCAATTTAAAGTTTGTAAAATAAATGTCTTATAATGTAATTAAAATTGCTGTTTTAGATAATTTTTGTGTTTTCTTTGGATGACTTTTACATACTTAATAACATCTTTCAGATTACAATAACTTTTAAATGATATTTGATGAACACTGTAAGATTTTCTGTTGACATTAGGTAATATCTTTGTTATAGGGATCTTGGCGCTTTTAAAAAAAGATTGGTGCAATGCGGGCTTCAAAAAGGAAGATTTGTTGACAAATAATATAAAAAACTATGAAATGAAAACAAACCTGATGAATTGGTTTGCTTGTTTATGTGTGTGTTAAAAAAAAAAAGAATCTAATTACATCTATTAGATAAATTATTTATCTTTATATATATATAAACACATAAATGGCTTCTTTATATTAAATAAAATGTATAAAAATTGAAAAATTTGTATGTATGAAACAATGAACAGGTTGCCAAAAAATATGTATGAACAATTTCCTTCTCTCGCCAAAGTCATTTTTTTTTTTAAATCTTGTCAAGGCCCTTATATACAGAGAAGTACCATAAATATGGAAAAATATTCCAAGAAATCTTTCCTTAGGATTTAATTATTGCTAAATTAATAATAAATAACTATCTAATATTCTCATGTTTTAACTTGGAACATTTTTACTGTCTAGATAATTTAGCTTTCTTAAAAAGAAAAAAAATACATATATTCCAATTTTGTGGTGAAATGGTTTTATTCAATATAAACATGTACAATAGAATTTTTCATGCAAGTATCATTATGCATATGTGGCTTTGAAATATTGTAAGTGTCTTTAAGCATTTTTCAAAAGACAAATAATCATAGAGAAAATTCAATAATTCTCTAAAATATTTTAGCTACTAGATTCTTTGCATTCATATAAAAAGGGGTTATTATCAGAGATCTGTTTTGGAAGAAATTGGGTCCTTAAAAGGACCCTTCACAAAAATTTTCATTTCAAAACAGGACCCTTCACAAAATTTTTCATTTCAAAACAGGACCCTTCACAAAACTTTTCACTTTAAAATAGGACCCTTCACAAAATTCTTTGTCTTAAAAATAGGCCTTTTACAAAATTTTTCTAGCTCTAAATTAAACCTTTCACAAATTTAATCATTTAAAAGTAAAATATGACCTGTCACTTTTACATATGTAAGGAAAATATATGTATTTTACATACATATATCTTCTTAAAAATATATAAAAAAGAACCCGAGTGTAATGTTCATTTCAAATTCACAAAATTAGGACAAGATATTTCACAAAATGTAAAAAAGTTCTTCACAATTTCACAAAAACAAGACCCTGAGAGAAAAGTTTGGACAGACCCCTGATTATTCTCACAATGTAACTACTTCATTAGGGACTCTAACACCTGCAGCTGTTGTGTATCAACTGCTGGACTAATGGCCACTCTGTGTCTTTATGGAAAACTTGCTCATCACTCAATCATTTGTAGGAACTTGATATAATCTATTCCAATAACACATACTGGGTATCCAATACTGGGTATTCCAATAACACATACTGGGTATTCCAATAACACATACTGGGTATTATTGTTGTCCAATAACTAATTCCTATACCAGTAGTTTTAGAAAGTATTGTTCTAAATACAAAAATGCTTTTCAAATGTTGTTGTTTATCACATCAAAAGCCTTTTACATCAAAGTAGTTATATTTGTTAAAGTTACAAATTAAAAAAATTATGTGGTCCTTGGATCCTGTAGTTATATTTAGAAAAATTTTCTAACAAGTAAAACAATGAAAATTCTATAAGATAAAAACTTACTGAGTTTATGATACTTTAAATTTCATGGCAATAAAAAAGAGTTTAATTTTTAGTGAATAAGATATTTTTAATGTCATATAGTCAAAATTTCATTTCTGTAACTTTCCTATTGTTTTTTATACCTGCTTCAATAAAGTGGTATGATAAGGTAAAATATCTAACACTTTCATTTAATCAACAAGGCACCTAAATTAAACAGATTTTGATAAGGAATTTTTGCCTTTCTACTATATCAAATTGTTGTAGATCTAAGAAAAATCATGCATCAAGCATAGATTATGAAATACTTCCAAACAGTATCAGAATCCTTTAAAAAAACTTTGCTGTTTAAAAACATAAAGAAGATACCTAACTAAACGTTTTAGAAAATGCATAACACATTTGAAAACCAGATTTCAATAATTACAGCCCATAGCCGGAAAGGTACTCCAATTCTTTTGTGCAGCTCTGTATATGATTTATAGATTTGTACAGATTCTACATAGTATGCTAAAATATAGTTTAGTAAGAAAACCCATAACACAGTTGAAAATTAATTTTCAACAATTTCTACCAATAGACTAATACGTACTTGAATTCTATAGTACAGCTCTATATGTTTTTTGTCACAGATAGACAGACATTTTCTAAAAATAATGAAATTATGTTCAGGATCTTCTAAAGAGTATAAATCTCGAAAACTGGAAGTCGAAATTTTTCACAAATCCAATACTTTCTTCTTTTAAAGATAGAAAAAGTAATAAAATTGAACGATTCTACCTGTATCGAAGAATCTACCGCAATGGCAATTTGAATCAAATCACCATTGCAGTCGATTCTTTGATACGGGTAGTACATTATTTTTATCTACCCCCGTCAGGGGCTAATAAGAATAGATCAATTTTTCTGTGCTAATTTCATAAATTATATATTTTTTCTTTCGATTTCACTATTTTTGTGGCAGAGTTGATGTCAAATTTCGTGTAAGGGCTTTTTTCGTTCCCGGTTAAATTGTTATATTTTTAGTTTAAAGGCCTAGTTGCCTAGTTATTTGAGTTACTAGTGTATTAAGTTTTATTTTTTAAGTTTGTACTCTCTCATCCCCCCCCCCTCCCTTCCCCATCAATCATTATTGCAGGTCCATTCAAAATATACATGCAATTTTAAAGATTTCTAATTCTTGTCCGATCTTATTACAATGCCTAATTTTGAAACCTTGACCAAAGGTATATTTTATGTCGGCAAGTGTTTTATGTCTTCTGTTTGCCTTTCAAACATTAGGTCTTAGTTGCCTACCAGGAGGGGAGGGGGGGGGGGGGACACATTTTTAGTTTCACCAAGACTCCTCATGTAACATACCATTGAAAAGCTTTTAAGGTCCTCTTTAATTTTCTCCCCCCCCCCCCCCTCTCAAAGTCATACGCACTTGTTACTTCTACTTTTTATTGTTCAGTGCGCTTACACTGCATGAAAAGTTATCCTATATTATATGACTCCATTTTACTTCTGGTATTATTTTTCCTGTCATATTATGAATAGAAATGATTCTGCTGTGTTTTGATTTCTATTGTTTAGTCATTATTAAAAAGATCATTCAAAATATCCATGCAATTTTTAAAATGTCTAATTCTTGTCCGATCTTATTGAAAATCCATTTTGAAACCAAGGTATATTAGATGTCACCAAGCACTTTATGCCCTCTGTTTCTCTCCCCCCTCCCCCAACCATTAGGGGTTTAGTTGTCTCCCTGCTAGTGCACTTTCTCATTTTTTTCTGACCCCCAACATGTCATAAATCGTTGGAAAGCTTATTGTCCCCACATTCATCTTTTGCTCTGAAATTCCAATGATGGAACAGCTGCTCCAATTGCGCCAGATCGATATGCTGCGCATTTCTGCGCCAAAGTGATCATTTTTCAACAAAATTGCGCCCAACTGCGCCAATTCTATAATAATTCTTAAGCCAAATAGATCATTTTCCATCCGAATTTCGACAAAAGATTGCGAAAAACATGCGAATTCGGTCAAAAGATCACGAAAAACACGCGATGTTTGTCAAATGATCACGGAAAAAAACGTGAATTTTAACAAAGGATCGCAAATTTCGTCAAAAAACGAACAAAACGCGGTCAAAAGATCGCGAAAAAACGTGATTTCGTTAAAAAATCGCCAACAGAACGCAAATTTCGTCTGAAGATCGCGAAAAACACGCAAATTTTGTCGAAAGATCGCGAAAAATATACTAATTTGGTCAAAAGATCACGAAAAACACGCGATGTTAGTCAAATGGTCACGAAAAAAAAACGTGAATTTTAACAAAGGATTGGTAATTTCGTCCAAAAAGGAACAAAAAGCGGTCAAAAGATTGCGAAAAAAAATGTGATTTCGTTAAAAGATCGCGAATAAAACGCAAATTTCGTCAGAAGATCGCGAAAAACACGCAAATTTTGTCGAAAGATTGCGAAAAACACGCGAATTTCGTCAAAGGATCGCGAGAAAAAGGTGAATTTTGTCAAAGGATCGCTAATTTCGTCAAAAAACGAACGAAACACGGTCAAAAGATCGTGAAAAAACGCCAATTTCTTTAAAACATAGAGAAAAACACGAGGTTTTCGTCAAAATTTCGCAAAAAACACGCGAATTTCGTCAAAAGATCGCGAAAAACACGCGAAATTCGTCAAAAGATTGCGAAAAACACGCGAATTTTGTCAAAAGGTCACGAAAAAAACGTGAATTTTGTCAAAGGAGCGCTAACTTCGTGAAAAAACACACAAAACACGGTCAAAAGATCGTGAAAAAACGCTACTTTCGTTAAAATATCGCGAATCAAAATAGCAAATTTCATCAAAAGGTCGCAAAAAACGCGAGAATTTTGTTAAAGGATCGCTAATTTTCTCAAAAAACGAACAAAATGGGGTCAAAAGATTGTGAAAAAACGCGAATTTCGTTAAAAGGTCGTGGAAACAGTCGCAAATTTCATCAAAAGGTCGCGAAAAACCGCAAATTTCGTTAAAAGATTTCGAAAAATACGCTAATTTCGTCAAAAGATAGCGAAAAACACGCTGATTTCAACAAAGGATCCGCGTGTTATTTATTACACGCGAAAAATACGCGAGTTTTGTCAAATGATTGCGAATAATATGCAAATTTGGGTCAAAAGATCGCGAAAAATATGCAAATTTCGTCAAAGGATTGCGAAAAAACGCTAATTTTGTGAAAGAGTCGCAGAAAAAACGCGAATTTCGCCCAAAGAATTGCAGAAAAAACACAAATTTCGTCAAAGGATACCAAAATGATATTTTGATGCTCCAAAATAGTTATTTTCTGCTCCAAAGTGGCTTTTTCTTGCTCCAAAATGAGGTCCATGCTGTTCCATCACTGAAATTCATATATTGCTATGAAATTAGTGCCAGAAGTATCGATCTATCCCCACTATCATGATTCACGATGAAATTTCTCACCGACTGATCGATAAGTTTTGGAATTACTGTTTTTAAGCTTATATCTGTGTGAGTATCAAAGTATCGAATCTAGAACATCCGATACTAGAATTTGAGAACAATCTCTTATTGTGATCGATGCTGTTTTATGTGATGTCACTGTTCATCAATACTCTAACGGAATACTTTTGAGTTCCCCTGTATGCATATTGTATGTGCTACATATAACATATTCTATAGTAACCACTTTCTAATGCATTTCATTAATTTATATAAATTTCCTTAAGTTTAAAATATTGTAACACTATTAAATTACACCGCAAATCATTTTCCTCCATAGACCATAATGTAATGGAATATTTTTGAGTGCCTGTATGAATGGTAACACTTACTTTTCAATATCAAACATGTCATGGTAAACCCCAAGAACGTATATAAATTACATGGCAATCCAGGTATATTTACCCAAGTTAGAGAACTGACAGACAGATAGCCAGACAAATGAATTCATAAACCTTTTCAACTAAGTTGGAAAGCATTCAAAATCTGGAAACCTTTAAGCAAAGCGATATAAGTAAGCGTACAATGTCAATACTGGAATCTGGAGTATATTGACACATCTGCGCCATCTAGTAGACAGAGTGAATAATGCAAATACGCGGGTTTTCAGTATGACGTCATATATGACAGAATACCTATTATCGGCGCATCTCTTACGCATATTTCCTGATTCTTTACTCACTTATGGAAGATGAATCTTGTTTCCCAGTTTTATTGCAAAATATTTTTATTAGTTTGTTTTGATAAAATTATGCACATTTAAAAAAAATAATCGCAATATCATTTCAATTTTGGGAGAAAAGCACTAATGCTACAAAAGCATTACTGCCTTTAGCCCTTAAACTAAAATAACATTGTGACTTTTTTTTAAAATACACATATATTTATCAAAACAAGCTGTAACAAAAATATTTTGCAATATATCTGGTAAATAAGATTCATCTTCTGTGAGTAAGTAACAATCTGAAATTCGTAATAGAATTTTTAACAGGGATTCTCTAAATGGCTTTGTCTGCTTCAAGAAAAAAAAAGAAAATCTAATCTGGCGATTTTAGGAAAATTTTTGCAGTTATTGTCTGGACTCTCAAAATATTTAAACAAATACTAAATTAACAATACTTGCTCGTTTAATAGTACAACATTTAATGCATGCATTTTAAATTAAAGTGATTCTGAATATAAAATAAAATGAATTTTAAATTAAATAAATGAACTATTTGTAATTTAAATAACATGAATACAATACGATCAAAAGAATATTGGAATAAGTTTTCGATGTATCGTCTGCGCTTGATAAATGAAGAAAAGGACTTAAAATTGAATATTTTATTTATTATTAAATTCTATACATATTCTAAACCTTGATAAACATTCTATTTTCATCTGGAATAGAACCGTGTATATCATTTTTTATAACTTTAGCACATCAAGAATTGAGTAAAAAATAAGACTACAAAATTCCATCTTTACACATTAACTACTTACTAATTTTTATGCGTCATTTTTCATTTCATTAAAAGAAAATAATTAAAATCGAGCTTATTTTAATCAACAACATTTTATAATATATATCAAATAATATTTTTTTTTAAATAAATTAAAGTTAAAATACGTAACTAACTTGTTTTGCTCTTTGGAAAAGGACATATGAATTCTATAAGAAAAAGAATTTTCTTACAATTTCGAAAACTAGAGTTATTCGATAGCCAACATTTTGCCATTTTAACAAATAATATTAGTTCTTAAAAAGAACTGTTTTTATTTAAATAATTAACTATAATAAATAAGTCAAAAAACACGAATAAAAATCAATAGAACATTATATTACTGTCAGAATATAAATGCTACAAACAAATGAAAACACGATGTTGGCACTTGCGCAGTTATTTCATAGATGTGCAATTAATAGATTATCCATAAAGAAGAAAACAGTTAGGCATCTTTCTGTTGTTCACTCCGTCCGCTACGTGGCGTGCAACCTTGATTGATGTGACCTCTCCCATTTAAGATAAGACGCTTACCTATATCGCTTTGCCTTTAAGTTTTCAATAGAAAATGTAAATTTAAATGCAAACTTTTATTTAAAATGTACTTGCAACAATCACATTGAACATATTCTAACTTTAAATTTGTTTGAATACCAAAAATTTCTAGAAAATGTTGTCAACCTGTAGATTTTTTATGTATTTATTTACACTAGTTTTTTGATTAAGCTCCATTTACTAAAAAAACAGGCAAAAGAAGGATATACTTGTTCCTTTCAAATGAACAGCAGTTATGGAACACAACTAAAAAGATAAAGTTAATGTTGTTGGGAAAAAAAAAAAAAAAAAAAAAAAAAAAAAAACCTGAAAATATTCTTTTTACATCATAAGGCTTATTATTATTATTATTTTACATTTTCTTTTATTTAAATCCAACTTGTCTTTTAACAGTAAGCATATTTTGGAATAGCTACCCTTCTTTTTCACAACATGTTTGCAGATAAAAGATGCATGTTGTTCACTGATAGAAAATTTCCACAAAAAACTAGGGTTGCCAATGGCAACTATTTCTTATTTTATATACCACTATTTCAAAACAGTAACTTTGATTGTAGATTTTAACTAATCTTTGAGGTGTATTGTTAAAGTATTGAAAAAACGTTGCCAGTGGCAACCCTGCATTTTACAATCTCTCTATTCTAAAAAAAAGTAACTACCGCTGTCACCGCTGCTGCCGGTTTTGAATTTTTTGTGACCGGAGGTCTTTCTTCGTTAATATTAAGAAAAATATTGCATACAAAAATATGAAAATCGGTGGTATTATAGAGAAATGTTTGATAAACACGCTGATGCAGACAGTTTTCAAATCGCAGAATTATTTTAAGAGATACTTAATGCTAAAGTTGGACAAAATCATTCCACTAAAAAAGTTTTATAGGAGCACAAACTATACATGGGAATTTAATCATTTTTAGTTCATTTTATACATTTGAAGTTCCCGGTGTGCAGACTGTATTTCTTTTTTTAATTTGACTCATTTTTTGAAATTTTATTTCTATTAAAATCAAATTTTCAGCATTTCAAGAGAGATTTTTTTTACATATTTTAGAAAATGGTATTAATTTAAACTGTTGTCAACAGTATAAACAGCGCAAACAATAATGTTTGCTTCAAATTAAAAATTTATTTACATGTGACTATTACAAACAGAAAAAAACATTTCAAATTCTAATTAAATAATTATGTATAAAAAGCAGGAACTTATTAAAAGTTACGTCATAAAAACTATATTTACACGTGATTTTTAAAAGAGAAAGGATATTGTAAAATAATAAATTCATTAACATGCATTAGAAGTCTTAAATATGAGAAATTATGTTACACTACAGTTATTACATAAAATGAACAAAAAATAATATTGCAAAACAGTTTAAATTTAGAAATTGCGCGAGACATTTATTTGATATTTTGAGATGATCTTTTCAACTATTTTTGTTAGGACAGCGTAAATAATATTTCATTTCTAACAAAAGTATTTTCACATGAAAATTAAAAAGAGAAAGAATAGTTTGGTCAAAATTATGTCAGATTAAAAATGATTCATTTAAAATGTCTTATTTAAAATAACTTTCTTTTCACTTTGTTAAAAAATACCGGGAGACAAAGACTCTGTTTACTTAATTCATTTTATATTAGTTTATTTTGAAATATTTAACTGGTCTTATTTCATCATATATGAAAACAGCCATTATATCTTTTAACAGCAGCTGATTTGGCCTTAAAATTCCCCAATCAAAGAAAAATGAATGGAAAGCCATTTATATGGTGATCGCCACTGCTTTTTTAATTATAATTCAATTTTCCGAAATCTTTTTAAAGCGGATCAAATTAGAATGCTTTTAGAGTGTGTGGTGTCTGAACGGGGGTTGGCGAGCGTAGCTCGTAGGAAGCAGAGCCCCCTAGTTAAAATAGAAAAAATTAGTTTGTTTTTTCCTCAATCCTGAGGGGAAAAAAATGCAAAAATGATACTTAAAATAAAAAGAGGGCGATCCTGCAATATCTTTTTATTAACACTATCTACTCCAAGACTTAACATTTTCTTTGAGTACCATCTATAATAATGTGATTATCTTTCAAATTAATTTTATGAGGAACAGGGTATGAAGATAACTGTAACACATTGTTGAGCAGAGTAGAAATGGACGATTGTGGGCTGTAATTTTTTCTTAAAAGTAAGAATTCTTGTATGATTAACACATTGACTCATAAGCAGGGCTTAATTTGCACCGGAGCTCAGCTCCAGTACTTCTCTGTTTTTAGTAAATATTTAAATATTTTTCGAAATTCACCGGAGCTCATAAATACAGGGCTCTGGAGCCCTATGAAATAGCGGTTCCGAAAAACCGAAGGCTAAATTGCCCATTCTTTTCCTCCCATATCCAAGTTTCTGCATTCTTTTCTATCAAAACACTTATACGTGACATAGTGTGTCGCACACGTAGGAGATGGAGATGAAACGGGTGTAAGATTTTCTGAAATTTTTTTTTATAAATGTTTTTGCTAGTTGTTAATTCATTATAGTATATATATATATATATATGCATAAGCTGCAAAAAATTCCTTTTTTGTGTTAACACAATTTAGGAATCATAATCCTTACCTGATTTAATTTCACAATTCGGTGATTAACTAACATTAAAATTAGGCAAATATATCTATTCGGAAGGAGTGATAAACTAAAAGGTGGAATAGATGACAGTTAAGTATATGCAGGTAGATACATTTAATTTTTTTATTTTGATAATGGCAAAAAGAATGCTTTAAATGAATTTGTATGAAATATAAATATGCGAAGGGACACCCTACAGTTTTTAGTACTGCACAATATTAGGGCTCCGATACTTTTTTTGTTAGAAACTAAGCCCTGCTCATAAGGTTACCCAGATGTCATATGACTTCTGATTATAAAAGCCCACTGTTAACGATTTCTGCAAATGGTGACATAAGTTGATAATATGGCGATTAGTATTTAAATTGTAAATTTTTAATTCCAAATAAAGCTCATTTAAAAGAGAACATCATGTACTATATTTTGTATAAAGATTGTAATTGGGTCACTAAAATGTGAGAAAGTAAAAATAACATAGTTGCATTTAAAAAAAAAATCTAATCAAAATTTCATCAAAAAAAAATGGTCAGACACAAAAAATCTAATCAAAAATAAGGTAATTCTGTAGCAAATAATTCCTGATATATATATATATATATATATATACAGACAATGTTTTCGTGATGTCACAGCAGGGGTCTGTCCAGGTTTTTTTTTTTCAGGGTCGTATTTTTGTGAATTTAATTATTATTTTTGAGAATTATTATTATTATTATTTTTTTTTTAAGTAATTCCACAAAACATTAGTTAACCCAATTATTCCTAGTGTCCCAAAATTGGAGACATTTGAATTTTGCTAAAATAAACTAATATTTTTTTTTAGACATTTCTTGTTCAGTCTTTTTTTTTTTTTTTTTTTTTTTTTTTGCTGCGATTATATTACACTATACAATCCACAAACAGAATATTCAGATTAGTATAAATAATGCAATAACTATTATACGTATATGTATGATTATTATATGTATAGATTAAAAGCTTTTTGCTAGCAAAAGTGCTATTTATGTATATAAAATATAATTTACTATCACCCAAAAAAATTTCCAAGACTGAAATCAGTTCATAGATTGTGAGATCTTGCACCGTGTATGTAATCTACCATTCTCTAAAATTTTTTCTTTTTTTTTTTGTGAAAGGGCCATTTTTCTGAAATTTATTTTTGTTAATCCGTTTTACTGTCATCAAATTTTGTGAAGAGTCCGTTCACGGACTCAGTTTTCTCCCTGGACAGGCCCCTGCACAGTGAAAGTAAATGACGTTTTATTGGCTTTTAAATATTTTTTCTGTAATTTAAATAAAGAAATT
Organism: Maratus speciosus; assembly: GCA_963932465.1. NCBI lineage: Eukaryota > Metazoa > Arthropoda > Arachnida > Araneae > Salticidae > Maratus > Maratus speciosus. The sequence goes on from OZ010788.1 coordinate 343,074,095, forward strand.
CAAAAAGGCATGTGCTTGAACATTGTGCATACATTATATATTTTTAAAAAATTCTTTTTACTTTCTTTAAGATGTGGCAACAGGAAAGAAAACAATAATTTTACTGTTGAAATAAACCTATTTGAACTGAAATTTAGCCACATTTTCCCACAAAATATTAAATAAATTTTACAAATTTCAAAAAAAGGAATGGTCAAAATCGCTTCCCTGAAGCATAAGCAAAATTTTAAAACATGATACTGACTAATTTCTTTTCAATATTTTAGAAATTATGAAAAACATTCTTCAGAAATGCTTTATTTATTTATTAAAACATCTTACTGATCATTACTTTGTGATATTTAGAGATAGAATAAAAAATTACAGAATAAAAAAGAAAAGTGCCCAGCTAAACTGATGGCATTGAGCTCACAGGATATTCACACTAATTGTGCATTATACTCTTATTTCAAAAAATAATGCACCTCAAAAAATAAATTAAGGGGGGGGGGGATTAGCCCCTCCTCCCGTTTCCCCTCTTTATACTTAACCAATGAGCCTCCAAATGTCATATGGGAAGCGCCTCAATGAAATAAGCCGGTATACCAAATTTGAAGCAAATCAGATAGAAAAACTCATTTATCTAAATTAAGGAGGTATTAGCCCCCTGTTCCCCTCTTTATATTTAACCAATGAACTTCCAAATCTAATCAGGGAAGCGCCTTATCAGAATAAACAGGTATACCAAATTTGAAGCAATCCGATAGTAAAACCCATTTATCTAAATTAAGGGGGTATTAGCCCTTTAGACTTAAAGAATGAACCTTCGAATCTAATCAAGGAAACATCTTATCAAAATTAACCGGTATACCAAATTTGAAAAAAATCTGATAATTCTGCATGAAAAATCCATTTATCTAAGTTAAGGAGGGTAAGGAGGGGGGGGGGGGTAGCCCCCCGTCCCCCCCCCCTTTATACTTAACCAATGAACCCCCAAAACTAATCAGGGAAGCGCTTTATCAGAATGAAACTAGAAAAAAAAATTTGAAGCAAATCAGATGTTTCTATCAAGAGTTATCACGTTACATACATACATACATACAGAACTGGCGAGCACATTAGCTCTTAGGCTTTGATAGCCTGTGAGCTAAAAATGCTTCGAGTATATTACTTTCTAAACAATGGAATCAATAATGTATTTCCTTTAACTTGTTAGCTCCTGTTACATAAATTAAATAAGGCAGTTTAACTTAGATTGGATTTCTATGGATATTTCAAAAAGGTTCAAAATCTGCAATAAGTTGTAAACAATATTATAAAGTTTCTAATATTTGCAAAGCTGAACATTTTACTTCCATATGATCATGTGACAATAATTACTCAACAATGATCAGTACTTTTTCCACAAACCCGTAAAAATTTGCCATATTTACACAAAAACAGAGACAGAGGGAGAAAATACCCTTCTCAAGCTTAGGCTATAAATCAAAATTCTTGGTTCTTGCTAGATTCTCCTTAACATACTTATTTTACAGTACAGTAGAGTCCCGATTATCAGAGTCCCGTTTAACCGAGTTATTTTCTTCTGATGGAATATAAAAAAAAATTATGACAATTTTTTTTCCCATTCTGACCAGAAAATCAGAGTTCTTCTTATGGCTGCTCTTTCATCTTCACCTAACACTTCATTTATAATGACTGTTTCATAATAATGGAAGCCATCAAGTCCTATCACAAGAAAACGATCCATTCCAAAGGTATAAGTTCGATTGAAAAAAACTATTTAATACTTTGAGCAGAAAGAAGAGGATACATCTGCAATTTTCATGACACTAATAGAATCACATAGCTGCCAATTTGTATGGTTTTGTTAGCGCTAAAATTTAATGCAAATTTTTGCCATATTTAATCGTTGACAATTGTTAGATTTCGGCGATTGAATTAAGCAAAACTTACTGTTAAGTTTTAGTAGTTAGAAAAAAATTCTTAGAAATTGGTAGCTATGCACTAGCATAATACTGCACGAAAAAAAAAAAAAAAAAAAAAAAAAAAAAAATTGCAGCAAAATTGACATACAAAAAACTATCAAGGGCTTTTTCAAATAAACAATTTCATATCCCATTTTTCTTATAAGTGACTGAAATGTACATCAAAGAAATGTTACTAGTACCATAAAAATGAATGAATTAAGTGAAAATTTATATTTCATCTCCTTAGTTGGCAACTCTTTGTGTAAATTCGGTTTATCGGAGTTGTTTGCTTATTTGAGGTGAGCTTGGTTCATATTAACTCTGATAATCGAGACTACTATACTAAAAATGATACTTTAGATTGTAGCAAGCAAATCCTTATCATTATGACATTTGTTGATATATAGATTAAAAAATGATCAAAAATTGGTATGTTAAATTATAGTTTTCAAAAATACTTTATTTGGAAGCGCATTAAAAAAAAAATATTTCAATAGGGTAAAAATTAGAACCATGTAATATTTAAACATGATGGTATATTCAATTAAAACGGAAATAACCCATGTTGAGAGTTCAAGTGGTTGTTTTCTTATGTGTGTATGTGCTTAGTGTTCATACAGACACATTTGTGCTTTATTTAAAACTAGCTGACACACATATTATCATTTTAAAGTAAATTGCATAATATGAAATGTTGGATACTGACATTTCTGTTAATTATTAAAATTTTAACACAACTCAAGTTAATATTTTCATAACATACCTATGCCCTCTCATAGCACATTGGTTACCATTGTTTTAAAAATGTCTTGACACTCACTGAATAAAAAAAAATCCCGGCTGTGGTGTCCCATGCGTCGTAATGGTAATGGCTTTTGTCCATAAAAAAGGCTGCTCAGGAACCCATCTTAGAATTTTTATTTTCCCCTTGCTTTCTTTTTCATGTTTTAGAAAAAAACAAAATTCGCTCACTTCTTCACATTTCAGAGGGAAAAAAATCAGCTGCTTAGGAACCCATCTTAGAATGTTTTATCTTTGCTTTCTCTTTCGTGTTTCAGAGGAAAACAAAATTTGCTCCCTTTCTTCACATTTCAGAGGGGAAAAAATCAATGTCCTCACTTTCTTTAATAATTAATTTTAAAAACAATTTCACATTCTTTTTTTTTTTTTAATTCATTGCTGAAAGTCTGCTCCATACAGGGAATTAAAATATAAGGCATCAAGTACAAAAATTGTTTGAAACAAACTTTTCATGTTCAACAAAATAGAAATTATAAAAAAAACGACAAATTTAAAAACTGATTTATAAATTCCAAATAAATTTTATTGAAAAGAGGACAAAATTCACTATATCAGGAAGAAAAGCTTAAATAGCGAATGCTTTTATAAATGGCTCAAAATTATCAAAATGTTTGGAAAATAGGAGAAATATGCAAACTTTTCCATTTAAGGGAGCGGGGGTCATTAAATCTGAACCTCAGGTGCATTTGGACCTGCGTTCGTCTGTAGAGAACCAAATTGGCAGACCTCTATGTGCGATACATTTCTCTAGTAACTACCAACAGACATAGGCAAAAAAATTTTCTTTCATTAATACAGAATATTCTGAATATTTCAAAAAAAAAAAAAAAAGCTATTCCCTAATTTTTGGAGTTCTAAGACATGCTATAATTTATTTTATATATTATAGCATATGAAATAAAATAAATTTAAAAACCTTGAGATTTGTAAAATAATAGAACCTTTTTAATTTTTGAAATCACTAAAAGGCATGACTTTAATACGTATAAAGTAAGGATTAGAATTTTCTTTTAAATTTAGAAACAGTGCATAAAAGTTGCCTCTATATATTTAATTCTATTGGGTGTTTTTAGTTAGCAAAAAATAAAAAAATAATAATAGTAGCACAATTCAAGTTTTAAGCATTACATCTGATGCCAGATATTTTTAACAAAAACCTCTAATTTTACAGTGTAAATAAGAACAAAGAATAAGAAATACAAACATGTAAATTATATATTCTTTACTTTTATAAAACTAATACAAAATAGCAATATTTGATACATAAATTATTCAGAATAAACATAAAAAGATATTTGCTTACACAGTACACAAAAGCACCAAAGAAAATTGTATATGTTTAACCCTTTATGTACTGAATTATGAATTCATGAAAATTTTATCTGCTAAAGCATTTTTCGAGAACAGCTTAAACTACATTAGAATATTTACATAATCATTTAATGGATTTTAGAATGATTGAAGTATTTAGAAAGATTAATTAAATTTGAATTTATAGGGATTGTGTGCAATATTTCTAACCCCACTCAAATCTTTTAAATATCTTTTTTAGTACTTTGTAGGATTAGGAAATATACATATATAAATGTTCTTACAATAGAAATATTTCTGAATTGAAAAATTCTTTAAACGTCAAGAAAGATGAAAAGGCAAAAGAAATCATTATAACAAGCTATTTTAATGGCACTTATAAGTATCTTCAGTAGATAAAGGGTTAAAGTAGCAAGTTTCAAAATTTTTAACTATCGGAGATTATTCTTTTTCATGTTCACACAGACATATGCAACAGAATTAAAAGCTAGTGGATACCAACCATACATTCAGATGCTGCTATGACTTGCAATACAAATAGAAACATGAATAATTATTATGGAATAGAATCTGCATATTAACTAAAATATAAATATTCTTGTTTTTAAATGTTCTATTATTACTGTGAATTTAGAAAGTTGTTAAAAGATTTACACATAACACTATAATATATATAAAGGATATAAACAATAATCCAAAAAATTACTGATATAAATTGTTTCAATAAATTTACTGAGTGAGTACACAGTTTGAATAAAATATCAAATTTATTCTTGATAAAGACCTTTATGAAGAATAAATTTATAGACATGTTGAAAAAATTGTACAATACACAATTAAATCAATTAGTTGAAATCGGTAATTTGAATTTTTAATACCATTAACAGCTCCATGCAAATACACTTTAAAAAATGAACAACATAAAACTAATATCATTTAATGATTTTTTTTTTTTTTTTTTTTACACTTATAAAATAATTTTAAATATTTTAATGACAATTTTATTTTCTTATTTTCATAAAACAATTTATGCGAAATGTTATTTAAATTTCCTTATTAAAATTTTGTTTTCTAGAGAGACTATTGAGCTTAAATTGGATAATTAATATTAAACTAAACTTCAACACTTTTTATAAAATCTATCTCTTATTGTCTATAGTCATAGACAGAAAGTAACTATCTTTTCTCTTATCCTTTTTAAGACGAGTATCTGTTCCAGAATTTTTAATCGTTAGCCACTAGTATTATGAAATGAAAATTTTTGCCTAATTTAATCACAGAAATTCTGTGATTAAAAATAAGGCAAAACTTTTTTTTGAAAATTACTGGTTAAGGATTCTGAATACCCCATACTCAGGCCCAAGCCAGGCCTGGCCTTCATCTTTTCAAGCCTTAATTTTTTCTGCAGGCTCTGGTTGGGCCGCACCTAGACTTCATTATTCCCTCGCTGGGTTTGGGTATTCTGGTACTTTTCGGTTAGCCGGGTGCCAGTGTTATATATACATATTGCCCGGCTAACCGAAAAGTATCGGTTTTCTTTTTGGGCTGTGTTGGGCTTCATGTGTAATATCAAGCCCGGGGGGGGGGGGGGGGGGGGGTGTTAAAATAAATTTAAATAACAAATTATGAGTCTCTAGCTTGAATAGTTTTTAAGACAGAACCCCTTAAATATTTGAAGGTCAGAAAATTGTGTGCAATTTGCATACTTTTGAAAGCTAACACTTAAATAAAGAGGCTAAAATATATGAAAATTTTATATTTCCCATGTTTTTGATCGACATAATAAAAAGACATAAAATCAGAAAATTTAAAAACATGCATCAAGCTCTAAAAATATTTTATTGGTTGATTTGACATGCAATGACGAAATTTAGTTTAGTTTAGTAATACATTATTATTTTTACTATCTGAAAACTTGTATTTTAAACATCAATTATTGGCATATAACATACATAACGTTTTAAAAAACAACTTTAGTTTAGTAATACGGTGAAATACGTTTTACACGAAACGCTTAACATGAAAAATCTGTTAACGAGAAATGATATAGCGGTCCGGATAGTATACTCTGCAATTTAATACATTTCTTTTTTAACACGAAACAAAAATTGTTCAACACGAAAAAAAATTCATTTTTGATCTAGTTAGTTTGAGTTGAAATTGGTGAATTTTGTGTTAAAACCACTGAATTTTGGGTGAAAATCAGTGAATTTCGTGAGGGTTTTTTTTTTGTAAATTAGCTTATGTTTTATGAGCACAATGGCTGAGGAATCGGTCCGAAAACAAACTGCTATTTCACTTCAAATGAGGGTGAAGCTGCTTAATGCAGTTGATGAAAAAGGGCGAAAACAGGAATCTGCAAAGAGTTTGGCATTGCCATTTCTACTCTATCAACGATAATAAAACACAGTGATCCCATTTTGTTAATGTTTGAGCGCAATATGTTTAAGCCAGAGAGAAAGCATATGAGAACCGAAGATTTAGCACAAATATTTAGAGATAGCTTTGCTTATTTGATTCAAACAAGTCAGATCTCAGAATGCTGAAAAACATATTTAAAAAAAAAGATATCTGATTTTCCCCCCCAAAAAAACATTTTTTTAACCAATTTTTTATTTTAATGGATGCAACCTACTAGTAGTTTAACAGGAAATCGAAATCAAATTTGACAACGTAGAAAATATTTGTGAGTTTTGTTCTTTTTTTAACGAATCATTTAACGCAAAATTCTTTTAACACGAAAAAAAATTTCGGCCCCCACAATTTCGTGTTAAATGTATTTCACTGTACATTATTATTTTTATTATCTGAAAACTTGTATTTTAAACATCAATTATTGGCATATAATGTACATAACTTTTTAAAAAACAACTTAAGAGTTCAAAACTCACTCTATTACACTCCAAATTAAAAAAATATATACCTCTAGATTTATATTTCCTTCTTAGGGTTTACATACTTTGCATTTTATAAGCTGATAAGCATGTTTTTAATTGGTTTTTATAGAGAAAATATTAATCGTTAATCACAAATTTCATGATTATCTGGGGAATTAAGATATGAGTTAATATCAAACTTGTGAAATAAGAGATAGAAGCCAATTTTTCATATTCTGATTTCAGTATGCTTTTAAGAAAGAATATCTTTACTTGTAAAATCTTAAAAACATGTTTGAAAAGAACTATATCATGTACCACAAGATTTTTCATTTATAAAAAAAATAAAAGTCAATATCCCAAATTGTGTACTCTTTATATAAACTAAAAATTGCATATACAAACAATAATTATTATAGCAATACTTTAAAAGGCAGAAAAATGAATCATATCAATGTCATAATATATACATAAAAATAGAAAAAATAAAAAGCTTTTCATTTTATTTTTAATATGTTTAGTAAAATGTTTCTATTAAAGTATAACAAACAGTAAAGTGCATAACAAATATTTTAAGCTTACAACAGTTATGTTCCATCATTGCTACACAAGTAAGTAGCCTCCAGTACTTATGTATGAGTATTTAATACATACAACTAATTTATGTGCCCTTAACTGCACACAATAAATAACCTTTATTCTGAATTATACCACGACTTTTGATAACTACAGAGTATCTAATAATCCACTTCATATCCCATGTCTCAGGAGAAGAAATGCCATGTTCTAATACTTTTTGAAACATCTCTCTTGGAAGTAACACTGTGGAAGTAAAAGAAAAATACAAATCTCTTAATCTTTCTAGGTTTAAACATTTAGATTTCTGATTTTAAAAATAATCTATTTAAACACATTAACTCTTAATTGCATGAATTATTCTTTTAGAATTGTGTTTTTTATTTTTATATTAAAGATTAGACACCAGAAATCTTAAGATAGATTTTTAACTTTATTTAGTAGCATATTTTTGTAATTTTTAGAGGATTAATATTTCTATATAAATATAGTGGTTGTAAGAACTTAATTTATGTATTAAAAATTAAATAAAAAGGTGATGGAAATAAATTTACATCACTATGCAATTAAGGGTTAAGAAATCTAGCTTAAGGAACATTGTAACTATTGATTATTCTTATAAGTTACATTGCTTTCTAAATATTTTCAGTAGGTTAATGTGTGCCCTAGTATCCATTTGATGTATTTACTAGGTCATTAAAGAAAAGTGGTGTCATTACCCTGATATAGTGGCAGAATTACCCCAGTATCCTGGGTAATCCCGCCACTGTGCAGAAGTTGAAAGAAGTTTTTTATGTGTGCTTATATTACAGTTATAATTATGGTTTAATTTATACAGATACTAAAGATCATGATTCAGTTCTAGAGAATTTTTACTGTTTAAAAATAAACATTTTATGGAGGTGAAAAAATTTTAATTCCTTTAAGGTGGAGGCCTTCCTCCGGTCTTCCCTACACAAATACAAGCCAAAATTTTTATTTCCTTTTTCTATTACATACAAGGATGAGATAGTCACAAGGAAATTTACAACATCAGAAAATTACAACCGGGAGCTCCACAGAAAGCCTGCAACAGAGCATATTGTATTATTATGCATATTGCATCATACATTATTAATTATTTACTTGAGCTTTACTTTTAATAATTTAATTATTTTTTAAATTATCTTAATTTTTATCATTTTAGTTTATTATTTTACTTATTTTAATATTTTATGATATTGCAAGCATTCATTATAATTTTGATTGCATCATTACATTCACATTACTGTTTAATTAATGTAAACAAAGCAATGACCAGAAATCTGCAAAGTTCTAAAATCTGCACAACCTATGGTCCCAAGCTGTGTGGATTTGAGGGAGTCTACTGTATAGATGAAAGTTTTAAGTTTAATTGCTTTATTTTAGTACTGTGTGTAATCCATATGCACAACTTATATGACTCAAGTTTTGATTTTGATTTTTTTTTCTTTACTTGTTAGTTATTTCAAATTGAAAATTTTAGGTTAAAAAAGCAGTTGATTACATTTTTTGTAATTTCATTTAAAAACAGGGCTTGAGAAGTATTATTATTGTGGAGTTTATTGTGTCCTTTAAAAGAGTTGTGTCCTGATATTTTGTATCAACTTTGTATACCCCACTCTGCAATCCTGATTGCTAATAGATAATTGAATAGCAACTTGCCTTTGGGATTTTTATTTCCAACCACAAAGTCTAATCTCAGCATTTGAGACTTCAATATAAAAAAATTTTACTGAAGTTACTGTTTATATTTTCTATCAAAATATTTAAGTTAGTAATAATAATTATACAAAAGATTATTTCGGATTTTTAGCAAAAAACCTTGACCATTTATTGTAATGCTGCGTTTATTATTTATGTGTTTAAAATGATACCATTAAGATATTTTACAAAATTTATCTAAATAATAAGTTCCTACTGAACAAGGAATATCAATAATGAGTTTTTAGCTTTTGGAGAGAGCTGTTTTACTAATCCACCAGTTAAAAATTACTTCCACACTGTATAACATAAATTAGAAAAAAAATATATATACATACATATATATTGATGAATATTTTGTTATTTGTTTCAGCATTTTTTTCATGCATAAAAAAGAAATTTGAAAATGAAAAATACTATTAATAATAAAAATAAGTCCTAATTTAAATTTCCCTTAAATTATCAATTCACTTTTATAATTTGATTAACCCAAAAGTGACTTATTTCAAAAAAAGAATTTAACTACGGTTAAATGCATCTACATTAGAATACTAACCTTTTGGATCATTATGAGTTAAGAGCTGTATATCATGATCACGTGCAAAAGCTGTCATTTCAGCAGGCATGACACAGCAGGATTCTAAGTTTACTTGATTTACTCCAGGTTTCACCTAAAGAAAATTAAAAATGAGACATTAAAATTAATTGTAATAGTAAACTAATAGGAAACATTAAAACATGCTAATATTTAATATTCAAAACATAGCTGTTGAAAATTTTTTATAGTTTAAATTTCTTTTCAACGCTGTTAAATTTCCTACAAAACATATTAAATTAAAAATCAATAAGTAATGCACATTTTGCTCAATTAAGTCGATGCAAGTTTAAAAAATAAGCTAAAATTCTGCAAGCTACAAACATTAATGCCAAAAAAGTGCAGTTATTTAATATACACAATTACATGGAACTTTCCCCCTCCCCTAATTACTATAAGGTAACTTGCAAACAAGAAAATTTTTATTGCATGTTATTGGCTACAATTTTAATACTATTTTTGTAAACAAAAACAAATTAAAGAAATTTGTCTATAAAAAGATAGTTTTATCAGAAGAGGATGCACTTGATACAGAACAAACATATGCAACTTTTGCTTTCAAAATTGATCTATTCTTTACAAGAAATTATGTAAAATAAAATAGCAAATTTGGTATAAATAACACAACATTTTTAATCTGTTACTAAATTAAAAAATTATTATAGATAACATGATTTTCTTTTAGTAATCAAGGCCTGATTAAAGTATGAGCGAATAGGCCGTTGATTATGGGACCCTTGCCTTCTGGGAGACCTATACTTAATTTTTTTAACCCATCAGCACATCCGCTGGGATAAATCTCATCCCAATAACACTTTTTCTTCCAAAAAAAAAAAAAAGGGATCAATTTTTTGAGGTCACTTTTGACCTGCCTTGTACTTTTCAACGTCAAAATCAAGAAGGGGTGGGTGAAGCAATGTCTTTTCTTTGTTTGCTAGGAGAGGAGAAATACATCTCTTGAAATTAAATAATCCTGCATGCACAAACATTTCATTTCGATATGTTCATTTCATACGGGATAACATACACTAAAATAATTTTAATAAAAGACTAACATAAAAGCTACTTGTATATATTGATGAAAAGGTATTAAATGTAATTAATTTCAATTTTGTGAAATAATTCATCTTTTAAGGTGTAAAACAAACCAATTGCATATTTTCTTAAAAAAAAAAAAAAAAAAAAAAAGTGATTTTTACAGAAATTGCTACAAAATCTGAAAATCAATATGAAAAGCATGATTTTTTTTTCCCTAAAAGAAGTAGTACTGATGCATTTTACAATATAGAACAGTAGATTTGTTTTTAAAATGCATTTAGCCAAAAATATAATGGGAGAGAAAATGGGGTGAGATTTATCCCACACATGTAGTAACTTAATGGAAAGGGGCACATGTGCTGACGAGTTTAATTGTATTTTTTAATCAGTTTTTGATCTCGTAATGATTATAATCAATATTTTGGACTTTTAGAATAGGATGAAGTTGAAAAATAAAAAGAATACTTTTCCTTTATAGGGATCTTGGTATCTTTTAAAAAAACTTTTGTGTAATTAAGGCTTTAGAAACTTATATTTGTGCCAAATGATATGAACAGCTATGAAAACAAACCTGATAAACTTTTATGCCTGTTTATATAGATGTATGCAGGGCTCCCAACACATTTTAGTCTCCTAAAAGGGGGACCATTTTTATTTTAAAAGGGGACTTTGGGGGACCATTTATATTGAAAAGGGGGACTTTGGGGGACCATGTCTAAAAATACTGCACTGAGTTTTTCTAAATACGCAAGCAAATTTTTAAAAATTACCCCAAAAAATGTTAATTGGTTACCTTTATAAAGATGGGTCACTAAAAAGTACACTCAGCTAAATATTCTACTGCAAGAAGATAGAAGTATTCCAACATTCAGTACTCACATTGATAATTCTCCTTAAAGGAGCTTTTAATTTAAATTGATGCTTTATTAAGGGCAGACAAGACTGGGTGCAATCCTATGGGAAATATGCGAGCTTAAAGACCTGTTTTCTCGAAAACTACCAGACCAATTTTGATGAAATTTGGAGTCTATATTCACTGGATTATGCTCAAGACAGTTTTATTCTGCTGCAATTTTTTTTATTTTAGAGCAATGGCAATTTTTCAGAAATTTTATTATTATTTTTAAAAAATGCCTGCTACATATGTATGCTGTTATCTTATATTTATACTCTACCACAAAAAAATATATATCAAAATCGCTCGAGTACTTTATGAGAAAGTGGGATTTTTACCAGAAAAATATGATTTTTCAGATCCAAAAAGCATAAATATTCACAATTCTCGCTCTTTGTGAATGATAAATTGAGTTTTCTGATTACGTATCGACAGAACAGACTTTGGGAGTGTCGATAGTCGATCAAATGTTTGTACACATTTTTAAAACCTTATTGTTCAATCAAAAGATGCCAACTTTTTGTGTTTTGTTTTGTGCTGAATTGCGACTTGTATTTTTTGAACTTGCACTTTGCGCTACAAAATGACAAAGCTGAAAAGTGTTTTTGTGGGAAGACAAGAATGGGTGCAATCATAGGGAGGAAATGCAAGCTTTAAGACCTGTTTCCTCAGAAACTACCAGAGCGATTTTGATGAAATTCTGAATCCGTATTCACTGGATAATGCTCAAGACTTATGGCAGACAGTTTTTTTTTTCTGCGACTAAAACTTTTTATTCTAGAGCAATCGCAATTTTTCAGAAATGTATTTTTCTGAAACTAATTAAAATATCTTAAAACTGCCTACCACATATGATCTTATATTTGGACTCTACCAACAATTTTATTTTTATTGAAATCACTCAAATACTTTAGGAGTTAATAGGGTTTTTAGCTGAAAAGTACAATTTTTCGAAAAGCTACAAAACTTAGACACTTCTAATCTGTGTGAAGTTCTTGCAATGTTTTATCAAACACATGAACTAAAGAATGTATAAACACTTAGACGAAGTTTAGTTACATATAATAAATGAGTATAAAATGCTAGAGTAAAATTAATGTGAGTGGGCGTGGCATCCCAGCCGTGTCTTCCCTTAGTGTGAGTATGTGTAGTGTTTCAGTCTTGTCTTCCCTTGAATTTTTACAATTATTTCTAATGGTCAGAAAAAAACTGGGCATACCAATGGATTCAGGAAGGTTCAAAGAATTTTTTAAGCCAATAAAAAAAACCTTTTTTTCAAAGAGTTTCACTGATGTCTTTCCTTAATATTTATAACAGCAAAAAAATGATTTGCAATAAAATATAAACATTAAAAATTAATGCATCTAAGAAAATATCAAATCAATTGTTAACAGAGTAACACACTAGCAATTGCAAAGTATAGAGCATTTCTTCAAATTTAATACGGAGTAACAGTGATCAATAAATAAATAGAAAGAAAAGTTCCCAGTTAAATTGATGGCATTGAGCTCACAGGCTATTCACACTAATTGTAAAGTATACACTTATTTCAAAGAATAATGCTCCTCGAAAAATACATTAAAGGGCGGATTAGTTCCCCCACTGTTTCACATCTTTATACTCAACCAATGAGTCTCCAAATCTCATCAGGGAAGCGCATTATCAGAATAAACCTGTATACCAAATTTGAATCAAATCGGATAGAAAAATCAATTAATCTAAATTAAGGGGGGGTATTGGCCTCCCGTGCCCCTCTTTAGACTTAAACAATGAACCTTCAATTCTAATCAGGGAAGTTCGTAATCAGAATTAACTGGTATACCAAAATTTGAAAAAAATCTGATAATTCTGCACGAAAAATCCATTTACCTAAGTTAAGGGGGGGGGGGGGATTAGCCTCCCATTCCCTCTTTATACTTAACCAATGAACCCCCAAAACTTTTCAGGGAAGCGCCTTATCAGAATGAACCTAGAAAAAAAAAATAAGCAAATTGGATATTTCTATCAAGAATTATTATGTTACGTACATACATACAGAACCGGCTGGCACATTAGCTCTCAGGCTTCAACAGCCTGTGAGCTAAAAAAGCACAGCATAACAGCACCTCCGATTGAGTATTAAAATTAGATTAACTATTGATTAGATATTGTTAATTATTAATCTCAAACATAAAATTTAATTCCTTTGTACTACCCAATAAAAGCTGAAATAAACTATAATGATCATCGGAAAAAGCATAGTATGGCAACATTAGGGTTAGCTGGGTGAATTAGTCCTCCAGATTCACCCGGGATGGCTCAGTAGGTAGAGCATTGGCGGCTCCAGCCAAGACATCCCTGGTCCGAATCCTGGCCTGGACTTTTTCCCCCATTTGGAAATTTATAACTGATATGATTTTTTTACCAGTTGAATAATTGTATTAAAAATTAATCTAATAAAGATAGAAGTTTGTCTATGTGTCTTTGTGCTGACAAAATCGCTGTGCATAGAGCTATAAGATTTGGCAAGAAGATAGTTGTATGTCTAAAGTTATGCACATAAAAGCCAATTTTTTATTTTTTTGAGTAGTATTTTTTTTAATGTAATTTTTAGCCCTTTTCATGCTTTATGGATATTTTTTCAAATTTGTAAAAGGAATCTGGTTTGACTTTTTTAGCAGAATGTAGTAAATTTTGTCCATTTTACAATAAAGTTTATTTGGAATTTATACAGTAAAATTTTCCCAATTATTTCATTGTTTTTTGGCATTTTCCAGTGATTTTTTGACATTTATAAAAGAAATTCGGTTTCAAACTTTTAACCCTAATGTAGTAAATTTTGTCTTTCCACGATTGCATCCTTTGGTTTAAATTGTTAGCAATTTAAAAAAAAAAAAAAAAAAAAAAAAAAAAATCACATCCCCCAAGGATTTTTTCCCCCTCATTTGTGAAAAAATTCTGGATACAATGTTTTAGCCCTACTATTATTAGCCCATATTATATTAGCTCATTTTGACTTCTCTGATTTTCTGAATTTTTAGTGATTTTTATGCAGTGACTTTTTCGCATTAGGAAGTGGGATACAGTTTAAATTTTTTAGCCTAATTCAGTAAATGATGTACTCTTTTCAATAAAGCTTATTAAAGCAATCAATTTTTTAATTTTTTATACGATTTTTTGACATTTGTAAAAGGATTCCAGTTTCAATCTCTTCGCAGAATTTATTAAATGTTGTCCTCTTTTTAATAAAATTGAATTCCTGTAGCAATTTTTGTAATTTTTTTCTTTCCTTTTTTTTTTGAAATTTTATGGCGATTTTTTAAAATTTGGTTTCAAACTTCTAGCTTAATGTAGTAAAATTTTATCCTATAACTTGAATTTTTAGTGATTTTTAATGAGATTTTCAATGTGTATTTTAACATCTTTTCACATTGTGCATCTTGACATTCATGAAAGAATTCCAGTTACATTGTTTTTGCTTGCTGCAGTAAAACGCAATTTTTGAACTTATGCGATTTCTAGAGTTTTGCAGCGATTTTTCTACATTAGTAAATTTTTTCCAGCCACAAAAAGGGGATTAAGGGGACCAAAATGCATAAAGGTGGACTAAAGGGGACCATTTGGGAGCCCTGTGTATATATATAAACAAACATTTTATTTTTATTATGTATATGTAATAAATGCTGCTTGTACTAAGGGTGGATATAAGATGTAGTCGTGGGGTGGCACATAGAGAAAAGATAGTTTTGTCATGGATCTGACTATTTCATTTAAGATTACATTTCAATTCAGGGCCAGTGGCTTGGCTTGAGAGCACCTAAGGCAGTCAGAACTAACAGATGATCAGGTCATGCAGTTTTTCTTGTGAAGTCGTTTTGTTCACATACTTCAAACCGCTTTTGTTCATGTACTTTAAACTGCTTTTGTTCACATACTTCGAACTGCTTTTGTTCAGGAACTTTCAAACTTCTCCCAGCAGAGGGCAGAAGTATCAAAGTGGGAGGCTTTTTCTTTCTTGATTGGTTTATTATCTTTTTATATCTGTGCTTTTATGGCGACAAGAGTCTGGAGTCAAATCTGATTGCACCACCAACAGCTTAACATAGCTTAATAGTGTGAACTCTTTGAGGGGCTTCCGAGTTGACATCAACTTTAAGCCCAGTCTATGGATGATTGTCTTATTTTTAATGAGTCATTGAAAATACAAGTCTAACTGTAGTTTATAAACTATGAAAAATTTTAATTTAAAATTAAAGATTAATATTATATAAAAAGCTGTTATAATAAGAAAGTAACAGTATAATTAAGATTTACAAGGCTTAAAATTTATGAAAAGATAGAGAATGATAAGGTTTAAAATGGTAATACAAGTTTATATTTAACACGTCAGCACATGGCCCTTTCCATTACGCTACTCCATGCAGATAAACCTCACTCTATTTTGTCTCCCATTATATTTTTGGCTAAATGAGTTTAAAAAACTAATCTAGTGTTCTATATTGTAAAATGCATCAGTACTACTTTCTTTTAGGAAAAAAATCATGCTTTTCATATTTATTTTCAGATTTTGTAGCAGTTTGTGTAAAAATCACTTCACCCACCCTTCTTGACCTTGACCTTGAAAAGTACAAGGCAGGTCAGCAGCCTCCTAAAAAAAAATTATCCTTTTTTTGAAGAAAAAATGTGATTGGAGTGACATTTATCTGAATGTGCTTAGGGGTAGCACAGTTAAGAAAATGTAAAGCACAGTCACTAATAGCTAATTCTAAATTTAATGTTAAATGTTATTTATGAGCTAATCATAATACTAACTGTCAAACAATAAACTTAACCTTAAATGTTATTTATGAGCTAATCATAGCACTGTCAAAGAAACAAAAGTTAATTATGATTTGCATACTACAATGTAATCATCAATTTCTTATTTTGACACTAATTTAATTTATATTCTAAACATAATTATTTACTATGATTTATTGATCTGAAAGTAATAATTGCCATCCTGGGGAAATTTCATTAAAGTTTTCCATTTAAATGTAATTTTGGATGATAATCATTTATTGTTTATAATTTGATTCCTAAATAATTTAGCATAGCATGAAAAACCCAAACTTGTTTATGCTACAAAATAAAATGATACAATTATTTATTCTGCTAGGAAATTTGATTACATTCTTAGCTCATAATAGAGATTTATTACTTTTATATGGATTTTAAATCATTTAATGTATTTTAGGAAAAGTGTATTATGTCAATATTATGCTGCAAAAAGTAATTTCTTTTTTCTTCCATGTCTGTTGTTTCATAAATAGCAGTTAGTGTGGAAGATTGAGCAAAATATTTTCAAATATTTGGTTTAATCCATACATACATGGGTTTAATTCCTAGTCTATGGAAACTAAGTTGGGTTTTCTGATCTTAACCCACAACAAGCACAGGCACTGGGATAAATCTCACCCCAATCACATTTTTTCTTCAAAAAGAAAGATAAATTTTTTGAGGATGCTTCTGACCTGCCTTGTACCTTTCAAGGTCAAGGTAGAGAAGGGGTGGGTGAAGCAATGTATTTTCTTTGTTCGCTAGGAGGAGAGAAATATACTTCTTGGGATTAAATAATCCTGCACGTGTACAAGCATTTCATTTCAATATGTTCATTTCTTATGGGATAACACACACTAAAATAAATTTCAGGAAAGGCTAACATAAAAGCTACTTGTATATCTTGATGAAAGGGTATTTAATGTAATTAATATGATTTTTTTTTTAATTATTCATCTTTTAAGGTGTAAAACAAATCGTTTGCATATTTTCTATAAAAAAATTTGATAAAAAAACGTGATTTTTACAGAAACTGCTACAAAATCGGAAAATAAATATGAAAAGCATGATTTTTTCCCTAAAAGAAGTTAGTACTGGTGCATTTTACAATATAGAGCAGTAGATTGTTTTTAAAACACATTTAGCCAAAAATATAATGGGATACAAAATGAGGTGAGATTTATCTCATGCGTGTAGTAATGTAATGGAAAGGGATGTGTGCTGACAGGTTAATCAGAATGGGTCTGCACTCTTGAACTCCCATGTAAGGTAAATTTGAAATGTAAGAACGTTAAAAGGAAAACAAAATTACAAATTGTCTTGCATGGCTGGGGGTGGGGGTGTGATACAGTAGATAAAGCCCTTCTGACAAAAAATTTAGTTCATTCTTGCTATTAGTGTATAATTATTCTAAAGTCACACAGGAATAACATATATATTTTTAAATAATCAGAATAATTTTCTCTTCTTTTTAAATAATTAGATGCAGAAAATTTAAGTAAATTTCATTATCTCTAGGGAGAGGCAACTGCCCTCCCCTACATTCTTGCTGATACTTGTACTAAAAAAATGTCCAAGAAATTTTCCCCCAACAATTATTATTAAAAATATTCAAAACATTCGATATTAAAAACATTTGAAACAAAAATAATTTAGCTTCATAATAAAATGAAAAAAGTAATTTAATGGGTTTTATAAGATTAGACGAATGGATTTAAGGTTTTTAGAATAATCAAAGATTACGCATTTAAAGCATGGAAAAAAGATAAAAGATATTTAAGATAGTATTAAAGCTAAGTAAAAAAGGTAGACATTATAATAATTTGGAATAGTTTAATTAAGATAAAAGGGCAAAAATTTTATTATTGAAAACTTTATTATTACATATATATGTGTGTATACATACAATATATGTATATATAAGTTATATGTATATATACATAGGAACATACACACATATGTATATGTATATATATATATATATATAAATATATAACACTGGCACCTGGCTAACCGAAAAGTACCAAATAATTAAATTAATACAAGTGAAATCTTTTAATGTTGAATGTTAGATTATATTTAAAAAACTCAAATAATAATATTCCAAAACACTTTTAAATTAAATAATGTTTACCCATGAATCTTAAGAGAGAAAAAAACTTTAATAAATAAGTTATTACATGAGAAATGCATTTGACAGTGAAAATTACCATCATATCATATATTAAAACGATTTTCCTTCCAGAGAATTTTAATGTGACATCACATGGTATAAAAGTAGTGTGGCTAGCAAGTTTGTTTATATATTACATCACTTGATACAACATTAATATAGGTAAATAAATGCATGTAAAAATAATTTTGATTTATGATGTACAAATTACAATTCCATAAATACATATTAGAAAATTCAGATATTCTTATTAATTAATATAAACATTATACATTGTAAATATAACACGAAAATATGCATGGTGGTGTATTAAAATAGAGAAAAGAATTCATGAATAAGCAATATCTGTTCCTGAAAATATCAAAAACTCAATCAAAACATAAAATATAAGCATCAGATATCAAAACACATTGCTTTTCAATACCGTTGTTCTGAAAGCTTTTCCCAAGTACACAGTTTTTTTTAATCTTGAACCTAAAAAAAGAATATTCTCCATAGTGTCATTATAAAAGTCAGAAAGATAGTGAAATTTTTAACCTAAACATTTCATACAAGCTGATTTTCAAATATGTAATTGATCTTACATATCAATCCTGAAAACAGACGTCAGTTGTTATGACAGCGATGGATGAGACCATGGTAACCAAAAAATGCCCTATTCGAAGGGAAAAGCATGGCAATCTGATTACAGAAGATAGACGATAGTGTGATATCATTCAATCTTCTATAACCTGGTAATATTTTTTAAACAGGGCACATTACTATGTTTTTAGAGGCTGCAAAGCCTGAACAGGGGTTGGCAGGCATAGCTTGCAGGGGGTTGAGACCCCTAGTATTTAAAATTAAAAAATAGTAAACAATTTCCTATACTGGAAAGTGAAATTGTACATTTAAAAAGAAAAAAAAAAAAAAAAAATTCTTGATTTTATCAACAACTAGCTAAAGTACCCGACGCTACCCAGAATTTTAAGGATATTTGTTTTGAAAAATAAACGATTGTGTGTTAATTTATGTAATTTTCACTCTTTTTTTTTTTTTTTTTTTTTCATTTAATCCGACGACAGATTGCTTATTTACTAAGTAAATACAATCTGTGATCTGGATTAAGAGCGAGATTAAAACCTTTGATGAAAAGCTGTTTCTGAGTATTTTGTTATTTAAATAATTTTTTCATCATTAAAAAAAACCTGCAAGTACAAAAATTCTATGAATTTTATTTGAAAAAAATCTGAAATCTTTATTTCAGTTCCTCACTAAGAATGAGCTCTAGGGACCTAAACCTTTGTGGAAATTCAAACATACCCGTATACACACACTTATATATATATATATATAAGTGTATAATAAATAAATGTGTAAAATGTGTTAAATATAACATTTAAAAATGGTGAAAACAAATTCAGCGAACCTCAAAATGTTAAAATATGCCAATATTTCCAGAATATGGTTTTTATCATGTTTCAATACATTTTTTCAAACTCATATGACATTATATGTTTACCTACTGATGTCCATTATATTTCCAATATGACGTAATATTCTCTTTAATTTGTGAAACTATTTATTACATTTTCATTTTTCATGTGGAAATCTTGCAATAGAAGAAAAGTAATTGTTGTGGTAAGAATTTTATTGTGAATTTTTAATTGTTGGCAACTGCTATAACGAAAAATGTTTAAATTTGATTGGAAATTGCTGTTAAATTGGTGGTTTTTTATTAATTAAAAATTAACTATAAATTATTTCAATTCCGGATTACTTTAGTTGCCTCGGCCATATTTTAATACACATGTACGTAACATTTCACAATTCTGGCTTCCAAATTGTGGATTTGTATAGAATTACAGACAGACAGACAAATTTTCATTCTTATATATTAGATTAAGCAAAAATCACTTTCTGTTCTGGTTTATTCGTAAAGTTCTGGGAAGGTTAATCAGTACAAGGTTACCATTTAAATTTCTAAAAAAAATTTCACCATTAAAAATTATGTTAAATAGAAAATATTATGACAATCTGAATCTTCATAAGAACTCAAAAACATGAAAACAAAAAAGATTGTTTGCAGAGGCTGTGACACACACATGATCATTAAAAATAAATAAAAGAATGAGCGATTTTATGTAGACTAAACATTTGAAGAGTGAAACAGATCAAATAGCACCCCTCACCTAGTTTGAAAGAAGTTTGGAGTAGTTAGTTCTCAGTGCTACAACATTTGAATACAAGTATTTGAATTTTGGCTTTGATTCTGAAAAGTTTTCGATACTAAGGTATTGATTCTTAAAATATCACAAATCTGTCCATCACTAGTACTTATGGTTCACAGTAAAGTTATTGTAATTAACTTTTTCAAGCTCCTCTAAATTGTACCCTTTCGAGCAGTCAGTGTAGATTATTGATCCAACTTCTACATGTTCACAATTTTTTTGCATCAGTGTACTATGATTTCTATTTGGGATTTGAATGAGAAAGCATTCGCTATTTTCCTGGAATGTGCCTCAAAAAATTTGCCATTGTGGAAGGATCCCGCTGCTGTTGTTTTTCCGACATACAAACAAACTTTCATTATCTCAACAATTTTATTGCTACCACCAATTCGCCCATTAAATCGCCATATTAGGTGTAGAGAACATGCTTCTCTCATGTAACTATTTCAATTAACTGTTGCATTTTCACTTATGTGTAATTTTCTTACACCATTTTATGATGTTAATTCCCGTGCCAAACAGTACACAAACCTTACAGCAGTTATGAACCATATTCTCGAATCAATAAACCAATTTCCAACATGGAGGCCTATTTTTTTTTATAACGTTTTACAATGCATCTTCATATTACATAACATGCAGTTTCATATCATGATTATTTTCACATAGTTGTTTGTTGGGTAAAAGCCCTTACTTTGAAAAAATGAGATTGCATGCATCTCAGTACTTATCAATAA
Source organism: Maratus speciosus (assembly GCA_963932465.1). NCBI lineage: Eukaryota > Metazoa > Arthropoda > Arachnida > Araneae > Salticidae > Maratus > Maratus speciosus. The sequence continues at coordinate 343,095,775 of OZ010788.1, forward strand.
ATCAAAGATGGTTTTCATATTTATAAAAATAAATGCAGGCAATTAAAGAAAAAATAATGCAACATACAATTTAAAAAAGAGAACAAACATGTTAAATATGTTCTGAAACATCAAAGAAAAGTTAATATGAGGATAGCATAAACACAAGCTGCTTTTTAGGGCTGCAAACATTTAATGTGATTTTACACAGAACTTGGCGATATATCTCTGTCACTCGGTGATTCATTGTCGGGGCTGCTATAACACAAAAGTAGTCTTAGTTCTTCAAGACCAGAGGTAGTAAACGTTCCTCCCATTTTTTCTGCATTTTGAAAGTGCAATCTGGGGCAATCAAATATTTTTTATTAAGATCAAAAATAAAAGATCAAAATAAAAACCCTCGGTCTCATACATAAAACATTCATTCTAAAATAGTTCCAAATAAGAAAAAAATTTGGAAATCATTAAGTTGTTGAAGTGCTAAAATATTATTCTGCGACAATGGCTTGAAACAATGATGGCAACAAAATTATGACAACTGAAAAGTAAAAAATAAAAATGCTAATATGATTAGAAACACAAAGGAAAAAAAATATTCTAGAATGTAATTTTTAAAATGATAAAAAATTTAGAATCGGCCAGAATTTCAAAACACCAATCTCTGAATATGTGTTTTAAAGTTGTAGTACAGTATGGGACTCATTATCCGGAAACCCCGTATCCAGAATGCTCCGAAATCCAAAATGCAGAATGATCACTGAAAAATAATTTGTTTAATTTCAAAAACATAAAATCGTGCAATATTTTTTAATGGTGTGAATGAGCATGAAGTTGAACACTTTAAAATTTAAAAAGAGAAAGAAATTATTACAGGTCTGCTGGACTAAGCTAAACTTTCATGTTCAGAAGCTCAATTGTTGGATCAAGAACCAGTAGAAGATTGTCTAATTGCTGATCCAGTAAGTGATCAGATGACTGGCAGTGAGATTTGTGACATAATGCCAATGGATATGTCTAATGGAAGTGAAGATGATGACAAGCAGAATGAGGTGGTAAAAAGATTTCAAATGAGCTATTAATATTTTTCAATTGAACAGATGATTTGTGGAATGCAACAAACAAGCTACTCCCACAAACAGCAAATTGTGTCAGTATACAGAAGCAATTATTGCAAAAGACACACTATAAGCAACCAATATTAATAAAAATGTTCTAAAAAACCAAATCAAAGGATTCTGCTCTCTTCTTATATGCTAATGTAATTTTCTTTTTTATTTGAATTGTAATTTAGATGTTTTTTTTTATTCTGTGTAAATAAGTTATTAAATTAACTAATTTATAATTATGTATTTTCACATATTATTCATACTTTTTACATTTCATACTGTTATTTTATACTGTTCTTAACATTTATTGTAAAGTGTTCCGAATTACAGAAAAACCCCTTATCCGGAATATCTCAGGTCCCAAGCATTCCGGATAACGGATCCTATACTGTAATAACTGATGTAACAATTTATATAAAAACATGTCATCAGACTGTCATCCTAATTTTAAATATTAAAAAATTAATTTGAATCTTTTCATGATTTATTTAAAAATAACTTAACCTAATTAGTTGTTTTATGGATTAAGAACAAGTAATTTTTTTTCCCTCATTGTTAAAAAAAAATTCTAATATTAAATATAATAAATACAGTAGAAGATCTTTATAATACACACTTTGAGACGAGTGGGTATGCATATTATAGAATTTTGCATTATATAAATCAGATTTCCCACATCATTAAACTTACCTTGTAAACATGGCCAAATATGTCTAGAATATATCAACATACAGTAGAAGATCTTTATATTACATTCCTTGGGATCAGGAAGGAGTTATGCAGATTACAAGTCTTTGCATATCAATCTCTTCACACATTACATTTACCTTATAAACCTGATAAAATATGGCAGCACCAAATCATTACATTACTTTTCCAAAATATTTTAATTTTGATAATAGCAATTCTTACATTTAAAAACTCTGAATGAACCATCATTAAAAAGATATGGATGAAAAAAAAATGCCTGAAAGTTAGTTCTCTAGAGGGTAGCAATATTTTTACAATGTGGATTACAGGCACTTCTTAACTACAAAACTCATTATTTACATCTGAGATGTTGTGAGTTATATAGAGAATTGCAGAATATATGACATATAACGAAACATTTTATCTTTCACATATACACACATAACAAATATAAAATTCTTATACATCTGAGAATATTCTTACATACCTTACCTGACTCCAATTATATAACTGTATTAATTCTTCAGTATCGAAATCACTGAAACCAACAGTTAAAACCTTAGAATCTTCCACTAAGTTTTCTACAGCACTCCACAATGGCTTAATACGATCTAACGAGAACTTATCTTCAGATGATAGGAGAGGTAAAGATAAAATCAGAGAATCTATTACTGTTATTCCTAATTCATCCATAACTAAAATAAATGGAAATGAAATTTGTGACTTATTTTAAAAGTTATAAGTAACTTATATAAATAAAATAAATACTAAATGCTTTTTTTTTTTCAAAATTAAAAAAAAATATATTTAAAAATTCAACCGACTCAGAACTAATTAATGTGTATGTAACATATATTTAATGTGCAGCCATGAGGAAAAAAAAAAAAAGAACAACCACCACCCCCCACATTAATTTGACCAAAAATTGTCGTATGAAAATGCTACTCATATTAGGTAATTAATAATAATGTCTACTATAAAATGCTGTGCATGAATTAAGATTTGGAGGGTGTCTATATATTACACATTGTACCAATTTGGATTTTTCAAATGGTAATTACCCACTTTTGGCATCATATTTAAGTTCTTTGGATAAAAGCTGCCCAGAAAAAGATATAGTTATTAAAGTATGAAATAGATATTAAAGTATACATATGTACTTTTTCTTAAATAAAATCTTCTACAACTGTACAATCAATTCATTTAGCTTAAATAATTTAAATGTTCATTTCATTATTATTATTATCATTGCTATCATATCATTTTTATAAGATAAGAACCTGTTTTTTTAACAGAGTTGATATAAGTTTAGAAGTCTAATTTATAACTATAGTTAAGTACAAAATTATCCTGCTGTATGAAAAGTTTTACTTTTTACAATATGAAGATTAAAAGGAAACATACAACAGAGTGTGGTAATGAATAAGATCCTAGCAATATCTGAAAATGTTTTTTGCAGAAAATAGCTCTTAAGTTGTGTCAGTAGATAAATGTTAGTTGCCTTCATAAACATATAAATATCGAGTAGTATGTGATCAGGGCAGAAGCAAAATTGTGCGGGAGCTCTGGGCAAAGCATTTTGAGGAGGCCAACGACTCTGACTGCAATAACAGACTAATAAAACTTATTCTTAAAATGTACACATTACAGAATACAAAACTGATCCTTACATTACTCCAAAATATTTTAATTTTGATAATAGCAATTTTTTCATTTAAAAACTCTGAATTAAATAGATATGGATGAAAAAAGTGCCTGAGAAATGTTCACTAGAGAGTAGCAATATTTTTACAATGTGGATTACAGGCACTTCTTAACTACAAAATTCATTGTTTACATCTGAGATATTGTGAGTTATATAGAGATGATTTGAGTAATATATTTATAAAAAGAATGCTCTTTAACATTTTCCATGAATTTAAAAAAAAAAAAAATAGTTTTTACAGATACATTTTATTAATTTTTTTTCTATTGAAATGAATGAAAAACTTCATGCAACTTCTTTCCTGCTTAATGTGAATGTAGATTTCTTTGTGGATTTTTTAATAAGATCTTTGAGGTACAGCAAAATTCTGTGCAATATTAGTTCTAGATATAGAGTGCATGCAAAATCTGTATGACTTACAGACAGACATAATAAAAAATTAATCAAATATATAATCACAAATAAAAAATTAATCAAATCATATTCAGGATTCAAGTGCATCAAAAAGTGGAAATCAGGAAATTATCATGATTCCAATTCTTTCTTATTATGCACATAGAAGAAAATAAAAAAATGAAGGAAAGTTATGTCTATTTAACTTTGTTATAATATACTACCTCAAATAGTTACATTTTTTAGATTTTAGTAAATGACATATTTAATTTGCTTAATTTGCACCCTTTGGATGACTAATTTAAAAAAAAGAGAAAGAAAGATCCAAGTTTGAAAAGGTTAAATATATCCCATTTGCTCAAATGAATTTACTTCAATAAAAACAAATGATTCCTATTAGTAATCATATTCAGGGATGGGGAAATGCACCATTTTACTTGCCACTGGCGAGTAAATTTTCTGACAGGGCGAGTGCATTTTTAAGTAGTCTTTGAAAACTGCAAACTACAAAGGTATGTGGAATTTTTTTTTTTTTTTTTTTTTTTTTTTTTTTTTTTTTTTTTTTAGCAGTTAGCTATATTTTTCAACTTTCCTAATTACTGCGATGTAGACATGGTACTAAGTTGTATTTTATATTAAACTTTCATCTCTTGTTTATTTTTTAATTTTACAGGAAAAAAAATATGAAAATGCATTATGGTAATGTAGCCAACTATTTTTGAGTTGCGTAAATTTTGCCATAAAAATTTTCAACTGTACGTTGCATTTTACTGGTTGGTGAAATAAATCCTTGGCTGGTAAAATTTTCCAGAAATTCCCCATCCCTGATCATATTAATTTAAATATTTTAAAATTTGTATGTTAGGAGGAAGAGAAGCAAAAATTTGGGGCGGGAGGAGGAGTAACTAATCATTCATTTATTGTTAATTTTCAAAGAATAAAAAATATGGCAGATTTTGTTTTTTGAGACAGTAAGTAAATGATCATTCATTTATTGTTATTTTTTAAAGGGTAAAAAATGTGGCAGATATTGTTTTTAATGAACCAATTTTAAAAGCTTTCAAACTGTGTGATATTGGGGCAAAGGAGAGATGATCGGAATGTTTAAGAAAGGGGGGGGGGGGGGGGAATCTAGATGAATATTTATGTATTAGTATTTCAAAGTTACAAATAAAAGCACTAAGGCAAAACAACAAATATGGTAAGTCTATAAGGAACATTATTTCTAAATAGCTCGCTTGGTATTTTAATATTTTTATTTTTTTTTTTTTTTTTTTTTTTTTTTTTGCATAGGATAGCTAAGGAGTGCAGAATATGTCCAATCGGGCGATCTAGGATTGGGGGGAAATTTTAACCACCTGGTGAAATTTTGCAGAAGCACATTCCCTGAGATAGAAAAATTTCACTACAAATAAAAAGATTCGTATGGCGACCTTAACAAAATCGATCTCAGAATAATATATACCATATATCAGAGGTGATTCTATTCTGAATTTTCCGAAAATTTAAGTCATTCGATTACGAAAATTAAAAAAAAAAAATGGTTATCAATCTGAAAATTCGGACATAAAAATACCGCAAATTTTGTCCAAGAATTATGTAAAAAACGCGAATTTCGTCAAAAGATCGAAAAATAACCGCAAATTTCGTCAAAAGATCGCGAAAGAACCACAAGTTTCGTCAAAAGATCGCGAAAGAACCACAAGTTTCGTCCAAAGATCGCGAAAGAAAGGCAAGTTTCGTCAAACGATCGCGAAATGAACACAAATTTTGTCAAAAGATCGCGAAATAAATACACATTTCGTCAAAAGATCGCGAACCAATCACACATTTCGTCAAAAGGAGCGAAATAATAGCGATTTTCGTCAAAACATGGCGGAATTTCGTCAAAGGAACGCAAAATAAATCCGCAAATTTCGTCAAAAGATCGAAAAATAAACGCAAATTTTGTCAAAAGATCGCGAAACAAACGCAAATTTCGTAAAAAGATCGCGAACCAACCGCGCATTTCGTCAAAAGGGGCGAAATAACCACAAATTTCGTTAAAAGCTCGCAAAAAACCGCAACTTTTGTCAAAAGATCACGAAAGACCCGCAAATTTCGTCAAACGATCGCAAAAGAACCGCGAATTTCATCAAAAGATGGCATAACAACTGCGAATTTCGTCAAAACAGGGCGAAATAAACGCGAATTTCGTCAAAAGGAAGACAAAATAACCCAAAAGTAGTCAAAAGATCGCGAAATAACCGCAAAGTTCGTCAAAAACTACTAAAAAACACATATTTCGTCAAAAGATGGCGAAAAAACACGAATTTCGTGAAAGGCCCGCGAAAAAAACATAGTGCTGAGAGTGGATTTTGCCCCCTTCCCCTACTCTGCTGTAACCTTTCAGAAAATTTACTGTGAATTTCAGAAAAAAAAAAAAAATCACTCAGAATGACAACTGCCGCGCATAAGTTGAGAAATATTAGAAAAATTTAATTTTTTATACCTACGGTAATACAGCATTTAACTATAACATACTGTAAAATTTGGGGGAAATTTTCATGTGGATTGGGGGAAATGTTGGGAGTAGAAACATTTTCTGCACCCCTGAGTCTATCCAGGCTAGTTTTTATTTTTTCGATTTCGGTTACAGTTTTTTTATATTAGGACAGTTTGAATTTCAGAATATGTTTCAACTGGTTCCGAAAGTGAAAGTAATTTTTTTTTATTATTACTTTCACTTTAGCGGGAAAAAAGACATTTTTTAAGCATTTATTTTAATCCATAAATGTAACATTCTTTTGAAGAAATTCCTCAGAACAAAATTTTTTTTGTATAATTTTTTTTTTGTACAAGTTCACATAAATGACATCATTTCCAGCAGCTCCAAAATTATCTTCGAAGAACGAAAAGCTTTTGACAAGCAAAGTTATAGAAAATGTGCATTTTTATTAGGGAAGTTTTAGACTTAAATTGTACATGTAATTTATTTTTTAAATATTGTATTTAATAAAATTAATATTATAATTGCCTTCTAAATTTACAATAAAGTTTGATTTTTTCCTCAAAGAATCAATTAATCTCATGCAATTCTAATGCAACGCATTAGGTTGTCACGCAGGTAGTTTTAATTATAATAGTACCTATAGTGTACATAAAGTTTAATAGAGAAACATTATCCTATGAGTTAATTGAGCCTTTTATTCATCTTTCGATCAATCAGTCTCAGAGATTCATCTTTTGATCAATCAGTTTCGGAGACTCATATTTCGATCAATCAATCTCAGAGATTGCTCACAGTATCTATGCAAGGGTTTCTAACACAGAAGTTAAGGGTTAATGATCGTTGGTGGCAGAGAAAGGGAAAATAAAATTTTCAGGGGGAGGTAGATGATTATCATTTATTTATTGTTACTTCAAAGTAATAAATACAGCAGTTTTTTTAGTTTTAAAGAATTTACTGTGAGAGGGAGGGAGTTTATGATAAAAAGATTCGGGGAGGAAATGTAGATTCATCATTTGTATATTAGAATTTCAAAATAACAAATAAAAGAACTGGAGCAAAAAATATACAGTCAGTACCGGATATATGGTCACCCCGCTTATAAGGTCACTTTTCGTAAGTCTGGACTGACTGAATAGGTATTACGTGTTAAAATATACCGCATATATGGTCAGTTTCCAATGGTTACTATCGGATATATGGTCATATGATCATCTTTTGTCTCCTTTTTTATTGCAAAATATCTTATAGTTTTATGCTTTTTCCTCCAATTTCTTTGGTGTGTAAAGTGCCGTATAGACGTATCATTCATATTCAAGTATCTTCAACTGTCGGCCTCTTTGTATTGGTCACGCGGTGCTTTTCCTTTTTAATAGCTTTAGAAAAAAGTGGATGGACATCCTGAAGGAGGAACTCCTTTCTTTCTAGTAATCTTCCCCTTTTTCCATCGTTGAATCTCCCGTACTTTTGCTAAAATCCACAAGTACAAACTTCCGTATGGTAAAGAAAGTCCAGTTGACATTTTATAGCTTTAGAATGAGAGGGAGAACTTTTCCTTTTTAAACGGAGCCTTAGCGATCGCGATAATATTGCACACCACGTGACTAGATGCGCGTCGACACTGGGGGGGGGGGGGGGGGGGGGAATCTCCTCTTCCCGGCTGCAGCTTATAAGAGAGACTCTTTCTTGTTGGTAAGAGTTTCCAAAGCTCTGGAGATTTCTCCCTCAACTGTCGCATTAGATACCGATTCTTGGAAAATATGTCACCACCTCTTGCGACCGAATGAAAATTGCCCTCCGTGCAGAGAAATGTTAAATCACGCACTTTGTTTTTTGTATTTTTCATTACTTGTTGCTGCGTGTAAAGTCTTCGTTCATTTGTCAATTCTCATTTGTGAATACAAGATGTCAGCAAAATGAAAAATTTGACAATTGCGGGAAAAAAAATTGGTAAAAAACTTTGAAAAATCGAATTTATCAAAAGCAGCTTTCGCGAAGACTGATGGAATAGAGAGTGTAACACTGAATAACGTCTTAGGGTTCAAATCTTGTGAAACAGAAGATGTGATCAACCAAAAGAGAAAGTGGGAACACGTTTCAACATTTGAGAATTTTGAGAAAGATCTTTTCATTTGGATAAAATGTGCCAGATTGCAGAATGTTCCAATACGTGCATTATCGTAAAAGAAAAATCTCTGAAAATTGCTGCATAGCTAGGAAAACCGAGTTTTACTGCCAAAGAATCGAAGGAATGGATGTTAACTTGTTAAGTGACATTCTCAATCGGTATAGACCTTGTGATGTTTTTAATTTTGATAAACTTGGGCTGTTTCTTTCATGTTTTGCCAGATAAAACTGTTACTTTTAAGAACGAAAAATGAAGAGGTAAGAAGGTAAGCAAAAAAAGATTGGTCGTTTTATTAGCAGCGAATATGGATGGATGGCTCAGAGAAATTGACTCCATAAGTTATTGGTAAATTTCTCAAGCCTCATTGTTTGAAAAACTGCAAATCTTTGCATGTATCTTACGATGCGAACCGAAATGCCTTGACGACAAACATTTGGGAAAAAGGAATTCGGCATTTCGATAAAATTTGCACACACAAGTGGCTATAATCGCAGACAACTGTATCGCTCATTGCATGTTTCTCAATTTAAATCCGATTGAATTTGTTTTCTTGCCTCCGAACTGAACCAGTATGGCACAACAATTAGATCAAGGGATTATTAAAAATATTAAGATAAATTATCGAAAGCTGCTTCTAAAAGACGTCATTGCTGCCATTGATAAAAAAAAAAAAGTTTCGCGTAGCTGCGTTAGATGACGTATGTTACGTAGAAAAGAGTTGGAATATGGTAACAAAGAAGACCATTGAAAATTCTTTTTAACATCCTTGGCTCCTAGAATGTAAAGAATTATCGTTCGAAGCAACGACAATGATGGTGATGATGTATCCCTATTTGAAGTTGCAAAAGAACTACGGAATGCAGTTTTCACAATATATGATGAATTGACATATGCAGTTGTTGACAATGAGATCGCTACTAATAGACTTTTACCCATGAGTGGCAACAGTCACGCCTTTGTATGTATGTACCTTCCAAAAAATACTGCTTATTGGATGAAGGGGAAGCCGTTTTAAAATGCTCTTCATGCCTATTGGTGTTTTTCTTCTAGATATCTATAGCTGACGTGACATCAGTAAAGTCCATGGTGAAGCTTCTATACTGGAAATAGTTTCGGAAATTTTAAATATAAACACTGATGGAAACAATGATAATTACAGTGAATTCGAAGCTGAACCGACAACGCGAGCAGAAGCTCTCAAAGCACTAAATAAATTCAGATTTTTTTTACTAATCCCAAAGGCACAGGAGAACATTTTAAAACTGTTCGTGAATAAGAAAAAGTAGTTTTAACTACTATTATAAAAAACAAACAAATCTGCATAAAAATTATTTTTACTACTACGAGTATAGGGGAAGGTGTGGCACCTTGGGACGTTTTTCAGTAAATAATTTTTCTAAATTTTATTAATATTTATTCTTATATTAGAACCAATTAGACATAAAGTATAAACATTTCTGTATCAAATAAACCTCATAATAATCTAATGTCTCAGATAGGAAAAGAGTGAAAACAAAACAAAAAAGCCTTTAAAATGTCCCAACCTGCCCCACAAAATACATGTAAAATTTTATATTTAATTGATGAACAAAGCTTTATTTATAAAGCTTTAGTTCAGCATGAAATAATTTAAACATTGAAACATTTTAATAATTTTAATTGTAACATGTTTTCATTAACAGATCTTGTATTTGATGTGAAAAAAATGGTGTTCATCAAATTCTAATAAAACACATCTTTGACCTACTTTGTTTTCAGGAGTGCCAAGTTTAAAAAAAATATCTGTTTGATACACAAATGAGCTATCATGTTTATCAGGATTTAAAAAAAAAAAAAAAAAGACAACTCTAGATCTCGTCTTCTCAAAATGGATATCTCATACTTGCTGCTGTCCTCAACATTTTGAACATGCCCTACAAATACAACAATGCTTTGTTTTCCTGCAAACTTTGCCAATGTACACTATCCCACAGTGGGTTTACATTTAGCTTTTAAGTTTCTGGACTTATCTTAAGTAAGTTTGCAATCTGTAGGAAAATCACCATCACATGAACAGCTGAATTCATCACTACTGCCATTACAGAAATCATTTATACTTGTTTTCCTTCCAGGGGTAATTTTCACCAATTTTGCTAGCGCAACTGTCTCGTCCTCACTGCTTGATGATAATTCTAATTGGTTGTGTACTTTTTTTCCTTCTGTAAGCTGCATTTGGTCTTTACATCATTTTTGGATATGTCCCAAGGTGCCCCACAACTGAGTGTCCCAACCTGCCCCACCTCACACATTAAGTAACAAAAACTTTAAAACAGTTAAGCTTAGCATTGCAGTCTATTTTTACCCTTAAAATAACAATAAATCAATGTTTTTTCATCACAATATGCCCCCACTTGTATTATTTCATTTCTTTAATAAAAAATTTATTTTTCAAAACACACATAAATGTTACTCAACCTCATTCAAAACAAAAATAATGGTATTATTTGTTGCCAGCAAACACCAGTGATTCCAAAACATATGGAAGAGTAGATTGTAGTATCATATATTGGCACTTATGTGTGCTAATTTTTAACTGCAAAATTGAGATGACCCAAGGTGGGCCATGTCCCAACGTGCCCCACCTTCCCCTACTCATCAGTTCAGAATTTTAAGCGTAAAGCAATTCTTGTTTATACCTCTTGTTTTATAAATTATATCTTTATAGCTTCTTTGTACATTATTCTACTAATATAACTAACTTATTAATAATATTTTATTGTCTGAAATAAAATTCCTGCTTACATCGCATATAAGGTCACCCCGTTTATAAGGTCATATTTTTCAGGACCGCATGAGTGACCATATAACCGATACTGACTGTATATATATATATATATAAACTGGGCAGAACTTAAGAGCGTAACGATTTTAAAGATTTCCAATTTTTAAGCTTGGAGGAGGGAACACAAAGGGAAAGAAATTAAAATTTCGGTGGATGGAGGGATGCAATCTGCCGAAACAGGGGAGGGAGAATCTAATGAATTTAGCCGAAATAGAGAAGTCACCTCTTACCAATATCTTTCTATAGAATTGAAACATATGCAGAAGATACTTTTGCTGTTGTATGGATCTTTCCCCCTCTGCCCCAAAATATTTTTTCCCAAATGGAAACTTTTTTCTGCAAGAGATCTTTCCCATTCTGTGGCATTGTTGCCGCGATTCTGCCACGGGGCCTGCAGCAATGAATATGAATCCTAGCATGGAAGAAAATGAAAGGGGGGAAAAAATTATGTCTGACTCTCCCAGCCTTATAAATTTTTGAATTCATCTATCGGAGATGATTCCTAATAAGATTGAATCGTATACGAAAAACAGTTGGTTGGCTGGAATCATCAAGAAGCAACTGACAATGAAAAATAATTGAGATGTCCAAACAAATGAGAGAATTTATAAAAAATCTCATCATCACTCAACACTAGTTATTACTAAATGATGTAACAATGTAGGATTTCTGGTGATAAAAGTAACTAATATTTTTTTTACGAATCAAGAAAAAAAAGGAGAATTCAGGAGTACCTATATACCCACGCCTGTTCTTGGTTTTATGACCTAGGCCATGGCAATATTTATTAAGTAGCCATATCTCGGGATAATGTATAAATTTTTATAGTCAAGCAATTTACACTGACTTATAAATGGCCTATGGAACTTTAATAAATAAATAATGTGGCCCTCGAACATGAAATGATGAAGATCCCTAATTTAAGGAATTAAACTTTTTATTGTTTCTTCATATTAAATTACAGTTATGTAATGTGTACCAATGTATTAGATCAAACGCTCTGTAACTAATCTAATTAAGTTTGGAATTTGATACTTATTATTACATTCAATTAACATATATTTTTGCAAAAGAACTAAAAAAATACTACAAACTTATTAGCCATGTTGTTTTGTAGGGACACGTTGCTTAAGTTTAAAAAAAAAATTACTGAAGATACAAAATAACACTATCAAGAAACATTTTTGAAAAATAGCAAATATAATATAGCGAAAAATTCTTTAAAATGAAGCAAAAATTTTGAATTAAAAAATATAGGTTGGTTAAATTTCAGGGAGTTAGATGAACCCCCATAAATTTCTCTTCTGGCTAAAGTTTTGAAAAATTCTAAATTATCAGGAGGGAGAAGGACATTTAGGTCTTCTGTGTCACCTCACTAATTCAACATTAAAACCAACAAGAGGCTATATTCAAGATGCAAAGTCATCCTACAATGAACCAATGGCAGATCCGAGGGAGAGGTCACGGGGGTCATGACCCCCCCCCACTGAACACCAACAAAAATATTCTAAAGATCATTTAAAAATGAAATATACAGTAGAGTCCCGATTATTCGATTTATTTTCTTTTGATGGACCGATGACTTCCATTATTATGAAACAGCCATTATAAATGAAATGTTAGGTAAAGATGAATAAGAAGTCGTAAAAAGTTAGAGCACTGATTTTCTGGTCAGAATGGGGAAAGAAAAATGGCCATAATTGACCTATTATGGCCATTTTTCTTTTTTTAAATAACTGTGAATTTAAAATTTAAGTTACAAAAGTGCAGGGTTCATGATTTTTTTTATAAAAAAAAAAAAAAAAAAAAATCAAATTAATCGGATTTTTTAAATTTAAATCCGATTTTTTTTTTTTTTTTAAACAACCTCATATAATATTATTTTATGTGACTTGCTTTATAAAATAGAAATTATATATACAGACACACACATGCAAGCTATATAAGCAAAGCATTACCAATATACAGTAGAAGATCTTTATAACGCAATTATCCATATAATGCACAACTTCTCAGATGTAAACAATTAATTTTGCAGTTAAGAAGCACCTGCATTTCGACAATAAAAAATTGTTACTTTTTAGAAAATTAAATTTAATACATTAGCTCAACTTTCTATCTTGAATTCAGAACTTTCTAACGAAAAAATTGCTATTATTGCAATAAACATTTCTGAAAATGAGTAATATAGTGAATGATTTGATACAGGTATAATTTGGATTGCACCAAGTTTCTAAAGTAAATTTAACACTGTGTAGAATAATGTACATTATGCAAAAATTTATTAATACCTGGTAACAAGGAATGCAGTATAAAGATACTCTAATGTATTTTGATATGTTTAGGATATATTTGGTCATGTTTACAAGGTAAATTTAATGATGTGTGAAATGCGATCCATATAATGCAAAATTCTATATAATGCACAATCTTGTGTTTTCAGGTTTGCATTATAAAGATCTACTGTATATTAATATCATTATACAATTTACATGATTAAAATTTTTAACATTTTAGACAATCAAAATATTTTATTACATAAAATGCATGAAAACCGACAGATGTTAAAAATCATATCCACCTTATATATTTTAGTTATAATAGCTGCAGCACATAAAAGTTTTAAATAATTTTGGAAGCAATTTAAGATGTAAACATTTTTTGTTGAAGTGCTGGTACAGAAAAACAAGTTTAGCAGCTTTATCAGGTTCCTAATTTTCGAATATACCGAACAGAAAGCAGAAAACAATCATTCTACTGAAGCAAATGAAGCTATTGCACAGTAAAAAGCTGTTGATCATGAATTCTTTAAATTTTTTTTTAGTATTATCCTTTTCGATAACTCTAACATGTGTCTTCCATCATACTAAAGGATAGAGTTGTTTCACATTTCACTGAAATTAGACAGATAAAAATTCATTGAATCAATATTGATTTCAGGGGGTGGCCCCAGAAGATTTGAGATTTTGGGTTTTCAATGGTCAAAAAGTGCAATCCCCCCCCCCAAAAAACTACAGAAATCCCTCCCGAAGAAAAGTGTCTGAATTTAACACTGTATTGAATAGTTCAGAAAGTTCAAATTTTAATATAATAGGCATCACCAAAGCAGAATATTTCTCTTTAGCAAACAATAATGCTGATATTTTCTCAGAGCTTGTTAATTTGTCTTCTTCCTAATGGGGATTCAAAAGATAGGATAATAAATGTGTTGGGCTCAATGCTTGTTTGTAACGAGCAAAGTAGCAAAGTCATACAATTTTATTTTACTTGCAGAAATTTTTCTAAATACTAAGTAATAGCTAATTAAATATTTCTGGTTAGATTTCCTTACTGTTGCAAGTGGATTTTACAATTTGATTCAAATTTCAAACCATTTTTTCTAAACTTTACATTGTACTGTACTTTTTGACAAAGATATTTTTGACAAAGCTTTATCTTTCTAAAAACAGATTTATTATCTGTATTATATAAAACAAAATTATATTAAAGTACATTAATATGTTTGTTTACATCTTGAATTTACTTAAAAATTATTTTTTAAAATCCGATTTAAATCAATGTTCTTTTTTAAAAAATTGGTTGATTTAAATCATGATTTTAATCACAATTAAAATCAAGTTGATTTAAATCAACAAACCCTGCAAAAATACACTGTGAAACGTTTGTAGCTGACATCTCGCAAAAAAAAAAAAAAAAAAAAAAATATTTATGTACAATTCCAAAGTCTCGAAACAATTTTATTGCATCTCCCTCATCATCAGGTTACTGCTAAATCGTTAAATCATCCTCAGAATCAACATAAAATGTAAGTTATAACTTAAAAAATATTTTGTATTAGAAAAATAGCAAATTAAGTTCGTGGATACGATTAGATAATAATGATAATACATTCACATTCAATGAATAGTGAGCTCGCAATCTTTGGGACATTTCTAAAACTCAAACTAATTTCATTGGTTCACAGGCAAATGACATTAGATATCTTTTCCTTAATTTATTCTCTCCAGGTGAACGAAGACGGATTTTCCATCGTGGTCTGAGAATGGTAAAAATCATCATGAATTTAATTATTTTTGAAGCCTGTGATTGTTTACTTCAGTCATATGACTTGTGCTATTATATTTGATTAATTATAGATAATAATATTTATTCAATTTATTTTATCAATGACTCTGGAGCCCCTCCCATAATTTTTCAATTGTTATGCTACTAAAATAAGGTATTTAAATTTATGTTTAATAAAAACTTACTAAATGTAAATGATAGTTTGTAATACAAACAATGAAATTTTAAAACAAATTTTTCCTGAGATATCCATAAAAAATTAAAGTACTTTGATTCCACAGTACAGGATTAAAATGAAGGGAAAAGGATATCCGACTAATCTACATCTTCAGCTTTAACCCTTTCGGCCCTAAATTTTCTTTCAAGTTTGGAAAAAAATTACTTTTATGCTAATAAAATTAAAAGTAGCTATCCAAATCACAGAAGTTAAGGTTTACTGAAATTAAACGAATATATATTTACCGAAACCTAATGAATGTAGTTATTTTGTGAACTTTTCACATGACAATAGTCTAAGGAAAAATTTTTGAACATGTTTGGAAAATGTCATATTACAAGATTAAACAGATATACAAACTTAGCAGTACTTTTTATGTTTTATCGCAAATTATTAGTTTGGAAAAGTAGTCCCGACATCCCGAGTTTAAATTTAAATAGCAAAACATATGTTTAAAATAAAAGAAATGCCAACAGTTTAATGATAATTAAGCAAACTTATATTATTATTACTAAATGCTGAAACATAAATGAAGTCATAATAATAAATGTATAGTATAATTATAGTATAACAAGCAATATGTTTAAGATAAAAAATATAATAAGCTCTTTCCTTAAGTTTAAATTCATTAAATACATTCTAACGCATTCTAAAACGCATTCTAAAAGCAATTTTCAGATGCATTAAAATAGTTTGCTTTTGGCGAGGAAAATACCTGATTGCCAAATCCGTGTCGCTCTCGTATTTTCGCGCCAAATATTAGAAGGTATTTCATTTTTTACAGACTTTCTACTGGAATTCTGCCGCTAAATTTAACTGATCCTTAATTACATACAAGAGTAGTTACACTAATATTTTTTTCAACATATTGTGAGTATGCCCTGTAAGGAGACCTTCCTTGTCAGATGTTAGAATATATAATTTTAAGCATGTAAAAAATAATAAAAAAATTTAGAACATAAAATAGAAAAAAATATTAACTAAAAGGTACTTTTTCACAGGGGTGCAGAAAATGTTTCTACTCCCAACATTTCTCCCCAATCGACATGAAAATTTCCCCAAAATTTTACGGTATGTTATAGTTAAATGCTGTATTACCGTAGGTATAAAAAATTTATTTTTCTAATATTTCTCAACTTATGCGCGAGTATATATGGCAGGGGTCATTCTGAGTGATTTTTTTTTTTTCTGAAATTCACAGTAAATTTTCTGAAAGGTTACAGCAGAGTGGGAGAAGGGGGCAAAATCCACTCTCAGCACTATTTTTTTTTCACGACCCTTTCACGAAATTCGTGTTTTTTTTGCCATCTTTTGATGAAATTTGTGTTTTTAGGGTTCCGTACTTAAAAAGTAAAAACGGAACCATTATAAGATCACTCTTGTGTCTGTCCGTCCATCTGTCTGTCACAGCCATTTTACTCGTAAACTATTGAACGTGGAAAGTTCAAATTCGGGGAAGTAATAAAGACTGTTGACCCACATATTTTCAGATTATTAAACATTTATAAATATATTTAGTAAAAATGTATAGAGGCAAATTCAGTTGCTTGAAAAAAAAAAAATATTTTCTTTGTATATCGTGTGAAAGCTTTCGTAACGCTGAATTCAAAAATACATTTCTTTTAATTTTAGATATTACATTTTCAAAGATATAGTCAAAAATGTAGCGCAAAAATATGTCCCCCCCCCCCCCCCCCCATCTAATTCCGAATCTACTGAAGCTAAAATTATGAAAAAATTAGAGGGAGTAGACGTTACTTTAAACCTTGCAGGAAAATTATAGCGATTACCCTAGGTCACATAGTTTTTGAGAAAATCGCATTTTTCCGTTACACACAAATTTCGATTTACGGGCATTCAGCAAAACTGTTGAGCAGCATTGGAGGTACCTATCGTAGCAGAAGTATAAAAGCATTGTTGATCATGATTTTCGAAAAAAATCGTCAGTAATTAGCGAGATATAAACCCTTAAAGATATGGACGGTTTGGACACACATAATGACAGGGGCGACATACTCTATGTACCATTGGCTTTTAAAGCCTAGATAACAACTTTTAATGATATATGTGTGTAATGCAATGGCCAATAACAGTATAAAAGCAATAAACGTCAAATTGTTAAAAACAGACTAATTCAAGGGGCCTCAGGACTCTTAAAGCTTCAAAATGTTTTTGATTTTAATTTTTTTAGATGTTAATCTTCCATCTTTTCTGAACATTTTAATATGTTTCCTTCAAATTCCCATTAGAACAGAATTTGTGGCTTTTAGAATTATACTCGCTCAATAGCTTAAGAGGCCTTTTCGAAAATTTTAAGTCATTTTTCTCCAACTGACTTTTTTTAACATAACACGCACGATATCTCAAAAACTTTTGAATATCTTTTCAGGAAAATTTCAAAACATATGTTTTATATTAATCTGTATAAACTGAACCTAAAATTTCCTTTTTATTGTTCAAAAAAATATTTTTAAAGTAATTATATTGTTCAAATTTTCAAAATTTTCTATTAGCTAAATACAACTTTGTATTAAAAATATAAAAATGCTTTAAATACAAATTTATTTAGGTTCAGGGTAATTATTATAATCTGAAGTATAAGTAGGTGCCAAAATTTTTATTCTAGTTACAATATTTATTTTCTAATCGTGCACGTAAGCTGTTATACCAATATTCTGCTTATCAAATGTCTGACTGTTTGGAGCACCCTGTAAATGCTAATCTTCATCTTGAAAAATTTTAAATACATAAAATGAAAGAATGTACTTATATCTTTCATCTCAATAAAAATTGTGTTTTAAAATCATATACATTTTAAGATATTAAATGTTGAATATGGTGTCTTTTTTTCATTTTTTCCAATTTTTGAGATCACTGAGACTCCTTAATTAGAATGAATTACATAAATACTATGGGATTAGCAACAATTTGCATTGAATGGCTCTTTCAATACGTCTCGAGTGGCTTTAAAAGTTAATTAAAAACCTATCTGGAAAACGCGGCAAGGACCAAGGCAGCATTGCAAATTTGTGACCTCCTTTCGAAGCGAAATCGCGATTATTTTGCTCCTTTTGACGAAATGTGTGGTTAGTTCACGATCTTTTGACAAAATGTGTGTTTATTTCACGATCTTTTGACAAAATTTGCATTCATTTCGCGATCTTTTGACGAAACTTGCCTTTCTTTCGCAATCTTTGGACGAAATTTGTGATTCTTTCGCGATGTTTTGACGAAACTTGTGGTTCTTTCGTGATCTTTTGACAAAATTTGCTGTTATTTTGTGACGAAATTCGCGTTTTTTACGTAATTCTTGGACAAAATTCGTGGTATTTTTATGTTTGAATTTTCAGATTGATAACCAATTTTTTTTTTTTTTTCGTAATTGAATGCCTTAAATTTTTGAAAAATTCAGAATAGAATCACCTCTGATATATGGTATATATTATTCTGAGATCTATTTTATGAAGGTTGCCATACAGATCTTTTTATTTGTAGTGAAATTTTTCTACCTCAGGGAATGTGTTTCTGCAAAATTTCCCCAGGTGGTTAAAATTTCCCCCGATCCTAGATCACCGGATCGGACATATTCTGCACCCCTGCTTTTTCACACCTACAATAAACAGGAAATTACATACCTCTTATAAATACTGTCCATTTTACAATACAAAATTGTATAGTATACGAACTTGTCTTTGTAAAAAATCTATTTTCGGACGTCTCCATCTTTTTTTAATTTGACAAAATTTAGGAAATTAATTTTAGCAATATCGCCATGAAACTGCTTAACCCTCTCTTACATTATTTTTTTTTTTCACAAATCATTCTTTGAAAAAGTAGAATTATAATGGTATTAAAGATTGTGATAAAAAAAAATTGATTTAACCCATAAATGAGGCCTGGATGTTTAAAAGACATAACTCAAAATAAATTTAGTTGAAAGCCTTTTCTAAGACTTTGTGTTTTATCATTTTAGTTAGGAGCCTCATATGCACGAGAGGGTTAAATTATAAGAAAAAAACTTTAGCATGAAAAACTAATTCAGAATAACCGTCTGTTGAAAATTATATGATCACTAGGGGGCTCTGCCTCCTGCTAACTAACGCTCGTCAACTCCCGTGAATTGCGACACAATTCACATTGGGACCACTACGTGTTCCCAGCTCGCCACCTTTTGCAGTAACTCTAGCCATAATGAGTACTATCATAAATCCTTTTAACTTATGAAATTTTCAAAAAAATTTAAGGTAAAAAAACAGTAGATGAAAACTTCGTTGAAATCACAATTAAAAAATGCATCTAGTTGCTATTCTTACATTCTGCTAAAAAATCGTAATGTGTTTAAAAACAGCTCCTGCTCTGAATTTTAATTTGCTGAATTAGATGGCCAGTGAATATGACGTCATATTGACAAATTCGTACTGAAATATTTCAGTTTTATATACACTCACTCTAAAGCACATGACGACATTGGGAGTTACTAATAAACCATTCCTGTGCATTTCCTGGCTTTTGCTGTGCTATTTTCCGGGAGGTAACTCCTTCACACTATGGAAAACTTTCCCAGAAATCGGCTGTTTGTTTGAAACAATTCTACCATGTGCAATGATACTTTTGGAGTCCATATGAAAATGAATCCTTTCTTTCAAATATGACATCATTTTCACCATCAGAACAATTCATCTCTTCCGAGATTAGAGCATCATTTAAGCAATTCTTTTAAAATTCCCGAGTTTCATTAAATATTCATTTTAATTAATTGGAAATTATGTAATTTTCAGAAATTATTTTATTTTGTGCATTCGAAGAATCTTTAAATAAGTAGCAAGAGTCCAGTCTATTTATGTGCTGGAATATGACATCATCACTCACACAGATTCACACAGAAAATGCATATTCAGTTTTCTGAATGATGTCATTAGCTTCATCGGACACATTTCGTTTTCAATATTGCTTACTATTAAAGGTTATTCACTGTCATTTTATTTATATAGATTACTTAATATTATTTCTCGGTAAATAATCTCAGTTATACTCTTACGCGTTTAGTTCATAAATAAACAGAATCATTTTACTATGTTTACATCTTATGAAAACCATTGAAATTTTCCTTTTAAATATGACGCGAGTTTCAGTGGTGAAATCATGCTTCTGATTGGTGGAATGCAATAAGGCAAATTGTGTTACTGCTGTTGTTGGCAAACATCAAGCAACAAATTCAGCCTTATTTTAGCGCCACGCAAGAGAAATATATAGAGAAATATATATATAGATAATAATACAATATTGTATAATTTAGTACAATAGTATAATATAGTATAGTATGTAAAAGTACTAACACTGTTCAATGCCGCTATTAAGGAAAATAATAGTTAAGATAAAATAATACTCAATGAAAGACATGCCCTATTAAGATGATGCCAGGGCCGAACAATGAACTAGTCACACGTCATATTTATTAAAATACAAAATTATTTTGAACAGAAATATTTGTAGGTTAAAAAAAAAAAAATTACCTTGAAAGACTGCAGAATTTAATTCATCACAACTAAAATTTCCCAAGAATATTTTGACTAAAAAAAAAATGTTTAATTAATTAAATGAATAATAGTGTGTGTTAGATTTATAATGAAACATAAGAGAAATAGAAACAAACCAGTAATTTTAAGATTAATTCGATCTTCTTCTTCCACTTTAATACAAGTCTTATTAATGCACTTCAAAGTATCTACATCCTGTAATTGAAGATTTATTTATATATTTTAAACAAAGCACATTTTAAAGAATACATAAAATGTAATCTGAAGCATAATTAAACCTACTTTAATCTGATTAACTTGAGAGGAAAGATATGCACTAAATGTACTTAATATACTTTCGAACACCTATAAAGTATAAAAAGAAAAAATTAACAATTTTTATCATTATTTTTAAAACATGAAAATTAGAATCCTGCAGAAGTTTGGGAATTATATGACTCAAACTAATAAGTACTATTTATTGCTATTAAATTATAGCTTCACTTGAATCCATAACATAGTTAATAATTTTAAACTCACCTAATCTGAAAACCCACAGTATAGTAATTGCAAAATTATACAATATGGCATGAGTAAAAAAATCTTATGCATTTCATATTAAATAACTTCTTTTTAAGCATAATAAAGTAGCACAGTAAGAGTGTGATAAATTCCAAAAATAAAATGAAAAAAGATAATATTAAAAATATGCATTATATGCAGGATATCCCTTCTTATCATTGACCAATAGTTAAATCCTAAGCTACGAGTTTTAGAGGTATGGTTCTAGTTGCAAAAATGTTTCAAATGCTGCTCATGATGTGAAAAGACATTTACATTATAGGTCAAAATTAACATTTTTACCCACTGGCCATTGGCCAGTACATTGATTTTTTTCACTGACCAGTTTTTTTAAACCACTGGGCAGTTACAAAGTTATGTACGCTCCATACAAAATTGTGTTTTTTCTATCTATCAACATTGTAATTTACTAATATACAGTGAGTCTCATAAATATAAAGACACAGATGTTTTTGAAATTACATTTTATTAATTCAGTTAAAAGAAATGAAATTTTATACCTCATATTAAGAACACTGAAATGAATCTCTTATAGAGGTTTTAATTTAAATAAAATAATTTCGTCCCGAATAATAAAAAAAATAAATAAAAAAATGCGCTGTCTCATAAATATAAAGACAAACTTGAAACTGCTTTATATGCAAATTTTTTTCGAATGCGCGCATACAGAATTAATGTGCATGAGCAGAAATACACTTTAACTTACCCAAACGAGCAAAGTTGTTTGACTTGTTTCAATTGCAAAGATACCATGGAACATTGAAATTTCTAAAGATGAAATTTGTAAAATACGTGAATTTAAAGCTAATGGCGTAACAGATTGTCAAATATGTAAAAAAAACTGGGAGAATCAGAGCTGCACTTTATAAAATTTTATCAAAAACTTACAATTTATATTCAAGAAAACGATCTGGCAGACCGAGAAAAACTAGTGAAAGACTCGATCGCAAGATCATGCGACTTGTTTCGTCGCAAAAAATGTCACTCCGATAAGTTTCTCAACAAGTTCATGGTATGGTCCCAAAGGATACAGTACATCGTCGTATAAAAGAAAGAAAAAACATTGTATGCCGACATACGTGCAGATTTTCTTTACTGAAAAAAAAAAAAAAAACACAAAGAACGAAGGTTAATCTAGGCTAAAGATCATATGCACTGGAAGGACGAATAGGTGCAAGACATTTTTTCAGATGAAAAGAAATTTAACTTGGATGGCCCAGATGGTTGGAATTCCTACTCGCACGATTTAAGACGTTAATCTTGAGCCCTCTTCAGTAGGCAGAAAGGGGGAGGTTTTGTTATGGTGTGCCTTGTCTTTTAATGGAACTACGGATATTGCTTTTCTGGAAGGTAAACAGACATCTAAAGAGTATATCGAACTGCTTGATAGTCAGTTGTTGCCAACTGCTGAAACTCTTGGTGGTCGGAATTATTTGTACCATCAAGATACTGCATCGATTCATTCATCAAGACTCACAAAAAAAATGGTTTGCCGTTAGCAATGTTCATGTCACGGTGTAGCCCGCACGTAACCCTGTTTTAAATCCAGTTAAGAATCTTTGTGGCGTTCTCGTTCGCAGTGTATATGCATCTGGAAGACAATTTTCAAACGTCCTTGAGTTGAAAAAAGAAATCAAACGAAGTTTGTTTAATATAAAGCCAAAATAGTTATACAACTTAATAAAAAGCATGCCAGATAGATTATTTTCTGTCATTAATAAGAATGGATTATTTATTGGACGGTAATTCAAAAGTATGTAAAATGTCTTTATATTTATGAGACACCAAATTTATTTACATTTATCAATTTTCGATTTGAAATTATTTAATTCTAATTCAATTTACTGCAAAATGTTTTCTTGGCACATACTTTTAGTTATATTCATAAATATAATTTTGAATACTGAATTATTAAAATATTATTTCGAAAATATCAGTGTCTTAATATTTATGAGACGCACTGTATATATTACTTACCATTCGATATGATTACAGGGGCATTCCACGTCAAATCAGGCAGTAAAATATCAATATGTAACCCACCATCACAGATTTTAATGAAACTGCGTGTGTTTGTTCTTACTATTAAGATATGATCACCAGTAATTTTTTTTGCTCCTTGGTGAAATAGTTTCTGAGAAAAAAATTGTCAAAATTTTGAAAAACTGCCGTCAGTTGGCATTCTTGATAGCTCGGTTTTCAAATGTAGCATGTCATATATATAATCATATTTCAATATCTACTCTACAAATCATCTTCAAATAATTTATGCACAATATTTAGGGTACGCAGCTTATGAAAAAAATATATTGTTACGCTTATAACATTTTAAGTGTGTCTAAAAAAATATTTAAACTTTGAAGTCGTGAATTTTTTATGAAAAATAATGCATTAACAAAAAAAGCATTATCAACAAAAGGCGGTATTTTTATTAAATTTATTTTTTATGGGAGATATACTTAAAGGTGTCCTTTACCTGATTCTGAAATAAAAATAGTGGGATTTTGGGTGTTTTTGGTAGTATTTCCTATTTAAAAATATTTTGAGGTGCATTTCATATCAAATCAAGCAGAGTCATTCCATGTCAGTTCCCCTAAGCCATTTAATCACTGTCACAAATTTCAATGAAATTGGGTTTGTTTATAGCTCATTTTAAGACGTAATCACCTTTAATTTTCTTGATCCTAAGTAAAATATATTTTAAGATAAAAAATATCAAAATTTTGAAAAATTGTTTTAAATTTTTTTAATGACAGTTCGATATTCAAAGACTACATAAAAAAAAAAAAAAAAAAAAAAAAGTCATTTTAGTATAAAATCACTAAATAGGTTTCAAATAATGTATATGTGACAAATAATGTAGGCTGATTATTATTTCTTGTTTTTTATCATGTTTAAACACTAAGCGTGTCTTTTATCTTATGAATTTTTAAAATCAAGAATTTTGTCAAAAATAATGTGTTAATCAAAAATTTATTATTAACCGAAGGCAGGGTGTTATTGCTTTTTTTCAATTGTACGTAAAAATATCTTTTAAATGGTTATAAAATAAAAATAGTGAACATATGAGAAAAAATTATCAAAATTTTGGAAAAATGCCACAAATTGCCATTAATAATTGTTCAATTTTCAAAGGCCTCATTTTATATATAAAATCATATTTCAATAACTAATAAAGAAATCTTCTTCGAATAATTTAAGCAAGGTAAATAAAGTATGTAGATTATGAAAATAATATTGCTGTAATGTTAAAAAATATTTAAATGTGTCTGAAAAATTGTATAATCTTTGAAATCAAAAATATTTTACAAAAAATAATGAAATTATTAAAAAATCTTTATCAATCAGAGGCGGAGTTTCTATGACTAATTTTTTAATTTTAAATTGTACATAATACTACATTATAACTGGATCTGAAATAAAAATAGTGGGATTTTGGTTGGTTTTAGTAGTATTTAAATCATATTTAAAATTATCAATATTTTCAAATGTAAAACCTATCCAATGTATCATCCCTGGAAATATTTTTATTTATACATTTATTTTATTTTTTAAATTATCTTTTATGTTCGTTTCTTAAGGAAAAAAATAAACAATATTTTTTTTAGTAAAACTTCTAGGGCGAAGAGCAATTATCCCTTTCCAAAAAAGAGAAAAATCACTAGCTCCTCACCGCCCAATAGAAAATTTCAAAATGACAGTCCTAATCTTTAAACTCATATTTGGCTGTTAATATTGAAAATTTAGCATTGAGCTGCTAATATTGAAAAAAAAACCAAATTTCACTCTGTTGAAGAAAATTTTGACGTATTGTGCTTTAAATATATGCAAAAAATGCATAATATATTATATTTATATCTTTCAAATAACTATATCTAAAAAAATATTTAAAACTTAATGAGTTGCACTTTTGTAACTTTATTCAGTTTCTAATGATATGTACCGTAATTTCGGGTGTATAGCCCGCAGATCAAACAATTCAGTTTGGACCCAGAAATTTTATTCAGTATTTGAAGACCAATATTTACTGTGATCTAAAAAGTTACATTTTATTTTTAAAAATTTCTGGGTCGAAACACGATTGTATGATCCGCGGGCTATACACCGGAAATTACGGTAATTTGATTTATTTCATCACAATATTGCTGAAAGATAGATTTTCAACATATATATGTG
Source organism: Maratus speciosus (assembly GCA_963932465.1). Classification (NCBI taxonomy): domain Eukaryota; kingdom Metazoa; phylum Arthropoda; class Arachnida; order Araneae; family Salticidae; genus Maratus; species Maratus speciosus. The sequence goes on from OZ010788.1 coordinate 343,121,641, forward strand.
TGTATATATATCCCTGTTCTCAAACAAATTATTTAAAAATTATTCATTTATGTTTAATCAAGCATATATATATTGTTTATACACTTACAGAAAATACATATAGCAAATTTTATGATATTATGTCAATAATGTCTAAAAGTAAAGAACTTATCTAATAGTATGTAACGAAAAATTTAACATCTGGTGTAATGACAACAAAATTTTATAATTGTTTTACTTAATTTGGATGAATGAAAAAAGCTTACATGTTTATATTTTATTGAAGTACAGGTGAAAATGTCACAAAGACATACCTCAACAACCACTGAGTATGTCACATTCACACTACAGATGATTTTTTTTTCTTTTGATCTTTCGGGTTTGATTTCAGATGGTAATGAATTAATTAGTTTTGTCAGAAGTGTCATTGCAGTCAGCATATTAGGCTCACTATTTTTTTTTATATAATTTGTTTTGATTGACTCGATGAACAACAATATTTAAAGGGACCATTTCATGACTTTTGAATTAAAAGCTGATTTATAAATTCATCATGTTGTTTAGTTATTATTATCGTCTTAAGATAATAAGTTGATATTAAAATTTTTAAATGCAGTTTATTTATTATTTGAACAGTTGAAAGTATTTTTCAATAAGAGTGCGGGCTGTTGATTTTAAGTCGGCTGTTGAGCAATGTAGTGTTGGTAAAGGAACTGGTACTATTTAATTTAATTTTTATTGCTGTAAATAATATTTGTTATTTTATTATTGTATGTATTATATTTAAGCAAGAGTAGAAATACACGATATCGTAGTCATTTTAGTACATCTTAGCATGAAAAGCTTCAATATTTATCATTAAACATTCACATTTTATGAAAATTTTGTTAAAATTGCTCATATTTTCACTATTTTTATTTTATAACTATTGAAAAGATATTTTTACGTACAATTAAAAAAAGTAATAACAGCCTGCCTTCGGTTAATAATAAATTTTTGATTAACACATTATTTTTCACAAAATTCTTGATTTTAAGAATTCACAAGATTAAACGCACTCTTAGCATTTAAACATGACAAACAACAATAAATAATAATCTTCCTACATTATTTGTCACATATACATTATTTGAAACTTATTTAGTGATTTTATATTGAAATGACTTTTTTTAATGCAGTCTTTGAATATAGATCTGCCATTAAGAACATTTTTAAAAAAATTTCAAAATTTAGATATTTTTTTTATCTTAAAAAATATTTTACTTGTAATCACCTTTAATTTCCTTGATCCTGTCTTAAAATGAGCTATAAACATACCCAGTTTCATTGAAATTTGTGACAGTGAATTAAATATCTTAGACGAACTGACATGGAATGACTCTGCTTGATTTGATTTGAAATACGCCTCAAAATATTTTTAAATATGAAATACTACTAAAAACACCCAAAATCCCACTACTTTTATTTCAGAATCAGGTAAAGGACACCTTTAAGTATATCCCCCACAAAAAATAAATTTAATAAAAATACCGCCTTTTGTTAATAATGCTATTTTAGGTAATGCATTATTTTTCATAAAAAAATCACGACTTCAAAGATTAAACATTTTTTTAGACACATTTAAAATGTTATATAAGCGTAACAGTATTTTTTTTCATAAAATACGTACCCTATATATTATGCATAAATTATTTGAAGATGATTTGTGGAATAGATATTGAAATATGATCATATTTATGTCATGCTACATTTGAAAATCGAGCAGTCAAGAATGCCAACTGATGGCAGTTTTCAAAATTTTGACAATTTTTTTTCTCAGAAACTATTTGACCAAGGAGTAAAAAAAAATACTGGGAATCATATCTTAATAAAAGGAACAAACACACGCAGTTTCATCAAAATCTGTGATGGTGGGTTACATGCCTGCCTGAACTGACATGGAATGACCCTACACTCAACTGAAAAAATTAATTTTTACTATTAATTGCAATGAAATAAATTCACAGGAAATTTTCAGAAAGGTTACAGCAGAGGGGGACCACCCCCCCCCCTCTCCCGTTTTTTCGCGATCTTTTGACGAAATTCCCGTTTTTTCGTGCCCTTTTGCAAAATCTGCGTTTTTTCACGATCTTTTGACGAAATCTGCGTTTTTTCCGCAATCTTTTCACAAAATTACATTTTTTTGTGATCTTTTAACGAAATTTGTGGGGTTTTTCGCCATTCTTTGAAAATATTTGCATTTTTTTCAAGATTTTTTTGACGAAATTTGCGTTTTTAGGCGATCTTTTGACGGAATTTGCGTTTTTTCCGCGATCTTCTGATGAAATTTGTGTTTTTCCGCAATCTTTTCGTGAAGTTTACGTTTTTTTCACGATCTTCTGACGAAAGTTGCGTTTTTCCCGCGATCTTTTCACGAAATTTGCGTTTTTCCCATGATCTTTTGACAAAAGTTGCGTTTTCTCCGCGATCTTTTCACGAAATTTGCGTTTTTCCCACGATCTTTTGACGAAAGTTGCGTTTTCTCCGCGATCTTTTCACAAAATTTATGTTTTTTTCCGCGATCTTTTCCGAAATTTGCGTTTTTTCCGCGATCTTTTCTCGAAATTTGTTTTTCCGTGATCTTTTGACGAAATTTGCGTTTTTTCCGCGATTTTGTAATGAAAGTTGCGTTTTCTCCGCGATCTTTTCACGAAATTTGCGTTTTCCGTGATACTTTGAAGAAAATTAGTGATTATTTTTCGCGACTCTTTGTCGAAATTTGCATTTTTTCCGCGATCTTTTCACGAAATTTGTGTTTTTCCGTGATCTTTTGACGAAATTTGCGTTTTTCTGCGATTTTGTCACGAAAGTTGCGTTTTCTCCGCGGTCTTTTCGCAAATTTTGCGTTTTTTCCGCAATCTTTTCACGAAACTTGCATTTTTTCCGCGATCTTTTCACGAATTTTGCGTTTTATCCGCGATCTTTCCACGCATTTTGCGTTTTTCCGCGATCTTTTCACAAAATTTGCGTTTTCCCGCGATACTTTGAAGAATTTTGTGATTCTTTTTCGCGATTCTTTGTCGAAATTTGCGTTTTTCCGCGATCTTTTCACGAAATTTGCGTTTTTCTGCGATACTTTGAAGAATTTTGTGGTTCTTTTTCGCGATTCTTTGTCGAAATTTGCCTTTTTTCCGCGATTTTTTCACGAAATTTGTTTTTTTTTCCACGATTTTTTGACGAAATTTGTGTTTTTTTCCACGAATTTGTCACAAAAGTTGCGTTTTTTCTCGCGATTTTTTCACGAAATTTGTTTTTTTTTTCACAATTTTTTGACGAAATTTGTGTTTTTTCCACGAACTTGTCACAAAAGTTGCGTTTTTTCTCGCGATCTTTTCACGAAATTTGCGTTTTTTCCGCGATGTTTTGACGTAATTGGTGATTTTTTTCTGCGAACGATTGACGAAATTGATTTTTTTCGGCGACCATATCGAAATTAGCGATATTTTTATGTCCGAATTTTCGGACTGATGAGCGTTTTTTTTTTCTTTTTCGGAACCGAATGCCTTAAATTTTCGGAAAATTCGAGACAGAATCACCCCTGCTACATTCTTTTCTTACGTGCAGGAGAATCGCCGATTTGGACCCCGTAAATTCCGAACGAATTTCACTCCTTTCCTCCCTGGCATCGATCTTTCAACCATCGTGTTTGGCGAGTGGTGCCCATCGTGTTTGGCGAGTGGTGCCCATCGTGTTTGGCGAGTGGTGCCCATCGTGTTTGGCGAGTGGTGCCCATCGTGTTTGGCGAGTGGTGCCCATTGAGTTTGGCGAGTGAGGACAATAAATTTAATCGCCACATTTTAAGTGTTACTCGACGCCTGGCGAGTGGCGAGTGCTAATTTTGTACTATAATTTACATCAAAATAGTTGTTAAAACATTGCAAAATTAAAATTTTCATATGGTCCCTGAGTCCTATAAGTTATATTTATATTTAGAAAAACTTTTGCTTCTCTCAAGTAAAGCCATAAAAATTTCCTTCTTCTGGAAGACCACTCTGTCACTTGAGAGACTAATATGCAGTTCAAGGGCTAATATTTTTCATTGTGGGTTTGGTTTATTTCTACTTTCTTGCTGCGGGTCTGGTTGACTTCTACTTTTTTGCTACTGGTCGAGTTGACTTCTAATTTTTGCTGCGGTTCAAGTTGACTTCTGTTTTTGTTGCGGCTTGGGTGACTTAAATTATTTCAGGTTCGGGTTGGGTTTTCACTCTAGCGAGTTGTATTCAGATTAACCTAATTTTTTAAAAGAAAGTCTAAAATATTTTTTAAATAAAAACTGTATGCAGTATTAATGGACACTCCCAAAACTAAATAGCAGTAACCTTTATTTAGGGAATACTTTTTTGGTCTTTTATATAGTACAACCCCTGAACTATAAAATTTGCCGGCTATTCAGAAGTAATAGCATATACAGCAGGGCGCGAAATTTTCGCTCGCCAACTCGCCATTGGCGAGCAAATATTTAAGGTTGGCGAGCAAGTTTCAATTTTTAAAATGTTGTGCTTCAAAATCAAACTATATACGCTCAGAATATCGTTCGCTGATCAGAATACCATTCACTGCCTTGCACACCGTTTGTAGTTAGCTGTTTTGAATGCATGTGTTGAAGTTGAATATCTTAAACATTTGATTCAGTGGTTAGGAGTATTTTTAGATTTTACCATGCCTCTGCTAAAAGATTTCATATGTTAAAATATACAGTATAAAGTCTGGGAGAAGAAATTCTTAAACTGAGTGATATTCTCACTGTTAAATGTTTACCCAGCAAAGAAAGTACTGTAAAAGCTCTCTTGCAATCCTGGAATACTATTGTAAGCCATCTTGAACAGGTAGGTGGCCTATGGAAAAGACAATGATAGTGCTAAAGCTCAGGGTTTGGTGAAAAGTTTGAAGGATTATAAATTTTAAGTTCTGTACTTCCTCTTGGATTTCTACAGGAAATTGAACCCTTTAAGTGTGGCATTAAAAAAAAGGAGGTTATCATTTCCTCTTTGAAAATAAAAATTGAAGCTTGCTTCCCAGTTCTGACAGATCTTGAACCTAGTATTAGACCAAACGAACAGGAGTTTTTGGACCAACCATCCATATCGGGCTTAATCAAGAATATGCAGCTGACAAACATTAAAAATGGAGAGCAAGAGTTTCAGACTTTAAGAGGGAGATTAATTAAACATGCGATATGCGAAGATATAAATCACAGAAAGACTGCAATCTATGTAAACAGATGTGTTAACATCTCTGCATGTTTTTGACACTTTGGGTTGGCCTCCCAAAGAATACATTCTTGAATTTAGGATAGAAAAAATAAAGAAGCACTTCATGTATTTGAACTCAGGTCTCTTTGATGAAAAAGTGGATATGGTATTGGCAGAGTGGGCAGAATACAAGTTTATGTTCCCTTCACTAACACTGAAAGATATGCTGGAGAGGTTTTACAGTTAAAAGTGTTCCACAAGATTCCCCAATTTGCTCCAGATTCTAACATTTTGTGCTGTTCTACCAGTGCGCACAGTTTTGTGCGAGAGACGCTTCAGCTATCACAAAAGACTTAAGACTGCATACAGGAACTCTATGAAGACTAAGACACTGGATGATTTGCTCAGAATTTCTATTAATGGATCCACCCTGACAGAGTTTAACCCTACAGCTGCGAATGACAAGTGGTATTTCAGTACAAAAAGGCATTATATTAAACATAGAGACCTAAAAGTACAGAACATTTTCTTTCATCACTTTTTAGTGGTATGTGACAATTTCTGTAACCATTGAAACCTTGTGGCAACCTTATTTTGAGTTATTATTATTATAATTATTATTATTTTTTTTTTTACTGTAAATATATGTTTCGATTTTTCAATTTCTGATTTTTTTTTTTATGATTTCGGTTACCAGAAAGTTCTTCATACTGCTTCTGTTAACACTTTAAAAATTGTTCATATTTTTCATGAATGTAAAATATTTCTGATTTAACAGACAGCTCCTTCTAACAATGGCCAATTTTAATTCAGTTTATCATAAATAGTTCATTTTCTGGGCAGATGTTTTGGTCCCGACATTGATGTCTGAATAATGGCGAATAATGTAAAATAGTGGTGAGTAAAAGTTTTAGTCTGGCGAGCACCTTTTCAACTGAAATTTCATGCCCTGATGTACAGTAAAACCTCTATACAGTCACTCCCGAATAGCGAACACTTTTGAATCTTCAACACAAATATTTGCACACCTCCAAATAAGAAAGCAATTCAGTGCCAAGAGGTGTCTGTTAATTAGAGGTTTCACAGTATTTGAATATTAATGCATATATATGTTTATTTTTCTATATAAAAGATAAATTTGATATTACAGTTACAATTATAGACTATATTTTATAATTTCAATTAAAATATGGATTAATTTTCTTTCATTTCATGTTCAGGTCAGTGAAAATTGTTTTGCCGGGTTTTGGCTTTACTTTCAATGGAATTTTCAAGTTCGGTTCAAATACACACAGGACTCTAGGTAAGACCAAACCAAAATTGTAAGCTAGATGTTCAAAATGTGTTATTTTAAGTGAGATTCTTTGAAGGATCCTCTTTTTTGAAAAAATATAATATAATACTTAAAATACAGTAGAACCTCAATATTAGGTATCTGTTTACCTCAATTTCTTCAGTATCTCTAAATAAATAAATAGTTCCTGCATTTTCAGCACTAAACAAAGATATTTTTTCATAACTGCTTTTAAACACTAAGTTTTAAAATCTTTGCTATTTCAAATTTTCGTTTCCAAGACATTTTTTAAAAAAATTCTTGGAAGCAGAAAATTATTCTCCTAACTTAGAAACTTTAGTTTTAGTACATGCTAAATTATAGCAGCCTCATTAGATGACAATAATAAACTAGAATTTTTTAAATGTTTCTAAAATGTAAGAAAAAAAACCAGAAAAGTTATGAATAGCTACATTTTATCTTTTTCTGGAATCAATAGAAAACGTTGTAGTCTTGAAATATAAGTACATGTGTAAAATCTTTGTTTTAAAAAAGTTGTGCATAATATATTATTGTGCATTATTTAAAAAGACTCCAAATTGGTTACTTTCTGACATATACCTAAGATCATTTTTGTTCTTAAAAGCATGAAATTTGTAGGTGCCCTTATTCAGATACTATGTAATCAAATATTTTTTGATAAAGGCAGAGGATTTGGAATAGATGTATCATAATCCTGCATCCGCCATCTTGGATTTTTTTCTTGGCGTGAATTAAAAATTGTTGTTTAATTGATAGCTATAATTATTATATTCCAGTTTTTTCAATATTATATTAATCTGTCAACAATATTTAACCTTTGGCGACATTTACTACTTGGCGAAAAAGAAGTTTTCATGCAAGAAAAAAAAAATCCAAGATGGCCGATCCGGGATTATAATACATCCAAGCCGAGGATTTTTCAGAAAATGCTGAAAAATCTGGCATTTTGTATTTGTACTAAATTTCTTGACACAGCAGCCCGATAAAGATCATAAATATCAATCATGTGATAAGAACTCAAGTTGCAATTTATTTATTGAAAAAAGAAAAAATCCATTCAAATCCAAATCACTTCAAAAGTCATGCTTTTACATTTAAAAATGAATCCCTAAACGTGCCAGAAGTACTCTTTTGAGAATCATCTTTTAAAACAGACGTCGGATTTCACTATTTTTTTTTTTTTAGACTAAATCACAAAAACTGAAAGAGTGATAAAACTATATTTGTAATTCATTTTTTAATTAAAATTAAACATTGATAATATTTCATATTTCTGCAAAGATAGTTATCAGATAAAAATCTATTGTAATTAAAGAATCTCAGAAAGAAATTTTAAATGCTATTCGATTCTTTAAAATTTGCAAGAAAAACTTTCATATTATAAATGACTAGTATAATTACTATAGCATTAAAGCTTATACAAAATGTTCACATGTTTTAATATACATAATATATATATTTATCGCATTTATAAACAGAACCGAGTTCGCCAATTTTTTAATTTTAATAATCTATAGCTAACATCTAGCAGATGGATGTGCAGTGCATTGAAGCTAATCTAGCACTGGGTATAAGACTGCTTGTTTCTTAATATATTTTAACATCTAGCAGATGGATGTGCAGTGCATTGAAGTTAATCCAGCACTGGGTATAAGACTGCTTGTTTCTTAATATCTATGAAAAGGTGGCTGAAAGCAGCATTAAAATAAAATAAAAATAAACAGCAGTAGAATTGATTAAAAAAAAAGTTTCTGGCCCCAAGGACCAGTAAGAATCAAAAATTATTATGTACATATTTTATATGTAACAACAGTATTAATATGTACTATGGCTACTTAGGCAATCTATTATACAGTAGACTCCCTTAAATCCACGACCCTAAAATCCGCGTATTTTTTCAGATGTAAACAATGAAATTTACAGTTAAGTTGCAGGAACAAAATTCAAGATGGCGCCGAAATCAGCGACTACCGCAATGTTTTTTTTACTAAATTTTTTGTTAATCTTTTGGCTATTACAGCCGATTTATTACTAAATAAATTTAGATTCCTTTTGATTTTGATATAAATTAGCATATATATATATAAAAATTCCAGGGCTCGAAATGGAAAAATCCACGAACCAGAATACTATTTTAAAATTATTGTTCGCGGAATTTTTTTTTTAAAAATTATAAACAAATTTATTTCTAAACATACAAAGCAGTATAAGAAAAGCATTCAAGACTATAAATAACAATGAAAAAAAGTTACAGTGGGCGCAATAAGCTATATATACTGATAACAGCATTAACACTATTCTCCTTGCTATCCCTAGATGGCAGCATAGGACTTTTAGAATCGAATTGAATCGATTTCATCCCTAATAATTTAATATTTTTCTAAATTTTTATTTTACATAATTATTTTAATAATTACTTACTTTAAAACTAATAAATTATTTTAATATTTTACTTATTTTAATGCTTCACTTTATTGTAAGCATTCATTATAATTTCCCTTTTTTAACTACCAATCAAATTAATGTTTCAAAAATGTAAACAAATCAATGACCAGAAATCCACAAAATTCTAAAATCCGCACAACCTCTGGTCCCAAGCTTTGCGGATTTGAGAGAGTCTACTGTATATATAAAATCCAAACGGAAATTTCATTCCGAACGCCTAGATTTCGAGTTCTACTGCATGGATTTTTACAGAACTTATGCCGTTAGATAGGTATCGTTTCAAAGAAGGTTTTAAGCTATAACATATCATTCTACCTAGATTAGTTATAGAATTATGACGGAAAGTTCTGTTATTTTGGGTGATAAGGTTTACCATTTTATTTCTTGGTGAAATTTATCGTTGATAAAAAAAATTGAAACAGCTATTACACCTCGAAAAATAAAAGTAAAAACTGTTACAATTTTTATTTAAAAGAAAAAAAAAGAAAAAATCCATTTTAATGAGTGATAATATTAAAAAACGAAAATATTTAATTAAAACATGAAAGGGAATGTTCGTAATGCTTAAAAAATTACTCAATTAAAATATTGCAATTGAAATAAGATTTGGAATCTTATTTCAAGATTAAGAATCTTTTGCGTCAGTTAAGAAAAATTCATCTGAAAAATTGATAGGATGATATCAAGGAAGTTTCGATAAGTGCATGCTCAGAAATATTTGAAAAAATATCTTCTCATGAGGAATATATAGAAGATTCTTCTTGTGACATATAATATGTTTATAAAAAAAATCCGCAGAATCTCGATTTAGCGTTTGTAAAAAAATAATGAAAATTTAATTTTTTTGGCGATTTAATGCTGGTTAGCGGCACAATAAAACTTTGAATGATACTTTTTTTTTTATCATAAATAATTTTAAAGTAAAACCTTTTTCTACTCTTCATACGAAAATAGTTAGATTAAGTTTTTAACTTAAATAAATACATTTTTATTACTACAGTTTTGTCATATACCTTTATATGTGTATATATTAAAATTGGAACAGATGTCATAAGTTCCCCCCGGCCGCCATCTTGGAATTTTCTTGGCATGAAAACCCTTTTTCCACCAAGTAGTAAATGTCGCCAAGCACTGGTTTATACGCATGTTTGGCTTAACGAAAATAAAATGTAAATAATACACAAAATTCGCTAAAATGGCAACCAGTAATCCTTGTATGTGCGCTTCGCGCAAAATTTCAGAAAATAAACATCGCTGCATTCAGCACTTCTCGAGATGTAGCATACTCAAAATTCAGCAGTTCTCGCTTTCTAGCAATCTCAAAATGTAAAAAACTTTTAAAGCAAAAATACACATAAAAAACAAAATTCGCTAAAATGGCAACCAGTAATCGTTGTATGTGCGCTTCGTGCACATTTTCCGAAAAAAAAACATCGCCGAATTCAGCATTTCTCGTGATATAGCATTCTCAAAATTCGGCAGTTCTCGCTTTCTAACAATTGTGGTATTACTAATAATGTGCCGTTAATTTGAAGGTAAAATTAAATTTGAAGTTCTTTTTAGTAACATGCGTTGTGTAATATTTGCAATAAAACCCTCCGTTCTTTGAGGTCAGCAATTGTAAAAAAAATAGAAATAAATGAAACTTCTTACTTGGATTGTGTCGTCTGTAAAATAAATGAAGAGGAGACTTGATAACGATATAAATTAAATGTTTATTCCATCTTTTTAGAAGAGAAGAAAAGGCTTCCCGTTGGTCACCATTCATAAATTAATTCTTGCCAATAAAAGCATCTACTCCACTTGAAGATAGATATTTCTTTTAAAAATTAAAGTGCAGCATAAATCAAATTTAGTATTGATGAGAAATAGTGATGCAACGAATAGTGGTTTGGCCGAATAACCAAATACCGAATATTCGGCCAAGTTACAGCCGAATATTCGGCCTATTTGGCCGCCGAATAATGAACTTTTTTTTGCCTAAAAACAAAACACAGTATGCACTATATGCACAATTCTTGTATATTTCACAATTAAAATGTATTTTTTCTTTTAAAAAATTATTTATATACAAATTTTTAATTTTTTAAAGCATTATTTTACTCTGAAAAAATATTCGGCTATGTTCGGCCTAAAAATTGCCTCAATAATATAATTCAGACCCCCCCCCCAAGAAAATTCTTAGCAAAAGTTCCTCATCAGGTACTGTCTAGTTACAATTTAATAGATATTATGTGTGTTGTTATTAAATTTTAAAATAATGACAAAATTTTAAAAGCACTAGGAAACATAAGTCTCAGCTTTCAGATGAAATAAAATGAAAAAAAAAAGAAATCTTAATATCTTAAAAAAACAAGTTGGAAATTGCTCGTCAAACGTGGCAAATGAGGTGCGTTCGTACTATAACTAGTTTTATAATTATTTTTTGCACCCCATATTGTACTGAATGTATATTTTTTGCGCTTCATAAGTGCATAGTATGTAACATCATTAAAATGCACTTACAATAATTTTTTCTCCATTCCCCGTAATGTAACGGAAAACTTTTGACTGTCCCTGTAATTAAACTATACATTCGATTTTCATAAAATTTGAAATGGCTCGACAAAATTTTGCAGCAATTATATATTTAAAATTTCAGACCATTCGCAAGGCTGTAATATCATTAAAATGCATTTGCAATAATTTTTTCCCATTGGCCATAATGTAACGGAAAACTTTTGGGTGTCCCTCTAATTAAACTATACATCCGATTTTCATAAAATTGGAAATGGCTGAACAAAATTTTGCAGCAATTATATATTAAAAATTTCAGACCATTCGGAAGGCTGTAAAATCATTAAAATGCATTTGCTATAATTTTTCCCCATTGGCCGTAATGTAACGGAAAATTTTTGGGTGTCCCTGTAATTAAACTATACATCCGATTTTCATAAAATTGGAAATGGCTCGACAAAATTTTGCAGCAATTATATATTAAAAATTTCAGATCATTCGTTCGGGTAGTTTTTGCTCTGTTATATGCGGACGGACAGACAGACAGATGGACTGAACGACGACTATAGGTGCTACGTATTTATATAATTACGAACGCACCTAAAAACACTGATAGAAAGGGTGAAAGGAATAGCCTCTAAAATGGTGGAAAGAAATCATTGTAGACTTTATAAAGCTCACAATTAACAAAATTTTTATTTATCTTTATTATTATTATTTTTTCTTTGCTGTCAGCAGTGGAGCCTCTATAAAGTGCCCCTCAATGTGAAGAAGTAAAAGAAATTAGTAATTTTCTTTCTCAGCCACTACTAGAAAGACAACAGTGTCCTTTGGAGTGGTGGGCAAAAAATTAGGAAGACTTTCCAAACCTTTCTCAATTAGCCAAAAAGTACCTTTCTGCATCAGGAATACCATATATAGTGAGAGATTATTTTCAGAAGCAGGTAACATTTACGAAAGAAAAAAAAAAGAAATAGACTATCACCTGGGAATGCTGAATTATTATTATTTCTGCATCACAATCTACGTTTATTGAAAACATTTTAACTGTTTTTTAAGGCATTACAATGCTATTCTTCAAAAAAAAAATATCTAAAACATAAATGCATACTAATTAAAAGAATTTAGTATTTACATTTCTTTCCTTATTTAATAAGAAATAGTAACAGACAAAAAATCACTTAAATTATATTTAACTTTTAAGCGTATTTTACTTAAAAAAAAAAACAAAAAAAAAAAAACAACAAAAAAAACCTTAAGTATTGCAACATATACAACTTAAATATCTTATATATATAATACATCTATATCTAATCAATCATATATTTATGTTCTTTATAGGTATAATTCAAAATATTATTGAAAGAAATATTTTTTTATGTAACAAGGGTTAAATGTTAAACTTCCCATTATGATAAAAAAAAATTTTAATTAGCTTGTACAGCTGTATTAAAACAATTTTGAATAGATTAATTTTAAATTTAACAGATTATGTTAGATTATTACAGATACTTTTTGTACTTACTGATACAGCATAAAAATTTTTTAACATGATTCCTAAATTAGCCTCTTGTATAAAAATGGGTAGATAAAACCCATTCGGAGTATGAAAGTTAATGGGAAAAAAGTGTTAGTTAATTTCAAATAAAATTTTCATTATATATGATGAATATAAATTGTCAAATTAAAAAGTTATACTGTATAAATATAAAAACATTTATTACAGTATTCGGCCAAGGCCGAATAATGGACTTTATATTCGGCCGAAGCCGAATATTCGGCAGACAGGCCGAATGGGCCGAATATTCGTTGCATCTCTAATGAGAAACGTAATTAAAATCTTTTCCACGGTATCAAGAAATAATTTAACAGGAGTTGTTAAAAGCGTAGACATCGTTTTCAAAAAACTTTTTATCGGATTCTACATCCATCGGCGGACACTGACAGACCGGAGCCGAAGCTCGCGATCTTTAAAACAAGAACTAAATCATAACAGATCACCAACAAAACAGATTCTGATTTAAAATTAACAGAATTTTTAATTTATAGTAAGAATACGGGGGCTTCAAAAGTTACTGAAAGAAAAGATTTAAATCTGTTAGAGAATTTAAAATATTAGCTAATGTCTTAATAAACAAATCTGAAAGAAAACATTTAAAAAGCTTTATTTTTATTTGTTGTACACTCGGCGATTAGACACACCTCCAAAAGATAGACATCCATTCAATGCATATGCCGTGAGAGACTTGCTCCGATGACGTCATCACAATCGTACAAAACTCAAAGGAGAAGCACCCCATGCCAGGCGCTGCGGAACATCGGAAAACTTGCCGATCTGCAGTCGAAACGAATCGCCCGCGCAAAAATAAATATGGATTTAAGTTTAAAGAACATCGATGTATAAGGTCAAAAGAAATAAAACAGTAACATAATTTAAACACTGTGAGATTTCATCTCACAATACCCCCATTTACCGAGTAAAATTTTGGCAGAGCAAGTGATGTAAAAGGTAAAATGAAATAAAAACCTTTTACAGAAACGGGATGACAAAATTTTGAATGCCAAAGACATAGAAAAAAATCAAAGTTAAAATATTAAAGTAAAGCCAAAAGTTAAACTGTTGCAAATAAAATTTAGTGGTGACCGAAAGGGAAGAGAGAAGAAAAAGAAAATACATCAAAAGTATACATAGTATATTCAAATAGTATACATAAAAAATGCCAAGTCTTTCTATTTATGGCAATTGCAGTATGATGTCATAAACTTATCTTCACAAATACTTAGTACAAATGCCAAAGAAAATTAGAATTAGCATATATAAAATCTTATGTATTACTTAAGTAAAAATGCTAAACAAAATCAGAATTAGCATATATAAAATCCTATGTATTAAGTAAAAATGCTAAACAAAATCAGAATTAGCATATATAAAGGGAGAATTAGCATATATAAAATGAGAATTAGCATATGTAAAATGAGCTCATTATCAAACATTTAATTAAATTGGTATACCATATAAGAAAAGTTGCACTTTACAAGCAACAAAAGACCTGCAGTATTTGTTAGGATCAAAATAACTTCAGTATTTGACCATTGCCTAGGACTTACAATTTATAAAATAGAGCATTTATTTTTTTAATTACTCTAAACTGGCCATACATAAAAAATATCTTTAGTAACACTTTCATAATACGATATTCATCATTTTTTTTAAAAATTCAATTTAGTACTAAATATGTAACTTCAAACAACCAGCTGTATTCCACATGAACAAGTGGCCAAATCGTGCACTAAATGACCACCCACATGTAAAACACAGATAGTTAAGGTAGTTGCAACAATATATATAAGAGAGAGAGACATGTCTGAAAGGAATTAAGTGTTTTACTGCTGAAACATATACTTTTACTATTTTCCATTTAGACCCTGAAAATATATTGCAAAAGCAATATATCAACAAACGCTAATACTTTTTGTATTATTTACTCATCAAAAATTTTCAAAATATACTATTCTTTAAAATATGAGACATCACTTAATACAATTTTTAAATATGTATAAAGATAAACTCATAAACTTATAGACAAACAGACAAACCATGGTTTTAAGAATAAGTGGGTATTTGTTTGAGTGGGTGGGGATCACCAGAAAAAATAAATGCTTTCATATACAACGAAAGAAAATTGACACTATCATGGGAAATTTAAAATTTTAAGTGTACCATAATATAAATATTAAAAATCATTTACATAAAATATTTCATGCAGAAAAATCAAGAGAATTATGTAAGAAAATATACTATTATCCACAATCATAGAACAATATACACTGTGACTACTCATGTTTTACTCAAGATGTTTTATTCAAGAAGACTTGGATTTTCCCTAAACAAGGCTCCTGACACCTTGTGCAAAAAGAAAAAAAATAACTATATACACTAAATAGCACAATATACCATCCCATAACTGCAAAAACAACAGCAATGTCCTTCTTTACAGATCCTTGATACCTTAGCATTATAAACACAATTTAAAGTTTGCATGAAAAATAAATAAATGTTATCAGAATGTTCAAAAACACTCTGAAAGTTTTGGTACACAAAAAGACATCAGATATGTGTATTGTTGCAAAGGTGTAAACATTGTGTTTACCATGTAGAAACAGATGCATATCTCTAGATGACATACACAAAAAGGCAACATCAACTTAACAGTTGAATAGACATTATACAGGAACACTGGACAAGAACTTTTTTTGGGCGACAACACAACATCTGTGTGCTTCACTTCTTTTGAAGCTAATCATTAACTTTCAGTAATCACTATTTTCGGACACACTTAAAGGATGAATTATAGAGCACTGAAGTAGACAAAATGATGTTGTATTTGGTGAAAAATCGATAATGTAATGAAGATTCACACACACACATCTTGGGTAAACAAATGAGACATAAGTAGGTAGGTGATGATATCAATAAGCACTTTCTCTTTAAATTTCTTAGTAATTTTGAAGATTCATCAAGGAACACTTCTACATTAAAAGGCGCTGTTAAATAGTTACTAAGAACTGTGCTTTTCTTTTCTTTTTATGTAATCTTGTATAGGAATTGATTTGATGCTCAAAAAAAAATAAATTAATTTCTTCATTAATAATAATAAAATCTTCAGAATTCATTCAATTAATTACTTCCTGTGTAAAAATATGAGGCATATGACAACATAAAAATTTAGAGACTTTGGGTATATTCACAAATGAAAACAAAGGCACAATCCAATTTTTGAAATATGGGGAATTTAGACAGAAAATAAATTGATCTTGAGAATTCCTGAATCAAAATACAACTCTTGTAACTGCAGGTAGTATTCCTTTCTTACAGAATAATTTTAAACCTAAAGGAAATTTGTAATAATTATGTATTTCCAACTTTCATTTTACACATCAGATTCAGAAAATCAGAATATTTCTTACATATTGTCATTTGGAAGTTTTTCCTAGTATTTACCAGTTTTTCCCGGTATTTACCACTTTATCCCGGTATTTACCAGTTTTTCCCGGTGGGATGGGAAAAACAAGTTTTGGACGGTAAAAAGCCAACCCTGGATTGTTTTGAAAACAAACTCTACCTGCTACAGACTCTGATGATGATCCAGATTTTTTTTCCAGGCCCAGCTGGTCATCGAGGTACTAAGAATGAGATATCCACACACAACATGTATGGCACAAGCAGTATCCGTATAAATGGAAACATAAGGAAATATATACCGTTGGAGAAATCATACATTTAAATGAAGTCAAATGTGAAGTACTTGATATAAAAAGACTTCAACCTAGTTTTAATTTTTTTTTTTTTTAGAAACTTACATTTAAAAGAAAACTCATTGTGTTGAAACTACCACCCCATATTCCTTCAGGAGCAACTGAAATATAAGCAGAAATGCTAATTTTTGAAACTGACTTGAGCCAATTTAATATAAAATGAAAGGTATTTCTTAAACTAATAGAATTTTCTTATTTTTCACCTTAGACTACAATATTTTTATCAAGTTCCTTATTAATCAAGTTTTGTTTTTATCGCATTTTTCATAAAATAAACTATACTGGGTGAAAATTGCTTCTATCATTTGGAGTGTTTCATTGTACCCCGGCATACGGGGTACAATGAAACAATGTAAGACATTTATTTTTTGTTATTTTTCAAGCATAAAGATATTGTTTAGAATCTAATAAAAATTTATTTAGATTGGGAAAATACAAGATTAAAAATATGCATTAATTATATTTTTGTGCATGCAAAATTGTGGATAGGAAAAAAAAATTAGTAAATTTTGTTTCATTGTACCCCGTCTTCCCCTATATGTAAGAATACACATACAAAATTAATATTGAAAGTAACTAATTTTATAATATTTCATAAATCTTCTTGATTTAGCAAAAAAAAATTTTGCAAAAATAGCAGCACTGACTTATAGGAGCAGATAAGTTAACCAATCCACTTAGTAAGGATAATTTACGTCTCACAAGAGAAAAGGCAAACCAACAAAACTTCCATAATCAGGTCTTGTGACAGCTGTTACTTGAGAAAACATTTGAGATTATTCGTAAATCTTATTTAGCTTTAGAGACAAACATCGAAGATATTGAATTGAATCAGACATTGTAAGGATAAAATGACTCAAACATGACATGACTCTTCTTCAATAGTTACTTCAGCGTTGAAAATGAAGCAAAAATTTTAAAGTTATTGTTATAAAACAACGAGTTGAGCAGGTAAGTATAGTATTAATATATTTATCTTCTACCGTAAAACAACGAAAATACTAGAGAAGAGGTCAGCACAAATGGATACAACACATCAGTGAATGGCCAACTTCATCAGGTAAGAAAGTGTTGAAAATGGGGCAAAGTTTTTTTGCAGGTGAGTATTTTTTTTTTTTAACAGGTTGGAAGAGAACTCTTAAAGCAGCATATGTAGAGAGACAGTCTTTAAATATGCGAAACAGCAGTGACACACAGTTAAAATTATTGCAGAGAAATACTGACAATATGAGAACTTATTTTAAAAGCTGTATAAAAACATAAGATTTTTTTTAAATAGATGATGTAAAATAATTTCAAGAACATAACTGTAACAGCAATGAAGTAGCCCAATGCCTACTTCTTCTCAAGAGAAAAAAAAAATAATGCTGCTTTCATTCTTTTTCTGAGAGCAACATGAGAAACTGTTTGTTGAAAACTGTCATAGTCTGCACATACGATGAAGTGGAAAGGTCTCATTTTCAAAATTTCAATTTTAAAAAAATGAAGCATCATGAATTTTCGAATATAAAATTTTGTCAGCTAAGAATTCTTTTAGAAACAACATGAGAACAGTTGTAAAATAAATGTGAAAATATTCTTAATTTGTAAATTGCAGATTATCTTTGCACTAAGCCAAACTGTATGATTATAATAGAACATCACAGTCCAGATGGCATAAGAATAAATCTATGAACAAACTCTTGTATTCAAATTATTGTTAAACAAAATATCTTGATTTGAAATTTGTAGAACAGAAGCATAGAAATCTCTAAGAATGTTATATAGGATATTTACAACTAATAACTTCTGTGAAGAATTTCAGCTTCAGAATAATAAGTATGACATAAGAATAAAATTTCTCAGTACCAATAATCATGATTTCAAAAATAATGCTTCTTATAAATATATATATATAATTTGTAAATTTGTTGCAATTTAATAGTGCCATACAAAAATTTTAATTTAAAAACCCAAAGTCATAGCCTCTTAAAATATGAAATATGTTCTGAGAACAATTTTATTATTTCAAATTCATTAGAATTTTTCTAAGAACAATATATAATTCATTTAAAAAATATATATATACCAAATAATCATTCTTTTAAAAAAAATTATGTTCTCTAATAATTCATTACAAATAAAAGAATATGTAGATGAAATTCTTTCAAATAAAACTATTAAATAAAATAATAATTATGCATCATCAAAAATATGACTATTCTTCAATAGGAAATTGATCTTAATTTAAATAATTGTTTTAAAAAATTTTTGACAAACTTAGCAAAATATATTATATTCTTCAAGATGGAGCAGAACAAAATTCATTCTAGAATTATAAAATTTAATTCTTCAAAATAGCAAAAATCTATGCAAGAAATTTTTGAGAACAGAAACTTCCAATACTAAAAAAATATTGTCATTTGTAGTTATGCAAAAATTCTTGCATAAAATATTCCATATTTCTTAAAAATTTACCAAAAGAACAAATCTTGAATTCTATTGAACACATCAAAAAATTTTTCAAAAGTTATTCTGAGAACAAAAGCTCTAAAATATTATGATTTTCTTTAAATCAATTTAAATTTTTCTTCAGAACCATTGCTTTTTTTTTTCTCGGCACCAAATTGTGGTATTACTAATAATGTGCCGTTAATTTGAAGGTATAATTAAATTTGAAGTTCTTTTTAGTAACATGCGTTGTGTAATATTTGCAATAAAACCCTCCGTTCTTTGAGGTCAGCAATTGTAAAAAAAAAATAGAAATAAATGAAACTTCTTATTTGGATCATGTCGTCTGTAAAATAAATGAAGAGGAGACTTGATAACGATATAAATTAAAGGTTTATTCCATCTTTTTAGAAGAAAAGAAAAGGCTTCCCGTTGGTCACCGTTCATAAATTAATTCTTGCCAATAAAAGCATCTACTCCACTTGAAGATAGATATTTCTTTTAAAAATTAAAGTGCAGCATAAATCAAATTTAGTATTGATGAGAAACGTAATTAAAATCTTTTCCACGGTATCAAGAAATAATTTAACAGGAGTTGTTAAAAGCGTAGACATTGTTTTCGAAAAACTTTTTATCGGATTCCACATCCATCGGCGGACACTGACAGACCGGAGCCGAAGCTCGCGGCCCGCGATCTTTAAAACAAGAACTAAATCATAACAGATCACCAACAAAACAGATTCTGATTTAAAATTAATGGAATTTTTAATTTATAGTAAGAATACGGGGACTTCAAAAGTTACTGAAAGAAAAGATTTAAATCTATTAGAGAATTTAAAATATTAGCTAATGTCTTAATAAACAAATCTGAAAGAAAACATTTAAAAAGCTTTATTTTTATTTGTTGTACGCTCGGCGATTAGACACACCTCTAAAAGATAGACATCCATTCAATGCATATGCCGTGAGAGACTTGCTCTGATGACGTCATCACAATCGTATAAAACTCAAAGGAGAAGCACCCCATACCAGGCACTGCGGAAACATCAGAGAACTTGCCGATCTGCGGTCAAAACAAATCGCCCGTGCAAAAATAAATATGGATTTAAGTTTAAAGAACATCGACGTATAAGGCCAAAAGAAATAAAACTAACATAATTTAAACACTGTGAGATTTCATCTCACAGCAATCTCAAAATGTAAAAAACTCAAAAGCATTAAAATATACATAAAATTATCAACATACCTTAACAGACATCTGCTTTCTTCGAAATATTATCGCCGACATTTTCCAAAATAGGCTTATCAATACGTATTCACAAACTATAAACAAACCTTTTCTTGTCAAAATTTCCTCATATTTCCTAATTATTTCAGCAACAGCGTTTAAACGGACTACAGAAAACATAGTCAATCAAATACATTCAATAAATTTCACATAAAAATTAAAAGGCAGAACTATACAACACGATATCAAAATACATTCACAATATTCCAACATCAACTTCTTGGTTGCCAGAACGACCCGTCACAACAACACGTCACACGGGATTCAACATATCGAGGTTGCCATATCTAGGGATTGACCGAATACCGAATAGTTGATTCGGTATTCGGTGGTTCGGCATGTAAACCGAATATTCGGCTTCGGCCGAATAATTGCAGGTAAGTATTTTCTTAGAAGTAGAATAGGCTAAACAATGAGTTTCAATATTACGTGCATGAGTTCAGAGTTCAGCTGCCCTACAAAAAACAAGTCGAAGGCCATTTTTTATTTAAAAAAAACTTTTTCCTTCCTAAAATAGTGTGCATAGGTGCGAAATCAAAACAATTGTCTACAACAGAGAAAGAAAATATAAGGAAGATGCACATCTTTCCCTTATCATTTAATTTTATTTACTTCTACTTAGAGATGTAAATTTTCTGGAAAAGTTCAAGTGGCGGAAAAAAACCGGTTTTTTTCCAGATTTTTTCTGGAAAATTTGGAAAAATGGGAAAAATTGATTTCCTATAAATGTTTCTCAAAAATAAGTTATATTTTCTTAAAAAGTATACAATAATAAACTTTTTCAATATTTTTGCATACTAAAAAATATATTTTCCCTTTATATGTTAATATGTTATTAAAAAGAGAGAGAGAGAGGGAGAGAGAGAAAGCCAGCTTTTAAAAGTTTATCCTTTCAGTCTCAGAATTCTGAGAGTAGCTTTTCTTGCTTAATTTAACACCAGTGTTTGTACAATATATCATATGTCTGTTGAAAGGATTTTTCAGTAGCACTTGTTTAATGATATCAGTACAGCTAATTTAAAAAACAAACAAACAAAAAAATCTTTAGTTTCAACCAATATCACCGTAGATTTAAAGCAGTTTTAAACTGTATTGTACATCCCATCTACATAGTACATAAAGGATGCCAGTATAAAAGAAACTAATTATAGTAGTTCTGGTATTATTATAAATACTATTATCCTTTTCAAATCTTCCGTTGTTTAAAAATTGGCATTTTTTTTTACAATATTACTCCCCCCCCCCCCCCGTTACAGTTATAATTTTCTTTTCCTGTATATGTAGTTTTGGTACAGCTTTCCAGACTTAACCCAAACCGT
Source organism: Maratus speciosus (assembly GCA_963932465.1). NCBI lineage: Eukaryota > Metazoa > Arthropoda > Arachnida > Araneae > Salticidae > Maratus > Maratus speciosus. The sequence goes on from OZ010788.1 coordinate 343,143,460, forward strand.
GTTTTAGGAAGATTTAGATCCTTAATATTGAAAGTGGTATTTTTTTTTTATGAAACTTTTAAAATGGGTAGATTTTTCCATATGTTTAAAAATTGTTTTCAAATAGATTTTTCACAGAGATTTGCTTACATTTTCTTTGCAAAGTTTGTATGGATTTATGTTTTTTGAAAATACATTTAGACAACTCTAAGAATCTATATTTTAAGAAAAGGAAAAAAAAATGATTCATAATTTCAACTGCATGTTATTATGAAAAGAAATTTTTCTAAAATAGAGAAAAATCACAGGCATGTGAATAAAAATAAATGCATGTTTAAAATTTTACATTAAATTTTCCATCGTACCTTTTTCCTTTATTGGTATAATATTGAAATACTTTTGCACATGAATTTCCATTTTTAACCAGAGAAGTTCCATTTAATTATCTTACCAAGGATTTGCTTAGATTTTTTTTTTTTTTCACACATTCATGTTTTTGCGAAATTGTGAACTTTTATAAAAATTTATGAACTTGTAAAAAATATGAATGAAATGTAAAAATTGTAATCGGAATTTTGTAAATTAGAAATTACATATTTAAGTTCTTATCTAGACATTATTGTCCTTTGTACATATAAACAGCTAGATAATAGATTCATTGGTTATTGCAGCTATTATACACAACAGGTTTTTTTTTTTAAATTCTAAAATCATTACGTTTGTGAAGGATTTAATTTGGAGATTGTAAAAAAATTCTGAAATGTCTATTTTTAAGTGAAAGAATTTTGTTAAAGGTCATATGTTTTAAGGAGAAAAAACTGTGAAGGATCCTTTAAGAGACTCAAGTTCTTTCTAAAGAGAATCCCTGCTTACAGATAAGATTTTCCATGTTAAGGTTTTCATGAGGAACACTAAACATGAAAAAAATATAAATAAAAGTATCAGAATGTAGCAATTATAAAATTTTGACTACATTATTTTATAAACGAAGTTTCAATTTTTCCAATTTGGAAAAATTGAAAAATAGCCCTTCGGAAAAAAACTGAAAAAAACCGGTTTTTTTCCCAACTTTTCCGGGTTTTTTCCGAGCATTCCCATCTCTACTTCTACTTTAGTTTTTTAATTTAAAGTTATTTAATGTGTATTTTCTTTAATATACACATCAAATAAGTATATCAGAGTTCATATCTGTATATCTAAGGTGTATATTAAAGAAAATACACACATCAAAGTATACCCTTATGACAATCCTATAGCTTTTATAATCATTATATCAAAATTCGCTCAAATTTCTTATCTTCACCACCACCAGGGTTCGTAAATATCATGATATTTTCGAAAATATCAAAAATATCCGATATTTTGATATATATCCGATATTTTCGATATATATCCGATATTTTCAAAGCAGCCGACTTACCGCTGATAATAAATGTTTTCGAGCATAATATAGATAAGAAACTAAAATATATTGCACTTAACATGAAAACTTAAGCAATATTCTAAAAATGCATTTTTTTTTTACTTAGAACAAAATTGAAGATGAACTAATTGAAAACAATAACAATTTGCTTTATACACTTATAAAAAAACTAAGTATAGGATTCAGTATCAAGATCAAGTATAAAAAAATCAGATATTTTTAAAACAAATACAAAAAGTTTTTTTAATTGAAAAATTTTAACATAAATGTAAGTATAAAAAATGTCTTATTTCATATTTCTTAACATGTTGTATTGTGCTGTCCTCTAAAAAAAACCCACTTTTTTAATTTCTCACTATATAAAATTTAATAAAAAATACAAAACAATTTGAAGTAGCTACATTTTCACAGCCTGTCCTGACTAAGATTTTAATGTATAGTATTTTTTTTTCTATCAATATATTACAAAATGGCAGCCAATTAAACAAGACTTTGAAAAAAACCCACTTTTTTCTAAAAATAACCCACATGTAAAAACACTTCTAGAAATCAAAATATTAAACAGCAAAGTTTTTCTTTCATTATTAATTAGTTTTAAAACACAATTCTGCAAAAAAAAAAAGAAAAAATAATAATATTTTAATAATTGTAAATTGAAGGATTTACAAATGAAAAATTATAAATTTAATTTTTTGCTTATTTTTTAAAAAACTAAATAAACACTTAAGTAATTTTAAATGCTTTTATTATTGTAAATGACATATAGAAACAGGACAAAAAGAAATTTTGACTTCTGTGATTTTTTTGATTAAGTTCTAGGGTGGGTTTTTTTTAGGATACATTTTCCTGTGGGTTTTTTTTAGAGGACAGCACTATATAGTTTAAACTCAACTGAACCAAAACTTGAGAAAAGATTATTTTCTAATGAAGCTGTATATAACTGCTTATTTAAATTAGTTTATCTTTCAATGATTGTTCTGAATTAATTATGTCCCACATAACTATTAGTTCAACATTTAAAAATTAAAGCTTCAAATCCAAAGCTTGAAAAATATATTTGTTTTCTTTTTTGGCTAAAAAAGTGATATCCAAAAGAGACAAAAGTACTTTATCAGAGTCACACAGTCAATAAAAGTTGAAAATTTATTTAATTTACACTTAAATATTACAAACTATGACTGAAAATATCAAAAATATCTTGCTCACATTCATATTTTGAAAATAAATATCAAATGCAGAAAATATGAAACATCTTGATATATTGAAAATAAATATCAAGTATATGAAAATATCAAAAATCTTGATATTTAAAAAATAAATATCGGTTATATATCAAAATATATATCCATTAATATATATCAACGAACCCTGGCTGTATATAAACGATTATTTAAATTACATTTTATCTTTCAATGGCTGTTCTGAATTAACTGTCTCACATAATTATTAGTTCTACATTTAAAAATAAAAGTTTCAAACCTAAAGCTTGGAAAAGATTTCTTTTCTTCTTTTCCTAAAAAAGTCATTGCTAGAGGCAAAAGTTCATTATTTACAGAATGACACAGTCAATAACAGGTAGAAATTTCATTTGTACACTTGCTTTGAATGTAGAAAATATAAAAATTATCTTGCTCAGTGATATTTTGAAAATAAATATAAAACATACAAAATATCAAACATCTTGATATTTCGAAAATAAATATCAAGAATTTGAAAATATCGAAAATATCAAAAATCTTGATATTTTAAAAATAAATATCGGATATATATCATGATATATATCCATCGATATATATCAACGAACCCTGACCACCACAATATTAAAATATTCATCAAAATATAAATATTCTATCAATAATTTGACAGAAAATAGTTAAATGTAAAAATTGATCCAATACCTTTTGTATTTTGAGAACATTCCTATTCAATATGTTTATAATTAGACTTAGAAAATCAGTAAATCAGCTTAATGACAACATTGTTTCTTATTATTTGAATGAACTTTTGTTTTTCTGACAATCCTTATCCTTAATAATACCCAGTATAGTTTAATATTTTCATAAGTCATTTTTGGGTATTGACTAGTGATAAAATAATAAAAAATAAGTGATGGATTAATGAATTTGTGAGTGGAAAGAAGTCATTAAATTTTTTGTGTAATTAGATTTTTGAATAAAAATGTAACTGAATTAAATTATTGAGAATTTAATTTCAATTAAAGCTTATTAAAAAAGCTAATATATGCAAAAATGCGTATTAAAAAGTTTCAAGTATTCGGTTGCCGAATACCGAAGCTTCGGTATTCGGTATAATTGCTGCTTCGGTCAATCCCTAGCCATATCCATAATCACCGTCAACACGCCAACAAAAAATCGCCAAACATTTCAAAACAAAAACGGCGGAGGGAAGATGCGGCACCTGTTCCTTAAAATTTTATTATCGTAATTATACGGTTTAAAACAAAATTTCAGTTTATTAATTTTTTTCCAAATTCAAAATTAATGTCCGATTCGGAACATTGGCAATTTGACTTCGATATTGTTGGTATCAGAAACAAGAAATGAAGGTTATTGTTGCCATGGAAACAAGTATTTAATATAAAATGTTTAATGGTAGCATTATTAATTAGCCAGCTACTTTTAAAACAAACTTAAAACGGTACTACTTGATTATCCCGTTAGCAAAATAACTATCGCCAAACTATAAGATTAAATGCCAATAATAGCTGATCGTAAATTTTACATTCACTTGACATTAAACACGGTACACGTGTTTGTTGCGTCATCAAGTGATTTTTTAATTTCACTTCTATTTGTAATTTTATTAATGTTTAAAAATTTATTTATTCTTTCGTTGTTTAAAATAAAAATTTTGTCAATTTGTATAATTTGGCGAGTAGTTTGGCAATTTATATAATTTGGCGAAATTGGCTGAATGAATAATCAAATAGTACTCTTAAAACATTTCCAGCCGGTGAAGCCATGTAAAATTAAATAACTACTGCAACACGCTATTTTTTATATTATGTACGTGCTTAAAGATAAAAAATAATACGCTAATCCTTCGTTTAAGTTTAAATTCATTGAGTTTTAGGCATTTAAACACTTATTTAACAAGCAATTTTCAAATGCATTTAAATATTTTGCATTTGGGATGGAAATGTGTTGGCTAGCTAAATAGCGTGGAACGTTCGTCTTTTTTGCGCCAAATACTCAAATATAAATAGATTTTTTCAGATTTTTACTGAGATTCAGCCGCCAAATTTGACTGATGTTTTACTACATACACGAGTAGTTTTAAAAGCATTTTTCTTTTCAAAATAATTTGAGTATGCTCTTTAAGGAATCCTTCCGTGTGGTAACAATTTTGTTTTGTTTTTAATTTGTTCTTTTTTATTTCTAACTCCTCCATCATGTGACTGGCAGACGAAACTAGCAAATGTAATTGTAAAAATGATGATACTTATGATTTACATGTTATATGTTTATTTGTGATTTTTGAGTTCATTTTTGTCGCCAAACAATTTGATTTTAAGCCAAAAAGACGTAAGCGTGAATTGGGTTCAAGCGATGTTTACAATAAAGATGATTTTGAAAGTGTACGAAAGCACTTTTTGAGTACTTTTTAAAATTCAAATGTACAATATATAAATAGCAATTAATATTTTAAAAATGGAGTCAAATATTTAAATTTTAGTTTAAATGTCTCCCACACACGCACATACATATTGTAAAATAATTTAATTTTAGACATTTAAAAAATTTCTCATTATACTTTACTGTGAAAGCATGTCGGTTTGTTTTCCCCAAATTTGTGACTTTTATAACCTCGAAGCCAGATTAGCTAATATTGTCCATTCTTTTTTTAATAAAAAACATATCGCCAATTTCCCTTATACAAACGTTCAATGTTTGCAATGTTAGGTAGTAAAGATTATTCTTAAGAAAATGTAAGCAATTATGCGTTATTTCTATCACGAAAAAAGACATTTTGCAATAAAAATTGCTTTCTGAAATCACTTTTCAATATTCCATTCGTCATTTTTTTTTTTTTTAATATCTTCCCTTCTTTTAGAAATGTTAGAAAAAGATATTGGATGAATCTTCCATAATCAGCTACCTTACAATTGGCAAATTTACTCTATAGTGTTGGAAGATTCGTTTATATTTGAAAGGAACCGTGGACAGAATCCGATTTCAGAAGATTACGCGAAATTTGTACTTTTAGTAATTAGCGATTAGTAAATTTATGTTTTTTTATTATGGAGCAAACGGACAAAAGAAGATTTACTAATAGATATTTTTCATGTGCAGTTATTTTACTATCACTAAAAATGCATTAATTTCAATGTACAAAAAAAAAAAAAAATTTCAAATGCCAAAGGTAGCCAATGGAACAATATTTGTTCATTTAGCCTAGGTTTTTTTTTAAAAAAGTACCTCAAATTCAATTAAAATTTCAATCATTAGAAAATTTTGGCTGATGCACAGCCCGAGCAGCTGATCATAGTGACAAATTTTAGGTTTATTTTACTATCAGTAAAAAAGCATTACTTTGAATGTATAAAGAAAAAAAAACAAAAACTTTCAAATGCCAAAGGGAACAATATTTGTTCATTTACCCTAGGTTTAAAAAAAAAGTACCTCAGATTCAAATAAAATTTCAATCATTATAAAGAAATTTTGGCTGATGCACAGCCCGAGCAGCTGATCATAGTCACAAATTAACGTTTTTAGTTTTATTTAGGCAACAAACTGATGAATAATGAAGTCTTGAAAATAAAAGCATGTTTATTTCTCCGTCTTATTACGCTCATTAGAGAAATGCGAAAAAAATCTTCAGTTTGCCCAAAAAGATCACAACTAAAAATTTTGCATAACTAACTTTATTTATCATTTGCAGAGAGTTTTGATAGTGAAAGATCTAAAATTCAATCAACAGCAATTTGACATTTTTTAATGGAATGTAGTTTGGAACGTAATTAAGTCTGTTTTGTAGCTAACTGTGGTACATTTTTAGCCATACAGTTACGAACATTTCTAACGTTGCACATCAAACTTGGTTGTAGATTACGGATGATTGGGAAGATTTTATTGAATGAAAACTAAAGGTTTAGTTTTCTATTTGAATTAGTTATTGAGGTTATTTTCCTCGGTTAATAGTTGCATGATTAAAACTGGTATATAAAAAAATGGCAGTTAAAATGACATTATTTTAATTTTATTCCCACAATTCCGCTTTAAATATCCACTTTTACATGATTCACATATTTTAAAATATAAAAGTTAAATACTGTCCTGTCCTCTAAAAAAAAACCCACTTTTTTAATTTCTCACTATATAAAATTTAATAAAAAATACAAAACAATTTGAAGTAGCTACATTTTCACAGCCTGTCCTGACTAAGATTTTAATGTATAGTATTTTTTTTCTATCAATATATTACAAAATGGCAGCCAATTAAACAAGACTTTGAAAAAGAACCACTTTTTCCTAAAAATAACCCACACGTAAATCCTAGTCCTAGAAATCAAAATATTAAACAGCAAAGTTTTTCTTTCATTATTAATTAGTTTTAAAACACAATTCTGCAAAAAAAAGAAAATAATAATAATATTTTAATAATTGTAAATTGAAGGATTTACAAATGAAAAATTATAAATGTAATTTTTTGCTTATTTTTTAAAAAACTAAATAAACACTTAAGTAATTTTAAATGCTTTTATTATTGTAAATGGCATATAGAAACAGGACAAAAAGAAATTTTGACTTCTGTGATTTTTTTTTTTGATTAAGTTCTAGGGTGGGTTTTTTTAGGATACATTTTCCTGTGGGTTTTTTTTTAGAGGACAGCACTATACTGTTTTGATTGTATTTACTCTACTGGAAATCGAAGATAAGAAACTGTAGAGAAAACCTGGCAAAAGAAGACGTATATTACCTAATATAATGTAACGTAGAGAGAGATTGTATTTATGTTATCAGATCCGCACAAAGTACCAAGCTGAGAAGCCCTGAGTAAAAGAACTAACAAACGAAAGTGAATAACCCAAACATTCTTTAAGTTAAATGGTTAATCTCTGCAATCATTGTAATTCTCTCTCTTTTTTAGTAGTGTGGTGATATGATCGTAATGGCCGCATTTCCCTCCCAAACTCTACATGTGTATACTAAAGAGTTGCTTCTGAATTGCCCGTATTTCGTCTAACGCATCAGATGATATAATAGCGCAATGGCGTCCGATGCATATTCAGAAAATGCAGAAGGACCTTCCAGGTGAAGGTCCATATTAATTTAAAATACAAGGTCGGATTTTCCATTTCGTTTGATTTATTTGAAAAATGGTCCAGCGCAACGGGCTCAGCCTGCTAGTTATGTACATAAGAACTGATTAAAGAAATTGACTTAGTCAATTATATTCAAATAAAGATTCAGTAAGAAAATCATAACGGAGTTTAGAATGAGAGAAACATTATAAAATGAGAATGTTAATTTTAAATCTCTACAAAGAAAGGAAGTAGTTTTTTAAAAACATATTTCTGCAATTTATTAAACCAAATTAAATTTCTTAAGATTTCACGAAACAAATGTCAGTAAAACTCTTATGAAAATAAATAAATAAAGTGCAAGCTCAACATGGACACGAGATAAGGGAAGAGAATACGAGCTGGGTTGGACCCGGGTCAAACTTTCAACTTTTATACAGAGCCGAGACCGTGCACACAAAGAATGAAATCCAGGCCTGGCTCGACAGGAAAAAGTCTGACTTGGCTCGTCCTGAGACTTAAAAAAAATGTAAGACTCAAAATCGACCAGCCCTGAAAGAGTGAAGGCCATGCCCAGGTCTCGTGAATGGAAATCGGACAGGACCCTTTCCCATGCAGATCCCTAATGTAGGTTTGCAGGCCTTCTATTAGGCCCAGTAGGTGGGGGCTATCGTACACCACCACACCTTAGATACGCCATTCTATCTATACCATGGCTTTTTTATGATACAAAAACTGATCTTGCAAAGGCTTCAGGATCAGACAGAATATTTCTCCTTATATCCCATCAATAACAATTAAATTCATTTCAAATTGATTTTGAAAACATTTGAATTTTTTTAAAAAAAGGTCTTTTTTACTTTTTTTCAATTTATAAATTTTTCACTTGGAGACCATTTCATCTCTAGTGTACATTACTAGCATGTTTATCCTATATTAGTAAAAGACAATAATACCTCTTCTGTAGGTGTCTGTGATGCTTTCTTCTTAAATTCTTTGTAACTTATCAAGTTTCCGGTATTTATTATCAATCGATTAATTGTATTTGGTAACATGTTGATATAAGAACAATATTCTTATGAAAAACACTTTCCTTTGTCAGGAAAGTACTGTCACACGTAAGGAATTGTTATCCCGAGTGTAAACCCTTTTATAATTTCCTTCTTATATAAATAAATAAACATGCTGTTTCAGACCAACAAGCCGATAAAACTATTTCTGAGATATTTAGCCAATAGCGTAAATAAGGAAAGGGCATGTTTACAAACAAACACATCTGTCAACCAATCTACCACTAGCCTTAAATATAGACCAATCAAATTGCCCGAACTGATGTGTACAGATAGATTTTGCGTTGTTACCGAAACGAGATTGACCAATCAGAAAATTTACTTACTTAAGTAAGTAAAAGAGTGTGTCCAAGATGTACGCGCGCGAGCTCAGGAGACAGGAACATGGAGTGGGCCTTTTTCATGGATGGAATAACGTTCATATGAGTTCAGGAACAGATCATGGATTTCATTAACTAATTGTGCTAATTATAAAGATATTCTGTTGTAAATGAAACCTGAGCTAGATGGCTGAATGGATAAGGCATTGAACTCCAGAGTAGGGACTATGGCCTCGAATCCTTCCCGCCCCAAATTGATTTTTTTTATTTATTGGTTGTTTTATATTTTTCATAATAAATAAGATATTTTTGATAAAGATAATTTTTTTATTATTATACAGAGGCACGTACCTATTTATTATAATAATAAAATACTTATTTAAATATGAGAAAATGAGGTATTTCGCGATGAAAGTTTTACATCTGAACGCATTTTAATACTCAAAGTTTCGTTTCAAAGTGATATACAGTAAAACCTAACTGTGCGACCACCTAGAGATCTGCACGGGCCGGGCTCGGGCCTATTTTCATTCACGGCACTCGGGCCGAGTCCGGACCATACTTTTTTCTGAAGGCTCGGGCCGGGCCTAGTCACCACTCTTTACGGGCCGGGCCGGGCTCGAGCTTTACTTTTTTCCTAAAGGTTCGGGCCGGGCCTAACTTATTTTTTCTGTGCAGAGCCGGGGCTTGTTTCATTCCTAGTCTTCACGGCCCAAACTTTCAGTCCTAGTTTTGACCAGAGTTGGGCAAAATACACCGAAAAACTGTTTTCGATACAAAATACATTGGTTTTAGAACCTAAAATACAAATTACAAAATACTTTTCAAAATTAAAAAAATCCAAATACAAAATACATGTATTTTCAAAATACATTTCGAAATTTCAAAAATTTATTGATGCAAGATGTTTTTGGGGACGTAATTTTGCAGTTTAAAGGAGACACGGGCGGGGAGGAGGGGGCATTATCAAAATCCTGTAAGAGGGTGTCCCAACGGGCTACCCCACTGGTTGTGAAAAAGGCACTGAATTAAAATTACTTAAACATTCATAACATATTGAATATCTTCATCATTTGTACTATAAAACTCTATTACATTATTATCGTAAAAAAAAATTTCGTGATATTTTTTCAATTAATTTAAAAGCCAAATATTAAACAATTTGAAACTCTCTACAATAAACAATAATCTCGGTTTTCAAACTTTTAATCGTAAATAACAACATCAGTTAATGATGAATAAAAGTCTTTGATTCTTAGTTATAAAATAATACAATATAATGTTTTAATAATATTTTCGATTTTATTCTAAACAAACGTATGCGAAGCACATACCCACATATACATAATGATGTGCCTTTGTAAGATGCATGTGCTTGTGGTTAATTAATTAAATTAATAACATATTTGTATGTACATATGGATACTATATTAATTGGTTAAATTTTCCATTTTCGTTTTCTATTGAAACTCTAAAAAGAATCAAAATACGGTTTTGGATTGAAAAACTTGCTCAGCTAATTTATATCTTCACTGTATTAATTATTTCACAAACAATCTATATTATAAAGCAAAAATGATGTCCGTGAATAACTCTAATGCCATATCAATAGTGACAACGGCCTAAATAAACATTATTTTCTTTTCCTTTCTCTTTTTATTTTGAAATTTTGTAACTTCTAAATATCGCATATATGCAATTTTTACACAGTGGAGAATAATAATTAAAAAAAAAAGTACTTTCAAAAACGGTTTCCTTAAAAACTGTATCTAAATATCCATAAAAGCTGTGTAAATTGAAAGTAATGAATTTTCAAACTCGTATTTTTTAAAACCCATCTCGGAAATATTCGTGTGACCCAATTACGGAAGATTAATCCTTGCACTTAAAATAATGATGCAATTCAGCATTTGTTTGTTTATGTGTAATATTCCATAACGAAATTTCCAAATGAAATTAAAATCTCACAAATACATAAATAAAGCTTGAACTTAACAGACATGTAATTGAACTACGCGTTTAACCCTCTGACTGATTATCCCACGATTTCCATGGGGCAAGACATTTGTAGAAAAATTTATATTATATATAATTTATAAGCTATTTTGTTTTAAAAATTCTATAGTCAAAGTTTAAGAATTCAAATTATAAATATACTACATATTTCAAATACATGATGGTTTGAAATATGTAATATAGAGGACATATTCACCCATTACATATCGGCCGAAAGGATTTTGGGAAAAAATATTACGCAGTCAGAGGGTTAAATTCTGAAATAATCAAAATAACAAACTTTGCTATAAATGATAAAAACCTTTCGCAATTACCTGCTGCCACGTGGCTAATAAGAAAGTTTCAAAAATTGCTTTTTCTGTGTAGTTGGTTGGAAATCCGAGAAAATATACTAAATTTAAAAAATATATTTTTTCAATTAAAAAAATATTTCCACCTATGTTCTATACACGGCGCAGTATATCGCGCATCTTTAATCTGAGTGAGATCGCTGGTCTGTATAGTATATTAAAACAAAAACGTGCCCATGAGTACAGTCATTCAGGGTAACTTTGATCCGCATTTTCTCTATTTTCATGTGCCACACTCTTATTTTAAGAATATTGTTGCAACTAGGGGCATAAAAGCGAAGGAATGATCGTAAAGTATTGTTTGACTATCAAAAATTAAGGAATAATAAGGATAAAGCAATAAAAAATGAATTTTTAGCCTGGTTCAAAGTTACCCAGCCATTTAGGGTAACTTTGCACCATATGATAAATATTATATAAAATAATTCATTATAAAAAAAAGTATTATAGTTAGGACAACTTTAAACCCCCAAAAATGTTTTCAGATATGTAGACTTCGAATTTACGTTTCCCAACATCACAAAATTTATATAATTTATGATATTACAACAAATATCAGGCATAAGAAAAGTAGAAGAAGAGAACCATGAACATTTAGAAATAAAAAAAACCTGTTTATTGTTCATATAAAACATAAAAATGCAGTGAAAAACAATTTTCAATGTTTTAACTCAATAATATATCCATAGTTACAGTAATACATACAAGTACTAGTATTTTATTCAAACAAGAATAAAAAGCGTTGAACGTATGAAATGTCAAATATGAGTAGCTCCGCCCCTAATCACGCCTCTAAATGAATTTTATGTATTTTACACATATTTGTAAAAATATTTACATGTCATATCTAATGCACACTTTTTTATATAAAATATACGTTCAAATATGGGAAATTTTCAACAGTAGCACCTATAATCAGTAAATTATAAGCATCAGTGTAACTTTGAGCCGGCTCAAAGCTACCCTGAAAATGCGGTAAAATGCTAGTGCCTTCTTATTTTACATTTTATTAATTATTAATAAATAAATAATCACAAAATATTAACACATTTACAACATTTAGATAATAATATGTCTGATAAATGAGTATATTGTTACTTACTATGAAAATTTAATTGGATTACAGCAACTTCAAAACAGCATTCAAAATTAACTTGAAAACAGTACTTCACAAAAATAGTTAGATGATGCAATTAATTGCGCATAATGTTGCTAATTTATTTTCTAAAATAAAGAGTAGAAATCCCAGTTTAGAACCTTGCCAACAGAGCTAAGTTCTGGAGTTTATTTAGTCTTTTGGAGTCAAAAATATTGAAAAATAGGAGGTGGTGCAAAATTACACACCATGGTTCAAAGTTACCCTGAATGACTGTAACGTTGATGTCATATTGAAGATTATAACAATCTGAATAATAAATTTATCTTTTTAGCTAATCTATTAACGTCTAATCACTGCACGATTTGAAGTTTTTGTTAGAAGTATTTCAACTTATCCAACAATATCTTTGTGCGAAATTCATTTTTCCTCACAGTTTATTGTTTATTTATATCTCAATTATAAAAGCAAAGCATAGGTAAGGGAAAATTGGCTTACCTTGTATATGCAATTTGTTTGAAAACTATCTTGATTTACGGATTTGTTATTTTTTTTTTGTTGTTGTTGTTGTTGTTTAATTCAAGCATGATTTAAAAAAAATCTATATCGCATGCAGCCCGATTGCGGAAGATTTACCTGTATGCACTTAAAGTTATATAAATAAGTTCATTATTTGTCCCTGACTAGTATTCGATAATGATATCAAAAGTTCATAAAAAATAAAAATATAAACACATACCACTGAAACACGTAGAATAATAAAAGCTGCAATATTTAGCCAATTCTTTGACGATTTTTTTGGCTATTAATCCTTGGCCTGTAGCTAATGCAAAAGTACCGTTTTTAATAAATATCAAAACTTTGTTTAAATCATAATTTATATTTTTCATATAAAATTGCTTTTTTGTGTTGTTAGTGAAAAAAAAGTTAAACATTAAGAAATGTGTTGGAGTTTTTAATTAAAAATGATTTTTATCTATGTTTTGTACACCAAGTAGTAGGTTCTGTAAGCCAGGGCCTGCGTGTATAAAACAAAAATTGAAGTATCAAGATCTTTTGGAATGTAAAGTCAACCACTCTAACTCTAATAAAACCAAGTCCGCATTTAAACATCTAATATCTATTATACTCAATGTAAATACAGTTAATGAACAATTGCTTACTTTATGAATAAATTGAACTATTTTTATACTAAAGTTCAATCCCAATTAAATGAGTATGAAAGGTATGGAAAATCGTATTAGAACCTCGATTGAAGGAATAACTAAGAAACTAGGAAAAATAATATAAAGTCGAGATACAGCAGTTATTTCCATGAGCCTTTGAACTAACAGCATTACACTTCTAGTGTATTTTAAATAGGCAGCACCTGCCTCTAGATACAACGAGTTTCATTCAACAAATTTTTCTAATTTTCATTGAATGTTATTAATTATAAAAACTATATTTGTGACGACTCAGCAAAAATGCTTCTGCAGAAGTAAACATCCGATTCATTAATATGCTTATCAGACATCGTATCAAATGTTAAACAATGTGTACATATAAACTTCCAGAAACGAATTCGAAAATTATTTATCCCTGCTGCAAATCTAGGATCTGCGGTTTAGACATGACTGCTTGAAATCCGGAGGAATGTATTTTGAGTATTTTGAAAATACAAAATACTTTGAAAAAGCTTTCGAAAATACATTACCAAAATACATTTGCTTTGAAGCTTTAAAATACAAAATACAAATTACAAATGTATTTTGAAAATGTATTTCAAATACATGTATTTTCGATACTGCCCAACTCTGGTTTTGACCCAGCCCGTATAAAAACTATTGTCTCGGGGTGGCCTGATCCGTTCAAAAGTCAGTAAAATTAGGCTTGGCCCAAATTTTTTTTTCAAAAAATGCATACGTTTTTAAATCGCCATTATTCTACAATTAAACATTAAAATTCATTCTTTTTAAAGAATAGTAGTTTTCTACGCTTATTAAAATATAGTTAAATGAAAATATAGTAAAACGTGTGAAAAAGACCCTGCCTATTACGGAATCTTGTTTTAAACTGAAAAACGTGTTGGTCCATGTAAAATTAATATAATAATACGTAAGAAAATAATATATAATACATTTACACTTGCTAACAAGGAAACTTGTCTAAAACGCTTTTTTTTCTATGCAATTCCGCCTTAGTTTTTACTGTATAGCATTTTTCAGATTTTTAACACTTCAATACATGGAAAATGGATTAACAATATTAATGATAACTGAAGCATTTACATATAAGAAATAGAGATTCATTAAAAAAATAAATATCGCACCCTGTAGCACTTCTATAAAAATGAAGATTATAAACATGAAGAAAAGTTAAGATAAATATTTTTGTCCTGAACTCCTCGTACGAGACAAATTTTTAACCAAATCGAAGTAAAAATCAATGTTTTGTAGAAATTCACCCGGGCCGGGCTCGGGCCGACTTTAACGGGCCGGGCCAATAATTTTTTTCTACGGGCCGGGCCAAACTTTTAACTTTTTTTACCGGGCCGGGCCAATATTTTTTGTACGGGCCGGGCCGAATTTTTTTTCTATGAGTCGGGCCGGGTCCGGGCCTGGAAATGTTGGCCCGTGCAGACCTCTACTACCACCTCCCTGAACGACCATTTTTTCATGGAACGAAATTTATTCCCATAGGCCAGTGGTTCCCAACCTTTTATGGACCACGCCCCACCAAAGCATCAGTAAAATCACTATACCCCCCCCCCCCTACTCTGCAAACCATTTCTCTTACTATTTCAAAAGTAAACTCTATTTACACGATGGAAACTTAATAGAGCCTTAACAGTAACTAATCATTTCATTCGCATATTAAAAAGCAATCGGTCTGCCAAGTCATATCTTGGTGGAAAACACCTGAAAACCCGATTTTAGCGGTATACTTGGCTATCAATCCTCCATGTTTTCATACTTTTGGGTACAGGAAAGCACAATGGCAAACTTACGAGTCGACCGCTAAAATCAGGTTTTCAGGTGTTTTCCACCAAGACATGACTTGACAGACCGATTGTGTTTTAATATGAATATCAAGTTTTGACTACAATTTCATCCGTGAACTCGATGAGGTGTTTGTCTGTGCTGCCGGCTCCCGGTATGTCAGACAAGCAGTTACAAATTTCTTATTAGAAAACTGAAGGTGTGATATAGAAGTTTAGAAAGACTTCCTCTCTTTAAAGTGTTTTAATGTATAAATTAACTGCTTTTTCATTCAAAATATGTAAAATTATTTGACTGATGCGACTGATGTCCACTTAAACCTTTGAAATGAGTATGATCAAGAACATTCTTTGTAACTATTATCACGGCCAAACTCGATTCCCCTTATACGGCCGTAGCAAAAAGTCGAAATCCCTTTGTTTTCGGGGAATCAGAATTTCTCTCCGGAGAATTGTGGAGGGCGCTTTTACCTACAATAAAGAATTTTCCTTGCACGCTTATGTTTTCTTAGGTATAACTTAACTCAAATTGCGATTTTTGATTTTTTTTTTTTTTTTTTAAAGTAAAAACCGGCTCATTGCTGTGTTCCACACTTCACTTACGATTCCCTAAAAAAATTTCAGAAATTTCTTTTCATGAATTTCCTTTAAATTTAGAGTACGAACTGTTGAAAGAAAAAAAATGACTTGTTGATACTTTAAAATGATGAAACATGAAAAAAAAATTATTTATTTATTATTAGTTTTTTGTTTCCTTGTATTTCATGACCAGCACCTACAATATTTAAACTTACTAAAAATTGTTCACAATGTACACATATCTATATTTTTCTAAATTAAGAATCGTGTAAATATCCATGTTTTTTTTTTTTTTTTTTTTTTTTTTTTTTTAAGGAAAAAAAAATCGATATGATTTGATTGCGAAATTGGCGAAAAGACTTTCTTATTTTTTTATATTATGAACCATGTAAATATATTTTGTTTTAATCGTATACTTTTATACCATGACTGTCTAGAATTAGAATATTTAATTTTATAAGTAATTTTATAATTTTAAAATATGCTTGAATATTTCAGATCAACACATATAATGGCCAAATTTATCCAAAATTGTTTGCAATGTACAGACATATATATTTTCTTAATAATTAAGAATCATGTAAATATCCATGTTTTGAAAAAAAAAATCGATATGAGTTGACTGCCTGCCAAAAAGACTTGCTTATTTTGTTGATATTATGAAACATGCAAATATCCTTTTAATTGTATCATAGTTTTATACCATCAGTGTCCAGCATTAGAATATTTAATTTTATATGTAATTTTGTTATTGTTCTACATGCTTGAATATTTCAGATCAACACATAAAATGACCAAATTTATTGAAAATTGTTTGCAATATACATATATCTATATTTTTTAAATTAATTGCGAATCATGCAAAAATAATCAATGTTCTGAAAAAATATTTCGTTATGAGTTGGTTGCCGGATACGGGCTAACTTGCTTATTCTCTTAATATTGTGTAAGTATTTTTTTATTATAGTTTTTATAATATAATTGCATAAAATTCAAACATTTGATTTTATTATTTCCCCTGATTTTTATTTTTTTCTTCTAAAAATGATAGAAACCTATAATTATTATTATTTTTCTATTTCCCTGTACCTCTATTTTCAATACCTCTAATGTTTACCATTATCCAAAGTCGTCCAACTTTATATACCTATATTTTACATCAGAAGCCTAGTGCAAAAAATAATTGAATGGTTTAAAAAGTAATCCTGATTTGAGAATAATTTGGTTTTTTGAAAAAGTTTTGGTTAGTTTTCTCAATATTTTGAAGCTAGTAAATAATTAAAAAAAATTTTAATTTGCAATTTAATTTAATTTAATTTAAATTTAAAAAAACAACAAATGCAGAAATTTACTTATAATCATTGTTTTCCGTATTATATAATATATTTTTAGTTGCTTATGTTTAATGCGTTGTATTTATTTATTTTATCTCCAAATTCTTCAGTTTTCCTGTTTGCAGTATAAAAAACGCCGAGGCAAAATATACGTATATTATCTATACCTTTTATGACGCATATACAGAGACGTTTTTCGTATTTTTATGTATGAAAGTAACACTTACTAAGCATTATTTACAGTAGAGAAAATACAATTTACAGTAGGTATTCGCGCCATCTGGCGGAAACTGTAATCCTTAATGATGATTTCGAAACTAATAAGGGATATTGTGAAGGCCGTATAAGGCAGGCGATCGAGTTTGGCCATGCTATTATACTGTCAACAATAGAAAAGAATGAATTAAAACATTATACAACTCACACCGGATATTTGAATGAAATTAATTTATATAGTATATTGAAGCATATTGTTAGTTAAGATTGAATTTTTAGGAGATATTATTAAATACAGTGGTTCTTTAACGTGCCACTGTTTGAATTAAGAGAATGTACGTGTGACATGTTGAGTGGCTGTCCTTGGACGGGACTGTGGACTTCGACATTTTTTTTATGAACTGTGTTCCTTTCCTTCTTATTTTGACCTTTGGCCAAGAATATATTTTTTTAACAACCGCTTTTAAATATTAATATTTTTTTAACTATATTTTTTGTATGAATAAGAATAAAAAAAAACCAAGCCACTTTTCTCACGAACGTGCACCGAATTCCATGAAACCAAAAGATTTTGCCTTATTTTATTTTATTATTATTTGTTCTTGTTTGTCTATTTCATAGATTTCTTTCAGAGACAAAAATGGTGATAATTAATATATATATATATATATATATATATATATATATATATGCTAAAAATGCAGAGAAGAAAAAAGGGTAAAATTTTTAATCGCGGAACTGCATTTGAAGTTTGAAGATGCTTTTCTCTGCCTATGTTTGTGGCCTTCGGTCGGAATTTTTTGGAATAGATTTTTATGATAATGTTATAGAATTTCAAATGAACAAGATTTATATGGGAGACACAGGTAACACATACATATCGGCAAATGTCCCGCCCAATATTTCAAAATTTGCTGAATGTCGTACGTCAAATTTTAAATGTCTGCCGATTTTCACAGACAAAATTAGTTTGT
The DNA here is from genome assembly GCA_963932465.1 of Maratus speciosus. Lineage (NCBI taxonomy): Eukaryota > Metazoa > Arthropoda > Arachnida > Araneae > Salticidae > Maratus > Maratus speciosus. The sequence continues at coordinate 343,162,062 of OZ010788.1, forward strand.
AAAAGAAAGCATTCAAAAGAGTTTTTTGCCTTATTTATGACATTATAATACAGAAATAGTATTTTGAACAATAAAATTTAATAAGTCTGCCGTTTTTAGAAAACTTGGTCTTTTTAATACCTTATTTTTAATATTTGATTTACATTGGCCAATAGTGTAAATATAAAATATGATACAGTAGACTCCCTCAAATCTGCACGGCTTGAGACCAGAGGTTGTGCGGATTTTAGAATTTTGCAGATTTCTGGTCATTGCTTTGTTTACATTTTTTAAACAGTAATTTGAATGTAATAATGCAATCAAAATTATAATGAATGCTTGCAATATAGTAAAACATTAAAATAATTAAGTAAAGTAATAAGCTAAAATGATAAAAAGTAAGATAATTTTAAAAATGATTAAATTATTAAAAAAAAAGTCAAGTAAATAATTAATAATATATATAATTAATTATGCATAATAAAGATTAAATACATTTTCCTGTAATTATTCAATGAAACATTCCTCATCAAGGTGCCCTACTAATTCACACCAAAATAATAAAATAAGGAAGTTTTATTTTAGGATTAGCTAGTATTAATAATAAAAAAAAACATTTATTAATACATAAATATATTTGGAAAAAAGAATGCAATTACCAGTGATATCAGCAATATCTAGATTTTTCTCAGAAATAAATTTATGTTTCCTTCATGAAAAAACACAAGTTCAGTCATATTATTCAGAATTACATATTAAAATGCATATGGGATGATATAAAACTAAAAAATTCCGTAATTTTGCCCCTAAATCTGAACTGAAAGTTTCATTGTTTACATCTGCAATGATGTGTGGATTTTAGGTGTTTGCGGATTTGAGGGAGTCTACTGTATTACTATTTTGACATTCAGCGATAACTATCGATATTCATAAAAACAATACCATTTTTCAGACATTTCCAGATATCTGTCGACATTCAGTATATCTGACGAAGTTTGTAATTTTGATCAAAGTGAACGAAAAGTTCTGAAGGACCGCCCACTTGTATAGTTTTCATCAAAGAGTATTTCGTGGAGACGTCTGCCATACAATTATATATATATAAGAGCAACTGAAAAATTTTACATATCACTTAGAAAATTATAGAAATGTAGAAAATTTTCTTTCGTACAATTTATGTAAAAATTCATAAAAATTGCTATAAAAAGAAATTCTGAAGAAGTATTTTATATTAAAATCTTTTGATAGTGCTAAATAAAAACTTAATAAGGAAATCTGCAATTAATACTCTAGAATTTTTTGTATTTAAAAAAGCAATGTAGAACTTATAACAATCTTAAAATATAACAATTGTAAGTTTTTTAAAAAAGAAATATACTTTTTTATACAAAATAATGTTTTCATAAATTAAAAAAAAACAATTTATGTAATTTTTTAATGGATGCTAGTTTAACTTTTTAAAATGCCTTCGTATTCCAGAGTTTTAAAATAATTTTATTTTTTATTATTGAAAGAATAGAAGTTTAGTTTCAAAAGCAGGTCATGGCAGTTTTTAATTAGACATTATTCATCTAAGTAATAATAATAATAATTACATATATATACATATATAAGAATAATAACATTATATGGCTAATTTATGGGTGTGTTAACTTGTGTGTAGCCCATAAATTTTTGAAGAAATTCGCACTTATTTATGACTTAAAATTAATAAAAAATATATTTATTTAATCCTTTGAAAAATTTGAAATAAATGGGTTATTAAAATCTTTCTTTGCAGTTTTATGCTAGTGGAATACATAATTTTTAAGGTAGCAAGCTTTAACATTTCTTATTTGCTCTAAATTTTTTACCACCTTCAAAATAATGTCTTTTAAAATTTCTAACAAACTTAATTATAAATAGTGGTATTTAAATAAATTTTTCTTAAAAGAATATATATATATATATAAAAAATAAGTCGATTGTGATTGAAAGAGTATAAGAGAATTCAAATTATAATTTTGCGAAACATTTTATTCGTTACTAAAAGAAATATCTACCTCCACCACTTTTCGCTAAAATTTTCTTATTACCACCAATCCCCCCTCTCCCTTGCTTTATACTTACATACTCTAATATTACCCGGATTTTCCGTCTTATTAAGTCTAGAATTTTCTTCAGCATAAACTTCTCCTAGCGTAGTGAGATGTTTATGTAACCATATTTGCAAATCGCAGTTTCGCAGTTCTTCGGGGTGCAAAAACGAAATTGTTTCATTTATTTAAAAAAGTTATTCTGGAATATTAGAAAAATATATTTCTCAATGTCAAATAATGATATTAAAAAATTACAGTACAGAGAAGTTGGGAAATATTGGCCAACACTGTCAAATATGAAAAAGTTATATTCGTGAAATATCTTTTTAGGGGGGGGGGGGGGGTCATTTAACGTTGGCCAATATTACATTTTGATAGCAGCCGATATCTTTGTGCTACCTGGGGAGGGCAGGGTAAAATGAGATACTCTGGTCAAACAGGGTACCGGGTACCCTGTTTTATCTCAAATGGATGCTGCAGCCACCATCCCTTAGCTCCATCCGTTAGCCTCCCGCAGCAATGTTCCGCAGAGTTTTGAAGTGAGTGTGTGTTCGATTCATTCTGTTGCAAAAATATTCACCAGAAAAATTTCGATTTTCCCCCGTCCTTTTATGCTCTTCAAATAAATGCAGCCTATAGGATCCATTTAGATAGGCAAACCATTGTTTTGTACCGTTTTGACACCATATTTTGATATCAAGTAGAATTGTGTACGCCCAACTTTCCAGAAAAACGGCATAAAAACTTAATTTCTGCTTAGTACCCGAGTTTAAGAAAAAAAAAACAAAACTATGTTATTTTCCCAATATATTTATTTTAATTCAGTTTTCACCAAATATAATTCATTTTGTGTTTATATCTATACAACCTATAAAAAATCAGTTCCAGCATAGAAAAATTCATAGTTAGGATAAAAATACAGTCACCTGAAAATGCTATAAAGGTAAATACTGTAACCTCTATTATTGGATAACATGCACTAAATCTACAACATTTATATTCCTATCAAAATATTATTTCTAGTGTATTATATCATCATTAGTGTACTAGACTTCAATAAGTAATTTTATATTCAAAAGAATACAATAATGGGGATCATTTTATACAACAATATGTAACCTCTTTGACTTGTATTCAACATTACAGACAGAATTTTCAGTTCCCTGTACTAAATATATTTTTAAATGGTCAAATAGTTTTAGTATATTGAAAGAAAAAATGCCTTTTGATGTTTTGGGAACATTTTTTAAGAGCTTACTCATATACAACAAGAAAAATATAGAGAAAAAGTGCGAGTAACAGAAATTATATATAGCAACAGATGTTACATTTTTGTAACAGACGTTACATTGAGCAGCACAAATTAGGCAGTAGAAGTGTATTTACATTAATCTAAAAACAATGACACCACTGAAACACTTTGATTGATTTTTATTATGCGTATGAATTTTAAATTAGATTTTTTATAATTTATCTACATCTGTTTCAAATATGTACTAACAGAAGTTACAGGTAACAGATGTTAAATTTAACAAAGAAAAAAAATGTATTTTCTATAGTTTTATAAAAATATGTAAATCTTGCATTTACTTAAATTAAATTAACTTGATTTCATATAATGAAAATAAAACTTTAATTAAAATGACAATATTTAAATTTAATTTTTATGTAACAGAGGTTACAAACAGAAAACACACTAACCTGGAATTCAGATGTTTTATTTCACTGACCACGTGTGCTGAACAAATTCAAAATGGCTGTAGCATATATCTTACCTAATATTTTTATCTACAAGAAAGCTCAGTAGTATTCTCTGTTTGGAACAATGAAAGTCATTTCTTTGGTAAGAAAAGTTACAGTAAACAAAGATTACAATTTCAGTGTACAAAATTTAATCTTGAAATATAATAATAAAAAATAAATATTTTACTGTTTCAGGCCTAACTAGTTAAAATACTATGTTTTATAATTACACCACCACTTAAAAATGTAATATTAAATCTTATTAGTTAAAACCTTAAATTGAAATTTATGCCTAGAGCAGTGGTTCCTAACCTTTTATGGCCACGCCCCACCAAAGCATCAGTAAAATCACTGTCCCCCCCCCCCCCCTATTCTGCAAACCATGTCTCTTATTATTTCAAAAGTAAACTCTGTTTACACGACGGAAACTTAATAGAGCCTTAACAGTAACTAATCATTTCACAGTTTTTCGCATGTCAAAGAGGTGAATCTTCTGTTAGAAATGTGTTTTTAGCATAAATATTCGCTTTGTGTCAAAAAGAGTTTTGTTATTCCTTCCCAACTTACCTCAATGTTAAAGAAAATTGTTATACGTTTTGCCTTTTTATAGTCACAAAATATCTTGAAGAGAGACTTACATTTTGCATTAAAATTGATAAGATTCACACATTTTATAATTCATTTTTGTAACTTTTTTTAAGAGTTGGTGGAAAAGCTTTGGACATAAAATTTTCTCTCTATGGATAACACAATACATAAGAAGTATTTTGAGATTCTCCTCTTTATCAATTTTAAGTACCCATTATTAGCCACTATAACACATTTTCTCTATTCTTCCTTCCCCAATATCGTTAAATGCTTTCCATTTACTATCTGATATTAAAATTTAAAATACATATGTCATCATGTAAATTTATTTACTTTGTAAGATGCCTGCACATTACTTTTTTAATACAATTTAAGACATAAATTTTATAAAGACCTTGTTTAGATTTTATATCTTGTTTAGGTACGTATTTCATATATTTTTTAGGTTAAATGTGTTCAAGTCAGTCGTGTGACATAAAGCAGTGCAAATAGATGTAGAAATTGTTAGAAAAATGCCTATTGCATCCTGTTTTAATGTAAATTTAATTTTTATTTCTCATGTAATAGTTTGTTTTACTATTTTTGGCAATTCCAAAGTTTGTCTTGCCATATTGGCAACCACTTTGCCAATGTTGATTCCTATAAGCGGGTAACTGCAACCATCATGTTCTGATGCCGCAAATCTTTTCTACGTTATATTAAATCCTTATATCCCATGTATTTCAAGTTTTTTAGCATGCTGATTATTTATTTCCTCAACACGTCATCAGCACGAATAGCTCTGGTGAGCATTTTGATGATATTTGAAGATTAATCGCATGCTATGACGCCTTTACCCACTAGCTAAGCCTAAAGTAGAAGTTGTCCTGAATTACGTTCATCGCTAATGTTTTTAAAGAAGTTGTGAAGCATTTTAGCAGTAAGGACTTTTGTTACGTTTTTCAAGTGTGCAAAATGGCTGGTGACGAATATAAATTACCAAAATTAAACGGCGATAATTACCATGCGTGGGCAATACGGGCTCGCGCGATTATGGTACAGAAGAAATGCTGGGAAGCAGTCGATCCGGGATATGGTTTGGAACTAACAGATAACGAAAAGAAGAAAAATGATGAAGCATTAACACTTATGTTCTTGATAGTTGAAGACACATTTTTAGATGATATCGGCGATTGCGTCAGAGCAAAGGATGCATGGACTGCACTGAAGGATATGCATACAAAATTTGGATTACTCAATGTGTTCCAACTCATGAAGGACTTTTTCAATATTACGATGAAATCCCGTGAAACTGTCCAATCATACCTTGCCAGACTTATGGAAATTCATCGAAAACTGTCAAATGGTGGGTACGCTTTTACTGACAGGGAAGTGGCTCTGGTTATGCTAATCGGTTTACCGAAATCATATGAAAGTCTAATCTTGAATTTAGAAAAGGATGAAGCAAATTTAACTACAACCATTGTTAAATCCAGAGTGTTAACTGAAGAAAAGAGAATATCGAGAAACACTACCGTTACCGAAGATCATGAAGAGCGTGCACTCCATACGAAAAGTTTCAACCAGAAGAAACTTATGCAATCAAACACCACGAAGAGGTGGCAACCGAAGAAAGGTGAAGGGAATTTAAATTTGAAGAAAAACACCAAGTGTTTTAGTTGCGGTGAGTGGGGCCACATATCCAGATACTGTGAAGAAGCTAAACAAAAAGGGCAAAGTACAGCAAAAACTGCTATAAACCTTAAGAACTGGGCATTATCAGTAAACCTGAAAAATGAAAATAAGTCAAATTTGTGGATTTTAGATAGTGGAGACACGGAACACATGACGTCCGATAAAGAAAAATATACAAATTTTAAGCCTTATACATCCACTGTTGAAGTTGCGAATTCTGAAAAAATAGGAGTAACTGGAATAGGCGATATAAAAATTTTTATACATGACGAAAATGAAGAACCCAAAACTGTCACCCTTGCAAACGTGTTGTACGTTCCAAATCTAGGAGGAAACTTGCTTTCAGTTGGAAGAATTGAAGAACGGGGATTTAAAGTTGAGTTTGCAAATGGAGAAGCCAAAGTAACAGAGAAAAATGATGAAACTGTTGAAAAATGAGAAGACTGAGATTTCCCAAAACTGGTCATACAAGATCCCAAGATATACTAGAGATAATACACTCTGATGTGTCTGGCAGAGTCACTCCATCATCATTGGGCGACTCAAATTATTTTGTTACATTTACAGACGAATATCCACATTATACTAGTGTATACCCAATGAAGACGAAAGATGAAGTCTTGGAAAAATTTGACTTGTATAGACGTATGGCAGAAAAGATTCATGGGAAGAAAATAAAAGTTCTAAGGAGCGATAATGGAGGTGAATACAAGAGTGCGAGATTTGACAATTATCTTATTAAATTTGGAATAAGAAGACAACTCTCAGTGCCAGAATCGCCCCAACAGAATGGCATTTCTGAGCGTATGAACCAGACTTTGATCAACACCGCAAGATGTTTGTTCATAGAATCTGGTTTAGATGCAACATTTTGGGCTGAAGCAGTGTCCACAACAGCTTATCTTCGAAACAAATGTCCCTCTGTGGCTATTAAAGGAAATATTCCTGAACGATTATGGACTGGCAAAGAAGTTACATCAACCAATCTCAGAGTTTTTGGATGTAGAGCATGGAGTCATGTACGCTGCCACTCGCGACATAGCAAATTAGATCCTAAAGCCAAAGAATATGTACTTGTGGGATATCCTGATGGAGTTAAAGCATAGGCGTAGAGTTTTCAAAATTATTGGAGGGGCTCAGCCAGTGGCGGAAACAAGGGGGAGGGGGTCTGCATTCCCTGGAACAGAGAATTAATTTACTTAGTAATGAATACAAAAATAGTAAATTCTGCTAAGACAAAATTACAAATAACCGCTGAAAGTTTCCGCTTTTTACAGGTTTTCGTCTACCTTAGCAGGTAAAAATTCAAAGTGTTCCTTTCGATGGTATCATGAAATATTTGCCGTTAGACAAGATTTCGTTAAAGACAGGTTCCGTTTACACAGGCCCTTAACCTTTAACCTTATATCCATACAGTAAAACTTTTGTAAAAGCAATCGTAAGCGACCGAAACAATATTCCGTTAAATACAGGTTTCTGGCTAATTAAGTAAAATTGTACGGCAATCTTTCTTTCTGGAGCATGAAAAGTTTCCATTTAAGACAAGATTATGCCATAAACAGGTTCCGTTTTGACAGGTTTTACTCTACATATATCATAAATATCTATATATCTAATAATAAAGACAAGATCGCTGTTTGTGTGTGTTTATTGCCGATGGCTAGGAAAATCTACTGCCCGCAGAGGTCTGAAAATTTATATGAGAATAGTTCAATGCAGGTATGGATGCCCCTGAGGTTCATATTTTTTAATTTTTTGATAATTAGCTGAGATATTAACAGGGCCGTGCGAAGAGAAAACTGCGCCCGGGGCAGCGTGTCAATTTGGCGCCCCCCCCCCCCCTCATTCAAAATTGATAAAGGGCAGAAACAGAAATAAATTATATTGAATAAATATTTTGCATTTATTTTAGAACTTTAAAAGATTTAATTTTAATTCAGAAATTCCAAACAACTAAATAACTGAAAAGAAAATTGCACTTATTTGTTAATGATATCGTGATGCTTTGCGACAGATTTTTCTTAACCTTTCTCACATATTTTTCTAGCCATTTTTAGTTGTTTTTAGTCTTTAAGCTGCAGAAAATGGGTAAAAATCGCTAACAACCAGATTAGAAACAAGTGGTCCCTTCAACCAATAAGTACTAAAAGAGCAAAACAAACAAAAAACCTGCAGAACATAATGTAAAAGTTAAAAATAAATTATATTTTCAGTACATTAATTAAGGAAGATAACTGAAACAGTGTTTTAATTAATATAAAATAAAATATAATATCAGGCAAATACATTTACTTCCATTTTATTACTGTCTTCTATCTTTACAAGAAGAAAGTATTGGATTCATGAAAATTTTCGAATTCCGGTTTTCGACGGATATTAGGGATCAGAGATTCCGAAAAACATGCTTTTACAAAATGTCTGTCTGTGTGTGTGACACAAATTTTGTGGGCGCTCTATCTCAAGAACTAATGTACGGATTTTAATAAAAATTTATATCCAGTTAGTACCTGATACAAGTTGATGCTGATTAGTTTTTGGTGATAATCGCTCAACAGGTGGCGCTGCTATGCTGCATTTTTTACGATTTCCGCAATGGCTCTATCTCAAGAACTAATGCACGGATTTTCATGAAACTTCAGATTCAGTTAGTCCTTGATATGACTTGATGCTGATTACGTTTTGGTGTAAATCGCACAACAGGTGGCGCTGCTCTGCTGCATTGTTTTACGATTTCCGCAATGGCTCTATCTCAAGACCTAATGCACGGATTTTCATGAAACTTCAGATACAGTTAGTCCTTGATATGACTTGATGCTTATTACGTGTTGGTGTAAATCGCTCAACAGGTGGCCTGCTGTGCTGCATTTTGCACTATTCCCGCAATAGCTCTATCTCAAAAAGTAATGCACGAATTTTCATCTAACTTCAGATTTAGTTAGATGTTAACACAAGTTGTTACTGATTCGGTTTTGATGTTAATCGTCCAAGAGGTGGCGCTGCTATGCAGGAATTTTCATGATTTTCGCAATAACTCTATCTCAAAAACTAATGCACGGATTTTCCTCAAACTTTCAGTTAGACTTTGTCTTAAGTGGTTGCTTGGTGGTTTTGGAGTAACATAGGTTTTGGTGTAAAACACCCAATAGATGGCGCTGCTAGGCTGAATTTTGCTGGATTAACACAATTTCAGAAATGGCCATATCTTAAGAACCAATGCATGGAATTTCATATCTTTAGAATCCTCATGATGGGCATAGATTGCCGTTTAATTTTGGCAGTGTGATAGCGAATTTTCAAGTATTAACATGTATGAGATGGAAGAAAGTTTTGGGATGGGTACATCCGACTAGTTTTTCTTACATTTAGGGTAGCAAAATCTTTTATTATTTTATGTGTAAAGATTGCGACACACTGAATTTTACAGAAAGTAAATTCAGGTTGCTTAATCTCTCGACTCATAGTAGATCTTAAGTAGTTTTTTGCTATTTTATTGTAACTGAAATACTTATAAATTATGTACGCTGCCTCCATGTTTTTGTAATTCCTTGTTTTCCGTAAGTTAAAATTATGGAGCAACTAAAGGATTTCTAAATGATCCATTTTATAAAAGTTCTTATCTAATGGTAGAAATAAGGTTTTCGCATTTAAAGCCTCGCTTTACAATTCAAGTCCATTCAAGTCAGCAATAAAGGGCCAGGTCCAGGCAATATTAACAGATTTTTGATAACTGATTTTAGATTCGCACCACCAGAAACTCAAATTCTTGTTATATATTTCTCAGTTTCTTAAACCTCCAGTTCAGTTGCACGGTAAAGTGTCTCTACGTAACACGAAATCCTTCACTTTCATATAAATGTCCACTTTCATCAGGAGCTTCATAGTCAAATTGTTCTGCGAACTTTACGTTTTCTGTTTTGCTCAAATAAGGACTCTACATTTACGGACATAACCAAATCTTAGCTTTCTTGTTCAAAAATTTCCCCTCTTATTGTCTAAAATGTGTTTTTTAGTGTCTCAATCAGTTTGCTGGGAATCAAAACATTGACAGTTTTTTTTTTTTTTCGTGAGAATAATATTTTTTTCTATTTCATTTAAAATGCTGTGTCAAACTACTAAGCCGTAAATAAAGGGGAATTTCTTTATTTGCTTTATTAAGCTTTTTGCTCCTGAGTAAGTTTACTCATTTTACTTCATTTCTATAAGGTCTTCCAGAGCTTTTAAAATCTGTTGCGATTGTTCGTAAACTGCAGATATAGCTTTATTTTTTCATGACCATAGAGTATCGCAATGTTTCTTTAAATAAACTGATAAGTGGGACATAAGTATATCCCACCTTTCAGTAGAAGAGAAGGAAAAAAAAAACACATTTTATGCAATTCCGGACATTTTTGGACATACACCAGCAGCACGAACTCAAAGTTTAGAGAATGTGTAGAGCATGGTAAAAAAATAGACGAATTTATTTACTTCGACGATTCGAGCTTACACAATATTATATTGGGAAGCTATATTTGCACCATATCACAACATTGAGCTCTGAAGGGTTGATATTGGTATTGTTTATGACGGCCAATTATCTTCAAGTTGGATATAGTAGGCCCAGTGTTGAATTCAGACACTTTTCTCCGAGAGGAATTCTGTGGTTCCGGGGGGGGGGGGGTAAATTGTGCTTTTTGTCCATTGAAAACACAAAATCTCAAATCTTCCGGGGGGGACATCTCATTGCTCCAGGGGGGAATGTTCCCCCCAGGCCACCCCCTGAAATCAACACTGAGTAGAAAGGAATGGGATGGGAGTGTCCTCTGTAAGGTCTTTCTAAGGGAACCTAACCCGCATTTAGGCAAGGTTCGAAGAAAACTACGGACAATTTCAAACGATTAGGCTGACGTGCGCGATTGGGTCGAACTCAGCACCTCCCGTCTACCATCTTTGAGAACAGAACCTCTCGTGCAGCTGTGAATGTCGAGATTGTCGGACATTAGCTTATCTTAAATTTCTTACGCTCCTTTTTTTTTTTTTTTTTTGACTTGATGTAGTCAAGAAACCTTTCCTCGAATGAAAATTACCTATTTTCGGTATCGCATAATTTGCGTCATTTGTCCTTTATGAGGTGTACTGGATTCCTTAACTGGACTGTGTTTAAAATTCAATAACTTGCAAATGGTGACAATTATTAAAAGAAATTCTTGCAGTAGAGTTATGTAAGATATTAGAAGTATTTTTACTGCGGTTCTCGGTTTTAGTTCCAAATAGCAGAGATAGGTGGCAAGCAATAAGCACTCAAAGGAGGTCTAAGCTGAAATTCCCTTGGCATCATGCGAAGGAAGAAGGTTAAATATATAGAATAGACCCCTAAAAATAAGATTGTATTGGCGAATGAGACCCACTCCATACATTTAACCTCTTCTTTTCGCATCAGTGTTGGGCGATTTCAGTTTTGGCCTTGATTGAGCACCTATGGCGCTAGATGTTGTCTTTATAGTGCTTGTGTGGTTATACATTGCTGGCATAATTGTCAATTCAGTATAAACTTCATTGATTTTCACGAATATGGTTTAATAAAGTATACTGCTGTAACCTGAATTGACTATAAACCTGTTTAATTCTTCAACAAATCATCGATATTTATGTTGTAATGTGAAATTGTAAAACTGCAGTATAAGAATTGGAAAAGTCATTTGTAACGTGAGCAGCTAGTGGTCTGCCCCTCAGGATGGCACTATCACTCTAAAGCGTAATCTGAGTTCCCGAGGTGGGCATTCTTGCTTGCAGCGACATCTATAGTTGCTATTTGGAACTAAAGCCAGGAATCGAGGTAAAAGAAAAATACTGACATTTTTTACATTACCTTCCTGCAATTTTTTTTAAAACTAGGGGGCTCGGCCCCCTACGAGCTACGCTCGCCAACCCCCGTCCAGACACCGCAGACTCTAAATGCACGCTAATTTGATCGGCTTTAAAAAGATTTCGAAAGATTGAATTATAATTTAAAAAACAGTGGCGATCTCCCTATAAACGAATTTCTATTCATTTCTCTTTGATTGGGGAATTTTAACGCCAAATCCGCTGCGGTACTACTTGATTATCCTGTCGACCAATTTCGCCAAATTATATAAATCGCCAAACCACTCGCCAAATTATACAAATTGATATAATTTTTATTTTAAATAACGAAAGAACAAATAAATTCGTACAACATTAATAAAAACACAAATAAAACGTCGAAATAAAAATAACTTGATGACGTATACACGTGTAACAACCTTTCAAAATAAGCTAATATAAAAGGAATTAAGTAAAGAGAGTCTTTGTCTCCTGGTATTTTTTAACAAAGCGAAAAGAAAGTTCTTTTAAATGAGACATTTTAAATTAATTTTCAAAATATCAAATAAATGTCTAGCGCAATTTCTAATTTTAAACTTTTTTGCAATATTATTTTGTGTGTTCATTTTATGTAATAACTATAATGTGACGTAAATATGACGTAATTTCTCCTAAGACTTCTAACGCATGTTAATGAATTTATTATTTTACAATATCCTTTCTCCTTTAAAATTCACGTGTATACTTTTTATGACGTAATTTTTAATAAGTTCCTGCTTTTTATACGTAATTATTTAATACTAATTTGAAAGTTTTTTTTCCTGTTTATAATAGTCACGTGTAAATAAATTTTTAATTTGAAGCAAACATTATTGCTTGCGCTTTTTATACAGATGGCAACAGTTTAAATTAGTACAATTTTCTGAAATCTGTAGAAAATATCTCTAGAAATGCTGAAAATTCGAATTTAATATTGAAATAAAACCTGAAAAAATGAGTCAAAATAAAAAAATTAATGCAATCTGCACTCCGGCAACTTCTAACGCATAAAATGATCTAAAAATGATTACACTGCCATGTACAGTTTTTGCTGCTATAAAACTCTTTAGTGGAACGATTTTGTCCAACTTTAGCATTAAATAACTCTTAAAATAATTCTTCGATTTGAAAACTGTCTGCATCAGCGTGTTTATCAGACATTTCTGTATAAAACCACCGATTTTCATATTTTTGTATGCATTATTTTTGTTAATATTAACGAAGAAAGGCCTCCGGTCACCAAAAAATCAAAACCGACGGCGGCGGCGGCGGTGACAGCGGGAGTTACTTTTTTTTAGAATAGAGAGATAGCTGTTACCATTTACAGGTTAATGAAGTTTAAAAACAGTCAGTCCATTTTAGGACACTCGGTATATGGAGTGCGATCGAACGAAATTGAAAAATACCTCGCTCTATTAATTTCTTCTACAATCGCTTTTCTTACTTCATTGACAAGAAGGTTCATAATTTCATCCTGAATATATTTCGCCAATTATCTTTTTCACTTTCAATAATTTTCACTTTTGCTCTTTTCAGATTTGCTGTCGATTACATGATTTAATTTTAAACGTCTCTCAAGTTTCTTGTATCGAATGCATGCATTCCTGTGTTCTAGAGCATTTTTATGTTCAAGAATTTTAGGATTTAATTTCTTCTACATGAAAAACCCACAATCTGGATTGGCTAACTTTGGAGGGCGATCATGATAATTGGTGAATAATAAACAGAGAAAACAAAATATAGTGATTCCCTTAATTAAGTTATCCAATAAGCCGCAATCACGGTTAATAATTTCTCCACTAGGTATAATTTTCTTGAACGTTAGTTTGGAAAATTGTCGTCCTTCTGCAATGGCAGATTTCATGTAATCAGCATTTTCATCCTGTGCTGGACCTTTTTTTAACAGCAAAGTAATGACCGAATGACTATAAGAATGATCCCATAGTGGGATCAGAATAGGTTAGCACAGAAACTTTCGTATACGATGTAAAAGGGGCCGCAGAGTGCAAAAGTTTAAGAAACACTGCAATAAAATATCACAAAAGCATATTATAAAATCATCAGATCTAAAGAGCTCAATGCAAAGTAAATGTGAACGACGCAATAACTTGGAAATGCAAAATGTACATACTTCCAATAGAAAAAAATTCCCGCTATGTAAATACATACATTTGGTTTTACTAAAAAAAAAAAAAAAAAAAAAAAAAAAAAAAAAATAGAATATCGAAGAGTGACAAAAAATTCCAATGAAAATGATCGACGACAATAAAAAAAACGAAAATTGGTAGTACAAATTTGGCGCCCCCTAAATTTCCGCGCCCGGGGCGACCGCCCCCTTCGCCCCCCTTTCGCACGGTGCTGGATATTAATTAAAAACTCATCAAAAAAGAGTTTTTTTTTAATTGGAGGAGGCGCGCTCATGCATGACCAGGACTTGCTTTTCGAGCGGAAAGGAAGGAAGAACTAAATACATTTTTTTTCGTTTTGTTTTAATGCCCATCAGCCGTGCCGTAAAATACGACAAAATTGACGACATATTCTCACAGTTCGTACTTTTACGTCTCAAACGCCGCAATCAATTGAAAAAACTAGGGGATCGCACCCGGGCTTCCCGGGTTAAAGAATATAGGTGAAAATTTTTTTTTAATTGAAAACTAATATTTTTTTTATATGGAATAAATTTTTTAGATTGCGAACTTACATTAAAAACGAATTTTCATATGGGAAACACGAATTATACAATCAAATAGATTTTTGAAATTTATCAAAAGCGATATTTTCTTATTAGCCGCATGCTAAGAGTTATTTGACCAAGATTTTGCTACTTATGGCATTCTTTTATGTTCTGATAATTTCAGATTTTATACATGTCTGTTAAATGCCTGTTTTATTTATATTATTTTATTTATTTATTCATAGGACAGTTTTTTTAATGGAAATTAGCCGTAAGTAAATGATGAACTCTTTGTTTTAAGGGCAAACAGATTAATTTTTCGTAATCGAGCTCCGCGTGATATAGATAAATTAAAAAATATTTCATGTTTTAAAATTGTTTTTAAAACCATAGACGATCAGTAAACTGGGATGAACTTTGCAAACAAATTCCATTTGAAAAAAAAAAAAAAAATCCTAATCCTATATGGTGATCTAAAAATTTAAATTGTACGATTACAAATATGTTAGATTTATATTTTTTTCAATATTATTCTTTTATTTGTTTATAAAAGAAGTATTAATTTCGTTAATTTGTCTTTCACAAATATGTTAGATTGGTGGTTTTTTTTAATATTATTCTTTTATTTATTTATAAAGGAAGTGTTAATTTCGTTATGCAAAAATAGTCAGAAACAAATGCTGAAAAATGTTTGTTGCTTTATGTGTAAAATGTTTATTAATATTATGTATTGAAACGGGCACGTATTAAGATAAAATTAAAAAAATCATGCTTAAAAATTATTTTAGAAAATATAATACATCAGTCAATTAAGATACAGTTTTTAAACAAATTGCATTTGAAAGTAAATTTTTTTCCCTATGCAACGAAAATTGAAAACGTACGATGGTCAGAAGATTAAAAAATTGCAGTAGCAAAAATTTCAAGACCGAAATTTGATCGTGAAGTGTTGCCATTCGCAAAATTACGTCAGCGTTACGCACAGATACGTTTGTTCTTTATAATATAGATATTTAATCAATAAAATATAAAAAAGATCGATTATTAGGATGTGGTTATCAATTGAGGTTCTTACGCTCGGTATTCCCGAGTGAAAAACAGCAATTTTCACCTTTTCAAAATTTGCATACGCACTTCTCATATCCATATTCATCATTTTAAAAAAATGTATTTTGTTTGAGCATTTAAAAATCATTTTAACTCAAAACTTGAAGTCGCGATTGTCAGCAACATCTTTTATGTGAACAGACGCACTCTTTACTTGAGATTCTAATCTCAATTCCAGAGAGTAAAAATGTCCGTAATTTATGATTTTTAGACGCATTTGTGTTAAAATGTTGAGTTTTATCAAAGAAAATGATCGTTTTTTTTTTTATAAATATGACTTCATTTTCACTTAAATAAGCATTTCGCTAGTGTCTGAAACTTAGTATCAGTAACATGCAGAAGGAAAAACAATATAGAAAATTTATGAGGAAAAATGCGTGTTTTCAAAAGCAGTATGTCATTTTCCGTTATTATGCCCCTAATATAATATTCTGTTCCTAATGGGATTTTGCGACACAAAACCCTATGCAACAATTTTGAATTTTTATCAGAAAACAGCATGAATAAAGATAAAAATACCTCAATATTTCTCTCTTGTCTGCAATAATGAAAGCTATCTAATTTTCACCATTTTGAAGAAATTTCATAAATGCTTTTAATATTAAAATATAAAAGTGGGGATATTTAAAAAAACATATAGTGCGATCACATCTGCAAATGAAGAGCTTTTAGTTCTGGTGACTGAAAAACAAACTTGTGTTTTAAATATATAGATTATATAAAATTAGGAAAAATTAAATTAAGCAAATTATATATTTTGATAAAATTACAGTAGAATGTCCTAAAGAATAGCATTAAAATTTTATTATTCGAGAGAATTTTGAACAAAAACTTCAGTAACATGTTATTTTAAACCACGAATTATTTGTTTGCTTGTCTAACTCGGCGAAGCAAATCCATCCAGGCGAGAATCATCAATTTCTGTAATATAAATCGCTGTTATTGTCATGTCACCTTTCTCTTATAAAGACACTCTAAATTTTTGTAAAACATTGCGTTTTATCAGTGTGTTATTTCGATTATATTATTTTCAAAAGTGAAGCATTTTCACCTGTGAAGAATTTCAAAGCAGCTGGGCTGTGAAAATGACGCACTTCTACAAAACATAATTGAGGTTTAAGAATTAAAATACACGCTGTTATATAAAATGACGTCATTTGCATCCTCTAAAGCAATCCATTTTTACAATCCAATCTTAAACTTCGTCTATAGAAAAGTATGCATATGACGTCATTGTCACGGAATAACATACAATATTCTTGACGTAGACAATATTTTAATTTCAACTTTTTTTTTCAGGTTTTATGAGAAAATGGCAACAAAAAGATACAGTATCTCCTATTTTCGACTATTTTCCATTTACTTTCAATAACTTTCAATAGAAATGGTGTACTTTTGTTGCCACAATAAGAAAAATGGTATTAAAAACTACAAAAAAAAATTAGTATCTCAAAAATAAATTATGATACAGCTTTTAAAGAAATTGCATTTAAAAGAGCATTTTTTTCCTTATACGACGGTGTAAAAATTTAAAATGTGCGATGTTTAGAAGTTTAAAAATTTGCAGTAGAGAAAATTGCAAGACCAAAATTTTATTTCAAATTTCAAAGTGTTGCCATTCGCAAAATGACGTATGCGTTACGCACAGATATGTTTGTCCTTTATAATATAGATATGGTTCTTAACTCTTTGAAAAAAAATTTCAAAAAGGGATTTCTCTGTCGACTTCTTCTCCCTTTCGCCAACGCTTATTTAGGGCTCAATTTTAGAGGTACCGATTCACAAAAAATACGTATTAAAGCTAAGATCTTCTTCTCGTCGCCGGTTCAATCGGTTTTCTAAAAGACTAATTTTAATTCTTTAAACAAATTCGAGACCGCAAGTCACTTCGCGCGTCACTGTGACGACGAGATTTTTTTTCTACAATCTTTTTAGGGCATTTCGACAGACTGGATTTTACATCTATTACAAAAATTTCGTAATGTTCGAACGAGTAAAAGTATTTAAAAAAAAACAAATAAATAAAATCTTAGAAAATTTCGACTAAAAAGCTAGAAAACGGTTTCGGCGCGGTTTCGCTTGGCTTCGGCACTAGAGATGAGACGGGCTCAGCCCGAGTCCGAAAGCCTGAGCCCAAGCCCGACACGGGCTCGAGTTCTATTTTTATTCTAGCCTTCGGGCTCGGGCTCGTTCTTTCTGAAACCGGAAAACTATATTTATTTATGTATAGAAAAGATTGAAAGAACTTTTTTCCCCGTTTAAAATTACTTTTCAAGTCTTTTCAATGTTATTTAGATCAAAATGAAGGGGTAACAAAAATCGTGTTTATTTATTTTAGTATTTGATTGCTGTTTCAAAAGAAAATTTGTGATGTTTTCAGATTTATGTGTACGGCATTTTCGACGACGATCAATTAATATGGCGCCAATCAAAACAAACACAAGCAATGAATTTGTTTTTATTAGAATTTTCGTTTGTTACAGAAGATATTTTTTAATCCGATCGTTTATTTATTTTTTATTTAGTTATCTATCACAAAGAGAATGTTTTCTTCGATTTTTAGTAGACCAGAATTAGCTTGAGGTTTGCAAATTATTTAATCTTATATTTGCGCATGAGTCATAATCATTCTTCATATGAAAATAACTTTACTGGGTATTATATCTATTTGTCATGAACTCTGCTCATGCTAAGGACTCAGTAGTAGATTTACGAGATCACTTTGCTTCGTAAGTAAATATAATTACTTTATTATTCCTATAGGAAGCAATCAGTCAGTGTTTCTTCTTTTAATATAAAGACATCTGACCTTTAAGATAACGGTGTCAATTTTGTAATTTACGTTGATTTTCCGGTTCACGTCAATCACGGAAGACTGTTATGAGAAAGGAATCGATTATAGTTAAAGATGTATCGCTAAAGAGTGGTATCGGGCTCGGGCTCTGATGACAAAAAATCTTTCGGGCTCGGGCGGGCCCGGGCTCTAAAAAACGAGCCCGAACTCATCTCTATTCAGCACACGTTTTCACTATTAAATATGCATATTTTTCATGAAAATTTATACAGTACTCGGGTACAGTTATATTTATAACATATTAAAATTTCGGAGAGTTCGGACGACGAAAACCATTTTTAGGGTTCCGTACTTAAAAAGTAAAAACGGAACCATTAAAAGATCACTCCTGTGTCTGTCTGTCTATTTGTCACAGCCACTTTACTCGTAAACTATATGGAACATGGAAAGTTCAAATTGAAGGAAGCAATAAAGACTATTGACCCACATATTTACAGATTATTAAACATTCATAATATTTATTTAGAGAAAATGTAGAGGGGCTAATTAAGTTACCTGAAAAAAAATCTTTTTTTTTGTATATCGTATGGGG
Source organism: Maratus speciosus (assembly GCA_963932465.1). Classification (NCBI taxonomy): domain Eukaryota; kingdom Metazoa; phylum Arthropoda; class Arachnida; order Araneae; family Salticidae; genus Maratus; species Maratus speciosus. The sequence continues at coordinate 343,181,153 of OZ010788.1, forward strand.
TATCCTGTGAAAGCTTTCGTAACGCTGAATTCAAAATTACATTTCTTTTAAATTTAGGTATTATGTTTTCAGAGATATCGTTGAAAATGTAGGGCAAAACTATGTCCCCCTCCCCTATCTATTTCCGAATCTACTTAAGCTAAAATTATGAAAAAAATAGAGGTAGTAGACGTTAATTTAAACCTTGCAGGAAAATTATAGCGACTACCCTAGGTCACTTAGTTTTTGAGAAAAGCGCATTTTTCCGTTACCCACAAACTTCAATTTGCCGGCATTCAGCAAAAGTGTTAAGGAGCACTTTAGGTACCTATCGTAGCAGAAGTACAAAAGCATTGTTGAGCATGATTTTCGGAAAAAATCGGCGGTAATAGCCGAGATATTAACCCTTAAAGACACGGATGTTTTGGATATACATAACGACAGGGGTTGCATGCTCTATGGGCCATCGCCTTTTAAAGCCTAGATAACAACTTTTCTGCGATATATTTGTGTAATGCAATGTCCAGCAGCAGTATAAAAGCAATAAACGTCAAATTGTTAAAAACAGACTAATTTAATTAGAATTAATTACATAAATATTATGGGATTCGCGACTAGTTTGCATTGAGTGGATCTCTCAATACGCATCCCGTGTCTTTAAAAGTTAATTCAAGACATAGCTAGAAAAACGCTGCACAGACTAAGGCGGCATTGCAACTTTGCGACCTCCTTTCGAAGCGCGCAAAACACAATGCCAAGTTTAAACTTTTAACAAGGGTTTTTTTTTTTTAGATACACTGTAAAAAGAAAAGATTATTACTACGCTGAATTTAGTTTTATGAATTGGCAAATGAAATTTAAATACGCACTATTTTTATTGTTTGTACCGGATTAAGTTCATCATAAACAGTTTAGGATAATATTAAAAATGAGTTATACAGAATAGCAATATTTAAAACCATTTAGGCTTCATATCTCTTTGAACTTTTATGGTATACCTATTTATACTTTTCTAGTATATACAGCTATACCCAACCCTATGTCGTATTGTTTTTTACAAAGTCTTATTATTCTTTTAGCTACGATTTTTTTTTTAATAATACAGTTAATAATTCATATATTTACTGTACGGAACCCTCTGAGCGCGAGTAAATCTCGCACTTGACCGTTTATGTTAAAGAACGCGACGCGAAAACAAGAAAAACTAGTCAGATGTGACAATCCCAAAACTTTCTTCTGTCTCATTACATGTTAACACTTCAAAATTCGTTACCGCAGTGCCCAAAATTATCCAAAATTAAATGACAATCTATGCTCATCTCTATCATAAGGATTCTAAAGATATATGTTCATTAAATTGTGTGCATTTTAAAAGGAGATATAAGCATCGCCTCTTTGAAACAAACAATTCAATTTTGGCATCCACCCTCTTACGCTCGTATTCACGAATAACTTCGACCCGGAGTTATGCAGAAAACCCGGGTTGAAAACTCAAATGGCATTCACCGTCAACCCCACTGAACCGGTTCGAGGTTGAAATCTAACGCCGGGTTCAGTAACCCAACCTTGGTCTACAGGTGGTTCAACCCAGGATTTTTCAACCGAGCATGCGTATTAACGAAAAACAAGCGGTGAGAGTGAGGAGAAGGAGAGGACCGCCATTTTACAATGGCGTGCTGAAGCTGATAGAATGTGCTGTGTAAAATATAGAAGTTCTAGTATTAAATATAACGGAATAACATTATGCAAAGGTATGTAATCTCATATATATGTAATTATCTTCAATATTTTTATCTGATTTGTTTATATTTATGTATATAGCCTCTATATATTGAATACATGTTGAATTGTTTGTTTACATAAATACGCGTGGTCGCGAAAAATTTATTTGCCTTAAAAATAGCCAATATTACTTAAACAGCCGAATAATTGCTTCTAAAGTAACAACTGTCGCGTTTAAGGTCATTTATTTTTTGCAATTTTGATGTTAAAAAATTCACAAATGTATTTTAACAGGACCGAAATAAACGCCATACTTGCATAAGTTCTAATTAAAATGTGAGACTCGGGCTAATTTGCATTTTTGTTTAAGTAAAGAAATACACAGATTATCTTAGAATATCCATAGATTCTCTGTAGATTTTTGATCAGTACTTATAGAATGTTTTGTGTAAAAGATATATTATTGTTTATGTACAAACTGAGATAAATATAAATCAGATCTATAAATTAGATATTTTAACTTAAAATTTAAACAATTTGAGTTTTATTTCTTTATTGATTTTTTTTTTTTTTTTTTTTTTTTACGATTGTTTGTAAGCTTCTACGTATGTTTCCCAATTTTTGTGGAATTTGAAATATTTATTTTTATTGCATTTATTTTTCAACTGTATTTTAATTTCAAAATTATACATAATATAAAATATTGCATTAGTAATATATTATACGAAAATAATAATAGTAGTAATAAATCCTAAAATGAATAATTTTTCAATGTTACCTCCTGAAATTGTGACTTTTTTTTAGAGATCACTTATAATTTTTGCTTCTTAATTGACAGCTAAATTAAAATAAATTACTAAAGGGTTGAAATACGCTGGTAAAAAAAAAAAAAAAAAACTTTCCCTTTTTTAAAATAACCCCACACCAAAAATATTTTTATCAGCCCTTGCATTATGACTATTATGATGACTATTTTTAAGGTAAATAAATTCTTCGTGATCATGAGTATTTATGAAAGCAAAGAATTCAAGATGTAATGAAGGAGATATAATGTATAAATATAAACAAACCAGTCAAAAAATGTATAGATAACATATGTGTGTATGTATGAGATTACATATATTCTTCTATTTTTGGTAATATGTACTTTAAACTTTCTTTTTATTTCTATATTTTACACAGCATCTTGAGAAACGTTTAATTAAAGAATGACACCAAAAAAGAGAAAAAAAATAGAGGGAATGGGTAGGGTGGTACAAATGGGAACTTGTTTTTCTCCACTGATTCACAAACAACAGACAGTTATTTTATTTATTAGATAATGTAAAATTATATGAAATTATTAATAATTAATTTGAGTTGTTTTGTTAGATTACAAACTATCATTATTCTGCCTATTTAGTCTAGAAATCTATCATTAATCAGTCATCAAAAAAAAAAAAAAAAAAAAAAAGGAATCCCACTTTTAATTTCTATTCTGAATGAGATTCTTATTACATCTAATGAAGTGATATCTAAATGAGTTAAAAATATGAAATTAAGAAGCTGGAAAAAATATAGAAAATAAAATAACATTTTCTAAATAAATACATTTTTTTCAAATGCAACACTGCTACCACAAACAAGTGTCTTCGTGCATGTAATAATATTTCGTAATTATTAGGCTAATTTATCAAAAAATAGTCAAAGATAATCAAGTGAATAGCTTTGATCTTGTAAATGTGATAATAGAAAAATTCTCATACAAATGGCTGGGGGGGGGGGGGAGGAAGAGGTGGGGATAGGTCCTAAAAGCTGGTCGATAAAAATTCAACTTTCTGTAATATTTCACATTTATTTGTCCAGATAGTATTCAGAATACATTTATCATGATTTAGGAAAGGCCTTATTCGATTATATGTGTTGAATGGAAATTCATACACTATAGTAGTCTTAAAAAGTTTAAAATATTTGTGTTCCTTAAAATAATACCTTATAAAATATCTCCACTGCACACAGTTTAAACTTAAAGGAAGTATAGAGTTTTATTTAGCGACTAGTTAAATGAAAAATGTTTATCAATCGCTCGGAAGTGATAACTATATGCGCCTATGGAGCGCCTCTGCGGCTTGGTACCTGGTGCCAGGGCACCGCTAGGATCACCTGTTCCGCTTTTTCTGCAGTTCTGTTAATATTATTTCACTACTTTTTCCTGTCAACCTGGAATATTAATTACTATCTAATTTAATTAGAATTAAACATTTTAATTAGCTCGCTGAAAATCCAAACAATAAAATTAATACATCTGGGATATCATCTATACTAATAAAAGAAATAGTATATATAAAGTACAACAGACTACTTTCTTAATTTTTTTCCCCTTTTTCTCCATTTTAATATTTTCATTATCAGAAATTGTTTAATTGCTAACTAGAGCTATTAATAATAGAAATCATCCTAATTGCTGTTGAAATAAAATTTTAGTTTTTATTCAAATCAAGTTTCAATAGTTTTGTCCCAAATCAAGTTCCATTTTTTAGCAACTATGCGAAAATTTATTTTGAAAAAGAACCTTTTAACATTTATTTTAGCAGTTGACACGTTTCATATCATTAACCTAACTCATTAATAAATTAAAAAAAAATAATTGTTTAAAAAATCTTAAAACTTTCAAGAAATTAAATTAAGTTGATCCATATTTAGTGATTACAGGTTTTTATTTTGTCCATACATTTTGTGGGATAAAAAAAAAAAAAAAAACTCTACATTGAATCGTTCATTTCTTTCTTTTTTTTTTCTTTTAATCGCCGTTTTTCTTTCAAAACATAAACAAACGAAGTCTCGACGCGAAACCGAACAAGGCATGTGATTTTTTTAACCAATAAACACATTTCGTTCAACCTAGGTCGAGAAACCCCGAGTTGGGTAACTTTTCATCCAAAGTAAACGGTGAATACGAGTTTTCAACTCCCGGTTCAAAATACCAACCTGGGGTTACTGAACCCGCGGTTTAACCCTCGGTCGAAGTTATTCGTGAATACGAGCGTCAGATGTCTGCAAGAAAAATTCTCAGCTCAAAGAGCATAAAAGCGACACCTATCGCGCTGTATACACCCAAGCCTAAAAAAGATCTATTTATGTGAAAGTGTAACAGAATATGAAGTCTGATTAAATTCCATGTATTAGTTTTTGAGACAGAACAATTGCGGAAATCGTGAAAAACGGAGCATAGCAGCGCCACCTATTGCGCGATTTACACCCAAAACGTAATATAGAACAACATATATCAGCATCTAACTGAATTTGAAGTTTGATGAAAATTTGTGCATTAGTTTTTACGATAGATCGCAGCGCCACCTGTTGACCAATTTACACCAAAAAGTAATCAGCACCATTTTATATCACGGGCTAACCTAATCTGAAGTTTGATGAAAATACGTGCATTAATTCTTGAGGAAGAGCTATTGCGGAAACCATGAAAAATGTAGCATAGCAGCGATACCTGTTGGACCATTTACACGAAAACGTAATCAGCACGAAATAATATCAAGATATAACTGAATCTGATGTTTGATGAAAATTTGATTATTAGTTCTTGAGATTGCGATCGTCTATTGCGGAAATCGTGATTAATGCATCATAGCAGCGCTACCTATTGAGCAATTTACACCAAAAGTTAATCAGCACCAAACAATATCAAGCGCTAACAGAATCTGATGTTTTATGGTGCATAGTTCTTGAGATGGGGCGATTTGCACCAACAACTATTCAGCACCAATTTATATCAGGGACTAATTGAACCTAAAGTTTTATTAAATTCCGTGCGTTAGTTCTTGAGATAAAGCGCCAAAAAAATTGTGTCGCATACAGACAAACTCAGAGACAGATTCACAAATAGACATTTTGTAAAAACATGTTTTTCGGGATCTGTGACCGCTAAAAAGTGCAAATCCTTCGAAAATCGGAATTCGAAAATTTTCTTGAATCCAATACTTTCTTCTTGCAAAGATAGAAGAAAGTAAAAAGGGAGAAGAAAACATATTTCTTTTAGAAGTAGATATCAATATTTTTTTCACGAAATTTTTACACGGGCTGGGAAATGGTTATATTTGTAACAATAAAAATTTTATAGAGTTCGGACCAAAAGAAACTATTTAAAAAATATGTATATATGAAACGACCGTACGTGAAAAACAGAAAATTACTTCTTACGAGCGCTTTTACCAATAAAAGTCAATATTTTTTGGAGATTTTTCATTTAAAAATATAAATTCCGACAAAATCGGATTAAAGGTATAAAATCATACAAATTTGTGCTTTATTAAAGGTTGTGATCACGGGACCGGGCAACGCCGGGCGGGTCAGGTTGTCTATAATAATAAGGAAAGAAGTTTCCCTGTCTATCGGCTATGTTCGGAAAAATCCGCTGCAGGCAGAGCTGCAAAATTTGGTATATGAAGGTACTCTATGTATTTAGTTATGTACCCAAAAGCCCGATTTCGAACTTTCTGATTAAACTTTTCCAATATAATTTTTAATGCAATTTTTAACGTTTTTTCACGGTTCGAGGCGAGTTTTTTTAAATTATTAAAATAAATCCGATTTCAATCTTTTAGCGTATAATGTAGTAAATTTTGTCCTCTATTCAAAAGTATTATTCGGAATTCGTACAACGATTTTTAAAATTTTCGCAAATATTTGCATGCGATTTTTAGCTTTATTTCGCGTTTTGCAGCGATTTTTTTTATATTGATAAAAGGAATTCGGTTTAAAATTTTTAGCATTATTCAGAAAATTTTGTCCTCCGAAATTTTTGAATTTTTAATTCGATTTTTAATGCGAGTTTTCGCAACGAGTTTTGACACTCGTGAAAGAATTCCGGTTAAAATGTTTTTTAGAGCACTTATAGTAACTTTTTGCCTTTGCGAGTTTTGCAATTTTTAGGGCTTTTTAATGCAATTTTCAGCGGTTTTTCGCGTTCCGCAGTGACTTTTTTACAATGGTAAAAATAATTCGTTTTTAAACTTTTAGCCTAATTTGTTCACTTTGAGCGATTTTTTGCATTTCGTGGAGATTTTTTGACATTCGTAAAAGAATTCTGATTAATGTTTTTAGTCCACTATAGTGAATTGTGTTCTCAGCTATTTTGGAATTTTTACTGTTTTTTTGCGTTTTCTCGGTATTACGTAGCGGTTTTTTGACATTCATAATATTTTTTCGGTTTCAAACTTTCAGCCTAATATAGCAAATTTTCTCCTCCGCTATTCCTGAAAAAAAAAAAAAAAAAAAAAAAAAAAAAAAAAAAAAAATCCGCATTTCAACGCGAATTTTAGCGTTTTTACACATTTCGTGCCTTTTTTTAAACATTTATAAAAGAAATTCGTTTCAAACTCGTAACACGCTGTAGTAATTTTTTTCCTCTGCGATTTTTTACTTTTATTGATTTTTAATGCGATGTTTAGCGTTCCGCTACTATCTTTTGACATTCGTAAAAGGAACTAGGTGTCAAACTTTTAGCCCAATATAAGAAATTTTGTTATATTTTCAATAAAGTTTATTCGAAATTCGTACAGCGATTTTTGAATTTTTGTGATTTTTTATGCATTGTTTAGAGATTTTTTGCATTCCGCGCCAATTTTACTACATTCGTAAAATGAACCCTGTTTTAATCTTTTAGCTCATAGTAACAAATTTTGGCATCTGAGATTTTTTAATTTTTAGCGATTTTTAGAGTTTTTTTGCGATTTGCTACAATTTTTCCAAATTAGTAAAAGGAATCCGGTTATCTTCTAGCCCAAAATAGTAAATTTTCTTTTCTTTTCATTTAAATTTATTTGAAATTCGTGCAGCTTTTTTTTTTAATTTTTCGCGATTTTTTATTACGATTTTTTGAGTTTTTTCGTGTTTCGCACTATTTTTCGACGGACCAAACGATGCCGGAAATGTCAGCTAGTTACAGTAAAAATGTATAATATAAATTACTACAGGGTTGCGCACGAAAAAGCGGCCCTGCTGTGTTTGCCATGAATGCGCATATACAGATAAATACTTTCATATGACCATCGAAATGTTTGAAAATATCACGAAAGTCGAATCAAATGTCATTCCGAAACACCACGGGGAAAAATGAAGTTTAGGCCTGACCCGGGTTTACAGAAAAGATTTAGATCCGGTCCCTGCTGAGCCTGAAATGCACCTGAGAAAGGGTTTCTTGCTCGGCCTGAATAAGAACAACTGAATATGTACTGTTAATTGTTACCAGGTCCTTGTGAATCGTCATTTTCTACAGAGAGACATAGATTTGGACTATTTTAATACATATGAGCTTTATGCACGATTTAGAAAGGCAAACCATCTTATCTGTGCTTTAATCAGATCATATCGGACACAATTTGTTGTTCGTTGAAAACGTGAATTTATTGCCCTATGTCTATGACGCCGAATCAGAAAAAGAAATTCGGCCCAGAAAGTGTGTCCAGTGTCCAAAGAAGGAAGAAAAACCCACCTTTGAGGTAGCTTAGTTTTTTCCCATAAGCCACGCTAAAATTGTCCAGTTGTTTTACTTGTTTACAAAGAATAAGTAAACAGCGAATTTAGAGAAAGAACAATTATCCATCGAATACATTATACGGTAAAAACTTTTGTAAATTATATGAAATTCCAAAATCTGAGTTCTTTTCTAAGTCAGTTGGTGTAAAAAAAAGTCCTTCCGGCCAGTGCCGGGAGGAAGAGGTAGCTTTCATAATCCTTATTTAAAAAAAGCTAACTTATATCATGCAAACACACGAAGCTCAATTTAGTGGAAACCGAATATAGGAGATTCAATACTAATTTTTATCAATATAATGAATGAGAATTTCGCGAAATTAGTCAGCTTTATCCAAGCTGCTTTTCTTCAAAGTAACTTATATTTGGCTGCCAAATTCGGCAATTTCTTAAAGTGCCTGTCATTTTAAGACAACATGGTGGATGAGGCTAAGCAGTGAACTTGGTCGAGACCTTAGTAATTGCTGTGCACATGCTCACTCACATCGGAATCGGTTAATATATGGGAGTGCTGTCGCATGCAAAAAATCAGATTTTTCAAAATGTCACCCACAATAGAAATTGAAACTGCTATATCTGAGCCATTTTTTAAGGTAAAGACAAACAAAAAATGCTCCTGAATCCTTATATCAAGATCAAATACTTAAGAAAGAAACCTTTTTCAATTTCTAATTTTTTTGCACCTCACTTTAAATATATATTTTTTTTTTAATTTAATGGCCGCCATTTTGAAACAAGATGGCTGATGAATCTGGCCAGCGAACTTGGTCGAGGTGTTGATGTATACTATCCACATGCCTTCTTCCATCGAAATAGGCGAATACGTGTGTTATCGCGTGACAAATACAAGATCGTTTCAAAATGTTAGCCATGCTAGAAATTCAAAGTGCTATAAATCAACCATTTTTTAAGATATCAACAAAAGAACAAATTTTCAGAAACAAAAACTGCTCCGGAATCTTTGTATCAAAGCCAAACACATAAAAAAAATCTTTTTCATTTTCCAATTTTTTAATACCTCATTTTGAATTTAAAATTTAATTTTTTTTAAATGGCAACCCTTTTGAAACAAGATGGCGAATGAAGCTGGCCAACGAACTCGGTCGAGACATTGGTATGTACTATGTACAGACCAAGTTACATCCAAATAGGTTCATAAATACGCCTGTTATCGCGTGACAAAAATCAGGTCGTTTTAAAATGTCAGCCACAAGAGAAATTCAAAATGCTTTTACTCAGCCATTTTTTTTTTAGATATAGACGAAAGAAAAACTGTTCCGGAATCTTTGTATTAAGGTCAAACACATACAAAAAAAATCTTTTTCATTTTCCAATTTTTTGGTATCTCATTTAAATTTTTTTATTTTTTTAAATGGCCGCCATTTTGAAACAAGATGGTGGATGAAGCTGGCCAACGAACTCGGTCGAGATATTTGTATGCACTATGTACACACCAAGGTACATCCAAGTCGGTTCATAAATACGCCTGTTATTACGTGAGAAAAATCAGGACGTTTCAAAATGTCAGCCACGCTAGAAATTCAAAATGCTATAACTCAGCCATTTCTTAAGCTATAGACGAAACAAAAACTGCTCCCGAATCTTTTTATCAAGGTCAAACACATAAGAAGAAAATATTTTTTCAATTTTCAATTTTTAATACCACATTTCAAATTTAAATTTTTCTTAAAAATTTAAATGGCCGCCATTTTTAAACAAGATGGCGGGTGAAGCTGGCCAACGAACCCGGTCGAGACATTGGTATGTACTATGTATAAACGAAGTTACATCCAAATCGGTTCATAAATACGCCTTTTATCGCGTGACAAAATTCAGGACGTTTCAAAATGTCAGCCACGCTAGAAATTCAAAATGCTATAACTCAGCCATTTTTTAAGATATAGACGAAACAAAAACTGCTCCGAAATCTTTGAATAAAGGTCAAATACATAAGAAAAAATATTTTTCCATTTTCAATTTTTTGGTACCACATTTCAAATTTTAAATTAAAAAAAAAAATTTAAATGGCCGCCATTTTGAAACAAAATGGCGGATGAAGCTGGCCAACGAACTCGGTCGAGAGATTGGTATGTACTATGTACACACCGAATTACATCCAAATCGGTTCATAAATACGCCTTTTATCGCGTGACAAATTTCAGGACGTTTCAAAATGTCAGCCACGCTAGAAATTCAAAATGCTATAACTCAGCCACTTTTTAAGATATAGACGAAACAAAAACTGCTCCGGAATCTTTGTATAAAGGTCAAATACATAAGAAAAAAATATTTTTCCATTTTTAATTTTTTGGTACCACATTTCAAATTTTAAATTTTTTAAAAAATTTTAAATGGCCGCCATTTTGAAACAAAACGACGGATGAAGCTGGCCAACGAACTCGGTCGAGACATTGGTATGTACTATGTACACACCGAATTACATCGAAATCGGTTCATATTTACGGGAGTTATAGTGTGACATAGGTCAGATATATATATATATATATATATATATATATATATATATCAATTTTGAACTGAGTGTGGTTTCGGGGTCTGGGGGTCATGATCGATGAAAATATACCAAAATTTTTTGAAATCGCTTTCCTCCGAACGGCTGCAATAGGTAGCTTTTTTGTAAAGAAAGCTACCTAATATAGTCCATCTGAAAGAATTATTGGAGGGGCCCAAGCCCTACGGGCCCATGTAACTCTACGCCTATGAGTTAAAGGCTACAAATTATATGATCTGAAGAGTAGAAAATTCTTTATTAGCCGAGATGTAATATTTGAGGAAAATATTTTTCCTTTCAAGACCAAACTCACTGACACAAACATTAGTGGCAAAGAATTTGTTACACTCCACATTGAAAACGAAGAAGTATTAGAAGACGACACCTGTCAACCAGAAGTCCAAGAATTGCATATAAATTCAGAACAAATTTTAGATACCAACAACTTAAATGAATTACCAATTGAGAATCATCGTGTAGAATATTCAGACACACAAGCAAGATATTCCACATAGGCGTAACCAGCCTTTTGAACGGGGGGGTGCCCAGACTTTTTAACCTGAACATGTTGGATACAAACATTATATAGTAAAACATGCTAAAACGGAACCCGTAAAATCGGTCGAATTTCCTTTTTAGACAGGTTTTCATCTTAGAAGGTATAATTGTGTGGTATTTCTTTTAAAAAGGTCTCAAATGCAATTTTTGTTTGCGTGAGGAGGGATGAGAAGGGGTTCAAAACATTAAAACTAAATCTAATGGTAAAAAAAAATATATGTAAATGTCCTTGCAGCAGTGACATAAGACAGTGACTAAGTGTGGTCACAAGTGTAAAACCTTTTGGCACTCTAACTTCTTATAATAATTATTATGATATTATAAATAATTGCCGAAACGTCAGTGAAGGCTTACTGTGGAGACACGAAAAGTTTTGGTTTCCGTTAGTCTGTCTGTCTGTTAGTCTGTCTGTCTGTTCCGCGATAACTGCCGCAAAAAGCATCCGATCGGCTTGAAATTCCCTGGGCATGTTGATGAGCTCCCCGGATTTAGCTGTATAGTTTTGGGTTAAATTTGGTTCATTCGTTCGGAATATACAGAACATTTTATTTTGTGATATAATGCTTTTCTATGGGAAGTCAGACGATTTTCAAATTTTCATTTGTTGAAAGAAATCGCTCATATGAATAATAGATTTAAATGGTAAATTTTGGATGCTGAAATTTTTAAATAAGAGTATTAAATTATTCTTATTAGTTTGCAATTTTGTCAAAACATTTGTCAGAGCTTTTAAATTAGGTGTATAACTTATGATAGAATTTTATACATGTGTTCGAATAATATAAAACATTTTATTTTATGAATTTACTTATATTTCATTTTTTCTTTTAACCGTTGCGTAGCAACAGCATCTCATCTAAAAATATCATAAATGTGAAAGTATGTATGGTTTTTTGAAGTCAAATCAAAGCAAAAGGAATGAATTAATGAATGCCTTTGTATAGATATTTGCATATAGATTTATTTAAACGCAGAAATGAAAATAGTATTTATATACTATATAGAATAATATTTTCATTTATTTATTCAACTATTTGATTATAAATGAAAAAGTTCGTTATTTTCATACAGAATAAACTGACATTATTCTGTTAAATTTTATAAACTTTATTGTTGCCAAAAAAAAATGAATAACAATTTCTCCCAAAGAGTTAATTTTAATTTGTAAGATTTTCACGTGCAAAAGAAAAATGGAATAAGCAAATAAAAAATAAAAAAAAAGGATATATAGGACAGGAATGAATACATATAAACATTTCACACCAAATACCACCTAAAATAGTTTTTGTAGCAGTATTTTCCCAGCACTACGAAGAAAGATTCCTCGATTTACACGATTTTACTTGGCCTTCCTTTTCTCATTCTTTGCGATTTCATTTTCGAAATTGCGTGCATTAATTGGCACAAAATTTTACATTTTTATGACTGAGATATATGTAAGGCCATACAAATAAGAAATTCCGTATTGTCTCCTATAAAATGTGATAAAGTGTTGGTTAATCATATATGTTTTTATTAAGAGGAGCAGAGCTGCCAAGCCTCCGGCGTTCTGGATACCAGTATTTTAATACAGAAAATGTTACTTTATTTAATTGAAACATTTGCGCGATTTAAAAGAACATTTTCTCTAAGATAATAGTGATGTGCAAAAAGCTTGAGACTTGGTATGTCTGGTGGGGAGTGAAATGTTTTACTTAATGCATTTATCTCTATTTTAATGCTACGTGAACAACGTCCGTGTAACAGCTTGTAGAGTGTAAAATAAATTAAATTATTAAAATAATCCTTATTACGAAAAATGAAACAGAAAGTCCGGCTAAGGGAAATGAAATGTTAGTTAACCTTTCGTTATTTGACCTGAACATAGGTTTGCGTCAAATTTCAACGGTATTTGTAACATCACGATTTTAAATTAAATGTAGATACTATTAAAATAAAATCACAAAAAATACTTAAAGGCGCCAAATCATGTTTATCTATTTAACGATGATGAATTATTAACTGTTAGGTTTAGAAGCCCCCCTACTTTAGGGTGATTTTAGTAAGTTAATGCCATCGAGTACATTTTTTGATATTTAGATTAGATCTTAGATATAAATATTGCAGAATGGTAATCAAAATTATTTTTTATAAACAAAATTTATAAAGGTATTAGATTTCTAAATTAGATGTTTCAGTTTACATTTCCAAAAGTTCTTTATCCATTAGATACAGGTATTTGTGGTTAGCAGGCAAGTAAATACTGCTGTATGGATATTAGGATAACGTAAAATGCTTGACCGAATTATTGCTTATCCTTATAAATCGCAGTGTAAAAAGAAATCTAAGATATAGGGTAATCATTAACTCAATCAGTAGAAAATTACAAATGCAAAATAAATTACACAACGGGGGGTTCAGTGGGGCAGACCCCCCCTGAAGAAATTTGCTTTATTATATAAAAATTACTAGAATAAGTAGCTCGTGAGAATTTCAGAATATCCTTACATAACAACGTGTTTAATTTAACGCTTTTAATGTCTGAAACCATCGAAATATTTTTTCCTTTTATAAATGTTTGTGTAATTTAAATAGTTTAAATTTTGTTTTTGTAGAAAGATTAATATTACGCAAAGTTTGATAAAAACAATGAGTTGCAGAGATGACGTTGAGGCTCTTGATCTGCAGATTTACTAGTTATAATATTCATTAATACCGTAATTTCCGGCCTATAATCCGCGGATCAAACAATCATGTTTCGACCTAGAAATTTTATTTCATTGTTGAAGTTAAATATTTATCGCGATTTAACAAGTTACGTTTTATGAAACTAGATTTCTGAGCCCGAACATAATTGTTTGATTCGCGGATTATAGGCCGGAAATTATGGTAATTCCTGTTTTTACCTCAGAATGTGTCGAATATATTAGGTAAAGCAGGTCATGATAATATACACTAAATTTTATCAGGATGAATAAAAATTATACTATCATAATGCGACTGTAATAATAAAGATAGGTGCTTGTCTGTCTCTCTGTGTGTGTACGCGCGCGCGCGCTGAACATTGAAAAAACAATGCAGCACGCACAGCCATAAGATTTGACAGGACCTGTATGCCTGAACTCATGCATATGGAAGACAGTTTCTGGAATTTTTCAATTAATTTTTTATGTGGATATTTTCTCATTTTGAGCAATTTTTTTTCAAATTAGTAAAAAAGAATCCGATTTCAATATTTTATTCAGTAAGCTTTGTCTTCTTTTCAATAACGTGTTTTCACGATTCTTACAGCGATTTTTCAGTTTTTTAATGTTATTTTTAGAGAGTATTTTTCGCATTTCGCAGTGATTTTTTTTCGACATTCCTAAAAGGAATCCGGTGTAAATCTGTTACCCAATTAGTTAATTTCGTTCCCTGTGGTTTTTTAATCTTTTCCGAATTTCTTATGCGATTTTTAGCGAGGGTTTTCGTGCTTTGAGGCAATTTTTTGACTTTTTTTGGAAACAGAAAAAAACTCTCCGGTAATTTTTGCAATTGCCGTGATTAAATTCGAATCGGATTAATGTCAAATCAGTTTTTATAAGAAAGCTGAGAATTTAATTTTGCTCAAAATAAAAAAAGCAATAATTCAAGATTAGCTTGTTTCGGGGCAGAAGAGGTCGTAGCTTGCCCGGGAGTACGTTGCCGAAGGCAGTTCCAACCCCCCCCCCAAATCCTAGATTTGTTTAATTCTATGTTCGTTTAATAAAAAAACAACCAGCGAAACTCCTCTAGTAATGAAATTTTCTTTGAGAGACAAGATTTGAAATAACGTGTGGGATCGCGCGATTTTTGCACAGAAAAAGTAGGTCCCGCATAATAAAAAATGTTGTGCAGTATTCCCCCCCCCCCCCTTCAAATTCTTTCCCAGGCCTGTGATTCTTCAGTGAGTATTTAAAAAAAAAATTTGAAGTCCGCGATTTTTATTTCTTTTATGGAATTTCTCAAAATCAATTCGTGAATCGGTCAAGGAAAAATTTGAGAATTTCTTCAAACGATCGTTTTAAAATATCGGGAATTTCGATAAAATAGTGCAGAAAGTAATCGCCAATTTCGTCAAAAGAATGCTAAAAAAATTACGAATTTCGATAAACGATTGACGAAATTTGAAAAAAAAATTCGTCAAAATGTCGCGGAAAAGTATAGAGAATTTTGTTAATTGGTACGGAAAGATATCGAGAATTTTCTCGATCGCTCGCGCAAAACTATCCCAAATTTCGACAAACGTACCAGTAAAAAAATCAGTTTTGTCAATCGGTCGCAACAGAAAATAAATTTCATCTAAGGATCGCGGTAAAAACGAGAATTTCGTCCCAGGATCGCAGAAAGAAAGGGCGAATTTCGTCAAAAGATTGCGGAAAGTAAAAGCGAATTTCATCAAAAGATCGGGGAAAGGAAACGCGAATTTCATCGAAGGATCGTGCTAAAGAAATGCGAATCTCGTCAAAGGATCGCGGTAAAGAAACACGAATTTTGTCAAAGGTTAGTGGTGAAAAGTGCGGATTTCGACAAAAAATCGCGTAGGAAAACGCGAATTTCGTCAGACGATTTTGGGAAAAAATTGTAAATATCATGAAATGATCGCAGAATAAAATCGCGAATTTGGTCAAAATTTACTGCACTGGGCTAAAAGGTTGAAACCGGGTTCCTTTTCTTACTTAAAAAAAAAAAAAAAAAAAAAAAACACCGCGAAACGAGAAAAAACTAAAAATCGTATAAAAATTTTCAGAGGAAAAAAATTACTATATTGACTTGAAAGATTGCAACCATATTCCTTTTACGAATGCCAAAAAATGGCCGCGAAACACGAAATTCAACCAACCAGCCAACCTCCAGATTAATTTGAATTTTCTGCGCCATTATTTTTCATTTTCAAAGGAGGCAGGTCTGTGTGCCCCCCCCCCCCCTTTCCCCCGAATAATCTTATTTTGGAATTATCGTTTCACATCTGCATTCCTTTTCATTTTTTTTTTTTTTTTTTTTTTTTTTTTTTTTTTTTTTGCTTCTATCTAGACTTTAAACTACGAAAGCAAAGAGACAAATAGTTTCTATCCTCGTCAAGAACTTGCGTTAATTTCTCGTGAAATTGCAGAAACATGCAATAGAAAGAACGGCGTTAAAAAAATTCTTTCACAAACAGAAGACGTTAAAGTGGGATTATAAAGCCACCTTTTTGACTTCCAATGACTAATACAGATTCTTGTAAATATTCTGGTTTAAAAAAAGATAAACAACATAACTTTCTTTAAAAAGAAAAAAAAAAAGAAGGAAAGAAAGGGAAAAAAAAGAACGAAAGAAAAAAAGGACGACGGTTTCTTTTTTTATCACATTTCAAAACTTAGGCTGTTATTTTCTGAACTAAACTAACTGAACTCTGCTTTCACTTCTTTTTTCTTTTGTAGATTTAGATTTTTTTAAAAATAATTATGCTTGAGTCTGCGCAAGCGGGGGGGTGCCCGGGCACCCAGGGCACCCCCCCTGGTTACGCCTATGTTCCAATAAATACAATGAAGAATCCCCAAATCAAAACATAGATCAAGATGAAAGTGCAATGGAAGAGGAAGAAATTGACTATGCAAATGACAATACAGCTGAAGAGCAAAGTATATCTTCTTGTGTCCAACAAGCCAGAAGAATGACCAGAGTGACATGACCTCCAAAATATTTAGACAATTATATCTTGTACAATGCAAAAGAAATGAAAGTACAAGATAAAGTTCCAATGACAGTTGCAGAAGCTCTGTCATCAGATGAAGCAATAATGTAGGGAATGGAAGAGGAAGAAATTGACTATGCAAATGACACTACAGCTGAAGAGCAAAGTATATCTTCTTGTGTCCAACAAGCCAGAAGAATGACCAGAGTGACATGACCTCCAAAATTTTTAGACAATTATATCTTGTACAATGCAAAAGAAATGAAAGTACAAGATAAAGTTCCAATGACAGTTGCAGAAGCTCTGTCATCAGATGAAGCGAAAATGTGGGGAATGGAAGAGGAAGAAATTGACTATGCAAATGACACTACAGCTGAAGAGCAAAGTATATCTTCTTGTGTCCAACAAGCCAGAAGAATGACCAGAGTGACATGACCTCCAAAATATTTAGACAATTATATTTTGTACAATGCAAAATAAATGAAAGTACAAGATAAAGTTCCAATGACAGTTGCAGAAGCTCTGTCATTTTTCCTTGTATACACACAGAGCAAAGTTCTTCTTGCTTTGGGTTAAGTTCATGTTTACTGCAACTCAAATTTATATTCAGCACTTTCAAAGCATTGTAACTAACGTGTCCCAAACGCCGATGCTATAATTCTTCACTAGAAGTTCTTGCAATATAAGCTATGGATTGTTTCTCTTCGATGACATAAAGTCTCTCTTTTCTCTTAGCGATAAAAACAGTTTCATCATTTTTCTCTGTTACTTTGGCTTCTCCATTTGCAAACTCAACTTTAAATCCCCGTTCTTCAATTCTTCCAACTGAAAGCAAGTTTCCGCCTAGATTTGGAACGTACAACATGTTTGCAAGGGTGACAGTTCTGGGTTCTTCATTTTCGTCATGTATAAAAATTTTTATATCGCCTATTCCAGTTACTCCTATTTTAGGGATTCCCTATGCAAGGGAATTCTTTTGGGTGTCTCTGTAAATGAACCGTAAAGACTATAGACTTCATTTACAATACCAAACATGCCATAGTGATACCCAATAACATTGAAGAATTTCAAGCCAACCGGGCAATATTTACATCGAAAAATATTTTTGACCAGGATTTCGGGTCAAATACTCCACTGTGCGGCGCTCCATTTTTTTATTTATTTATTCTTTTTTATTTACTTATTTATTTATTTTAAAATTTAAAATTTATTTTTATTTTATTTTATTTTATTTTATTTTTATTTTTATTTTTTGCTTCCCCACCCCCCTCCAATCCTTTTTCTTACGACAAGTCTGCACCAACAATTCGGCTTCTAACCCCCAGGTCATTCAGAAGTAGTTCGGGCAGCGGTGGCCCAGTTGGCAGAGCATCGAATCCGCAACTAAGGCCGCGGGATCGAGGCCTACTGCTGGCTATAATCCGCCATATACGCTAATGGCGCCTGGTGCATGTAAAATCCGTCGTGGGTGCAAAGTCCTCCAAGTTACCTGTGAATTATATACCTCTGGAGGTGCCTTGCCAGGTGAAGGTCTCGTCATCTGATCAAGGTTCTAAATTACGAGACCAATATGAGTAGCAATGTGCAGGTGCCAAACAACAGGATATAACGTTAAGTAACCGGCAAAACAAAGTATACACAAACGAGCAGTAGGCACTGCAGATAGGATGACGATCGAGGCAATGATGTCAGGTTTATTGCCGCTTCGCGGCGATTAGGCGGTCTTTCGCCCCGATGCCAGGTACTAAACCCGTTAAGCTGGGGCATCCCGGCAGGTAGGGGCCTGGTTATCGGTTAGAAAGAAAGAAAGAAGCGACAATGTGGCAAGAAGCAATGAAGTCTGAGATTGAAAATCTCCAAAGAGCTCAAACTTGGGAACTTGTACCAAAACCACCAGACACAAAGATCATTACATCAAGATGGATATTTCGCAAGAAGAAGGATGAGGTTGGAAACTGCGTAAAGCTCAAGGCTCGCCTAGTAGCCAGAGGGTATTTACAGACTCATGGTATCGACTTTCAAGAAACCTTTTCACCAGTTGTAAAGTTGAAATCAATTCGTATATTGTTGGCCATTGCTGCAGAAATGAACCTTGATATCCATCAAATGGACATAACAGCTGCGTATCTGAATGGTACTTTAGATGAAGATATTTATATGGCTCTACCAGAAGGATGTGTAGAAAAAGGAAGAGAGCACCTTGTTTGCCATCTCAAAAGAAGTCTGTATGGTCTTCGACAGTCTGGACGAATATGGAACTCCTGCTTAAATGACTTTTTGGTTCAATATGGACTTCAGAGATCAGATGCGGACCCATGTATATATTACAATTGTGAAAGAAGCCTAATTATTGGAATATATGTAGACGATCTCCTCATCGTTGGAAAACTACCAGATATCAAGAAGTTTAAGCAAGAAATCAAAAGGCAATTTACTGCAAAAGATCTAGGCCCAGATAGTCAAATGTTATCGATGAAAATGAGCAAGAATGATGATGGATCCATTACATTAGATCAGTTTGCTTATGCAACAGAAGTTCTTGAAACATTCAAAATGTCTGAAGCTAAGCCTGCTGCTACACCACTAGATCCAAACATAAAGTACAAAAAGGTTGAAGACCATCAGTGGGAAAACATAAAAGAAGAGAGTGGCAAGATATCATACAGACAGGCAGTTGGTAGTCTCCTTTATCTAGCATGTGGGACTCGTCCTGATTTAGCATATGCATCAGGCTACATGAGTCAATTCAACGAAAGACCAAGTGAAGAACACTGGAGGGGAATTAAGCACATACTAAGATATATTAAAGGGATTAAGCACAAGAAGTTGAAATTTATCAAGACTGGAAAAGGATTACAAGTTTTTTCAGACGCCGACGGGGAGGCGACAGGACTGATCGAAAATCCTTTAGTGGATACATATTTTTATTGGCTAATTCACCTGTCTCATGGTCAAGTAAAAAACAGACCATCACAGCATTATCTTCGACTGAGGCCGAATATGTGGCAATGTGTCATGCAGCAAAGGAAGTGATATGGATTAACAATTTACTGAATGAAATTTGTGAAGTTTTTGTGTCCATACCCCAAACAGTGTTTGTCGATAACCAAGATGCTATGCTTATAGCGAAAAACCGTGTTACCTCAGAGAGAAGCAAACATATAGACATCAAATACTTCTTCTTGAGAGATCTAGTGCATGACAAAATAATCAAATTTGAACATGTGCCATCGCAAGAAAATTTTGCAGATTTAATGACGAAGCAAGTATCTAAGAAAACTCTACAAAACTTGAACTGTGGAATGTACTGATGAGAATTCAGATAGACTCGCAGATTTTTTTTTTTTTTTTTTTTTTTTTTGTCTAAGGATTGAAAGACTTGCAGATTTTTGTCTAAGGACTGAAATAGACTTGCAGATATTTGTCAAAGGACTGAAATAGTTTTGTGAATTTCTGTTTACATTCCCAGATATTTGATTTACCATCCTACCAGTGTAATAGGCAAGGGGGTGTGTTAGAAAAATGCCTATTGCATCCTATTGCATAAAAAAGTTACTAAAAGTTCTAAAATAGAACAACAAGCAGAAAAAATCATACAGATGTTTAGTACTAAACAGATGTCAAAATACTTTAAAAGATTGTTCGTATAATTATTCAGGTGATTCCATTTTAAACTTTTGATTAGAAGCATTTTTTAAATTTGATGAAATACTGATTGTTTAAATTTGGCTTGTAGTCCATTAATTTTTAGACTGCAATATTACTTTTCCAAAAAAAGAAAATGATAGCGAATGGGTGAGCACCAAATTTGGATTTGCTCCCCCCTAAAAAGTCAAATTGCCCCCGTGTGGGCGTATGCCCCACGTTGGGAACCATTGCCATAGGCTCAATACTAATTTTAACTCCATTCAGAGACCTTCCCAGTTAAACTCCCTCCATGAGCGACCAATTTCTTTGAAGAAAATGAAACAAATTTCGTTTTTTCCTGGTCGCTTGAAGAAGGTTTTATTAGAAAAATAATTCCAGAGAGAGCATTATTCATCAAACTTCTGAACTAAGTTTAGAAGTTTTTTTTTTTTATTCCGGTAACTTTTAAGGGTTAACCCTTTTGTGCCTTTTTAGGTAATGAATTTATCTTTGATGACAAATTAAGAATGTCATTCAATAAACTCCCCTTCCCTATTCTGTCAGGAAACTCTCAAATAAATAAATAAATAAATGAAATCGTCATTACTTGTCCCCCCCCCCCCAAAAAAAAATGCATTTATCTACTGAACTTCGAAAGGACTTGGAAATAAAAGTTATAAAAGATAAAACCGTAAAATCAAAGCAAACGTCAATGTATTCATTTTTTAAACTCTACAGTAATTAACTTATGTAATTAACTTTTGTTTTGATACTTAAATTTTCATACTTTTTCCTAATGTGAAAATAAATTTTAGTAACATTGTTACATTTTTTTCAACAATTAAAATCTAGATTTAAACGTGACCTCCATTAAGAGACCTGGAACGGAAGTTTACTGGAGCTTACTGGAACGGAACGTAGTCGCTTTAGGGAGGTTTTACTGTATATATATACTAAGCCAAGCAAATGAAAAAATAATATATATTGTGCGAAAATATCTTTTTGCGCATAGGATAATTCCTTGATTTTTTTTTTTTTTTTTAGTGCTTCAGGAGTGAATTTTTATCGAGACTAGGGTGGAAATCATATTTTACGGCGAATATTATAAAAATAAAATGTAATTGATGTAGGTTATTTTAACTAAAAATATCTGCACATATATTTTTAAAGAGATAAAATATATGGGTTTTCCGTCTAGTTTGTAGGGAATAAAGTATGATTAGAATGTTTATAAATTTTCTACTGAAAGTATAAGTAAGTATTTTGCTTATACTAACAGGATTTTGAATTCCATTTATTTCTCATGTTTTATGATATATTTTGGTCTGTTATCGACACGGTATTAAAATATGCAATCATAAAATAAGAAATATATATACTAAAACTTTCTCTGAAAAACTGTCTAACTAACAGTGGAAATTCCATTGAAATCCATCCAGTATAGTAGATTACAAACAAATCTCATATGTTGATATCACAATCTTGGTTTATTAACAGCATTCTATTTATCACGGAAAATATAAGGCAACTGATAAATCATTTTTAAATAAATAAAAAGAAAATTGCTAAAAAGTTAAGATTTTTAGATCACCAATTGAATTGTTAAATTGTATCAATCAACCTACCAAACAAAGCACAACCAATAAAACATAAACACAAAACGCACAATCATGTGATCAATCGCCCATAAAAATTTTCTGAGTCGCATTGAACGGGCTAAAGCAGATGAAGTAGGTCACGTGATGCTTTTCCCGAATATTTTGGATTTTATCTGAGTGAACATAGGCATGTATTTCTGTTACGAAAACAATGTTTTGGAAGGATAAAGAAATATAGTCGTTGGTTTTACCTGTTTTGAACCATAAAAATAATGAAATAATTGAATTATTTTAAAAATCCTTTCTTCGATAAGACCTATTCCATGGCAAAAACTTCTGAGCGCGCGCGCGGTGTGAACTGCACTTCTGAACAGACCCAAAGTAACAGTGAAAAGTTTCCAAAAATGCAGGCTTCTGATTAGTCGAACAGTGACGTCATCTTATTTTTAGAATTGTTACTAAAGTTTATTTGGAGCTAGTAATCAATAGTTTTTAATTAAATAAATTATCAAAACACTGCAATTATTATACTGGAATGCATAATAATAGAGATACTACACTAGGAGTTCAAAAGTGTGGCCCCTGCCACCAAAGCTCACTTGCCGCAAGAGTTCTTGCATCCAGTTCACGAAAAACTATATCGGCGGGATTACACTCAGATGGGTCCGCAGCGGATTTGCCGTTAAAATTTCCCCAATCAAAGAGAAATGAATAGAAATCTGTTTATAGGGAGATCGCCACTGTTTTTTAAATTATAATTCAATCTTTCGAAATCTTTTTAAAGCCGATCACATTAGCGTGCATTTAGAGTCTGCGGTGTCTGGACGGGGGTTGGCGAGCGTAGCTCGTAGGGGGCCGAGCCCCCTAGTACATTTAAAAATAATAGAAAGTTATGGGGGAAGAAACTTTTCTGCAAAGTTAAATATTGAACCTATAACAAAAATTGTCAATTTTAATCGCTTAGCAATTATAAACAGTAAAATTACATATGAAAGGAAATTCCTAAATTATATCCATGATAAAATATACTAATAAAATTATCTCTCTATTCTAAAAATTCTAAAAAAAAGTAACTACCGCTGTCACTGCCGCCGCCGCCGGTTTTGAATTTTTTGTGACCGGAGGTCTTTCTTCGTTAATATTAAGAAAAACAATGCATACAAAAATATGAAAATCGGTAGTATTATACAAAAATGTTTGATAAACACGCTGATATAGACAGTTTTCAGATCGAAGAATTATTTTAAGAGATATTTAATGCTAAAGTTGGACAAAATCGTTCCACTAAAAAAGTTTTATAGGAGCAAAAACTGTTCATAGGAATTTAATCATTTTTAGATCATTTTATGCGTTAGAATTTGCCGGAGTGCAGATTGCATTAATTTTTTTATTTTGACTAGTTTTTTGAGGTTTTATTTCTATTTTAAATTCAGATTTTCAGCATTTCTAGAGATATTTTTAACAGATTTTAGAAAGTGATATTAATTTAAACTGTTGCCAACTGTATAAACAGCGGAAACAATAATGTTTGCTTCAAAAAAAAAAAAAATATTTATACGCGTAAATAAATTAAAAATTTATTTACACGTGACTATTATAAACAGAAAAAAACATTTGGAATTAGAATTAAATAATTATGTACAAAAAGCAGGAACTTATTAAAAATTACGTCATAAAAACTATAATTACAAGTGAATTTTAAGAGAGAAAGGAGTTTGTAAAACAATAAATTTATTAACATGCGTTAGAAGTCTTAAATAGGAGAAATTACGTCATATTTACGTCACATTACAGTTATTACATAAAATGAACACAAAATAATATTGCAAAACGGTTTAAATTTAGAAATTGCGCTAGACATTTATTTGATATTTTAAGAGGATACTTTTCAACTATTTTGTTAGGAAATCGCAAATAATATTTCATTTCTAACACAAGTATTTTCACCTGAATATTAAA
This sequence comes from Maratus speciosus, assembly GCA_963932465.1. Lineage (NCBI taxonomy): Eukaryota > Metazoa > Arthropoda > Arachnida > Araneae > Salticidae > Maratus > Maratus speciosus. The sequence goes on from OZ010788.1 coordinate 343,205,307, forward strand.
AAGACAAAAGAATAGTTTGGTCAAAATTACGTCAGATTAAAAACGATTAATTTAAAATGTCTCATTTAAAAGAACTTTCTTTTCACTTTGTTAAAAAATTCCAGGAGACAAAGACTCTGTTTGCTTAATTCCTTTTATATTAGCTTATTTTGAAATGTTGTTACACGTGTCTACGTCATCAAGTTATTTTTATTTCGATGTTTTATTTGTATTTTAATTAATGTTGTACTAATTAATTTGTTTTTTCGTTATTTAAAATAAAAATTATGTCAATTTGTATAATTTGGCGAGTGGTTTGGCGATTTATATAATTTGGCGAAATTGGTCGACGGGATAATCAAGTAGTACCGCAACGGATTTGGCGTTAAAATTCCCCAATCAAAGAGAAATGAATAGAAATCCGTTTATAGAGAGATCGCCACTGTTTTTTAAACTAGGACTTCCCTCAGAGGGATTAGTCTGAGCGATATTACTGAGAACATAGATTTAATAATAACATGTGGAAGCAAAGAAAATGAGATGTTATCTTTAATTGTCCATATACTGGGAAAAATTGAAATGATGAAAATAAACGAATTGTAGAATTACAAAATCTTATATATAAATTCGTATACACTGTTTAAAAAAATGGGAAATCAAACCATTCAAGACAGCCAAGCATGGATATAAAATTGAAAGTACGCAATATATTAAAAGTAAAATAGAAAATGAAACACTAATTTACTTATATCGGAATTTTAACTGTATAAAATGATGTCAAGAGCATAAACAGACGCTCCGCAGCAATTTGAGTAACTTTAAATGACAAATATATGATGTTTAAAAAGAATGGACTATACTTTATATGGTGTGTGCACCCCCGGAATAGTTAATATTTTACAATATCTGTTTTCCACGGATGCAATGAGGTTGTCGATAACATTTAAGGAATTCTCTTCTCAAAATCTAATATAGTATCAAAGTACCGAATACATCAAAAGTGGCATGCAATGCTTTGTTCGAGTGTGTTTTAGATATGCTCGATCGGATTTAAATGATGAGTGTATGCTGGCCACTACATACGCTGTATTGTTTTGTTTTCAAACATATTCTGCACAAGTTGAGCTGTATTTAGCATGTATTAAATAAAAGAAATCGGCAATGATTACAACATAAAGTATGACACAAGATCTGAATATATCGTCTGCATAACTTTTGAGCTGTCAAAGTGTCATTTGAAGTAATTTACAAATCCATACATATTTATTCAGCAAATCATGCAAGCTAACATACGCCAATATGAACCCGATTACAAAATTTCACCAGAATAAGTTAATATATAAAAAATCTACTAAAAAATCTGTTAATAAAAATCTGTATATAAAAAATCTGTTAGTGGCCTTGGCGAGAGAGAGAAAAGCCTAGAGAATGAGCACTTTAACAAGTACTTTCTGGCAACCTACTCACTGTTTCATATAGGTCTTTATTCAATATTTACACAATTTATTTAATGCTAGGTGGGTATCTATCAGTTTTGTTGCATTTAAATCGCATGTTTTGCGGAGGAAATGCAGCATTATGAAATACTTAAAGTTGCTGTACCAAATAATTCCAAATTAATGGTAATTGAGATCGCTTTCCATTAATTTCATCTTTTTAAATTTTGAATTTTTTAGAAACCATTCATAGAGACAATTGTATATTTTAAAACTAACCCGAAGCAAAATTTTAAGATTTTGGGCTCAGCAGTAACAGAGAATAGAAAATTTTTGAAAGTTTTTTGTTTCTGCCCTATTTTATATAGCGACATTTTTAGAAATTGTTCTATTGCGAGAATTTACGTCATGATAAATACAGCCATGTCAATTTTCATGTTTATATTCCTAACAGTTCCATGTTCTTCGTTATTTAGATCATCTTTAGATCTTTTTTCCGCTTTGATTAGTCTTTCTATTTTTTAGAATTCGTTCTATAACGAGCATTTACATCTTATTAATTACTACCATGCCAAAGTTCTAGTTTCTAACCCCAACAGTATCCCAAAAATTTCAGTATTCCAAATAAATCATAGTTTAGAACCTTTCTAGAAATTTTTACGTTTATCCGTCAAATTGAACCTTTTAGAGAGCGTTCATTACGAGTATTTACATCTTAAAAGTAACTACCGCACCAAATTTAAAGTTTCTAACCCAATCAATATCGCAGAAATCACAATTTTAGAACTTTTTTGCTCCTGCAGCGATGTAGGTTCTTGCACTGACATAAAATAGTCTTTTTTTCGGAGCAGAGATGGCCACCAACATTTTTTTAAGTTGGCTATGTAGTTTCAGAGATAACACCTCACAAACGTACAAGCATTAATAATATTATATACTTTATAATATTATAACGCTTTATAATATTAGCATTAGATGTACAGATACAAAAGCCATTTATCTGTTACAAACTAAACTGCCGGCGTTGCCCAGAATTTGAAGGATGTTTGTTCTGAAAAATCAATTTCAAAATTTAACATACAACACAAAACAAACATTAAAAAAAAAACAGTCGAAATGTTGTTGAATGAATCATATGAAAACGCTATATAAAAATGTATAAATGTATATAACAGACACAAAAGAATACAGCTATAAATGAACTTATTTCAACTTATAATTGGAGCAATAATGTTAAAATACGCCAATATTTCCATAATCGGGTTTTTATCATGCTTCAATACATTTTTCACACTCATATGATGTTATACTATATCCACCATGACCTTTATATTTCCAATATGACGTAATATTTTCCTCTTTCACGTGGAAACCTTGAAATAGAAAAGTTATGAAGTTATATTCACTTTCATTTAAATTCGTCAAACCATTTATTTCATTTTCATATTTCACGTGAATATCTTGCAATAGAAAAGTTATGACGCAATATTCACATTTTTTTTAAATTCGGCAAACTATTTATTTCATTTTCATTTTTCACGTGGAAATCTTGCAGTAGAAAATTATTTGTTGTAGTAATAATTTTATTGTGTTTTTTAATTGTTGGCAGCTGCTATAACGAAAAATGTTTAAATTTGATAAGAAATTGCTGTTAAATTGGTGGATTTTTATTAATTAAAAATTAACTATAAGTTATTTCGATTCCGGATTACTTTAGTTGTCTCGGCCATGTTTTAATACACATGTACGTATCTCTTCACAATTTTGGCTTCCAAATTGTGGATTTTTTTATAGAATTACAAACAGATAGATAGACAAGTTTTCATTTTTATATATCTCTCTATTCTATAAAAAGTAACTAAAGCTGTCACCGCCGCCGCCACTGCCGCCAGTTTTGAATTTTTTGTGACCGGAGGTCTTTCTTCGTTAATATTAAGAAAACTATTGCATACAAATATATGAAAATCGGTGGTATTATAGCGAAATGTTTGATCAACACACTCAGGGGCGTCGCCATGGGGGGGGGGGGTATGGGGGGGGAGCCTCCCCCCCCCAATATTTGTGAAGTTGGGAAATTTGAGCTTAGAGTTGGAAAATTCGGGATTTTTGAGACATTATGAAATTTTTATTGTTTTGGTGATTATGTTTCTGACTGAGTATTGTAACAGTAAGCAAGTTAAATTATCAAAAGAAATACAAAAAGAAATCAGACACACTCAATCTATCATTGTATTTTTCAGTTCTACAAAAATATTATACATCTACCAGACCTAAATTTCTCTACTCCTATCCACCAATAGCTGACTATCCAGTTCCGTTATTTCCTTCAAAACTTTGTTTCTTTCTCAAAATGTTCACCCTCCCAAAAGAGAATCCAGCTATTTTAATCCAAAGGGATTGCAGCTTCTTTTGAAAATTGGAGATCACTTGTAGCACAACAGAAAGGAATGTAGTCACCTACTTGAAACACAGCTGGGCAAGAAGATTTGATGAGTTTTCACAAATTGCACTAATTTTGCGATTTTTGGACAATATTTTACTCATTCTCGTGATTTTTTTTGCTCCGAAAATTAGTTAACCCTTCCCTGTCATGACAAAAGCATTATATGACCAAATGTGAATATAAGAAGTCGTTAGTTTAGATACATTTGCTACATTTTACCTTTATTTGTATGCGGAAATATATATATGTCCTGTTCATTTATATTTATAGGTGTTTAGTAAATTTTAAACCAAGTCCAGTGTTGTGTATTTAAAGCTGTTCTAAAAAATGACTATAAATCTTACCACGAAAGAACCCTTCATAATAGGAAAAGAGTTTTCATGCAAGATTTTGGAGAATCTAAAAATCCATTCGAGGATGAAAAAGGTAAAAAAGTGGAGGATATGAATTTGGAACAGAAATATGACCATGAAAGCAGTCCATCAACTGAAGAAAAAAAATCGACATACAGGTTGACATAAACACTGATAGGTTGCACTTGAATAAAATTTTGAAGAAATAAAGATTTCCTTATAGACAAGTTCATAAACAATTATGAATACTAGGATGTGATTGAATAAGCTGGCTTCTGAAAGCGCCGTGGGAAAACGGTTTCACCAAATGGAATAGATAAAAATAATAGCATAGCAATGGACATTGATAGACATAAGTTTTACAGGGAAGAGTTATAAGAAATACAAGAAAATTTCGGCAATTTAGTAATGGGCTTAAATGACAATGTTCCCTATATCAGGAGAATATTGCACCAATACATTCCATATTTAAATTGCAATTGTGCAAGGCAAATTTGAGTATCACTAACTGAGAAAAGTTAATAATGTTTCCCCCTGGATATGAGAAACCGGATGTACATGACTTGCAGAGTCAAATAGAAATAAACCAAATCCCAACTCACTTAACAAATCTTTTCTGATGCCATGAAATCCAAAGACTATTTGGGTCACACTGTCAAACTATATACTCGTACCTTAACATTCACAGCAGCTTATCTTTATGGCGTTGCATCTAATGAAAGAATCTTTAGTCAAATAAAAATTTAATAAATATATATTGCAAGCTTCAATGAGGCCTGACAGACTTGACAGCCTAATGCTTTTAAAATGTGAAATTGAAATAGTGGATTTTATTAAACTGGACGATGTTAGGTTAGCTTCATCAGGGTTAGCTTCTTTGAAGACCAAAAGAATTGATGTTAAATGAAAACAATTTGGATGTGCCAATCTCAAAACCTTATTATATCCCATACATGTTAATACTTCAAAATTTGCAATCACAATGTTAAAATTAAATAACAATTCTATGCCCATAATAATGACTTCTAAAGGTTTAATTGTGTGCATTTAATTTATAATTCGTTTAATTGTGTGCCTTTAAAAAGGAGATAGAAGCATCGCATTTTTCAAACAAATCATTGAATTTCGACACCTATGCTCTTAGATGTCTGCAACCAAAATTCCAAACCCAAAGAGCTCAAAAGCGATACCTTTGGACAGTATACACCCAAGCCCAATAAGGAAGTGTAACCGAATATGAAGTTTGACTAAATTTCCGTGCATTAGTTTTTCAGATATAGCTAACGCAAAAATCGTGAAAACTGCAATACAGCAATGCCACAGATATATACAAAAACCTAATAAGCACTAAATTATGTCAAGGTTTAATAGCATATGAAATTTGATCAAATTCTGTGCAACAGTTTTTGAGATATAACTATCGCTAAAATCATGTAAATCGTGAAAAATACAGCATAGCAGCGCCACCTTTTGGGTAATTTACACCAAAAACTAATCAGCATTAATTTTTATCAAGGTATAACTGAATCTAAAGTTTTATAAAATTCCGCGAATTAGTTCTTGAGATAGAGCACCAACAAAATTTGTGTCACATTCACACAGACAGACATTTTCTAAAATCAGTCAAATCATGTGCAGGACCTTCTAAAACGTATCAAATCGTCGAAAACCAGTTGTAGATTTTTTTTACGAATTCAATACTTTCGTCTTGTAAAGACAGAAGAAAGTAAAACGGGTGTTTGTTTTTTTATTAAACAAACCAATAATTAGAATTTTTATATTTCTAGTTTCAAAATTTTTCTTTGGAAAGGAATTTTTTATGCATAAGCTTCATTGTCATTATTACACACTTTGTGTATATCACTTTAGTTGAATGTTGGAGGAATTTGTTTCAAGTTGGGAAATTTTCGAACTCTCCCCCCCGAAAAAATATCTGTAGCTACGCCTCTGAACACACTAATGCATACAGTTTTCAAATCGAAGAATTATTTTAAGAAATATTTAATGCTAAAGTTGGACAAAATCGTTCCATTAAAAAAAAATTTATAAGAGCAAAAGCTATACATGGGAATTTAATCATTTTTAGATCATTTTATTCAATAGAAGATCCCGGTCTGCAGATTTAATTAATTTTTTTAATTTGACTCATTTTTTGAGGTTTTATTTCTATTTTAAATTCAAATATTCAGCATTTTGACAGATATTTTTTACATATTTTAGAAAATGGTATTAATTTAAACTGTTGCCAACTGCATAAACAGCGCAAACAATAATGTTTGCTTCAAATAAAAAAAATTATTTACACGTTACTATTATAAACAAAAAAACCCCTTCAAATTAGAATTAAATAATTAGGTATAAAAAGTAGGCACTTATTGGAAATTACGCCATAAAAACTATATTTACATGTGAATTTTAAAAGAGAAAGGATATTGTAAAATAAATTCATTAACATGCGTTAGAAATCTGAAATAGAACAAATTACGTCACATTACACTTATTATGCAAAATGAACAAAAAATAGTATTGCAAAACAGTTTAAATTTAAAAATTACGCCAGACAAAATATTAGAGGTTAAATATTAGATTTTTTCAAAATTTTATTATTTGTCGTTTGATGTGAGGTGTTCAGCTAGAAGTATGCAAATTTTTATGTTTCCAACATAATTAGGGGCTGAGTTAGAAAAATTGCTTTAAATACACAAGTTAGAGCTCAGAGGGTTAAATATTAGACTTTTTCAAAATTTTATTATTTGCTGTTTGATGTGAGGTGTTCAGCTATAAGTATGCAAAATTTCATGTCTCCAACTTAATTAGGGGCTGAGTTAGAAAAATTGCTTAAAATACAGAAGTTAGAGACAGGAGGGTTAAATATGACTTTTTCAAAATTTTATGATTTATCGTGTTATCGCAAGTGTTCAGCTATAAGTATGAAAACTTTCAAGTCTCCAACTTAGTTAGGGGATGAGTTAGAAAAATTGCTTAAAATACATAAGTTAGAGCCCAGAGGGTTAAATATCAGACATTTTTAAAAATTTTATTATTTGTCGTTTGATGGGAGGTGTTCAGCTATAAGTATGCAAAATGTCATGTCTCCAACTTAATTAGGGGCTGAGTTAGAAAAATTGCTTAAAATACAAAAGTTAGCGACCGGAGGGTTAAATATGACTTTTTCAAAATTTTATGATTTATCGTGTTATCGCAAGTGTTCAGCTATAAGTATGCAAACTTTCATGTCTACAACTTAATTAGGGGCTGAGTTAGAAAAATTGCTTTAAATACACAAGTTTGAGCCCAAAGGGTTAAATATTAAGCCTTTTTCAAAATTTTATTATTTGTCGTTTGATGTGAGATGTTCAGCTATAAGTATGCAAAATTTCATGTCTCCAACTTAATTAAATTAGGGGCTGAGTTAGAAAAATTGCTTAAAATACACAAGTTAGAGCCCAGAGGGTTAAATATTAGACTTTTTCAAAATTTTATTATTTGCCGTTTGATGTGTGGTGTTCTGCTATAAGTATGCAAATTTTCAAGTCTCCGACATATATAGTTTCTGAGAACGGGCTCTGTGGCAGACGGACAAACAGACAGACAAAGGAGTGAGACAGGTAAAGTTTCGTTAGATGAACGAAACTCTAAAAACAAATGATGATTGTAACAACCGGATGATTGTAACAACATCCTAAAATTACATTACCATCAGCGATCTACCAATCCCGAATTTAGTTTATATTCGTTTCATATATTCTTATTCTTTTGTGCGGCCCTGTAAAATAATTCGCAATATTATATACAGTAAAACCTCTGAATAGCGGACACCCCCAGAATACAGAATTTGTCCTCTATTTAGAGGTGACCGCTACTGAGAGTAAAACATGTACAGTTATTTAAGAGTTGGTAATCGAAAAAATGTCCGCTAAACAGAGGTATCCGCTAATCGGGTGTGTCCGCTATGGAGGTTTTACCAGTAAAACTTCTGAATAGCGAACACCTCGGGAGGGCAGAATTTGTCCTCTATTTGGAGGTGTCCGCTACTGAGAGTAAAAAATGTACAGTTATTTAAGAGTTGGTAATCGAAAAAATGTCCACTAAATAGAAGTGTCCACTAATCGGGTGTGTCCGTTATGGAGGTTTTACTGCATAATAATATCATCCTTTACAAGAAAATTGCATGTTGTATGATAGACAGACAGACATCCAGAGAAAGATAACCTCCCGGATCAATAAACACTCATGTCTTTTGTTTTAATCATCCACAATTGTATGTCATACAACATGCCAGATTTTATGCAACAGGCTAAAAACGGTCACCGAGGTACGGAATACTGTATTATTATTTGTTTGCCCACCCAAACTGGTTGCCACGGGTTGTTGCAAGGTTTGTGATCACGTGGTTGAAACGGATCTATTCAATATTACTGCGTGCGTATTTTTTTTTATTTGCTCCATGTGTTCAAACCAGCTGTCTACGAAAACATCAACCGGTGAAAGTGACGCACACCAAATTTCTGTGACGTATGCAGATAAATTATGCTTTTTTAAGAGTTTTTTCTATATAATTTTTAAACGATTTGGAACTTATTTTTCATAGTAGGTGCATTCAGTAGGCGACCCTCATAGGCACCTTCTGGTGCAATCAGAAACGAAATCCGACAAATATTTTTTGAGTTATGCTTGACGAAAGGTTTTTATTAGGCTTTTTTTTTTTAGTAGGACATGGCGTTAATATCCATCGTAGTAGTAAAGTGTCCTGACAGTAATATTTCGCTGAGTATTAGCCTTCGCTTCGCTCAGACAATTATAATTCAATCTTTCGAAATCTTTTTAAAGCCGATCAAATTAGCCTGCATTTAGAGTCTACGGTGTCTGGACGGGGGTTGGCGAGCGTAGCTCATAGGGGGCCGAGCCCCCAAGTGATGTAAATTTTACAAAATATTAATAATCGTTGATAATTAAAGTAAATTTTTATACTGCTTGCTTTGCAAATCAGAAACTAATCAATGCGATGAAAAATAAATAATGTATTGTTTGAAAAAAATCAAACAATTTGGCTAATTGTTATAACGATTTTCTCTTTTTTTTTTTTTTTTTTTGCTTGTTTTTGTGTATTTCTCTCTTTTTTTTCCGTTGTTGACAAGGGAATTTGAGAACAATTTTCAGAAAATTTTCAAAGTATATATTTAAAAATAATAGAAATTTCTCGAGGAAAGTTTTCCGTTACATTACGGCCAATGGGAAAAAATGATTTCAAGTGCATTTTAATGATATTACAGCCTTTCGAACAGAATGAAATGGATACGCACTTATTGGAGTGCACTAAAATATACATTCAGTTCAATATTCGATGCAAAAAATATTTATAAAACTAAATACAGTACGAACGCACCTCATTTGCCACGTTTGACTACAATTTTCAACTTGTTATTGTATACAGGGCAGAAATAATAACTTTTCTTTTTAACAAAAGGCAGGGAAGAATTTACTTTTGACATTATAAATAAGATATTTTCATTACAGCAATCCTTCTATATATAAAAAAAAGTTTTGATTTGGAAATGGACCAATGAAAATCTGCGTAGATATTCCCGGCAGATCGGCATCCAATTTGAATGCTTAAGCATGGCCTTTCTTCGTTAATATGAAAAAAAAACTATTGCATACAAAAATATGAAAATCGGTAGTATTATAGAGAAATGTTTGATAAACACGCTGATGCAGACAGTTTTGAAATCGAAGAATTATTTTAAGAGATATTTAATGCCAAAGTTGGACAAAATCGTTCCATTAAAAAAGTTTTATAGGAGCAAAAACTGTACATAGGAATTTAATCATTTTTAGATCATTTTATGCATCAGAATTTCCCAGTGTGCAGATTGCATTTAGTTTTTTAATTTGACTTATTTTTTGAGGTTTTACTTCTATTTTAAATTCAAATTTTCAGCATTTCGAGAGATATTTTTTAGATATTTTAGAAAATTTTATTAATTTAAACTGTTGCCAACTGTATAAACAGCGCAAACAATACTGTTTGCTTCAAATTAAAAATTTATTTTACACGTGACTATTATAAACAGAAAATACAAAAAGCAGGAACTCATTGAAAATTACGTCATAAAAACTGTAATTACACGTGAATTTTAAAAGAGAAAGAATACTGTAAAATAATAAATTCATTAACATACGTTAGAAGTCTTAAATAGGAGAATTTACGTCACATTTACGTCACATTACACTTATTAGGTAAAATGAACAAAAAATAATATTGCAAAACAGTTTAAATTTAAAAATTGCGCGAGACATTTATTTGATATTTTAAGATGATCATAATATTTCATTTCTAACAAAAGTATTTTTACGTGAATATTTAAAAGAGAAAGAAAAGTTTGGTGAAAATTACGTCAGATTATAATTGTCAGATTCAAATTATAATTCCGATCAAATTAGCGTGCTGTTAGAGTCTGCGGTGTCTGAACGGGGGTTGACGAGCGTAGCTCGTAGGGGGCAGAGCTCCCTAGTATAAATAAAATTATGTATACACCCCCCCCCCCCCCAAAAAAAAAAGAAAAAAAAAGAAAGCAATCACTTACGTGTAAGAATTTATAATTATTGAATATACTAATGTCATAACAAAAATTTAATCATAAATTTTCTGTTAAAAGAACCCAGTTTTTAAAAATTTAAGTTCATAAAAAAGTACTACTTAATAAATCATTTATTAAAAATACTGATTAAGGCTGTCATCAGAAGAGGCTGTTTTTAACAGATTTTAAAAACATTTTTGTTCGGAATTGCATGAAATGGGCAGGTTTTGTGATTCATAAACAATGTAATCGAAAGACGTTTTCCATTTTTTAGTAAACACAGGAGATCTCGTCAAGTGGCCAGAATCACTTTAAATGCTACACGTAATTTATTTATTAAAAAAGGTAAACGCTATTCGATTTCAAATCGCTTCACCAGCCAGTTTTCTATATTTACATTTAAAAATGTATCAGTAACTGTCTCGAAATATTTCGCGTTGTTGACAAGGGAATTTGGGAACAATTTTAAGAAATTTTTGAAAGTATGTATTTAAAAATAATTGAAATTTCTGGCGAAAAAACTGTTATACAAAGTTAAATATTAGACACATAATAAAAATTGTCAATTTTAATCTCTTAGCAATTATAAACAGTAAAATGTCATATGAAAGTAAACCCACATCCATAATAAATATAATACTAAAATTATGATGTAATTTTACTGAATATTAATTAAAAATACATTAATAATAATTATATTAATAATAGTAATTAATAATATAATTAAAATAAATTTTATAGCGTTTGATTTGCAGTAAGAAACTAATCAATGCGATGAAAAATAAATAATGTGCTGTTTTGAAAAGTCAAACAATCTTTTTACTTGTTATTTGCTGTTTTCATTGTGTCAACAAAACACCATCATTTCACTTGGCGAAAATGTGAAATTATTTTCTGCTTATTTCACGTCGCCAAATGATTGCAACCTTTTTAAGTGGATTAGGAAGGAACACAACCTAAACTATATCGAATTGACAATAGGAGTGATGCTTTTCTATGCAATTATCTCCCCAAATAGTAGTCATAAAACTGTCAACGCATTTGGTGTTCACTTTCTGTCCAGAAACTTGTCCCTCCTTGTCATGGAAAACCCATTATACATCAAACGCACTGGCTGGTGAGAACAATAAAACCGACTGCTGACCGCAACTAGTAGGAACGTCCGTTCTCAGTTTAATACTTTATGAATTAGCTTTGCTAGATGAAAGCATGCTGACAATTCAAGTATAGGAATGGACTATATTCAAAATTTGGGTTCGAGGCTGAAAAAAGTCACGTGATACCGGTAATTTACCCAAAGAATTTCTTACTGATAAGAAGGGATGCTATTACTGCTTTCGGCATGAATTGTTTCACTGGCTTACATTACGTCTACGGAGCCTTCCCTTCTTTATGCTAGAAGTTTTTACCTTGACCACGTGATCATAACGTAGATGGAATATCTTCCATTGCCTTAACTTTCGTTGGGGCCATGTGGGATTTCTAGCAAAGAAGTTGACTAGTTCTTTCATTCGTGCTGGACACAGTTTGAAAATATATGACTGCGCTGTAAGCCTTCGATGAAGCATCAATAAAGCCGTTCATTACCACAGACTTGACATTCACCTTTAGAAAGCATCTTTGCACTTTTATCGATTCCAGCTCAGGTAATGTCGCGATGAAGTTTTCCCATTGTCGTGAAATGTGTAGAGGTAGATTTTCGTTCCATTCTAATTTAATTAACCACTATTGTTTCATAAATTTTTTTGCTTTGGCAGTCACTGGTCTAAAGAGACCAAAGACTCCCATGGGGAATTCACGTCTGACGGAATTGGCGCTTATGTGAACTCATTATCCAGTATTTATTACAGCCTAAGTTCTTAATTCAATGACAAGAAATTAAACATGGAAAATGCCGTTTTAAACTTAACGATTTGATTTTAACTTTAATGTAAGCAAATCTTTATGTTATATGAAACTTGATTTAAATACATTTAACTTTTCAGTATGCGCTCAGTTTTTATACCATAGAGTAAAATCTTTGACACTGGTGAACATCAATGTAACTTCATTGTACTACTAATAGCTGCAATTGTAGAGATTGATCATATTTTATTTTACACATGCTATTTTTTTAAATTAAGAAATTAAATAAGGATATATACCTAAATTCTTAAAGTTACTCGAAATACTTCTATAACACATACATTGTCAATCCTATCAAGAAGTGATCGCAAGGGGCTGGAAAAAAAGTTCCATTTTAGATAGGCTTTCGTGTAAAAAAGTGTAATTAATTTTACTTCTAAGATACACTGCCTCAATCGTCAATAAGATCTATTGTTCGTTTCGTCCGGATCTGGAAACTCTACCATTTGAGATAGGATTCCGTTATGGAAAGATTTCGCTTTCACAGGCTTTACTGTGCTTATAAGTACAGTAAAACCTGTTCTGACGGAATCACTATAGACAGGTGAAAAGCCTCTGACAGATATGTTTTCAGAAAATTTTATTGTATGGCAATCCATATCGGGATCACGTAATGCTTCCGTTTAAGGCAGGATTCTGTTATACATAATTACCATTTGGGCAGGTTTTACTATACATACATAAATAAACATATTTATAAAAATACAGCAAAACGTGTAAAAAGAGAACCTGTCTATAACGGAATCTGTCATAAAAGGAAATGTTCCATAGTACCATCGAAAAGAATACTATACAATTACACCTGCTAACACGAAAAACTGTTTAAAACGGAAATTTTCACCACTCTTTGCGATTTTATCTTAGCTGGTTTTACCATATAAATAACGTGAAGGAAAATTCTAGACCCCTCCCGAAAAGAAATCCTGGCTACGCCGCTGTCCTTCACCAATGATATCGAAATCTTATAACAGACTGAGCTCAGAATTGGGATCCTAAAAACAAGTTTGCTTGCAAGAAATATGACCTACTCAGGGGCGCCATTTGATGGGGGCTGGGGGGGAATAGCCCCCCCCCCCCAAGGAATTTGATTTTTCAGAAAGTTTATCAACCATCAATTGTCAGACTTAAAAAAAAGCAAAAAAAAAGCTCAAACGCTAAAATAATTTATCAGATTTTATTGCAATAAAAACATATGCATTAAATAAATACTTTATGCATGGAAATTAATAATTAAAAAACAATCCTATTCGAACTTTCTTAAGGTGAGACATATATCGTACTTTGACTAATTTTAAAAATACATGAGAGACATTTTCTTTTATTCTTTGCTTCTCAGCTGTGTACAACTGGATCCTAGGAAAACTAGTCCCTCATCGCTAGAAATGCCATAGATTAGGGACCAAGATGGGTCGTTTACGGCAAAATCTGTAATGGCAACAGTACTAGCGTCACTACCGACAAGGGGGGAGAATTAACAAGCCTCCGAAATTTACCTATGTTGAAGATATATGTTAACCCTCTATGCTTGGAATATCTATTCTTTCCTAAAACGAAGCAGGTGTCAGATGATATTCTATTCATGCTTGCTTTATTTATTTAGCTGCTTTTTATCCGTACTTGTATTGGTCACTTTTAACTTACAAAATGATAATTAGAGTAATAATATTTAAAAAAAAAACTAGAAAATTCTGTTAATAACGTAAATATGTAAGTTTATGAGATTAAATTGTAAAAAATAAAATTCAGGTATTGTGTTAATTTATTCATATCGAATAAAACTTTATTGAGTGTAATGTCAGTACCTCTATTTATTTTTAACTGTTAGATTTATATAATTCTAAAAATTTGTCGAAATGAATTTTTCCCCATCTGTAATTTTATTATTATTTATTATATGTTAATATTATAAATATTATTGAATTGATTCTACGTTATTTACATTAAAAACAATATTTTTATTTCATCTGTAAGAAAATAATAATGCGTAAATTTTAAAAGATTATTGTAACGATTGTTTAATACGTTAAACTTCATAAATTAATAAAACATCGGCTATAAAAATTTTCTTATCGAATGGGAATATTTATGAAATTTTCTGGGATTTGTAGAGTGCAATACTTCGTATATTTTTATACTACACCGACCATTACTTTATGTGTCTTTAAATCCAATTATATCATATTTACTTCATATATAGCATTCAAGACGAAATTTTTACCCTGTTTTTCGTTGCACTTAAATCGTTCACTCATCATGTTAAAAAAAAAAAGCATATATCCGTGCATGAACATAGAATAGATATTATATATATAAAATAGAATATCTACTCTATGTTCATGTATCGGTGTAAGATTCTACTGAAAACGTAAACATGCAACATTAAAAAAGAAAGATCTCAATAAGGTAGATACTCAATGATAAAGATTTTACAAGGATGGGGAGTTTCTTCCCCATTGTCACTAAAGGCGCTACGATCGCAACCGCATTACCATTACGCTCTATGGAAATGTCACATCTTGTATGTTAATCTATGAGAAATGCAGGGGTTGAGTTTTTTTAGATAGTTTTTTTTTTGCAGGGGGGGGGGGATGAAGGGGTGAGTATAAATTCAAGTTCTTAAATATCTGACTTTTTAACTTTGGATTATTAGTGTCACGTTATATTTCGCTGCAATCATTGCAATGTTATTAAATTATTTAATTATTTGCTTTATTAAATCATATTATATATGGTGCACTCTCAAAATTCTTCAACGCCTAGGAATGGAGTCTGCGCGCACCCGACAAAACAATTTCTTCAACCCAAAAATCGACAGACTTCCACCAAATACCAAAGTAAAATTACTCCATATTTTAACACGTTTATAATAAAGTAATCTATAATTTTATCCCTTATGTACAGAAATGAGCACAACGGTTATTACTATGAGCCACCATTAATAATCAAATCTATAGTTTTTCATTTGAAAAATATTCAGGGCTTCCTTGTTAAAACCCAGGTCATCCCGATCCCGACTGAAAGAGATAAAGCACAATCCGAAAAACTTAAAGTATACCTCACTCACAACGAAGAAAATACGTCAACCTTTCCTGCCGCAGGACTGTAATTTCATGCAAATACTTAAACCGCTAAAAAGATTTACATCGAATGGCAACCCGACCCGAAATGAAAGAAAATCAATCCATGTTTTAATAGAATTATTGTAAAAGAAGTCTACAATTATAAATTTAATATTAACTTTACCTTCTATGTAGAAAAAATGAAGATATATATATATATAGTATTCATTAATGTTGAAATATGTATCTTTTTCATTGAAAAATATTCCAGATTTCTTTGAAAAATTGTATTAGCACGAACTCACCTCATAATAATGAAAACGCAATCCGAAACAGTTAAAGCTTTACCTTACCTTTACTTGCAGAAAACGACTAATGAAAATTTTCTTATTGCTATAGATCACAAAAGTTGCAAATTTCGGAACCTATTCATGACGTTCGAGGGCTGATTATCTCATGACTGATTGAATTTCATGATTCTTTTTTCACGATCATCTGACGAAATTTGCGATTTTTTTCCGTAACCATTTCACGGAATTCATGTTTTTTTTTTTTTCAACCGTATCGAATTTTTTTTTTTTTTTCTCGTGACCATTTGTCGAAATTCACAACATTTTTCCGCAACCATCCCAGCAAAGAAAGAAACAGTGGGCCATCAGCTGGAAAAAAGATGGCAACCAGCAATGCTATCAGCGGTAAAGTGCAAGGGTGCCATTACTTAAACCTGTCGAAAAGTGTCCAAGCCGAATACAGCTGGCCCATCAGTGATGGCCAACAGCAGGCCAGCATATTTATGCCATCACATTACTTCAATCCGGCACTTTTCCTGCAGTGCTAGCACCTATCCCACTGCTATTCCTTTGCTGGCCCAGCACTTTCCCTTACAAAAATTTTTTATAGAATTCTATAAAAAAACGAAGTATTATATAATTATGGCCCTTTTTTCACCAAGAGCTATAGAAGTGTTTATAATAGAAATGTCTATAGAAACATTTGAACTGCATGTGGTCAACCTCCCAAGTACTGACCGCGTTCGATGCTGCTTGGTTTTCGTGATCGGACATGAACAACTGCTTTCAGCGTACGCTACGATTGCTCGTAGTTTTCAAGTTCTCATTATACAATTCAAGTTTGTTTCTTTTGTGACTTACGTTCCCAATCATTAAACTGGTATAGAAATTATGGCTTAGATGTGTTATTATCCCGGGGTAGGCCATCTTAGATTTTTTTCATGCATGAAAACTCCTTTTTCGCCAAGTAGTAATGTCGCCAATGGTTAAATATTGTTAATAGGTTAATATAATATTGAAAAAACTGGAATATAATAATTATAACTATTAATAAAAAAATAATTTTTAATTCAAGCCAAGAAAAAAAATCCAAGATGGCAGACCCCGGGATAATAACACATCTGTTCCGAAATTATTCTATTGTATAGAAATCCTATGTATTTTATACGCTTTTTTTTATTATTGTTTCTGAACTGCGTAAATTATGAAAACCGAAATCCTTTGTAACATAGTAAAACCAGATTTAAGGAGAAAAAAAAAGTGCGTTGAAATAAAGAATTTATTTATTCATTTACTTATTTATTTTGTTGGTGGCAATTTTGGTGGTGGTATTTTTTACAGTTTAAAAAAAAAAAATTAGCTTCACAGCTTAAATTGTGTTAAGTCATTTTTCATGCCATTTTAGATTTGTGTTCAAATACTCAATGTCTTCGATATTCGCAGCGCCACCTAGCGTAAGGGTTTCCAGCAGTAATACTGCAAAAGTTCTTGCACTTCCATGTAGTGGTGGGCCAGCGCATGAGATAAAACGGAAGCCCACCAGAATTTTATCTGACAATTTCCAACAGCAAAGTTGACTGAAGCTGTCCAGCAGTGGTCATGCAGTGGTGGACCATCAGCCAGCACTTCTCCATCATTGCCAGCACCTATCTTGCTGCTGGCCAGCAATTTCCTCTTTGCTGGGATATTCCAAATATAGACCAAATTCCATATTTGTTTCTGCGATCTTTTGACAAATTTCGCGATTCTTCTTCGCGATCATTTGTTGAAATTCCTGATTATTTTTTTCTACCACCAACTATTAATATTTGTAATTTTTTGCGCGATAGTTACACGAAATTTCATATCTTATTTAAACGATCATTTGACGAAATTCCCTTCGATTGTTTGAATAAATTTTCGTGATTTTTTGTGTAATCTTTTGACGAAATTCGCTATTTTTTTTTCGCAAACCTTTTACAAAATTCGATATTTTAGTTCGTACAATCATTTGATGAAATCTGCATTTCTTTTCGCGATCTCTGATGAAAGTAGCAATATTTTCCACGGTCGTTTGGAGAAACTAGCGATTTTTTCCGTGACTTTTTTTTTTTTTTTTTTTTTTTTTTTTTTTCAAAATTCGCGATTTTTTTCTTTGACCAATTGACGAATTGATTTTGCGGAATTCGAAAGAAAAAAAAATCGTGGTCTTTCACGAAAATAAAAAAAAATCGTAGAATAATCACATGTCCGTGAAAAAAAGTTAAGGAGACAAAATCACGCAGAGTTTTTCTTCAGAGAGGATTTTCCCATTTTCTATAAAGATATGTGCTGTTCTGTACTTTGTGCAATTCTGCACGTTTCCTGTTCCTTAAAGAAAATTTTTCCATGTCCTTCGCCAGGAAACTCTTGAAATGGCGCCCCTGTAGTAAAACCTGAAAAAAAGAAGCCGAAAGGGACTAGAAAATAGTTCCATTTTAGACAGGTCTCTCTCTTAGCAAGTATGATTGTATGACGTTTTTTCATCGAAATTTTATTTTTTTCCTCTTTGAAAAAGAATTCTGTTATAGACAGGCTTCGTTTTACAAGTTTTACTGTAATATATTTCTTTTCAGAGCTATACTATAGAGTGGATGGTTTAACAGACTTTTAGGATACCTGTAAAAATGGAACCTATAATAGAATCCTGTCTAAAAAGAACATTTTTCATACTCGATCTATTGAAATTTTACCTGCTAAGACGGAAACCTGTTTAAAACGAAGTATTTCATTAATTCTAGAGTTTCCATATTCAAAGTTTTTACTGTTTTTGTAAGCATGATTCAGTTTACGTCTCTCGTTCGAAGGGAGGGGGGGGGGGGTAGACGCTTGGATCCTATCCTTAGCTATATAACTTCCCTCAAAAAATCTTTGCCCCCCCCCCCCAAGAAAGTTCTGAAATGGCGCCCCTGGACCTACTCCGTACGTTTCACCTTTCACCTACTTCGTTCGCAGCATGACTGGGTTATTTCTGGTTACTCTGTTTAATTGACTGAACGTCTATTTCTAGCAGAGCCATCTATTGCTGGCGACTTGTACTATAACCAAGAATCACAGTACAAAAATTCCTGGCATCATACAGGAACATTGAATAGTATATCTCCTGAAAAAATTTCTCTAGCAACTCTCAACGTTTGCAAGTTTTCGAATTTTAAAAACAGTCAGTCCTTCTTAGGACACCCGGTATGTTTCTCATGTAAAAAACGTTCCGTGCGTCGGATTAAAGTCCTAAAATGTCTTGTGAATTCGAATTAAGTCAATTATTGTTATTATTATTATGAAAGCTATGCAAAGTATTGATTGTAATGTTATAGCATTTAATTGCATTAAAAATCTCTTTTAAATAAATACCTTTAGAATCATTCGATTAATTAATTTATCCTAATGCATGTATTATTAATTTCCTCGATAAAAAAGTGGAAAGTCGAATATTTAACTGTAATTTTTTTTTTTATAATAATACATTTCTATTTTTTCATTTTAGACACTAAATATGATAACTCGCCCTATAAAGGGTATACCAAAATTCTCGCAAGAAGTAATTTTGATAGAAAACACAGGTTTATAATTAAAAATTGAAATTTTTTTTATTGATTCATAAAGTATACAGTATAGGGTTATGAATTGAATAGTATATCGGGTAAATGGTCACGACGACTTTGCTAGGTGTCCCAAAATTCACACAAGATTTGAATTTTGCGCCATTTGTGCCTATATTGCAAGATACGGATATGGACGACATGTAGTTTCAACAAGACGATGCCACATCGCCAGGGCCGTAGCTACAAATATTTTTTCGGGGGGGGGGGAGGGGGCAGAATAAAAATAATTTCCCAACATACGTATAATTCAAAAATTTCCTAACTTGAAACAAATTGCTTTATTTTCCATGATATGTGCAATGTGTGTTTGTGATAACGATACCAATTCGTAAAAAATCCTTTCGAAAGAATAGTACCGAAACTAAAAACATAAAAATTATAATTATTGGTTTGTTTAATGAAAGTTTAAATACACCTCTTTTATTTAAATTCATAATCGCACCATATGAAAATACCGTCATGTTATTTTGAGATTTTGAGAAAGGTACAAAGTTTTAGAAGAAATAAAGGGACACTATTGATGGACAACAGTAAGGAAATTCAGGTCTGGTAGATGTATGATATTTTCGTACCACAGTTAAATACAATGACAAATTGAGTCTGGCTGCTTTTTGTACTTCTTTCGAAAATTTAACTTGTTTACTGTTACAGAACTCAGAAAGGCAGTAAAAATAAAAATTTCATATTTTATTTACTATTATTAAAAAAAAAAAAAAGAAAGAAAGAAAAAGTCTTTCAAAAAATTTAGAATTCCCCAACTCTAAGCTCAAATTTCCCAAGTTCACATATATAGGAGGGGAGGCTCCCTCCATAACCCCCCCCCCCCCATCACGACGCCTCTGCACATGTCATACAGACCGAGAAACAATTCAATTACTGCATGAATCATTTCCTGGTCGTGTAATTTTCCCTTTTGGTGATGAGAATTGGCCGTCCAGATCACGCGATTTAACGCCGTTGGATTTTTAGGAAATTGAGTGATGTATCAACGAAATTAAGTCACATTTATGTAAAACGGCCACTGAAAAATTCAACAAAAGAGTGCATATGTGCCAGCAAAACCATAGAAGCAATTTACCCGATATGCCATTCGCTGCATAACCCTATACTGTATACTTTATGAATCAATAGAAAAATTTACAATTTTTAATTATAAATTTGTATTTTCTATCAAAATTACTTCTTGCGTGAATTTTGAGACACCCTTTATTAATGTAACATTAAGGTTTATACATTTCTTCAATATAATTCTAAGGATTTCAACTGGAATCGCTTTGTTCATGCAGTCGGTTGAGTTAGAGAAATTTCTATTGTACTACGTGGAAAAGAGCATTATCTATTCCCATTATGTTTCATTAAAAATATGTGTAAAACTGGCGTTAATAACATAACCGAGCTGTAAAAGTTACTAAAAAACAATGAAAAAAAAGGCCATTTCTTATTTAAATTGTAAATTAGCAATCAGAATCATTGAAAGTAAATCGACAAGGTAAATGCCGAAATACAAAATTTTGTTTATTTTCAATTTCCATCACAAGTTTTTTTAAATTCAATTACTTCATGTTTCACTGAATAAGTTTAGATATATGAGAACAATTCAGAATTTTGGACGTTAAAAACAATCAGTGCCTTATTTTTCTTACGATCTTACCCTCTTCTCCCACTACAACAAGACCATGCAATCTCTGGAGTTCAGTTGTTTGCTTTTCTATGAGATCAATCCGCTTCTGAATCAGTTCATCTTCTTTTTCTTCTGTGCGTTTCAGGTTTTCATACAAACTGTTGAAACGTCTCTGTGTTTCAGATGGATCTTTGGAGAAATCCTTAGCACGAAATTTCAAGCATTTTTCCAAAATCTCAATTTTGTCCTGTTTTTGCTTGAGGTCCCTGCGCAAGGCTTCGACAAATGCTGTCCAGTCTGAATTTTCCTAAGAAATGAAAAAAAAACTGGTTTAAATTTAATTAAGAGTAGTATTTATTATACCATACAATTATATAAAATTGTAAGTCTATTGTGCGTTGTTACATCATCACATAAAAACTACTGCATGAATTTTAATGGGATTTTCATTAGAATGAAGAGCTTGTTTCAAGGTTAATCACCTAGGCTATCATTTTTTTATGATTTGGTGCAGAATTTTAGACGATACAGACTAAAAACTATTATTTTTTCATGCATTTTCGCATAAAAATTTCTTACACTTCATGGATTTAAATGTCGGATCAGGGTTAAGGGGATAAAATTAAATGAAAATGGCGTCATGTCGATCCAATTGTAATGAAATGTTTAAATTTTATAAAAGACTAGCAGCCTTCGCCCGCTACGCTAGTCGGTTTTTCTGTACAAACCGTGAATCAAGTGAAATATATCTGTGAATTAGATCATGCTTTTAAAGGCAAGATGGACATTAAGCTGGAATGCCCATCCGAATTGCTACAAACGATATGGACGTCATTATACTATTATATTTTCTATTGAGACAGACAAAATTTGAGATGTTAAGGACCTACTTTTTTATTTGATTTTTTACTGTAGAATTTGGTAAAGTACAATAGAACAACATGTAATATACTTATACCCTTCCTCTGAAAAATTATCAATGCAATTATCATCAGAATCCGTCCAATAAAACCTATTAAAAAGGCTAATCTTTCATAATTGGGCTCAACTGATTCTAGAACTTTCAGCCAAAATCCTTATAACCAAGCAACCTAGAACAATATGTGTTTTATACTAAAATATTCCCTGAAAAATTAACTAACTGAGCAAGTTCCACCAAAATCCACTTAGCAGAATTTTTTAAACTGGCAAATGTACCAAAAACTTCCCTAAATATTATCTAATTAACAGTTTGTCTCATCAAAATCCACTCAGCAGAACCTTTAAAAAAGCCAATTTTTCATAATCGTGTTCATCTGATTTTGAATTTTCCCCCATAATTATTTAAGGGGGTCCGGGACACATTTTCAAAAAAATTTTATTTATTGAGTTAAAATTTTGAATTTTTTTGTGATGGTTAACCATATCATTTGTAAACAAAATCAAATGATAAAACTTCTCATAGCTTTTAAAAAAAATTTTAAATTTTAAATTTATGAAAAAAGTGGTATAACTTAAAATCGTTATAACTCGAAATATTATTTGAAGAATTTAAATTGTTTTTCATTTAAATATACAGAAATATATATTTTTTAATTTAGAGCCATCATTTAAAAAAATATTAATAAAAAAAAAAATTAAAATATTTAACGAAAAAAATTACAAAAAAAGTGGTGCAACTTTTTAAAAAAAAATCATATTTTCAAATGTAAATATTTTTTTCAAATATGCTGGCTCAAAGGTAAAGTAAAATAATTGCAAAAGATATGTTCCGAGTTTCAACCCTGTATCTTTAACGGTTCTCGAGTTATAAGAATTTAAATATGGGAAATGGTGAAATAAACCTATCATGAAGAAAAACACAATTTCACAAGAACTCGTTTCCTTGACAACCATATCTTGAAAGACAGATTTTGAAAACAAACCAAAACAAAAAATTAATATTTCCTGTTCTAATTAAGATAGAAACATGATTCAAACATCATTTTAAGCGGAAAACGGCAGAGAAATATTTAATCAATAATTTAAAAAAAAATTGAAAATTTGAAGATTTTTGTGTCCCGGACCCCCTTAACTAAGCAACGTAGAACGATACGATGTACTAAATTTTTTTCTAAAAAATTATCTAAAAATGTAAGTCCCATCAAAATATTCATCAGAACTCAAGTTGTAAGCGGCCCAAACGAAATTTCTCTTTGCATTTCATACATATTATAGATAGATAAATTTAAATATATCTTTCATAATCGCGTTAACCAGATTATAGAACTCTCAGGGATGTAGTAGGTCTACTTTATATACCCACTGGATTAACTCTGCACACCTTTATAGAATATATATTCTCTAGTATATACACATTGCAAATAGCGTACATCCTCTAGTAATTTACTTTCCTGCATAGCATCAAAATCCATTCAGCAGGACATTAAATTAAAGGTAATCTTTCATAATCGGGTTCACCTAATTTTAAAACTCCCGTATCTATCACTAATGCAAACTAGAATTATTTGTTTTACATAAAAACACTTCTAAAATAAATTACTTAACTAACATTGCAAGTTATACAAAATTCTGCTCAGTAGAGCCTGAGTTACAGTCAATCGGAATGAAATAAGAATTTACGTTTTATATAAATAGTAGATGATGATGACTAAAAATGTAATTGCTGGTATTTGCGATTTATAAAACGCTATTGGCGGGATTTGTGCACGGCAAACAAAAAAGTACTCATTTTTTTTTTTTTTTTATCCAGGAGCAAATAACAAATTGAAAAATATTTTTTCTATTTAAAAAATTTTGAATATGAAAACTTTTATTAAGCAGTACAAACATTGCTTTCTTATTTAAATTAAATATTTCCGTTTTATAATATTTATTTCGTATTAAGCCCTTTTTCTTTGTATTTTAAATAAAATCAGTAACTGTTTTGGTATTTTTCCGTTATACCAACACCGATGTCGCAAAGCATAATAATTAGCGGAGAATGAAATGAAGCATCTCTCTATTCTAAAAAAAAGTAACTACCGCTGTCACCGCCGCCGCCGCCGGTTTTGAATTTTTTGCGACCGGAGGTCTTTCTTCGTTAATATTAAGAAAAATAATGCATACAAAAATATGAAAATCGGTAGTATTATACAGAAATGTTTGATAAATACGCTGATGCAGACAGTTTTCAAATCGAAGAATTATTTTAAGAAATATTTAATGCTAAAGTTGGACAAAATCGTTCTACTAAAAAAGTTTTATAGGAGCAAAAACTATTCATGGGAATTTAATAATTTTTAGATCATTTTATACGTTTGAAGTTCCCGGTGTGCAGATTGTATTTCTTTTTTTAATTTAGCTAATTTTTTGAGGTTTTATTTCCATTTTAAATTCAAATTTTCAGCATTTCTAGAGATATTTTTTACAGATTTTAGAAAGTGATATTAATTTAAACTGTTGCCAACTGTATAAACAGCGGAAACAATAATGTTTGCTTCAAAAAAAAAAATTTATACGTGTAATAAATTAAAAATTTATTTACACGTGACTATTATAAACAGAAAAAAACATTGGAATTAGAATTAAATAATTATGTACAAAAAGCAAGAACTTATTAAAAATTACGTCATAAAAACTATAATTACACGTGAATTTTCAGAGAGAAAGGAATTTGTAAAATAATAAATTAATTAACATGCGTTAGAAGTCTCAAATAGGAGAAATTACGTCATATTTACGTCACATTACAGTTATTACATAAAACGAACACAAAATAATATTGCAAAACGGTTTAAATTTAGAAATTGCGCTAGACATTTATTTGCTATTTTCAGCGGATACTTTTCAACTATTTTTCTTAGGAAAGCGCAAATAATATTTCATTTCTAACACAAGTATTTTCACGTGAATATTAAAAAGAGAAAGAATAGTTTGGTCAAAATTACGTCAGATTAAAAAAGATTAATTTAAAATGTCTCATTTAAAAGAACTTTCTTTTCGCTTTGTTAAAAAATACCAGGAGACAAAGATTCTGTTTACTTAATTCCTTTTATGTTAGCTTATTTTGAAATGTTGCTACACGTGTCTACGTCATCAAGTTATTTTTATTTCGACGTTTTATTTGTATTTTTATTAATGTTGTACTAATTTATTTGTTCTTTCGTCATTTAAAATAAAAATTATGTCAATTTGTATAATTTGGCGAGTGGTTTGGCGATTTATATAATTTGGCGAAATTAGTCGACGGGATAATCAAGTAGTACCGCAGCGAATTTGGCGTTAAAATTTCCCCAATCAAAGAGAAATGAATAGAAATCCGTTTATAGGGAGATCGCCACTGTTTTTTAAATTATAATTCAATCTTTCGAAATCTTTTTAAAGCCAATCACATTAGCCTGCATTTAGAGTCTGCGGTGTCTGGGCGGGGGTTGGCGAGCGTAGCTCGTAGGGGGCCGAGCCCCCTAGTTTGAAAAAAAAAATTGTTGATACAAAAAGGAGCATTTAAAATATATAATATTTGAAAATTACATACTTTCACCAACTATTTTTTTTTTAAATCAATACAAATCAATACTTAAAATAAAAGAAAAAATAAATATTTCACAGTAAAATAATAAAATAACGTCAATTTAATCTGCAGGTCTGAAATTGTAAATGTCTTTCAAGTTATCATTACAGCGTGGCGTATGTAATAAGCATGTCTGTCATTGCAAAAAACATTTCATTTTTTGAATGAAGGCGTTCAACGTTTTTTAACAAAACATTTTTATATGTATAATTCCTAAGTTCTGAAATAATTTTATTGCAGCTTTCCCGTCATCAAGTAACTGCCAAATGGTAAAATCCATGTCGATGTCAAAAATAAATGTAAGTTATTATTTAATAATAAATATTTTCTGTTTGTTTTGCGATGTTTTGCGATGCTACGATTAAAAAATACAACTAAAAAAATATTCACGTTCAATAAATAGCAAATCTTAATGTTTGGCACGGTTTGCA
Organism: Maratus speciosus; assembly: GCA_963932465.1. Lineage (NCBI taxonomy): Eukaryota > Metazoa > Arthropoda > Arachnida > Araneae > Salticidae > Maratus > Maratus speciosus. The sequence goes on from OZ010788.1 coordinate 343,231,556, forward strand.
ATAAAAATACTTTGCGGGGTTAGGATTGAAATAAATGGCGCAATAGTGGCGCATTTTGACATGATGTTGGTATAGGAAAAAAAAAACAATTTGCCTATTTACAATTATTAACCTTTTTTTTTTTTTTTAGTTTTCGAGGCGTTTGTAATATTTTTCTAACTCATATAGCTGTTTTAATTATTTAATCAAAAGAATTGATTAACAAAATTACTCAATTTAAATTTTCCCGTAGCTATAGTAACGGGAAAATGATACGTTACTATAGCTACGTATTAATACGTATTACTAAGAATGATAATCTTTGACGATTTTTAAAGATTATCATTCGAAAATTTGAGGTTTTGACGCCAAAGACATCGCCAAATTAGAAAAATATGAAATATCTCACGAACTATTGGACTTAAAAGAATTTAGTTAATACCATTCGATTCAGTATAAAAAAATACACTAAAATATGTTATCAGTTCAAAACTAACTATAAAATCTGATTTTTAAAGATTTTTTTAAAAGTTCGTTCTCTTTTTAACCCCCCTTAGGGGTGGAATTTTAGCAAATCCTTTCTTAGCGGCACTCTATGTCATAAGAAGTATTTTTACCCCAATTTTCAAGATTTTAGGTTCAGAAGTTTTGCCTGCGCGTTGATTAATACAAAATCCAGACTTTCTTTTATATATATAGATATGCACTTTTATTAAACAGTCTATATATCTATAAAAACATTTTTTACATAAAATTTTCCTTTTTTTAACTGAAGAGTAAAAAAAATCATGAATTTCACTAAACGTAATTTTTTTAAAAGTTTTAATCTTATAGTAACAGGGAGGTGAAAATGAAGTCATTTTTTCGCAATTACAGTAAATATTTTTAGATTTATAAATTGCGAAAATTCCGGTTTTCATTAGAATGTTAATTTCTTTTCATACGTAGAACATTTAGGTCTGAGATTAAGGTTTGTGAACGAAAATAATCTATAATGAGGGTAGTTTTCTTTCGGTTTTGACGGACTTCCAACATCTACAAAAAGTGATTAAAAATCGTTCTTGGACTTCAGGGACGTAAAGAACATATTTGACCTCATATTTTTCGGTGAAGACTTAGTTACGAGCGCAATTAGGAAGATAATAATAAACTGGGCAAGAAAATAATATTTGCGATCACCCTGTAGTAGAATATGCTCGAAATGGACTGTGACTATAACCAATGACTATGTAGGCCCTGTATAAAGTTTCTATACATTTGTGCAAGAAAAGCACACATATTCGTGAAGATATGAACATTTCAGTAAAATAATCGAATTTTTTTTTTTTTGGTTTTTTTTTTTTTTTTTTTTTTTGTTTACAGCACGCAGTTTTGAACCAAATGTTACGACAATTTCCGAAAACATGACAATGTACAGTAGAAATATTATATTGCAAATATGGGCATTTGCATGAAATGAATTTGAACGGCGCATGCGCGAACTATACCAAGTTTTCTTTTCAAAATTTGGTGGTCAGATATATAACAGGAAAACTATTATAAAAGGCCAGTCGAACAGTGATGTAATCGAAAAAAAAAAAAAAAAACCAGATGGTATACGCTATAGGTAGAGGGTATACACCATAGAGTACACGCCAGTGCTACGGAGAGTATACGGAGTTATTCAAAAGGTATATGGCGTAAACCACCGTATATCCTTCACTACATCCCTGCAGTCGAATATCGTGGGAATTCAGTAAGATGGTGATATAATGAGACGAATTTCAATTGTTTTCAAAAGAGGTTGTATGATACGAGATTTTCCACAAATTGTCAATCAACTAGCTCACTGTATCGCTGATATCTTCCTGAATTTTTTCACTATTCCACTAGCATTTTTTACATAAGTTGCCTTATATAGTTGAGTACAAAAAAAAAAAAAAAAAAAAAAATCGGTTTTGATATCGTTCGCGCACGTACGCGCAGTTAAAAATTGTCGTATCTCATCAAATATTTAATATGTAAATTTTTTACTTGCAATATTGTTGGTAAATAAATCATACGCTTTGTATTTATTCCAACTTAGTAAAAAAGGGCCCAGGTCGGAGGACCTTGGCACAGATAAATGTGTATTGACAAAGGAATTAGCTTACTATTTCAACAACATAACGTTCTTGGAAACTCATTTAAAAGCTATTGAGTGTTAGATTTTTAAAGTAGCTTCCCCTGGAAAGTAAGAGATATAAGTTATCTAGTCTATAAGTTTAATTATTCTATTTAAATTTATATATAAAAAATCATTCATGATAATAATAATAATGATAATAATAATAATAATAAATCTTTGTGCTCTTATTTCACTTTTAAAATTTTATTTGTAATTATCAAACTAATTGAAGGATTTTTGCTTCATCATACAAGATCCAATAAGTATCTTTCAATTTGTCAAAATTATGACCGAGGTTAGCTTTAATTTATTAAAAAAAAATTACCTTTGCGAGATTCGTATAAGTGGTGCGAAATGACGATTGTATTTCTTGTTTCCTATTCAAAACTACATTTATAAGTGATTCATAGTGATCCCTTTGGCGGCAGAACTTCATAAATGGATCCATGTCTCCAGTGAATACTTCTTCCTAAAAAGAAAAGCTACATCAGAAAAACTTGAGGTTTTTAGCTTCATATTTTTCAAATTTTGAGTTAAAAATCAATAAACAATCACCTAAATTTGAATGAAACCTATTGATTATCAAGTGAAACCTAATCCTTATAAAATCGGAAAAATTGTTGTAATGTACTCATGAGTGTTTCTCTGCTTTACTGCCAGAAAACACAGAAAATTCCTAATATTCAAAGTATCATAACTTGGTCAGTTTTAGCCATAAAATAATGGTATTTTAAAAATCTTCTGCGCAGACACGGAGCAGAATTTTTCTAAATATAAATTACTAGCAAACCCCGCGGCTTTGCTCGCGTAATAGTTGAAATATGCCAAGTGATATGTGCATGACTATTTTTTATTAGAAGAATACTTTTTGAAATAATTCAAAAATTGCAAATTAAGCCAGTTTGACAAAACTTCATTATAAAACTGCAATAGACAGAAATGAGATTTTAATTAATAAGAAGAACTAAAACTAATTCCAATTAAATGGTAATTTAAAAAGTATTTTGAGACTTTTATGCTTATTTCAGTATTCCTTTGAAGTTTTGAATTTTTTAGAAACCATCTTAACACATTTACATCTTAAAATTAACCATCATGTCAAATTCCAAGCTTCTCGTCTAACAGTCTACCACCTCTCTGGTGTTAGTGGCAACAACATAAAATGCCGAAACAGAGTTGACACACGAAAAGTGTTGAAACAGAGACTGTCACTATTAATTTGCCAACATTAACCTTGAAATCGGTTGGTACTTCCTAATATTCTATAGAAAACGCAATTTAGATGTTTTTAAAGGCTTTCTTGTTGTTCCTGCCAACCAGGTGGTAGTGACACCGGCATAAAATATAACCCGTATAGGATCAGGGACTATTACTCTTGATTCGCAACCAATAACTTCTGTAATCTGTTTATTATTTCCTGAGATTCCATAGAAATCGTAATTTAGGACTCATTTAGAATGCTTTTCGCTCCTTCCCTTTGCTTAAACCCTTTTTAATTTCGAATTTATTTTCGACTGTTCCTAGAGGACATTTATATTTTATAAGTAACTACCGTGCTATATTTAAAGTTTCTAGCCTCTTCAGTACAACAGAAATCGCAATTTAGAAAGTTTTTTGCTCCTGCAACCCTCGACATAAAATATAGCTTATGTTTGAACAAGTTCTATCACCATCAATTTGCAACCATTGTGTTTGAAATCGGTTTCGTATTTCATACAACTGAATAAAAATTGTAATTTAGAACGCTTATAGAACGCTTTTCGCTCACTTCATCCTTTTAAATTTGGAATTTTCTTTCGGCAATTGTTAGAAAGAATTTGCATCTTTGAAGTAATTACCATTCCATATTTAAAATGTTAGGCCACCTCAGTTACTTAAAAAAAAAGAAAAAAATGCAATTTAGAACACTTTCTGCTGCTGTAATCCACATATGTTAGTGACAACAACTTAAAAGATAGGCTATGTTGGAGCTGGCACTGTCACCATCTATTTGAAACCATTACTTCTGAAATCGGTTTATATTTTCTAAGATTGCGTAGAAATCGCTATTTAGAACGTTTTTACAATGCTTTTCGTTCCTTTTCACCCTTTTTAAATTTCAAATTTTTAAGGAACTCTTCTCAGAGAGTATTTACATTTCATAAGTAATTACCATGCGAAATTTCAAGTTGCTAGCCCCTCAGTATCACAAAAATCACAATTTTGAACATTTCTTAAAATGCAACCGCAACGTGGTAGTGACGCCGACATGAAATAGATCATATATTGGAGCAAGGGCTGCCATCATATTTTTCCAACCATTACTTTTGAAATCGGTTGGGTACTTTCTGAGATTGTGTAGAAATCGCAATTTAGAACGTTTTTCGTCCATTTTCACCCCTTTTAAATTTCGAATTATTTAGGAAATGTTCTTAGAAATGATCTTATAAGTAACTACCATGCTTAGTTTCAAGTAGCTAGCCCTTGCAGTAATACAAAAAACGCAATTTAGGTCGTTTTTTGCTCCTCCCCCCCTTTGAGGTAGTGGCACTGTCACGAAATGCAGCCTATGTTGGAGCGAGGGCTGTCACCATCGTTTTCACACCATTATTTTTTAAATCGGTTCGGCATTTCCTGAGATTGCGTAGAAACCTCGATTTAGAAAGTTTTTTAGAACGCTTTTCCCTCATTTTCACTCCTTTTAAATTTCGAATTTTTAGGAAATGTTCTTAGAGATCATTTGTATCTTATAAATAACTGCTGTGCCTAATTTCGGGATTCTAGGCCCTTCAGTAACACAGAAATCGCAATTTAGAACGTTTTTTGCTTCTGCAACCCCTAGGTGGTAGTGACACGGACATGAAATAGAGCCTTTGTTGGAGCAAGGGCTGTCATCATCAATTTCTAACCATTACTTTTGAAATGGGTTGGGAACTTTCTGAGATTGCGTAGAAATTGCTATTTAGAACGTTTTATAGAACGCTTTTTGCGCATTTTCACCCCTTTTAAATTTCGAATTTTTTAATAAATGTTCTTAGAAATCATTTATATCTAATAAGTAACTACCATGCCAAATTCCATGTATCTGGACTCTTCAGTAACACAAAAATCGCAATTTCGAACGTTTTTTGCTCCTGCACCCCTTTAGGGGTTGTGACACTGACATAAAATGTAGTATATGTTGGAGCAAGGATTGTCACCATCATTTTGACACCATTATTTTTTAAACTGGTTTAGTACTTCCTGAAATTGCGTAAAAATCGCCATTTAGAACGTTTTTTCGAACGCTTTTTCGCGCATTTTCACACCTTTCTAATTTCGATTTTTTTAAGAAATGTCCCTAGAGATCAATAGTATCTTATAAGTAACTACCATTCCAAATTTCATGTTTCTAAGTCCTTCAGTAACGCAAAAATCGCATTTTTAGAACGTTTTTTGCTCCTGCACCCTCTTTTGGCCAGTGGCACGGTCATAAGATATAGCCTATGTTCTAAGTTGGACTAACACCATCATTTTGATGCCATTACTTTAGGAATCGGTTCGGTAGTTCCAGAGCTTACTTCCTACAAATAAACAATTTTTACCTCTTTATAATATTAGTATAGAAGTATAGATATAGATATAGATAGGCAAAAGGGCCATGTAGGAAAATTTTTTTTCCTGTTTTAATATGTATATAGACCTTTAAAACGAATGTCACATCAAAAATGATTTTTTTTTTTCAAATTGGGAGTGTATTTCGATCATCAGCAGTAATCAAAATTGCATTTGAATCACCCGGTATTCCTAAGAACTAATAATTGATGCATGAATATTTGTTATAAAGTACCTATACCAAATAAAGCCACGTTAAGGTTTCAGATCCTAATAAAATGTGTTATATCAAAATTAACATTTTAAATGCTGTTGGATATAATATTTATGTATATTTTTACAATATTAAACTATGTATACGTATACTCATATCGCTGTTTAATTGTGGTCTGGAGAATTCAAAACAAAAGATACTTTAAAGTGGATTTATTAGGAGGGAGATTCTCAGAAGGTGGGATCATAAAACGTTAATTATATGTAATTTTCAAAATTTTCAAATTTAAGGCCAATTTTTTTAAATAGTATAGTATTTTGTCTATAATTATAATATATAAATATTTTTAATAGTATGTCTACAAAATTATACACAAACATTAAAAGATAGCAACTATTCTGGAAAATTAATTATTAAAGCATTTAATTAGCAGTTGTGTACGTTACAAATTTTGGACATTTTTTCGCACGGACGTTACAGATTTTGGACGTTGCTCTTAATATTTAAAAAATTCTTAAGACTAAGAATGTAGTAAATGTGCCCTATAATTGTATGTGTATACATATATACCGGGTGTCCCAAAAAGGACTGACTGATTTTAAAATTCAATAACTTCCAAACGGTGACAGATATTAAAAAAATTCTTGCAGGAAGGTTATGCATAAAGTCAAAAGTTTTTTTACAGTGATTTTCGATTTTAGTTCGAATTACAAACAATAGATGGCGCTGCGATCAATAGAAGCTAAATTCAGGATCGATTTTTGGTACTTCGTGTCCCGGATAATACATTTCCATCTCCTTTTTCTGCATGGAACAACAGAAAGGACCAAAAATCGAGCCTGTATTTAGCGACTATTCTTTACAGCGCCATCTATTGTTTGTAATTCAAACTAAAATCGAAAATCACTGTAATAAAACTTTTGACTTTATGCGTAACCCTCCTGCAAGAATTTTTTTAATATCTGTCACCGTTTGGAAGTTATTGAATTTTAAAATCAGTCAGTCCTTTTTGAGACACCCGGTATATGTATAATTAACTTTTTGTTATCCAGTAATAATAATAATAAAATCAAATGCTTTGTTACGTAAGTTACTTTCGGACATAACGAAATACAGAAAAATCCTTTATAGAAAAGTCCTTCTATCTTCAACAAGTTGGAAATTGCTCGTCAAACGTGGCAAATGAGGTGCGTTGGTACTATAACTAGTTTTATAATTATTTTTTGCACCCCATATTGTACTGAATGTATAATTTTTTGCACTTCATAAAGCGCATAGTCTGATACATCATTAAAATGCACTTCCAATATTTTTTTCCCATTGCCCGTAATGTAACGGAACACTTTTGACTGTCCCTGTAATTAAACTATACATTCGATTTTACTAAAATTTGAAATAGCTCAACAAAATTTTGCAACAATTATATCTTTAAAATTTCAGATTATTCGGAAGGCTGTAATATCATTAAAATGCACTTGCAATAATTTTTCCCATTGGCCGTAATGTAAAGAAAAACTTTTGACTGTCCCTGTAATTAAACTATGCATCCGATTTTCCTAAAATTTGAAAGGGCTCGACAAAATTTTGCAACAGTTATATCTTTAAAATTTCAGATCATTCGGAAGGCTCTAATATCATTAAAATGCACTTGCAATAATTTTTCCCATTGGCCGTAATGTAAGGAAAAACTTTTGACTGTCCCTGTAATTAAACTATACATCCGATTTTTCTAAAATTTGAAAGGGCTCGACAAAATTTTGCAACAGTTATATCTTTAAAATTTCAGATCATTCGGAAGGCTCTCATATCATTAAAATGCACTTGCAATAATTTTTCCCATTGGCCGTAATGTAAAGAAAAACTTTTGACTGTCCCTGTAATTAAAATATACATCCGATTTTCCTAAAATTTGAAAGGGCTCGACAAAATTTTGCAACAGTTATATCTTTAAAATTTCAGATCATTCGGAATGCTCTAATATCATTAAAATGCACTTGCAATAATTTTTCCCATTGGCCGTAATGTAAGGAAAAACTTTTGACTGTCCCTGTAATTAAACTATACATCCGATTTTCCTAAAATTTGAAAGGGCTCGACAAAATTTTGCAACAGTTATATCTTTAAAATTTCAGATCATTCGGAAGGCTGTAATATCATTAAAATGCACTTGCAATAATTTTTCCCATTGGCCGTAATGTAAAGAAAAACTTTTGACTGTCCCTGTAATTAAACTATACATCCGATTTTCATAAAATTTGAAATGGCTCGACAAAATTTTGCAACAATCATATATTTGTAATTTCAGACCATTCGGTTAGGTAGTTTTTGCTCTGTTACATGCGGACAGACGGACAGACGGACGGACAGACGGACGGACTGAACGACGACTATAGGTGCTACGTATTTATATAATTACGAACGCACCTAAAAAAGCAATAAATCAGCCTGCCATCACTTAACGAAATTATGAAAAAATCATCCGTTTCCTTTATGCATTCGTTGTTTACCATTAGAACCACCTGGAAAAAAGTTAAAACTCTTTTTCTTGGTGGTACATTGGAGCAGTTAACGTTATGAATGTCCGAAATTGGCCTCTTTAGCATAAAATAATAAAATTTTAAGATATTTATACAAAGCTTTTACAATAAATTATGTCATTTTCTGTCTCTGAATAAAATTAAAAACTCAGTGTAAAAAAAAAAAAAAAATAAAGTCAATGATAATTAAAGTTATGTTTGAAAGGCTTAAAATTATGACGTGTGTCCAGTGCCCACCTTTTGAGAATCGCCCAGGAGTATATGTTTTAACCCCTTAACTATTTCTTTTTTTTTTTTTGACACAATAAATTAAAAGTCCTTCCGGCCAGTGCTGGGTGGAAGAGGTAGCTTTCATATTCCTTATTTTTAAAAAGCAAGCTTATATTATTCAAACACACGAAGCTCAATTTAGTGGAAACCGATTATAGGAGATTCAATCCTAATCTTTATCAATACTAAATCATTATGAATGAGAATTTCGCGAAATTAGTCAGCTTTATCCAAGCTGCTTTTATTTAAAGTAACTTATATTTGGTTGCCAAATTCGGCGATATCTTGAAGTTCCTACCATTTTAAGACAAGATGGTGGATGAGGCTAACGAGTGAACTTGGTCGAGACCTTAGTAATTCCTGTGCACATGCTCACTCACATCGGAATCGGTTGATATATACAAGTTCTGCCGCAGGCAAAAAATCAGATTTTTCAAAATGTCACCTACATTAGAAATTCAAACTGCTATATCTGAGCCATTTTCTAAGATAAAGACAAAACAAAAAATGCTCCGGAATCCTTATATCATGGTCAAATACTTAAGAAAGAAACCTTTTCCAATTTCTAATTCTTTTGCACATCACTTTAAATATAATTTTTTATTTAATTTAATGGCCTCCATTTTGAAACAAGATGGCTGATGAAGCTGGGCAGCGAACATGGTCGAGACATTACGATATACTATCCACATGCCTTCTTACATCGAAATAGGTTAATAAATACGCGTGTTATCACGTGACAAATATAAGATCGTTTCAAAATGTCAGCCATGCTAGAAATTCAAAGTGCTATAATTCAACCATTTTTTAAGATATATGCGAAACAAAAACTGCTCCGGAATCTTTGTATCAAGGTCAAACACATAAAAAAAAATCTTTTTCATTTTTCAATTTTTTGATAACTCATTTTAAATTTAAAATTTAAAATTTTTTTAAAATGGCAGCCCTTTTGAAACAAGATGGCGAATGAAGCTGACCAACGAACTCGGTCGAGACATTGGTATGTACTATGTACAGAGTTGGGCAGTATCGAAAATACATGTATTTGAAATACATTTTCAAAATACATTTGTATCTTGTATTTTGTATTTTAAACCGATAAGATCAAAGTATTTTTGTAATGTATTTTCTGATGGTTTTACAATATATTTTGTATTTTGAAAATACTCAAAATACATTTTTTCCAAATTTCGAACTGCCATGTTTAAACCGCACAGAGAAAAGCTGAGATTCATTAAAAGGAAATATGGGACTATCTGTTTTGATTAGTTTTCAAATTCTGTTCTGGAAGTTAATATAAACACACTTTTCGACTATTGCTGAGACAAGGAGGTTGATGAATATGATGTTTTGATACAGTAAACGTATTCTTGCTGATTAGTTACAAAAATAACTTTTATATATCTTAATGCTGCTGTGAGAATTACAAGAAAGAAAAAACATGTATTGTGATAGACCGGAAGGATCTTAAAGAGTTGCGCAGGTGCAGCGCTCTATTACCAACAGTTGCCCATTGACTGACCACACATATAAGGAGCTTAATTTTTAATTTCTGGTGTAGTAATTATATTTAAAAATATCGAAAAAGGATTTTTTAAAAATTCGCATGTTTCATTCATTAATATAAATTTTGTTAGACAGTAACCGCAAGAAAATTGCTACAATGAACTTTTAAAGGAACGATTTGACTATGACAAAATGAAATTTATCTTTGCAAATTTTGCATTCGAATTATTCCTACTTTTTATGAATATTTTATAAGTACTTTCTTTTGACGAATGTAAGAGCTTTCATATTTTTTCTGCTCTATATTAAAAGTTTCAAGACTTTCATAGTAAGTGCAAATGATTTCTTATTTCTTTGCGCTTATATATGGTTTGATATTTTAACTGAGTGTTTTAATTTTAAAACTACTTTATATGAATAATAATAATAATAATACGAATAATAATAATAATTCAACCTGTGTTAAAAATTATCTAATTTTTTCCTTTATATTTTTGCATTCAGTAATACATATTTTAAATTTCGTATGCATTATTTCTAAAATGCACCATAATCGAAAAGTTGTGCCCCAAATATTTTATTAGTGGAAGGCCTAAAAAATCTTGCGTAGTTGGGAGCTCTTATTAAACATACGCGCATTATATAAAAATAAGAAAATACATTTAAACACATTTAAATAATTTTATTCGTTGTGATTGTTCTTATAAGATTATTATAAAATATGTTCTTTTGTAGACATATACTAAGAAAGACTGATTGAAAAGACTGATTCTAGACTAATTTGTTTTTGCATTCTTCTAATAAATAAGAAAAAAGTATTGGAACCGAGAAAATTTTCGACTTTCGTTTTTTGCTTGATTTACACGTTTTGGGATGTCTTGAACGCGATTTAACTATTTTGGGGAAATGTGTGTCTGTCTGTTAGTCTGTGTGAGACACAATTTGTGTGGCCCTACAGTCTCAAGAATTAATGCATGGAGTTTAATAATAATCAAACTTCAGATTAAGATACACCTAGGTATAACTTAGCGTTGTGTTTATATCGCCCAACAGGTGGCACTGATATGCATAATAATTTTATTCCATGATAGCTATATTGTAAGAACCAATATACAGAATTTCATTTAACTGCATATAGGCCTGAACAGAAATACTTGCCGATTAACTTTTAGTGTATATCGGTCAGCAGGTGGTGCTGCTATGCTGGGTTTTTCATGATTTCCGCGATAATTATATCCAAAAAACTAATGGACAAAATTTAATCATATTATTTTAGATCTTCAAATAAATTAATGCTGATAAAATTTGGGGTGCATCGCTCAAGAGGTGGCGGTGTTATGCTGCGTTTTCATTATTATTGTAACATGTACGTAAAATTCTTGTTTTTTTTTTCCCCTTCCATGTCAAAATGATCATATTTGTAAATTAAATTTAAATGAAATAAGTACCACGTAGATTAAAGGTACCTTTTTAAAATAAATTTTTTGGTTCGTAGTGTTGATTTAAAAATAATCTGAAGTTGTCAGGTGTGCCGTGAGAGCTGTATCTCAAGAACTAGAGTACGGAATTTCATCAAACTTCATCATATTCAGTTAGTATGGATGACATTTTGGTGTACATCGTCCTACACATGATTTTTTTTTCTGTGTTGTGTTATTTTTTTAGGATTTTCGAGATTTTTATATCTCTGCACCTATTGAATAGAATTGCACCAAACTTTTTATGCTTTTTCTCAAAATCAATACAGTCTCAATTTTGGCTTAGGACACTCAGTAGCCGGCGGTGCTATCCTATGCCTCGTGAAAGAGATTCCTGATCGGATCCACAATCTAGAGGTCTGCACGGGTCAGAATTTACAGACCCGGCCCGTTTATATTTTCACAGTTCACGACCCGGTCCGTAAAAAAATCAGTGAAAATAGGCCTGGCCCGCGGAAAAATCAATTAAATGAGGCCTGACTCAATTTCTAAAAAAAAAAAAATCATAATTTTCAAAACATATAATTAAGATTCTTTTAAAGAATACTGCATACATATTTATGGGATAATTCTACAGTATATTTTAAAATTACTATGCGTTCGCGAGACAGAAAATACACAATAGCAACATTAATGGTTACTTAGAGTCTTAGACGTTTCAACATTCAAATAAAGATTCATTAAAAAAATAATGTAGTTTAGAATAAAAGAAAAAAGGAGGGTTAAAAACAGGATAATTTTTGAAGCTGTATAATAAAAAGCAGATTTGTGAAACTATATTTCTGCCATTTAATAAGGCTTTACTCAAATCCAAAGGAGCTTTCTGACACATTTCTGAATTCATTTCTTTTCGGAAACGCATAATATTGGCAGGTGTTCTTATTCAGAAACTATGTAATCGAATAACGTTATCATTTTTTGATAAAGGCAATATATCGTTGAGAAAATACTGTCAAAGTTAAAGTTTTGAATGGAATTTCCAGAAGCAATAGCACAGGAAAGGAGAAAAACCTGCAGTCACGTGACAAGAATCTCTTATATCTCGATAAGTAATTTATTTATAAAATTAGAAAAAACGTTTTTCGATTCCAAATCCCTTCAATAGTCAGGCCTGTCAATTTTAAGCCTTTACAGTAAAAAATTAGTCAGGAAATTTCTCATTGTTGAGCAGTGAATTTGAGAACCACCTTGAGGTATATTTCCAAAGATTCCGTTAAGAGAAGTTCATTATCGTTATTAATATTTTTACACAACATATTGCCTTCTCTACACAACACATCCTGAGAACAATAAAGTCCAGTTCAGGTCCTGTTTGAATATGTAAAAAAAAAAAAAAAAATGCAAGCCTGATCTCAGCCCGGCCCGAGTCTGCTGAAAAAATTAAGCCATGGCTCAGACACCGTATAACTGTCCGATACTGATCTCTACGCTGGACATGTTACATTTCTGTATTGATGTTGTCAAACTAGCATCGGCTCGTAACGCACATTTATACTTAATACTTATTCTCGCGAAAGTCACATTCATGGAAATGGCTCGTATTTTAAAGGCTTCGATTAAAGTTTTATAGCGGCCAGGTAGGCCCGCTTAATTTCTTTTATCGGCCCTGCCCATTTATTTTCTTTCTCGGCCTGGCCCGTTGAAAAAATTGTTCTAATTCTATCGACCCGGTCCGGTTGAAAATTCGCCTTCATTTTGCTGGCCCGGCCCGCGGACCGGGCCGAGTACAGACCTCAGGCTAAGCCCGGGCCCATGCAAACCTTTACCACAATCAATTCATGCAGTTATTTCTACTGAGTAACTCTAACTACCTTTAAAGAGTAGTTTATTCATTATTAGTTATACTTGCAACTTTCATACATTTTTAAGCCCATTGTTGCTCCAATCTTACAGTTTTGTTTAGGTCCGTGAAGTTAGCCCCTTGACTTCGAGAAAATTAAAAACGGAAAACAGCATAGGTTTGAGCGTCGTTTGAGCGCGTTTGAGCGACAAAAATTTTCGTTTGAGCGACAATCTGGAAATAGTTAGGAATAAAGTAAAATACGGGGGCCAACAAAGCGTGAAGTTGGCCCCTCAACTTCATGGGATTTAAAAAATGAAAAACACACAGGTTTGAGCGTCGTTTGAGCGCGTTTGAGCGACAAAAATTTTTACTTGAGCGACAAACCAAAAAAAGATATATTAAAAAACAACCCCGCGAGGGCTATTTACACGTGAAGTTGGCCCCTCGACTTTAAGAAAATGAAAAAAGAAAGACAGCACAGGTTTGAGCGTCGTTTGAGCGGAATTGAGAGACAAAAATTTTTGAACGAGCGAATATGCTTTCAGAGTTATTCAGCTTTATTTATTTCGATACGACAAAAATCACAGTTTGCATGCAGTACAAAAAAATAACTGTATTAAAATAATGAAAATATACCATATATTTGAGCATCCGAAGAAATTGTCTACGAATAAAGAATTCTGTTCCAGCAGCAATATTTTCACAACTAAAAAGCATTATTTTTGGACAGGGACACAGTTAAAAAGCATTATTATTGGACACAATTTGTGCACAGCCCCTTAAATTAATTATTTTAAAATCCTAAAGAAACTATTCGTTTGATAGTCCAAAGCTCTCGTTTGATCGATAAAAATTTTATTTGAGCGTCAATATTTTCATAGATATTAAACTTTCTTTTTTCCAAGGGGCTCAAATCACTGGTTGTATACAGCCCCTTAAAGTAAGTATTTTGAAATTCTGAAACCACCATACGTTTGAGCGTTCAGAATCCTATTCTGAGCTATAAAGATTTCTCTTTGAGCAAGAATATTTTCATAGATATTAAACTTTCTTTTTTCCAAGGGGCTCAAATCACTGGTTGTATACAGCCCCTTAAAATAACTATTTTGAAATTCTGAAAGCACTATACGTTTGAGCGTCCAAGATTATCATTTGAGCGATGAAAAATTTTATTTGACCGAATTTATTTTTACTGTTATTTAGATTTCTTTTTTAAAACGGTCTGAAATCTCAACTTGTATACGGCCCCTTAAATTAAGTCTTTTGAAATTCTAACTACACCATACGTTTGAGCGTCCAGAATCCTATTTTGAGCTATAAAGATTTCTCTTTGAGCGAGAATATTTTCATAGATATTAAACTTTATTTTTTTCCAAAGGGCTCAAATCAATGGTTGTATACAGCCCCTTAAAATAACTATTCTGAAATTCTGAAAGCACTATACGTTTGAGCGTCCAAGATTATCATTTGAGCGATGAAAAATTTTATTTGAGCGAATTTATTTCTACAGTTATTTAGATTTTTTTCTAAAACGGTCTGTAATCTCAACTTGTATACAGCCCCTTAAATTAAGTATTTTGAAATTCTGAATACACCATACGTTTGAGCGTTCAGAATCCTATTCTGAGCTATAAAGATTTCTCTTTGAGCGAGAATATTTTCACAGATATTAAACTTTATTTTTTCCAAGGGGCTCAAATCACTGGTTGTATACAGCCCCTTAAAAAAACTATTTTGGAATTCTGAAAGCACTATACGTTTGAGCGTCCAAGATTATCATTTGAGCGATGAAAAATTTTATTTGAGCGAATTTATTTTTACAGTTATTTAGATTTATTTTTAAAACGGTCTGTAATCTCAACTTGTATACAGCCCCTTAAATTAAGTATTTTGAAATTCTGAATACACCATACGTTTGAGCGTTCAGAATACTATTCTGAGCTATAAAGATTTCTCTTTGAGCGAGAATATTTTCACAGATATTAAACTTTCTTTTTTCCAAGGGGCTCAAATCACTGGTTGTATACAGCCCCTTAAAAAAACTATTTTGGAATTCTGAAAGCACTATACGTTTGAGCGTCCAAAATTATCATTTGAGCGATGAAAAATTTTATTTGAGCGAATTTATTTTTACTGTTATTTAGATTTATTTTTTAAAACGGTCTGAAATCTCAACTTGTATACAGTCCCTTAAATTAAGTCTTTTGAAATTCTGAATACACCATACGTTTGAGTGTTCAGAATCCTATTCTGAGCTACAAAGATTTCTCTTTGAGCGAGAATATTTTCATAGATATTAAACTTTATTTTTTTTCCAAGGGGCTCAAATCACTGGTTGTATACAGCCCCTTAAAATAACTATTTTGAAATTCTGAAAGCACTATACGTTTGAGCGTCCAAGATTATCATTTGAGCGAATTTATTTTTACAGTTATTTAGATTTCTTTTTTAAAAAGGTCTAAAATCTCAACTTGTATACAGCCCCTTAAATTAAGTCTTTTGAAATTCTGAATACACCATACGTTTGAGCGTTCAGAATCCTATTCTGAGCTATAAGGATTTCTCTTTGAGCGAGAATATTTTCACAGATATTAAACTTTCTTTTTTCCAAGGGGCTCAAATCACTGGTTGTATACTGCCCCTTAAAAAAACTATTTTGAAATTCTGAAAGCACTATACGTTTGAGCGTCCACGATTATCATTTGAGCGATGAAAAATTTTATTTGAGCGAATTTATTTTTACAGTTATTTAGATTTCTTTTTTAAAACGGTCTGAAATCTCAACTTGTATACATCCCCTTAAATTAAGTCTTTTGAAATTCTAAATACACCATACGTTTGAGCGTTCAGAATCCTATTCTGAGCTATAAAGATTTCTCTTTGAGCGAGAATATTTTCACAGATATTAAACTTTCTTTTTTCCAAGGGTCTCAAATCACTGGTTGTATACAGCCCCTTAAAAAAACTATTTTGGAATTCTGAAAGCACTATACGTTTGAGCGTCCAAGATTATCATTTGAGCGATGTAAAATTTTATTTGAGCGAGTTTATTTTTACCGTTATTTAGATTTCTTTTTTAAAGTGGTCTGAAATGTCAACTTGTATACAGCCCCTTAAATTAAGTATTTTGAAAGACTGAATGCATCATGCATTTGAGCGTCCCAAATACTGTTTTGAGCTGTAAAGCTTTCGGTTTGTGCGGATATATTTTTACAGTTATTTAGATTTCTTTTTTAAAACGGTCTGAAATCTCAACTTGTATACAGCCCCTTAAATTAAGTCTTTTGAAATTCTGAATACACCATACGTTTGAGCGTTCAGAATTCTAAACTGAGCTATAAAGATTTCTCTTTGAGCGAGAATATTTTCACAGATATTAAACTTTCTTTTTTCCAAGGCGCTCAAATCACTGGTTGTATACAGCCCCTTAAAAAAACTATTTTGGAATTCTGAAAGCACTATACGTTTGAGCGTCCAAGATTATCATTTGAGCGATGAAAAATTTTATTTGAGCGAATTTATTTTTACAGTTATTTAGATTTCTTTTTTAAAACGTCTGAAATCTCAACTTGTATATAGTCCCTTAAATTAAGTCTTTTGAAATTCTGAATACACCATACGTTTGAGCGTTCAGAATCCTATTCTGAGCTATAAAGATTTCTCTTTGAGCGAGAATATTTTCATAGATATTAAACTTTATTTTTTTCCAAGGGGCTCAAATCACTGGTTGTATACAGCCCCTAAAAATAACTATTTTGAAATTCTGAAAGCACTATACGTTTGAGCGTCCAAGATTATCATTTGAGCGATGAAAAATTTTATTTGAGCGAATTTATTTTTACAGTTATTTAGATTTCTTTTTTAAAACGGTCTGAAATCTCAACTTGTATACAGCCCCTTAAATTAAGTCTTTTGAAATTCTGAATACACCATACCTTTGAGCGTTCAAAATACTATTTTGGGCGTTAAAGATTTCTGTTTGAGCGGAGGTATTTTCATAGATATTAAACTTTCTTTTTTCCAAGGGGCTCAAATCACAGGTTGTAAACAGCCCGTTAAAATAATTATTTTTAAATTCTGAAAACACCATACGTTTGAGCGTCCAAGAATATCGTTTGAGCGATTAAAAATTTGATTACAGCGAAAATATTTTTACTGTTATCTAGCTTTCTTTTTGCCAAGCGGCAGAAATATCAGCTTGTATATAGCCCCTTGAAATGAGTATTTTGAAATTCTGAATGCACCATACCTTTGAGCATTCAAAATACTATTTTGGGCGTTAAAGATTTCTGTTTGAGCGGAGGTATTTTCATAGATATTAAACTTTCTTTTTTTCAAGGGGGTCAAATCACAGGTTGTATACAGCCTCTTAAAGTAAGTATTTTGAAATTCTGAAACCACCAAACGTTTGAGCGTCCAAGAGTATCATTTGAGCGATAAAAAATTTGATTTCAGCGAAAATATTTTTACTGTTTTTTAGCTTTCTTTTTGCCAAGCGGCAGAAATCTCAGATTGTATGCACACCCTTAAAATAACTATTTCGTAATTTTGAAAACTCCATATGTTGCAAAATATTCTTTTGAGATAAATTTCTCTTTAAACGGCAGTATTTTCATAGATATTAAACTTTCTTTTTTCCAAGGGACTGAAATCACAGGTTTTATACGGCCCCTTAAAATAAATATTTTGAAATTCTGAAAAGACTACACGTTTGAGCGTTCAATGTGCTGGTTTGAGCGATAAAGGTTTTTTTTTTGAGTGGCAGCATTTTTACATTTTTTTTTTTGTTGTTTGTTTGTTTCTGCAGCAATATTTTCACAGTTATAAAGCAATATTTTTCGAATAATTTATTCGAATTATTCGAATAATTTATATTTAAATAATCCAAAATATATTATATTGTGTTAGCATCATTACTTTAGAAATTTATTTATTATTTTTTTTTTTTTTAAGCATGTTCTGATTTCACATTGTTATTGATTCAGTTTTCGGTGTTTTTTCCTCCATGTGTTCCAGTATTTGTAAAAAAAAACCCGTAAAAACCTTTTTAAAAATTGTACATATGTATATATGCAGAAATCTGATATTAAATATTTTTTATTTTGTAAAGGTATGTTAATAGCCTTGAGCGCTTAAAATTTTAACTTTATGTTCATGAAATTGCTTGTTAATAATAGGATTAATTCTAATATTTGTTATATCCCAGAAAGTTTCTTGTATGAAGAATTCTAAGTGTGATTAAATACTTAAAGCCTATTGTAGGTTTTTAAATTACAGATTCATATTGATCCATAACTCATTACTTATGTGTCATTTAGCAATAACAATATCACAATTGTCTTTTATACAGTTAAAAAAACATTATTTGTAAAAACCTATGATCTGATTTTAATCCATTTATTTTTAAGCACGATTTATCATAAGGATTTACTATCGACAATGACATGATAAAAAACCTCAAAGATATTCTAAGAAAATGAATAACTGAACCATGAAGTATTTCATTGTTTAATTTTATGCATACATATGAATTATATAATGTACGTTGAAACTATAAATGTTTGTGAATGGAAACCCATTTTAAAATGCATATGCAAAAAATATTTTTTATCTACTCTCTCGAATACTTTCTGTCAGTGTTTGTACATATCACGCACATGCATCCAGATATTATTTTTATTCATTTTTATGAAATTAAACGTGATAAAAAACTAAAGACTGATTATTTTGGGCATTTGTAAATATATCATATATACCTGTATTTAAATTTCGAAAATTCTCATTTAAATCTGGTTCAAGAATATTAATAATTTCTTCGTACAGTTTTTTATTTCATTGTTTATTTAAGTATTGCGCGACAGCAAAATGAGTTACATCTATTCATACACACATACAGAGTACATATAAGAATAGCCAGTTGAATCTCAAATCCTCAAAATATTAAATAGCATTATTACCTCTCTCAGAGGGATTATTAACTTTCAAAGGCTCATTTTTTTTTTTTTTTTTTTTTTAAGAAAAAAGTTTTGCTGCCTTTTCAATCCCTAACCAATTTCTTTATGTACGAGTTAAAAGTAATTAAAAATAAAAACATAACCTCTATTGAAGAAGCTCTTTCTGTGCTTAACATTTTTATTCCAATTACTTCTTTTTCTATTATACATTTTTTATAGTAGTTGTTGAGCAGATGTCATTTTTTCATTCTTCTTTAGATCCAATTTGCTATAAATTTATTAGTATTGCAAAAGTAGAATGAGGAAATAACATATTGTCTACTACTAATTCTTTTACTTGCAGAAATTTAATATACTTGATATGCTTAATTTATATAAAATAATTATTAATTTGATTAGTTAAAGGAAATTATGACATTACAAATTACATTAGATTTAAATATAATTTTTAAGTGAAATGCTTTTTATGTCGGAAAAAACTTTCTTTTTACAAACTTACTCTACTTAATTTTTTACAAGTCTAAGGAAAAGTTTAAGCTTAGAAATTATTTAAAGCTTTGTTTTGTTTATTCATAAGGCAAATACCTACAGAAACTTTCCAAATTATGTTCATCTTCGATTTTAGTACTTTTTTATGTAATTTTAAACATTGAGAAAATTTATGATTTTAACCAATGATTTAAAAAAAAATTAGTTGATTAAAATCACGATTTAATCGCTGATTTAAATCATTTGATTGAAATCGTTGACACCCTAGTATTTATATATGTATATATGTTACAATTTTTTTTTTTAAATATTAGTTTTGTAATTCGAGGGGCTATTTCCTACAACTAAACAAAAATTTCTTCTTAATAAGATTAATATTAAGAATGAAGCGTGCAATATATATTTGTGTACTAGGCAGTTTAATAAAGTTTATACTTGTTATTTATAAAATTTTATAAATAACTGTGTATATTTATAAAAAAAAAAAATCAATACTTTAGAAATACTTATTTTAAAAAATATTTTGAATTACAGTAGAACCTCGATTATCCGAAGTAATTGGGACCAACCCTCTTTCGGAAAATCGAAATTTTCGGATAATCGAGAATGCTTCAATTTTAAGATTAAGGCGAAATATATGCAATATTTCTTATTATAGTAACAAGTGCTTAATAAAAATAAAGCATTAGAAAAATAGAAACAAGAATAAATTACCTGAATTCTAAATTTGAAATTAAGTACCTTTTACATATATCACAAGGGTTTGAAAAAATGCTTTGTTTGTCGCAGTTTCGATTGCCTTTGCTTTGAAGCTCTATCACGGAGTTTTTTAATATCATTAGTTCACCATCAGTATCACAGTCTTTCTGCTACTCCAGCCATGTCAAACATTTTTCGAAACATTCAAAAGCTTTAGAATTGCGAAGTTGTTCGTTTTCTTCGTTCCACTCCGCAGCTTACGGGAGCTCAAGTTAAATTCAACGGAACTCTAAGGCTAATGTCAGACGGACGTCTTTTTGCACGCTTTTTTACTTACGTATTATCAATACACAATGCCAAAAAAAGAGTTGAAAACAGATTTTGCACATAAGGAATGTGACAGAAAAAAAAAAAAAAAAAAAAAAGCTTTAAAAATGGATTTCGGTTAACCGAGAGTTTCAGTTAAAAGAGTTTCGGATAAAAGAGGTTCTACTGTAGTTGAATATTTTATATATTTTTTATTCTTTTTTAATATAAAAGTTTTACATTTATTTGTCTGTTTAATATAAATGTATAATTTTTGCTGTTTGATTAACAATAATATTTAAATAATATTTCAGTATATATAATGATTAATTTATATTTTTAAATTAATTAGTTGTATATATTATACATATAGTTGTCAATATATTCATAACATTTAACCATTTATTTTTATTCGTTCTTACTTCTTTCTTAATAAATTTAAACGGAATATAAAGTAATTCTGATATAATTATGACCATATAGTTTTAATTTGTTAAATTCGAATGATGATGATTTTGAATCATGTTTTAAAAGTTTATTTAAAATCACTCTTTTTCTTTTAGAAATACGTTTTCGGAATAATATATAAAACATATCCTTCTATATATATAAAAAAAGTTTTGATTTGGAAATGGACCAATGAAAATCTGTGTAGATATTCCCGGCAGATCGGCATCCAATTTGAATGCTTAATCATGGCCTTTCTTCGTTAATATTAAAAAAACTGTTGCATACAAAAATATGAAAATCGATAGTATTATAGAGAAATGTTTGATAAACACGCTAATACAGACAGTTTTCAAATCGAAGAATTATTTTAAGAGATATTTAATGCTAAAGTTGGAAAAAATCGTTCCATTAAAAAAGTTTTATAGGAGCAAAAATTGTACACAGGAATTTAATCATTTTTAGATCATTTTATGCATCAGAATTTCCCGGTGTGCAGACTGCTTTTAGTATTTTAATTTGACTCATTTTTTGAGGTTTTATTTCTATTTTAAATTCAAATTTTCAGCATTTCGAGATATATTTTTTACAAAATTTAGAAAATTGTATTAATTTAAACTGTTGCCAACTGTATGAACAGCGCAAACAATAATGCTTGCTTCAAATTAAAAATTTATTTTACACGTGACTATTATAAACAGAAAATATAAAAAGCAGGAACTCATTGAAAATTACGTCATAAAAACTATACTTACACGTGAATTTTTAAAGAGAAAGAATATTGTAAAATAATAAATTCATTAACATGCGTTAGAAGTCTTAAGTAGAGGAATTTACGTCACATTTACGTCACATTACACTTATTACGTAAAAATGAACAAAAAAATAATATTGCAAAACAGTTTAAATTAAAAAATTGCACGATGCATTTATTTGATATTTTAATATGATCATAATATTTCATTTCTAACAAAAGTATTTTTACGTGAATATTAAAAAGAGAAAGAAAAGTTTGGTGAAAATTACGTCAGATTCAAATTATAATTCAATCTTCCGAAATCTTTTTAAAGCCGATCAAATTAGCGTGCTGTTAGAGTCTGCGGTGTCTGAACGGGGGTTGACGAGCGTAGCTCGTAGGGGGCAGAGCCCCCTAGTGTATTTAAAAATAAATTTTTATACTGTTGAAATTTTTTTTGTACTATTACTTCAAATTTCATGTAAAACTACTGTAAATATTATTTATTTTTATTTTATATCTCTTCAATTGCAATTTAAGTTTAGTGAAATTGTGTTACTATTTCTATCTGATTTGAAATAAATCGTTCGAGATAGATGTCCGGGGGCTACAGTTTAAAGAGGACCTGAAAAAAAATAACATAAATAATTTCTTTATATAGAAGTTTAAAATGCACCATTGTATTCGTATTATGTTCAGAAAAAGGAAAAAAAAAACAAATCTTTTGCATTTTTACATTAAAAAGCTATGTTGGAAATTCAGTTTGATCTTATTTGGTATAATTTGTTAATAAAATATTTGATCAGCAATTGTGTATGTTCTTTATACACTAATGAGTTTATTATAATTTAATGATGAACTAGTAATTGAAATTTATTAATGAACAGATTAAATAATACACAAAGTATTCAGAAATTACAAACTTTGTCATTCTAATACGATTGTGCAAAATGATTGTAGTTTCCAATAATTTTTTAATCCACTGGCATTAATTTCTGGATATTAATCTCAAATGAACTAAATGCTGCGGCTCATGAAAATAATGTCTTATTTAAAGAAAAAGCGTATGAAATCTAATGAGATTGAAAAAAAAAATAATAATAGGGGAAAAAATATCGTTTTTTCTTCATACTATTATACTTCACATGCAGGACTATCGAATAAGTGTCTTATCTATTAGCCCTGGTTCTAACACCTGCAAAACCCAGTATTATCAGCTATCGTTTTTTGCATGATTTAAAAAAAAATGTCCGGTGTTTCCTGAAATAAGAGCTGCGTGACTAAATTTATGGCTCATGCAGGAACAGCTTCCCACTTGGTTCATTCCTTTCCGTCAAACTACAGTATATTTTACCCATCTTTGGTAGAAACCGAAAGGGGGAAATTAAAAGGGGCTGTATGAAATTTTGCAAGGTGTTAACTTTAGTTCTAAATCCCGACCATGAAAACAAAAGTTTAATTCCTTTTCCATTGATATTATGTTCTTAAATTTAAGGGGTGAAGGGGGGGGGGTGTTAGAATAGGTTTTTATAGATTGACGGAACTTTTGCATTTTCGTTAACATATTAATGGTTTTATTGCCTATTTCATCATTTAGTATCATTTGAGTGTACCAGTAACAGTTGTATCCGTCTTGTGACTTCTAAAATTGCCATCATAAAATGTGTTTTCTAAGTCTATATTAATAAGTCAACATTTTAAAATCCAGAAATACAATGATAGTGTACAAAATAAGGTTAAACCAGTTTCAGCTATTTTCCATTGAGATATTTTTTCTTTCATTTGTAACACTTTCTAACAAAACTGAATATAATTTATGAATACAGTTTGTCTATCTGCCATCAGTCTGTCTATTTAAGCTCTAACTTGCGTAAATATACTGGGATTACCATTACCATGCAGTTGATGCATGCTACTGAATTTTATGGTGGCATGTTCCAAAAATGAAGTGTTTAGAGTTTAAAATTCCAGTGCTTGTACAGAGATACTCAAAAGAATTCATTACATTCCGGTCTATGGAAAAACGCCAATTCTTAGTGTATTTTAATGTTGTTGCAAAATTTCAAACGTATTTAAAATAATATACATCACGAGGGTCCCTTAAAAGAGAACATGCAGTTTACTATACAATATAGTATGCATTGCACCCATCGTTCATTTACAGGCGCACACAAATGAACTCGGCTTAAGAAGTGATATGAATAATAATAGCTGCAAGTGAGTTCTCTGCTGAGATATGAGTTTTTAATTTAATTACTTTTTTGAATATCACTTAGTGAGCATAATTTGTAGAATTCTATAAATGTCCTGAGTACATTTCTGTATAGTGACGTAAACTGCTGTAGCGGAATTTTTGCTTCGCGTTTAAAAGTGAAGATTTGTAACAGTATTCCGAATGTGTTAGAAAGAGTCTAATAATGTACGCTAGAAGTATGATTTATTGTTTATGTATTTTTAAGGTTTTGTATTTTTAGGTTTTTTCCCCCGGTGCTGCCATGTTTCAATTCCTGTTAGTATTTCCATAGTATTACAGTCGGGGATGTGGGGCAGTTGGCCCCAGCTTCCTCGATAAACAGTCAGAAGTCAGTTTATGTTCACTTTTCAATCTTTTTTTTAAATTACACGAGCATAAACCAATCATTATTTTCACTTAAAACTGTTGTCAAATTAAAGAGATTATTTAAAAAACATTAGTATCTCTTAAGAGAACTAGAAAACTATTTTCTTAATAATAATAATAATAATAATAAGAGTAATAATAATTCTCATCTTAAAGAAGGCATAATTATCACTATAACATAATATTTTTATTCCACAGGTCTTTGATAGGCGCTCAAATGAATAGCATTTACAAAAAGCAAATAACCTTGTATGAGAGGTTGTAAAAAACTTTCAAATTGAAACATGTTATAACAAAGTTTCACATAACTAGATTAAAAAAAAAAATCTGTTAGAATTAAAACATTATAATTTTTGATGAAAATTATTATGATTATGATGAAAAAAATGCTCCCTTAAATATGGAAAACTACTGTCGCAAAAGCGAAAATTTTTGTCCATCAGACAAGTGTTAATTTATGGGGTTAAAAGTTTTGATAAAAGACTGCTTAATAACTGAAATTATTCCCATTAAAATTAAAATCTTGAACTTTCAAGCGAATACTTTAGACATCCAAATATATGGATTATAAAGAATTAATACTTTTGATACTACTGATTTAAGAAAAAAAAATCCTAATAACTGTGAAAATCTTGTCGATGGAATAAATATTTTTATCACTCTAATGTGTACTTTGGATGCGCACAAACGTATAGTGCGTTCAGAATGTTAAAATGCTTATTTTAAGGGGCTGTATACAAGTTGACATTTCATCCCCATGGTGAAATAAAGCTAAATAACTGTAAAAATATATCCGCACAAACCGAAAGCTTTATAGCTCAAAACAGTATTTGGGACGCTCAAATGCATGATGCATTCAGTCTTTCAAAATACTTAATTTAAGGGGCTGTATACAAGTTGACATTTCAGACCGCTTTAAAAAATAAATCTAAATAACAGTAAAAATAAATTCGCTCAAATAAAATTTTTCATCGCTCAAATGATAATCTTGGACGCTCAAATGTATAGTGCTTTCAGAATTCCAAAATAGTTTTTTTAAGGGGCTGTATACAACCAGTGATTTGAGCCCCTTGGAAAAAAGAAAGTTTAATATCTATGAAAATATTCTCGCTCAAAGAGAAATCCTTATAGCTCAGAATAGGATTCTGAACGCTCAAATGCATGATGCATTCAGTCTTTCAAAATACTTAATTTAAGGGGCTGTATACAAGTTGACATTTCAGACCGCTTTAAAAAAGAAATCTAAATAACAGTAAAAATAAACTCGCTCAAATAAAATTTTTCATCTTTCAAATGATAATCTTGGACGCTCAAACGTATAGTGCTTTCAGAATTCCAAAATAGTTTTTTTAAGGGGCTGTATACAACCAGTGATTTGAGCCCCTTGGAAAAAAGAAAGTTTAATATCTGTGAAAATATTCTCGCTCAAAGAGAAATCTTTATAGCTCAGAATAGGATTCTGAACGCTCAAACGTATGGTGTATTTAGAATTTAAAAATACTTAATTTAAGGGCTGTATACAAGTTGAGATCTCAGACCGTTTTAAAAAAGAAATCTAAATAACAGTAAAAATAAATTCGCTCAAATAAAATTTTTTATCGTTCAAATGATAATCTTGGACGCTCAAACGTATAGTGCTTTCAGAATTTCAAAATAGTTATTTTAAGGGGCTGTATACAACCAGTGATTTGAGCCCCTTGGAAAAAAGAAAGTTTAATATGTATGGAAATATTCTTGCTCAAAGAGAAATCTTTATAGCTCAGAATAGGATTCTGAACGCTCAAACGTATGGTGGTTTCAGAATTTCAAAATACTTACTTTAAGGGGCTGTATACAACCAGTGATTTGAGCCCCTTGAAAAAAAATAAAGTTTAATATCTATGAAAATACTTCCGCTCAAACAGAAATCTTTATCGCTCAAAATAGTATTTTGAACGCTCAAACGTATGGTGCATTCAGAATTTAAAAATACTCATTTCAAGGGGCTATATACAAGCTGAGATTTCTGCCGCTTGGCAAAAAGAAAGCTAGATAACAGTAAAAATATTTTCGCTGTAATCAAATTTTTAATCGCTCAAACGATATTCTTGGACGCTCAAACGCATGGTGTTTTCTGAATTTAAAACTAATTATTTTAAGGGGCTGTTTACAACCTGTGATTTGAGCCCCTTGGAAAAAAGAAAGTTTAATATCTATGAAAATATTGACGTTCAAATAAAATTTTTATCGATCAAACGAGAGCTTTGGACTATCAAACGAATAGTTTCTTTAGGATTTTAAAATAATTAATTTAAGGGGCTGTGCACAAATTGTGTCCAATAATAATGCTTTTTAACTGTGTCCCTGTCCAAAAATAATGCTTTTTAGCTGTGAAAATATTGCTGCTGGAACAGAATTCTTTATTCGTAGACAATATCTTCGGATGCTCAAATATATGGTATATTTTCACTATTTTAATACAGTTATTTTTTTGTACTGCATGCAAACTGTGATTTTTGTCGTATCGAAATAAATAAAGCTGAATAACTCTGAAAGCATATTCGCTCGTTCAAAAATTTTTGTCTCTCAATTCCGCTCAAACGACGCTCAAACCTATGCTGTCTTTCGTTTTTCATTTTCTTAAAGTCGAGGGGCCAACTTCACGTGTAAATAGCCCTCCCGAGGTTGTTTTTTAATATAACTTTTTTTGGTTTGTCGCTCAAGTAAAAATTTTTGTCGCTCAAACGCGCTCAAACGACGCTCAAACCTGTGTGTTTTTCAATTTTTAATTCTCATGAAGTTGAGGGGCCAACTTCACGCTTTGTTGGCCCCCGTATTTTACTTTATTCCTAACTATTTCCAGATTGTCGCTCAAACGAAAATTTTTGTCGCTCAAACGCGCTCAAACGACGCTCAAACCTATGCTGTTTTCCGTTTTTAATTTTCTCGAAGTCAAGGGGCTAACTTCACGGACCTGTTTTGTTTTTGTTATCTTTTGTTGAGTTTTAATTAATTTTGCTGCTTTATTTGGAAATTTATAATTTCTAAAAATTTAATCAGTTTTGTAAGTCAGCTTTGCATTTGACTAGCGCAATTTAATGCACAATCTTTTTTTTTTTTTAATGTATTTTGTATTTTAAATGTATTTTCAAAATACATGTATTTTGTATTTTGAATTTTTGAAATTTGGAAAGTATTTTGTATTTTGTATTTTAAGTTGAAAAAACAATGTATTTTGTATTTTGTATCGAAAATGGTTTTTCGATGTATTTTGCCCAACTCTGACTATGTACACACCATGTTACATCCAAATCGGTTCATAAATACGCCTGTTATCGCGTGACAAAAATCAGGTTGTTTCAAAATGTCAGCCACAATAGAAATTCAAAAGTCCTTCCGGCCAGTGCCGGGAGGAAGAGGTAGCTTTCATAATCCTTATTTAAAAAAAGCTAACTTATATCATGCAAACACACGAAGCTCAATTTAGTGGAAACCGAATATAGCAGATTCAATACTAATTTTTATCAATATAATGAATGAGAATTTCGCGAAATTAGTCAGCTTTATCCAAGCTGCTTTTCTTTAAAGTAACTTATATTTGGCTGCCAAATTCGGCAATTTCTTAAAGTGCCTGTCATTTTAAGACAACATGGTGGATGAGGCTAAGCAGTGAACTTGGTCGAGACCTTAGTAATTGCTGTGCACATGCTCACTCACATCGGAATCGGTTAATATATAGGAGTGCTGTCGCATGCAAAAAATCAGATTTTTCAAAATGTCACCCACAATAGAAATTGAAACTGCTATATCTGAGCCATTTTTTAAGGTAAAGACAAACAAAAAATGCTCCTGAATCCTTATATCAAGATCAAATACTTAAGAAAGAAACCTTTTTCAATTTCTAATTTTTTTGCACCTCACTTTAAATATATATATATTTTTTAATTTAATGGCCGCCATTTTGAAACAAGATGGCTGATGAATCTGGCCAGCGAACTTGGTCGAGGTGTTGATGTATACTATCCACATGCCTTCTTCCATCGAAATAGGCGAATACGTGTGTTATCGCGTGACAAATACAAGATCGTTTCAAAATGTTAGCCATGCTAGAAATTCAAAGTGCTATAAATCAACCATTTTTTAAGATATCAACAAAAGAACAAATTTTCAGGAACAAAAACTGCTCCGGAATCTTTGTATCAAGGCCAAACACATAAAAAAAATCTTTTTCATTTTCCAATTTTTTAATACCTCATTTTGAATTTAAAATTTAATTTTTTTTAAATGGCAACCCTTTTGAAACAAGATGGCGAATGAAGCTGGCCAACGAACTCGGTCGAGACATTGGTATGTACTATGTACAGACCAAGTTACATCCAAATAGGTTCATAAATACGCCTGTTATCGCGTGACAAAAATCAGGTCGTTTTAAAATGTCAGCCACAAGAGAAATTCAAAATGCTTTTACTCAGCCATTTTTTTTTTTAGATATAGACGAAAGAAAAACTGTTCCGGAATCTTTGTATTAAGGTCAAACACATACAAAAAAAATCTTTTTCATTTTCCAATTTTTTGGTATCTCATTTAAATTTTTTTATTTTTTAAATGGCCGCCATTTTGAAACAAGATGGCGGATGAAGCTGGCCAACGAACTCGGTCGAGATATTTGTATGTACTATGTACACACCAAGGTACATCCAAGTCGGTTCATAAATACGCCTGTTATTACGTGAGAAAAATCAGGACGTTTCAAAATGGCAGCCACGCTAGAAATTCAAAATGCTATAACTCAGCCATTTCTTAAGATATAGACGAAACAAAAACTGCTCCCGAATCTTTTTATCAAGGTCAAACACATAAGAAGAAAATATTTTTTAAATTTTCAATTTTTAATACCACATTTCAAATTTAAATTTTTCTTAAAAATTTAAATGGCCGCCATTTTTAAACAAGATGGCGGGTGAAGCTGGCCAACGAACCCGGTCGAGACATTGGTATGTACTATGTATAAACGAAGTTACATCCAAATCGGTTCATAAATACGCCTTTTATCGCGTGACAAAATTCAGAACGTTTCAAAATGTCAGCCACGCTAGAAATTCAAAATGCTATAACTCAGCCATTTTTTAAGATATAGACGAAACAAAAACTGCTCCGAAATCTTTGAATAAAGGTCAAATACATAAGAAAAAATATTTTTCCATTTTCAATTTTTTGGTACCACATTTCAAATTTTAAATTTTTTAAAAAAATTTAAATGGCCGCCATTTTGAAACAAAATGGCGGATGAAGCTGGCCAACGAACTCGGTCGAGAGATTGGTATGTACTATGTACACACCGAATTACATCGAAATCGGTTCATAAATACGCCTTTTATCGCGTGACAAATTTCAGGACGTTTCAAAATGTCAGCCACGCTAGAAATTCAAAATGCTATAACTCAGCCACTTTTTAAGATATAGACGAAACAAAACAAAAACTGCTCCGGAATCTTTGTATAAAGGTCAAATACATAAGAAAAAATATTTTTCCATTTTTAATTTTTTGGTACCATATTTCAAATTTTAAATTTTTTTAAAAAATTTAAATGGCCGCCATTTTGAAACAAAACGACGGATGAAGCTGGCCAACGAACTCGGTCGAGACATTGGTATGTACTATGTACACACCGAATTACATCGAAATCGGTTCATATTTACGGGAGTTATAGTGTGACATAGGTCAGATATATATATATATATATATATATATATATATATCAATTTTGAACTGAGTGTGGTTTCGGGGTCTGGGGGTCATGATCGATGAAAATATACCAAAATTTTTTGAAATCGCTTTCCTCCGAACGGCTGCAATAGGTAGCTTTTTTGTAAAGAAAGCTACCTAAAATGCTATAACTCAGCCATTTTTTTAGATATAGAAGAAACAAAAACTGTTCCGGAATTTTTATATTAAGATCAAACACATACAAAAAAATCTTTTTCATTTTCCAATTTTTTTGGTTCCTTATTTTAAATTTTAAATTTTTAAAAAAATTTTAAATGGCCGCCATTTTGAAACAAGATGGCGGATGAAGCTGGCGAACGAACTCGGTCGAGAAATTGGTACGTATTATGTATACACCAAGGTACATCCAAATCGGTTCATAAATACGCCTGTTATCGCATGACAAAAATCAGGTCGTTTCAAAATGTCAGCCCCGCTAGAAATTCAAAGTGCTATAACTCAGCCATTTTTTAAGATATAGACGAAACAAAAACTGCTCCAGAATCTTTGTATCAAGGTCAAAGACATAAGAAAAAAATATTTTTCAATTTTTAATTTTTTGGTACCACATTTCAAATTTAATTTTTTTTTAATTTAAATGGCCGCCATTTTGAAATAAGATGGCGGATGAAGCTGGCCAACGAACTCGGTGGAGACATTGGAACGTATTATGTATACACCAAGGTACATCCAAATCGATTCATAAATACGCCTGTTATCGTATGACAAAAATCAGGTCGTTTCAAAATGTCAGCTAAGCTAGAAATTCAAAGTACTATAACTCAGTCATTTTTTAAGATATAGACGAAACAAAAAATGCTCCGGAATCTTTGTATCAAGGTCAAACACATAAGAAAAAAATATTTTTCAATTTTAAATTTTTTGGTACCACATTTCAAATTTAAAATTTTTTTAAATTTTTTAAATGGCCGCCATTTTGAAACAAGATGGCGGATAACGATGGCCAACGAACTCGGTCGAGACATTTGTATATATATATATATATATATATATCAACTTTTGAACGGAGGGTGGTTTCGGGGTCTGGGGGTCACGATCGATGAAAATATACCAAAATTTTTTGAAATCGCTTTTCTCCGAACGGCTGCAATAGGTAGCTTTTTGTAATGAAAGCTACCTAAAAATAACTCCCCGGCACCAATTTTTTTAAATAAAATATTTGGCTTTGTACAATCGAAAAAGGTATGCCTTTTAACAAACTAAAGATTGCAGTTAAAATTAAGTGGTATCCAATAGCTTTTGGCGTCGAAGATAGGAAAATTCGGGCAAAACAGTTAAGGGGTTAAATGAGGCCATAATTTTCTAAATACATAATTTAACTTTAATTGAGAGGTATTTTGAATGTTTCACACCACAGAACAAAATAAAGAGTTCTCCTTGTGATACAATATTCTATAGCTGCTCTATTTACGAGCATGCCATTTCAAACAGCCAAAACTATTGATTCCACTTATACTTCACTATATTGTTTAGCACCGCTTTGTTAGATTCCACAGTTTTCTACAAATATTGACACAAAAAATGTTTAATTAGCTTTGGTAATGATAATATACGATGTAAAAACGAAGAGTAGCTTAATAAGACCTTATGCTGCCTGACCTTATTAGCGAATTTCTGTTTTTCACATATTTTACTTTCAAACACAAACATGAATAAAAATACTGAATATTTCAATATATTCACGTTAAAAAAGATCGTTAAATTATCTCAAAATTATTCAAAGATTGTAAAATTCAATCAATAATTTACACTACTTTCACATGAAAGATTATTTGCTCCTTTTAAAAACGACAAGTCGAAAATGACGACGAATTCGGTATCAGTTGTGTTTGAAACTATCCACACATATCAAAAACACATACAATGTCCGATATACGTTACCATTTTTCGCCCCGAGACCGTTCCTTTCAAGATTTGGGCTGATAGCCTTATTAAGAACATGGCCTTATTTGTTAGATGTACCTTATTATTTTAGCAGGAATCCTATTTCCGAAAGAAGGTCGAACTTTTAAATCGAAGAACTGAAAAAAAGCGTTTTCGAAAGTAAATGGCCTTAAAAGAAATATTTCTCAAACAAAAACAAGAAAAAAGAATTTTCATAGAATAAGCCATGTAAAGTGCTGTAAGTTTCAAATGTAAATTTCATGTGTAAAACCCTGCCAAAGTGGTGTGCAGAGCTGTCGTGTGTGGGAAAGTTTCCATGAGCGTACACAGAGGAGGGATGGGAGAGGGTACACTACCTAAATGCTTGAAAATAGTAAGATACAACTTGAAATATTAAGAGAACGTACCAACTAGACACCAATACCACACCTTCTGCCTAACGAAAATCCAGCGTACGCCCATGACCAATCACATATATTAGTTCTAATATCAACATCATTTTTTAATGCACATACAAAACGCACAACGATGAATCAGGTGTCATACGAAAGATTTTTGAAAAGGTTTTTGACATAGATATTCGTGTTTGTTAAAACACGTTGTTTTAAATAAATCAGTTAATTAAAGTTTTTCAGCTAAATTAAAAATTTTCAGTTTAATTAAAAATCAGTTAATTAAAAATATACAGTTAACTAAAAATTAAAGAAAAAAGGTATCGGCGAATAATCGCAAAGTTTGCAGTGAGAAAGTCTGTTAGGGGTTGACTGGTTTCATTTAAAAGTTGCACTTTCAAACGACAGCCATTTGGGCATACTCGTGTGTCGTATAACCATCATGGGGAGTTTCAAACTTCAAGCAACGGAAAAATAAGAATTTTATAAAAGTTATTATGTTTCATTACTTTTTTTTTACAGTTATTTAGCTTAAATTACCGCTTCAAAACGATGCAGCATTGATCCGATCAGTTTTGTAGTTTCAAACGTCTCTTGATGGTTATACAGAACACAAGCGAGCTCAAATGGCAGTTATTTGAAAGAGCATCATTTTAATGAAATTGTTCCGAACATTGCAGTTCTGTAACATCATTTTGTCAGGAATTTACATGTGGACTATGCTCTTATCCCTACAATGCACTTAGCCGCACTTTACCTTAGCAACCGGGTGGGAAACTATCTGGCGTTTTATGAGTACGTGAACTCTAGCTTTCAAGAGATCTATTAGCGGATTTGGTAGTGCATTGACCCTCTTACGGTTCGCCTTTCACTTTACGTGATAACCGTAAAGGTCACAAAGAGCAAGTTGTGAAGTGTGTAAAAATCCACTACTTTCAAAAAAATTTTTTATTTTATTTTGTAGATCTCATTCCTGTGTTCAAGGTTTCGAACTCTGTTCGAAACTTTTATTTTTTACTTAGAAATTTTTCTAAGTTTTACACGTACCATAAAATAGGACGAGTTGCGGCGCCTTGGCGTGGCCACCCGGCTCCTCGACGTAGGAGAAGCGTTGAGGCTAAGTCCGTCTCGTCGTCCCGGTCTTTTTTAAATTCCGGGAAGCCAGAGTAGCCAGTAGTGGTAGTGCGACCTGTCAAGGAGCTTAAAGGATTTGAGTTAAAGGAGTTGAGACATAGTTAAAATGGCTACTAATGAAAGTAACCAAATAGTGGACCTTGATGAGTCCACATTGAGTTCGGACCGAAGGCTGGCCGCCAGAGATTTAATTGGTAAGCTAAAAGTGCAGATTATGGCGGCCATGCCAGGCAGAGCTCAAAAAGATAGGACACAGCTGGCGGCGATTAATGCAGATCTAGATGATGTCTACGAGCTGTTCGTTGAACATGCTCTGGAGTTGGCTAAGGCCAGGCATGAAATAGAGGGCTTAAAAGTACAAGTGGCTGAGCGGGACCAGCGAACCTCGTTCGCGGACGTCACTCGGACGTCGGTTCCGGAAGAAACAGAATGTAGACACATGAAAAGTAAGCGTTCGGTTGGGAGTGGTAGGAAGACCCGTGCCGCAGGTCCGTCCACGGACCATGTCCTTCTGATCTATCCAAGAGATGGAAAGGAGGGATGCAAGTCCGTTGAAAAGAGAGTGGTGGAGGCCATAAAGCCTGTCGAGCTTGGAGTAGAAGTCCTCGGGAAAAGGCCGACCCGCTCAGGAGGCCTGTTGGTGCGCCTCAGCTCCCATAGTGACGCTGAAATTCTGGAGAAGGCTGTGAAGGAGGCGGAGGGGCTGAGGGAGACAGTGCAATGCTCTGTTCCGAAGCTCCGACGCCCCGTATTGTTATTTTCGATGTTCCTATTGACATCGAAGGGAGTGAAGTGATCGCAGCTGCTGCAGAGCAGGCTGGTGTGGAGGCGGATACCATGTCAGTTAAGTTCTCGATGAAGGGACGAGAGCTGAATAATTGGGTGCTGGAATGTGCCCCTTCTGCCTTCCACCGGCTATTAGATTTACGCCGGCTTGTCATTGGATGGTCGAGGTCGAAGATAAGCGAGCACCTACGTGCTACGCAATGTTATAAATGTGGTCGATACGGCCACATCAGTTCGTCTTGCAAAAATAAGGAGGTCTGCCTGGAATGTGGGAGCGCCAGGCATAAGGCGGGTAAGTGTAAAACCTTGTCCTGCCTTAATTGCAAAGTGGTAAACAAGTTTTACCCGGAACATCAGAGAGCAAATCTAGATCATTCTGCTCTCGACCCCTTTTGTCCTACACGTGCCTTGGAGTTGAGCCGTTTACAACGGAGAGTAGACTATGGTTAAGTTGACCATTGGGCAACAGAATGTGAGCAAATCCATAACGACTATGAACACTTTACAGAAGGATCTCGATGACTATGACATTTTGTGTCTTCAGGAGCCGTACATCCTGGGGAACGGGAAGTTGGGTGGACTTCCCGATGATGTAGTGGCCCATTACTCGTTGAAGCGGTGCAGAGCCGCCATAGCCGTTATAAACAAATCTCTCCCGGTCATGGAGGTTATGACGGCAAGTAATGTGGTTGCAGTGTCAGTGGACCTCGGCCCTGAAGTTTCCATTCTGATTGTATCAGTTTATATTCCGCCCAGGGGTGAGATCTCTGTGGAGCTGGACGTAGTCAAGGATTTGCTTGATAGAAACACAAGTAAGTCAGTACTTGTAGTTGGGGATTTTAACTCTAAGAGCACGGTGTGGGGCAATTCGTTGCAGACGTCTGATGCCCGTGGAGACCAGGTTGTGGAGTTTTGTTTGGAGAACGACCTGCTTATAATGAATGATCCTCTCAGTGAAGAGACATTCAGGAATGCCAATGGCTCGAGCTGGATTGATCTAGCTCTTGGGCGGTTTGTTGATCCCACGAGAGTGCTTGCTTGGCAATTGGAGCCTCGTGAGTCGAGCACCCAACATAGGCGAATAAGGACGGTTCTTTCCACGAAGATGCCGTCTCCCCGGCCTAAATACCGGGTGAAAGTGAAGGATCTGAACCTGCGAGACTTTCGAGTGGCCCTGTCTCATGAGATAGGGAGCATGTCTATCGACTGGCTAAATGGGAAGTCTGTCGACGAATGTGTCGATTCCCTGACTGAGATCCTTCAGGGACTCAGTAATTCATGCAGTAAGAAAAGGAGTGTTAAGAGAAGAGCTGTTCCGTGGTGGAACTCCGATTTGACCGTTGAACGTAAGATGGTCCAGGCGGCACGCCGCAGGTACCAAAGATGTGGGGATGTGGAATTAAAAAAGGAGTATGACATTTTGTATCGTAAACTCCAAGGTAGATTTCGGCGGTCGGTCCGAAGGGCTAAATGGGTCCATTATCGTACGATTCTTGAGGACATCGATCAAAGTAACCCGTTTGGCCCGCATTTTGACTGGTCACGGGGTCGATCTTCTAATCGACTCAAACTTTGTGGAGTTGAGACACGGTCCGGGAGTAAAACTGCGGATTACAGCTCGACAGTTGAGGAGTTACTGCAATACCATTTTCCTAGAGAAAATGGAGTAAACCGCCTTGTTCGAAACATCACTGGGGAGTCGGCACATAGCCTCGGAGACGACGACCCGGAATTCACTCAAAAGGAGGTCGAGTCAGTGTTCAGGGTTTTGAACAAAGGAAAGGCTCCGGGCCTGGACGGTTTGCCTCTCGAAGTGATAGAAATGCTCTTCAGGGCCAACCAACCCCTATTCATAGGACTACTGAATAAATGCCTCAGAGAAGGCGTCTTTCCATAATCGTGGAAAAAGGCAGATTTAGTCCTTTTCAACAAAGTGGGCAAAGATCGTTCGGCCCCTAGTTCGTATCGTCCGATATGTTTATTGCCGGCTTGGTCAAAAGTGTTGGATAAATTGGTGACCAATAGGCTCACTTTTCATGCCAGGTCCCATAACTTCCTTCACAGAAACCAATTTGGTTTCATGGCTGGTGTCGGAACGGAGAACGCACTCCATGAACTGCGTACGACAGTAAGAGACTGTCATAATCGGGACAAAGATTGTTGTCTCGTCATGTTGGACGTAAAAGGGGCTTTTAACAACTTGTGGTGGCCGTCGATCTTTAAAGCCCTAATAAGAATGGGGTGCCCGCGTAACTTATTCAATCTAGTGAGGAGCTTTCTGTCTGCGAGGAGGGTTATATTTCGAACCGATATTCGGGCCTACGAGCATGAGTACAATGTTGGGTGTCCGCAGGGCTCTAATTCCGGGCCCTTCTTTTGGAACTTGGTCGCCAACGCACTCCTTGAGCTGGATTTGGGGCGTTTTGTGAAGTTGATAGCCTACGCAGACGACTTTGGGCTTCTGATTGAAGCCCCAAACGCTTACCAGTGTGGTAGGCGCGCTGATGTGGCACTCGCAAGAATAGCGCAGTGGGCAAGGGAGCACAGGCTCATTTTCTCTCCGGAGAAAACAACCTCCATTTATTTTCGTAAGATGAGACGTAGAGGGAGGAGGGCAAACCCGCGGGCCCCTCCTCGTATCCACTTTCTTGGAAAGTCGATACAGCCAGTGAAGCAGGCCCGATACTTAGGTGTCGTGGTCGATGAAAAGTTGAATGGCTTGGGACACGTTGCGTACATTAAGGAATCGATCGCTAATTATGTTAGGTCACTACACTCGCTCAGTCGGCGGGACTGGGGTCTGAGAGGAGAAGTTCTGAAAAAACTTTATAAGTTGGGAATTGAGAGACTTGCAACATATGCCTGTAGTTTCTGGTGGACGGGTACGAAGTGCATGCGTGACAGACTGGTCTCGGCTCAGAGACCGGCACTTCTTTCCATTACCCGATGTTTCCGTACAACAAGTACGGCATCGGTGCAGGTACTGGCAGGTGCTCTTCCACTGGATTTGCAGGTCGAGAAGGAGAGTCTTCTCGCGCGGTCTCTCAGGCTAAATGAGGATCTTAATTATGGTCCGATTCATTTTAGTGCAGATGAAATACAAAGAGATGTTGTCAGGTTCAGAACGCATCCCTCGAGGGCTCTGGCCATTGACTGGGTTGAGGCTCCTCAGAACATCGAGGAGTTTGACCTTTCAAGAGTGACGGTCTACACAGACGGCTCTAAAACAGACCAAGGTGTCGGGTCTGGCGTAGCGATATTCGATCATGGTGTCTTGGTTGCGGAGAGGTCATACGGCCTCCCGCCGTACGCAACGGTGTTTCAGGCGGAGTTGACTGCAATTTTGCGGGGGTTGGAGCTGTGCGGCTCACTGTATGAGAAATTCTCGGTGCTCAGCGATTCAATGTCGTCGCTTGTGGCGCTGTCTAATCCAAATAGTAGAGAACCGCTCATTGCGGAGATCCACGAGGCGGGGGAGGATCTTGAGATTGATTGGTTTTGGGTCAAGGCTCATGTGGGAGTCCGAGGCAACGAAGCTGCCGATACACTCGCAAAGGCGGGTGCGGAGCTTGACGTTGTGGGTGCCCATGTTGATCTCGCACCTAGTGTAGTGAAGCACTTCCTGTCTAGGGAAATAGTAAGGACCTGGCAGGAGAGGTGGGAGAAGGAGACTCTAA
This sequence comes from Maratus speciosus, assembly GCA_963932465.1. NCBI lineage: Eukaryota > Metazoa > Arthropoda > Arachnida > Araneae > Salticidae > Maratus > Maratus speciosus. The sequence goes on from OZ010788.1 coordinate 343,269,933, forward strand.
GCCGGAGCGTCTACCGAATAATACCAAGGGTTTCGGAAGGACGGGCTTGGACTTCTCCATTACTCAACTGGGCGGTAACCGGACATGGCCCGTTCCCATATTACTACCGGAGATTTCGAGTGAAGCCTCTGCCTCGTGCGTGCCCATTTTGCACGTCCCCACACCCAGCTACTAGTGAACACCTTATATTGGAGTGTGTAGGTACTCGGCCACTTAGAGACAAATACTGTCCGAGGCTCTCTCGAGCCTCAATTCGGAACTATTTCACGGTTCCGAAATTGAGACGGTCTCTTGAGACCTTTCTCAAGGTAATGGAACCTCATCTGTGGTAACATTACGACAGTGGTCTCTTCATGTTTCATGGGATGTGGTGAGATGTCATTTGGTGGTGTTGATCGCTCAGCTGTGGTTAAATGAAAATAATTGATGTTGGTGAAGGAAGAAGGAAGAAAGAAGAAAGAAGTTTAAGAAGATGTTGGCGATGTAAATAAACTCATTAAATTTTATCCTTGATAGTCTAACATGTGTTTTGGCTGTAAAGCCGTGTATATATGTAAATAGTGTGTAAATCCGCACTCGTGCGGATCCCACCCATATCAAATGTGCTCTGTATGAAGAATAATAAAGTGGTGATATTTGAGTTTTTATTTCACAGGGCACTAGCCCAATTTGAGGGTGGGGTCGACGAGCTAGGCAGGCCCTCCTTCAGGAGTCTCGGCTCTTGCTATGTGTTGATGAGTACCATGGATGCTGGCCCGTTGCAGGGTTAGAATGTGCCAATGTTCGTAGTCTGTCGTGACGGTGAGAGGTCAAAGTAGTAAATAATTTAGGGAAGTGAAGTTGACCCACGCGGACGTGTGGGTCCGATACTCCCCAAAATTGTGCAATACCGGAAGGAAGCCTAAGGGGGGTCCCTGCCTTGGCGATCTCATATCCGGGTTTTGACCCGCCTACTGGGTGGGCCGTGACACTCATGTCACGTGTCCTAAGGGAGTTAGCGACCCTTTGTGGGCGGGTCCGAACGCATATGAAAGATGGTCCCCTCGGTAGCGTGGACGCCGTGGTGGCCCTTTCCTGGTGCACCGTGTGATGATCAGCAGTGATCACGTACGCGTACGTAGTTTGCTTTACCTTAGCAATGCTAACAAAGACAACTTTCCAACAAAGTTGAAAAGTGTTTATGCATTCGGTTTGTCTGGCCGTCTGTCCACCCCCGTAAATATACTCGGATTCTTATGCAATTGATAATCCATATTTAAGGTCACCTAACCATGTTTGGTATTGCATTATGAAGTATGTGGGATTAATATTTCATTTACAGGGCTACCCAAAATAATTCCATTACATTATGGTATATGGGGAAAAATCGTTTCCAGAGTATTTTAATGACATTATGCTGTTTCAAACGCATTGATACTTATATAAATCACTGAATTTTACTACAAGATGATTACGACAGAATAGGGTATTATCATTTGTCGTTCATTTACAGGGACACACAAAAGAAAACGGTTACAATACTATCTTTGAGTAATACTTGCTGAAGTGCGTTTTCAATTTCGATTTGCGCTTTTAAATTTAACTGTTTTAATCCTATACAGTGCTGCTCAAAGTATTCGGATAATTTCCCGATTGTAGATGAGAACAGCTGAAAATGGGTTTTCAAGTGTGTTGTGAGTTTCCATAGGGTTGAATTAGACATAATATTTTAACTTATTAAACTATGAAGTTTTGTTACATTATTCGGAATGTGTTGGGAAGTGTTTCATAATCTATGCCTGACGCATGATTTTTCTTTCTTGTTTACATCTCAAGAAGGTTTCAAAACTGGGAAATTGAATTTCCTCATTCCAACTATTGCAAGACGTGCTTATCTTGAAATATCCTTAAAATGTTATTTATTCATGAATACATCTATGAATTATAAAATGGTAAAAAAACTGATTACCTTGACACTTTTTCTAAGAACTCTTTTATCCAAATGCCTCAGAAGGGCTGTCCTTAATGCAAATGGACTTTCAATATCTCTTATGGCATCAATGAATTCTTTTCTGTAGCGTTCTAATAACATTTGTTCTTTAAACAGCTAAGAGGAGAAAAAAAATAAGCAAACCCATTTAGATTTACATTTGTAACAAAGTTTTAAATTTGAACACAAATACTAAAAATCTAATGTCTTCTTGTCTCCAATTTACCGAAATCATTAATTCCTCTCGAAGAAAACATTACTGAATTAACGCTGAATCAATAATAAAATCATCGACTTTTCAGATATATGCAGCAAGTTAACGGAAAAGTTTCATTAAAACTAATGTTTTAAATTGTTTTGAAGTACATTTCTTGTTTCAATTATCAGTATTTTGCCTATATCATATTTAATTGGAAATGCTCTATAAGAATTCTCAGCAATATTAATGTTCACTGTTAGGCTTGTGATATGTTGTAAAGCAATAATCAAAGTCAAACTGTCTTTAAAAAAATCACGACAAGTGCGAGTAGGACTCTCAGCCTGGGGGTTCCGTACCGTTATGTTATATTCACATTACAAAATATTCCGTTACAATGCGTTAATTTGGCGTTAGTATCGATTATGGAAAATAAAGTGTGTCACGTAATAATTCGACGTAGAATTATAAATTAATGATTTTTGTATTGTTTTCTTTACGTGTGCTATAAGACCTTCCTTCGTGCCACATTTCAAGGTTCTAAGTCAATCGGAGTACCCTATAGGCTTTACTCTCAAAACCTATAGGGTACTTCAGGTTTACCTAGAACCTTGAAATTTGGCACGAAAAAAGGTCTTATAGGGCATGTGAAGGGAAAAAAATCCGAAAATCATTAATTTATAATTTTACGTCGAATTATTACATGATTTTCCATAACAGGTATTTCCAACGCGAGACGATAAATGTTCCGTTTTTTCCGTTTGAAATAAGAAACCATAAAAAGCTTTATCAAACATTTCTTTAATACTGAATTTAGCTGATATGTTGAATTTATTTTCTTTCTTTCATTTCCATCGATTATATTATCTGTAATTCTACATGTATATTAGCGTAATTTATATTTTTTACTGTTTCAGTAACATGGTTACATATACACACAGGATATCCACTCTCAACGGTGTTCAATGGCTAATTCCTAAACCGTTAGACATAGACATATCGTTCCAATTACGAAAACGTTTTAAAAAAGGTATTTTAAAAGCGATTTGAGTTGATAAAAACATTTCTTAAAAAATTACGAAAATAAAATATTTAGATGGTCCCCCGTTCCTATAAATTATATTTAGTAAAAATATCCTGATACACTAAGAAGTAAGACAAAGTCCCATTCTTCTACAATTAAAATTGACCGAGTAATAGCTGTTTAAAGCTGAAGCATCTGTTTTGCTGCAAAATAGGGGTCATTCACAATTTTACTAGAAATATAAATAATCGTCAGATAAAAAAAAAAAAAAAAAGTAACATTACAATATAAATTTGAAATCTATTTTCAGTCTGACATATTAAAGAAAAATATTCAACTTGTACTAAAAATATAAGTTAAAAAATAACAGAATTTTTGTTAAATGAAATGATGAAAAGCAACAGTCGCAATTCTTTACAAAAATGATACATAAAATGCTATTAGATTACCAAATCTTAAACTTAATTCAAAAAAATTTAAAGTTATCTTAAAACTTGCTCGAAGTGACTCCCTACGGCTGCAATGCAGAAATGTACACGCGAAATAATTCCTTTTAATACTTTAAGCACTTTGTGTACCATACCTCGAAGCAAACCCAACTCATTTGTGTTCAGATGCAGAAAACTGGCATAAGTCATGCAATTCAAAGCTTCATAAATCGGTCAATTTTAGTGTTAGATAAATGGGACTTTTTTTTTTTTTTGCCTTACTTGTTAGTGTAATAGGAAATTTTTACTAAATATCACTTATAGGGACCGTATAAAAATTTAATTTACGTAACTTTTTAAGAAACGGTTTTATTAATCTAAGCGATTTGTAAAATAATTTTTTACCTCATTTAAAACATTTTTGTAATTGGAACTACATGTCTATGACTAATGGTTTATAAATTAGCCATTGGACACCATCGAGAGTGGATACCCTGTATATTGCGTATCCATGAGATCTTCCAAAATGCATTTACACCTAATGAAAGAGAGGTAAATTTTTCATCCGCTGTATTGTATTTTTCAATCAACATAGAAGTTAAAAGGAGCATAAGTTTTTCGTGCTGTGTGTTTTAGTGTTCACAAGTACCTCTCTCTTGAGACTATTGGGCTGATTTTGACAAATGATGAACCATTTCTCTCATCACTGTTTGTGGGATAGAATATATGGCATTATGGAAAATTTACCGTGGTAGACATGAGATGTGAAAGTGTCGGATGAAAACAAATTCGTTTCTTTGATTTTCATCGAAATGGATATCAATTTAAGATCTTGTTGAAAAAATTATAAACCTACATATATAAATTTTATTTTTTATATAACTAGGGGGCTCTGCCCCCTACGATCTACGCTCGTCAACCTCCGTTCAGACACCGCAGACTCTAACAGCACGCTAATTTGATCGGCTTTAAAAAGATTTCTGAAGATTGAATTATAACTTGAATCTGACAATTATAATCTGACGTAATTTTCGCCAAACTTTTCTTTCTCTTTTTAATATTCACGTAAAAATACTTTTGTTAGAAATGAAATATTATGATCATCTTAAAATATCAAATAAATGTCTCGCGCAATTTTTAAATTTAAACTGTTTTGCAATATTATTTTTTGTTCATTTTACGTAATAAGTGTAATGTGACGTAAATGTGACGTAAATTCTCTTATTTAAGACTTCTAACACATGTTAATGAATTTATTATTTTACAATATTTATATGTACTGTAAATATTCTTTCTCTTTTAAAATTCACGTGTAATTATAGTTTTTATGACGTAATTTTCATCGAGTTCCTGCTTTTTATATTTTCTGTTTATAATAGTCACCTGTAAATAAATTTTTAATTTGAAGCAAACATTATTATTTGCGCTGTTTATACAGTTGGCAACAGTTTAAATTAGTACAATTTTCTAAAATCTCTCTATTCTAAAAAAAAAGTAACTACCGCTGTCACTGCTGCCGCCGCCGCCGGTTTTGAATTTTTTGTGACCGGAGGTCTTTCTTCGGTAATATTAAGCAAAATATTGCATACAAAAATATGAAAATCGGTGGAATTATAGAGAAATGTTTGATAAACACGCTGATGCAGACAGTTTTCAAATCGAAGAAATATTTAAAGAGATATTTAATGCTAAAGTTGGACAAAATCGTTCCATTAAAAAAGTTTTATAGGAGCAAAAACTGTACACCGGAATTTAATTATTTTTAGATCATTTTATGCGTCAGAATTTCCCGGTGTGCAGACTGCACTCAGTTTATTAATTTGACTCATTTTTTGAGGTTTTATTTCTATTTTAAATTCAAATTTTTAGCATTTCGAGAGATATTTTTTACTTATTTTAGAAAATTGTACAAATTTAACCTGTTGCCAACTGCATAAAAAGCGCAAACAATAATGTTTGCTTCAAATTAAAAATTTATTTTACACGTGACTATTATAAGCAAGAAAATATAAAAAGCAGGAACTCATTGAAAATTATCATAAAAACCATATTACACGTGAATTTTAAAAGTGAAAGAATGTTGTAAAATAATAAATTCATTAACATGCGTTAGAAGTCTCAAATAGGAGAAATTACGTCACATTTACGTCACATTACACATTACGTAAAATGAACAAAAAATAATATTGCAAAACAGTTTAAATTTAAAAATTGCGCGAGACATTTATGTAATATTTTAAGATGATATTTTCAACTATTTTTATTAGGATAGCGCAAATAATATTCCATTTCTAACAAAATTATTTTCACGTGAATAGTAAAAGGAGAAAGAAAAATTTAGTGAAAATTACGTCAGATTAAAAACGATACATTTAAACTGTGTCATTAAAAAAAACTTTTCTTTTCGCTTTGTCAAAAAATACCGGGAGGCAAAGACTCTGTTTATTTAATTCATTTTATATTAGCTTATTTTGAAATGTCAACTGATTTTATTTAATCAAAGACGGAAACAGCCATTGTATCATTTAACAGCCGCTGATTTGGCTTTAAAATTCCCCAACCAAAGAGAAATGAATAGAAACCGGTGTATAGGGAGATCGCCACTGTTTTTAAACTTATAATTCAATCTTCCGAAATATTTTTTAAGCCGGTCAAATTAGCGTGCTTTTAGAGTTTGCGGTGTCTGAACGGGGGTTGACGAGCGTAGATCGTAGGGGGCAGCGCGCCCTAGTATCTAAAAAATATCTCTCGAAATGCTGAAAATTTGAATTTAAAATAGATATAAAACCTCAAAAAATAAGTCAAATTAAAAAACTAAATGCAATCTGCACACTGGGAAATTCTGACGCATAAAATGATCTAAAAATGATTAAATTCCTATGTACAGTTTTTGCTCCTATGAAACTTTTTTAATGGAACGATTTTGTCCACCTTTGGCATTAAATATCTCTTAAAATAATTCTTCGATTTGAAAACTGTCTGCATCAGTGTGTTTATCAAACATTTCTCTATAATACTACCGATTTTCATATTTTTGTATGCAACAGTATTTTTAATATTAACGAAGAAAGTCCATGCTTAAGCATTCAAATTGGATGCCGATCTTCCGGGATTATCTACGCAGATTTTCATTGGTCCATTTCCCAAATCAAAAATTTTTTTTATATATAGAAGGAAAAGGAAAATTAGGTAGAAACATATTGTGAAACTTTTATTAACCGCAGTTTCACAATAGTGTGTTGTCAAACCAATGTTATTACGAAATAATGATACGACGGATGCTATCTTAACATAATTTCAAACTAAAAATTTTTGTTTTGAAGCTTTCGAATGGTAGTTACTACATGCAAGGCTAGTAAATACTTACTTGTCGGTCGCAAATGACCAAGCGATTTATATGGTGAGCCGCATCATCGGTAGCGTAACAAAAGCTTCTATAAATACTGGGCTCGCATGCATAAAAAATTACGCTATTTAAATGTATTATTAAATGAACAGTAAATTGAATTTGTGAGAAAATTTTCTTTATTTACAAATAAACACTTTTTATTAATAAGAATAAAAGTTTTGCTATATTTCGTATTTACAGAAAATATATATTAATTATTGAAATGAGCTATGTGGGTCGCCAATTGAAAACTTTTAGATTCAGGTATTAAAATGATTAAAGCTCGATGCGGTGGGGCAGCTTGTTTTTTTCATTCAATTTGATATTTATAAATGTCAGTACACATTGCTCACCCGTAGGAAAAGTGACACAACTGAAAAATACTATGTTTCAATGGAGAGGTAAAAGAAGATAGACATTTTTTTTTTATAATGTAACATAAAACTACAGCTCTCAGTTCTTCATGCAGCTGTAAAAGCGTACGTGAAAGAGTAAGACCCTTAAGAGCCAAGACGTAGAAGAGGTACGGAGGGTTGAGTAAATTATTCCTCCACCCTTTGCCTCCCTTCTTTGGTGACAAAGTGACACATGGCGTAATCTAGTGGTCTTCTGCATAACTGCACTTTTGATACTTTTCCTGTAGCAAGATGCTATTAAGCCAGACGTATTAGCCGAATAATATGCAAAATGCGCTTTTTGTAGTTTTGACACTTCTCTTGCGGGTGAGTGATATGTACTTTATTTATTGTAATCTTGTTTTCTGTTTAAATTAGATGTTTTTATATTTCTCTTTAAACTGTATCAGTTGTTGTTAATTCTTTAAATTATCTTTTAATAGTTCTATGAGGTAGGGGAAACTGTCCTAAAATGACATACCCAGGGTTCTCGCTGCCGCTCGCCATTGCGCCAAATCGCGACAAAATGCTTCATTTGGCGAGTAAATGAACAATCAAACTCGCCAAATTGCGAGTGCTCAATCTCTGCTGTTTTTGTGTGTTTCTGTGCGTGGTGTGCTAATTCAGTCGAGATTCTTATCCGTGTTACAGAAGGATTAATGTCGCTTTACATGTTTAGTCGCTAGTCGCACCGTGCCATTTACATTTCTCTATTTATAAAGATATTTACTCAACACCAATTCAGTTTAGCAATAACCAAAGGCACAAAAATATTATGCGATAGGTATTTCTCTTTTGACAGTTAATCGATATCTATGCGCCGAAGTTTCACCGGTAAAAACACGAACAAAATTACTCGCATCAAGCGCCAAGTGGAGAGAATTTTTTCTGGAATGCGGAGTTGAAATTAGCCATTTACCATACTATTTATTAGTTGTATGCAAAGTATCATTGACCGGTCAAAACTTTTCTATCGATTAAGAGTTGAAATTTCATAGCGATTTTTAGTGTATATTTTCACATCAGTAAATCAGTTTTTAATTTTTATTTAGACTGCTAAAAAATGTCTAAAATATTTACACATTTAGTAGGCATTTAGAATGTACTTACTTTAATTATGTAAGCCGAATTTCTATTTTATAAGTAATTGCAACAAAATAGGTTATTTTAGAACGTATTTTAAAAAGTGATACAATAAGGGGCTAAGGACAGACTTTTTAGTGTCTCACGCCGAATCTATTTTGCTAACATTTCTTTGCATTTTGCTACTGTTTTTTATTTCTTATTCGCCAAATCGCTAATGTTGGTCAAAAGCCAGTGAGAACCCTGCATACCCTAAGGAAAAAATGCTTTATTCGTACAAATGTTTTCTCATTACCTTTATTTTTTTTTAACTAACTTTGCGGAGTATATAAATTGCAAGGGTGCCTTTTAAAAAGTAACAAATAAAGTTACAAAGTCATAATAGCGATTTATATAAAATCTTGCACTACGTCATTTTATCTTCAGTGCTGTCCTAAAATGACACACCCATAAGTTGCTATTCATTTTACTTGCATGCATCACAATTTTTTTTTTTTTTTTTTTCGCACATCAAGAAACACCGCCAAATTCACTATCTGCCCACTTTGAACACTTAAAACGTTTTATCTGCTTGTCCTGCGGTTTTGAGTGAATGAATAAATCATTGTAATAAAAACAGACTTTATCATCATCATCATCGGCAGAAAGATCCAGGTCTTTATCTTCATCATTGGGTTTAACAAAACTAATTTTCTTCTTAGCCTGTAGAGCTGGACGTCTTGACTGTGAATTATGTTTCTCAGCAGCTTTTGCCTTCGCATCGGCAATATTAGGACTGTTAGTCAGAACTTTTGCACCTTCATGTTACCTCTTTTAGAGGATGATCTAACATGAGATGCACAAGGAAGTGGAGATACATCAAGTGGTCTGATAAATGTAGATGATGAACTTGAAGATGTTTCCTGTTGAAGAGATACACATGTTTTCGGAGTATCGGAAATAGATGTTGTTGGCGTTGGAATTGGAGGAGGTGACATTAAAACTGTGAAAATTGACGGATTAGGTCTTAATAGGTTGTTATCTGTAGAACTTGTGTTGCTGTCGTTGCTTTTCTTATTTCCCAGTGGACTTTCTGTCATAACTAAAGCACAGAAAACATGACCAGGAAAGACGTCTGGGTTCATGGGATATATTCCATTTTTCAGAAATTGGCATGTCATTTTACCTACAATCGCCATATTCTATATACAGAGGCAGTATTGGAGAACCCATGCATTTATAAATTTTTGCATATATAGAAAATAATCTAAAAAGAATTAAGTACTCACTTTATACTTGAGACATGTAATCACCGAAATGAAATAGACGTGAATTAGCACCAATAAATAGTCCCAAAAATTTTCTGACGAAGGTGTAAACAGTTTCTTTGTAAACAATGAAAAATACAAACTTGAAACCTTCGCCATTAAGTACTTATCGTTGCTGATCGATTGCACAACATAACTGCGTATCGTTAAGTGCTGGCCTCTAACGACATTATTAAGAAACATAAGGTATGTCATTTTGGAACAGTTTCCCCTATAACTATTTGTTTATTCAATTTATTATAAAATATTTTTCTCCCATCTTAAAGACTTAAAACATTTCATAAAATGCAAGCTTTCATTCTTAATGATATTTTCATTTAATTTTGGAGTAGTGCATCTGCAGCAATTTATTTCATTACTTATTTTCTATTTTGTTATGAGCAAAACCTATATTAAGTAGTGTTGACTCTAAACTGCTGTAGCAGGGCGCAGCACCCGGCGGCCCTTTTTATCTCTTTTTTGGGCCCGGCGGCCCTTTTTATTTTTTCTTTTGCCTCCGGCGGCCCTTTATATTTCTTTTTTGCTCCCGGCTACCGTTTTAACACTTCCTATTATCCCCGTGGCAATTCAATTGATCCCGGTTAAATATCGCAAACTCTAGGGACTCTAAACAAACCTACCAGTTCAAAATATTTTTTGTGAACAAGGTACAAGTTAGAATCGGAAATCTAGAATAGGGAAGTACTAGGATAGTTCTAGAATAGGAAGGACATATCGGAATTCTACAAGTTGCCCCTTTTTTAGAATAGTGTTCCCTTTTTGAAAAAAATGTGCCCTTTTTTTAGAATAGTGTTCCCTTTTTGAAAAAATATACCTTTTTTAAAATAGTGTTTGTCCTCTTTTTGAAAAATGTACCCTTTTTTTAGAATAGTGTTCCCTTTTTGAAAAATTCCCGCCCGGCGGACCTTTTTTTCTAGAGTCAACACTAATTAAGTATCCATAAGCATACAATAATTTATACACCTTAAAAATTCAGGAGAAAATGAACTCTTCTATGTTTCAAAAGCTACCCGTCATATCATTTTCGAATATGTTGTATTTAATGTTATTTTATTGTTATGGAATAAAACCATATGATAAAATGCTTAATAATCGATTATAAAGAACTAGTAATTTTTTTAAAAGCATTAAATCCAAAAAAGTATTTTATTTACCTTTTGAGTGCTATCTGCAATGCTTTTTTCCGTGGATTTCAATTTTTCCTCTATTATGAATTGTTCTCTTTGCAGAAGCTTAAGTTTTCTAGTCAGATTCAGTTTTTCAGCCTTTAACTGCGTAAAAGTTATTGAATTATTGAGTTATATTTGCGAAAAATATTTACTGAAGTATAAAACTGATGACTATTACTTTAAATGAAATACAAATTTCACTTATAAAATTTTGCTACATTATTTGGAAATAAAACAATATTAGTTATAATTTTCACAAAATTCAGAAGAATGATTAAAAAAAAGAAACCGTTCTACCTTTAGAAAAATACTTTTAGAATTTTAGATTCGAGAAAAATTAAAAAATAACTAATAAAACTTTTGAATTCCTATAACAATTATAAAATAAAACTTCGACAAGTACACTGTAAAAAATCCCAGTTTAAATTTGAAACATTTAATAATGCTAAGAAAGCTGAAGCATCAAATCATTATTCACTCGAATTTTCAAAACTCCCGGTTATAATGAAGTTTAAGAAATGGTTTAACTTTTCACCATCCTATGGCAATGCGCAACAGCCAATGAGAATAAATAATTTCATTCTCATTCATTCTCAATATGTTGCTTTAAAGCATAATGTTGCCTGCCTATGTGTTCAGTGATTAGAACACTATGATTACAAGCCAGGAGGTGCCAGGATCGAATTTTGAATTAAGGGAACGGTGGCCGTTCAAAAAATTTCTTATAATTTTCATAATAGAGATTTGAAATTTAGTGCAAATATACATTTCACCATAAGTATATACAACACCTTAAAAGAAATTTCCAGTCTTATTATAATTTTAATATCTTTTAAAAAATTAAAAATTTTAAAGCTAAATTTTAAAATGCTCCTTGCGTCTTCGTTTTTTAGATATTTCCTCGATTTTGGATTTTAATCACGTAAAACTCTATTACAAACAAATCTGTGTATCGATTTTTTAATCCCTTAAAAAGTTAAATTTTTAGATATATTTTTCTGAATTCCATATCGATTTTCATCAAAATTCTTTCTTATAATAAGTTAAAAATCAAATATGATTTTCTTTATTAAGTCGAATTTTAAATTGCATACACAGTTTCTTTCAACATATTATATTTCTCAGTTCACCATTTTATCGGATCCAGTGTTGAATTCAGACACTTTTCTCCGGGAGGGATTTCTGTGGCCCCGGGGGGGACATTATAGAGTTCCGGGGGGGAAATTGCACTTTTTGACCATTGAAAACACAAAATCTCAAATCTTCCGGGGGGGACATCTCATTGCTCCGGGGGGGACATTCCCCCCCGGGCCACCCCCTGAAATCAACACTGATCGGATCATGATTCAACATTTCACTAGGTCATGGCATGGTTCAAACTACACAAGTACTTAGTTCAACGGTAGCAGCAAATGTTGGAATGAGAAGACATCACCATTTTATGGTGGCATAACTTTAGTCCCCAATATGCTATTTCTCTAGAGCTACAATTAAAGTGTCGTCCCTAAAAAATAACGTTCCGTTACATAAGCCAGCTGCAAAAGAAAACAGATGTACCTCTGTAAGGTTAAATATTGGCAATCTCTAGTGCATTTTTTTTAACTTCGAAGCATCGCACATTTTAAATTTTTACACCGTCGTATAGGGAAAAAAGTAATTTTAAATGCAATTTGTTTGAAAACTGCATATCAATTTATTTTCGAGATATTAATTATTTTTGTAGCTTTTAACGCATTTTTTTTTGTAATGGTGGCAACAAAAGTACTCCATTTCTGCAGAAGGTAAAGGAAAAATAGTTGAAAAATAGTAGATTATATCTTTTTGTTGCCATTTTCCCATAACAACGGAAAAAATGTAATTGAAATGCGTGCTATTTTGAAAAAATATAAATGAATGATTTCTGATAAAACATGGAGCTATTATGAACTATATTTAATTTTAAGTATCCATATTAATGTAACAAACAAATGATGGCATATGGTTCATTAAATAGCCGATTTAGTTTGTCGAGTTTCTTGAATGACGACATCGCTTTTTGCTGGGTTTGTGTATTATTGTGTGATAGTAGCGTCATATGCATACTTTACTGTAGGTGTTGTTTAAGACTGGATCGTAGATGTGAATGACGTCATTTTATATAAAATAAAAGCGTGCGTTTTAAGTCTTAAAACTGAAATATGTTTTGTACTATCTATCTATCTATCTATCTATCTATCTATCTATATATATATATATATATATATATATATATATATATTATCGGGGGCGACACTAAATTCTGAAAAAGCAGAATTCCTGTTTTCTAGTTATTATTATTTTTTGCCGGACGATCAATTCATGGTTTAGCTTCTGCCAAAATACTGAAAAAGTTTCGAAATCGCTATAGGAATTCTAAAAAAAATAAGGTACACGAATCTTAGCTGTTTTAAATGAGATTTTGTTTGTTTGCAAAGCCGCGTAAATATAGTATTTGTTATTTTTGTTTCTTTTTTTGGAATTATGTTTTGGTGAAATGCCGAACTAAATTTTTAACAGTGTATATTTTTTTGACAATTGAAATCTTTAAAGAAATTATTATTATTATTTTATTTTACTTTTGTTTAGTTTTAATAATGCTTAGTTTTAATAATGAAAGTTTACAGAATTATACTAACGTAAACACTAAGACGTGGTGTGAAATCTCTTTTCTTTTGGTTATTTCTATTATTTCAAATTAATGCTTTCATCCAGTTTAAAATTCAACTAAATTTACTTCTATTTCTGATTAACATTTCTGAATTTGAAGAATAACGAATTGTTTTTATGCAATCTTGAACATTTTGAGGACATTTTTTTCTAAAAAATATTATCAAAATTTTACAGAGTACTTTTTTCAACACTGCATCCAAACACAAAATGAAATTTTGAAGCCAATTTATGTTTTACCTCTTGAAGTTCCACGTTTAGTTGCTTCAATTCTTCAGATTTCTCATTTAGCTTTTTCTTGTATTCTCCGAATCTCCAGTTTGCCTCCGAATTCATATGCGCCATTTCTTTAGAGTCCTCTTCTAAAAGTTTTGTCATTGCAATCTGCAGAAAATATAATTATACTATGAATTAAAGAAACAAAGTATTTCATTTTAAACTCCATCCGAATATTAAGAGAAAACTTTTGATAGTAATAGGAACATTTTCAATTTTCGAACCTTCCCTTTTAGTTTTTGTTGTCACACTTCAATTTGTATTAAAATAGATAATTGTGCTCATACGAGCTTTTAAAATCAGGAAAATTCAAAAATTAACAAATGGGAATAATGGTGTTTGGAAAATTTAATTATTCAATCAGAGGAAGATACACCAAATCCCTAAAGTCTTAAATCACATTTTACCTCCATCCTGTATACTGAATACAGTGATGGAAATCGATTTATGAAAACACGGTTTTTTTTAAAAAAAAACTTCTATAATATTCATTGAAAATGAATGAAATTTCATACATTATATATGCTATGTATAACAAAGGATTTACAAAAATAAAATTTCATACATAATAATAAACTAAAACATTAGGTCAAAAATTAAATTTTCATAACGTATAAATATGGAAATTGATTTATGAGATGTCCCATTTTACTGAAATTAATTGTTAGTAAAGCTGCCTTTCTTCATTAAAGTTTCTTTTACTCTAGATGGCATTGAGGAAACAAGAATTTGAATGTACTTCTGATCGATTAATTTCCAGTTTTGACAGACTGAAGTTTTGAATTCTACAAGTGTACTGCATCTCACCTTCAAAAACTATTCAAACAAGCTGTCCCCAAACGTTTTCGATGGGTCAGGTCTAATAAGTGGATGATCAAAAAGAACAATATTCTGCTCGTCAAATCAATCTTTCATTGCATATGAAGTGTGAATACTTGCATCGTCTTTCATGATGATGTAATCTAAAGTACAATATTGCTATGCAAATGGAAGAAGGGAATTTTCTAAAACTAAGCTGCAATCAAATGAATTCTGGCTACCATTTAAAAACACAATTTCACTTCTGCCATCGAACTATTGCCGGTTTTTGATGCAAGTTGAAGGATCTGTCCTTTTCTCCATCTTAGTTAAACGTGGATTACCTTTTTTATTAAAACTTATATCGTAATTTGCTATTAAAAAACAGTAATCATAAATCAATTTCCATCACTGTAGCTCAGCTTTATCGAATCTTCACATATAATATTGTATCTTTTATTTCTGCTCTGCTACTAAAATAGACTTTGAGATTGATAACTTCCTCTTATAATCATATTAAGTTCAATTTTAATAATTTAATTTGTTACAGGTTTTTGAATTTGACTAATTTTTGCTATTTTATCTAGCAAGACTTTTCCTTCCCCAAAATGCCAAAATTCTCTTCAAATTTAACCATGACAAGGTAAAACTTAGTATTGCTGTGGAATTCCAAAGCGGATGTAAACAAGAATTTATTGTACCCATCGTCTTATATATAAAACTGTTTGTAAAAAGAGAACCAATATAGTTAGCATGAGTACTTTTAAAGTGGGTCATTACTATAATGACAATCACATTGTCTTATTTAAAAAAAAAAAAGGAAGAAGAAGAAGAAAGAAAGAAATCCTTTACTCTAAAGAATGGTAAAGTAAAACACTACATAAAGTTCAATTGAAAGTCTGCGCTATGCATTATTATAGAATTATATTTTTAAAAATTATATATTTAATTCTAAAACAGATTGATATGACATTTAGTGTGTAATGGTTTTACCACCTCGTAAAAAATTATTTTCTCTCGTGGTTTTCATTATCTTTGGGAAAAAAAAAATCTTTACTATTACTGCCGTTTTTGTGAAAATTTATCTACAAAATTTTAATTTTTAAGGCATTACTCTACGAACATTAAGTTCTAAAAAGTATTGTTTGCATATTGTATTATATAAGCTCTTTTAATGGACATACCTTTTTTTTTTTTTTCTCCATCCATTCTCTTGTATTGTTATCAAGTACTGATAAGTATGGGGATAATTGCATTTTTTTCTAATATGCGGTGTGTTTCTAAATGAATATTGGGGTTTTAACGCTTGGTAGTATTTATTACATAAAACTTAAAATTGTAATTAATACATAAAATGAAAGAGCAACTCAAACACTTTTACCTGCAAGCTCACAAGTGTTCAATGTGAGCACCTTTCGCCACACGGCACACATCAAGTCGATAGCTCAGTTCGTCCCAAACGTTGATTAGTGTTTGTGAGGTCATTGTTGCAACAGCTGCAATGGTCAGCTGGTAGTAGAGGCACATACACACGATCCTTTATGAACCCCCACAGGTAGAAATCACATGACGTCAGATCAGGTGAGCGTCTGAACAGAACTTCTTTGCTAATCAACGTTTGGGAAGAACCGATCTATCGACTTCATGTTAGTCTTGTGACGAAAGGTGCTCACATTGAACATTTGTAAGCTTGTAGGTAAAACTGTTTGATTTTCTCTTTCATTTTATGTATTAATTATAATTTTAAGTTTTATGTAATAAGTACTACCAAGCGTTAAAACCCCGATATTCATTTAGAAACACCCCGTACAAAAAAAAAATATTTGTACATTAATATAATCTGGTTAGAATGCGATGAACGTATAAAACTGGCAATGGCAGCTAAAAAAAGAAAAGAAAAAGGCAATAACAGAAAAAAAAGAATAATAAAATGTGTACTTTTATTATAATTGACAAAGAGTCATTCATAATCAAACATTTTTACTGCTTCACTGATAGTAAAAGTCTTAATCAAAAATACAGCTCTCCTTTTTATATTTTTTATTCACGTTGTATTTCCAAGGAAAGTTTGCCTTATAGTATGCATTCCAAAATGAAGGTATCTGTAGTTTATTTACATCGAATTCAAATTAATAATTATGAAACAAAACTTACATTAAACACTAAACTATAAAAGTACATACAAATTTTTGGAAATGCAAAATGTGAAACATGTAATAATAAGTAAATGTAATTTCCTTTCATTAACGTTTTACCTATTTAAGATCTAGGTATATTTATATTTTATTTATTTTTATTTTTATTTATTCATATTTATTTACTTATTTTTATATTTATTTAGCTATTAATTTTAATTTTAATTTATTATATTATATTTTATTTTTTGCATATTTTGTTTATAATACTTTACTTTAAAGATATTAATCATTAAAACAGAGATTTTTTTGTTTAAATGGAAGATTTTTATGATGTCCCGAATCGAGGACAATATAGCCACTTCTAATCATTCTCTGCATAAAAGATTGAAAAATAGAATAAAGTGATGAGTAGATTAAGTAAAGTAGCTAGACATTCTAAAAGATTTATTTTTAAAGTAGCTGACCCGCCCGGCGTTGCCCGAGCCCGTGATGGATGACCCTTAAATGAACCTCAAATTTGTATCTTTTAAACGAAAAAATCGCGAAAAAATATTGAATTGAAATGTATGCTATTTGGTATTTTATTTTCTGCGCTAATTTTTGGAGTCTGTGCGTACAGAAAGCGAGCGAAACCGCGACGAAACACTCAGGTTTTTACTGATTTCGTCGACATTTTCACTCATTTTATTTCGTAAAAAAATATTTCTACCCATCTGAACGTTTCAAAAAGTTTATAAGTGTTGTAAATCTGATCTATTGAGATACTCTACAAAAAGATTGTGTTGAAATAGAGACGTTTAGTTATTTTTAACCTAGAAAAAATATCGTTTGCGTCAGGCGCGAAGTGACCTGCGTTCGCCGGTGTATTTGAAAGGGTTAAAATTCGTATATTTTTTAAACCGATTACACCATCGATTAGAAGGTTTCAGCTTTAAGAACATATTTTTGGTTTGTCGGTACCTCTAAAATTGCGCTCTGGAGGGGCGTTGCAATAAGGGAGAAAACATTTTTCGGAAAAACCTCCCTTTTTAAATTTTTTGTTTCAAAGGGTTAACTGCGACATTTTTTCGAATTCATTGCAGCCTTTGAGACGTAAGAGTACGATCTTTTGAAATATATCTTTCAATTTTAAGTGTACCGAGCGGTTTACTCAATTTAGCTTAAAACAATACTATTAAAAAAAGCAAGTAAAATCGAAAGTCGGTTCTTCGCTATCCTTCTATGCATAAATAGGTTTATGCGCTGATGATTTTTGATGAGAGTGAGTTGCGATATGTTTAATTAATAACTCAACTAGTTACTAGAAGTTTAAAATTCTGAGTATCAGGTGCGTCAGGAGACACTTTGGACTAACCTCACAAATTTTTTCAGCCTCGTACGTGTCGTAACTTTCGCTAGCCATCGCAGACATACACACACACAGACAGACACACAGAGCGAAACTTTCTTTTATTAGTACGAGTTGGAACCCGTCAAAATTCGACGAATTAAAATGTTTAGAATGGAACTGTTAGATCGAATTTATAATAAACCTACAAAAATAATTACGATAAAAAGTCCATCTTGCATTGGTTGTCTAATTCTTAAAACAAATAATGTTTTTAACCTAAAATTACCAAAACATTATTTCCACAAACTTCAACTGCTTAAATTATTGAAAAATTAAACTGTATTAGAATACGTAATCAAGATAATAATTATGTTGAAGTTATCGATTGAGGCTCTTATGTTTGTTTTTACAGGATGAAAAATCAGTAAAAAGGATTTCGCTTTGTCACATAAAATTTTCCCCCATAAAATCTAAACTGTACGTTATTTACACATTCTCAAAATTTATATACGCACCACTCAAATCCACAATTTAAAAGTATTTTAATGCGAAATAGATTATTAATGAATGTATTTCCAAACTAAAGTCTCGTTTGTCCGATACAACTTTTTATGTGAACAGAAACTTTAAGTTCAAATCTCAGTAACCGCGAAAATTTACCATTTAGAAATTTGCCTTTAGTTGCCATAGTATTGGTCATTTAGTATTGGTCAAATATTTAGTTTTATCAAAGAAAATGATCGTTTTGTTTTAAATATGACATCATTTTTACTCACTGAATCATTTTGCCTAGCGTTTCAAACTCAGTATCAGCGTAATGTAAAAAGAAAAATCTTCTTCAATCTTTTGATTTATGGAGAAGAATGCGTGTTCTTTTAATGGCTGACGTCATTTTCTGTTCAAAAATTAGAAAAAAGTTACTTTTATTTGTAATGTGAAAATGGCATCAATAAGGATATAATCAATAATAATAAGTAAACCATGAGCATTTTCCCTTTACTTTTAATAACAAGTTGGAAATTGCTCGTCAAACGTGGCAAATGAGGTGCGTTCGTACTATAACTAGTTTTATAATTATTTTTTGCACCCCATATTTACTGAATGTGTATTTATTTGCAATTCATAAGTGCATAGTCTGTAACATCATTAAAATGCACTTGCAATAATTTTTTCCCATTCCCCTTAATGTAACGGAAAACTTTTGACTGTCTCTGTAATTAAGCTATACATCCGATTTTCATGAAATTTGAAATGGCTCGACAAAATTTTGCAGCAATTATATATTTAAAATTTCAGCCCATTCGGAAAGCTGTAACATCATTAAAATGCACTTTCAATAATTTTTCCCATTGGCTTTAATGTAAAGAAGAACTTTTGACTGTCCCTGTAATTAAACTATACATCCGATTTTCATAAAATTTGAAATGGCTCGACAAAATGTCGCAATAATTATATGTTTAAAATTTGAGACCGTTCGGAAAGCTTTAACATCATTAAAATGCACGTGCAATAATTTTTCCCATTGGCCGTAATGTAAAGAAAAACTTTTGACTGTCCCTGTAATTTAACTATACATCCGATTTTCATAAAATTTGAAATGGCTCGACAAAATTTTACAACAATCATACATTTAAAATTTCAGACCATTCGGTTGGGTAGTTTTTGCTCTATTATATGCGGACGGACGGACGGACAGACGGACAGACAGACGGACGGACAGACAGACGGACTGAACGACGACTATAGGTGCTACGTATTTATATAATTACGAACGCACCTAAAAATGGAGTACTTCAGTTGCCACAATTATAAAATTGGTACTAAAAACTGTAAAAATATTAATATCTCAAAAATAAATAGAGATAGAGCTTTCAAACAAATTGCATTTAAAAGTACATTTTTTTCCCTGTACGTTGGTGTAAAAATTGAAACTGCGCGATGTTTGGAAGTTTAAAAATTTGCCGTCGAGAAAATTGCAAAACCAAAATTTTATTTCAATATTTCAAAGTGTTGCCATTCGCAGAATGACGTATGCGTTACGCACAGATATGTTTGTCCTTTATAATATAGATAGATTTATGCATGCATGTAGCTTAAATAGAATATTAAAAAATTTAAATGAAAATAATTTTTAAAAAATATAAAATTCTAAAGTTAAATTTGTACTTGTAATGTATGCCACGCTAATACTAGTACGAAATCGTTTATGCTATTCTGGAAAGCTACCAACTTTTCTTTTTTTTACCTTTTTTTATTAACACTTTCCAACAAAGTTGAAAAGTGTTTATGACTTCGGTTTGTCTGTCCGTCTGTCCGTATGGCCATCTGGCCGTCTGGCCGCGCTCTAACTCCCGTAAATATACTCAGATTGCCCTGAAATTTTTGGAGGTTTTTGACGTTTACCATAGCCCGTTCCCTATTTCAAATGAAGTTTGTAGCGCGTTTAGTTCATTTACAGGGGCAGTCAAAAGTTTTCCGTTACATTAGGGCCTGTGGGGAGAAATCATTTAAAATGATTTTTAATGATGTTACACGCATCCAAACATAACAAAATTGGTATGCATTTATGAAACGCACTAAATCATGCATTCTGTATAATATACGGTGCAAAGAATAGTTATTATTCTTTTACAGGGCCACACAAAAGAATCCCGTTACATAATGATATTGGGAGGAAGGGGGGAATTGTTTGCGGCGTATTTTAATTATGTTAAACTATTTCGCATATAATGAAATTGATGTACGTCGCTTAGGTTTACTATAAGTTATTTCATGTATATTACGAAGTGCATAACATTTACAGGGACACACAAAAGTTTTCAGATAGTATATTGTATCAGAAGTACTGTACATTAGCGGTGATTATTGGAAATACATTTTTAATTCTGATATGCGCTTTTATCTTTCACTATATTTATGCATACTATATGCTGTGTATAAACGCTATAATTCATATACAGGGCTATACAAAAGAATTCGTAAGGGTTACTGCGTATGAGCGCAAATTGGTTAAAGGTGGTTTTTAAATGAGTTATGCATTTTTACGCTGAACTGCATTTAGTTTATTAAAAATAGTTTGTAGAATATAGATAAAATTATATACAGGGTCACCCAAAGAATCGGATATATGTCGTCTATGGATGATAATTTCTGGAAATGAGGTTTCAGTACTTTTAAGAGTGTTTTAGTTTGAATTAAATTTTAGCTAAATAATGGCGTGTAATAAAGGTGTAAAAGGTGAACTACA
Source organism: Maratus speciosus (assembly GCA_963932465.1). Classification (NCBI taxonomy): domain Eukaryota; kingdom Metazoa; phylum Arthropoda; class Arachnida; order Araneae; family Salticidae; genus Maratus; species Maratus speciosus. The sequence goes on from OZ010788.1 coordinate 343,291,366, forward strand.
GAGCTGTACAAAAGTATTCAAGTATTTTTTTCAATTAATTGTATAAATTACTGAAAGAGAAATTTCAATCTGTTGTACGTTTTCTTGCTAAACTAAATTTTCCCATTATATAGTATACATATCAACCAGTGGCGTGGCGTGAAAACTTTAAATCTTACCTTCACTTATACATGAACTCCAAATGTTCTGCTAAAACTGGATCGTAGAGTTTTAAAAGCTTATTAAGAGTTTTAAAATATTGCTTGGTCATCGCCGCATCTAGCGATGACCGGACGCCACGCCACTGATATCAATCAATATACAGATAAAATACAGAGCTGTTCAAAAGAATTGGAATACATATTTGGCTATGGGCGGTAACTACTGAAATCAGATTTTTAAATGTTTACTTAGTTATCTTATTTACCTTATTTCCCTAAGTAACTAAGTTTCCTTAAAGCTTTCAAGGAGTGTTGGAAAGTGTTTCATAATCTATGCTGTACGCAAGATTTTTCTTACTTGTTTAACTCAGTCTGGTTTTTGTATATGTAAAGATGGGATTTTGTAATCGATTTTAATCCACTTTCTGATAAGCTAGAATTGTACAAATTAGGCTCACAGCTGCGTTTCCGATGACAATACAACATTTTAATATTTTTAGAGCTGAATCATAAATTAATGTATTAATTTTAAGATATTTTCCCGTTAGCCCGCCCACAGGTGATAAAAGAGCCTGAAACATGAAATTTGGAATGATAGTTACTTAGAAGATATACATGAACTCTAAGAACATTTCTTAAAAAATTCGAAATTTAAAAAGGTGTGATAATGCACAAAAAGCGTTCCAAAAAACGTTCTAAAGGGCGATTTCTACGCAATCTCAGAAAGTATCAAATCGATTTCAAAATTAATGGTTGTAAGTTAATGGTGACAGCCCTCTAACATAGGCTCTATTTTATATCGGTGTTACTACCACCTGGGCATCTAGAAACATGAAAGTTAGCATGGTAGTTGCTTATTAGATATAAATGATCGCTAAGAACATTTCCTTAAAAAAAAATCGAAATTTAAAATGTTTAAAAAGCGTGAAAAGCGTTCTAAAAATGTTCTAAATTGCGATTTCTTACGCAATCTCAGGAAGTAGGGACTGATAAAAAAAATAATTGTGTGAAAATGATCGTGACAGCCCTTGATCCAACATCGGCTATATTTTATGTCGGCGCCACTACCGAGCGAAAAACGTTCTAAAAATGCGATTTTTGTGTTACTGAAAGGCCTAAATGCATGAAATTTGGCATGGTAGTTACTTATTATTTATAAATGATCTCCAAGAACATTTCTTTAAAAATTCGAAATTTTAAAGGCGAAAATGCTCAAAAAGCATTCTAAAAAGGTTCTAAATGGCGATTTCTGCGCAATCTCGGGAAGTATCAAACCGACTTCAAAAGTAATCGTTGGAAATTGATGGTGACAGAGCTTGCTCTAACATGCCGGTGTCACTACTACCTGGGTGTTGCAGTAGCAAAAGACGTCCTAAATCGCGATTTTTGTAATAACTGCATGGGCTAGCAACTTGAAATTAGGTATGGTAGTTTTTTATAAGCTATAAATGATCTCTAAGAATGTATTCTAAAAAAAATCGAAATTTAAAAGGGGTGAAAATTGCCAAAAGCGTTCCACAAAACGTTCTAAATTGCAATTTCTACTCAATCTCAGGAAATATCAAATCGATTTCAAAAGTAACAGTTGCAAATTGATGGTGACAGTCCCTGCTCCAACATAGGCTATAGTTTTTTTTTGTTGTTTTGTTGTCACTACCACTTGAGGGCTGCAGTAGCAAAAAATGTTCTAAATTACGTTTTTAGTGATACTGAGGGGCCTTACCTTTTGAAATTTGGCACTTAAAAGATACAAATGCTTTTTAAGAACCGTCGAAAGAAAATTCCAAATTTAACAGGATAAAGTGAGCGAAAAGCGTTCTAAAAACATTCTAAATTATGATTTTTATTCAATCTTATGAAATACAAAACTGTTTTAAAAAATAATAGTTGAAAACTGGTGGTGATATAACCTGTTCAAACATAAGATATATTTTATGTCCGTGCCAGTACCACTAGAGGGTTGCAGGAGCAAAAAACTTTCTCAATTGTGATTTCTGTGATACTGACGACGAAGAGGCTAGAAACTTGAAATATGGCATGGTAGTTAATTATAAAATATAAATGTCCTCTAAGAACAGTCGAAAACAAATTCGAAATTTAAAAGCGGTGAAGCAAAGGGAAGGAGTGAAAAGCGTTCTAAAAAAGTCCTAAGTTACGATTTGTATGCAATCTCGGGAAATAATGATCCTATTCCAAAAGTAATGGTTGCGAATCAATAGTGGCAGTCTGTGATCCTACAAGGACTATGCCGGTGCCATTACCATCTTGGGTTGGCAGGAACAACAAACGTTCTAAAAAATTCCTTAAAAACATTCTAAATTACGTTTTCTATGGAATATTAGGAAATACTAAACCGATTTCAAAATTAATGTTGGTAAATTAATGGTGATAGTCCCTGTTTCAACATAGGCATTTTATGTTGGTGCCACTACCTCCAGAGAGGTGGTAGACCGTTAGACAAGAAGCTTGGAATTTGACATGATCGTTAATTTTAAGATGTAAATGCGTTTTAAGAAGATGGTTTCTAAAAAATTCAAAACGTCAAATGAATACTGAAATGAGCAGATGAAACTAGAATAAAAGCTTCAAAATACTTCCTAAATTATCATTTATTTATAATTAGTTTTAGTTCTTCTTATTAATTTAAGTCCCATTTCTGACTAATGCAGTGTAATAATGAAGTTTAGTCAAACTATGGCTTAATTTATAAGTTTTGAATTATTCCTAAAACTATAATTTCTTCTAATTAAAATTAGACATACAAATATCACGGCATATTTCAACTATTATGTGAGCAAAGCCGCGGGGTTTGCTAGTCCTGGTCTAAATATGAAAGATTAAAAATTAAGACAAAATAGGCATATTAATAATATTAATTAACATTTCTATATTGATGAAGAAGAAAAAAGAGGATAATAAAGACCGTAATTTTTTTAGAAATAAAATTTTGATTATTTTTTTCATCGCATGTAATACAATTTGAGAATCATGCAAGCCGTCTATTTAAAAAAAAAAAAAAAAAAAAAAAAAATACATACTCTTTCTTCAATTACTGATTCTTTTCGCTGTATGTCAGTCTTAATATCGTTTATCCGATTCTTTATCTGGTTCTTAATCTGTTTAAGGTCATCAGATATGCGTTTCTTTTTTTCAAATTCTGCATCCAGCGTTCGACTACATTCTTTCTCATAATTCATCTGTAATATAAAATCTGAATGTATAACACAAAGAAAACTTTAGAATTCAGTCTCTTAAGTTAAATATCAAAACCATTATAAACCTTAAGAATTGTATTTGATTTTAAATAACTAATGCAGGGAGATTCTGGAGGACTTATTACGGTTGTATTTCTGCCCTATATGTAATATGTGAATTATGAAAATTACATTTGATTATGCTCACATTAAAGTTTGTACAAGGTGTCCTGAATTGGACTGAACGATTTTGAAATCAAATAACAACTAGACGGTGACAGCTTTTGAAGTTATTCTTGCAAGAGAGTATTATGTGTATTATTGGAATTTCCTTATTACGCTTCCTTGTTTTAGTTTCCAATATCGCCGATAGCTGGACTGTGTCAAACTGTAATAGCTTCAAAATAATATTGCAATTTCAAAACGTAAACCTTTTCTTTTAGCGCTTTTAAAGCTAAACAAAATAGAAATTAAAAGTTCAGCGCCGTCTATCGGTAATATTTGGAGACAAAATAAAGAAGCGTGATAAAGAAATTTTCGATATCGCACACTATTTTCTTGCAAGAAAAATTTCAATAGCTGCCACTGTACACTTGTTACTGAATTTTAAAAGCATCCAGCAAAGCCTGGATATGCTCAATCCAACGTATCTATATAAAGCAATTTATCATACAACAAAACTTGTCAAACCGGAAAGTTGCACATAACGAGGTCATGCTTTAAAGTTTAAACGAACAAATTCCTTGTCTCGGCGCAAATAATACAAATATTCCCAGACTAAAAATGCGTTTTTACATTCTTAGGCTGAAAACTCATAAAATTCAAAGTATCGAATTCAATATGTTTCGGTCGTACAAAAATAAAATATTTTTGTTTTGTTTTATTTTTATCTAAATGTTTCTTAAAGGACTTTAAGGATTACACAAAAATTTAAATTTCGCAACTTTTACAAAAATAACTTTATTGACGTAAGGGACTTTTAATATCTTGGAGAACAACATTTAAGATATTTTTGCATTTGCAAGTACACCTGTAAAACTGGCGGTTTAGGAATTAGCTATTGATCAGTGATAAGAACACCCTGTAAATATATATATACTATTAGAAGACTTAATATCAGTCAATGAACAGATTGTATGATTCAAGGTATGTAGGGTAGGCTGACCAGATGTCCTCTTTTTTAGAGGACAGTTCTTATTTATAAGGCATTTTACTAGGTTTTGATCAAATTAAATTAGGATACATTGATTAAAATTAGGATGGCAAGCTCATTCTAATTCCAGTTTTTATGTTTAACTGAGGAAAATGGCTTAAAATTGAGCACCGTAATCTAAGAAACAGGATAACGTCTCGTCGCCTTAATGTAGTGACCGTTAACAGTGCCTGTACCTAACAAGAAAGATAATAAGGGCATATTCAGAAAAATCTGAAAAAAAAAATACAGAATAGTCTTGTCATGCAGATATATATGTCTATATACAGGGTGATTCATAAAAGATGGGCAGAACTTTAAGGGGTTATAGTACACTTAAAGACAAATAATATTAAATAGGAGACTAAGGGTCCCAGACGTATTCCCAAGGAGATAGGGGGCATTAAAGTTTAGGGTCCGAAATTTCAAATGATTATAAAACATGGAAAAATTGGTCGATTCGTTTGCGGTTTTTGCAAAAAATTTTCTTTATGCCAGTATTTTCTTGAAATAAAATTTTAAAGTTCAATTTCAAAAAATGCCGATAGGGGGTGCTTTAGACTTTGGAGTAACAAACAACTATTTTTTAACGTTATTTTTTGTATTTCTTTAAATGATTTCGAAAGCTTAGACTTAAACTTAAATTTTGATCTAAAAATCTGAGTCCTAACGAGTAGTTAAGTAGCGTAAACTGAAATTTGAAATTTGAAACCCTTCTCCCCCCAGAACAAAAATCAGTTATTCCCGATCTTTGTGTCGTAGATTAGGCTCTAACTACTGCCGCGTTTTGCTAAAATTATTCTTTATGTCAGTATTTTCTTGAAAATAAATTTTAAAGAAATTTTTCAAAAAATTCCGATAGAGGGCGCTTTAGACTTTGGAGTAACGAACAACTATTTTATACCGTTGTTTTTTGTGTCTCATTAAATGCTTTCTAAAGCTTAGACTTAAATTTTCAGCCCAAAATCTGAATCGTTAGACGTGGTTAAGTTTCTGGGGAGAGGGGTTTGAAATTTCTACTCCTGAGCACAGTTCAGTTTACCATGTCCACACATTGTGTGCTGTGATACGAGGTAAAAAGACACAAATTAGGATTATGTTACCAAAGCATATTTATTAACATGTAATTACAATAAATGTTCAAAATTGTGACCACCAGAGGTTATGCACGCAGAACAACGGCGAAGAATGGAACGGCGAACATTCGCGAAAACATCAGGCTTTTCGAGCACTTCCCCTACAGCGGCGGAAAGTCTGGCGACCAGTTCCTCGGAGGATTCAATGGGTGTCTCATACATAAGAGCCTTCAATCGTCCCCAAAAAAAGAAATCGAGGGGTGAAAGATCTGGCGAGCGAGCAGGCCAAGCAACAGGACCACCTCGACCAATCCATCTGTTCGGAAATGTGATGTCCAGATAGTTGCGGACGTCTCGTACGTAATGGGCTGGCGCTCCATCGTGCTGGAACCACATGACCCGCCGGATGCGTGGAGGAACAACGTTTAACAGGTCTGGCAGCACATGTTGCAGAAATGTGAGGTATGTTTTACCGTTGAGGCGTTCAGGAAGAAGGTACGGTCCGATTAGGTGGTCTCCGAGGATTCCTGCCCAAACATTGATGGAAAAGCGTCTCTGATGAGCATGTGGATACGTAGCATGTGGATTGACATCCGCCCATACATGTGCATTGTGTGTGTTAAATGTACCTTCACGTGTGAAGGTACATTCATCGGTGAAAAGCACAGTTCGTCGAAAATGTGGATTTAGCGCGTTCTGCTGCAGAAACCAGCGGGCGAATTCAATACGATTTGGATAATCCCCTGGAGACAGTTTCTGGACTCGTTGCACATGAAACGGGAGCAAATGTTCATCCTTCAGTACCCTCTAAGTCATGGACTGTGAGGTATCCACCTGCCTAGCCACTGTTCGTGTACTTGTACTTGGCTGCGCCGCTACTACATCCAGAATGATTTCTGCAACAACTACTGATTCGTCCTTTTTTGCACGACCTGCATTCGACCGGGAAGCGAGAAATGATCCCGTCTCACACAACTGTCTGTGCAAGCGCTCGAAAGTTTTGCGGTTAGGCAACCGCCTGTTGGGAAATCGCTCTCCGTACATTCGTTGTGCCTCTGCACCATTTCCATCTGCCGCTCCGTAAATTAAATGCATCTCAGCCTTTTCCTTATTCGTGAAGGGCACCATCTTCCGATTCATTACTACAGCGACTTACACTTGACTCACCGTTCAGTGGTTTTTATGCCTGAATCGTGTCGAAATTTTGCATACGTGTTCTTCTTCTTCCCCATTTGACATTTGCATACTTTCTGTTTCCTTCTTCACCCGGTGACTAGCGTCAGGAATGCAGCTTTAACGTTTGCATGAGCGACGTTTCCAACTGTGCCAGTGCCTTTATGAGTGAATTCCGACTATGCAGTCCTTGACGAAAGTTGTATTTTTGCCTCGTATCACAGCACAGAATCGTTGGGCATGGCTAAGTAGTGCAAACTGAACTATGTTCAGAAGTTGAAATTTGAACCCCCTCCCCTCGCTACTGAACCACGCTCAGCGATTCAGATTTTGAGCTGAAAATTTAAGTTTAAGTCTAAGCTTTAGAAAGCATTTAATGAGACACAAAAAATAACGGTATAAAATAGTTGTTCGTTACTCCAAAGTCTAAAGCGCCCTCTATCGGAATTTTTTGAAAATTTTCTATAAAATTTATTTTTAAGAAAATACTGACATAAAGAATAATTTTAGCAAAACGCGGCAGTAGTTAGAGCCTAATCTACGACACAAAGATCGGGAATAACTGATTTTTGTTCTGGGGGGAGAAGGGTTTCAAATTTCAAATTTCAGTTTATGCTACTTAACTACTCGTTAGGACTCAGATTTTTAGATCAAAATTTAAGTTTAAGTCTAAGCTTTCGAAATCATTTAAAGAAATACAAAAAATAACGTTAAAAAATAGTTGTTTGTTACTCCAAAGTCTAAAGCGCCCCCTATCGGCATTTTTTGAAATTGAACTTTAAAATTTTATTTCAAGAAAATACTGGCATAAAGAAAATTTTTTGCAAAAACCGCAAACGAATCGACCAATTTTTCCATGTTTTATAATCATTTGAAATTTCGGACCCTAAACTTTAATGCCCCCTATCTCCTTGGGAATACGTCTGGGACCCTTAGTCTCCTATTTAATATTATTTGTCTTTAAGTGTACTATAACCCCTTAAAGTTCTGCCCATCTTTTATGAATCACCCTGTATATTAAACAAAAACATAATTTGAAGAACAAATTAAAAAAACAAAATTTATTTCCTACATTGTTTAACCCCGAGAAGGGACAGATATTAAGTTATTTCATTCAATTAGTTCTACATTTAATGTTAAATTTTTGTAACAAATTAGTTAAGCCAATTAAAGATTAAAAAATAAAAATAAAATTCATACAATATGATACTTAAAACACCCTAAAAAATTAGATTCCGTTCAAATGAAATCGAAATAAATCTTAGACTTCTTCCATTTTCAAATGAAAATATTTGTATTGCAGATTTTGTATTATGTTTATGACAATTGTGTATAAAATGATAAGATGCATGCAAAATACAAAACTAAAAAAAAAGTCTAAGATTTATTTCGATTTCATTTGAACGGAATCTAATATTTTAGGGTGTTTTAAGTATCATATTGTATGAATTTTATTTTTATTTTTTAATATTTAATTGGCTTAACTAATTTGTTACAAAAATTTAACATTAAATGTAGAACTAATTGTATGAAATAACTTAATATCTGTCCCTTCTCGGGGTTAAACAATGAAGGAAATAAATTTTGTTTTTTTAATTTGTTCTTCAAATTATGTTTTTGTTTAATATGTCAAGTTTTTTAATAACTAATGAACTCAGACGAACGCATTTCAAAATTAATAGAGAGTATCATCATCAGACTTTGATGTATGCGGTATTGCATCACAATGTGAGATGCAGTTTACCAATGTGTAATTCAAAATGTTTCACCACTGTAGTAATGCAGGTTGCGGTAGTTTGGACAAAAACTTCTAATCTGAAAGTAAAAAAATCTATAATCAAAACATAAAAAAATAACTTCACTTAAATTTAGATACCCTATTTCCCACTCAGGAACGCTATGATTGTAAATGTAAATTGTGTTGAACCCTTACTGCGAATATTTAGCAGTATTATAGCTGTGACACAGTAAAAAATAAAAGTTTTACTTAAATTTTTAAACCTCATTCTCTCCCAAAGGGTGATCTAAACACATCCGAAAATTATTACCTAAGTTTAACTTGGGGTATAAATAGTTCTCATCTCGGAAAAAAAATACATTTTAAAATATAAGTTACGTAATTCCCCACTAAGTTCGCTACCTGCGTAAAAATAGCTATCCACTAGAAACTTTTTACTAAAATATAAACTTGACCAAAGCAAAAACTTATTCTGAAAATATCCTTTTTATTTCCACTATGACGCCATATTCACCTTTTTAATTTTTGAAAAGCAAAACTAGCTCAATTTAATATTTCACGTGAAAATCTTTCAACTAAAAAGAAATAAATTATTATTACGGCTTTTGAAATTTTTGCAACAATGAAGAAAAAAATGTTACATTTTCTATGAAAAATGTCCGTTGATTTTCAATGGAAAAAGCGAAAATTGGAATTATTAAGAAAAATATTTGAATAATCTAAAAAAAAATGGCCCATGTTTCTCTCTGGGTTATAATTCATCCATATGCAAAGGCATTTTACCATTCGTTTTGACCCTGACGTTAGTCAAACGTTTTTACACTTTAAATTTATAATATCATTAGAATTAGTAAAGAATAAAAAATGAGTGGCATCAGGGACAAAAAGGTGGGAAGAAAAAATGAAAAAGTTATCATCTCTATAAGCTTTTCCATGTTAAATTAACATTGAGAAGTGACACTGGAAATAAATAAGTATTGCGCTGCCGCGCAATACTTAAATATATATATATATATATAATTTTTTTTTTTGCGTAATCTCTCTATATTGCCCGTAGAAAAAAAAAAATGTTTTTTTTTTGGCGGTTTATCGTGAGTTGGTGACAAAATGAAATTTTAAAAAATACGCTTTTATGATAAACTAGATGGAACCCGTCAAAACTTGGCGGCAAACAATTTGATGGCACCATAGAAAAAAGTTTAAACTGTTTTAAAAGGTTAGACATTTTGACAGACTAATTCAAATACAAATAAAAAACTTCCTCTTTTCAAATGCAAGCTGGGGACTGACAATTGGCAGAATTACACTTGCACATACACTCAGAGAATTTCTCTCATCTGACGCTTTTTCATTTACTGGTACAATACTAAACTCTGTGGTTAAACGATCCACGAAGAATCTGGGGCTACAGTGCCCATCCTTGTTTTCTTGACCCTGGACCCAGAGGTGCTATACAGGATAAGTCCCGGTCAGGTGGTCAGCCTAATGCAGGACCCTCGGTGTTTAGTTCCTAAGCAAGCTTGCTACTCATTTTATCGACCCTGAAGAGACCAGGGCTTATTTTTTATCAAAAAAGTTCCGGTGCCCTAATATTCTGCGACCGGTACTAACAACGTACCGTTTCCCCCTCCCCTGTCACTCCAGTCTGCATATTTATATTTCGTACATTATTTGAAAAATTTAAAACATTTTTTTTCTTTAACAAAATGAAAATTTTAAATATATCTATCAGCATAAGTTTAGCGGTCAACTATTCCACTTGTTAGTTATCACTCCTTCCGCATAGTAATCTTTGCCTAATTTTAATGTTAATTAATTACAAAATTTTGCGATTAAATATGGTAAGGATTATGATTCGGAAATAGTTTTAACACAAAAAAGGGATAGCTGGCAGTTATGCATTTTTATGAAAAAATGAATAAAATTTATAGAAATTAATATTTATATGCTGAAGGACTGAACAATTTTTTTCAATTTCCTATAAAAGGTGCACAGCTTAAACTGTAATAGATTCCTTCCACATAACAATATTTTGTGGTGAGTTCCTGAAAATCAGATTAAATTAAAAGTTTGACACCGTTATCTAAAAGATTTGATGCTTTTATAGAAAAAGGGGAAACACTGCTCGATTGCTTTCTATCAGAATAACAATACATGGCAATTATATCTACTTACAAATGAAAGCGACTTCGTAAATGTGCAGGGCAGAGCCTTAGCAAGGGCAGCGTTCATGATACAAAAAACAAAATAAATAGAAAAATCATTAACGTGATTTTTATACTCGCACGCAATAGAAGACAAAAAAAAAAAAAAAAAACCTCAAACAAACAAAATCTCTAGCTGATGCTCGTGGGTTAAAAACAGAAAATATTTCTTTCAGGTTAAATATCTAAATAAATAAAAAAAAACCAGCCAAATAAAAATTATCCTACTGTTACAAAAGAAAATCGAACTGAAAGCAAATTCATTGTTCAGTCTCCGTATCAATACGTCGCCGCCATCAATGCCAGGCATAAATTTTCAAATATCACTAGAATAGAAAAACACGATTTCTCTTTTCTCTTTATTCTGATTTCAAGTGGCATTAAAATGATTTGAAATAGAATATAATACGTAATTTTGAAGAAGGATATTTTTTTTTCTATACATAAATAAATAAAATTTTAAATGCAAGATAGATTGAGCTGGAGTTAGTCCAAGCCCAAAAACTGATATAAAAATTGAGTCCGTATTGCCTTCACCTCCTACGTGTGCGACACATTACGTCACATGTAAGTGCTTTGATAAAAAATAATGCAAAAGCTTGGAGATGGGAAGGAAAGGAAAGGGTAATTTAAACTTCAATTTTTCGGAAGCCCTATTTCGCTTCCGATTCATAAATATGAGCTCCGGTGAATTCAGACCAACATTTAAATATTTACTGAAAACAGAGAAGTAACGGAGCTGTGCTCCGGTGCAAATTAAGTACTGGAAGGGATGAATCGCTTAGTGGCCCAGCTAGGAGTTGAACTCTCGACCTGCAGCGCGGTAGTCAGCTCTGACCACTACGCCACTGGGCTTCTTACTGGTATAATAACACAATAAATCGTACAAGATTTTGTTATCCGAATTGGTATGCGCAAAATGCATTCATATAAACTACATGCTTACCATACACACTTTAGACCAACTGTCTCGATGATTATTTTGTAATTATACTGTATATAGCATTTTTGTGAGAAAACAATGTCAGATAATGATAACCATGTACGATTTATCAGTCTTCTGCCCGATCCGTGGATAACGACTTATTCACTATCGAAATTTATAACGACAACATTCTTAATCAGGCAGTTACTTTTAAAATATACTTAAAACTTATCCAGCCGGTGTAAAATTAAACAGCTGCAGCAGCAACACGCAACTTACATGTTTTTCTCAATTTGACGGATCCTTTATAACATGCATGAGTAGTTTCATTAGTACTTTTTTTTCCAAAATATTCTGAGTGTGTGCTTTAAGGGGACCTTCCTTGTAAGTACCCTAATTTTCTAAATCGAGGTTTGGTTAGAAAAATCTTATCTCGAGGTATCTTAGAAAAATTTAATCTTACCATAGCTCTTAAATCTTCTACTACTGCGACCTGAAACTGATTTTCCTTCCTGTCTTTTTCTAGAACAGAAGCAAACTTCAAATTCATCTCCTCCGATCGTGCTTGTACTTTTTTGTCGAGACTCCGATAAAATTCTTCGTCCTGTTTCACACTTTCTTGTCGAGAATCAAGTTCCTGAAATTGCCATTGGAGAGAAATATTTTCTTTAATTCAAATACACATCATATTCTTTTTAATTCTAACAAATCACTGAATCGAACTTTTAAAAATTATTTCGGTTACTCAAGGATTTTAGTTTGGGGGAGATTTTAAAAAGTAACAACACTTTAAAATTCTGAAAAAAATCAATTTTCTCCTTTCGCTAAATTGGTTGTTCAGATGATTAATATAGTACAAAAGCTCAGCTGGGGAATTGAAAGTATTTATGATACCTGTATTTTTTCAATTAACTTTTCTATGCACTAAAAATCATTATCAGCCCTTAAAAAAACTTTTTATTAGTGCGTTTTTTAATAGGCGTGTTTCACAGTTTTGAAGTAACTTCACTTGGAATTTTCAGAAAACGTCCTTTATCCAAATGTTTAAGGAAGTACTAGAGGTCTGCACGGGCCCGGGCTTGGCCCGAGGCCCGTACCCGGCCCGGCGGAATGAAGGCGAATTTTCCGCCGGGCCGGGCCGGCAGAATTAGCACAATTTTTTCAACGGGCCGGGCCGGGCCGGCAAAAAAATTGAACGGACCTGCAGGGCCGATAAAAAAAATTAATTGGGCCTATCGGCCCGATATAAGAATTCAAGCGAAGCAGATAAAGTTCGAGCCATTTTCAATTAATATGATTTTCTCGAGAAGTATAAATGTGCGTCACGAGCCGATGCGAGTTGAACAACATCAATACAATATGTAACATGTCCATCGTAGAGATCGGCATCGTACAGTTACAAGATGTCTGATTACGGGTTTAATTTTTTTTCAGCAGACTCGTGCCGGGACGGAACTGGTCTTAATCGATCTCAGGATGTGTAGGACAGGCATTATGTTTTGTAAAAGTATTAATAGTGATAATGAACTTCTGTTAACAGTATCTTTGGAAATATACCTTAAGGGGTTCTCATATTCACTGCTCAACAATGCGAAACTTTCAAAAACATTTTCTGACTGACTTTTAACTATAAAGTTCACAGGCCTGACTATTGAAGGCATTTGGAAACGAATAGCTTTCTCCATATTTGATAAATTACTTACAGAGATAACAGAGAGTCTTGTCATGTGACTGTACGTTTTTTTGCTTTCCTGTGCTATCGCTTCCGGAAATTCGATTCATAATGCTAACTTTGGCAGTATTTTCAGAGAAAGATATATTGCTTTTATCTATGAAAAAGACGGCACTTACATAGTTTCTGAATAAGAATACCTGCCAATCTTACGCGTTTCCGAAAAGAAATGAATTTTCAAATGTGTCGAAATGTAACTTCTTTCGATTTGAGAAAAGCCTTAAAAATGAGAGAAATATTTTCGCAAATCTACTTTTTATCATACAGCTTCAAAAGGTATCATGTTTTTAATCCTTTATTCTGAACTACATTAACTTTTTAATGAATCCTTATTGGAATTTCGAAATGTCTGTAGAGACGATGACTAAAACACTGTGTAATCGTTAATGCTTACTATTGTGTGTTTTCTGCTTTGCGAACACATAGTAATCTAAAATATACTGTAAAATTTTCCCATAAATATGTACGTAGTACTCATTAAAAGAATCTTAATTGTATGTCGAGAAAAAACGGATTTTTTTTGTAGAAATTGAATCGGGCCGGGCCGGGCCTGTTTTCACTAATTTTTGTACGGGCCGGGCCCCGGCCCGGAAATTCCGGCCCGTGCAGACCTCTAGGAAGTACACAACTGTTTTGATAAAAACAAATAAAAAAAGCCTGTGCTTATGGCCTTTTTAAAATTAATTTTTGATTTTTTTTAGATTTTAATATTTTGACGTTCTTTGTGTTTTGTCTTTATTTTTGTTCACGAATCTTATTGTGTAGTGTTTTCTACGAATGTGTTAATGTAGTAGTTTTGTTTATATAATAATCCTTTTTATTAAATTGTGGTTCCTAAAATTGCTGTTTGGAGATATTTTAATTAATAAAACTGACGATAAAAAGCCTTTTAAACTAAAAAATATGAATATTAAAAAAATCTGATACGTTATTACAAGAAACTATTTAACCCTCAACATCAAAATGCTATTTTTAAATGGATTGCCTTAAAATACTGGAAATAATTCCTACTTTATAAATGTTAGTGTTAAAAACATGTGTTCAAAAAAGCTTAAAAGCTATTTTTAAATAAATTATTACTTAACACAAAACAGAAATAAATCATTTCCGTGTATTAAAACATTAAGTAACAATGAAAATATTCCAATATATCGAAAAGCTGGGATATCAATATTTTGAAAATTTTTACCATCACTACCCTTATCACTTTCCAACATAATTGAAAAAGGTTTACAACTTCAGTTCGTTTGCTATACGAGGAGTGAGACAACACTAGTTTTGATTGAACTAAACAATATTAAGGTAAACGCACCAGTAGTGGGTCACTTAAGGACATTTATTTAATTATTATTAAAGTGTTAACCCTCTCGCTGCATAAGTAATTCTTCTCGATGAGCGTCTTTTACAGAATTTTTAATCTTTTATCACCGGTTCTTTAAAACAGAAATTTTTAACTATCGTAATCGGGGAAAATATCCTGATTAAATGAGATAAAGTTTTCGCTCAAAAATAACTGGTGGGAATAACCAAATAAAATTAATTTGACGGAAAAATGCATGCCCGAACATATCTCGGGCTGCACAGCGAGAGGGTTAATGAATTCCAAAAGATATATATATATTTAGCCTAATCCAAACCTTCATGTATCAGAATAAACATTCAAAGTTTCAAAATATAATCTTCGGAAAACATGAAAAATAAAAAATGCTACCTTCCTCTATGATCCAGTAGTGGGCCTAGTAAATTTCTGATGCATGGACTTATAAATTTTCGGCCTATCCAAAAAATTATTTCCAGTGTAATAGAGTACATCAACAGCAGTTTAATTCAAAATAGAACATAATATTAAAGAAACAGTATTTTAGATGAAAAACTTATATATTAATGAAATCTCTAAGAATTTACCATAAAATCTATTTTTGAAGACGCTCTAGAAAATAAACAAATGTTCCAGCAGAAAAAAAAAACAACAAAAAAAAAACATTCCAAACAGTTTATGGAAAGTTAACATTTACGGATGATAGTCAATCAGATTTCTTTCAGTCGTTTTTCAGAAATGCATTTTGGGCTTGTCTTTAAACTTTAAAAATGAGTGGCCCGCTACCGGTACGGGACCCACTATAGGTGCATTTACCTTATTTATTTTCATTTCTATACAAGATGCAATACCTATAAACTCATTTATATACATTACAAATTTTACAGTTGTGGTAATTGTTCAAAGTGTCCCTAATTAGTGTTATAGTATTTTAATTAAAACGAGATTTACACGCGTTATTGAGGTTTACTACTATATGTCCCTTTTAGAAAATAATGCATGAAATATTTATAGTTTTTTATAGGATCAGACAAAAAATTTAGATGCATTATCTTCAATGGACGATAGTTATTGAAAGTCGTAATAATTTTTGAACACATGTCATTAATATAAAACACTCATTAACTTTTATTCTCACCATTTGCAACAACTTTTGGAGCTCTTTAAGTCTATTTTCATTTTCTTCTTTAATAGCTTTAACTTTTTCAGTGGAGACTTTGATTTCTTTCTTTATATTACAAAGCAGCAATGTATATTCTTCTTCTTTCGTTTGTCTTTCTTCGGTAAGTTTTTGAAAATGTTCCTTTTCTTTTTCAATTTTGGTCTGAAAATCAGCAGCTATTAAAAAAATAAGAAAAATGAAATAAAAGATTTAAACTGCTGTTATTTTAGAACATATTACAAATTTCTAAAATTAAGTTTAACATTTAATAATTTAATTATATTTTTAAATATAAATTTACATGGTCTTGATTATCGCAATCAATTGAGAAACATCAGACTTGTTGTATAACAATATTTATGATTGCGTAACCAAACATAATGCTTTGAATAGAAAATATTTTCTTTCCTCCAAATTTTTCTTTCCTTACTTTGAACAACTGTCTGATTTAAGGATTAAATTATTTACAGTATTAATTTTCTAATATGATAAATTCGAAATTGTAAAATATTTACTCGGTAAATATTAAGTAGTGCATTTTTTGCATGTGAAAATAATCTTTTGTAAATAGAATTTCAAATTTACCGGGGTCAAGCTTTTTTATATCTTTAATAATATTTTAGCACATTTTTTTAAGCCGATGATGAAAAGTAGAAAATTAAACATTTTAATATAAAATTTCTATTCTTTACTGACACCAGAAACTCCCTAAAAATATAAGCATATGCTTTATCATCTTTTATTTCCAGTAAAGAGGACGGTGGACTTAAAAAATATATTTTTCATTATTTATGTGATTTTCTTCGAAGAACTACTCTGTACCAGGAATTCAATAAGAATTTGAAGAAAATTAAATTTACTGAAAATTATTTTTTTTCTTAGCTATTTATTAGCCTTTGGGATCATCCATTAATCTACCCTATATATGTAAAATCCTAATGAAACGATTTTATGAAACGACTGTTTCATATTATTCCTCCTAAAATATGGAACGTTTGGCAGGGAAATTAACACCAATTATTCGTATTGATCCGCGGATGTCGAAAGTGGTATTAGAATTTTAAAGTTTCAATGATATTTCGAAATATTAATTTTTTTTCTAGTCTTAATGACATTTCTGTAATGATGGGAAGTAAATTACTCCATTTTTATGAAGAAAAGGGAAAACAGTAGGGATTGTTAGAAACCTATTATTTTCGTCATTTTCAATTAGAAATTGAAATTATCTTTTATTTCAATCGATAGTGAAGGCAGATTAAATAATGTTTTTCAGGAAAATTTGAATTTTTTTTTTCACATTTTTCACGTCAGGAATCAGTTTATTTTAGAAACCCAAAAACGTCTGTCATCTTCAAATTCCTTAGACGCAAAAAAAGGTTTCCTTTTCAATTTTAAAGAGAAAAGGAAATCAATAATGCGAAAATGACATCATTTACCCTCTTTTCTGTCTCTCATCTACAGCGATTAAAAAAAAAAAAAAATGTTGCCGCTATTGGAGAAATGCCATTAAAATTAAAAACAAATTAATATTTCAATAACATTATGTACTTTTTTTATATTTTACATTTAGAAAATTTAAGAGTTATTATGACACATATGGAACCATTCGGATATCTGAAACGAATGAATGAAATAATAATTGCCCAATTGAATGTAACTGAAGAGAATAAAGTTTCGCCCTTTGCATTCTTTTCGGTTTTAATGATAAAACGACATCAATAATTGCGAAAATGGCATCATTTACTCTTTTCTTTCTTTCATTCGAAGCAAGAAAAATAAATGTTACCGCTATTAGAGAAATGCTATTAAAATTTAAAACAACTTAATATTTCAATAACAGTACTTTTTCAATATTTTAAATTTAGAAACTTTAAGAGTTACTATGAGACTTTTGGAGCCATGCGAATAAGTCAACATAGAAGTAGAGGTAACGTCAGCTGAAACTCAAACAAAAAAATTAATTTACACGTGAATATTAAAAAAACAAAACGAAACTTCAAAATAATAATTAAATGTCCACGTGTTAAAAGCAGGAAATAGGGAAAATTGCGTCATAAAACTTAAATTTACACGTGAATATTAATAAAAAGCAAGAAAACTTAAAATTAATTAAATACACACGAAACACATTTAATGGTAATAGTGACATATGTAAAACGCCCAAATATTCAATATCGTCATATGTAAAATGCCTAAAATAATTAAATTATTACGCGTGAAAAACTTTTAGTGATGAAATTTAGGCCATTTTTAAAAAGCTGAAATAATAATATTCCCAAACACTTTTAAACGGAAAAATGTATTTACACGTGAATCTTAAAAGAGAAAAAACTTTAAAATAATTAAATGATTACACGTGAAACGCATTTAAGGTAAAAATTGCGTCATATATTAAATCAATACATTTAAGACGATTTTCTTATGGGCAATATTAATGTGACGTCACATTGGAAATTACATGGTGAAAAAGTAACGCAGCTGGCAAATTTGTTTATGTATTACATCACTTGATGCAGCACAAATACAAGTAAATGCGTGCACAAAATATTTTTGATTTAATTTGAACGAATTCGATAAATACATATTAGAAAATTCTTATATAGGGGAGTTAGAGGAGATATAATACACTTTTTTTAAACAATTTTTTATCACCCTTAGAAAGCTATTTTTAAACAAATTTTTCGCGTTTACTTATAAACTGACCTTTTATTTATTTATTAAAAATATAGAGAATTTAAAAAATAATCATTCAAAAAATATATCCCAATTAATTTCAATGATTACTTCTGTATCAAATCTCCCCCATTACTGGAGAGGATTGATACACTTGCAAGGGAGATTTGATACATTGTTATGTAAACTGAAAAACAAATGCAGGCAATTCAATTTGTGTCATACATTTTTTTATGATAAATGTTGAAATATTTTAGTAAAATTTAAAGAGAAATGACATTAACATATTTTTGTTTCAGTAATGTTTTTTACAAAAAATGTAAACAATCCTATTAACACACTTTTTAGAAAATAAATAATGAAAAAACCATAGAGATCTTGCTGCAAGGAAAAAATAAAGTGTCCATTGATGATTTGCAAATAATTTAACATAAATTTGGCACATTTAAGCTATTTTTTAAAGAAAAACTAATAATTTTATTATTTTGATATATAAAGTCGGGTGGATTTAATGTGTTTTCAATTTGCTCTTTGTCAATTATGGAAACAATTTCCATTTCAGGTCTTTTAAACTTTTTCCTTCCACCCGACGCACAAAGCAAACTAACCATCTATCATTACACTGCTTTTCTATGTAACCTACATAATGTCGAATAGTAGTTTTAGTGGAAAAAGTCACGATAATCCATGAATTACCACTAATTGGATAATATAAATCAGCATCATCATTATCAGAAGTATCTGATAAAAATTCTACTTCTTCACTGCTTGCAACGTTCTTCGTATTTTATCTCTAACTTTAAATTACTCATCAAGTTTTTTTTTTTTTTTTTTTTTTTTTTTTTGACAGGCGTTTCTATCAATATTAAAAAATTTACTTTACGTTTTCCACCCTTTGTGATTGAAGCTGTTTTCTTGGAATAAGGTCTAATATCCTCGGGAGATTTGTAAACTTGGTATGACGGCCCTGTATTTTCATCTACAGATTTTTTAGGTGTCGTGTCAGTAGATAACTGATGCATATTTAACTCACTGGTTTCGTGCAGATAATCACAAGAAGATGTAGAAAGTAAAAAAATAGGTATCGTCGAAGCAAAAGGATAAATTCAATCTTTTTAAATCCTGATAAAATAGAATATTTGTTTGAGTAAAGGATTTCAGAAAAGCTTTACTAATTAATCCTCCTTACCAATTTCAGTAGCTCTTGCTGTAAAAATTAATGCATATTACAGTCCCATATTAATTTTCAACCTTAAAAAAAACTATTAAATTTCAAACATACAAGTGTATCATTTCACGCCAGTATTAATGTATCATTTCTCCCTATCATGCCTTATTTGATTTTCAATCACTTTGTATAAATGCAGTTGCAAAATGGCAATCTACTTTATAGTAAAACTAACCCCAACAATGTGCTTTATAAATAAAATGAAATACAAGATATTATCTTCATAATAATGAGAGTTATGAAAGAAAATCAGCATTTGGAAAAATTTACATTGGCATTCCAAAAATCATCAAAATTAAAAGAAAAACAAAGTTGTTAGTTCTTCACTTTTAAGTCCGGGTAATGATGACTTCTGCAAATAAAAGTTATGCAATAAAAGGCAAATGCACTAGAACGGATATTAATGTCATTTGTTGAGAAAAATTGACAATGTATCAATTCTCCCTATGTATCAAACCTCCCCTACATATTAATTAAAAAAAATACATGAAAATATGCGTCAGGGTGCAGTAAAATAGGTAAAAGAATTCATGCATAAGCTATACCTTTTCCTGAAACTATCTAAAATTGAATCAAAACATAAAATGTAAACGTAAAATTTCAAAACAGTCCTTTTCAATACCGAAATTCTGAATGTTATTCCCAAGCAGACGGAGTTTTTAAACTTCAAACTCAATGGAAGGACATTGTCCATGGCGTCGTTATGAAAGTCCTAGAGGCAGCGAGATTTTCAACCTCCTAACCATTTTATACAAGCTGATTTTCAAATATGTAATTTATCTTACTTATCAATAACAAAACAGCCGTAAGCTATCGCGACAGTGGTGGATGAGGCCATGGTAACCGAAAAATGGCCCATGCAAACGGAAAAGCATGGCAACCTGATTACAGAAGACAGTCGCCGTCCGTTCGTGATAACATCATTCAATTAACCCGGTAGTCTTTTTAAAACAGGATACATTGCCATATTTTTAAGGGCTGAAAAGTCTGAACGGGGCTTGGAGAGCATAGCTCACATGGGGCAGAGCCCCCTAGTTACATTCATAAATTTCATGGGTTTTTTACTCTTCCTTACCCCTATGATGCAGGTTGAAACACTGGAGTGATACCCTACCACCAGTTCTGACGTCATATTTTTTTGTAACTATTAATTTGGTGTGAATTTTATGCTAAAAAAGTTACATACGATAAACTACTGATATAAATAGTATAAAGAGGTTAAGATAGTATGTGTTTTTGACTTCAAGCTCTTGGAATTCAAAGAAAAGGAAAAATATATCTAATACTATCTGAATAAAAATACATTTTTTTCCCAATTAACTTTATTTTGTTGCTGCTTGAAAATAATGCCTAGCCAATTATCTTCATATTTTAGACGTGACGTCACAACGTGTTAACCCACACATTTCCCCTTGCCACACTCTGTTGACTCCTCTCCTCTCTTGACGTGTGACATCACAACGTGATCTATTAAAAAATAAAATTAAAATGCTCCATGTTTTCCGATTTTCAAAATATTGCACGGCATATGTCGAGCAAAACTACAATCATCAGTCTACGAACTTTTTACACTCCTGATGATTTAATTTAATCTAGATTAACTGCATTGTTAAAATCTTTTAAATACTTACAATTTTGCTCTCTTTTTTCACAGAGTACTGCCATTTGCTCGAGATTTTTCTTCTCAATATCAATTTGAATATTATATTTTTCTTCTGTCAGAATCTAAATTGAAATTAAAAGTTTACAAAGTAAAAATTCAAGAAACTGGTAATCTTTTTCCATCTAATGATAAAGTTATAAGCAGAATTGAACTCTGATAAACAGAATAAAATATTATAAAAATCATTAAATATACAGAGTGTCCACTAAAGTTCTGTCCACTCCCATTAATTTCAGAACGGGAACAATTTTGTGCCATAAACGTGGTGTTTTATTAGTAATGTGGCTGTTTGCTACGCGATGAGACTGCTTACAGTGCCACCTAGAGGCAATCTACAGAGTTAGTGCCCTTGTCTCAAAAACGATATAAGATAAAGGGGAAATGTCACTTACAAAGTTGTAGAGCGTCAATCGGCTCAGTATGAAACGATGTCTTACATATAAAGACAACTTTATTAGAAGTCCAATTTTTTTAGTATACAATCACCAACTTACTACATACGTTACTTGTCGCATATAGAAGTGTGACATTATAAGACAGGCGTGCATTTACTAATTAAACT
Organism: Maratus speciosus; assembly: GCA_963932465.1. NCBI lineage: Eukaryota > Metazoa > Arthropoda > Arachnida > Araneae > Salticidae > Maratus > Maratus speciosus. The sequence goes on from OZ010788.1 coordinate 343,313,346, forward strand.
AACGCATGAAAGTAAGGTACAATTTATTTTTAAAAGAAAATCAAGTTAAATGTACTTTACAGGGGCGAAGCTACTGGATGGGGCATAGGGGGGGGGGGTCTCTCCCTTTCCCCCTATGTCGGTAATGTCGATTATAGTCGGAAATTCTTGGTTGTCAGTATCGATCGATGCAAATCTCAAACAACCTACTTTTTTTTCCAATATACACTACAAACCACCAAGCTTTAGCATTTGTCTTTAGAATTAAGTTATGATTTAATCCTTTTTAATGTAAACATAAATAAGCTGATTGTGAATAAGTTAAGTTGTAAGTAGCATCTTACTAAAAACTTCAACTTGTTTACTTCAAATTTCCGTCTGCGCATTCATCAAAAAATAAATTGATTTTTCTTTAATGTCGAAATACACTATATGGCCAAAGGTGATCGACCACTTGCGATTTTTGACGTTTTCTTAAATATCTAGAAAAATACATGAGGAATTATCCTGAAACTCCAGGTGTGTAAACAGAATAGTACAGGTCATATATTTCGGTGAAGATTTTTCCCGAAACCCCATAGGGGACCATCAAAAAACTGAAAAAGAACGAATATCTTTTGGACAACCCTGAAAAAACGAATGTAGCAAAAGCGTCCAAACTGTAGATTATGATTAAGTACCTTATTGTAATAAATTGTGTTCATTTTTATGAGAATAGCATGTATATTCGCAGAGAAATTAAAGTTTTTATAAAAAGAGTCCCAAAGTGTTTTGCTTATAATTTGTAGAGTTCTTAATATAAAAAAAAGTTCTTTTCAGAAAATATGACAAATAACATTGTACACAATACCCTGCAATCAGAATGAAAAAATAATAAAAGTTGTATGAAAAATGAGCAGTTTCACTAAATAATGATTCACTGCGCATGCCCGAATGTAAACAAAATATAATTTGCATAATGTGTTAGCTAAATGTATAGAGCAACTTTTGTGAAAATCTCAAAAAAATAGTTTGAAAAGCCTGAAAATTATCGTTTATAGAATAAGCTCAAAATCCGTTGTTTCCAAACTGAAGCAAAAAGATGAGGGGCTGTACCCATATATCCATTGATTAGTGCCAGTATAGCATACACAATATTGCACGTACTACTGTATTTTGATAAAGCCTCTCCTCTTTTTGCTTCCTTTTTTGGAATAACGGATTTTGAGCTTATTCTATAAATGATAATTTTCAGAATTTTCAAACTATATTTTTGAGATTTGGGGACAAAATTTGGGACTCTTTTTATAAAAACTTTAATTTTTCTACGAATATACATGCTGTTCTCATAAAAACGAACACAATTTAATACAATAAGGCACTTAATCATAATCTACAGTTTGAACGCTTTTACTATATTAGTTTTTACAGGGTTGTCCAAAAGATATTCGTTCTTTTTCAATTTGTTGATGGGGATTTCGGGAAAAAATCTTCAAGGAAATATATGACCGGTACTATTCTGTTTACACACCTGGAGTTTCAGGATAAATCCTCATGTATTTTTCTAGATATTTAAGAAAACGTCAAAAATCGCAAGTGGCCGGGTCACCTTTGGCCATATAGTGTACTTTACTGGAATATTTACGACAATAGAACGCAAGTGAAGGGGTGGCGTGTCCATCTTTAAACGTACCCTATATTCTCGTACCCATTTATATAGTATACCCTATTTATATAATATATATTTATATACATTATATAGATGTAAAAATACAAACTTTTCTTTTCTAATTAAAAATTAGAAAAGAAAATTTTGTATTTTTACATTTTCTTTCCTTACTTAGCTGATATTAATATTAACTGAGATTTGCTTGTTAATATTCATAAAGTTTTCAGAAGCATTTTTAATTTTAAGCAATTCATTCTTTTTCACAAGTTGTGTTCGATGGGGTTGTAGCTAGTTTATTATTTTGTCTCAATGCTTTATTTATTTTTTTTTCTTTCATTTTTTTTTTATAAATTCTATTTGTATAAAAACAAGTAACAGATAAGGGTAAAAACATTTTGGGCGACTTTTTAAAGCTACTTGAAAGTTACAGATTATAAAAAATTGTGTTACTATCAGCGTTTGCTTTAGCTGATTCTGAATATCTTCATAGTATTCCTCTAGCTGTTTTCTTTCTTTTTCTTGAAGTTGTAACTGTTCTGCTCTTTTTCTTTCTACAGCAATAGATTTTCCTCGAAATTCTTTTTCAAGATGTGAAATCATGTTAACCTGAAAAAAAAAATATTATCACAAATGTAACCTGATATTCGATGCAGGTTCATTGAAAGTATATATTCTATACTAGCAAGGTCCGCGGATTTGTGCACATAGAAATAAAATATACTTGTTGAAAACATTGTTAAAAGTCTTTGTGTGCTTTTTGTTCATTAACATGAAATGAAATTATATTTCTACTACTAATAAAAGCACTACTAATTAAAATATAAATTATTCATTCTTAGACTTTTGCAGATCCCCCCTTTTGAAAAACGGATAAAATTTTGTCTAATTGTGATTTCCGTACACCATCTACTCTACAGTGGAAGGACCTTTAAATTGATTCGATAATTTCAGAATAATCGTGATTTTAAAACGCTTTTCGCTATTTCACTGTTTTAAATTTTGAAAAACTGTTTTTAGTTAACATTTACACGAACGTAACATTGTGAAAACGAAACATCATGAAACATAAACATCATTTGAAATTTCACGTTTCTAGCCCTAACAGTTTCAAAGAACAATTTTAGAATGCAATTTTAGAACATTTTTCATTTTTGCACCTGCTTGATGTAGGAGCCATTAAAAAAACTGAAATAATTTTAAATATAAATTCGGTAGTTTCACAGTAATTGAGATTTTAAAGCGTTTCCTGCTGATTTCACCCTTTTAAACTTTGAATTTTTAAATTTCGTGCGCGTATTAATGTTTTGAAAGTAACTACCACATCAAATTTCAAGTTTCTAACCTAGCCGTAACAATTTCTAAGAAATAGTAATTTAGACCAGTTTTTATATGAAATATTTCATAATAATAATTCTAAACAAATGACTTTGAACAAATGAAACTTGGGATCAGATATGAGTTATGAACTTCCGTTTATTGCACACTAAAAATTTACACTTTTCCAAAAACATTGTCATATTACAAAAAAAACTTCTGCTTGAAAATTTATATTTTTTTTTTATCATATTTGCATGCATTAAAAACGTTTCTGTTAATTGTATTTCATAACACTGCATTCATACTCATATATCCATATACTAACATAGATTGCATGCAGTAATTTAACTGAAAAAAGAAAAATAATTACTAATAAATAATAATAAATAATAATAAATTTTTTGCAATTCTAATTTATCAGAAGCTCTCTTGTACAAATAAATCTGAAAAAAAGTATTTTTATGAGCGTGCAACAAACGAATTTTCTTTTTGCCACTTTAAGTCTCATTTGTTTAATAATTCATTATAATTTTCCTTCATTTTAGAGTTATTCTCCGAAAAACGTACACTTTCTGTGCCAAATTTTCTGATTTTTATTTATTTATTTATTTATTTATTTAGGTTAACAAGATATGTGTTTATATTGCCTTGAACATTAACCCTTAGATCATGGGTCAGGACTGGCGACAATTTTTATATTCAATCGTACCACAATTTGCAAACATTTTTGTTGCTGGTGATTTCGCTTCAAAATATCCGACTATAAGTGTAAGGCAGAGATTATTTTTCAAAAAGTAATATGAATAGAATAAAAATTAGTCCACTGGGGCATATATGTCCCAATACATAATCAAAAGGTTAACTAACATCATGCCAGTATTTCCCCGGATCATGATAAATGTTTTATTAAAATTGGATTTTTACATTAAGTAGATGCTATGTTTAATTCTAATTATAAATTATCAGAAGTGCTCAACTGATGCTACATCTTGTACAAATGAATCTGAAAAAACTATTTTTATAGGAGTGCAACAAACGAATTTTCTTCGTGCCACTTTAAGTGTTATTCCAGTGTTCGTACGGGTCCTTGAATTTCCAGGCTAAGAAATTCTTCGGTACCAGTATTTTCTTATAGAAAATATATTTTAAATAAAGCGAAATTTCGCGTGTTTAAGCTAGAATTATTTTTCTATAAAAACATACTGATATTTGGCCTTGAAAATAAAGGTACCCGTACGAACCCTGTATTCATTTAATCATTACTTATAATTTTCCATCATTTTAGGGTTATTCTCCGAGAAAGGTACATTTTCTGTGCCAAATTTTCTGATTTGGTTGTTTGTTTTTTTAATTTAAGTTAACAAGATATGTTTTTATATTGCCTTGAACATTAAACCTTTATGTCACAAATTAGGAATTCATGAACATTTTATCTTCTAAAGTCATTTTCGTGAATTTTTGAAACTACATAAGAAGACTTACACAATCCTTTAACAAATTTTAAAAGGATTTTGCCAATTAAAATTAATTAATTAAATTTGAATTTATAGGGATTCTGTGCAATATTTATAACTCCACTCATTTCTTTTATTTAAAATATTTTTTTAGCATTTTGAAGAATTAGGAAACGTACAAATACAATGTTCTTGCAATAGAAATATTTCGGAACTGAATCTCTCCCCCCCCCCCCCCAATCTTTCAACGTCAAGAAAGCTAAAAAGATGCAAAGGCAAAAGAAATCGTCCTTTAAAAAATATTTTTGATTTGTGTAACCAATAATGCTTTTGGAACAAGATAAAGTAAAGTATCTATAACTTATTCTAAACTGTATTACTACTAACCGATGTATTAAATGAATTTTATAACAAGTTATTTTAATGGTTCTTTAGAAAACCGTCGGGACATAAAGGATTAACCCTCGTATCATGGACTGGCGACTATTTTTATATTCAATCGTGCCACAATTTGCATTTTGTTTCTATAGATTTCGCTTGAAAATATCCTACTATAAGTGTATGGCAGAGAATGTGTCCAGCATAGATTATGTAACACTTTCCAATACATTCAGAATACAGTAACAAAACTTCACAGTTTATTAAAGTGAAACATAATGGCTAAATAAACAATTTGAAAAACTCGTAAAGCAATGGAAACCGAATTTCTGCTATTAGAATCCATAGTCGGAAAAAAACCCCGTTATTATTATTTTTTTTTTTTGTGTGTGTGTGTGTGTGTGCAGACCTGTACGTGATATATGGATTTGTATGTATACTACATATAGTATGCTAAAAGTTAGTTCATTGAAACGAATAGAAGAGTTGAAAATTTCCATTCCGCAATGCCCGTGAAAACACGGAAATGTACTTGAGAAATTTTGTGCAGCCCTGTATATGATCTATAGAATTTATCTACACCAAGCAATATTTAAACAAAAAAGAAAAAAAAACATGCGTCAAGCATAGATTATGAAACACTTTCCAACACTACCAGAATAATGTAACAAAACTGCACAGTTTAAAAGTTTTAAATGTTATCTAATTCAACCATAAGGAAACGCATAACACCTTTCGAAACCTAATTTTAGCTGTTCCCATCCACAATCGGAAAATTATCCACATTTTACAGCAGCCCTGTATATGATATTTAGATTTGAATCTATTAACTACATGCATTCCAAAATTTAGTTCACTTAAGAGATACATATACTTCAGTTGAAAATTTACCTTCAGCAATTTCCTCTAAAAAGGAGAGCGGTAGGTGAATACTTTTGTGCAGCCTTGTATTTGAGGTATAGAATTTATATATAACGAGTAAGATGCAAAAAATTAATTAAATTTAAAAGCGCATACCAAATTTTAAACCGTACACTCTAACAATTATTACTCAAAGATATTACTGTACTGTAACCGATTTCTTTTGTGTGTCCCTGTAAATGAATAAACAATGCTATGAATGCCCTGTTCTAACGTGATCGTAGTTAAATTTAGTGATTTATATCATTTTCAATACATTCGAAATAGCGTAATGTCATGAAAATGCTCTGCAAACGATTGTCCCCCATATACCATAATGTAATGAGATGCTTTTGAGTGCCCCTGTAAATGAACGATTAATCCTACGTACTTCATATACAATACCAAACATACTTTGGGGAACCCTAAATAACCTTTCAATTTCATGAAAATACGAGTATATTTACGGGAGTTAGAGCGTGGACAGACGGACAGACAAACCGAATGCATAAATACTTTTCAACTTTGTTGGAAAGGGTTAAAGAAACAGTTCATTTTAAAAACGCGCGTAACACAACTGAAAACGCACTTCTGGAAATTATTGTTCATAGGCTTCAATAGTTCACTTTCTTCGGTAGCCAATTTCTTTTGTGTGTATCCCTGTAAATGAAGGTCATATTCTATGGACACCATATTCTACAGTAAGTGCCGTAGTACATCTCAGCTATATATATAAATTTCAGTATGTTTAAAATACTGTAATATTATTAAAATACACCGCAAACGATTTTTCCCCATAGACCGTAATATAACGGAATTCTTTTGAGTGTCTCTGTAAATGAACCACAAATACTATACACTTCACCTTCAATACCGAACATGTCATACACCGTGTCCCAAAAGTTTAGACAATCAATAAAATTTGTATTAACATAAAAAGTAATAAGGTACAATTAAAATTCGTGAGATAGGTAATAAATAAAAGCAGTTTTGCTGATATACACATATAAATTATGATCAAAGATTTGAAATTATAAAAGATACATTAAATTATATAAAAATGTGCTGTCCCAAAAGTATAGACACCTGTAATTTTTTTGGTTTTTACATTTATAAAAGTAACTAAAAACTTACTTTTAATATTTAATTGTATTGCTACGACAGTTTATAACACTATATACACGTTGTTCCATAGAATTAACTAAGCATTGCATTACAGAAGGAAATATTTCATACCACGCTTTGTTAATTGCAATTTTAAAGTCATTTACACATGTATATTGCTTTCCATTTTCATATATTTTACGAGATAAGATCCCCCATATGTTCTCCACGGTATTCAGATCTGTACTAAGTGCTGGCCAGTCTAATAGTGTGATATTGTTTTGCCTAAACCATGTTTTCGATGATGTGGAGCTATGGATGGATACCCCATCTTGTTGGAAAACACAGTCCGGTGCTGCTAACAAATTCATAATTGGCAGTAAGTTGGTACGTAAAATATCCTGATAATCCTCTGATTTCATTTTCCTTTCTATAAATCCTAGAAATGTTTGGCGAGATACAAAACCTTGCTTAATAGCAGAGATATAAAGATGCTCGTCTAAAGTGGGCTAGAAAGCATATGTCATACGGTGAAAAATGGATTTATGCAATCTTCAGTGATGAAAAGAAATGGAATTTAGATGGCCCTGATGGTCATAAATTATACTAACATGACCTAAGAAAAGAACCCAAGAACTGATTCAACAGGCAACATGGCGGAGAATCCGTAATGACCTGGGGAGGGTTTTCTTTCAACGGTCAAATATTTCTAGGATTTATGGACCGAAAAATGAAATCAGAGGTTTATCAGGATATTTTACACATCAATTTACTGCCAATTATGGATTTGCTAGCAGACCAGTATGTGTTTTCCAACAACATGGGGCATCCATCCATATCTCCACATCATCGAAAACATGGTTTAGGCAAAACAATATCACACTATTAGACTGGCCAGCACTTAGTCCAGATTTGAATCCCATGGAGAACCTATGGGAGATCTTATCTCGTAAAATATATGAAAATGGAAAGCAATATACATGTGTAAATGACTTAAAAATTGCAATTAACAAAGCTTGGCATGAAATACCTCCTTCTGTAATGCAATGCTTAGTTAATTCTATGGAACAACGTGTATATCATGTTATAAAGTGTCGTGGAAATAAAATTAAATATTAAAAGTAAGTTTTTAGTTACTTTTATAAATGTAAAAAAAAAAAAAAAGGTGTCTATACTTTTGGGACAGTACATTTTTATATAATTTAATGTATATTTTATAATTTCAAGCCTTTGATCATAATTTATATGTGTATATCAGCAAAACTGCTTTTATTTATTACCTATCTCACGAATTTTAATTGTACCTTATTACTTTTTATGTTATGGAAATTTTATTCATTGTCTAAACTTTTGGGACGCAGTGTAGTGATACCCAATAACATCTATCAATTTCATGGCAATCGGACTATATTTACGCGAGTTAGAGCACGGACGGACAGACAGGCAAACAAACCGAATTCATAAACACTTTTCACCTTTGTTGGAAAGTGTTAAAAACAGCCCACTGGGGCGTATATGTCCCAACACATAATCAAAAGGTCACTAACATCATGTCAAAATTTCCTCAGATCATGATAATTGTTTTATTAAAAATAAATTTTTACATTAAGTGGATGTTATGTTCGTACGTTATACACGAAAATGAAGTCTACAGACTTGATGTTTTTCGTAAATTGTTTGTAACATACTAAAATATTAGACGAAATTGACTTATGCTCCTGAATTAAGTTTTATGTAAACCATATAACATGTTATTCTATTTCATTTTACTAATTTATAATATTTTACTGCTTTTATCCTGTCCATGGCAATTATTCTGATCTTTATGTTCGTGATTTTTTTCACAGTTATCTCTGTATTCTAAAAAAAGTAACTACCGCTGTCACCGCCGCCGCCGGTTTTGAATTTTTTGTGACCGGAGGTCTTTCTTCGTTAATATTAAGAAAAATAATGCATACAAAAATATGAAAATCGGTGGTTTTATACAGAAATGTTTGATAAACACGCTGATGCAGACAGTTTTCAAATCGAAGAATTATTTTCAGAGATATTTAATGCTAAAGTTGGACAAAATCGTTCCACTAAAAAAGTTTTATAGCAGCAAAAACTATAACATGGCAGTGTAATCATTTTTAGATCATTTTATGCGTTAGAATTTGCCGGAGTGCAGATTGCATTAATTTTTTTATTTTGACTCATTTTTTGAGGTTTTATTTCTATTTTAAATTCAAATTTTCAGCATTTCTAGAGATATTTTTTACATTATTTTAGAAAATGGTATTAATTTATACTGTTGCCAAATGTATAAACAGCGCAAACAATAATGTTTGCTTTTACACGTGACTATTATAAACAGAAAAAAATCATTTGGAATTAGAATTAAATAATTATGTACAAAAAGCAGGAACTTATTAAAAATTACGTCATGAAAAGTATACACGTGAATTTTAAAAGAGAAATGATATTGTAAAATAATAAATTCATTAACATGCGTTAGAAGTCTTAAATAGGAGAAATTACGTCATATTTACGCCACATTATACTTATTACATAAAATGAACACAAAATAATATTGCAAAACAGTTTAAATTTAGAAATTGCGCAAGACATTTATTTGATATTTTGAGAGGATCTTTTCAACTATTTTTATTAGGAAAGCGCAAATAATATTTCATTTCTAACAAAAGTATTTTCACGTGAATATTTAAAAGAGAAAGAATGGCTTGGTAAAAATTATGTCAGATTAAAAATGATTAATTTAAAATGTCTCATTTAAAAGAACTTTCTTTTCGCTTTGTTAAAAAATACCAGGAGACAAAGACTCTGTTTACTTAATTCCTTTTATATTAGCTTATTTTGAAATGTTGTTACACGTGTCTACGTCATCAAGTTATTTTTATTTCGACGTTTTATTTGTATTTTTATTAATGTTGCACTAATTTATTTGTTCTTTTGTTATTTAAAATAAAAATTATGTCAATTTGTATAATTTGACGAGTGGTTTGGCGATTTATATAATTTGGCGAAATCGGTCGACGGGATAATCAAGTAGTACCGCAGCGGATTTGGCGTTAAAATTCCTCAATCAAAGAGAAATGAATAAAAATTCGTTTATAGGGAGATTGCCACTGTTTTTTAAATTATAATTCAATCTTTCGAAATATTTTTAAAGCCGATCAAATTAGCGTGCATTTACAGTCTGCGGTGTCTGGACGGGGGGTTGGCGAGCCTAGCTCGTAGGGGGCCGAGCCACCTAGTTCAAGAAAAGAAAAAAATAATAACTGCAGATATTACACAGATAACACTTGCAACATATTGCCAGTGATTGTTGTTTGATTGTTTGCTACCATTTTCTGTGGTATTTAAAATATTTTGATTCTCTTCCCTTGGACATGACTTAATTTCTTGTAATGGTAGTTATTTAGTAAATAAAACTCTAAACTAGAAAACAGAAATTCTGCTTTTTCAGAATTTAGTGTCGCCCCCGAGGAAAAAAAAGTATAAATAGAGATACAGTAAACTCCCGACTATCCGACTCGCGACTATCCGGCCTATTAAAAATATGAGGAATGTTGCAACCGGCCAAGGCAGGCAGGTTCCCGTCCAGGTGGATGCCAAAAGCATGGAAAGAAATTCCAAACATAGTAATTGGAAGGTCTTGGAACATCCTTTTGGACCAAAAAGGTAAACATAAACCCGAGTGGGAAACAGGAATGGGAGATGGGAACGATAAGCTTCTTCCGTTGCTGAAAAATATACCGAGCTCTGACGATGTCAATGCAGAAGACATTACAGAATGTTACCTTATGCGTAACTTTTCATATTTGTGCAATCATTTATTAATAAACAGAAAAATAAGATTTACTCATTTTTTTACGAATTAGGATTACGTTTAATGTTAATGTTTTACTTCTTTTTAAACTGTATGTACTGTATGCATATAATTTATCTTAATATGTGTAACATGTGTTTTAATATCATGGCGGGGGGAGGGCACGAAGTTAGCAAATATTTGTAGAACCTCCGGCTTTTTCATTATCCAGCCTACCCTTCCGCCACATTAGGCCGGATAGTCTGGAGTTTATTGTAATGCAAAACATATTTCAGTTTTAAGACTTAAAATACACGCTTTTATTTTATATAAAATGACGTCATTCGCGCCCGCTGAAGAATTCCACATTTACGATCCAGTTTTAAATAACATCTACAGTAAAGTATGCATTCATATGACGTCACTATCGCTACATACAAACCTAACAAAAAAGGGATGTCGTCATTCAAGAAAGTCGACAAAAAAAAAAAAAAAATCGGCTATCTAATGGTTCACATGCCTTCATTTGTTTATAACATTAATATGGATACTTAAAATTAAATATAATTTATAATAGCTTCGTATTTTATCAGAAATCATTCATTTAAACTGGTTGGGTTGCAAGAAGTTTCCCTATACTTCCATTGTTTTTGAACGTTTAAAGAAGTCCCTATTGAAATTTAACATTCATCTCATCGCTTCTCCCCCTCCCAACCTTTCCATTTTACTATCTGCTAAATTAGATCTCATCCCCTCTGACCAGTTTTCGGGTGTCTATGAGATCCTTACCCTTTTAAACAATAACCAGAAAACGTATTATATAGGTATGACTAAGCGAAAATTTTTCGAGCGATTAAAAGAGCATGAAAGGGATATTAGATTTAATAAGTTGACTACTGCTGTCGCTAGGCTGTACGCTGATAATAAAATTAAAAGCATTGATTTTGGTAGCGCTAGTATTATTTCCCACCAATATAACCCCTACATAGTTTTAATTAGAGAGTCAATTGAGATTTTCACGCGTCAGAAAGAAGTTTGTAACCATAAACTGTCATTCAACAACCCCATTATTTGGTTTAATCTATTGCAGCATACTTAATCCCCCCTTCATCTTTTCAGTTTTAGAACTATTTCGTTATTTGTCTCTCGGCTCTCTTTTACTCAGTTCGTGTCCGCACATGGCGCCACTAGTAAACTTTTCCCCCCTGGTTTTCTCTCTTTTGTCCCTATTTCTCTTTCACATTTTCCCTCCATCTCTCATCGAGTTAGAAGGTGAGCCTTCGTCAGCGCATCCTTAGTATCCCTTGAGAAAGGTCAAATGTTTTGTCTGAAACCGTTGGGAAGTTTTTAACATCGTTTTAGTGTTTAAACGTCATGCATATTTTAATTGTCATGTAGATTTTAAACGTTTTGTATGGATTCCCACTGTACACTGCTTTAGTAATTGTATAAATATTCTGAGCTTAGCTCATTATTCATATATATTCTAATCACAGTGTAAAGTCCAATCTTAAATATTTTTTTCAGTTGTTATGAGAAAATGGCAACAAAAAGGTATAGTAATTTACTATTTCCCCTTTACTTTCTACATAAATGGAGTACTTCAGTTTCCACCATTACAGAAATGGCGTCAAAAACTACAAAAAAATTAATATCTCAAAAACAAATTGAGATGCAGTTTTCAAACAAATTGCATTTAAAAGTTACTTTTTCCCCCCATACGACGGTGTAAAAATTGAAAATGTGTGATGCTTAGATGTTAAAAAAATTGCAGTAAAGATTATCAGTATGTAATCGTACAATGATACATATGATACATCTGCTTTCTTTTACGGTTGGCTTGTGTAACGTAACGTTATTTTTAGGGCCAACACTTTAATTGTTAAGAAATGGCATATCGGGGGCTAATGAACAAGATTACCTTTTGAAATTGAACCTGAGCTTATAAAGCACCAGATTAAAAAATGAATAATCTATCATGAAAAAGTTTTAAATTAACTTTAGACCCAGTAAGTGGTAAACTTAGAACTGTGACGTTCCACGGACATGTATTTTCATCAAGCTTTTGTGGATGCATTATTTTTATAAAAAATATTTTTATTGTTTAATTAATTCCATGAATTGCACGGTTAAAGTACACCAAATTATAACATATTTTTAATTGCTAACATACTTTTTTACTAAATGTTCTGTAATCAATTTGTATATTTCTATGAAAATCATCCCTTTAGCTACTGTAGTTTAATTTTGACTTTGTAAAATTCCCCTCTTCTCTTTATTTTAATGTATTATACATAATTTCTTTATCATTTTGCGTTTTATTTTTACAACTTTTTGAAAGGTGCCCTTACAGGAATACATGCTAAAGTTTGATACATGCTGTCACAGCTCCTTTTAAAAGGCTGTATAGGCATTATAAAATTACGATTTATGGGTAAAATTAAAGCTTGCAGCCAAATTCTGGTTAAGTAACAGAAAACTTATGAAGTTGGAGAAGTAAGATACTTTAACACTAAATATTACTTGAAAATAAGCATGATATTGAGTATTTTACGTTTTATTTTCTATCAAGAAACGCACTTGTAAAGCAAAAAACTTACATTTGAATTATATATGTCTTGTTCAATCAAAACTTCATTAAATAAAGGTATATCATTTTTGGAGTGATTATTAATTTTCCACATGCTAATAGCACAATCCTCTCCTGTGACTAACAATAATTTGCCATTTTCCTTGACTGTCATCTGAAACATCACCAAAATATGATTATAATAAATAATAATAAAGAACAATCTCACACAAAAAATTTTTATATTTTTAAACAGAATAAAGCCAAAAACTTCACATGGAAATACACATTGATTTTCAGTCAAGTAATCAACTTTTTGAATGCTTCTCTGAGATATTAGGCTTCAAAATATATAGTAGGGAGGAAAAAATGGCCGACGTGTAAATAAACACAACTTAGTTAGCAAAAGATTTATTATTAGAAATTTTACATTAATTTGTTCAAAGAACTTCAATTTATAAAATACATTATATTTTATTTTTTAATCTTCTTGACCATTCCGAAAAATACATTCTTGTAATTTTCTTTTTATACCAATGAAAATAAAAAAGACCCCAAAAATCTATGAGGCATAATGTCCGTAAATCTATAAAAACAAATTCTATTCCACGATACTGGCTGAATCCTGTTTACAAAAATTTTGTTTTAGCGATAACTCGCTAATTTGCAGTTGGATTTGGGAAGTTTGAATTGAAGGAGTTGAATTCCGTGGTTCCTACAACACAAAAGTTCTTTTTTTTTTCAAGTTGAGTTGAGTTGAGTTGATTTTTGACGGCCGATTATCTACTCGAGTGATATAGGCCCTAGGGAGAGTGCCCTCCACGGGGGTCTTTCTAAGGGAATCTAGTCCGTATTTTACGCAAGGTTTCCCAAGGTTCGAAGAAAACCACGAAAACTCCGAACGGTTAGGCCGACGGGCGCGATTTTTTTTTCAAGAAAATTTTCGATTTTGTTCCTCATTAAACTGTACTCAAGAATGAGCAGCTGATATTAACCCAACCTGTAATAAAATCAGGTGAAATTTTACAATGACAGCAATACCAGTTGGGATAGAATGTTCATAAGACCTTTTCTTAATTTCCATCATTCCTCTCCCCGTCCCATGCTTATAGAGAATACTATAAATATTAATCTAGCTATTTAGGAAATTCTCATTTTTATTTCAAAATAAGCATAATCTATAATAATAAGGAAAGAAGTTTGTGTGTGAGTGTGTCGACGGTGTTCTGGAGAGACAACTGCACGCAGAGCTACAAAATTTGGGGAAAAGGTACGTCTGTATATGAAGTTTTGCACCTCGAAGCCCGATTTTCGATTTTTTGAATAGATTTTTTTATTTAATTTTTTATGTGATTTTTAGCGCTTTTTTAAGTTTCGAGTCGATTTTTCCACATTAGTGAAAGGAATACGGTTTCTTTCTTTTAACCTAATATAGTAAATTTTGTTCTCTTTTCAAAAAAAGTTTATTCGGAATTCGTACAGCGATTTTTGAAATATTCGCGAATTTTTAAAGCGATTATTGAACAGCATTTAATACATCTCCATGACCTATAAGGGGGTTACCGTAGGAGGGGCACATTGACGACAGAACTGTGCCCCTCCTACGCCAAGTTTGCCAAGTTTGTCGCCAACTTGACGATATATCGCCAAATTTGGTGACCAAAATTAGTCGCTAAAAGTGACGCCAACTTGGTGATATCTCTAATATTTCGCCAAATTCCCATAGACTTCCATTGTAAACCAATAGGCATTACTTGCTTACAGAAAACCAACAAATTGAGATATTTTAATGCAACAAAAACTAATATTAACTTAAGGGATTACATTAATTATATTTAAGGGAATCCAAGTAAATTAAATTATGAATAAAAGTAACATGATACAATGCTTATGATGCTTTCCCAAACATAAATTTTAAGAGAGCCCGCAGGTCAAAGGAATTAGATTTGAAACTTTTATCCAAGTATAGTAAATTTTGACTTTCGTGATTTTTGAACTTTTTGGGATTTTTAATTCGATTTTTACGTTTCTTTGCGATCTGCTGCAATTTTCTGACATTCCGTTTTTGACCTATAATATTAAAGTAATTTCTGCCCTCATTTCAATAAAGTGTATTCGGATTTCGTATAGCAATTTTCGAATTTTTGGGGAATTTTGTATGTGATTTTTAGTGTATTTTTAGCGATTTCCTACCATTTTTCCACATTAGTGAAACAACTTTCAATCTTCGAACACTATAATTTTTTTTTCTCTTTTCGAAATTTGTGCTGCGATTTAAAAATTTTTCGCGATATCTTGTTGTGATTTTCAGAACTTTTTCGCAATTCGTGCTGTTTTTTGACGTACCCGGGCAACGTCGGGCAAGTTAGCTAGCTTTTAATAAATAAATAAAATAACAAGGAAGGTCTCCATACGGGCATACTCAGAAAAATCTGAAAAAAAAATACAGTATGTTCTTCTCCCATGGGTATATATGTTTATAAAAAAATTTTTGGCGGAATCTCGGCAGAACGTCCGTAAAAAAATAATGAAAATTCCGCTTATTTGGCGACTTATCACCATTTGGCGAAGAAATTAAGTTAAAATAAAATACGCTTTTCGAATACTCTTTAAGGAAAAAACATTTTATATTGAATTTGTTTAAATAAGTTTAATTTAAATAACTTTAGCTTTGTCATTTTTAGTTTGTTTTAACTATAGTTTTGTCATATATATTTATATGTACTTATAACGAATTTTAACTATCATATTTTACGATTTAACACAAAATTTAAATTGATTAAAATTGTTCCAAACTCAAAAATTGCCCTCGATTGAACTTTGTTGCTATGGAAACAACTTCTTCGTTATGGAAATGTATTACGGCAGCATTATTCATCTGGCGTTAAAAGTTATTTTTATAACCGATAAAGCCGTTTAAATTAAAAAATTGTGGATTGGAGAATAAAACAATGGCAAAATTTCGTTCAAATCGGCAACAAGCAACAAGTATAATACAAAATGTAATAATAATACTAAATTATTTCATGGTTTACGGTTAAATTCATTAAATACCGCATATTCGTTTATGTTACGTAATGACTAACTTTATCTTTCATCCATGTATCAGTCACCTGCATAATTATTTAACCGGTTGTAATTGCATTGTTTCAATATCTGGCAACAGTTAGTTTTGTTTTGTTCTAGAGAAAAGTTTATCAAAATAAAGTAATGTGAAATATATGGCTCTTCTGTCATTGAATTTTAGTTAGAAATATATTCGCTTTAACAATAAGAAATGTTATTGAGGGCAGTTTTAATAGCTTATAGATATTTTAATACTTAACTTTTAGGGATTCATTTAGTTAAGAGATTTATTTACATTGGAATCCAACATATGGCGTCCGCTGACAAGACTAGAATCTGTAAGTAGAATTTTATTTGAACTGCTCAAGTGAGAATTATTATTATTGTTGAATAAAAAATTATTGTTGATGTTGAATAATATGGATGCGTTGAAAGCAGCTAGACGGCAGCATCGTAGAATTTTCACTAAAGCGTGTAACGAATTTGATGCAAATGAAAATAATTTATCGTCTGCTGAAAAAATTCTGAAATTGACAATGATAGAAGAGAAAGCTAAATTTATGACCGATGTAGAATATAAAATTAGAGAAATATTGTATAGCGACCAAGCTGACGAAGAAACAATAGACAAAGATATCGATGAGTCTGAGGTTTACATCGATCGCTGGCGTGTATTACAACAGAAATTAAACGAACTTTTGGTTGTAAAAAATGAAGATTTGAAATCTGATATTTCGGTAATTAATAAGGATGTATTGCTTCATTATCCGAAGATACAATTACCTACTTTTAATGGTGAAATTAGAAATTGGTTTCAATTCTGGGGTCAATTTCAAAAAATTGATCAAGATACTAGCCTAGATTTTCATGACAAATTTGCGTATTTATCACAAGCCATGGAAAAAGGCAGTGTGGCAGAAGAATTGATTAGAAGTTTTCCGCCTGGCGGTAATAGTTATGCCAAAGCTGTAAGTCAACTTAAATCTCGTTTTGGACGGGAAGAACTTTTGATAGAATATTATATTAGAGATTTGTTAGGCCTTGTACTGCAGAAGCAAAATCCAGGAAAACATAATTCTTTGCGACGATTATATGATTCATTAGAATCGAAATTGCGATCATTAGAAACTCTTGGAGTTATTAGAGACAAATATGCTGCGATGTTATATCCGCTTGTTGAATCGTCTCTTCCAGATGATATTCTTAGAGCATGGGAAAGGTATAGAACGTCTCACAGAAGATCGTCAAATAGATGCAATGATGTGGAATCTGAACTAGATAAAAATCATGATACAGATTTAAAGAATGGTGTTGTAATTGGCTCAAAAACTGATCTAGATAATTTATTAGAATTTCTGCAAGACGAAGTTGAAGCAGAAGAAAGAATTTCTTTGGCAAGTAAAAGTTTTGACAAAACTTTTCGATACAGAGCTGCACGCAATAATCATGAATTCGAAGAATCTCAAATATCTACTGTATCAGATTTATTAAACATTGATATGAGAAAATATACTAGAAAAAAGAATAATTTTAAACAAAATCTGTGTATTTTTTGTGACAAACGACATGCATCGGAAAAATGTTTCAAGGCAATGTCAATGTCGTATGATGTTAAGAAAGACATTATGCAAAAGAAGGGAACTTGTTTCGTGTGTTTAAAATTAAACCATCTAGCCCGAAATTGTAGAGCAAAAGTAAAATGCGTTTTATGCAGAAAAAAACATGAAACTCTAGTATGTCCAAAAGTTCCTGAAAAGTTAATCAAAACTGAAGAAGCCCAGGATCCCTTAAAAGCTCTGAATAATTATTACTTCAGAAGATCTTCTTTGAGTGTTGAGCCTTCAAAAAGCAAGCTTCATCATGAGCCAGGATCACAAGGACGAGCTAGAGGAGGTTCAAGCAGAGGACGTGGTGGTTATGGTGGACCCCGTGGTGGTGATGGGTATGCTAATGGCTACGGCCGAAGATATGACAGTCCATCTTTTGGAAGTCGAGATTTTTATGACCGTGGCTACAGTTCAATGTCGCCTCGCATGAGACCATACCCTTCACCTTATGATCGTCGTAGTCCATCTATTGCGTCCATGAGAGATAAACATGCGGATCCCTATTCATCATCTTTGAGAGATCCATATTCACAAAGATCTGGCATGTCTCCTGTTTCACGTGATTTGTATGAAAGAAGCAGCAAAGCAACATTTCTTTGACACAGTTAAGGTACCGAAAAGATTTAACTTGTAATTTTAAATTGTTGAGTTGTGCATTCCCCACAACTCAAGGTGGGAGTATGTTACGTAATGACTAACTTTATCTTTCATCCATGTATCAGTCACCTGCATAATTATTTAACCGGTTGTAATTGCATTGTTTCAATATCTGGCAACAGTTAGTTTTGTTTTGTTCTAGAGAAAAGTTTATCAAAATAAAGTAATGTGAAATATATGGCTCTTCTGTCATTGAATTTTAGTTAGAAATATATTCGCTTTAACAATAAGAAATGTTATTGAGGGCAGTTTTAATAGCTTATAGATATTTTAATACTTAACTTTTAGGGATTCATTTAGTTAAGAGATTTATTTACATTGGAATCCAACACTCATAATCAATTATCAAACAATTTTCAGATTCATTCAAATCGTTTGCTTTTGGCGAGGAAATGTGCTGATCGCCAAATTGTGTGCCGCTTTCGTCTATTCACGCCAATTATTCGAAAGTATTTTATTTTTTTACAGATTTTCTACTGCAATTCCGCCGCTAATTTTAACTCATCCTTTATTACATACATGAGTACTTTCACTAGCATTTTTTTTCAACATATTCTGAGTATGCCCAGTATGCAGACCTTCCTTGTAAGCTAATTAAACGTTAAAAAGATATAGAGAAAATTTATACTATCTGTTTTCTTTTTGCTGTACAGACGTTTATTTTTCGGTACGGTATTTTCGGTACTTTCCTAATAACAATCTTTGCCTTATTTAATCTCAGAGTTCTGACATTAAATAAGGCACAGATTATTATTCAGAAATAGTGGTACCAAAAATGAAAATCTCTACGCACATTGTCGGAAGAAGAAGATATATAGAGAAGTGAAAGGGAAATAAGGAATACTCGTAAAGAAAAGTGCAATGCAGTGATTTAGGTAGCTTTCATTACAAAAAGCTACCTATTGCAGCCGTTCGGAGGAAAGCGATTTCAAAAAATTTTGGTATATTTTCATCGATCATGACCCCCAGTATATATATATACATATATATAAGCATTAATTAAACATAACCTACCACCATCAAAAACCGTAATATTATGAATTAAAGCTGTAAGTATAATATATATATATATATATGACCTTTGTCACACTGTAACTCTCGTATTTATGAACCGATTTCGATGTAATTCGGTGTGTACATAGTACATACCAATGTCTCAACCGAGTTCGTTGGCCAGCTTCATCCGTCGTCTTGTTTCAAAATGGCGGCCATTTAAAATTTTTTAAAAAATTTTAAATTTGAAATGTGGTACCAAAAAATTGAAAATGGAAAAATATTTTTTTCTTATGTATTTGACCTTTATAAAAAGATTCCGGAGCAGTTTTTGTTTCGTCTATATCTTAAAAAATGGCTGAGTTATAGCATTTTGAATTTCTAGTGTGGCTGACATTTTGAAACGTCCGGATTTTTGTCCCGTGATAACAGGCGTATTTATGAACCGATTTGGATGTACCTTACTGTGTACATAGTACATACAAATATCTCGACCGAGTTCGTTGGCCAGCTTCATCCGCCATCTTGTTTCAAAATGGCGGCCATTTAAAAAATTTTTAAATTTTTTTAATTTAAAATGAGATACCAAAAAATTAGAAAATGAAAAAGATTTTTTTTGTATGTGTTTGACCCGGAACAGTTTTTGTTTCGTCTATATCTAAAAAAATGGTTGACTTATAGCATTTTGAATTTCTATTGTGGCTGACATTTTAAAACGATCTGATTTTTGTTACGCGATAACAGGCGTATTTATGAACCGATTTGGATGTAACTTGGTCTGTACATAGTACATACCAATGTCTCGACCGAGTTCGTTGGCCAGCTTCATTCGTCATCTTGTTTCAAAAGGGTTGCCATTTAAAAAAAATTAAATTTAAAATTTAAAATGAGGTATTAAAAAACTGAAAAATGAAAAAGATTTTTTTTTATGTGTTTGGCCTTGATACAAAGATTCCGGAGCAGTTTTTGTTTCTGAAAATTTGTTCTTTTGTTTATATCTTAAAAAATGGTTGAATTATAGCACTTTGAATGTCTAGCATGGCTAACATTTTGAAACGATCCTGTATTTGTCACGCGATAACACACGTAGTCGCCTATTTCGATGTAAGAAGGCATGTGGATAGTATACATCAATATTTCGACCAAGTTCGCTGGCCAGATTCATCAGCCATCTTGTTTCAAAATGGCGGCCATTAAATTTAAAAAAAAATTATATTTAAAGTGAGGTGCAGAAAAATTAGAAACTGAAAAAGGTTTCTTTCTTAAGTATTTGACCTTGATATAAGGATTCAGGAGCATTTTTTGTTCGTCTTTATCTTAAAAAATCGCTCAGATATAGCAGTTTCAATTTCTAATGTGGGTGACATTTTGAAAAATCTGATTTTTTGCCTGCGACAGCACTCGTATATATCAACCGATTCCGATGTGAGTGAGCATGTGCACAACAATTACTAAGGTCTCGACCAAGTTCACTGGTTAGCCTCATCCAGCATGTTGTCTTAAAATGGCAGGCACTTTAAGGAAATCGCCGAATTTGGCAACCAAATATAAGTTACTTTAAAGAAAAGCAGCTTGGATAAAGCTGACTAATTTCGCGAAATTCTCATTCATTATATTGATAAAAATTAGTATTAAATCTCCTATATTCGGTTTCCACTAAATTGAGCTTCGTGTGTTTGAATAATATAAGTTGGCTTTTTTAAAATAAGGAATATGAAAGCTACCTCTTCCTCCCGGCACTGGCCGGAAGGACTTTTTTAAAACGAGACGAGCAAGAAAAAACTTCATTTCAGAAATGGTCATAAGCGGAATGAATATAAAATCAATTATACAAGCACTTAATTTTTTTTTTTTAATGAAAGGTATAATAATTAAGTAAAGAAAATTGCTGAATTTAGATATGAGGTTTGTTTGCTTAAAAGTATTTAATAAATTCTGAAAGTATTTATAAATATTAAACATCTTTTGTGTCAGCCGACGAGAGCATTTTCTTTTTCTATTAAATTGATTAGAGATTTAAGTGCAATCAATTTTGAATATTCATAAAAGTTACATAAGCTAAATCCACACGCACATAATCTAAACTAATTTCACCAGCGTGTACTTCAATCGTCATAACTTGGTACAGTCGAACCCGGTTAAGACGCGTTTCAACGGAGTGGGCAAAAGTCGCGTATTAAGCGGGATCGCGTGTTAAACGTGATTTGTATAATGTTGCAGGAACTGGGCTTATTTACGACATCTAATCATCTAAATGAACTTTAGAACTTTCATTTATATGTTTATGGTCAAAAATTGTATCTTTTAGGTATATTTAGTTTAAAATTTAATTGAATTCAACTTTAACTCATCGTTTCTTTTTATAGACCCAAATGGAATAATAACTGAAAATAAAAAAATGAACCCAAACGGCATTATTATGGATTAATATGTTGCAACCAAAAATAAAAATAATAATTTCCTGGTAGATTTATTTTTTAACAGAGCTAAAAAAAATATATAAAAACTTTGAAGCACTTGTTAAAATCATGGGTACAATTATAATCTGTCCTTCTTTTCATTATAAGAAAAAACTATACTTATTAATAGTATTTGTGTAAAAAACATTATTAGTATAGCAAGGAGTAAAGAAAACTTAAAAGAATTAAACAACCGCAGTCGCATTTATTTAATCGTTACGAGTTTAATTTTTTTGCCTATAATATGTATCATGAAACATAGTAGGGATATAACGCACATTTAAAACCTCACTCACAATAGATATACTAATCTTTAATCATAATAATTTCATGACATTTCTGAGTATCCTGAGTTCATCTATCTCTCTCTACTACAGTAACAAGTTGGAAATTGCCCGTCAAACGTGGCAAATGAGGTGCGTTCGTACTATAACTAGTTTTATAATTATTTTTTGAAACCCATATTGAACTGAATGTATAATTTTTTGCATTTCATAAAGTGCATAGTATGTAACATCATTAAAATGCACTTCCAATATTTTTTTTCCCATTCCCCGTAATGTAACGGAAGACTTTTGACTCTCCCTGTAATTAAACTATACATCTGATTTTCATAAAATTTGAAATGGCTCGACAAAATTTTGCAGCAATTATATATTTAAAATTTCAGACCATTCGGAAGGCTGTAACATCAATAAAATGCACTTGCAATATTTTTTCCCATTGGCCGTAATGTAAAGAAAAACTTTTGACTGTCCCTGTAATTAAACTATACATCCGATTTTCATAAAATTTGAAATGGCTCGACAAAATTGTGCAGCAATCATATACTTAAAATTTCAGACCATTCGGTTGGGTAGTTTTTGCTCTGTTATATGCGGACAGACAGACGGACGGACTGAACGACGACTATAGGTGCTACGTATTTATATAATTACGAACGCACCTAAAAACATACACGAAGCGAGAGACAAAGAATGTTAGGACGCGGAATCAAACAAGAATTGTAGTGTTGCTAATTTAGCGGGTTTTTTAAAATTCAAATATCCGCCACTATTTCCGATTAGTAATGTTCGCCTTAATTAATCTGTAATTAAATAAAGTAAATATTACTATTCGTAAGCAGTGTTTTTTATTTGAATATAAAAATATCTGGTAAATTAGCAACATTCAAGAAGGGACAAGGAATTCGCATCTTTATCAATGAATTCGCGTCTTAAGCGGGTTTTTTTGCCTCAAAGGACCAAAAATCTCTCGCGTATTAAGCGGGATCGCATATTAAACGTGATATTGTTGCATTAGCCTTGTGGGCGATATTCAAGGGACCGGAAAAAATCCGCGTATTAACCGTGAGCGTCTTAACCGGGTTCCACTGTATATGTTTATTTTAAGGCATATTTTTGAAGGGATCCAGAAATAATATCACTGTAAAAAATAAAAAAAAATCTATAAAGTTACTAAGAATTTTCAAGGAAACTGGGATGTCTAGAACTCTTTATCTAACTGCAACAAAATAAATTCATGTAACAGATTCATGTTTATACTATAAAACGAAAATTTGTAAGGTTACTAAACCATTTCTTGGAAACTGGGATTTCTAGAACGTTTTATGTAACTGCAACAACAAAAAAATATCTTGTAATTATCCCCGGGTTACAGATAAAATTTTAGTAAGCGTACGGATTTCTGTAGCTTTAGAAAAACTAGTTTTGTAGATTTACGTCTTTCTTTTTTTTTTTTTTACATTGTACAGGTAAAATTTTAGTATACATATTTCTGTAGCTTTCTATCTGTAGAACTACATCTTTTTTTTTTTTTTTTTTTTTTTTTTTTTTAAACAATAAACTTAGTTTTTAGCTAATATACTGAATGTGTTTATTCATCTAAGGTTCTGAACAAGTAGCAGTTGTTTTAGAGAGAGGATTTTAGAAATACAGGTTATGAAAAAATATATGGAACAGATGTTATATATTCTCGCGGCCGCCATCTTGGATTTTTTTCTTGGCGTGAAAACCACTTTTCCGCCAAGTAAATGTCGCCAAGCAGATTTATGTGCATGTTAGGCTTAACGGGGTTGCCTTATCGATAAACGCCAGCAAAACATTGCCGAGAAATCCAAGATGGCGGCCGCGAGAATATATAACATCTTAGCGGAATATATACTCATATAGAGAAAATGATTTAAAAAAATCATTTTTCTGACATATGAATTATAATGTATTGATGCTCAAAGCACAGTTGAAAAGGTAATTTGAAAATATATAAATGAATGTAAAATTTTTATTAAAACAGAAATACGAAGTTTCTAAGAAAAGGTAACAAAACAGTAAATAAAAATGTATGCAACTAAGATCGGGTATCGAATAAATTGTTTGCAAAAATAGGAAGAATTCACGAAAATGCAGAAAACTGACAAGAAGCATTCGTTAAAGCATTTACAAAATGAATGTTGAGTAAATAAGTTATTAAAAAAATCAGAATAATAAAAATGATAACATTGATTTAATATATAGTTTAAAAAATAAAAAATATATACATAAACATTAAAAATGCACTGAATTTTATCATCCTCAGAAAGGAACAAAGAATTTGATTAAAAGGAAGCGTTTTTGTGCGTTTAGTAATGAAGGTTTTGGAAAATAATTTTTGTTTCAGACAGAGATTAACAAAACAAAATAAGTCAGAGATAAATCATCTTCCTAACATTTTTTAAAGTAATAAAGTGGTTCTAAACTTGACGACATTTTCTGATTATTTGTCTTTGGAAACTTGAGTCTTCTGGGAAAATGATTATTTTAAATTTCATTTTAATAGACGTTTGCCTTTATAGTGTAGAATAGGTAGGAAGGATTTAATGATTTGCCCAAATACTGGTTTTCAAGAAGCCAAGCTCTTTACTCTCTGATTTATACAAAATTCAAAGAATTAATTAGAAAAATAACAGCCAATGTCCATCGTAGTAAGACACTTTCATTGAATATTTGATAAATATCAATTAAGCATAAAAGTGCAGATTATATATCAGAATTTGAGTACTATTTATTCGTAGGCTAGATTCTATATTCTAATGCCGAAACTTGTCTGAGAAATTTATGCTCTTACAAATTTACAATCTGATGAGAAGAAAAGAAAGTTGTTTTTTTCTTTTGCTACATTCTTCTTAAGTGGATGCTTGCTTTTCGATTGCAATATTCAAAATATGTAATGTTCATTAATCCCTTGCGGCAAGCGGTAAGTATATATTCCGTTTAAAATGCGCGAAATCCTTGGATTTGATCACCAGTATTTTTGAACAAAAATTTTCGCCTTGTCTAATCACATATTTTCTGCGATTAAATAAGATGAAAAATATAAATTTGAAAAATTGGTACAGAAAATTTATAAGTGTAAAAAGTGATCGTTTCGAAGGGGTTAATAAACAACGATCTTTCACTGTGAATAATTTTGAATAATCACGACTTTCTTTATGAATAATTTTCTTTGAATAAAAACGCATGCTCATTCTAATAATTAATGCTTATTATTGGCATGTTTGTTTTTATACCAGCAGAATAACACTAAGTGTGAGTTATTTCATCATTATCTCTCCCTATATATATCATCTATCTATCTTATCTTATATCATTTAATAGTCATTTTTTTTTCAGGGCCGAAACTAGCCTTTCTTGCACCCGGGGCAAACATGGATTTTGGCGCCCCCCCCCCCTTTTACACAAAGTACATTTACAAAGAGAATTTTACTAATTTTATAATAGACGACGTATTTTAAAATTTAAAATATGTAATCATACAATATGTAATACTGAACTAAGTAATCTACAGTGACGGATCCAAGGAGGAGGTCCCTCTGAACATCAACAAAAATATTCTAAAGATCATTTTTTAAAATGACATATTCAGTAGAGTCCCGATTATCCGAGTCCCGCCTAACCGAGTTTCCGCTTTCACCGAGTTATTTTCTTCTGATGGACTGATGGCTTCTATTATTATGAAACAGTCATTATAAATGAAGTGTAGGTGAAGATGAAAGAGCCGCCCTAAAAAGTTAGAACTCTGATTTTCTGGTCCGAATGGGGAGGAAAAAATGGCCACAATTTTTTAAAAAATTATGGCCATCCCCCCCCCCCCCCCCCATTCGGACCAGAAAATCAGAGTTCTAACTTTTTAGGGCGGCTCTTTCATCTTCACCTACACTTCATTTATAATGACTGTTTCATAATAATGGAAGCCATCAGCCCATCAGAAGAAAAGGATCCTTTCCAAAGGTATAATCCTTCATTTGGCGCCTCTTCGTTCTGGCGCCTGGGACACATGCCCCCTCTGTCCCTCCTTAGTTTCGGCCCTGTTTTTTCTTTTTTACAAAAGAGTTATTGTGTGTGTGAATGTAACCACATCTTTACATAAAATTAATTTAAAAATCTTTTTCTGAACTTACATCAATAATAGATCCCTGATGGCAGTGCGTCTGAAACAATACATCGCCCTCTAATGGCATTTTGAATCCACAGACCATTCCATTTTCACATCCAGCCAACAGCATATGCTCGGTTATCAACATAGACGTGACATTAACATGAGTTTCGATTTCATTAGTTTTCTGCGTAAAGATTTTTTTTTATTACTCTAACAGCTTACAGAAATGTAAAAACTATTTTTAAACTACATATATAAAACAAGAGATCTCATGAGTTTAAAAAGGTAATTTCAATATTAATATAAATCATAAATACTGTAATTAACATTATTTCTGTAACTTTAAGAAAGTTTTATTCATAGAAAAAAAATTAAATTATATTCATAAATATTAATTATTATCATTAGTGTCATTAATAATTTTCAAATTTACTTAGATTACAACTATTTCTTGTTAAACTAATTATAAAATTCTTATAAACTTTGTCTAAACAAATAAAGTTTTTTATATATATGCATATTTTTTAAAGAATAAACTATTTAATTCCCTTATAGATAATTAGTCAATGAATTTTACCATGTAATTGAAGAAGATCCAGATTTTATCAGAAGTCCCTGCATAGATGAAATTTTTAAAAATAGTGAGAGTTAAAAATCTTTCAGCATTTGACGAGAAAGACCAAATTTTCTTCCTGTGGACTACATCTAACTCATAAACTTTCCCAGCTGTATTGAGTAAAAGCAAGCGATGGTCATTGTCCTTCCATAATAAGCATTTAACCTACAAGAAACAAATTAAACATGTATATATACACACACACTGAGTGTGACGTCTCATGCAATACACGACGGGTGAATGAAAAGTATGGGGTATTCGGAAAATCCCCGACAGCTGTCTTCTGCGAATGGCATGTTCAGAGAAGTTCTTGAATGTTTTTGTAGTGTAATTCTATGATGTATTACTACCATGGATAAGATCATTGCAACCATGCAAAATATCTGGATAGTCCCTTGGCTGTCTAAAACAAGCAGTTCACATCATCAAATCTATCTGGAAAATTAGAATCAGACAAAAAGACAAGTGGACTGAGACTTTTCGAACACTCTGTATTTGATACTTTGTATTTTCCTAGCCTTCGAAATTTTGCTACTTTTTCTGTTACCCATAATTTAATACTAAATCTTGTAAATCTATGTTCAATTTATCAATGTAAACATTCACCATGACTAATAACATTGTCAAAAATATTATTTTCCACACTCTACTTTTATTTTGATAATTATTTTTTCCCAATCTATATTTGTGTAAAAATATTAATTTTTATTATAATAGTACACTAAATGATACAGAGCTAGCCGCGAAATTCGTTTTATTGAAATTGATTGTATTTTTATATTTAACTACTTACCCATCTTTCAAAAAGTAAACTATTTTGAGACAAAATAGACTTTATAGAAAACTTTCATTTTGAGTTACGAAAAGATAATAATTTCATTGTGAATTTTTAAGTCGCCAGCAAGTTTTACACGAAAAATACACAAGTATCAAATGTTTAAAATTAATAAATAAAAGAATTTTCAGTTATGTTTATAGACAAAGAACACTAAATATACATAATATCAATGTTTTGAAAAAAAGATAGTTTTTAATCAGAAACCACACTGTAAAAAAAACGACATTTTTACAGTACAAAGTACTGTTCATCTCGCACCCAAACTCGATCACAGTGAATGTGCTGTATCTTTCTTTGGCTTCCTGACCATTTAAACATGAAATATACAGTGTTTATGACTTCAGTCTGTTTTTTTTGTGTATCTATGCGTGTTTTAACTTTCCTAAAATACTTTGATGCATTTTAGTAAAACTTACATAACATATGTGAGTTAAAACAAGGAAATTAATTACGCACCAAACTATGCCCGCTAAGATATGCCAACTGGCTGCGGAGCCAATTATGAAACTTTCCATAGATTAATACATACAAACTTTATATGAAAAAACAGTGAAGCTTTCATCTAAAGTATGTTAAACTGAAATGATCCCCCATACCTTCAAAAATAAAACAAATGATAGGCCAATAAATAAATAAATGAGACTGTGCGTTGAAACAAATTGAAGGAGCGATGTTAAATTAATACTGTAAGGGGAAATTAATTGTGAAAAGAAAAGAAATAGCAGAAATAAAATAAATCACATATTTGAAAATATAAAAGAGAAAATGAAATATTTTACATTTTCCGGATCTAGATGCTATCCATTTATTTCAATAACTAATATCATTGAGAAATTCATGGTAAAATAATTTTCTTTCCTGATTATTATTATTATTATTATCATCATTTATTTACATAACGGAATACAGCAGTAAACATTTTTTGTTTAACAGTAAAATAAATTCATTTTTTAAATAAAATGTCTAGAACATATGAAAATTTTAAGATTAACAACTATCATTTGCAAACTACAAAGCACATCGTAAAGAAAATGGTAAAAGACAAATACAAATGGAAAACAAATTAAAAAATATTTCTGTTTCTCACGTTAGATGGCGCTAGTCACGGGAAATCATGTGGTTTCTAAACACGTGTACAGCGGACAAAGGAAACTTAGCGATTGCGAGGCCTGTTATTTCGATAAGGAGGCCTTGGCTTAAGCATTTAAATTGCATGAGTTCTACCCGGAATATCTACGCAGATTTTCATTGGTCCATTTCCAAATCAAAACTTTTTTTTATATATAGAAGGATATGATTTTTATATATAAAGTGACGCTTAGAATATATAGTAGTAAAATTTATAAAAAAATTTAACAGTGTTTACAAAAATTGAAGGTTTTAGTTATGAATTAAAGCAAATTAAGGGTCAACAATAATTTTTTTCAACTAGGTTTGAGTTTTAAGATGGTACATATTTCAGAAAATTTTGCTCCTTTTTGCTCCTTTTTTAATTGTATGGTCGTTTTTATAGTTAATCATCCTCAATTTCTTGTTAGTGTACGTACATAAACATGATTACATATTGGTTTTTTTTAGGGACGGATTTAAGTACATTATATATTACCAGAAGAGAACTTCTGAATATCATGAAACATTCGAAAGAAAAAACATTTGAAAAGCAATATGATCAAATATCCAAATTCTTACACAAAATCTGTAAAATCACGACTACAACTTTTCTCAGGAGAATATGCTCTGGCTGTATTCATAGACGCGAAATTATCTAGCGAACAGTATGATATCATAAGAAGTGCCCCAGAAAAATGTCCCTCTTACAAAACTGTGCAAGAGGCAAACAAAAAAGAAGGTTTTCCTAAAACATCACAGTAAGAGAAATTAGTGCATTAGTTACGTTGCAGGCTCTTCTAGATCATACTTCTGAACGCTTGTTACAAATACTAGAACCTGTTATCGAATCACTTGAAAATGATGAATTAAAGCAATTGTGCCTAATATCAAAGTGAGTTTTCGATGGGTCTTCCGGACATAGCTTATACAAACAAGTTTTCTGTGACTTGGAAGTCAGTGATTCAGCCGTATTAATTATGTCTCTAGTTCCAAGTCGAATTATATCTAAAAAAAGAGTTGTATGGAAAAACCCGCAATCTGCGTCAACTAGATATTGCAGGCCTATTAAAATAGAATCTTGAAGGAATCTAAAAAGTTGTGCGTTGCGGAAAAAATAAAACGGATCAACAGATAAAAAATACTCAAGATAGTGATGTAGCAATTAAATCAAGAGAAGTAAAAATGAATCACAAGTTAATTTTTCCCATGGTAGACGGTGGCATGCTTCATATATGGCGAAATGTCAAAACAATTTAACAAAATTGATAAAATGATATACAGAGATATAAAAACTGAGCATTTAGAATTCGGCCTATCAGTGCTTCATGGATGGATACGTATATTCGAATGTCTTTTGCACATGTGTTATAAGCTATTCGTTTAAAAGATGGCAAGTTCGGGACAACAGACAAAAAGAAATCGAAGCTCAAAATAAAATTTGAATTCAAAAAGAATTTAGAAGCCGGTGTGGTTTAATTGTGGACAAACCTAAGCCAGGTTTCGGCAACTCAAACGATATCAACACTGCAAGGCGATTTTTTCAGAATCCAGAACTTCCTGCTCAGATCACAGGAATTGATGTAGATTTGATAGAAAAAAATTACGATATCCAGTGCATATGAGATACATGTAGAAAACTATCGTGTATTTGCGCATGATACAGCCAGATATTTTGTCTTGAAGTATCTATGATAAATTATGCCCCGGACATTACACAAGTATTTTATTCATGGACCAGAAATTATAAGTTCGGGTCTGTTGCCCGATCTGTTGCCGGGTCTGTTTCCCATAGAACAGATGACTGAGGAAGCACAATATGCCAGAAATAGACTTGAAAAGGTACAGCGAGACTCGAGAAAGTGAAGCCGAGAAAAAACCAACACAGATATCTTCAATTTTTATTTCTAAGTTTGGATCCAGTGATCCTAGCAAACAAATGAAAAGAAAGAAAAAGTTAGAACATCTGCCATGAGAAGCCCTAAATTTGTTAAAAACTCCATCTCCCAATGTATCTGGTGATCAGGATAGTGACAGTGATGATGACTCAGATGATAGTATTGATTAAATATTTTAAAATTAATGCTAACGACGTTCTTCGAAGGAATGAACGCTTCTTCCTCTGACAAAAAGTGTGTGCTACTACTAAGACAGCAGAAACAGTTTTGTTTTCGCTGTCTTGATAGTAGTACACACATTTTGCCTGAGAAAGGGGGATTCACGCCTTCAAAACGAGTCGCTGATATTCACTATAAGGTGTGCTCATTAAAATCAGAATCATTAAAATTATTAATTTTGTTTGCAGCACCAATTTTTTGCATTTATAATGCGATATTATGGATGATTTTTAAATGTTTAATTTGTATATAACTATCTTAATTTCTTGTTTTTAACTTAGTTTTGTACATAAAATATTTGAAAAAGCTTTGTAAATTAATTAATAAATTACTCTATAGCTTATGTAAAAGTTTTAAGTTTTACTACGTAAAGTCTATAAAAGAATGTATGATGTGCTTTTTTGTTCAAAGTAAATTTTATTTATTGCCAACTTTGGAGGCTTCCTGCCCCACTGTGCGACGGTATTATGTCGACTCCGTTTCCATCTTCCTTTAAAGTTGATTGTCTTTCTCTTCCTTAAACATCTCAAACCATCATTTAAATGTGCTACGGAGAAGAACAAACTCTCCATAAGTTTCCTATAGCGACTTCGACTGATGATTTCTTCTGGCGAAAGCAAAATTTCCAGCAGGCAAGAGCATGCTTACTCATTGTTTGTTGCCTCCATCGTTCCCGTAGGCAATACTGAAAATATCTGAACTTTCATGGCTGCCACTGACGTACTACTGGAAATAAATGAACAACAACAACAACAAAAAATACCACGTATTCATTACACATTAAGCTAACAATGGAACATAAAAGTAAATTTGTATGCAATAAAGTATGCCTATAAAAAATTATGATCATTCTTTACTGAACAGCCCTTGTACATAAAGAAAACTAAATAAATAAATCAGATTTCTTTAAGAGTAGTATCGTTCGAAAACGCTTGCCATGAGATTGAAGAAAAGTATAATAACTACCTGTCCGAGTCCAGTTGTTCACGATATATAGGACCATTTCTTTAGTGACGTTATACGTAAAAAAGTAAGAAGATTGCGATAAAGGCAGCCCAGAAAAAGACCTACTACTTATATGCTTTTTGATTTTTCTTAAATTTTCATAAAGTTATAAATGGATATATATAGAGTTATATATAATACTCTATATGTTATATAAATATACAGAGTTATATATATCATAGAGTTATAAATGAAAATGTATTAGTTATTTATCCGTAAGTTTAGAAAAATTAAATAAAGATGTCACAGAAAAAATTTTCAAACTCACACCATAAAAAATGTAAGGAAAATTTAAATATAAACTAATTTTACTTTAAAGAATTTCATATAATTTTTTAATAGATATTTTCTATTTTCAAATGTGTGATTGTACGGTACCAAGATGTGGTTTCTTTAGACCGTACGTCGCGTCGAAACATTGGCGGAATACAATACGTCAGACCCAGCATTAAGGAAGGAGGACAGTTTAGTGCAGAAATAATATTCTACGAGTTAAAACCCTTTATATCCTAAATTATGAATTTAAAAAGCTATCTCCACGAAACTTTTTTCCTTGCAGTACTATAATACATTAGAAGATATATGCACAAAAAATAAAAGATTTAATTTCTGTTTGTTAATTACCGCTAATTACGTGATGTGGGTACCTCAAAATACGGTTGGGTCATAACACTTAAACAAAAACTGAGACAGAAAAAATCCATATGCAATTTTTTTAAATTATTTTAATGTGACTTATCATGCATATATCTAGTGTATATATGTCTATGATGTATATATGACTAGTAGTTGATGCTATGGTGCATCAGCGAGTATTTCGCCATCAGAAGAATATTCTACAGTTGTAATACTATCGCACACCTCAAAGAAATTTCCAAACTCTTAGTTGTCGAAAACTCAAAAGAATTCATAAAAATGCTAAAAGATATTTTTAGATTTTTTATCTAATTTGTAATTTTTTTCAATTTTGTTTTATAAAAATATAGTATTTTTTTCTAAAGATAAAAGTAACATTTTTTTGCTTTATTATTCATCAATGTCATACATAAATCATGCAATATCTTCCCCTACATTGTATTAAAATCCACCTGTCAAGCACCCACTTATCGCTGGAAATATATACGTTTTTATGCACTATATGTATTCAAACGATAAAAATCTAAGTAAAAATCCTGTTCAACGTAGTCCCGACAGTACTTAAAAGTACTGCTTTGAAAAATGCTTCGTAAAATAAACAAACTGAAAATATTTTTTTTTTAGTATAACATATTGTCAAGTTTAAAACAAGAAAAAAAATATACGATAGCCTTACCTTTAAAATTTAAGATGTTTCCAAGCAAAAGTTAGGGATACCATGTCAAGCAAGAAAATGGAAGCAAAATTGACACTCACACGCGCCAAAATAGCTTGTGAACAATTTTCACCTTACTGAAACTGCTATTGCTATCTAATGAAGATCGAGGGAAGTATTTACTATTGTTTCCTAAAAGTACCATTGCGAATGCATTCAATGAGTGCATTTTACTTGGGATAGAAAACTGCAGTACTTTAAAGTACCACCGGCGCATAAAGGGTTAATCAATGTCACAAAAATTAATAACTAAAGGAAAATTTTTAGATGAATTGGCCTGTATAAAACGCATTGTTACATTCAGGACTTTGGACGTCTTATTTAGGTTGGTTGGTTGATTTTGTGACGGCCGATTATCTACACTAGGGATATAGGCCCGAGGGAAGAGTGCCCTTCGTGGGGGTCTTTCTAAGGGAACCTAACCCGTATTAACGCATGGAAATCCATGGTTCGAAGAAAACCACGAAAACTCCGAACGATTAGGCCAACGGGCGCGACTGGGATCGAACCCAGCACTTCCCGTCTACCAGTTTCGAGAGCAGAACCTCTCAGCCACTGGTGGGGCCGTCTTATTTAGGTTTTAACTGCCATAAATGCGACAATCGTATATTGAGGGATTATACTAAAGATAATGATTCCATTTCTTCAAAAGAAGTTAGTTTTGAACTAAAAGCACAGTAGTTCATAATTTTCTGCTTAATAAAATATATATTTAATAAAATGCCAATTTTACCCTAAATGCGACAAAACTATGGGGAATCGCGTCTTATTTAGGCACAATAACTATAGGGGAGACTAGGGAGGATTGAGCATACGGGAGGCTTGACCCACCCATCGGTTTTCATATTTAAAAGAATTTCAGAGTCTCATCATTAGGTGTCAACCAAAGCTACTGGAATACTTAAACAACAGTCTTTGTTTTATACAGATAATCGAAATAGGTGTAGAAAAAATCAATTGTGAGGCGTTTTCAACCTAAAAGTTGTGTTTTTTAGAAATATTTTGTAAGCTTTTTTCAAATAAAATATATCATAGAAATTTAAGTAAGTAGGTTTTAAGTAATGCAGAAATATCGATCTTTCATTCCAGGCATAAAGATTGCACAGTAAGCTAGGCTTAATATAACAATATGCTATTCTTTAGAAAAGGGCTATGTGGGGAGGATTGACCCAGTCAATGTGAGGGAGGGTTGACCAGATGAAATCTTTTTATTATACACTATGCATAATGAAATTATATGAAAAAGAATGTAAATTTATTCTGTAAAGCGACGGTAAAATAGGGTGATGGAAAAGAAAATGTTTAGATTAAAGAAAGATGTGAAAATTTGCTATAGTATCCACTGGAAGAAAAAAAAATTAATGAAATATAAATGGAAAAGTTGATATGAACTTTTTCCATTTAAATATTACTACAATATGTAAATAGAAACAGTGTAAAAGACTAGGAAAGACTGGAAGGTATGAAATCAGCAGTCTTAACCCTTTCAGGGGCAGCGGTATGCTTATGAAATCACTTAAACTTTCCAAACGCCACAATGGCACCAGAATTTTGCTAAAATCTTTTCCGTTTAATACGTATTTGAAATATACCCTTTTTCTTAATTCCAAATAAATTTGTTCGTAAATTCCGGTGCCAGTCATTTATTTCAACATTTTAGTACTATAAGTACTTTGCCACTGAAAGGGATAAAGAAGATAATGATCAGTTAAGTGCACATGCGGCTGCAAAAGAACATAGCATTGATCGAAAAACTTTTGGAAGGTATGTAGACAAATTTCACCAGCTTGAATACAGTGAAATGAAGCCAAACTATGTGACAATTAGAGTTGTCAGGTCGAGTATCACAAAAAGTAGGAAAAGGAGACAAAACAAAAGCGGACAGGGGCTATAAATTCCAGGCAAAATAATGCATGAAACCCTATGAAAACAGAACCTGTCTCTAACGGAATAGTGTCTTAAATGTTAAAATTTCATTTTTCCTGCAATACAATTATACCTGTTCAGACAAAATCCTGTTTAAAACAAAACTTTTCTCCTCTGACTTGCGACTGCGTCTAAACAGGTTTGTTTAAGCATCATATTTACAAAAATCTTTTTTATAATAATTAAAGCATGTAGCATAAAGTTATACTGCCTTTTTCAAACAGATTTTATTTCTCTTCACAAATATTTCAATATAAAACAAAGTGGGTCAAGCCTCCCATATAGTGGGTCAACCCTCCCATATAGTGGGTCAACCCTCCCATATAGTGGGTCAACCCTACTATATGTGGGGAGCCTTGACCCATTATTTTCTCATGGTTAAAATTGATCATTTTTCAAATTTCTTATATATTACATTTATGTAGCAATTTTATTTTGATATCTGATTGTATAACGAATAAAATGATATATAAAACTTTATTCTACGTTTAATATTTAAAAATTAAAAATCATTTTGTAAAAAGTGGGTCAACCCTCCCTAGTCTCCCCTACGCCTAATCCAGCTTAGAAGCGTCTAAAAGATTTGAAATACATAAAATATTGAAATTTTTACAAAAAGATTTTCTAACAAGAATTTATTAATAAATATTCATAATATAGTATTTACATAATCATTAGGCTGTTTGTCATGGGAATGCTTTAGAAGTCTACCCATTTTACCTCTTGTTAATAGAAGTTGTAACATACATAATTTATATGATTATTTATTGATGCTTTACTTTCGATTCCACTTGAATCCATATGGTCTATACGATTACTAATGCTAATCGAAAGGCTATAAGTCCAAAAATTTAATTAAATATAGCATCATTCATACACATTTTGTTTTAAACTTTTAATTCGTTATAAAAACAATACGAAAATTGTAACTTTTACCTCATCTTCATTACTGAATTCAGCTAATTTCTTGAAGCTAAGATTTGAATAGAGCTCAGTAAAGTCTTTATTAACTAAGGCTAACATGTGTCCTCCTCCGGAAAATTTCACCTAAAGAGTAGGTTTATTTATTTATTTTTTTAAGGCTAGAAAATATTTACAAAATACTTTAGTTATACTATACTCTAAGTTATGGGAGAAGTGATAGATGGCACTAACATTGTAGCTATTAATAAAACTGCAGAATTGAAAATCAGCAAATCGCCCGTATACTATAGCATAGAGGTACAAGGCAGCAAATGTGGCGAGTTTCTTGCCGATTTTGGAGCCCAAATTTGGAAAACACTAACTTGAAAATTTCTAAAAGTCAAAGTTCTACGACTCCAATAGACATTACTCACAGGGGATTACTATAGGAGAATACCTATATTAGACTGAGAAACAACGACAAAATAGTGATACCATTTGGTCACATTTGTAATGTATAAAATCACTTTGTACTTCAATTGAAAATGCTAGTCTGCTTACTGATTCGCTTGACGAATATATGTAAAAAAGAAAATAGCCCAGTTAAGCTGATGGCATTGAGCTCACAGACTATTCACACTAATTGTATATTATACTCTTTTTTATGTCTATTATTCATAAAATAAAACTCGCTCTTTTGGAGCAAAACGGTAAAAAATAAAAATCATAAAAAAAAACGTGGTTTTTTTTTTTTTTTTTTTGTAATAATACAAACCAATATACTTCAAATGAGAAAAAAGAACCTCTAAAACAGTGGCGTGGCGTGAAAATTTTCGGTGGTCATCGCAATTATTTAAGTTTGTGGTGAAAAATTATTAACTCTAAAATTCAATGGTTGAATGTTCAAAAAAGAAACTTTAAATCTTGCCTTCACTTATACATGAACTCCAAATGTTCTGCTAAAACTGGATCGTAGAGTTTTAAAAGCTTATTAAGAGTTTTAAAATATTGCTTGGTCATCGCCGCATCCAGCGATGACCGGACGCCACGCCACTGCCCTAAAACTAATCAGGGATGTGGCTTATCAGAATAAACTTGTATACCAAATTTGAGCCAATCGGATAATTCTGCATGAAAAATACCCATTTAGCTAATTTAAGGGAGCATTAGCTTCACCATTTCCCCCTTTATACTTAACTAATGAACCTCCAAATCTACTAAAAGAAGTGCCTTAGCAGAATAAACCGGTATACCAAATGAAGCAAATACATACATACATACATACACACGTACATACATACAGAATCTGTGGGCACATTAGCTCTCAGGATTTGATAGCCTGTCAGCTAAAAATTGACATAAATATGAAAAAATACAGAGGCAAGTCAAGTCATTTGATCAATGTTCGTACTTTGCACCAAGGTAGCAAATTTCTAATAACGAAAAGCCAAAAGGCTGGCCATTTCAAGGTTACGGAATTGTTGGTAGACGTTATCAAAAGATTACAAAAATTAACACTAGTCAAACCATTTGATCACTCTCGATTTAAACGCCATTCGTTTCAGGACATTCCAAAGTATGTAAATGCAAAAAAGGGACAGCAAATCTGTTACGAACACACCGGTAGACGGGCGAAAATGTTGAGAATAGAAAAACTTTGAAATAATTCAGGTCTTTTGTTTATTTTTTCTGCTTTGTGTCCTAGTACGTTACAATAGTCTAATAACGAAAATACTGAGAGCAGGAGATTTAGACATAAGGTGTGTCCCAACGAAATAAAGCCACCGTAATTCTATGGCGTAACTGGACACGAAACAAATATATTAAGAAAGTCTATATACAAATACATATTTTCCAGGAGTAACTCACTCCCTGCCCCAATTGGGCAGAAGAAAACGACGAATGTGTAAAAATAGAGGGGGAAAAGTGTCCCGCCGAAATAAATCCACTGGCAATATTAGTATTTATTGGTAACTACAGACATTCTAGCTGCCGCAGTTCAATATGTTTATGACGTCAGGACGTTGTCAGATACTTTTTCTGTGCCAGTCGAACTTTGTGCAGACTTTAGAAGGTTGTATTTTCTATTTCTCCTGCAGTATTGCAATGGGAAAGAAAACCCAGCTATGAAAGTTCGAGAAAGGAAAAAAAACAGATTTTAAGGAACAAGGTCTTTCACATAGACCAATATCTAAGTAAATCAAACGATCTGAAACCGTAATAGACAATTTTTTAAGTATGGTCAATACGTACGTGTATAAAAAAAAGGAGGTGTACATGTAGAAAAATGACTTTCAGGCAGAAAAGAGAATTTTGAGTCGTCTTTCACGAGGTGATATTTCCCTAAAACAGTTGGCCAAAGAGGATAACATCCCTGTGACAAAATAAACCCAGTCACGAATTGAAAAACGTAGAAGGATCTTGCGATATAAGAAAAGGATTCAGCCGCCATTGTTGAAAGCTATCCACATACAAAAAGAGTCGATTAGGCCAAATATAATCAAAGCTGGAAGTCCCCGTGGCGTCGTGTTATAGTCTCAGATGAGAAACAAAATAATTTGGACGGGCCAGACGGCCTTGCTCTCTATTGGTAGACATAAGAAAAGAAGAGGAAATTTTCCCTAAAAGACAACAAGGCGGATGCTCATTAATTGTGTGGGGAAGCTTCGGCTATTGAGGTAAACATAACTTGACTTTTCTCTCAGGCCGCATGAAGGCTACTGATTACCAAGAAATGCTAGAAAACCATTTACTGCTATTTGCAAAGAGGATTGGTGGACTAAGTTGGATTTTCCAGCAGGTCAAAACCTCCATTCACGTTGCAAAATCCTATTAGGAATGTTTTTTGGGTAATCGAGTGCATGTCAGGGAATAGCTTGCCATTTTCCCTGATCTCAATCCTCAAGGAAATGTGTGGGGTATCCTCAGTAGGGCTGCATATGCCAATGGCAGACAGTTTCAGTCTGTGGCAAAATTGAAGGTCGTCATCACTGAAGAGTGGGAGAATATTGATGCTACTGTACTCCAAGGGTTGTTAAATGGTATGCCACATCGTATATTCCAACTCATATATAACCATGGCGTATATATTGCCTATTAACTGTAGTGGCTTTATTTCGGCGGGACACTTTCCCCCCTCTTTTTTTACAAATTCATTTTTTTTCTTGCCCAGGTAAGGCAGGGAGTCAGTTACTCCTTGTAAATATGTATTTTTAATAGACTTTCTTAATATATTTGTTTTGTTCTTAATGCTTTGTTTCGTGTCCACTTACAGCGCACAATCACGGTGGCTTTATTTCGCTGGGACACACCTTAACGAAATAGTTGGCAGACGACATCAAAAGTGCGAAAAAGTGGGCTCTAGTCATGTCAATGGAAAAATGTTAATTTAAATGCCATACGTTTCACTACTGTCCAAAATATGTAAATTAAAAAAAAAAGCAGACCGAAATCTCATTAGGGACATCCCGGTAGACGTACGAAAAATTTTTAAAAATCGGGAAAATGAGTAAACAGCTGTATGTAAAAAATCTATAGAAGAGAAGATAAATAGTGTTCCCCAAATGTTTTGCAACTTCTTTCATGAGGTGTAGAAGGAAGAAACCATCTACCATTTTTACATCAACAATCTTAGGAGGTTTGGTTATTATTTTCTTTTCTAACATTTTAAACAATACCAATTTATCGGTTTCAAGTATTGTGCCATCTGTGTGACATAAGGGTTAGAGGATAGAAAAGTACTTTGTTTGTTAACATACTTCCAGGGGCGTCGCCATGGGGGGTATGGGGGGAGCCTCCCCCCCCAATATTTGTGAAGTTGGGAAATTTGAGCTTAGAGTTGGGAAATTCTGGATTTTTGAGACATTATGAAATTTTTATTGTTTTGGTGATTATGTTTCTGACTGAGTACTGTAACAGTAAGCAAGTTAAATTATCAAAAGAAATCAGCCACACTCAATCTATCATTGTATTTTTCAGTTCTACGAAAATATTATACATCTACCAGACCTAAATTTCTCTACTCCTATCCACCAACAGCTGACTATCCAGTTCCTTTATTTCCTTCAAAACTTTGTTCCTTTCTCAAAAATGTCACCCTTCCTCCCTTTCCCCTCCTAAAAGAGAATCCAGCTAATCCAAAGGGATTGCAGCTTCTTTTGAAAATTGGAGATCACTTGTAGCACAACAGATAGGAATGTAGTCACCTACTTGAAACACAGCTGGGCAAGAAGATTTGATGAGTTTTCACAAATTGCACTAATTTTGCGATTTTTGGACAATATTTTACTCATTCTCGTGATTTTTTTGCTCCCAAAATTAGTTAACCCTTCGCTGTCAAGACAAAAGCATTATATGAGCAAATGTGAATATAAGAAGTCGTTAGTTTAGATAAATTTGCCTCATTTTACCTTTATTTGTGTGCGGAAATATATATATGTCCTGTTCATTTATATTTATAGGTGTTTATGAAATTTTAAACCAAAAGTCCAGTGTTGTGTTTTTAAAGCTGTTCTAAAAAATGACTATAAATCTTAGCACGAAAGAACCCTTCATAATAGGAAAAGAGTTTTCGCGCAAGATTTTGGAGCATCTAAAAATCCATTCGAGGATGAAAAAGGTAAAAATGTGGATGATTTGAATTTGGAACAGAAATATGACCATGAAAGCAGTCCATCAACTGAAGAAAAAAATCGACATACAGGTTGACATAAACACTGACAGGTTGCACTTGAATAACATTTTGAAGAAATAAAGATTTCTTTATAGACAAGTTCATAAACAATTATGAATATTAGGATGTGATTGAAGAAGCTGACTTCTGAAAGCACCGTGGGAAAACGGTTTCACTAAATGGAATAGATAAAAATAATAGCATAGCAATGGACATTGATACACATAAGTTTTACAGGGAAGAGTTATAAGAAATAAAAGAAAATTTCGGCAATTTAGTAATGGGCTTAAATGACAATGTTTCCTGTATCAGGAGAATATTGCACCAATACATTCCATATTTAAATTACAGTTGTGCAAGGCAAATCTGAGTATCACTAACTTAGAAAAGTTAATAATGTTTCCACCCGGATATGCGAAACCGGATGTACATGACTTGCAGAGTTAAATAGAAATAAACCAAATCCCAACTCACTTAACAAACTTTTTACTCATGCCATGAAATTCAAAGACTATTTGGGTCACACTGTCAAACTATATACTCGTATCTTAACATTCACAGCAGCTTATCTTTTTGGCGTTGCATCTAATGAAAGAATCTTTAGTCAAATAAAATTTTAAAAAATATATATTGCAAGCTACAATGAGGTCTGACAGACTTGACAGCCTAATGCTTTTAAAATGTGAAAGTGAAATAGTGGATTTTATTAAACTGGACGATGTTAGGTTAGCTTCATCAGGGTTAGCTTCTTTGAAGACCAAAAGAATTGATGTTAAATGAAAACAATTTGGATGTGCCAAACTCAAAACCTTATTATATCCCATACATGTTAATACTTCAAAATTTGCAATCACAATGTTAAAATTAAATAACAATTCTGTGCCCATAATAATGAATTCTAAAGGTTTAATTATGTGCATTTAATTTATAATTCGTTTAATTGTGTGCATTTAAAAAGGAGATAGAAGCATCGCATTTTTCAAACAAATCATTGAATTTCGACACCCATGCTCTTAGATGTCTGCAACCAAAATTCCAAACCCAAAGAGCTCAAAAGTGATACCTTTGGACAGTATACACCCAAGCCCAATAAGGAAGTGTAACCGAATATGAAGTTTGACTAAATTTTCGTGCATTAATTTTTCAGATATAGCTAACGCGAAAATCGTGAAAAATGCTGCACAGCAGTGGCACAGATATATACAAAAACCTAATAAGCACTAAATTATGTCAAGGTTTAACAGAATATGAAATTTGATCAAATTCTGTGCAACAGTTTTTGAGATATAACTATCGCTAAAATCATGTAAATCGTGAAAAATACAGCATAGCAGTGCCACCTTTTGGGTAATTTACACCAAAAACTAATCAGCATTAATTTTTATCAAGGTATAACTGAATCTAAAGTTTTATAAAATTCTGCGAATTAGTTCTTGAGATAGAGCACCCACAAAACTTGTCTCACATTCACACAGACAGACATTTTCTAAAAACAGTCAAATCATGTTAAGGACCTTCTAAAATGTATCAAACCGTCGAAAACCAGTTGTAGAATTTTTTTACGAATTCAATACTTTCGTCTTGTGAAGACAGAAGAAAGTAAAACGCGTGTTTGTTGTTTTATTAAACAAACCAATACTAATTAGAATTTTTATGTTTCTAGTTTCAAAATTTTTCTTTGGAAAGGATTTTTTTTTTTTTGCATAAGCTTCATTATCATTATTACACACTTTGTGCATATCACTTTAGTTGAAAGTTGGAGGAATTTGTTTCAAGTTGGGAAATTTTCGAACTCTCCCCCCCCCCCCCCCACCGAAAAAATATCTGTAGCTACGCCCCTGCATACTTCAACACTTTCATCTAAATAATGTGCTTGCATTCTTCCAAACAAATCTCTTTGCAGTCGCACCTGCTGAACATAATTAGCAACGTTGGTATATTTTCGTTTCTGAATTGCACTGTAAAAAAAGTTCCGCAACGTTCCTGGGAAAAAATGGGCAGCTGAGTTGCCCATTGTTTCCAAGAAACATTTCTTGAAAATGACTGGAACTTTACTGTATATGTTAAAAACTTTCTACAGAAATGCCAGTCAGTTTCCTGCGAAATACCAGGAATATTTCTGTTGACAGCAAAACATTACTGACATTTCACAGCATGCGGGATCTGCAGATGATTTTTACATTTCCAGTTGACAATTTTCGCTTTATTATCATTATTTGTTAGAATGAAAAAATATTTTGAAATTGACATCAAAATTATTATTTATAATTTACACGAAAAAATAAATTTTCAGTTAAAATTCAATAAAGTAAATATATATATGATATATTGTTTCTGAACTTTGCTTAAAATATAAAAATATATAAATGTAAATAATAATTAGAAAAAAAATCTAGACATAAAATATTTTGGATTTTCGTTAGTAATTATGTTAGTTTACAAGTTAGATAAAATACATATAAATTTTCATGAAAAAAAAAACCTAAACGTAATTGTATATTTTTTCCGAAAATAAAAAAAAATTCAAATTTGCAGCAATTCAAAGTGTCAAATATATATCAAATTTAAATCAAATTGTAATAAAGTGTTAAAATATAAAATTAATTAAAAAAGAAAAAAAAAAGTCCAGAGGTAGCATCGAACTCGGGCCGTACGGGTGGCGTGCGAGCTTTCTGCGTCCACACCACGAAAGACACGTTGAGAGATGCAAACTAATGGGTATTTGAAACGTATGCTAAACCTCGGCATCTAATTTCTGAAAATCTAAGTCCCATTTGAAGAAATCCTTTCACAAGAATAATTAGAGATAAGAACTCTAAAACATACTTTAAATTAATCAAAATCGGTGAGAATCATGTTTAATGGTCCCCTGGTTAATGGAGATCCAAATAATAGGTGTAATTTTTTTACACGGTCTGCTCCTTAAACATTCCACAGACAAGTACGAGAGATAATCTCTTAGCGATGTCACGGAGGTATTGTATTTTCATCTGAATTGTCTTGACAATAGAGACGTAAAGGATTATGTCGTCTATTGATTTATTTGCAGTCCATATTGATTTTTTTACATTCATTTAAGGAATTCTTTTTCGACACACGCGCGCGAGCAACGGATTATAGCAAAAAAATAATAAATGGCGGCCGCAGCGTTTTGCTGTTTCCAACTTTTGTTCAGGAACGTTTCAGATAAGAAAACCAGAATTTCACAGGAAAGAGCTAAATTATTTTGAAAACCTGAGAAAAGGCAAAACGTTCCTGGATTTTACATGGAACGTTACCATTTTTTTTTTTTACAGTGTGGTTCCAAAGTTGATATATATTTTTTAGTTTTGTGATCTTTTTCAAATCTGTTGCATTGAGCTCACAGGTTATTCACACTAATTGTATATTATAC
Organism: Maratus speciosus; assembly: GCA_963932465.1. Lineage (NCBI taxonomy): Eukaryota > Metazoa > Arthropoda > Arachnida > Araneae > Salticidae > Maratus > Maratus speciosus. The sequence continues at coordinate 343,357,630 of OZ010788.1, forward strand.
TCTTATTTATGTCTATTATTCATAAAATAAAACTCACTCTTTTTGAGCAAAACGGTAAAAAATAAAAATCATAAAAAAAGCGTGGGTTTTTTTTGTTGTTTTTTTTTTTTTTTTTGTAATAATACAAACCAATATACTTCAAATGAGAAAAAAGAACCTCCAAAACTAATCAGGGAAGTGGCTTATCAGAATAAACTTGTATACCAAATTTGAGCCAATCGGATAATTCTGCACTAAATACCCATTTAGCTAATTTAAGGGAGCATTAGCTTCACCATTTCCCCCTTTATACTTAACCAATGAACCTCCAAATCTACTAAAAGAAGCGCCTTAGCAGAATAAACCGGTATACCAAATGAAGCAAATACATACATACATACATACATACACACGTACATACATACAGAATCTGCGGGCACATTAGCTCTCAGGCTTTGATAGACTGTCAGCTAAAAATTGACATAAATATGAAAAAATACAGAGGCAAGTCAAACCATTTGATCAATGTTCGTACTTTGCACCAAGGTAACAAATTTCTAATAACGAAAAGCCAAAAGGCTGGCCATTTCAAGGTTACGGAATTGTTGGTAGACGTTATCAAAAGATTAAAAAAATTAACACTAGTCAAACCATTTGATCACTCTCGATTTAAACGCCATTCGTTTCAGGACATTCCAAAGTATGTAAATGCAAAAAAAGGACAGAAAATCTGTTACGAACACACCGGTAGACGGGTGAAAATGTTGAGAATAGAAAAACTTTGAAACAATTCAGGTCTTTTGTTTATTTTTTCTGCTTTGTGTCCTAGTACGTTACAATAGTCTAATAACGAAAATACTGAGAGCAGGAGATTTAGACATAACGAAATAGTTGGCAGACGACATCAAAAGTGCGAAAAAGTGGGCTCTAGTCATGTCAATGGAAAAATGTTAATTTAAATGCCATACGTTTCACGACTTTCCAAAATATGTAAATTAAAAAAAAAGCAGACCGAAATCTCATTAGGGACATCCCGGCAGACGTACGAAAAAATTTTAAAAATCGGGAAAATGAGTAAACAGCTGTATGTAAAAAATCTATAGAAGAGAAGATAAATAGTGTTCCCAAATGTTTTGCAACTTCTTTCATGAGGTGTAGAAGGAAGAAACCATCTACCATTTTTATATCAACAATTTTAGGAGGTTTGGTTATTATTTTCTTTTCTAACATTTTAAACAATACTAATTTATCGGTTTCAAGCATTGTGCCATCTGTGTGACATAAGGGTATAGGTATAGGGGTTAGAGGATAGAAAAGTATTTTGTTTGTTAACATACTTCAACACTTTCATCTAAATAATGTGCTAGCATTCTTCCAAACAAATCTCTTTACAGTCGCACCTGCTGAACATAATTAGCAACGTTGGTATTTTTCGTTTCTGAATTGGTTCCAAAGTTGATATATATTTTTTAGTTTTGTTATCTTTTTCAAATGTGTTCTTCTCAGCAACACTTTCCAGCTCCACAGCAATAAACCTTCCTCTCTGCTGATTTTACCCCTCCTCAGAAGTCAACGGGAATTGCTTGTATCCTCGGAAGTATGGCGACTGTAGGTTTCAGTCGACCATTTATCTAATAGACATCCTTGTCCTGCGAATTGATGTAGATATGCCTGTGTAGATTGCTGGAAAAATTAATTTACTCACTAAAAACAAAACAACTTACATTGAAAATTGAAAACTACACGTGAACATTATCTGCTTGCAAACAAGGCAGCGGCTACACAAGACTGACTGAAGTACGGTTACAGGAGATCATCTACATTACAAGTTGAGTTGCTACATTGCTACTACAAAACAAAAAGTCAGTTAAACTGGCAGTTAAAAAGTTTGCATCTAGGTTACAGGAAATATAAATAAAAAATAATAGTTGTAAATTCTGGTGTCCATACATTTGCACAATCACAGTTAACCCGCTACAGTATTCCCCCCAAGTACCACAGGTACTGACAACATCACAGATAGCGAGGGTTAAACCTCACAGTTCTTCCAGAACTGGTAGTTTTAGTGGTAGGCAATGGTGGTGCAACCTCTGTGGATTCTGGAGTTGGCAGGTTTTTTGAATTGGCAGCTGGAGCCGTAGATGTTGTGTCCTCCTGAATGAGGAAGGCAGGCTTGAGGCGGTCAATACTTATTACCGCTTCTTTCCCTTTTATGAGCAAAGTAAAACACTAGCACTGCGTTTGATAATTAGAAAGGGACCATTATATGGCTGTGTCAATGGTGCTTTTACCGTGTCATTGCGTACCAAGACATGTGTGCATGTCTCCAGTGAAGGATGCACAAAAGGAGTTTTCCTATTATGTGCTGATGTTGGTACCGGAGTTAACTGGCGCATGGTGTCACAGAGGTACTGGAGGAAAGTTGCAGGGTCGGTGTGAGACAGTTCTGCGGGATTGGAAGGTTGCAAAAATTCAGCAGGTAGAGATAATGCTGTGCCATACAGCATCTCAACGCAAGTACCCTTGAGGTCCTCTTTGAATGAGGAGCGAATGCCCAGGAGTACAATGAGCAAGGACTCTGTCCATCGTCCGTGGTTGTGGCACTTCAGGGCTTGCTTCAAAGTACGGTGAAAACGTTCCACGAGGCCATTACTAGCTGGGTAGTATGGAGATGCCCTGATGCGGTGGATGCCTAACATCTTCCTTAAGGAAGAAAACAGGAGGGACTAAAATTGACGTCCCTGGTCAGTGGTCAAAATTTTTGGGACGCCGAACCTTGCAATCCAGTGGTTGACAAATGTTTTGGCAATGGTGTCGGCAGTAATGTCCTTTACTGGAATTGCTTCCGGCCAGCGAGAAAAACGGTCTACAAATGTAACCAGATAAGTATATCTATCTGATGGAGGTAACTGTCCCACTATATCCAGATGGACATGTTCAAATCTTTCTGATGTGACAGGAAATTGTTGTAAAGGGCTATAAGTATGTCGTTGAATTTTGGATTTCTGACAACTCATGCATGAACGTGCCCGATTGGCAATATCTTTTGCCATACCATGCCACACAAATTTCTGCTGGATAAGTTTACGGGAAGGACCGATGCCAGGATGGGATAAATTGTGTAAACTTTTAAAGACAATGTCACGGAACTTTTCTGGTACGTATGGTCGTATCTTGCCAGTACTCACATCACAATAGAGCATAGTTTCAGGAGTAATATGCAATTTCTGGAAACGGAGAGATGTGTCAGGATTTGACAATAACTCAGTCAATTCTGTATCATTAGCCTGTTCTTCTGCCATGGATGAAAAGTCAACAGAGGATAAGTGGATATCATTAATTTTATACTATAATGCGAGCAAAAATTGTGTGTGTGTGTGTGTGTGTAAATTTTATCTTGAAAACGGCTCTAACGATTTTGATTACATTTTGCACCCTACCGTTTTCGGGCACGAAAAGACCATTGGGATGGGTCTCGTGTTCGAGAAACTTCGATTAGTGGGTCATTTTGGGTCATAATGGGTCAGAGTCAAGCTAATTATATCTAAAGAACGGCCCAATCGATTTTGACAAAATTTTGTATCTAACCATTTTCGGGCACGAAAAGACCATTGGGATGGATCACGTGCTCCAGAAAATTCGATTAGTGGGTCATTTTTGGGTCACTGTGGGTCAAGCTATTTTTATCCAAAAAACGGCTCTAACGATTTTCACCAAACTTTTTATTCTACAGTTTTGGATTACGAGAAGACCATTGGGCTAAGTCACATGTTCGAGAAAATTCGATTAGTGGGTCATTTTTGGGTCACCGTGGATCAAGCTATGTTTATCTAGATAACGGCTCTAACGATTTTGACGAAATTTTGCTCCCTACTCTTTTCGGGCACGAAAAGTATATTGGGATGGTCTCGTGTCGTGTTCGAGAAAATTCGATTAGTGGGTCCTTTTGGGTCATAATTGGTCAGGGTCAAGCTAATTATAGAACGGCTTAATCGATTTTGACTAAGTTTTGTTTCTAACCATTTTCGGGCACGAAAAAACCATTGGGATGTATCTCGTGTTTGAGAAAATTCGATTAGTGGGTCATTTTGGGCCATAATGGGTCAGGGTCACGCTAATTATATCTAGCGAACGGCTCAATCGATTTTGACAAAATTTTGTATTTAACCATTTTCGGGCACGAAAAGACCATTGGGATATGTCTCGTGTTCCAGAAAATTCGATTGATGGGTCATTTTGGGTCATAATGGGTCAGGGTCAAGCTAATTATATCTAAAGAACGGCTCAATCGATTTTGACTAAATTTTGTAACTAACCATTTTCGGGCACGAAAAGACCATTGGGATGGGTCACGTGTTCGAGAAAATTCGATTAGTGGGTCATTTTGGGTCACTGTGGATCAAGCTATTTTTATCTAAAAAACGGCTCTAACGATTTTCACCAAACTTTTTATTCTACAATTTTGGATTACGAGAAGATCATTGTGCTAAGTCACATGTTCGAGAAAATTCGATTAGTGGGTCATTTTTGGGTCACTGTGGTTCGAGCTAAGTTTATCTAGATAACGGCTCTAACGATTTTGACGAAATTTTGCATCCTACCGTTTTCGGGCACAAAAAGACCATTGGGATGGGTCTCGTGTTCCAGAAAATTCGATTAGTGGGTCATTTTCGGTCATAATGGGTCAGGGTCAAGCTAATTATATCTAGAGAGCGGCTCAATTGATTTTGACTAAATTTTGTATCTAACCATTTTCGGGCACGAAAAGACCATTGGAATGGGTAACGTGTTCAAGAAAATTCGATTTGTGGGTCATTTTAGGGTCACCGTGGGTCCAGCTAAGTTTATCTAGATAACGGCTTTACGATTTTGACTAAATTCTGTAATCTATCGTTTTCGGGCACGAAAAGACCATTGGGATGGGTCACGTGTTCGAGAAAATTCGATTAGTGGGTCATTATGGCTCAGGGTCAAGCTAATTATATCTAAAAAACGGCTCAAGACATTTTCACAAATTTTTTTAATATACGGCCGTTTCTGGTCATGAGATGGCCATTGGGCTAAGTCACATGTTCGAGAAAATTCTATTAGTGGGTCATTTTGGGTCACAATGGGCCAGGGTCAAGCTAATTGAATCTAAAAACATGCTCAAAACATTTTGACCAAATTTTATATTATACCGTTTCTGGGCATGAGAAAAGAATTAGTCTAAGTCACATGTTCGAGAAAATTCGATTAGTGGGTCATTTTGGGTCACAGTGGGTCAGGATCCAGCTAATTGGATCTAAAAAACGACTTTAACAAATTTGACTGAATTTTGTACTCTATCGTTTTCGGGCTCGAGAAGACCATTAGGCTAGGTCGCATATTCAAGAAAATTTGATTAGTGTGTCATTTTGGGTCACAATGGGTCAGGGTCAAGCTAATTGTATTTAAAAAGCGCTTCAAAACATTCTGACAAAGTTTTGGTGCAATACCGTTTCCGGGCATTATAAGACCATTGGGCAGGGTCGCATATTCAAGAAAATTCAATCAATGGGTCATTTTGGGTCCTAATGGTTCAGGATCAAGCTAACTATATCTACAAAACGGCTCAAAATATTTTAACAAAACTTTGTACTACAACGTTTCTGGACAAGATAAAACTATTGGGCTGGGTCGCATGCTCAAGAAACTTCTATTAGTGGGTCATTTTGGTGATAATGGGTCGGTGTCAAGCTAACTGCATCTCAAAAAGGTTCAAACAATTTTGACAATTTTTTTTGTTACACCGTTTCACAGTACAAAAAGACCACCGAAATAGCTCACATGTTCGATAAATTTCTGTTAGTGGGTTTTTTAATCAACGTGGGTCAAGCTTATTTTATCTAGAAAACGACTAACGATTTTCACTAAATTTTGTATTCCACCGTTTTCAGGCTCGAGAATAGCATTTGTGTTAGGTCGCATGTTGGAAAAAATTCGATTAGTGGGTCATTTTGGGTCACTATGCTTCAGGTCAAGCTAATTGCATCTAAAACAGCAAGAATGATTCAGTGGGAATAACATATCGAGATAAACACAAAGCTAATTTTGACCGAGCTTAGCTCGGTCATTCCTGCTAGTGCGTGATAAAGTGTCGGCCATAATATTTTTAGATCCAGCAACATGTCTAATATCCGTACTGAATTGCGAAATAAAATCTAGGTGTCTGAGTTGCCGCGGGGAACTCGAATCTGATATTTTTGAAAAAGCAAATATTATGGACGATGGTCAGTATATATTATAAAATACCTTCCTTGCAATGTATGCCTGAAATGTTTAACAGAAGAATAAATTGCAAGGAGTTCTCTGTCATAGTTGCTGTAATTCTGCTCAGTTGGGCTCAGCTTGCGTGAAAAAAAGGCGAGTGGCTGTAATTCGTTGTTGTTTAAGACATTTAACACAGCTCCGATAGCCCCTTTTAAGTCTGAAGCATCAGCACTTAAGGCGAGCTGTTGATGGGGAGCATGATACGCGAGTGTTGCACAGTTTATAAGCTCAAGTTTACAGGTCTCAAAAGCCTGTGTCAAAACATCGTTTCACGGTACCGGACGTTTGTCATTTTTTTTAGAATCCTTAAGCAATTCATGTAAAGAGGCTTGAGTACGCGCAGCCTGAGGAATGAAACGGCGATAAAAATTTATCATGGCTAAAAAACGTCTCAACTCAACAATTGTTTGAGGCTTTGGGAAATCGGCTATAGCTTTAGTTTTCTGGATGAGAGGTTGTACGCCAGAAGGTGTTATGAGACACCCAAGGAAAGCAACGGAAGATTTTCCCAAAATGCACTTAGCAGGGTTTAATTTTAGCCCGTGTTGCCGGAGCCGATCAAGAATCTGCCGATGATGACATTCGTGCTCCTCCTCATTCGCAGATGCAATGAGGATGTCATCCAAATAGGGGATACAAAAGTCTAACCCTTTTAAAACCTCATGCATATATCGCTGACAAGTTTGTCCAGCATTTCTCAAGCCAAAAGGTGTAAACAAAAATTCAAATAAGCCGAAAGGAGTTGTGACGGCAGTTTTAGGAGCATCCACTGGGTTAACTGGAATTTGGTGATAAGCGCGAGCCAAATCCAGTGTTGAAAATATTTTTTTGTTGTGAAACATTTGAGTGCAATCCTGAGTATGGGGTAGCGGATATCTGTCGGGAACGGTACAGTAATTGAGACGTCTGTAATCACCACAGGGACGCCAGGTACCCTTGGCCTTTGGGACCATATGCAGTGGGCTTGCCCATGGGCTTTTAGAAGGGCACACAATGCTCTGCGCCAAAAGAAACTCAAATTCCTGGCGAGCAGCCGCAAGGAGCTCCGGCGATAAACGACGCGGTTTGGAAAAAACTGGGGGTCCTTTAGTCTCGATAAAATGGAAAATAGGTTGCTGCTGCTTTTCCTTACATATGTGTGAAGGATTAGTAAGCTCAGGGTATTCGGACAAAATTTTATCAAATTTGGAAGGACCAAGAAGGACGCTTAAAGTACTGCCCCCTGGTATAATGCGAGCAACCTTTCCCTGTGACGATAACATAGTTACAGCATCAATAATGCTACTGTTTTTGGCATCAACGAGTAAATTAAATTTCTTAAGAAAATCTATGCCAATAATTGGCTGATTAACCTTTGCAACAACAAATGACCAGGTGAAATTTCTGCGTAAATTTAGATCAAGGGTTAAAAGCTTGGTACCAAATGTTTCTATTTTTGTGCCGTTTTCAGCATAAAGTACTAAACCCTCATTCACAGCATTTTGCTTGGCATAACTTACTGACAAAACTGAAATATCAGCCCCGGTGTCGATGAGGAAGTTTAATTTTGATGTAGGGTCGACCAAAAGAATGCGATTTGCACGGCGGTCGCGATTATGGCCCTGGTGCAATCGCCGATTTAGTTTTCCGTGTGATAATTACATGGGGGAGTACATTTCCTAGCCTTTGAGCCAAAATTCGTGTGATAAAAACAAAGATTATTTGCAGGCTCTTTATAGCGTCCCCTAGACCTGCTGCGACGAAAATTACGTTCACGAGGATGATGCTGTCTTGGGCGACTACGCTGATTAAATTTTATGGTTAACTCACTAACATGTTCAGTTAACTGTGCAATTTGTAACTCCAGGGACGAAGAAGGGGTGGGTGCACTACTAGCTGCAGCATTTATCTGCGGAAAAATAGCAAGATCATGGATCTTGTCTGCAACAGAATACAATTGCGGCAATGCATCACTCAATGCGCCAACGATGCTGCGCGTGGTCGTGGGCAGGCGTGAGAGCCAGAGGGATTTCAAAAGTGGCTCTCCCACAGTACCAAGGATCACGTCCGGGTCACCACTATGGCGACTGTAGGTTTCAGTCGACCATTTATCTAATAGACATCCATGTCCTGCGAATTGATGTAGATATGCCTGTGTAGATTGCTGGAAAAATTAATTTACTCACTAAAAACAAAACAACTTACATTGAAAATGGAAAACTACACGTGAACATTATCTGCTTGCAAACAAGGCAGCGGCTACACAAGACTGACTGAAGTACAGTTACAGGAGATCATCTACATTACAAGTTGAGTTGCTACACTGCTACTACAAAACAAAAAGTCAGTTAAACTGGCAGTTAAAAAGTTTGCATCTAGGTTACAGGAAATATAAATAAAAAATAATAGTTGTAAATTCTTGTGTCCATACATTTGCACAATCACAGTTAACCCGCTACAGAAGCACCACTCCCTGAAGCAATGTTGTATGTCTTCGTCCAAGCCATTATCAAATGTACTTCATTTTCCGCAGAACTCATGCAGATTTTCTGCCGACGTTGACTTATGCAAATGAGTTGACTAGGGTCCATTTTTTCCCACTTTTGAAGATGCCTTCCACTTCTTTCATAATGTTTAAATGGTCTGCCCTCAATATTTGCGTTATTTGACTACTGTAACGTACTAGGATACAAAGCAAGAACATTAAGCAAAATACATGACTAATTCAAAGTTTTTCTATTTTCAACACTTTGCGCACGTCTGCCGGTGTGTCCGTCATGGATTTTCTGTTTGCCTTTTTACATTTACATACTTTGAAATGTTCTAAAACGAATGGCGTTTAAATCAAGATTGATCAAATAGTTTAAATAGGACCCAATGTTTTGCTCTTTTGAGGATGTTTTCCACCCCTTTCGTAACCTCTAAATGGTCTGCCTTTAGATTTTTCGTTATTAGAAACCTGTTACCTATCATGGAGTGCAAAGTACGGACATTGATTTCTATATTCTTACATATTTATGTAAATTTTTACACATTTTCGTCAAACGAACCAGTTGGCAGACCAGCATTTCCTTGCATAACCATTCAAGTTTAATGTGGTTTTATACATTAAAACTTTGATCAAATGGTTTCCTTATTTTTTCGTTGTCTCTCAGTATATATTTTTTTTATACAAACGATAACATACATATTTTTTTATACTTTGTAGAAGGTGAACACTTTTTTTGGGAGGATGGACTATACAATTGCGTTGAGAAATTCAGCATTATTTTAAATTAAAAAAAAAATTTAATTATTGAAATAGCATTCTATTTTTAAATTATTCCATAAATATTTAGATAGAAAAGCGTTAGTGCAGCTGAAAATACTTATAACTATGAGTTTTTTAACTATAAACCGCCAAGCTTACGTGGTAGGTAAGCCCACCATGAGCGCTTAACACAATACTGATAAACAGGGTCGAAACTAAGGGAGGGGGGGGCAGAGGGGCATGTGCTCCGGGCGCCAGAACGAAGGGGCGCCAAATAAAGGATTATACCTTTGGAAGGGATAATTTTCTTCTGATGGACTGATGGCTTCCACTATTATGAAACAGCCATTATAAATGAAGTGTTAGGTGAAGATGAAAGGGCAGTCGTAAAAAGTTAGAACTCTGATTTTCTGGTTAGAATGGGAAAAAAATGGCCTCTTTTTTTTTTTTAAATCTTCACTCAGCACTTCATTTATAATGGTTGTTTCATAATAATGGAAGCCACCAGTCCGTCAGAAGAAAATAACTCGCTTAAAGCGGAAACTCGGTTAAGCAGAGCTCGGATAATCAGGGTTCTACTGTATATTTCATTTTAAAAATGATCTTTAGAATATTTTTGTTGGTGTTCAGATGGGGGTCATGACCCCCGTGACCTCCCCCTTGGATCCACCATTGTAGATACGTAGTTCAGTATTACATATTTTATGATTACATATTTTAAATTTTAATATAAGTCGGCTATTAGAAAATTAGTAAAATTCTCTTTGTAAATATACTTTGCGGAAGGAAGGGGGGGGGGGCGCCAAAATCCATATTTGTCACGGGTGCAAAAAAAGCTAATTTCGGCCCTGCTGATCAAATTCGCATGAAGGCATTAGTATTTTAATTATCGACAGGGTAAAAACTTCTCTTTTAGACTAAATCTTTCAGCAGTAAACAATAACGTAAACCGCATTAAAACCAATGTCATCTGAAATATAAATAAAAATCACTCCGTGTACCTTCTATTTAACCTTTCATGAGTTAAATTGAAAGTAAATTACCTGAGAATATTGCTTCGGATGAAATTCTTGTATTTCTTCTAGTTTATCATTTAGAATGTTATATACTTTACAGTTTTCACTAAAACCAATTGCAAGGTTTATTCCTAAAGGATGAACAGATACGCTGCAAATAACTTTGTCGAATCTTTCCCAATGAAGAAGTTTTCTGCAAGAAAAAGTATCATTGTTAATTATTCTGGAGTTTTATTCATATCATTGATTGAAAATTATATTATAAATTATGTATACATATAAATACATTAATTCCAAAAATTATTTCTTGAGATTATTTTCACTTTAAATGTACAACTATTTCTTTAGTTTTCTAGTTTTAATGTCTATTAGGATATATTTGGTATTTATTATTCAATTATTGGTAGTTTTTTGTCTGTCGCAAAACCTGCCAGTGGGAAACAGTGCAGTCAAATGAAGTGGAAAAGGCCTATGAGACAACACCAAATTTAGTTATTAAGCTTTATGCAGAAAGCAAAAATCCAAGTGTAATATAAAATAATTACAAATAAGTGATAAAATGAATTAATATTGCCTATACGTTCTATGTATTCCTCTGTCTGCAAAATTATATATAACTAGTTGGATCTGCCAATCCCAACACTTTCTTCTCTCTTATACATCTTAATATTTCAAAAAGTAGTTTCCATATTATTAGTTCAATACAATACCAACTTTGATTTTCATCTTAAATTTCTGCTTCAGTCAATTAAAACGAGTTAATCTATAAACTAGTTACGAGTTAATCTATATTATGATATTTGTTAAAATTAATAGTTTTTTCTTATTCTGCTGTTATCAGCTGTTTGCGAATAGCCAGCTTAGCAGGAAGCGAGTTCCTGCCGCTGCACGAGCTGCCGACGGACAATAGAACTACGAAAAATCAAGAAAAGTATAAAAAAATCACTATCACAGAGCCCCTTTACCGCGCAATATTTCCAAATTCAAGGAGGACCTGTTGGCCAAAGCCAAAAACATGCACAAACTAGTTGGATGTGCCAATCCCAAAACTTTCTTCTATTTTATGCATCTTAATATTTCAAAAACTAGTTACATGTGTTAATGCTTCAATATTATTAGTTAAATACTATACCAACTTTGGTTTTCATCTTAAATTTCTGCTTCAGTCAATTAAACGGACTAAAAACGAGTTAATCTATATCATGATATTTGTTAAAATTAAGAGTTTTTCCTTATTCTGTTGTTATCAGTTGTCTGTGAATAGCCAGGTTAGCAGGAAGGGAGTTCCCGCCGCTGCACGAGCCGCCGATGAGCAATATAATTATGAAAAATCAAGAAAAGTATACAAAAATCGCTATCACAGAGCCCCTTTACCGCGCAATATTTCCAAATTGAAGGAGGACCTGATGGCCAAAGCAAAAACATGCACAAAAAATTTGGTTCAATTGTATGCATAATTTTATACACTTTTCGATGGTACAATAAAGAAAATAGCACAAACATCGCATTACAGCGCCCCCTTCCGGCAGATTTTTTTCAAATTCTGGGAGTACTTGCTTGCCATAGCCAGAAACATACACAAAAAATTTTGTTCAATTATATGCATAACTTCATACACTTTTCGATAATACAATAATGAAAATGGTACAGACATCGCAATTATAGCGTCCCCTTCCGGCGGAATTTTTCCAAATTCAGGGAGGTCCTTCGCTCCATAACGAAAAACAAACGCAAACTAGTTGGATGTGCCAATCCCAAAACTTTCTTCTATCTTATACATCTTAATATTTCAAAACCTAGTTACACATGTTAATACTTCAATATTATTAGTTCAATACTATACCAACTTTGATTTTCATCTTAAATTTCTGCTCAAGTCAATTAAACGGACTAAAAACGAGTCAATCTATATCATGATATTTGTTAAAATTATTAATTTTTCCTTATTCTGTCGTTATCAGCTGTTTGCGAATAGCCGGCATAGCAGGAAGCGAGTTCCCGCCGCTGCATGAGCCGCCGATGCACAATAGAACTACGAAAAATCAAGAAAAGTATACAAAAATCGCTAGCACGGAGCCCCTTTACCGCGCAATATTTCCAAAATCAAGGAGAACCTGTTGGCCAAAGCCAAAAACAAGCACAAACATTTTGGTTCAATTGTATGCATAATTTTATACGCTGTTCGATGGTACAATAATGAAAATGGCGCAGAGATCGGAATTATAGTGCCCCCTTCTTTCGGAATTTTTTCAAGTTCAGGGAGGACTTGTTTGCCATAGCCAGAAACATGCACAAAAAATTTGGTTCAATTATATGGATGTACAATATTGAAAATGGTTCAGACATCGCAATTATAGTGCCTCCTTCCGGCAGAATTTTTCCAAATTCAGGGAGGACCTTCGTGACATGACCAAAAATAAACACATAAAATTTGGTTCAATTCTATGCATAACTTCATACACTGTTCGGCGGTACAATATTCAAAATGACACAAAAATTGTACAAAAATCGCTATTACAGCGCCTCTACGAGCGATTTTTTTACAAATTAAGGGAGGACCTCCTTGCAATAGCCAAAAACTTAAATTTTTTTTTGGTTCAATTCTATGCATAACTTCATACACTTTTCGATGGTGCAATTATCAAAATCGCACAAAAATCGCTATTACAGCGCCCCCTAACGGCGAATTTTTTGCAAATTCATGGAGAACCTGCTTGGCATATCCAAAAACTTAAAATAAAAATTTGGTTTAATTCTATGCATAACTTCATACACTTTTGGACGGTACAATATTCAAAATCGCACAAAAATCGCTATTACAGCGCCCCCTATCGGCGAATTTTTTCGAAATTCAGGGAGGACCTGCTTGCCATAGCCAAAAACTTAAAATAAAAATTTGGTTTAATTCTATGCATAACTTCATACACTTTTGGACGGTACAATATTCAAAATCGCACAAAAATCGCTATTACATCGCCCCCTACCGGTGAATTTTTCCCAAATTCAGAGAGGACCTGCTTGTCATATCCAAAAACTTAAACTAAAAATTTGGTTCAATTCTATGCATAACTCCATACACTTTTGGATGGTACAATATTCAAAATCGCACAAAAATTCTTATATCAGCGCCCACTACCGGCGAATTTTTTCCAAATTCCGGGAGGACCTGCTTGCCATAGCCAAAAACTTATAATAAAATTTTGGTTTAATTCTATACATAACTTCATTTACTTTTTGATGGTACAATGGCGACAGACAGACGGACAGACGGACAGACGGACAGACGGACGGACGGACAGACGGACGGACGGACAGACGGACACACAGACAGACAGACATTTTCTATAAACATGTTTTTTGGAATCTCTGACCCCTAAAACATGCAAATCCGTCGAAAACCGGAAGTCGAAAAAAATTTCGATTACAATACTTTCTTCTATTGAAGATAGAAGAAAGTAAAAATTTGGTTCAATTCTATGCATAACTTCCTACACTTTTCGATGGTACAATATTCAAAATGCCTCAGAAATCGCTACTACAGCACTTACTACCGGCGAATTTTTTCCAAATTAAAGAAGGACCGCTTCCCATAGCCAAGAACTTAAAAAAAATTTGGTTCAATTCTATCCATAACTTCATACACTTTTCGATGGTACAATATTCAAAATCGCACAAAAATCGCTATTACAGCGCCCCCTACCGGCGAATATTTTCCGAATTCAGGGAGAACCTGCTTGCCATAGCCAAAAACTTTTAAAAAAATTTGGTTCAATTCTATGCATAACTTCATACCTTTTTGATGGCACAGTGGCGACAGACACACGGACAGACAGAAATTTTCTATAAACATGTTTTTTGGGATCTCTGACCCCTAAAACGTGCAAATCCGTCGAAAACCGGAAGTCGAAAAAAATTTCGATTACAATACTTTCTTCTATTGAAGATAGAGGAAAGTAAAAATTTGGTTCAATTGTATGCATACTTTTATACACTTTTCGATTGTACAATAAAGAAAATGGCACAAACATCGTTATTACAGGCCTGCCCTTCCGGCAGATTTTTTTCAAATTCAGGGAGGACTTGCTTGCCATAGCCAGAAACATACACAAAAAATTTGGTTCAATTCTATGCATAATTTCATACACTTTTCGATGGTACAATAATCAAAATGGCACAGACATCGCAATTATAGCGACCCCTTCAGACGGAATTTTTTCAAGTTTAGGGAGGACCTACTGACCATAGCCTTACACATACACAAAAAATTTGGCTCAATTCTATGCATAATTTTATATAGTTTTCGATGGTACAATAATGAAAATGGCACAGACACCGCTATTACAGCACCCCCTTCCGGCAGATTTTTTCAAATTCAAAGAGGACTTGTTTGCTATAACCAGGAACATACACAAAAAATTTGGCGGAATTTTTCCAAATTCAGGGAAGACCTTCGTGCCATGACCAAAAACATACACAAAAAATTTGGTTCAATTCTATGCATAACTTCATACACTTTTCGATGGTACAATATTCAAAATGGCACAAAAATCGCTATTACCGAGTCCCCTACCGGCAAATTTTTCCCAAATTAAGGAAGGACCTGCTTGCCATAGCCAAGAACTTAAAAAATTTTTTTGGTTCAATTCTATGCATAACTTCATACACTTTTCGATGGTACAATAATCAAAATCGCGCAAAAATCGCTATTACAGCGCCCCCTTATGGCCGATTTTTTCCAAATTAAGGGAGGACCTGCTTGCTATAGCCATTTTTTTTTTAATTAATTCATTTTTACTTTCTTCTATCTTCAATAGAAGAAAGTATTGTAATCGAAATTTTTTTCGACTTCCGGTTTTCGACGGATTTGCATGTTTTAGGGGTCAGAGATTCCAAAAAACATGTTTATAGAAAATGTCTGTCTGTCTGTGTGTCCGTCTGTCCGTCCGTCCGTCTGTCCGTCCGTCCGTCCGTCCGTCTGTCCGTCTGTCCGTCTGTCTGTCGCCATTGTACCATCAAAAAGTGTATGAAGTTATGTATAGAATTAAACCAAAATTTTATTATAAGTTTTTGGCTATGGCAAGCAGGTCCTCCCGGAATTTGGAAAAAATTCGCCGGTAGGGGGCGCTGATATAACAATTTTTGTGCGATTTTGAATATTGTACCATCCAAAAGTGTATGGAGTTATGCATAGAATTGAACCAAATTTTTATTTTAAGTTTTTGGATATGACAAGCAGGTCCTCCCTGAATTTGGAAAAAATTCGCCGGTAGGGGGCGCTGTAAATGCGTTTTTTGTGCGATTTTGAATATTGTACCGTCCAAATGTGTATGAAGTTATGCATAGAATTAAACCAAATTTTTATTTTAAGTTTTTGGATATGGCAAGCAGGTCCTCCATAAATTTGCAAAAAATTCGTCGTTAGGGGGCGCTGTAATAGCAATTTTTGTGCGATTTTGAATATTGCACCATCGAAAAGTGTATGAAGTTATGCATAGAATTGAACCAAAAAAAATTTTAAGTTCTTGGCTATGGCAAGGAGGTCCTCCCTTAACTTGTAAAAAAATCGCTCGTAGAGGGCGCTGTAATAGCGATTTTTGTACAATTTTTGTGCCATTTTGAATATTGTACCGCCGAAAAGTGTATGAAGTTATGCATAGAATTGAACCAAATTTTACGTGTTTATTTTTGGTCATGTCACGAAGGTCCTCCCTGAATTTGGAAAAATTCTGCCGGAAGGGGGCACTATAATTGCAATGTATGTACCATTTTCATTATTGTACCATCGAAAAGTGTATGAAGTTATCCATATAATTGAACCAAATTTTTTGTGCATGTTTCTGGCTATGGCAAACAAGTCCTCCCTGAACTTGAAAAAATTCCGAAAGAAGGGGGCGCTATAATTCCGATCTCTGTGCCATTTTCATTATTGTACCATCGAACAGCGTATAAAATTATGCATACAATTGAACCAAAATGTTTGTGCTTGTTTTTGGCTTTGGCCAACAGGTTCTCCTTGAATTTGGAAATATTGCGCGGTAAAGGGGCTCCGTGCTAGCGATTTTTGTATACTTTTCTTGATTTTTCGTAGTTCTATTGTGCATCGGCGGCTCATGCAGCTGCGGGAACTCGCTTCCTGCTATGCCGGTTATTCGCAAACAGCTGATAACGACAGAATAAGGAAAAATTAATAATTTTAACAAATATCATGATATAGATTAACTCGTTTTTAGTCCGTTTAATTGACTTGAGCAGAAATTTAAGATGAAAATCAAAGTTGGTATAGTATTGAACTAATAATATTGAAGTATTAACATGTGTAACTAGGTTTTGAAATATTAAGATGTATAAGATAGAAGAAAGTTTTGGGATTGGCACATCCAACTAGTTATGTATAACTTCATACACTTTTCGATGGTACAATATTCAAAATCGCACAAAAATCGCTATTACAGCGTTCCCTAACGGCGAATTTTTTCCAAATTAAGAAAGAACCTGCTTGCCATAACCAAAAACTTTTTTAAAAAATTTGGTTCAATTCTATGCATAACTTCATACACTTTTTGATGGTACAGTGGCGACAGACACACGGACGTAGACATTTTCTATAAACATGTTTTTTGGGATCTCTGACCCCTAAAGCGTGTAAATCCGTCGAAAAAAAATTCGATTACACTGCTTTCTTTTATTGAAGATAGAAGAAAGTAATAATAATAATAATAAGTTTATCAAGAAATTCTACTAAGGGTATTAAATAGGTTAATAGCAGCATTTGACTTTATTGTTTCATAAACAAGTCGAAAGAAGTGTTGATGAAGATCAGGACGAAATATATAAAGATAAGATCAGACTCAGGAAATGTGATGGATCGAAACATAATCGCTTGTTTATGTCATTACATATAATAATAATAACATATTATTCAATTTGAATTATTTTTATTTTTCTGCTGAATTCAGTCACAATGGTAGTATGGAGGTTATCCTTTATCAATATTCAAATGATATACAGGGATCTTACTTTTGTGAATGTAATTTTACAACTACAAACAAAATCTTTCGATCTGCTCGATTAAAAAAAACCTTATTAAATAGGCTATTTAGTATTTCCCGTATTTTTAAAGGCCGCTTAATATAAAACATATGATTATCTCTAAGCAAATACTTCATTAAATAGACGATGATATTATCCAGAAAGCTAGTAATCCACATTCTTTTATAAACTGTATTAATTGAGTCCGCATTGCTGTTCTAAAGGTATTCATTATACAGGGTGGTCATAAAAAAACTTTGCCGATATTTGGAACTCTAGCGGCCGTTCCGTTTAACCGATCGAGATGAGATTTTAGATATAGTTATTCAGAGGTATGAGCTCGGGATTCTGTGAACGGCAGCAAATTGGCGCTCATGGTTACGGTTATAGGTACAGAAACTCGAAATTTTCGAATGGCAACGCCCATTTTTTTTCGTCGCAAAATGCTCAGCGCATGCGAAAACCTTAAACAGCGCTGGAACGGTACGTGTATCGCAATAAACGGACGCGTTATGCACGCACAAAAAACAGCTCAGCGAACGGCCAAAAACAACACGATCATGGCACACGGAGGAAATTTGCATATGACAGAGGCAAGAATCCGTTTTCAACGCTGATTATCTGTCATTTTTGACATTTGAAGTCCACCGAAGTGGAATGCTTTGGGGCCTATAGCTACTATGGCTTTCGCCTCGAATGATCCTTATTATACAGAAACAACAACAAGTCACAACAATTTTTATTTTCCATTACATATATTATATTACTACAATGGGACATTCACAATTACATCCATGTCTTACCCGAGGATTCGAACCCGGGCTCCCGCCGTGGCGGCAGCTGTCGCTACCGACCACGCCACTGGGCGACCTGATTATCTGTCATACGGCGTTCTGTGATTGTTGTCTTGCCTCTGTCATATGCAAATCTCCTCCGTGTGCCGCGATAGTGTTGTTTTTGGCCGTTCGCTGAGCTGTTTTTTGTGCTTGCATAACGCGTCCGTTTATTGCGATACACGTGCCGTTCGAGCGCTATTTAGAGTTTTCGCATACGCTGACCATTTTGCGACAAAAAAAATGGGTGTTGCCATTCGAAAATTTCGAGTTTCTGTACCTATAACCGTAACCGTGAGCGCCAATTTGATGCCGTTCACGGAATCCCGAGCTCATACGTCTGAATAACTATATCTGAAATCTCATCTCGATCGGTTAAACGGGCCGGCCGCTAGAGTTCCATGTATCCGCAAAGTTTTTTTTATGACCACCCTGTACATTATTCCTTATACTATACATTAAAATAGAGAAGACCTCTACATCCTGACACGCAATTTCCAGGGTGCGTGGCGGTCCTTTTGAGCATCACTATTTCCGAATAGTAATCTTTGCCTTATCGAATCTTCGCATTAGATAAAGCAAGGATATTTGGAAATAGCGGTATTCAAAAATAAGAACCACTACGCACCTTTAATATCGTAAGCGGGATCATTTCAACAAATAGTTGCTCTGGAAAGCTTTTCGCACTTTAGATTTCACTAAAGGAAAATAAAAAGATATTTAGAACAAGAGAAATTCCGTTTTAAAGAATTTGAGATAATTAGGATCACTAGATTAAGTCCATTACCCCTTCGTATAGACAACAAGAAATACTTGAAATCATTTGAAAGAACAAAATCAAACTAAACAAAAGATTTAAAAATGCTTAAAGGTTTAATGATTAAAAAGGAAGAATGATTTTTTTTATACAAACTGTTGAGACATCAATAATTTTAAAGTAAAAGAAAAATATTTATCTGAAACATAATAGTTCGTCTTTTTTTACATATACTAAGTAATAAGTGAAACATCCAACCTTTTCTGGTAATCCCATAATATAAGAGTTCTTGAAGAACACGTAACATGGACAGGGTTGTTGACAGCAGTATCAGCACAAATGATTGGCGTTTTGTGTTGTTGATTCAGTATCACATCAAAATCCGCTTCATATCCAATGCTCTGAAAAATTCTTACCTTTACTATTATTTACTATACTATACCTTTACAATATTTTCATTCATCAATTATGTAAAAGAAAATGTAAACTGAGAGAAACTCATAAATAAAATAAATTCATGATTTTGTAATTTTTAAACTATTTTATGTGAAAACATATAATGTAGATTTTTTCGCATCAATGTTTTATAAGTTTGAAATATTTTTAATATGTTATCAAATGTAGGGCGTTAAATACAACTAATAAGTAAGAGGGTGTTCATATTTATACATTTTTAAATGCAACGTATAGTGCAAGATTATGTTCAACAAGCAAACCAATGCAGTGTATCTAAATCTACTTCTGAATTTTGATTTTCGAGCGGTGGATTTAAATCATTAGAAGCATGCTTAAATTTGTGGCTTTTTTAAACTCGCATACGTAGAAGATAGATTCTATGGTAACGACTGAATCTATTTACAGTAGCCGGAAAATTTACGGTTAACTTGTGTGTTTTCTTACTAAAATCTGAATTAGTATGTTTAAAAATTTATTCAAATTAAAACACACATACACACATGCATAACACCTGCATACAGCTCTTAAAGGTATATACAAATATTATACAGACATACAATTGTATTTATGGTATGTATGTCTGTATAATATTGTATGTATCTATTCAAATGTTTATCGTGTAAAAGAAAGACTATAATTGAATTCTTAAAAAATAGTTTTTTATTTAATTAAGATAAATTCTTATTAATTTATTTAAATAAATAAAACAGATAAATGTTTAAGGCTTTACTATTGCTTCTATACATTTTAAGGCTATAGGTTATAGCTTAAAGTATTTCTAAGAAACGTTTTTCTTATTAGTGCCCTCCCTTAATATTACAAAAACTAATATAAATATAATAGATATCAACAAATTCCAACTGGCAGAACATCAACGGGAGATATTTCATTCCATTTCCTTACTTCAAGTAATCCACGAACTTTATAAAAGAATGTCAAAATTTGACCATCGTCTGTTGCAGCTGCCAATATGTCTTCATTTGAGTTTAAAGCAAGTTGAACGATTTTTGAATCTTCAATAGAGCATTCCACTTGTTTTGGTATCTATAAAAACGACAAAACAATGAATAAGTAACATGTGATTTACACATTTCATAACACAATAAAAGAAAAATTCAATAAATTTTTCAATTTTCAATAAATTTGAAAATGTACATGAAATGAAGCAACTATGTTGAAATCCTTCTTGTCGATTTTCCAGTGCAAACAAAGAACAGAATCTCCGCCGTAACTACAAATGATTCCTGTTTTGGTACTTAAAACGAATGTTACGTTTTTGTCCTCTATGTTGCCGACTTTATTCAAAATCCTGAAAAAGAAAATTTTCTGTAAGAACTATGTCATAATCATTAATCCAGAATTAAATTTAGCTTACAATTTAAAAAGCACTTCTACTATTTCTGACTATTTCGGTATCTCGTTAGAACACGATTTAACTAATACAAGAAAGCATCTCTTATGGGTTAGATTTTATGCAATGCAATCTTTTGAATAGGTTTCGTTCTATGCACGGTATAACTCAATAAATGGGTGTCTACATTGGTCATGTTAAGGGGTCTCAGGACTCTTAAAGCTTTAAAATTTTCGAAAATTTAATATTTTTAGATGTTAAACTCCTATTTTTTTTAGCTTTTTGGAAAGCATAAAAACGTTATATAAACGTACCATAAAAACGAAAAAATTTTTCCTTGAAATTCCCATTAGAACAGAAGTTACGGCTTTTAGAATTATACCCGCTCAGTAGTTGAAGCGGCGTTTCCGAAACTTTGAAGTCACTTTTCTCCAAATAACGTTTTTGGGCATAACGTGCACGATATCTCAAAAACTTCTGAATATTTTTCCATGAAATTTTCAAAACATATCTTTCAAGTTAGTCTGTATAAAGTATACCTAAAATTTCCTTTTTTTTTTTTTTTTTTTTTTTTTTGTTCAAAAAAATATTTTTTTAGGTGATTATATTGTTGAAATTTTCTAAATTTTGCATTAGCTAAATACAACTTTGTATTAAAAATATAAAAATGCTTTAAATAAAAATTTATTTAGGTTCAGGATAATTATTATAATCTGACGTATAAGTAGGCACCAAAATTTTCATTCTAGTTGCAAAATTTATTTCGTAATCCTGTGCGAAAGCTGTTATGCCGATTTTCGTCGAATGTCTGACAGTTTGGAGCCCCCTGAAAATGTTAATTTTGCATCTTGCATCTTTTAAATATCTGAAATGGAAGAACATACTTATATCTTTTATCCCAATTAAAATTGTATCCTAAATCAAATACATTTTAAGATATTAAATATTGAAAATGATCTTTTTTTTTTTAAATCATTTTTTCCAATTTTAAGAGTTCTGAGATCCCTTAAAATGATCTAACAATCGTGATGGCTCTTTTTCATTAAAGACACGTGCTGAATAGCTAATGTTTTTCATGGAAAACAATTTAATCTGAGTCCATCAATCTTTGTCTGGATTGAAAAAGTTTTTTTTTTTTTTTTCATTTGGCACTATTAGAAAAATGCGACTGTAGTGTAAATGCATCTTTCTTCTCAAATTCTGCTTTCGAATTAAGAAATTTGCATTTTAATGCACGACAATAAAAATTCTATTCTGATCATCATTAGTGATAAATGTAGGACATCGTTTTGCTGTTCCGGAGTCTGGAGATCAGGCCGGACTAGCATCACACACATTGTCGACAAATTGAGCTAAGTCGATCGACTAGCATCGATACAGCCAAGTTCGTCAGTGGAAAAAATGGTCATATACCTAACACACACAGATAAGGGTCAGCGACTTTTTAAGAAACACAAGAACTGTAATATGTCAAAAGACTATATAACATTTCCAGGGCTTGAAATTCAATTTTTCCTAAGAGGGGAGTCTCCCTACCAACATTTATAAATGGAGGGGAGTTGAGCTATTTGGGAGGGAGAAAAATATCTAAAATCCACTGTTATTTTACGTGCTATTTAAAGATTTACATTAATTATTTTGTCATATCTGTATTAATACAGGTATGATAAAATACCATTGAAGCAATTTAAATCAACAACTCAGAATAATTATGCAAAATGTTTTTTCATTTAATTAAGTAAGAAAGTTAAGCTTTATATCATCCATTTTTCAACTTTCAACCAAATATCATGAGTTCTTAACAATGGGGTTGTTAATTTAGATTTTATTCCATTTCAGGCCCTGAATCTTCTTTCACGAGTTAAACTTGTGACAAGCAGCACAAGCACAACATTTATAACTTTGGAAGTTATCGAAAACGTATGGTTATACTCTCTTAAAACAATTTCAGAAAACTTTGCAATATCGGACATGCCCTTCATTTTTAACTACTTGCATGAACAATGTATATTCAGTGATTGAATCATCAATATCCATTTCTGAACAAAATTGTTTTATTATGTCCTTAATGGAATTATAGACAAAACCTGCATTCCTGGTATTTTCTTTGCTTAAAATTTGAATGCTTGTTCAATCAAAGTCAAAAGTTTGAAATGGATACTGTTGATTCATTTCTTCTACTTCACAAGAAATGTAGGTTAACTTTAAATTGTCAAGTCCTAATTTCTGTTAATTGCAAGGATCAACTTATTTGGTGTTTCTACATATGTTTGATTGGAACTCAGAATTTTTACTTGATGTGCACCACAAGATTTTTGCAGTCCTTCTAATCTTATTGTTGTTTAGTACTGAATCTAGACCAATTTCCAGAGCACAGCCCCCGGTGATACTTAAAGTCCTTTTTTGGCCCACCCTTTTGGATATTTTCTTTTTTCTGTTACAGGAGAAAAAATACCGTGAAATATGCCAATTGGGCGTAAGGAAAAAAAATCGTGAATTTCCTCGATCAGTCGAGGGAAGAATATCGTGAAATTCGTCGATTGGCCGCAGTATAAAATCGCGAAATTCATCGATTAGACGCTGGATTAAACTGTAAATTTCGTCAGTCTGTCGCAAAAAGTAACCGTAAAATTTGCGGATGTTTCTGAGTAAAAAAAAAAGAAAAAAAATCATAAATTCGCAGCAAATTTTCTGAAAGGTTACATCAGACGATGGGAAGGGACTGGGAAATCCTTTCCAGGCACTAATTATTTTTTGTTGCAGGTCGAGTAAACTTTTTTTTGTTGTTGTTCGGTTTGATTTCAGGCTATTTTTTTCTGCAGCCCTTTGACGAAATTCGAGTTTTATCTGCGATTTTTTGACGAAATTCGCGTGTTTTTTCTCGACCTTTTGACGAAAATTGCGCTTTATCCGCGATCTTTTGACAAAATTCGCGTTTTTATCGCGATCCATTGTCAAAATTCGCGTTTTTCCCGCAATCTTTTGACGAAACGCGCGTTTTTTCCGCGATCCTTTGACAAAATTCACGTTTTTTTGCGATCCTTTGCCGAAACTCGCGTTTTTTTCACGTTCCTTAGCCGAAATTTACAATTTTTTTTCCTATCCTTTGATGTAATTTGCGTTTTTTTACGATCCTTTGATGAATTTCGAGGGTTGTTTTCTTCGCGATCTGACGAAATTCGCGTTTTTCCGCGATCCTTTGGGAAAATTTGCATTTTATTCGCAATCCTTTGCGATGAAATTGGCGATTTTTTCTTAGAACGATTGACGAAATTGATTTTTTCGGCGATCATTTTCCGAAATTCGTGATATTTTTCTGTTGAACTGATGACCGATTTTTCATAATTTTCGGAAAATAATGCCTTAAATTTTCGGAACAGAATTACCCCTGAATTCGCCAATCGGTCGCGGACACTTGTCAACCGATCTCGAGAAAAAAATAATGAAATTTGTCTATCGGTCGCGTGAAAAATTTGTGAATTTCAACGATCTTTCGCGGTAAAAAAAAACCGCAAAATGTGTCAATCGGACGCGTGAAAATATCGGGAAATTTGCAAGGCGTTCGCAGGAGTTGATCGTAATTTCAAAATGTAAAATTTTCAGGAAAATTGTGAAATTTTTTGGACGGGAGCCTCCCGCCCACGATATTATTTTGGGCGGGATTTCAAAATTTTGGGAGCGAATCCCGCCATCCCGCCCTGAAATTCAAGCCCTGAATTTCAATTCTTTATCTCAATTACAATATACAACGCAATACAGGAAATGTACAACTTAACTAAATTTCACTTAAAACAAGCATAATGCGCAATTCCATATTCAAACCTATGCACTCTCTGAAATCTCAAAGTCCGTGGAGAGAGGAACCTCACGAGGTCTTTCAAGCCCATTTCAGTGTTGTCAGATCGGGAAAATTTTTTATTCAAATTATTTACTTCTTTTTTCGGTGCTAGTAACCTTTGTTTTTTTAATTTACAGAATTCTATTATTAAAGAAAACAAAGATTTTTATTCTGAAATAGTGATAGGTATTTTGAATAATAATAAAAAAAGAACAATCTGGCGCCACTGGCTTAGTTTAGGAACCCCGTGGGTTAAACGGATGCAATTAGCAAACATTGATATCGGTAATTCTAGGTCCTCTATAATAACGTCATAATGTCGATGGCACTGAAAATGATTTATTCTTTTTAAAAAACAATTTTTTAATGTAAAATGAAAAATGCATCATCAATTACCTTCTAAATATTTTGCATCAGAAATTTTAAAAAAAGTGCATTCCCAGAATTGTTTTGTAAAATTCATTTTAAATAATTAAAATTATTAACCTTGGAACTTGCGCTAATTTTTCAACCAGGCAAATTTGTTGAATTAGTTGTTTTTTCTCAAAAATATATATGATTCCATCTGAAGTTCCCACTGCAAATTTTTCTGCCTCCTGTAGCCATGTCAGAGAATGAAATGTCTTCTGAGATCGTTCAAATTGATGCCAAGCTTCTTCTTTAAATCGATTCTCATTTTTAAAGTGATATATTCTAAAGAAGAACCGACCAATGGTAACAATATTGTTATTATTCCAAGGATTAAATGAAAACTGAAAATAAAATAAAAAGTACGTTATTTCCACATATAGTATATTTTCAAATTATCTTATTAGATTTTAAACAAGTCGGAAATTTTACGTCAAACGTGGCAAATGAGGTGCATTCCTACTATAACTAGTTTTATAAATATTCAGATCTTGGTGAAAAGAAAAATAATAATGTTTGGGATCACTCTGTAAAATAAAATGCACGAAATGATCTATCGCTATAGCTTACGAATATGTGGATATTGTACAGTATATGTATTCATTTGTGGAAGAATAGAAGGTATATTCATGGCGATATATCGATTTCTTTTTAAAGTAAAAAAAAAATGCATGTTTTTTGTTTATATTATGCAGGGTTTTTACCAAATTTAACGCCAGTTTCAGAAAATTTTACAAAACGTAGTAGAAATAATATGGTGTAATTGGAATATAAGAATATTAAATATTTCATGAAATATGAGCGGTTAAATGAAATATTTTTTATCTGCGCATGCGCGCAGTATTTTTGCTCTTAATTTGATAGTCAATTCTATGGAGCAACGCATAAAAAAAAAAGCCAGTGAAAATTCAGAAAGATAGCGGCAACAGACTGAGCTGATTTTTAGTTGTTCTCCAAAAACAGCTAGTTCCCATAAATTGCCGTTTTTAATTTTTACTTTTTATAATTTTCATTTTTTATGGATGCTTTAGGTCTTCTTGGAAAATCACCAGAACGAGCCTATTAAGTAAAAAAGAAGTATCAAAATCTAACCATTTCTTCTAAATCTACTCGTTGGCATTCATTAAGTACAAACTCCTTTGATGAAAGACAGATAATAAAAAATGAAAATTTGTGGAAAATCCCTTAGCATTCAACAGCTTTCAGAGAGCAACTAAAAATTCGCTCGCTATATAGTCCAGGCAATAGAGACCGTACACTGTTAAAAATTTGCAGCATTCTGGCAGGTCATTTGACCGTTTTTTCCGAAAACGGTTACTCAACCGTAATTTTAACACTATTCTGACCATATTATTGGCCATTTTATGGTCAGAATATAGTTAAATTATGGTTATGAAACCGTTTT
Organism: Maratus speciosus; assembly: GCA_963932465.1. NCBI lineage: Eukaryota > Metazoa > Arthropoda > Arachnida > Araneae > Salticidae > Maratus > Maratus speciosus. The sequence continues at coordinate 343,384,222 of OZ010788.1, forward strand.
TCCAAAAAACGGTCGAATGACCTGCCAGAATGCTGCAAAATTTTTAACAGTGTATAGTGGCTCTACCTAGCAAAATTCAAGGTAGTTCTGGAAAAAGGCTTACTATATGTTTTTTGAGTCGCTGAATCCGAATTTTTAACTTCCCACCAAAATTTCCCTCGGCAACCCCCCCCCCCCCAAATTTTAGTAAAATGCCCCCCAAAAAGGTTTTTATTTAAAAAATCAATTTTTTTATTGTTTTAGGGAAAAAGTATCTAGAAATTCAGAAAGTAGACAAAATTTGCAACAAATTAGATATATTACATTAGTTCTGTACTTATTATATTTGGCTGCAACGGACCTATTTGGGGGTTTTTATCATGTCTGATCTTAATCGTTTTTACAAACTTAGATTAAGACGTGAAAAAGTTTTAAATTATTTGAACTTTTTATGTAGTTGTAAACATCGTGGTGTTGTTCCTGGTTTTATTCGCTTGGGTTTTAAACTTCAATTAACTAAACGTCTTTCGAAATCTTTACACACTTGCAAGTTAGTGTTACTTCGCGCCATTATTCAGGATACTCGTAGTAAGCTCGCTTTTATTGAAAAAGAACTTTTTCATTTACATCTTTCTCTTGGTAACTCGGTGTCAAATTTTGACACACTTGATCGGTTATCATGGTACCGGTCTGTCAAGTTCTCTGCTTTTCATAAACTTTAGTTAGTAAAAAAACTTTCAAATTTACTCCCTCTTACTGCTACATCCCCTCCTTGGCTTCCAGAGGTGAATAATAATGCTATTGTAAACCTTTCAACTTCACAACTGTCGCCTACACAGGAGAAAGCTCTCAAACTTAATTATAATTTTTCTTTTAGCAAACGTCCAGATTTACCTAATCTTATTGCTCCAGTTGAAAGAAGTTTCAAATTTAGCAAACTATCTAGTTCTCAAAAGGATTCCATTAGGGTTCTCATTAAAAACACAGTTGATCACAATTCTAAGAATTTCAAACCAAACATAACAAAGGATCTTAAAGAAGCTTTATCCTCTGTAAAATCTAATGATGACATTGTTATCTCTAAAGCTGATAAGGGAGGTCAAATAGTGGTACAGGATAAAACAGCTTATTTGGATAAAGTGCAAAATATTTTACAATCCGGCCCATACATTAAATTAAATCGGGATCCTTCTGACAGTGGTTTAACAAGTACCAGAAAACTTATAAAAACCTCTCCCTGTATTGATGACAGTATTAAAATGTCATTAATTCCGTCTATTGCTAACTGCAGTCGCTTTTACGCTCTGCCTAAAGTTCATAAAATTGGTGTTCCCCTCCGGCCTATCGTATCCAATATCGGTTCTGCTTCATACCCTCTTGCTAAATATTTAGTTAAACGCTTTTCATTCCTTTCAAGTTCTAATATTTACACTATTAAGAATTCTAGTTCTTTTGTTAATCGGATTAAAAACTTCACCCCCTCCCCCTCTTTACGCATGGTTTCTTTTGATGTTACTTCTCTGTTCACCCATGTTCCAGTTCAAGGTGCACTACAAAGTCTCACTACTAGATTAAAAGAATTTCATTACACAGATTATGAAATCAACCACATTATTGAGTTATTCAGTACTTGTTTAAAACAAAATTCATTTCAAATTTCTAATCAATATTATTCTATGACGGATGGTTTAGCAATGGGTAATCCCCTTAGCCCTTTTTTAGCAGATTTATATATGCATTACTTTGAGGTTAAAATGTTATCAATGTTAACCTTATCAACTTCCCATTTTATTGTAGATATGTAGACGATTCTTTTGCACTCTTGGACTTTTCTCTATTTTCTGTTGACAATATATTAACGATTTTAAACTCAATAGATTCAGTCATTCAATTCACTTATGAAGTTGAAATAGATAATAGATTGCCTTTTCTGGATGTGTTGGTTACACGTCAGCCTAACATCTTTGACACTTACGTTTACCGTAAACCTTTTGCTGTCACACTCCCCCCCCCCCCATTTCAATTCATGTCACCCCCCTTCCCAAAAAGCTTCGGCTTTTCATTATTTGATTAATAGAGCTCGCTTAATTTGTTCAGATAATAATTCACTTATTACAGAATTAAATTACATTAGATCTGTGGCTATTGATCGAGGTTTTAGTTTATCTTATATCAATAATTTAATTTCTCATAGTCTTAATAAATATGTTAATAATCTTGATTCTCCTGTTACTGCGGTTTCCATTTCCAACCTTATCATTTTACCATTTTATAATAGCATTAGCTTTAAGATGGCTAATATCTTAAGACATTATGATTTTAATGTGGTTTTTAAGCCGGTTAATAAATTATCTTTTTCGCAACTTAAGGACCAAATTCCTCCACATATTTATTGGGGCATTTACAACATTCAATGCCAATGTGGTTTGTCCTACATTGGACAAACTAAACGAAAACTCCGTTACAGAATCAATGAACACAGAAACTATGTAAAGAAAAAAGAATTACAGAAATCCTCTATCGCCTCTCATTGCTGGGAGGAGGGACATAATTTTAATTTTGACTCAGCTACTATTATCAAGAAATGCATTACTCCTCTGGATTTAGACTTTTTTGAGGCTATTCATATCCATAAATTTAAAGACTCCTTGGTTAATGATTTATCTAGTACACCATACATCTCAACTTTCTGGATGGATTTGTTGTGTCACGACACTTCACTTCCGCATTAATTTCATTGGCTGTTAGAACTTGATGGTCTTTTGGTATTATGTTTTGACATTTGGGTTTTTTTTTTTTTCACCGTACATGTAGTTGGGGGGATATTGTTTTTAAAGTTTTTATAGTTTTTACACTGAGGATGTGAGTCCTAGTACTCACGAAACGTATACGTATGGTCAAATCTGCTTGTTTTTACTGTGTGTTTAAACGTTGTTTTCAAATAATTTATATTGCATTATGACTTAAGATGAAGGGGAAGGGGGGATCTGCCTCGGAACATGCGCGCGGTGCTGCGTGAACTAAGTTGGGCAATTCCCCTTAACCACTCACACGTTTACATTCGCCCTCCCATCTCCCCTCCGAACTTTCTCTATAAGGCTTACTTTAAGTTTTTTGGGTCGCTGAATCCAAATTTTTAACTTCCTCCCCCAAATAGTTGTTTTTAACTTAAATTTCTCATTGTTTTAGTGGAAAAGCATTACGAAATTCAGAAACTAGACAAAATTTGCAACAAATAGGATATATGACATTATGACGTAGGATGAACGGGGAGGGGGAGGGCTGCCTCTGAACATGCACTGCAGCGCTACGTGCTCTAAGTTATGAAGTCCAGGCAATAGGGGATTTTACCTGGAAAAATTAATACTAGTTCTGGATTTCGACTCACTTTATGTTTTTTGAGTCGCTGAATCCGAATTTGTAACTTCCCACCGAAATTTCACCCGGCAAACCCCCAAAAAATTGATTTTTTGAAAAAATTTGGTTTTTGAGAAAAGCGCGCGGGGAATGTTCCGAGGCAGCCCCCTCTCTCCCCGTTTATCCTACGTCATAATGCCATGTATCCTATTTGTTACAAATTTTGTCTAGTTTCTGAATTTCGTAATGCTTTTCCCCTAAAACAATAAGAAATTTAAGTTAATAACAACTATTTGGGGGGGTTCGGGGGGGGGGAATTTTGGGGGTAAGTTAAAAATTCGGATTCAGCTACCCAAAAAACTTAAAGTAAACCTTATAAGGAAAGTTCGGAGGGTAGATGGGAGGGCGAATGTAAACGTGTGAGTGGTTAAGTGGAATTGCACAACTTAGTCCACGCAGCACTGCGCGTATGTTCCGAGGCAGATCCCCCCTTCCCCTTCATCCTAAGTCATAATGTCATATATTTAATTTGTTGCAAATTTTGTCTACTTTCTGAATTTCTAGATACTTTCCCCCTAAAACAATAAAAAAATGATTTTTTTAATAAAAACCTTTTTTGGGGGGGCTTTTTACCAAAATTTGGGGGGGGGTGGTTCCGGGGGAAATTTTGGTGGGAAGTTACAAATTCGGATTCAGCGACACAAAAAACATAAAGTAAGCCAATTTCCAGAACTACCATTAATTTTGCTAGGTAAAATTCCCTATTGCCTGGACTAATATTGCTGATATCTTTCTGAATTTTCACGATGTTTGACTGGCTTTTCTTTTTGAGTTGCTTCATAGAGTTGACTATCAAATCATGAAAAAAAATATTTTTTAACGTGCGCAACCGCGCAGATAAAAAATGTTTCATTTAACTGCTCATATTTCATCAAATATTTAATATACTTACATTCCAATTACACCATATTATTTCTACTACATTTTGTAAAATTTTCTGAAACTGGCGTTAAATTTGGTAAAAAAAACCCTGCGTGATATAAACAAGAAACATGCAAAAAAATTTTTAACCTAAAAAAATCTGTATATATCCATGAATATACGTTCTATTCTTCCACAATAGTGGGGTGAGATAGCTAAAAAAAACTTCACATCTGGCAACCAATGTGCCACTTCGGATTCAGATAGTATATGGATAGATGAGTCTAAAAAGCCCGGGACACAAATTTTCCTGGCCCTCTAGCGGCGATGATGACGTAATCAATATGGCCGCCAAAGTTTTGAGAAGTGCTTCTACATTTCTCTATAGAACTCGGGTTAATATTTCGATATTAACCTATATTTTTAGTGATTATTAATCCGGAGAAAACGCGCTTTCCAACGGTATATTTGACATCATTGTTTATATTCATAATACCACAAATATTTATAAATTAATAATAAAAAAAAAAGTTCAAAACATTTTGCTAAATAACTTGGAATTTGTTGCATGTAGCTGAAAACGTGTCGCATATCTTTTGTTCGTCAGAAAATTACCTTTCGGAAGGTATACATGACTTCTATTTTATCACAAATATTTTCTGAAAATTTGCCAAAACAATGTAGCGTTGCGCAGAAAGTCATTATGGCTACAATGTACCTAATTTATATGGGATCCGAAAATTAATACTGTGGTTTTATAACTGTTTAAGTAGCAAATGTCATTATTGTAAATTTTTATGTATATGTAAATATATTCTAGGGTTTTTTAGGGCTATGAAACTTTCATTTCCGTTTTAAAATCAATGACATGAGGTACACTTAATAGGCATAACTGTAAAATAAGTTTAAGATATTAGTAGATAATAATTGGGGGTTCTATGTCAGCGGCACGGCGGCACGACCTTGAATGACCTTGAACGACCTCTGTCTGTAATTAAATATTATTACTTTTTTTCAAAAGAGACTTAATTTAAAGATATATTTTTTAAAATGTTACAAGTTTAATTTTGCTTTTCAAACTAAATTTATCAAAAAATGTTATAAATTTAATTTTGCTTTTTAAACTAAATTTATTTAAAAATTGTTCCTCTAAAAATTAATGAAAGTAAAATTATCATACTAAACTTTTTCATTTGCATGAAAAGATATTTCTATGTAACAATATTTTGGAAGGGACATTTTCTAAGGGTGTTTCATTTGGGTCAAAAAATTTTAGTGATTATCCTATTTTAAAGAGTGTATTAAGAAAACGTTTAGAGAATAGGGGTTTTGAAATTTTTATAAAGTGTAGCTAATGTTTTTATTTCTTCGTTTAAAAATAGTGAGTTAAAATTTTTAAAAGGTAGCAAAAATAGTTCATTTTTATTTAGTAAACTAAATTTTAAAATTGGGCTTTTTTATCTTTACAGACTTGCTCTATTTGGAACTCTCCTTCTAAACAGTCACCTACTCAAAAACATTCGGGTACTTCTCTGTTATGTCAGTTGCTAACAAAGCCCAAAGTGATAGCTCCTCAAAGCGAAAAGATATCTGCTTTAAACATTGTTAAAATTCACTTCTATTAAAGCACGTTGGTTTGATTAGCAGATGAGTCATTCAAAAGGTCGATACTTTATTTCTTATCTACCCACACATGGGTAACCTATTGGAAAAGACTGAATAGTGTTCTTACATTGTTTTCTCCCAAGGCGAACATCTAATTATATGCATAAAAACTTTTTGTACAATTAATATATAAACGAATAAATATTTATTGAATTTTGGAAAAATTCATAATGATTTTAAATTGTAAAAGTTTCCGATTAAAATAAAGTGTGTTTACTAAAGATTTTGAAGATTTGTGTTTACTAAATCTCGATTACAAAACAGTTTAAACTTAACTACGATTTTTCCTTCTTATAAAATTGCAGTTTGCGCAATCATTAGATAAGAACTTGTCTTCTCCATTATTCAAGTAAGTGTAGATAGTAGATGTGTTCGAAAAAGGTGAGTACAATTTATATGTGAATTCTCTTAAACATTTAGAAAATATTTGTCAAGAATTTATTAAACTTAATCAAAAATTTCAAAAGTAATTAAAGTATGTAAGATATGTTCAGTCAAATTCTAGTGTATTCAAAACAAAGTTTTGACTTTAGAAAATTTTACAATATAGTTAATATGAAAATTATTTTTAAATAAAAAACGCTAAGCTTTTAAAATCACATAATATTTATTGGTCGTTTTAAATAGCAGTTACAAAATTATGCAAAAAGGGTACAAATATTTTATTTCCAACAATATTTAGCTGTCGACAATTCAATGTTCAAAATTTGGTCTAATGTCCAATTAGAACCACGTTGACAGAACTTCTCAAAGGAATTTATTATTTTTGAAAAGGCTTCCTCAATATGAACAGGTAAATTTTGGTTCGTCAATTCGAGCACAGTTTTAGAATGAAAAAAGGGAGTAGCAGTCTCTATGTCCCCCTCATTAGTTACACGACTAACAATAGCTTGTACAGTTGCATACCATTTTATAGACTTTTTTACTTCAATCTGATAATGTAATTCGTTCGAAACGTCTGGACGAACACTATCAAAAAATGTGATAAAGTCTTTGTCGTTCTCCTCATTCGATTCGATCATAGTTTTAGTAAAAATACCGAGTGCATTAAATCTTTCAAAATGCTTAACCTTTTCATATAACATATCTTTTAAAGAGGATGATTTAACGGGTTTGCATAAATCCTTATGTGAAGTATCCACATGACGAAATAAATCAGACTTTCGGTTGAACAGTTCGGCACAATGCACACATTTATATTCCTTAGCAGGCTTATGAATCTTTTTATGTAAAATTAAGTCCCGCTTTTTTGAAAATACTTCCAAACATTCATTGCACTTAAATTGTTTAATAGGTTTATGGGTAATCTTATGTTTAAACAAATCACGTTTAATCGAAAACACTTTATCACATTCATTGCAATTAAATTGCTTGGTAGGCTTATAGATAATCTTATGTTTTAATAAATCACGTTTAATCGAAAACACTTTATCACATTCATTGCAATTAAATTGCTTGGTAGGCTTATGAATAATCGTATGTTTTAATAAATCACGCTTTCTCGAAAACACTTCTCTACAAAATTCACAATTATAAATTACTGGGGTCTTTGAATGAATCTTCCTATGTTGTTGTAAATCACTGTTTTGAACAAATGATTTTTCGCACAAATCACAAGAAAATGGTTTTTTCTGCAGGTGAGAATTCATATGTCTTTTTAACACAAATTTTCGAGAAAAGGCTTGGTTGCACACATTACATACAAAAGGTAACTTTCGCAGATCTGATGAAGAGGCTGACACTTCAGTATTCGAAACAGGTTGTGATGAAACTTCCATGTCTTGGTCCTTTAATTCTGGAGAAAGGTGTTGGCTCATCATGTTGAAATCAGGAGAATGCATAGCTTGTACCACTTCAGTATTCGGAACAGGTTGCGATGAAACTTCCATGTGGGGGTCCTTCAATTTTGAAGAAAGGGGATGACTCATCGTGTTGGATTCAGATGAATGGGGGACTTGTTCCATTTTAATACTAACTAAAATTACCGAACAGTCGAAAGCGTCTTCACACAGCTACCCCAGCACTTGGAATAATGAAAACGTCTCGTTGCACGCAAATTTATACACTCATAGAGGGCGCGCATGTGCATTAATGATAACGAATGAACTGTGATTGGTGATGATATCACGTGACATACATTACATAACTTAGAAAAATTTGAACTTGATCTCTATTTCAAAATGTATGTCTAACGTTCACTGTGCGTAATGTTTATTTCAAATATTAAATAAATTTTAAGAAGTGTTACTAACATTACTATTTATAAACCACGATATATTTATTAAAACTTTCATGTTTACGAGTGTTATGAGTGATGACTCATTCATGACATGTTTGAAGTAGTCTCGCGGTTAATGAATCAATTAAAAAAGTATCCGTTTTTAAAGGTCTAATTTTATAATAGTTAAATCCAAAAAAAAAATGTAACACATGCATTAAATTGCTAATAAATATTCCAATTTTATTTTAAATAAATCGATAAGAAAAAATGACCCCCCAATTGGATATAAATTCTAGATTAATAAAATCATTCAAAAATTGTGACGCAATATTAAATTATTCATAAAATTCGTTTTGTGTGACGTAATATTAATTATTCATTCATTAAATTCGCTATCAGTGAGATAATAAAAATCTTAAATTAATAATTGTCATTAGCTAATCTTAATTTGTACCCCACCATTAGTCAATCGAAATTAAAATCTAATATCCTATCACGATAAAAAGGAAAACCCCTTATCTAGATAAAGTGATTCACTTCTGAGTGTTCCCAAAGATAACGCACGATGATCACGGTTCAGTATAGTAGACATTTTCCTGCACAAACACGCGTTTTTTAGGCTCTGAAAGTCATTTGAAGTAAAGTAAGTGTGTTTAATTTATGTATTTAAAAGTTTTATTCTAAAAAGTGTAATATTAGTGTAAATTTGTAAAAAATGCGTTTTTTTCCCAAAATCTTATTAAAAATTCAAAGTGTTTTAATATAAACGTTTAAAAAATCGATTTTCTAGTTTTTAAAAATATGAAACTTTTCGAAAACATGCCTCAATAAAATTTCGGGTTAAGGTATATTGGTGATTCTAAATTCAAACACACCATTAAATAGGTAATCCTATATTTCACAAATATAAATTCATTTAGGGGAAAGGGGGAAAATTTCCTAATATCTTTATGAATACCATTTCATGTTTTTTTTTTTAATATTATTTCAAATGTATAAAGCAATACATACAAACCTAAAAATTCCATAACAAATCGTGTACCAACATAGTTATACCTTACCTTTAAAAGGTTGGTTGATTTTGACGTCACTATGGATAAAGGGAGGGAGTGCCCTTCGTGGAGGTCTTTCTAAGGTAACCTAACCCATATTTACGCATGCAAATTCATGGCTCAAACAAAACTCCGAACGATTAGGCCGACGGGCGCGAATGGGATCGAACCCAACACTTCCCGTCTATTAGCTTCGTGAGCAGAACCTCTCAGCCACGGGTGGGGGGAGTACTATTTAAAAATTTGTAGACAAAAATTCTAACACTAAATAACAAAAATTCACATGTGACCTCATTCATATTTTAAATTTTAAATTACTATTTCCCCCTAAAATGTAAGCGCAAACGTCGCTAAATTGAATCGCGTAAAGTCCCCTCATCCAATTTATGTTTAAAATTCCATTTTAATCTTAAAATGTGCGTTAAAAGATAAAGTCTCCCAATTAAAATGCTTAATGAATGTTTAAAATTCGATTGCCAATGAAAAATCGTGAAAAAAATACTTTCAAGTTCTCAAATTAATATTAAAAATCACCACTATTAAAAACTCTAACACAAAAATTATGCCCCTAAAAATAACACCGAAAACTCAAGTGCGCTAAAATATATATGTCAGAAAAAAAAAAAAAATCTATCTCAGAAATTATTCCCTAAAATTAAAGTCTCCCAATTAAAACTTCTAAATTAATTTTTAAAAGTACAAATGACCCCTCGTACTGGAGTACGACGATAAGAAAAAAAAAATCTAACTCAAAAATTACTCCCAAAAATTAAAGTCTCCCAATTAAAAATTCTTAATTAATTTTTTAAAAGTACAAATAACCCCTCGTACTGGAGTACGACGAAAAGAATAATCAATTTCCCCGAAAAATTCTATCTTCAAAAATACTCCCAAAAAAAGTTAAAGTCCCCAATTAAAATTTCTTTATTAATTATCATTAATGAAAAAATATCAAACTTAAAATAACCCCTCGTACGACGAAAAAAAAAATCAGTGTCCCAAAAATTTCAAAAAATTACTCCAAAAAATTTAACTCCCCCAATTAAAATTTCTTAATTAATTATCGTTAATGTATTTTTCAAATGTAAAATTATCCCTAAGTACTGTAGTACGGTGAGAAAAAAAATGAATCTCCCAAAATTCAATCTTCAAAAATTACCCGAAAAAAGTTAAAGTCCTTCAATTAAAATTAATTATCATTAGTAAAAAAAAAAAAAAACCTTAAAATTACCCCTCATACTGTAGTACGGTAAGAGAAAAAATCAATCTCCCAAAAATTCAATCTTCAAAAATTACCCCGAAAAAAGTTAAAGTCCCCCAATTAAAATTAATTATCATTAGTAAAATAATTAAACTCAAAATAACCCCTCATACTATAAGATGACGCATCACCTTCACCCCGCCTCCAAGAGCACGCCACATGACCTTGACCCCTCCTCCAAGAGCACGCCACATGACCTTCACAGGTGCACAGAGGTCGTTCAAGGTCATTCAAGGTCGTGCCGCCGTGCCGCTGACATAGAACCCCCAATTATTATCTACTGATATTTATAGGTATAAGAATGAGAAACAAAAGAATGTACAATACAATATTTACTTATCACTGTCCGAACACTGCCCTTCACATACACAAAGTTTCATACATTTTATTTTCATTTTAATACATTTACAAGATGTGCATCGCTTGCGGCAAGTACAGGAAATAAGTTCTTTAGAGTGCTTTGACATCTCTGGAATTGTTATCCACAAAGGTTGGTATGATCCTCCTGAATTTATTATCCATCCCCACTTAATTGGTGAAGGTATTGTGTAATGTGCAATGAGGCTGTTGTTCCAAATTCTTGCTTGGAGAGTAGCTCGTTTAATGTGTTTTGTCAAAGCATCTGCTGTAGGAGGTATGTTTTCGATGGCTCGATTCTTTCTTGTAAATAACACTAGTCTGCAATCATTGATGCTCTGAAGATCTGATGATTGATCATAAAGTAGTACAACAATAGCCCTAGGATCAGTTCTTTAATTGAGGAATTTGAAGAGAAATCAAATTTAAAAGATGCCAAAAAATGGGTGCAAAGCATCATGAAGACAAAAAAGTCCTTCCGGCCAGTGCCGGGAGGAAGAGGTAGCTTTCATATTTCTTATTTTTAAAAAGCCAACTTATATTATTCAAACACACGAAGCTCAATTAAGTGAAAACCGAATGTAGGAGATTCAATACTAATTTTTATCAATACTAAATCATTATGAATGAGAATTTCGCGAAATTAGTCAGCTTTATCCAAGCTGCTTTTATTTAAAGTCACTTACATTTGGCTGCCAAATTCGGCGATTTCTTAAAGTGCCTGCCATTTTAAGACAACATGGTAGATGAGGCTAACCAGTGAACTTGGTCGAGACCTTAGTAATTGCTGTGCACATGCTCACTCATATCGGAATCGTTTGATATATACGAGTGCTGTCGCAGGCAAAAAATTAGATTTTTCAAAATGTCACCCACTTTAGAAATTGAAACTGCTATATCTGAGCCATTTTTTAAGATAAAGACAAACAAAAAATGCTCCTGAATCCTTATATCAAGGTCAAATACTTAAGAAAGAAACCTTTTTCAATTTCTAATTTTTTTGCACCTCACTTTAAATATAATTTTTTTTAATTTAATGGCCGCCATTTTGAAACAAGATGGCTGATGAAGCTGGCCAGCGAACTTGGTCGAGATATTGATGTATACTATCCACATGCCTTCTTCCATCGAAATAGGCGAATAAGTGTGGTATCGCGTGACAAATACAAGATCGTTTCAAAGTGTTAGCCATGATAGAACTTCAAAGTGCTATAATTCAACCACTTTTTAAGATATAAACAAAAGAACAAATTTTCAGAAACAAAAACTGCTCTAGAATCTTTGTATCAAGGCCAAACACATAAACAAAATCTTTTTCATTTTCCAATTTTTTAATACCTCATTTTAAATTTTAAATTACATTTTTTTTAAAAAATGGCAACCCTTTTGAAACAAGATGGCGAATGAAGCTGGCCAACGAACTCGGTCGAGACATTGGTATGTACTATGTACACACCAAATTACATCCAAATCGGTTCATAAATACGAGAGTTACAGTGTGACATAGGTCAGATATATATATATATATATATATATTGATATATATATATATATATATATCAATTTTGAACGGTGGGTGGTTTCGGGGTCTGGGGGTCATGATAGACGAAAATATACCAAATTTTTTTTAAATCGCTTTCCTCCAAACGGCTGCAATAGGTAGCTTTTTGTAAAGAAAGCTACCTAAAAATGCTCACGAGAAAAGGTTCTTGGCCCATGCCAAAGAAATGATTAACGTCTTATCCGAACAAGGAAATCCATTTGAAGAAACTGATTTAATGTCAATAGGGAGCTCCGAAATAATTCCAAGTTTCGAAGCTGTCAAGTGTGTTACGGAAGCATTTACTGTAGGACTAAAGCAGTATGATAATTATGTCGTGCCCCGTCTCGATCAAGTTCAAAATTCAATTCATGAAGTTATTCCTCGAACCAATATTCACATCTTCAAGACTATAACAAGAAAATAAGATAAGGCAAGGTCCAAGATTTCTTACTTACGTAAAGACTCCGACTTATTCTGAAGATTGTATGTTGCATCTGAAGCACGGGATTGCAACATGGAGGATTTTTTTTCGCATGAAAACCAAAAGTACCCACCCTCTATTTCAGATGATGGAAAACTCCGAAAACCAACCAACAAGTCTGATATTATTGACTGTATTCAAACAAAATATGGCATTAGCTTTAATCACAGCCAACCGAATGTAACAGCTAAAATATTCGATGGAGCAGCCGTAATACACATGCTTAATCCTGGTATTGCGACAACATTTTCAGGATACTATGAACATGTTTTCAAACCATATTTCCTTAATCAACTGAAGAACAGTTCACGACTAGATATTGTATTCGACAGATATATTAGTAACAGTTTGAAGGCACATACCCGAGAAACAAGAGGAAGTGGCATAAGTATTAAAGTCTCAGACTCAACTGCAATTCCAAAAAAATTTCAGCAATTCCTATGTGTCGACGAAAATAAGACCCAATCGTTCCAGTTGCTAGCTAAGAAAATGGTGGAGGACGAGTATCCAGGAAAACATGTTGTCTGTACTTATAATGACCAAGTCCTCGCATCAACATATATGGATGTATCAAGCATTTCTCCCGTCACACACGAAGAAGCACATGGCCGTCTACTTCTCCATGTTAAGCATGCATTAGAAAGTGGACATACTCGCATCTTAATACGAACTCTGGACTCTGTTGTAGTGGTTATTTCAATATCACTGTTCCCACAAATACAAGATATTGATGAACTATGGATTGAGTACGGTTCTGGGAAATACAGGAAATTCATTCCAATTTATGAGATCTGTGCTAAACTCAGAAATTTGTTGGCTTTCATTCTGTAACTGGTTGCGACACAGTTTTCACATTTTGTGGCATTGGCAAGAAGACACTTGGAAAGTCTGGATGTCATTTCGTGAAACTGATTGTGTATGGTATCAGCTCTGTATAGGCACCTCTAATATTGACGATGAATGTCATGATCTGTTACAGCGATTTGTTGTACTACTTTATGATCAATCATCAGATCTTCAGAGCATCAATGATTGCAGACGAGTGTTATTTACAAGAAAGAATCGAGCCATCGAAAACATGCCTCCTACAGCAGATGCTTTGACACAACACATCAACAGAGCTACTCTCCAAGCAAGAATTTGGAACAACAGCCTCATTGCACATTATACAATACCTTCATCAATTAAGTGGCGATGGATAATAAATTCAGGAGGATCATACCAACCTTTGTGGATAACAATTCCAGAGATGTCAAAGCATTCTAAAGAACTTACCTCATGTACTTGCCGCAAGCGATGCACATCTTGTAAATGTATTAAAATGGAAATAAAATGTATGAAACTTTGTGTATGTGAAGGGCAGTGTTCAGACAGTGATAAGTAAATATTGTATTGTAGATTCTTTTGTTTCTCATTCTTGTACCTATAAATGACTGAAACTTATCTTACAGTTATGCTTATTAAGTGTACCTCATGTCATTGATTTTAAAACGGAAATGAAAGTTTCATAGCCCTAAAAAGCCCTAGAACATATTTACATATACATAAAAATTTACAATAATAACATTTGCTACTTAAACAGTTATAAAGCCACTGTATTAATTTTCGGATCCCATATAAATTAGGTACAATCGTGGAAAAAAAAGTAAACACCCCTACTAACTCCTCAACAAATTATCGTAGAAGAGAGTTACTGGAACCGAATGATTGGAAATTAAGTCTACTTTTAAATTATGCATATAAAGTTTGCTTAGGGGGCCATCTACAAATTAAAACGAACCATAACTTTGTTTTTTTTCAATAGCAGTACACAATTCTGACAGCACAAATGAACTCTACACACTTCAATTAGCCTAAAAGCAATTTTTTATGCAATTCGTACGATAAGTTTCCGAGAAATTAATTGTTTTAAAACGAGCCTGTTTATAATAAATCTAAATCCATCAAAAAAATTGTAGGTTGCAATTCATAATTTTTTCGAATATTAATTTCATTATTCATAATTCATTTCATAAATTTATAAAAATTGCAAATTTAACGCATTTATGTTTGGGTATATTAGTATTATTGCTACACAAAAAATTAGCACATTAGGAGCATAATTTTAGGATATACAAATAAAAATATAAAAATGTAATTTAACATTAGAAGCACTCAATTTTGAATGTCTATAATTCAAAAACTTATCATTCAAATGGCTTGAAATTTCATTTCTATGCATAGTTTGAACCGAAGATTTGAAATATCTCGTTAAATTTGGGTATTGCCATTGAAAAAAATGAAGTTTGGATTCGTTTTAATATGTAGATGGCCCCCTAAGCAAATTATATATACATCATTTAAAAGTAGATTTTATTTCCAATCGTCCGGTACCAGTAACTTTTGTCTACGATAATTTGTTGAGGAGTTAGTAGGGGGTGTTTACTTTTTTTTCCACGACTGTGCATTGTTGTCATAATGACTCTCTGTGCAACGCTACATTGTTTTGGCAAATTTTCAGAAAATATTTGTGATAAAATAGAAGTCATATATACCGTCCGAAAGGTAATTTTCTGACGAACAAAAGATATACGACACGTTTTCAGCTACATGCAACAAATTCCAAGTTATTTCGCAAAATGTTTTGAACTTTTTTTTTTTATTAATTTATAAATATTTGTGATATTATGAATATAAACAATGATGTCAAATATACCGTTGGAAAGCGCGTTTTCTCCGGATTAATAATCACTAAAAATATAGGTTAATATCGAAATATTAACCCGAGTTCTATAGAGAAATGTAGAAGCACTTCTCAAAACTTTGGCGGCCATATTGATTACGTCATCATCGCCGCTAGAGGGCCAGGAAAATTTATGTCACTGGCTTTTTGGACTAGTCTATCCATGTACTATCTGAGTCCAAAGTGGCACATTGGTTGCCAGATGTGAAATATTTTGGTATAATTTTGAGCTAACTCACCCCACTACAAAGGTATACATATATTGTACAATACCCATATATTCTTCAGCTATAGCGATAAATCGTTTCGTGTATTTTATTTTACAGCGTGATCCCGAACATTATTATTTTTCTTTGATTTTTTGTCGACCCCCTAATTGTCCTTCTGATCAAATCGCCGTTGATAAATATGAAGTCGAACATATTCTTCATAATCATGAAGTTCCGGAAAAATCCGACAAATATATCATTAAATATTCGACAAAATGTCTAAAATTGAAAGTGTCCGGTCATTAATGGCCATATATATACTTATACTAATACTATAAAGAGGTAAAAATTGTTTATTTGTAGGAGGTAAGCTCTGGAACTACCGAACCGATTCCAAAAGTTAGGGTATCAAAATGATGGTGTTAGTCCAACTTAGAACATAGGCTATATCTTATGTCCGTGCCACTAGCCAAAAGGGGTGCAGAAGCAAAAAACGTTCTAAAAATGAGATTTTTGTGTTACTGATGGGCCTAGAAACATGAAATTTGGAATGGTAGTTACTTATTAGATGTAAAAGATCTATCTCTAAAAGAACATTTCTTTAAAAAAACCGAAATTAAAAAGGGGTGAAAATGCGGAAAAAGCGTTCTAAAAACGTTCTAAATGGCGATTTTTACGCAATTTCAAGAAGGACCAAATCGATTTAAAAAAATAATGGTGTCAAAATGATGCTGACAGCCCTTGCTCCAACATAGGCTACATTTTATGTCGGTGCCACTACCCCTAAAGGAAGGGCAGGAGCAAAAAAAAAGTTCGAAATTGCGATGTTTGTGTTACTGAGGGCCCTCGATACATGGAATTTGGAATGGTAGTTACTTATTAGATATAAATGATCTCCAAGAACATTTCTTAAAAAAATCGAAATTTAAAAGGGGCGAAAATGCGCAAAAAGCGTTCTAAAAAATGTTCTAAATGGCGATTTTTACGCAATCTCAAGAAGTACCAAACCGATTTAAAAAATAATGGTGTCAAAATGATGGTGAAAACACTTGCTCCAACATAATCTACATTTTATTTTAGAGCCATTACCCCCAAATGGGGCGCAGGAGCAAATAAACGCCCAATAATGCGATTTTTGTGTTACTGAAGGGCCTAGAAACATGAAATTTGGAATGGTAGTTACTTATAAGATATGAATGATCTCTAAGAACATTATTAAAAAATTCGAAATTTAAAAGGGGTGAAAATCCGCGAAAAACGTTCTAAATGGCTATTTCTAGGCAATCTCAGAAAATACCCAATATATTTCAAAAGTAATGGTTGGAAATTGATGATGACAGCCCTTGCTTCAACATAGGCTGTATTTCATGTCGGTGTCACTGCCACCTAGGGGTTGCAGAATCAAAAAACATTCTAAATTGCGATTTTTGTGTTATGAAGGCCCTAGAATCCTGAAATTACGCAGGGCAGTTATTTATAAGATACAAATGATCTCAAAGAAGATTTCCTAAAAAATTGAAATATAAAAGGTGTGAAAATGAGCGAAAAGCGTTCTAAAAAACTTTCTAAATTGCCATTTCAACGGATTCTCAGGAAGTACCGAACCGATTTAAAAAATAATGGTGTGAAAATGAAGCTGACAGCACTCGCTCCAAAATAGGCTGTATTTCATGTCGGTGGCACTACCCAAAAGGGGGTGAAGGAGCAAAAAACGATCTAAATTGCGTTTTTTGTAATACTGCAGGGGCTAACAACTTGAAACTAGGCATGGTAGTTCCTTATAAAATGTAAATGATATCTAAGAACATTTCCTAAATAATTCGAAATTTAAAAGGGGTGAAAATGGACGAAAAACGCTCTAAAAAATCTTCTAAATTACGATTTCTATGAAATCTCAGAGAGTACCCAACCGATTTCAAAAGTAATTGTTGGAAATTGATGATGACAGCCCTTGCCCCAATATAGGATCTATTCCATGTCGGCGTCACTACCACCTTGCGGTTGCATTTTAAAAAACGCTCTAAATTGTGAATTTTGTGATACTGAACGGGCTAGCAACTCGAAATTTGGAATGGTAATTACTTATGAGATGTAAATGCTCTCTGAGAATAGTTCCTTAAAAATTAGAAATTTAAAAGGAGTGAAAATGAACGAAAAGCGTTCTAAAAACGTTCTAAATAGCGATTTCTACGCAATCTCAGGAAATATAAACCGATTTCAAAAATAATGGTTTCGAATTGATGGTGACAGTCCGCGCTCCAACATAGCCTATATTTTACGTTGTTGTCACTACCACCTGGATGTTTCAGGAGCAGGAGCAAAAAATGTTCTAAATTGAGTTTTTTGTGTTACTGAGGGGGTCTAACATTTTAAATTTGGAATGGTAATTACTTCAAAGATGCAAATGCTTTCTAAGAATTGTCGAAAGAAATTTCCAAATTTAAAAGCATGAAGTGAGCGAAAACAATTCTAAATTACGATTTTTATGCAATCGTATGAAATACGAAACGAATTTCAAACATAATAGTTACAAATTGATGGTAATAGAACTTGCTCAAACATAAGCTACATTTTATGTCGATGCCACAACCCCTAGAGTGTTGCAGGAGCAAAAAAATTTCTAAATTGCTATTTCTGCGGTACTGAAGAGGCTAGAAACTTTAACTATAGCACAGTAGTTACTTATAAAATATAAATGTCCTCTAAGAACAGTCGAAAATAAATTCGAAATTAAAAAGGAGTGAAACGAAGGGAAGGAGCGAAAAGCATTCTAAAAGTGTGAGTCTTGATTTCTATGGAATCTCAGGAAATAATAAACCGATTACAGAAGTTATTGTTGCGAATCAAGAGTGATAGTCCCTGATCCTATACGGGATATATTTTATGCCGGTGTCACTACCACCTGGTTGGCAGGAATAAAAAGAACGCCTTTAAAAACATCTAAATCCCGTTTTCTATAGAATATTAGGAAATCTCAACCGATTTCAAGGTTAATGTTGGCAAATTAATGGTGACAGTCTCTGTTTCAACATTTTTCGAGACATTCTATTTCAACTCTATTTCGGCCTTTTATGTTAGTGTCACTAACACCAGAGAGGTTGTAGGCTGATAGACAACAAGCTTCGAATTTGACATGATGGTTAATTTTAAGATGTAAATGTGTTAAGATGGTTTCTAAAAAATTAAAAACTTCAAATGAATACTGAAATGAGCGTATGAAATGAGCATAAAAAACGCAAAATATTTTCTAAATTATCATTTGTTTGGAATTAGTTTTAGTTATTATTATTAATTAAAACCTCATTTCTGCCTATTGCACTTTTATAATGAAGTTTAGTCAAACTGTGGCTTAAATTTATAATTTTTGAATTATGGGTCATTCCATGTCAATTCAACCAAATTTTTTAAGGTTTGTAACCCGACCCCCAGGGATTTGGATGAAACTCGGTGTATATACTAATTCTATCATGATATGAATACATCAGAAATTTTTCCTTCCTAGACCTCATAGTTTGTGAGATATGGGGGGTCCAATTTTTGGATTTTTCTCAAATCGCACATTTCTGAGTCTGTATTTTTAAACTGCAGTTCCATTTTTAAAAAATTTTTCTCTGGATCTAAAATGCGAATCATCTTAAAAATACCACCGTAAGTACATAAAAAGTTGCAGATTTTATTAAAAAAATATTTAAAAAATTAATTTTAATTATTTAGTGTCAAAAACTTAAACCAAAGTTGAAAGTTATGTTTATTTTTCCAAATTTTTGTGACTTTACGAAAAAGGCTCTACACAAAAAGGCAAATAAAATTTCCAATTTCTCTTTGTTTTAAATAAAAGTTAACTGTTTGGGCTTTGTATTTATGAAATAAAAATGATGTCTTTCGCATGGCTTATGCAAAAATTTTGACTTATTTTGGGATGCTGTATCTATCAAGAGACAGAAAACTTTAACTTTGCTTACGATACCTAAATAATTGCTGCACATTTTAAAGTTAAATTTATTAATCAATTTGATTTATTTTCTAAAATGAAACCTTAAAATCAGATTGATTTATTTATTTTTATAACAGTAGAAAATTTGTATAGTATTGGTACTTATCACACGTCATCTGAAATTGTGTTGTTCTCAAACTTATCGCATATGTTTGTCACATAAATGTACATCTATCATTGGATTCAGTGATATAATATTTCTATATATACTTTCACAATGGTAGTATGTAAAGAATATGTACAATATTTAATGAAGGGGGGTGGGGGGGTGGATATTGAAATCATTGATTTTTTTTCCCATTTTACTCAGAAAAAACAAAAGCAAAAACTTTACTTTGTAAATAAAATAAAAGAAGCACTTATATTAAATAAATTCAACAAGTCATAAGAACCACAGAAATTATTTAGGTACCACAGTTTAAATTAGACATATTAGAGATTTTTTTTTCTTGAATGGTGCAGTTTCCTAAAACAGGGCAAAATTTTACATAAGCTAGGAGAAAGACTTCATTTTTATTAAAATTGAAATAATCATTAATTAAATCTAATACATTAATTAAAATTGCTTATAAATATTTTAATTAAATCTAATACATTAATTAAAATTGCTTATAAATATTTTAAAAATTTAGATTGTTGTAAATTTCCAATTTTTTTTCGTTTTAAATAACAATTTACACTTTGGGCTTTCTAGTTGTGAAATAAAAATGATGTCTTTCTCATGACTTATGCAAATTTTGCCCTTTTTGAGAAACTGCACCAATAAAGAAAACAAAATCTGCCTAATTTTAGCTGTGGTTCCTAAATAACTACTGTGATTCCCATGACTTGTTGAATATATTATTCAATGTTTCTTTCTTCCTTTATTTTGCAAAGTAAAGTTTTTGCTTTGCTTTTTTTTCTTCTGAGTAAAAAGGGGGGGGGGGGGGGGAAAGTCTGTGACTGCAGTCTATCTTCCCTCCATTAAATTTTGTGCATAATCCTAATGTTTTAATTATTTATTCATTCATATATTTTCTTTTATTACAAGTTTTTTTTTTTTTTAATTTAAACAATCCTTAATTTTCTTTTTACTATATAACTGTAAACAAAACATATTTTGTGGTATAGAATAAGAAAATGCAATAATGACTTTTTACCAATCATATTTTCAATACTTTTTTTCTGTGTGTGTATGTGTGTTTGAATTAAAATACTTTATTTGTATTTAATTTCTTTTTTTTTTTAAACTTTCTATCTTATTATCTTGGATAATTTTAATCATTTTAAATATGTTTTTATAGTTTAAATACCTTATATTTAACAAAGCCTAGTTCATTTCTACAGGATAAAACATATTTCTACATCTGCCTTGTATAAACAAATTCTGACAAAGGCAGGATAAATTTTTTTAGTAAAGGCAGGTGTTTTCGAATCTCTTAATCAAATTATTATTAGTCTGCTGTTTCTCATAATAGAAGGGTGATCTATTTTTCCTTGTGCTGCAAAATAAAATAATAGATGAATTTGAAGTAACTAATTATGCTGCAAGACCGCCATGACAACTTCTGAGAAACAATTGAACTAATTGAAAAGTTTTATAATTGTAATGAATATTGAAGAATCATGGCTGTTAAGAAAATGTAGTTAGCATTGCTAAGAATGTATTATGCACAAAAGCGATTGATATTATGTATATCTACATGAGTTGTATTCTCTTTTTAAACAGGAATTTCCAAAAAATTTGAAGATTATAATTCTAGGTATTCAATCCAGTATTAGCAGCACTGTTCCTTTAAATAAATTTGTGACAAGCTAAGTAAAATATTTGGAAAATGTTATTCCACTCTTTTATAACGAAATTTAATATCTTAAAAGATACTAAACCAAACTTTGGCCCTCAAAAAGTTATAGTTTTGTTGGATTTCAGCAAAAATTTTACTTTTTTTATTCAAGGTAAGGTTTAAAGTTACCATTGGACCAAAGAAGCCGCACTCTTGATCCAACTGTTATGTACACTCAATCTCTCAATATTAGATTATCAGCAAGCAATATACACATTTTATCTTATGATATGCAACATGATGTCACTCTTGTATGTTTAACACAGAAGGAAGTGATAGCAATTGTAAAATAGAATATTCCCTGATGTAAAGAAAGCCTTTGACTCTAGCGATGGGTGCTCTGGCAATATAAAAATTACAAATTTTCATAAACCTTTACCAAAATGAAGAGAATTTCCCCTTAAGATATTTAACATTTTTTTCTGGAGGAGGAGGAAGGAGGGGGGATAGCCACCGATTTTGAAATACAAAGACATTTTAGATTCTAAATCACAAAGATTTTCCTAATATACCGATATCTTGTTAGGTTATTAAGTTTGGAGTTGCAGTAAGATAGGAAAATTGAAATATATATTAGAAGGTTCTCAAAATTGCTTTTGCATAATAAATATAAATTTTAAATTGCACAAAGAAAAAATGTTGAAAAATAAGTCTAAGTGATACTGCAAAGTACGTCATTTATTTCTATATTTATATTTAGCTCAATTATATTTTTGAATTTCAATCTTTTAAATATAATGTTTAATCTGATTTTTTAGCTTTAAAAATTTGCATATAATTTAAAAAATTCTTTATTTGTTACATAACAAAATTACAACGATCTAAATTTTTAAAATATTTATAAGCAATTTTAATTAATGTATTAGATTTAATTAATGATTATTTCAATTTTAATAAAAATGAAGTCTTTCTCCTAGCTTATGTAAAATTTTGCCCTGTTTTAGGAAATTGCACCATTCAAGAAAAAAAAAATCTCTAATATGTCTAATTTAAACTGTGGTACCTAAATAATTACTGTTGTTCTTATGACTTGGTGAATTTATTTAATATAAGTGCTTCTTTTATTTTATTTACAAAGTAAAGTTTTTGCTTTTGCTTTTTCTGAGTAAAATGAGAAAAAAATCAATGAATTCAATATCCACACCCACCCCCCTTCATTAAATATTGTGCATATTCTTTAGATACTACCATTGTGAAAGTATATATAGAAATACTATACCACTGAATCCAATGATAGATGTACATTTATGTGACAAACATATGCGATAAGATTGAGAACAACACAATTTCAGATAATGTGTGATAAGTACCAATACTATACAAATTTTCTACTGTTATAAAAATAAATACAGTCGTGGATAAAAGTTTAGGACCACCATGTAGAAACTAGCGTTTTTACAATTGAAAGCACTGATAACGTCATAAATCCAATCGATTGCATCAGATGGTGAAATTCCGTCTGGCAGTGGAGTACTGTATTCACTTTTCGTTTAAGCTTTGAGTAATAAATGTCGTAGATGCAATTGTTGCTTGTTTTACAAGTTTTGAAAACCTATAAAAATGGGTCGAAAATCGCCAGTTTCTGAATCTCAGCGTGTAGAAATTGTTATTCTTCATAATGAAGGATATTCTGAACGATTAATTAGTGAATTAGTAAGATGTAGTAAGAATGCAATTCACAATACGATCAAAAAATTTAAAGAAACAGGGACTTATGTTGATGCCAAAAGGTGTGGTCGACCTCGTAAAACCACACCTAGGGATGACCATGTGATTAGGAGAATAGCAGTTCGTTCCCTAATGAGTTCCGCAATCAAGATACGGTCAGTGCTGCTTGCAAAAGGTGCGGATGTCAGTCGTAGAACGGTAAGTCGGCGTTTGTTCGACGAATTTCATTTAAAATTCCATAAACCTGCGAAAAAACCCAGGTTACAGCGGCCATAAGAGCTAAGCGCTTGGACTTTGCCAAGAAACATGTCAAACGGACAATTCGTCAGTGGCAACGGGTTTTTTTTTTTTCGGGCGAATCTATCATACACCCAGGGCCGGCCCAAGGACATTTTGGCGCCCGTGCGAGCACCCATCTGGGCGCCCCCCTCCCCCCCCCACACACACAAGAAAAATTACTTGTGTTCTTAATTTTTTTTCAATATTAGTAATTTTTATACGAACTATTATTAATTATTTAAGATATTAATTTAAAGTACATCAAAACCTGATAAAATTTCTAATTTTAATCCCATTTTTGAGTTTGGTAAATTGTAAAATTAAGTCTCATAAGGGAAATTTCAATTTTACAGTAATTACCACTCTTAATGTGTAACATGTTACGATCCAAAAGTAAAACACAACGCATGGTATTGGACAAAAAAAAAAAAAAAACAATAATAAGTTATTTAATTTTAAAAAAAATCTTTGTTAGAAGAATACTGTTTGGAATACTTCGACAATAAACAATTAAATTTAAAAAATCAAAAAACCCGACCGCGTAAAAATCGAACTAATTAATTATTTCACATTAATATGAAACTATTTTTTTTTTTTCAATTTCACATTAATATGAAACTATTTTTTTTTTCAATTCCTACTATTAGCTCACACTCTCGCTATATATATCTTGTTCAAATTTTCAATCTTTAATAAAAGACTTATTATTCCTCCAATCAATCTCAAATAATTTTTTTTTTAAACTTGTAGTGGATGGCACTTGATGTTAATCCAGTTTTTTCAAATATTAATTCATTAATTAAATTAAATTAATTAATTTTCAATAATCGAGAGAGCCTTCTTCTTGATCATGTTATTTTAAGACCGAGAGAGCCCTTTTCTTGATCAAGGCCGTTTAAGCGCCACTCAAGAGGAAAGAAGAATGGGAGGGAAAAAAATTATCTTATTGACCTAAGTAGGAATTGACTTAAAATATTTTTTTTTATAAAATATTTTCTTATATTACTTTTTTATATTAGGGGTCGTTCAAGTATTATGTAAGCAGTAAGTGGGGGGGGGGGGCATCCAGTGTCTGCTTATTTTTGCTGACAAGGGGGAGAGGGGGGTCACGAAAATTCTTATGTAAGCATTAGATAACGAAGCAACTATAGTTTAACAACAAAAAGCAAAAGAGCATGATTTAGATGAGCGTTCTAAGGATGTTGAACAACTTGAGAAAAAAGATATGGAGTAAACAAGGACTGGAAACGAGGATCATTCCAGCCCACCACTACAATGAAAACTTAAAAATAGACAATCCAGAAACACGGATTCAAAGATCTTGGACACCAGACTAGAAATGTGAACGCCAAACACATAATATTCCTATGATCCTTGTTAAAATTTTTAGTTATGTGCCTAAATAAGTTAGGGCCGGTTGTATTCCTTAAAGTTTTTTTTTTTTTGTTGTTGTTGTTCAGTGCGATTTCTTTTTCCTTCAATACCACAACCCCTATGTGTCTGTTTATGTAAATTTGCTGTATTAATACTGCAATTTATCGCTAACTGTAATTTTTTATGGCAAATAGAGTTGATGTTAGAATGTCATAAAATCTTACGTAAGCAAAGGGGGGGGGGGTGTCTAGTATTTGCTTATTTTTTCTTACAAGGGGGAGGAAGGGGTACAAAATGACTAAAAATATGCTTACGTAATACTTGAACGGCCCCTTACTTACCTATTTTTTTTATTTACTTGTAATGATGACTTTTAAGTTGTGTTTAATTGTTAGTTCCTATCTATAAACACTGTTTTGATGAGGTCTATAGATGCCTATGATGGTTAGAGTTGCAGTAAAGCTAGAGATCCTACCTACACAACTTCCAGGTTGTATAATATTTTAACGGAGCTTCTGACTGTAAAATAGTCAATGAAACATAGTCTTACATTTGAAAGACCTATCCAATGATATGTCACTCAATAGGGTGCGTAATTTTTATTTCGTCTCTACCGCCATTTTGAATTTATAGAAACAAAACCTAGCCTATAACCATCGGGCCGTTAAGACGAATTGATAGAGACCTCATTCATTAAAATCCATCCAGCCGTTGGGATGTTTCGAGGGTTTAAAAAAATCCACATACACAGATACGCGTGAAACACATAACCCTTCTTTTCAGTCGGGTAATTAAAGAAGTGGAACTACTAGTAAGTAGCAACTATGTAAGATGAAGACTGTAATGGTTTCTCGTTATTTAGTACATAAAAAGTACGAATACATTTCATATTTAATGTATCTGTTTTCGTAAAGGGCTCACTTTTCATGGTGGAAACTGTTGAAAAATGGGAAAACCCAGTTTTCTATTCAGCGAATCCCGGAAATATAAATATTCTTATTCTTTCTTTTCATTTTTGGAATGGTTCTGTTTCTCTTCTTTTAAAACTAAATTTTCTTTATATGTGATAATTTTAACCAAAAAGGATAAAAATAGTATTTTTTTTTTTTTTTTTTTTTTTTTTTTTTTTAAGTGACCTGAAATATTTAAACATTAAGAGAAAACTATGATTGAGAATAAGAGTTGTATTTATAATAATAAGGAATCTGTTTAACAAAAAATGTCCCCAAAAAAGTTTACCCTTTCCTGGATTTCGTTCTACTGGCGCCCACGCCTGAACTAAACAAACCATTCCAAAGAAAGTCCCCTATGTATGTTTAAGTATTGCGAATTTAAGTCTTAGCGCCGCACTGAAATTGTATAAACAAAGTGTCATTATAATTGTATGAATCCAGTTAAATCATAGAGTATTGGTGTAGGAAATCAAATGATCATGAAAAAAATTCAATATAGCGGACGCTAAAGAGAAAAAAAAAAGTTCTTTAACGATAAATGTATTGAATGAAAGATTTTCTCATGACGATTACTAAATAAAATTTATATGGAGATAAATTATTGTTATTATTATTATTTAATAGGGTCCAGTTTCACAATTCTGTATTGTTAAGCTTTTGTTGATTTATTCTTGTCAGAGCACTTAGCTCATGTTAATGAGAAATCAAGTAAGTCTACCCGACTTCTGTTTATTAGATCAGCAAATAATAAAGTGCTTGTCATAGGCACCGGTGTGTGTGTGGGGGGGGGGGCAAGGAAGGGCCTTTGCCCCACTGTTTAGAAGAAAAAAACTCATTATCTTGAATGATTTTTAAAAAAAGTTCGTAAAATGTACTTTTTTCGCTTGATTTTAAATAATAAATCACTAAGAGAAAAATTGTGCTTGGGCATAAGTCTGTATATATTATAAAAAGGCTTAGCACAATATTATCCCAAAGAAACCTTACCCCTAAGTAGATTTCGTTCTTCCAGTACTTAAGATGCAAAGTATCGCAAAATAATGAAGAATTTCTGCAATATTGAATAGAATTCCCTGTCGGTTTAGACAAAATTTAACTCAGTATCAAATACATAATCTGATTCCAGAAAAGTCTCTTTAAAGAACAAAAAAACAGTCAAATTTCCAGCAATTTTTATTTTGAAATTAATAAAATTTCATTTATTTAAATTCCAGTAATGCGAAATATTTATTTTATCTCTATTGATGAATGAAAAAGTGCATCATTATAACGCAATTATATATTTTTATGACGTTATTTTTTACTGGCTTTCAGCTCAGTGTTCCTTTCAAATCGTATGTCTCGGAAAACTGGGACAGTACATAAATTCAAAATATGGGCACTGGCTGAACGAAATCCCTGAAGGTGAGAGATTTTGGAACAAATGTGTGCCTTTAGTAAGAATGGAAATAGTTTAATCTTCTTTTCGTCAAGGGCACACCGACCTCTCCCCCCCCCCCCTCCCCGCGCTTAAGATGATAAATATTGGAATAATTAAACACTAAAAGAAAAATAAACTAAAGGTTTAGAATGCAGTTCATTAATTGTACTATTCCACGAAAATTTTCCCAGGTAAGGGGGGGGGGGGGGGCTGCGCCGGCCACGATATGCGCCTAAAAACATTTTTTTCCGATCAGAGTTTGATTATTGCAAGGGCAAACGAGGCAGCTGCCCAGGCTCTCCACTCTAAAATGCCCTGCCAACCCAAACACCAAAATCGTTTTTTTAAGGGAATTTTCTTATTTTCGGTTGAAAAAAAATCGATTTCCTTCTTTTAGATTTTTCTATTTTCTACAGTCTGTAGATTATCCGTGTACAGCAATTTGGCCGAAGACCTTTCGTAGTTATTGAGTGCTTTAGCGCAACGCATCCGTAGGCTTACAATGTTTTCGAGCATTATAAACGCATTTTACTCAAAATGACTTTTTTCAAAGTGGGCGGAACCAGAACGAAAAACTATAACCGATCTTGCTATTTTTTTTTCATTATTAATGGTGATAATTTATTGGAACTTGGACCACTTTCAGCCACTTTTATAAAAAATAAATATATAAGAAATAAACCACGCCAAAGTGCGAAAAAGGGGTCAGAAATAGATCTTTTTTTCAAAGCGCTGACATTTTGTTGATTTTCAACTTTTTGTTTTTTTTTTTTTTAAATCTCAAAGTGGTTGAAGCTCCAGGCAATATTATCTTCTTTCATAATCCTTAAAGGAAATTGATTGCAAGCGACTCGGGCGATTTACCTGATCACGCCCAATTGAAAGTGCACGGCGCGCATACTAGGACATCCACCCACGCCACTGGAGCCACATTATCAATTTTTTATTTAAAATTTTTTAAATGTTCTTCAAATGATAACAAATAACTCTAAAAAAACCCGGCGCTAAAATCTTCATTCCTATTGCAAAAAAATTGCTAAAGAAATCCCCCTTTTTCGGCCTTACAGGCAAAACCCTTCCTTGATTAACAGAAATTCTGGTTAAAAACGTGTTAAAGGGGTCCCATCTGAATTTTTACCCCAGTTACCCGGGCGCAGTATATAGGGTTAGTCGGACTCTAGTTCCGCCGTTCTCAGATTAGGGCACAACGTCCTTCGTAATTTCAAGAACTGACAGCTTTCAAATACTACGAGCATGCATTGTAACTTTAAATATTCTACTATGTTTCATATCTGCATGAAAATTACTCATTTAAACGAAATAAATAAATGAATGAAGTTACTTGAAAAATCTTTAGCTTGATTCACTTCTACCTATTAACCTTTAACTGATGTGACTAAAATTTGTCACACAACTGATGTGATCCGGTCTCTCAGACGCCTCGAATAAAATGAATAAAAAAAATAACTCAAATGGTTGAATTTACTTAAATTTTGTCCTAACAATATCGTTGTACTTCTCTTAGGAGCATGTGAATTAGATTGCATGAAAAAAGTATTTTATTCATATTATTTAACTTCAGTACAGAAAAGTAAAAAGCTGTAAAAGTGTTTACAGCTGGGAGTCGCGGGGTCTGGGAGACCGCGTGACATCAGTTAAAGGTTAAATATTCCATTTACAGCAGTTTAATAAAATAATTAGTGAACGACCGAATAGTATTGTCTCGATATTACAGTCATCTTAATAGGAATTATTTCCATACATATCTTTGGTTTTATGCCCTTTTTTGGTTTTTAATTTTCTTCAAAATTTCTGACACTTAATCCTATTGACTATTAGCAGAAGATAAGCTCATATCCAGAAGACACTGCTAGAAAAAAAACTTTTTCAAAGACGTCTGTTTTTCATTTTAAAATTTCTGCACCTTCAAGCTCTTAATGCTTTCTTTTTCCAGGTCATCTGGTGGCCAGTTTCAGATTCCCTGTGCATAGGCGTAACCAGCCTTTTGAACGGGGTGGTGCCCAGACTTTTTAAACTGAACATGCTGGATGCATACAATATCTTATATAGCAAAACCTTCTAAAACGGAAATCCAGGAAACGGGTCGAATTTCCGTTTTAGACAGGTTTTCATCTTAGAAGGTATGATTGTGTGGTATTTCTTTTCAAAAGGGCTCAAACGCGATTTTTGTTTGCGTGAGGAGGGATGAGAAGGAGTTCAAAACATTAAAACTATATCTAATGGTATAAAAAAAAAGATATGTAAGCGTTCTTGCAGCAGTGAGATAAGACAGTGACTAAGTGTGGTCACAAGTGTAAAACCTTTTTGAACCCTAACTTCTTATAAAGATTAAACAAGTAAGAAAAATCATACGTACAGCATAGATTATGAAACACTTTCCAACACTCCCTGAAAGCTTTAACAAAACTTCGTTACTTACAGAAATAAGGTAAATAAAATAACTGAGTAAACATTTAAAAATCTGATTTCAGTAGTTACCGCCTATAGCCAAATATGTATTCCAATTTTTTTGAACAGCCCTGTATTCGATCTGTATGTTGATATATATATATATATATATATATATATTATATAATGGAAAAATTTAATTTAGCAAGAAAATGCATAACAGGTTGAAATTCATCTTTCAGCAATTTATACTAATAGATGGAAACATACTTAAATACTTTTGTACAGCCCTGTAGTTTACCTAGCACCTTTATTGCCACTATTTAGCTAAAATTTAATTCCAACTAAAACACGCTTAAAACTACTGAAATTACATTTCCAGAAATTATCACCCATAGACGGCCATGTATCCAACTCTTTGCGTGGCCCTCTATATCATTTTATCTATATTCTACAAATATTTCTTTGTACACTAAATTCAGTTCAGCGTAAAAATGCATAACTCCTTTAAAACGCACCTTTAAGCAATTTATGCTCATATTCAGTAACCTTTACGAATTCATTTTTGTAGCTCTGTATTTGAACTACAGCATTTATACGCACTTTATAGTATGCATAAATATAGTGAACAAGTAGGTAAGTGTGATCACAGATCGCACAGAAGGTTTAATATTCCTTTCAAAACACTTTATCCTTTTGAAAAATCTGTTAGTTCCACATTTCGCAACCAGGGGCGCACTCTGTTCTAAACAAACCTCTATCCGAACGAAACTCCGTTTTATATACTATCCGTAGACATATTAGTCGAGGGGATTGGGCCGATAGCACACGAGATAAGCAATCGCCTCCTGGCGGTAAAAAGTGGAACTAAAATATGTAAGGCTATGGTGCATAAATGAAAGAATGGTCAAAGGGGTGTCGGCAAAAGTTGGAAAAGTGCTCCCCGGGTGAAAAAGGCGGAGGTTAGAAAAATTGCTTAAAATACACAAGTTAGAGCCCGGAGGAATAAATAATACTTTTGAATAAATAATACTTTTGGTACTTTTTGAAAATTTTATGATTTTCCGTGTGGTCTGAGGTATTCAGCTATACGTATGCAAAAATTCATGTCCTCAACTTAATTAGGGTCTCTCTTAGAAAGAATTGCTTAAATTACATATGTGGTAGCTCAAAGGGTTAAACGTAAGACTTTATCAAGATTTTATGATTTGTCGCCTGGCCTCAAGTGTTCTGCTATAAGTATGCAAAATTTCAAATCTCCTATTTAATAAGGGACTCAGTTAGAAAGAATTGCTTAAAATACGCATGTGGGAGCCCAAAGGGTTAAAGGTACGATTTTTTTTAAATTTTTATGATTTGTTGTATGATATGTGGTGTTCAGCTATAAGTATGCAAAATTTCAAGCCTCCAACCTAATTAGGGCTCACTTAGAAAGAATTGATTAAATTACACATGTGGGAGCCCAAAGGGTTAAATATAAGACTTTTTCAAAATTTTATGATTTGTCGTTTGATTTGAGATGTTCAGCTATAAGTATGTAAAATTTCACGCCTCCAACCTAATTAGGGGTTCACTTAGAAAGAATTGTTTAAAATACACATGTAGGAGCCCAAAGGGTTAAATGTACGACTTTTTCAAAATTTTATGATTTGTCGTATGATGTGCGGTGTTCAGCTATAAGTATGCAAAATTTCAAGTCTCGAACATGCATAGTTTCTGAGAACGGACTCTGTGACAGACGGACAGACAGACAGAGGAGCGAGACGAATAGGGTTTCGTCAGATGAACGAAACCCTAAAAAAGCGCATATCATAATTTAAAATGCATTTCGAGCAATCATTACTAATATACAGTAATTCGGATACAATATCGTATCTGAAATCTTTTCAAATACACCGCAAACAATTTCCCCTGTATCATTATGAACGGAATTCTTTTGTGTGGCCCTGTAAATGAATAATAACTATTCTTTTCATCGTATATTCTACAGAATGTATATTTTAGTGTACTTGATAAATGCATATGAATTTTATTATGTTTGAAAGCATGTAATATCATTTAAAACCATTTTAAACGATTTTTTCCCATAGGCCGTAATGTAACGGAAAACTTTTGACTGTCCCTGTAAATGAACTAAACATGCTAGAAACTTTATTTGAAATAGGGATCGTGCTATGGTAGAGGTTACTAACATCCAAAAATTTCAGAACGATCCAACTATATTTACGAGAGTTAGAGCGCGGACAGACGGATAGACAGCCAGACGGACAGACAAACCGGAGTCATAAACGCTTTTCAACTTTGTTGGAAAGTGTTAAAAAGGCCTTTAACCATGCTGGAAACTTCTATAGGCACAGGGAACGCTGCATGAAATTTTGCCGGATGATAAATCTCAGATAATACATGCGGTACACCTGTACATACGCACGAAAGTTTTTCAGAATGTGACTCCATCACTTCTTAGGGATCACCGGAGGGACCCAAGGAATTTTGGAGGAAAGCCTATATAAATAATTATTATAATATTATAAATAATTATAATATTCATTAATACCGTAATTTCCGGCCTATAATCCGCGGATCAAACAATCATGTTTCGACCCAGAAATTTTATTTCATTATTGAAGTTAAATATTTATCGCGATTTAACAAGTTACGTTTTATGAAACAAGATTTCTGGGTCCGAACATAATTGTTTGATCCGCGGATTACAGGCCGGAAATTACGATAATTCATATTTTTACTTCAGAATGTGTAGAATATATTAGGTAAAACAGGTCATGACAATATACACTAAATTTTATCAAGATGATACAAATTATACTATCATGATGCGACTATAATAATAAAGATAGGTACTAGTCTGTCTCTCTGTGTATGTGTACGCGCGCGCGCTGAACTCTAAAGAAACAATGCAGCCGCACAGCCGTGAGATTTGACAGGATCTGTATGCCTGAACTCATGCATATCGAAGATAATTTCTGGAATTTTTCAATTAATTTTTTATGCGAATTTTTTCGCATTTTGCGGCAATTTTTTCAAATTAGTAAAAAAGAATCCTATTTCAATATTTTATCCAGTAAACTTGTCTTCTTTTCAATAAAGTGTTTTCGAGATTCTTACAGCGATTTTTCCATTTTTAACAATTTTTTAATGTTATTTTTAGAGGGTTTTTTTCGCATTTCGCGATGATTTTTTTTTCAACATTCCTAAAAGGAATCCGGTTTAAATCTTTTACCCAAATAGTTAATTTCGTTCCCTCTGGTTTTTAAAATCTTTTCCGAATTTTTTATGCGATTTTTAGCGGGTGTTTTCGTGCTTTGAGGCGATTTTTTGACTTTTTTTGAAACAGAAAAAATTCTCTAGTAATTTTTGCAATTGCCGTGATTGAATTCGAATTGGAATAATGTCAAATCAGTTCTTATAAGAAAGCTGAAAATTTAATTTTGCTCGAAATAAAACGAGACAGAAGAGGTCGTAGCTTGCTCGGGAGTACGTTTCTGAAGGCAGCCCCCCCCCCCCCTCCCAATACAAGATTTGTTTAATTCTATGTTCGTTTAAAAAAACCAACCAACGAATTTCCTCTAGTAATGAAGTTTTCTTTGGGGTACAGGCTTTTTTTATTATTTTTATGCCATTTCTTAAAATCAATTCGTGAATCGGTCCCTGAAGAATTTGAGAATTTCTTCAAACGATCGGGGAAAAATATCGGGAATTTCGATAAAAGAGTGCAAAAAGTAATCGCCAGTTTCGTCAAAAGATTGCGGAAAAAAATTATGAATTTCGATAAACGATTGATGAAAAATTTTTGCACATTTCGTCAAAATGTCGCGGAAAAGAGTAGAGAATTTTGTAAATTGATACGAAAAAATGTCGAGAATTTTCCCGATCGGTCGAGCAATACTATCGCGAATTTCGACAAATGATCTCCCTGTAAAAAAACCGCTTTCGTCAATCAGTCGCAACAGAAAATAAATTTCGTCAAAGGATCGCGGTAAAAACGAGAATTTCGTCAAAGGATCGTAGAAAGAAAGCGCGAATTTTATCAAAAGAATGCGGAAAGAAAAAGCGAATTTCATCGAAGGATCGTGCTAAAAAAATGCCAATTTCGTCAAAATATCGCGGTAAAAAATGCGAATTTCGTCAAAGGATTGTGGTAAAAAACACAAATTTTGTCAAAGGTTAGCGGTGAAAAGGGCAGATTTCGACAAAAAAAATCACGTAGAAAAACGGGAATTTCGTCAAACGATTCTGGAAAAAAATCGTAAATATCATGAAATGATCGCAGAATAAAATCGCGAATTCGGTCAAATTTTACTGCACTGGGCTAAAAGATTGAAACCGGGTTCCTTTTCCTACTTTCAAAAGAACGCTGCAAAACGAGAAGAAACTCTAAAAATCGTATAAAAATTTTCAGAGGAAAAAAATTACTATATTGACTTGAAAGACAGCAACCATATTCTTTTTACGAATGTCAAAAAATGGCCGCGAAACACGAAATTCAACCAATCAACCAACCTCCAGGTTAATTTGAATTTTATGTGCTAATATTTTTCATTTTCAAAGGAGGCAGGTTCAGTGTAACCCCCCCCCCCCCCAATCCCCTTTCCCCCCGGCTAATCGAATTTTAGAATTATTGTTTCACATCTGCATTCCATTTCAAATTTTTTTGCTTCTCTCTAGACTTTAAACTACGAAAGCAAAAAGACAAATAGTTTCTAGTTCGTTAAGAACTTGCGTTAATTTCTCATGAAATTGCAAAAACATGCAATAGAAGGAACGGCTTTAAAAAAAATTTCCAAGAAACAAAAGACGTCAAAGTGGAATTATAAAGCCATCTTTTTGACTTACTAGACCAGGGACGGCGAACCTATGGCACGCGTGCCGTGGCTGGCACGCGAAAGGATATATTTGGCACGCCGTTAATTTAAGTTCTAAATCAAATTTCAGTCAAACTCCCCAAAATTCTGAAATTCATTATTCTTTTTTTATTAATACACGAACTTGACTTAAAATGACTTTTTTTTTTTTTTTTTTTAATAATTAGTACTTGTGCACTTGTCATATGATTGAACTACATGCTCAGAAACATCCCCCCACCCCACACACTTTTTCGATTTCGTTATGTGGCGCCCATGATTTTCATAAAAAGAGAGAGAAATCTAACAAATCAAATATTTTTTGCATTAATGTTTCTGAAATTCCTGCATTATTTAACCATTTAACGCATCTTTATCTGCACTCTGAACATGAGGCTTTTGTTGCAATTTTCTAATTAATTAGTCAGTTAAAATGACAAAAATTTTATTAACTGCGGGTATGTTATCCATATTTACCGTAATCTAATAATAAATATAACTTTGATTCATTATTTGGGGGGGGCGGGATGGGGGGTTGTTGGCACGCCATGGTCATTTGGAAATTTTTTTGGAAAAAATTGGCACGTGGATGTGAATAGGTTCGCCGACCCTGTACTAGACTAATACAGATTCTTGTAAATGTTCTAGTTTTAAAAAAGATAAACAACATAATTTTCTTTAAAAAGAAAAGAAAAGAAAGAAAGAAAAGAACGAGGGTTTCATTTTTTATCACATTTCAAAACTTAGGGTGTTAGTTTTTTGAACTAAACTAATTTGCTAAACTAATTGAACTCTGCTTTCACTTCTTCTTTTTTCTTTTGTTGATTTCGATTTTTTCAAATAACTGTGCTTGAGTCTGCGGAAGCGGGGGGGTGCCCGGGCACCCAGGGCATCCCCCCTGGTTACGCCTATGCTGTGGAATAAGATGATTCTACAATAATGCGCTTAAATAGCCGTAAGTGATATAGTTCACCATATAAACTTGTCAAAGGCTCAAAGTCGAGATTAATTAGCGTCCCGCAAGGAAAGTGGATTTGAATCATGTGGTTCCTGGGGTTCGTGATTCTGTTTCTTATCTCAGTTCGACGAAGCAATTTGAGCAATATTAGCTTGAAGGCAGTTCCATTCTTATAAAGAAAAGAAGCCGATGTCTGCATGAGAAAATTTCAGCGCCCTTGAATATATTTTTTAACGCAACGAAGAATCCTTTCTCGAACCGGCCCCAGCCTAGCTATAAAAAATGTAAAAGAAAAAAAACGCAGAATATAAAATAGTTTTTATCGGTTGTGGAATATTTTGCAATCTTCTCTCGCGGGCCTCTCTTAGCCAGGCGGGCGCCGCGAAGGATCACGTGACGTTTGAGAGAATTGATATTAAAAAACATTTTTTCTTTCTTGTTCCCTTTTTTAGTTGGTTTTGTGAATGTGAATCTTGAACGCAGCAGATAAATAAGCTGCGTATAGGTTTTTTATCGTGGTCTTCTATTAGAAGAAATAGTTTCTGAAGTATTAATTGTTTTAAAAGCATTTCTCTTGTTTATAGCTCAGTTTAAATGTGAATCTCGAAAGTAGCATGCTGGCTGTGTATTTCTTGTTCTTCCGAAAAGGGAGAAATAAATATTCTTGAACATATAAAAGAAATTATCTGGAATTCCTAGTGAGGAATAGCAAATATTATTCATATGTTTTCGTTGTATATACTGTAAATATTTATAAGTGTAAATATACAAAGTTTTTAATCATCCTGTGCTTGACTTGGACTTATACTGAACAACACCAGCGCCATTTTCTGTTGTGAAATATGTTTTATTATTTTAATGTGATTTTACATGAATCGTGAAGTTTTAATCTAATAAGCTCTCCCAAATATGATTTAAAAATATCTTGAATCGTGAAGTCTATAATTAAGCTCTCCCAACCTTGGATTTAAATTGTGATCACCTGAAATTTCATGGAATATATATGAAGATTATTCTTCAGGTTTTGGTGCCGAAACCCGGGAAAAAGGTAAGAAATACCTTTATTATTCTGCATGACTGTTGATTTCTTGAAAATATACATTTTTCATGATAATTTATTTTGAAAACTGAATTTAATTTTAAACATGGATAAGACAGATAAACTTAAAAGTAAAAGAGCTACTGTTCGTGCA
The DNA here is from genome assembly GCA_963932465.1 of Maratus speciosus. Taxonomy (NCBI): domain Eukaryota; kingdom Metazoa; phylum Arthropoda; class Arachnida; order Araneae; family Salticidae; genus Maratus; species Maratus speciosus. Next base: position 343,420,920 of record OZ010788.1, read on the forward strand.
GCCATTACGAAATTAATCACAAAATGTGATACATTATTATCTGTTGATATTGATAAGACTGATTGCGATTCTTTAATGGAATCGTTAGAGCTCGTAAATGAAAAGGAAGCTCAACTAAAGGAGTTAGATTCCGAAATGGATGAGCTAATTCAGGAAAAAACTGAATATGAAAAAGAACTAAAATCGGTAGAAGAATATTCTGAAAAAATATCCAGTTTGAAATTTAAAATTAAGATGAGGCTTAAAAAATGTAAAATCGAAACTGAACCAAAAGTTTTACTAGAATCAAGTAACGGTTCAAAAATCGGTAGTAAGCCAGTTTCGGCAGTGAAGCTTCCTAAACTTAAAATAGAAAAATTTTCTGGTGATGCAAGCCAGTTCTTAGAATTTTTTAATTTATTTACTAGTGCGATAGATTCAAACGAATCGTTATCAAAAATTGAAAAATTCCAATATCTCAAATCCTTGTTGTCTGGTCCTGCATATAATATTGTATCTGGTTTTGAACTGACAGATCAAATTATTCTACTTGTTTAAAATTGTTAGAAGAGAGGTATGGTAAGCGGGAAAATATCATAAACTGTTACATGAATAAAATTCTAAATCTTGAACCAGTGAAATCCTCTAACAATGTTGCTTCTTTAAGAAAGTTGTATGATAATATTGAAACGTGTATGAGAAATCTTGATGTGTTAGGAGTAACATCAGGCTCCTATGGCCATTTATTACTACCCTTATTACTGAGATTATTACCCGAAAATTTGATACTAGATTTTCATCGAAAACGTGACCCCGATAAGGACTGTGAAGTCACCGATTTAATAAATTTTATTAAAACGGAATTAAGATGTCGTGAAGCTACTAATTTAGTAAACAATTCCCAAACCAAGACTTATGAAAATTCTAAAACTAAATATGAAAATCCTTCAAGTAAATATCAAAATTTTCCGCAAAAGAAAAATATAGCTTCTGTGAAAACACTAGAACCAGAACTTCTAGACATAATGAGAACAAGAGGCTTTAAGCCTGCTGATACAGGTCTTGAACAGGAAATAAATATTTTGCTAGGGTCTGACTTTTTGTGGAAAATATTAAAGGGAATCGAGGGAAAATTGACAAAAGAATTATACGTTGCAGAAACTATTTTCGGTCATACGGTGCAAGGGCAGATAGAGTCGAATAAAAAAGAAGTAGCTTGTTTGCGTGTTTCAGTTGAAAATATAAATACCCAACTGAAAGCATTTTGGGATCTTGAATCAATTGGCATTGCTGAAAGCAATGAAAAGAACATTACCGATCATGAGGTAATAAAAGAATTTAAAGAAAATCTAAAATTCGTAAATGGGCGTTGTGAAGCAAAATTATTGTGGAAAGATTCTCGCGAATTACTTAGAAATAATCTTGAAGTAGCAAAGAAGCGGTTTTCTAGTTTAGAAAATAAATTTTTGAAAAACGATTCTTTATTTAAAGAATATAACTCCATTTTGCTAGAGCAGTTTAATGAGGGTGTAATAGAATTGTGCACCGAGAAACATTCTAATAATTCCTATTACATGCCACACAGACCTGTTATCCGTGACGACAAAACTACAACAAAAATGCGCATAGTCTATGATGCTTCTTCCAAATATGGTGATTCTCTATCATTAAACGAATGTTTGTATCATGTCCCTAACTTGAATTCTAATGTTTTAGATGATGAAAATATTCCTGTTTCGTGTTTCGAACCCCCAAATACTTCCTTGAAAATTTTAGGATTGATCTGGAACAATACAGAAGATAAATTAGGACTAGAATTACGACCCTTGTTAGAAAAAATAAATAACGATTCTTCTACGAAACGCAGTGTTTTGAAAATTGCAACTATGTTATTTGATTCAGCCGGATTTATTGCCCCTTTTGTTTCTGGTGAACTAGAAAATGATTGGAAAAATTGGCTTTCAGAAATCCCTGATCTCGCTCACTTGAAAATTCCCTGGCAGTATTTTAGCAACCTGATCATGGAAAAGGAGCATCTCCAGTTGCATATTTTTCCTGGTGCTAACCCTAATGTGTATGTTCCTGAATTTCTTTCCTTGCCCGAAGATCAGTGCCCTAGCGTTAAAATTGTTGCTACACAATTACCTGATGTTTCTAAAGAGAAGTCTCGAAAATCAGCAACCATTTCTTGTGTTGTTCAAACAAATAAAGCTGATGAAATTCCTATTTTTAATCTTGAAAAATATAGCTCCCTAAAGAAATTGTATCGAGTAACTGCTTGGCTATTTAGATTTATTTCTAATATAAAATTAAAGATAGAGAAAAGAGATTTTTCAGAATTATCAGCTGAGAAAATTTTACATGCTGAAAATTTTTGGTTAAAGCTAGTGCAGGAAGAAAGTTTCCCTGAAGTTATTAAAAGCTTGAAATGTAGCAAGAGTATCCCTAAAGAATTGAATCTTCTACAGTTAATTCCTATGTTGTCAGATGAAGTTTTGCTGTTGGTACGAGGACGGTTACAAAAGTCTGATTCCTCATTTTATGAAAAACATCCCCTTGTGATTCCTGCAAAACATAAATTGACTGAAATAATCGTGAAAGATGCACATGTAAAAGTTTTTCATTCAGGAATGTCGAGGACATTAGTACAAACTCATAAAAAGTTTTGGATTTTAAAATCTAGACAGTGCATAAAATCAATCCTAAACAAATGTGCAATCTCCAAGAACTTTAGTGTTCGCCCTGGTCAACTAGTTATAGCAACTCTAAAGCATATCTTGTGTTTACCTGCAACCAAGGAATCCTTAGTGAAACGCTTCCGTTTGCGCGAGACTCTTCTGAATCATTTTTGGAAGCGCTTGCAAAATGAGTATCTTCTCAACTTACAATCTTGCTCACTACACGGACCAGAATAAAACTTCTGACTTTGAAATATATGATGTGATTTTTATGCATATGAACATGTATCAAGAACTTTCTGGAAGTTAGGTATTTGTGGACAGAGATTTAAAAAAAAAAAAAAAATGAGGTCTTATGAACTGAAGGCAAATAATTCCATCATTAAAAGACCTATTGATTCTTGTGTATAATTTAGAAGTGAAAAACTCTGAACTTTTTTATTAATAGAACTGAAAAAAAAAAACTTTCATTTTATTAAGAGACTAAAAAACTCTCATGGACATTTGACTAAACAAATCTTGAACTCTTTTTGTTATTGACTTTAAAAAAAAAGATTTTTATTTTTTTTCACTTAAAAAAAAAAAAAAAAAATGTTTCTTGTTTGATAATATTTCTAATTTTTAGTTTAATTTTTTTTGTGATGAATATTCTAGAAAAGTTGTATAGATTTAAATTGTTCTTTCTATTTTTAGTAGCAGAAACATCTTGGCTAATTTTTTAAATTGTTTATTATTTTATTGAAGCCCAGTATGTAAGTATATATTTTGATTTTGTATTGTATTTATGTATAGTGTAACTGATAATTTTTTAGAATAATTTTTATTTCTACTTTAATTATTTGAATCCCCATTTTGATGAACCCTTGTTCATCGGGGGGGGGGGGGGGAGTTTGTGGAATATTTTGCAATCTTCTCTCGCGGGCCTCTCTTAGCCAGGCGGGCGCCGCGAAGGATCACGTGACGTTTGAGAGAATTGATACTAAAAAACATTTTTTCTTTCTTGTTCCCTTTTTTAGTTGGTTTTGTGAATGTGAATCTTGAACGCAGCAGATAAATAAGCTGCGTATAGGTTTTTTTATCGTGGTCTTCTATTAGAAGAAATAGTTTCTGAAGTATTAATTGTTTTAAAAGCATTTCTCTTGTTTATAGCTCAGTTTAAATGTGAATCTCGAAAGTAGCATGCTGGCTGTGTATTTCTTGTTCTTCCGAAAAGGGAGAAATAAATATTCTTGAACATATAAAAGAAATTATCTGGAATTCCTAGTGAGGAATAGCAAATATTATTCATATGTTTTCGTTGTATATACTGTAAATATTTATAAGTGTAAATATACAAAGTTTTTAATCATCCTGTGCTTGACTTGGACTTATACTGAACAACACCAGCGCCATTTTCTGTTGTGAAATATGTTTTATTATTTTAATGTGATTTTACATGAATCGTGAAGTTTTAATCTAATAAGCTCTCCCAAATATGATTTAAAAATATCTTGAATCGTGAAGTCTATAATTAAGCTCTCCCAACCTTGGATTTAAATTGTGATCACCTGAAATTTCATGGAATATATATGAAGATTATTCTTCATCGGTGTTCTTGTAGGCGCCCTTTCATCTGGTTGGCGCCCCGTGCGGTGGCACACTTCGCGCACGCCTTGGGCCGGCCCTGCATACACCAGTTCTCTACACGCAATTACTATGTCCGTAGACCTCCTGGAAAGCGATTCGATGAACGTTACACTTTACAGACTATTAAGCACTCCCCAAGTGTCATGATTTTGGGTGGAATGTCAGTGAATGGAACGGCTGCATTGTTCTTCCTACCACCAGGAACGACTATAAATGGCAAAAAATACGTGGATTTGTTGAAGGAGAAGTTAGAATTACACATGGCCATTCATAAATGCACAATTTTTAAGCATGATGGTGCACCATGTCATCGCTCTAAAATTGTTACTCAGTTCTTGAAGACGAAGAAAATTCAAATCCTTGACTGGCTTGTAAGCAGTCCCGATTTGAATCCAATTGAAAACTTATGGACTCTCTTAAAGCACAAGGTCTCTGAGAAACAACCAACAAGTGCTAAGGAACTGGAAAAAGCAATTAAGGATGTTTGGGTGAAAGAATTATCAGCTGCATACCGCCGAAGTCTGGTAGAGAGCATACCAAAACTTTTGCAGGCCGTAGTAAAAGCTAACGGCGGACCAACAAAATATTGATTTTTCTGTAAAATTTGTGTTTAATGTATGTGATTTATATGCGTAGAAATGTAATATTCATGTAATAAACGGAGTTTATAATTTTACTAACGAGTAAATATTCAATTTATTGTCTGGATCTTAATTTTGAGTGGTGGTCCTAAATTTATGGCCACGACTGTAAATCAGTCTGATTTTAAGGTTTCATTTTAGAAAATAAATCAAATTGATTAATAAATTTAAATTTAAAATGTGCAGCAATTATTTAGGTACCGTAAGCAAAGTTAAAGATTTATGTCTCTTGATAGGTACAGCATCCCAAAATAAGTCAAAATTTTTGCATAAGCCATGCGAAAGACATCATTTTTATTTCATAAATAGAAAGCCCAAAGGGTTAACTTTTATTTAAAACAAAAGGAAATTGAAAATTTTATTTGCCTTTTTGTGTAGAGCCTTTTTCGTAAAATCACAAAAATTTGGAAAAATAAACATAACTTTCAACTTTGGTTTAAGTTTTTGACCCTAAATATTTAAAATTAATTTTTTAAATATTTTTTTATTAAAATCTGCATCTTTTTATGCACTTACGGTGGTATTTTTAAGACGATTCGCATTTTAGATCCAGAGAAACAATTTTTTGAAAATGGAACTGCAGTCTAAAAATACAGACTCAGAAATATGCGATTTGAGAAAAATCCAAAAATTGGACCCCCATATCTCACAAACTATGAGGTCTAGGAAGGAAAAATTTCTGATGTATTCATATCATGATAGAATTAGTATATACACCGAGTTTCATCCAAATCCCTGGGGGTCGGGTTACAAGGTCTGGTTGAATTGACATGAATGACTCTTATTCCAAAAAGTATTCTTCTAATAAAAATTAGTCATGAAAATATCACTTGGCATATTTGAACTATTGCGCGAGCAAAGCCGCGGGGTTTGCTAGTAGTGTATAAATAAATAGTATTTATGACTTTTCAGGCTTTGAATTATAATTATTTCTATTTTTTTTTATTTTTTTTTTACGAATATTTCATAAAACTGTCTTTTTACGAATGTCAGAACATTACATTTTTTCCTCTGCATATTAAAAGTTCCAAGTTTTTCATAATAGATCCAAATCGTTTCTTATTTTTTTGTATTTATATGTCACTTGAAATTTTACATGAATGCTTTTATTTTAAAACTACTTTATTCGCAGAATTTGTATTTCCTTTGGCATACTCAGGTATTTAAAACAAATGAATCCATGTTTATTTTAAATTACATTTAATTCTCAAAAAATCATTTTTTACTTTAAAAAATGCTGATAATTATTCAACTTGTGTTAACAATTATGTAAATTTGTCATTTATACGTTTTTCCCTCAGTAATACATTGTGGTATATTCATACAGTTCTCATGTGCGTCTTTTGTAAGAATAGCCCGCAAAATATTTTATTTTCCGAGGGCCCAAAAAAGTTTATGATCGGGCCTTGCACAGATGAAGGTCTTATTAAACATGCATACCTTACATAAAATAATATATATATATATATATATATATATATATATAGTATATATATATATCATTCGCTGTCATTGTACTTCCGTTCATCAGATCTCTGCACACCGTGGTATTTTTGCTGAGATTTCCACAAAAAAATTGCAGCATGTAATTTAGCTTACATATTTTCTTAAATTGTTTACAGCAGATGATGGCTGGTTCATCTATAAGAACTGTATGTCGTCTTTGTCTTATCTGTAAAAAAAAAATTATTTACAATTATAAAATGTATTTTCCTATAAACATATAGACTGATTTACTTTTTTAATTGGTTTTGCTTCTTTATTTTGGAAATTTATTATTTCAAAAAGTTTAACAAGTTTTGCAAACGCAGTTTGATTTGCAAAGTGCAAATTAGTGTATGATAATTTTAATATTTATAAATGTATTTTGTATTTTAAATATTTTTTTCAAAATACGTGTATTTTGAATTTTGTATTTCTTAAATTTGAAAAGTATTTTGTATTTGATATTTTAGGCATTAAAACAAATATATTTTGTATTTTGTATCGAAAATGGTTTTTAGGGTTTCGTTCATCTGACGAAACCCTATTCGTCTCGCTCTTCTGTCTGTCCGTCCGTCTGTCTATCCGTCTGTCTGTCCGTCTGTCTGTCTGGCACAGAGCCCGTTCTCAGAAACTATATATGTTGGAGACTTGAAATTTTGCATACTTATAGCTGGACATCTCAGATCAAACGACAAATCATAAAATTTTGAAAAAGTTGTACATTTAACCCTTTGGGCTCTACATGTGTATTTTAAACAATTCTTTCTATGTGAGCCCCTATTTAGGTTGGAGGCCTGAAATTTTGCATACTTATAGCTTAATACCTCACATCAAACGTCAAACTATAAAATTTTCAAAAAGTCGTACATTTAACCCTTTGGGCTCCCACATTTGTATTTTAAACAATGCTTTCTAAGGGAGCCCCTAATTAGGTTGGAGAAGTGAAATTTTGCATACTTATAGCTGAACACCTCACATCAAACGACAAATGATAAATTTTGAAAAAGTTGTAAATTTAACCCTTTGGGGGTCACACATGTGTATTTTAAACAATCCTTTCTAAGTGAGCCCCTAATTAGGTTGGAGGCATGAAATTTTGCATACCTATAGCTGAACACCATCATGCGACAAATCATAAAATTTTGAAAAAGTCGTACATTTAACCCTTTGGGCTCCCACATGCGTATTTTAAGCAATTCTTTTTAACTGAGCCCCTTATTAAATTGGAGATTTGAAATTTTGCATACTTATAACAGAACACCTGAGGCCAGGCGACAACTCATAAAATCTTGAAAAAGTCTTACGTTTACCCCTTTGAGCTAACACATATGTATTTTAAGTAATTCTTTCTAAGTGAGCCCCTAATCAGGTTGGAGGCGTGAAATTTTCCATACTTATAGCTGAACACCTCACATCAAACGACAAATCATAAAATTTTGAAAACGTCGTACATTTAACCCTTTGGGCTCCCCCATGTGTATTTTAAACAATTCTTTCAAAGTGAGCCCCTAATTAGGTTAGAGGCGTGAAATTTTGCATACTTATAGCTGAACAACTCACATCAAACGACAAATCATAATTTTTTCAAAAAGTCGTACATTTAACCCTTTGGGCTCCCCCATGTGTATTTTAAACAATTCTTTCAAAGTGAGCCCCTAATTAGGTTAGAGGCGCGAAATTTTTCATACTTATAGCTAAACAATTCACATCAAACGACAAATCATAAATTTTTCAAAAAGTCGTACATTTAACCCTTTGGGCTCCCACATGTGTATTTTAAACAATTCTTTCTAAGTGAGGCCCATTTAGGTTGGAGGCGTAAAATTTTGCATACTTATAGTTGAACACCTCACATCAACTTACAAACCATACAATTTTGAAAAAGTCGTACATTTAACCTTTTGGGATCCCACATGTGTATTTTAAACGATTCTTTCTAAGTGAGCCCCTAATTAGGTTGGAGGCGTGAAATTTTGCATACTTATAGCTGAACACTTCACATCAAATGACAAACCATAAAATTTTGAAAAAGTCGTACATTCCGTTTGGGCTCCCACATGTGTGTTTTAAACAATTCTTTCTAAGAGAGCCCCTATTTAGGTTGGAGGCCTGAAATTTTTCATACTTATAGCTGAACAATTCACATCAAACGACAAATCATAAATTTTTCAAAAAGTCGTACATTTAACCCTTTGGGCTCCCACATGTGTATTTTAAACAATTCTTTCTAAGTGAGGCCCATTTAGGTTGGAGGCGTAAAATTTTGCATACTTATAGTTGAACACCTCACATCAAATTACAAACCATACAATTTTGAAAAAGTCGTACATTTAACCTTTTGGGATCCCACATGTGTATTTTAAACGATTCTTTCTAAGTGAGCCCCTAATTAGGTTGGAGGCGTGAAATTTTGCATACTTATAGCTGAACACTTCACATCAAATGACAAACCATAAAATTTTGAAAAAGTCGTACATTCCGTTTGGGCTCCCACATGTGTGTTTTAAACAATTCTTTCTAAGAGAGCCCCTAATTAGGTTGGAGGCGTGAAATTTTGCATACTTATAGCTGAACACCATCATGCGACAAATCATAAAATTTTGAAAAAGTCGTACATTTAACCCTTTGGGCTCCCACATGCGTATTTTAAGCAATTCTTTCTAACTGAGCCCTTTATTAAATTGGAGATTTGAAATTTTGCATACTTATAGCAGAACACCTGAGGCCAGGCGACAAATTATAAAATCTTGAAAAAGGTCTTACGTTTAACCCTTTGAACTACCACATATGTATTTTAAGCAATTCTTTCTAAGAGAGCCCCTAATTAAGTTGGAGACATGAATTTTTGCATACGTATAGCTGAATACCCCAGACCGCACGAGAAATCATAAACTTTTCAAAACGTCTTATATTATTTACTCCTCCGGGCTCTAACTTGTGTTTTAAGCAATTTTTCTAACCTCCGCCCTTTTCACCGGGGGCACCTTTCCAGCTTTTGCCGACACCCCTTTGACCATTCTTTCATATTATGCACCATAGCCTTACATATTTTAGTTCCACTTTTTACCGCCAGGGGCGCCTACTTATCTCGGGTGCTATGGGCCCAATCCCCTCGACTAATATATCTACGGATAGTATGTAAAATGGAGTTTTGTTCGGATAGAGGTTTGTTTAGAATAGAGTGCGCCCCTGGTTGCGAAATGTGGAACTAACAGATTTTACAAAAGGACAAAGTGTTTTGAAAGAAATATTAAACGAAACCCTCTGTGCGATCTGTGATCACACTTACCCATTTGTTCATTGTATTCTGCCCAACTCTGGAACAGACAGACATACAAACACTTCTCCAGCCATAAACACTTTTCACCGTTGTTGGGAAATGTTGGGCAGGAACAGATACTATATTTGATATAAGACGTAATTTGATATATGACTGCTTTTGAGAGCTAATTTACGTTAGAAAGCTACTTATAGTTTTATAGGGTTAAATGGAGGTCATCAAAGTCAAGATTAGAAACAAATTAACAGATTAGGATGTTCCTTAATAATTAAGCACTCACTAATATAATTAGTATAACCTACTCTAAAAGCCTTAGCTCCAGTTTCAAGGCGAAAAGGAAAATGCACTCCTAAGAGACATCTTTTCGCTAAATTCCACCGCAGGAAAGGCCAATTTGGAGTACCACCTTGTGCAGCTATGTGTTCATCATCATCGGAAAAACAAACATATACGTATTCTGTAATGCTAATAAAATGAAAATATTTTTTTAGTTTTAAAAATTCTAACTTTTCATTTTTCTTCTTAATAGTTAATACTAAATAAATTATTTGAATATAAAAGTCAACTAGCGGCATATTATATTTTTTTAATAAATTCAAGGCTATAAGATAAGACGCGAAAAGGTCTTGAAGCAATGATGAAGTGCAAACAGGACAGTAACCTGTCAGCGAAGACAAGGAAGGCTTTGAAAGTTTTTAGTGGAGCTAATTCGAGGCTTATATTTTTTTTCCTCTACTTTAATGATAAATAAATATACTCGCTATCATAAAACTTTTTATTAAAAAATTTTTTATCTTTTAAATTTAGTACAAATGATATTATTATTAAAAGATTATGAACTCGAGAGATGGCTCAAGAAGTAGCTAGGGGGGAGGGGGATCAGCCTATCCTGCTCCCATCTGGTTACGGATTTGAGGAGAAAGCCCCGCCTTAGTTTCAAATTAAAGTTCAAATAAAAATCATTACGCTATACTAGGGGTGCACAACCTTTTTAAGAGAAGGGCCACTTACAAAAATTTCTCGCGTTGTCGAGGGCCACATCAGTAACACGCTACATCAGTAATCAGAATTGTATTTCGGGGAAGTGATCTGTACATGATCTGTACATCTGTACGGAAGTGATCTGTGAAGTAGGCTATAATATGGTTTCAAAGGGGGAGGGGAGTTTTACCCCTCTAGGTTCACCTACTTAGTCAGCATATCCAATCCAGTTGGCAGGGATATATCAACAGTTTTCGTTTGTTTATATAACAGAGGTATAGCAAGGATTATTTAGAAGGAGTGATAATATTCCTTGACTTTTTCGGAGGAGTAAATTTTGTTTTATGAAAAGTACTAAAAAACAAATATAGGTATGAAAGTGGCTGGTGCCGATGAAAATGTGAACTTTATGAATGAAGGTAGGAGTTGCCGATCAACAAAATTCGCGATCTTTCCGCGCCTGTTTGACGAAATTCGCAATTTTTCCACGCCCAATCGACGAAATTTGCAATTTTTCCGCACCTGATCAACAAAATTTTATATTTTTCCGTGACCGATCGACGAAATTTTATATTTTTTCGCGACCGATCGACGAAATTCACGTTTTTACTTACCCATCATACGTAGTATAGGGTAAGTCTTGTAATCGTTTTAAAAATCAGAAAAAAAATTGACGGATTTACACGTTTCAGACACTGGAGATTCCGAAAACATATTTTTAGAAAAAAAAAATTGCCGTCCGTCTGTATGTGTGTGTGTCTGTAAATGCTCTATCTCCCGAACAAATTGAGATAGTGACTTGAAATTCGGTGTGTACTTAGGAAGTAACAATGGGAAGAATCCTATTGAATATCAGTAACCTCGATTATCCGGAACTTTTTTTCGGACTCTCGAAATATTCGTTCTGATAAAAGGTATACAAAAATTTTCGAAATTGTTTATTTGAAGGAGTGAATATAAAAGACAATAAAGAAACATAAATTTTGCATCATGAATGAACTCGATCGGATAATTAGTTGTCGAGATATTTGTAATTCTATTTTTCACACTCTTCGGTTGTTCATGACCCTGTATTTCATTCAAATTTCAATTCAAAGATATATTTTAATTGGAAATGAGACGCTTAATCCGACGCAGTAAACTGTTAGTTAATATTATTATAATTTTTCGAGTTATAAGGATGTTTCTTTTACGCAATTTGATTCTACATGATTATCCTGCCAACCAAAAAACTGTCACCAAATTATAAGTTTAGATGCCAATAATAGCTTATCGTAAATGTCAAGCATTTAATGCATCTCCATACCTATAAGGGGGTTACCATAGGGGTAACCTGTGCTGTCGCCAAATGCCGCCAAGTTTGTCGCCAAAAGGGAAGCCAAATTGGCGGTATCTCTAATATTTCGCCAAAATCCCATAGCCTTCCATTGTAAACCTATAGTGTTTACTTGATTACAGAAAATCAACAAATTGAGATATTTTAATGCAACAAAAAGTAATATTAGCTTAAGGGATTACATTAATCTTATACTATAATGCGATCAAAAATTGTGTGTGTTTATGTAAATTTTATCTTAAAAACGGCTCTAACGATTTTGACTAAATTTTGTATTTTACCAATTTCGGGCATGAGAAAACCAATGGGCTAGGTCATATGTTCGAGAAAATTCGATTAGTGGGTCATTTTGGGTCATAATGGGTCAAGATCAAGCTAATTTATCTAAAAGACGGCTCAATAGATATTGACTAAATTTTATATCCAACCGTTTTTGGGCACGAGAAAACTATTGGGATAGGTCACATGTTCGAGAAATTTCGATTAGTGGGTCATTTTTGGGTCACTTCGGGTCAAGCTAATATTATCTAAAAAATGGCTCTAACGATTTTGACTAAATTTTGTAATCTACTGTTTTGGATTACGAGAAGACCAATGGGCTAAGTCACATGTTAGAGAAAATTCGTTTAGTGGTTCATTTTTGGGTCACTGTGGGTGATGCAAAGTTTATCTAGAAAACTGTTCTAACGATTTTGACGAAATTTTGTATTCTATCGTTTTCGGGCACGAGAATACTATTGGGCAAGCTCACATGTTCAAGAAAATTCGATTAGTGCGTCATTTTGGGTCACAATGGGTCAAGGTCAAGCTAATTGAATCTAAAAAAAAACCTCAAAACATTTTGACAAAATTTTGTAATATACCGTTTCCGGGCATGAGATGACCATTGTGCTAAGTCACATATTCGAGAAAAATCGATTAGTGGGTCATTTTTGGGTCACTGTGGGTCAGGGAAAGTTTATCTAGAAAACGGCTCTAAAGATTCTGACTAAATTTTATATTCTGTTATTTTCGAGCACGAGAATACCATTGGGCTAGGTCGCATGTTCAAGAAAATTTTATTAGTGGGTCCTTTTGGGTCACAATGGAGGGTCAAGATAATTAAATCTAAAAAAAGGCTCAAAACATTTTGACAAAATTTTGTATTATCTAGTTTCTGGGCATGAGAAGACCATTGGGCTAAGTCGCATTTTTGAGAAAATTCGATTAAAGGGTCACTTTTGGGTCCCTGTGGGTCAAGTTAATTGTTTCTAAAAAATGGCTCAAAACATTACGGCAAATTTTTGTATTATATCGTTTCTGAGTATGAGAAGGCCATTGGGCCAAGTCGCATGTTCGAGAAAATTTGATTAGTGGGTCATTTTTGGGTCATAATGGGTCAGTGTCAAGCTAATTATATCTAAAAAACGGCTCAGTCGATTTTGACTAAATTTTATATCCGACCGTTTTTGAGCACGAGAAAAGCATTGGGCTAGGTCACATGTTCGAGAAATTTTGTTTAATGGGTCATTTTTGGGTCAATTTGGGTCAAACAAATTTTATCTGAAAAACAGCGATAACGATTTTGACTAAATTTTGTAATCTACTGTTTTGGATTACGAGAAGACCAATGGGCTAAGTCACATGTTAGATAAAATTCGATTAGTAGGTCATTTTTGGGTCACTGTGGGTCAAGCTAAGTTTATTTAGAAAACGGTTCTAACGATTTTGACGGAATTTTATATTCTATCGCTTTCGGGCACGAGAATACTATAGGGCTAGGTCGTATGTTCAAGAAAATTTGATTACTGGGTCATTTTGGGTCACAATGGGTCAGATGTCAAGTTAATTGAATGTAAAAAATGTCTCAAAACATTTTGACAAAATTTTGTAATATACCGTTTCCGGGCATGAGATGACCATTGGGCTAAGTCGCATATTTGAGAAAATTCGATTAAAGGGTCACTTTTGGGTCACTGTGGGTCAAGATAATTGTTTCTAAAAAATGGCTCAAAACATTACGGTAAAATTTTGTATTATATCGTTTCTGAGTATGAGAAGGCCATTGGGCCAAGTCGCATGTTCGAGAAAATTTGATTAGTAGGTCATTTTTGGGTCATAATGGATCAGTGTCAAGCTAATTATATCTAAAAAACGGCTCAGTCGATTTTGACTAAATTTTATATCCAACCGTTTTGGGGCACGAGAAAATTATTGGGCTAAGTCACATGTTCGAGAAAATTCGTTTAGTGGTTCATTTTTGGTCACTGCGGGTCAAGATAATTGTATCTAAAAACGACTCAAACAATTTTGACAAAAGTTGATGGTATATAGTTTCTGGGCATGAGCAGACCATTGGGATAGGTCATATGCTCGATGAATTTAGAGTAGTAGGTCCCTTTTGGGTGACCGTGGGTCAAGCTAATTTTATCTATAAAATGGCTTTAACGATTTTGACTAAATTTTTTATTCTATCATTTCCGGGTTCGATAAGAGCATTGGTTAGGTCGCATGTTCGAAAAAAAAATAAACAGTGGCACTCCTGGAGTGCCAATAGAAGTGAAAACTTCAACAATTACGTGTGTGTTTTTTTAATCGTCAGGAAATGTTTTATGCGTTGAATTGTGTAGCAGCACTAATGAAAGCATCTGGGGACACGGCAGTGCCCCTGCCAAGTCTTGAAAGCACAGCCGTAAGCATCTTTTTCTGGAAGCAACTCAGGGTACTTTTGACCCCTTTGTGTTGGTGATTCCCAGAAACTTGAAACTTCGTAAATCTAAAGTAATGTGGAAATGGAACTAAATGCTGAAATTTCACGTTTATCTTCTTTATTTCAGAAGATATATGAACTTAAACTTTCGCCTTTTTGACACTGATTCACCGATCATCAAAACTCAGAGGTACGTCCTGTATCCCTAGAATCTTGAAATTTGGAATGAAGGTTGTGTTTCGGATACAATGAAAGGGAAAATTTAAAAAATCCGGAAAATTTGGATAAAAAGTCGAAAAATAAAAAAACCGAGAATTTGGCAGAGATGTGATATACGAACCAGGTTTTGCGCGATTTTTTAACGTCAATTTGGCGAAAGCCCGTTTTCCAATACCAGTTACAATATATATTTTTAAATTATTTTCTATTGTTTTTAAAAGTAAACAACAATAAATAAACGGTAATTTCATTAATAACTATAGAACAAAACAATTGTACAATTTAAAAAAATAAAATAAAAGTAAATGAACATATTAAATAAGCAACAGTAGCCGGGTTACCTTGTAAAATAAAGTAACGCCATTTTGCTGTCAATTAGGTACCGAAGTGCGTATCTGACATATGTGCCCCGTATTTTATCTTCCGTAATCGAAATTCCCGCCAATACAGTTGGTCATTGACCAGACCATCAACACGATAAAATACAGCGTTATCGGTTTTTAGTTACACGAAATAGGTAGGTCACGAATACGGTATAATTCATTTTAACTGACGAAAAACAAAATAATAATTTGTTTTAGCAATACGCCGTGAGAAAAAGTGAGTTTTAGCTTCCTTCTTCTTCTGCGGATTGAGCTGAAGAGGGAAAGGCTCCTGTCATTCACCGCTTGGCGCGCTAGTGTCTATGTCTCAAAATGCTAGCATGTCGGTTACGTTACAGTGTCTCGAAATCAGTGGTTTTTCCCCATCTCAAAAAAAGCTCAACGCGCCTAAAGAAGTTTTCACTTCAAAAATCGGTTAGTAGGTCATTTTGTGGTCAAAATGTCTCAGGATCAAGCCAATTGTATCTAAACAACAAAAATGATATAGTGAGAATAAAATATCGAATTGAACACAAGGCTAATTTTGACCGAGCTTAGCTCGGTCATTCCTGCTAGTTATATTTAAGGGAGTCTAAGTAAATTAAATTATGAATAAAGTAACATGATACAATGCTTAGCACTTATCACATGCTTTATTTTCATATTTTATATTATGTATATCCATGATGGGTAAGTATTACGGTGGCCCCCAATGACTAGTTTTTTTGTGCCCAGCCAACGAACATCGCAATTTTTCGAAGCCCGATAGATAAAACACGCTATTTTCTCGTGTCCGATCGGCGAAATTTACAATTTTTTTAGCATCTGATAGACGAAATTCGCGATTCTTAATTTACTCTGAGGAAATTTGTAATTTTTTCCTGCGACAAATTTACGAAATTCGCGATTTTTCCTGCTGTAAAGTGACGAAACTCGCAATTTTTCTGCAGCCGATCAACGAAATTTTCAATTTTTCTGCGCATCATCGAAAAAATTCATGATTTTTCTTTGCATGATAAACTAAATTTGCGATTTTCCGCGCCTGATCGTCAAAGTTCGCGATTTTTTCGTGTCCGACCAACGAAATTCGTGACTTTTCGGAGCTCATTTTACATTTTGCGATTCTGCCGTTCCAGATTGGCGAAATTTGCGATTTTTCCACGCATACTCGTCGAAATTTACAATTTTTCTGCTCCTGATCGGCGAAATTTGTGATTTTTCCGCGCCCGGTCAACGAAACTAGCGATTCTTATCTGACTGACGAAATTTGTAATATTTTCACGGGGCAGATTGACGAAATGCGCGATAAACAGACGAAACACGCGATTTTTCCTAAGCCAATAATCGAAATTTGAGATTTTTCCCCTCCTAAGCGACAAAATTCGCTATTTTTTCCCTCCTAATCGACAAAATTCGCGATTCTTAGCTGACTGGCAAAATTCTCAATTTTTCCCGCGACAAATTGACGAAGACGATTTTTTTCCTGCGACCTGTGGATAAAAATTGCAACCTTTTTCCACTTATAAATTGACGAAATTCGCGGGCCACAAGTTAACCCATCGCGAGCCACTTTCGTCCCGCGGACCACCGGTTGTGCATCCCTACGCTATACGAATATTTTTTTGCGAAATAGCAAGTTTTCTCCTATTAAAATACATAAATTATAAAAATAAATAGAACTATTGTCATTAAATCGAAAGTACTTTAAGATATTACTTAAGTCTCACAATCATTGTAATTTCAGTGAAATCTGTTGAGTAAAGAATTTTTCATTCTAAACAGTGATAAATATGACAGAAAATCATGTGCCATTGTTATGTACAGTCTTCTTTTTCTTCATTTTAGAGTATTTCACCAACTAGTATTGAGTTTAATTTATTCGGAAATAATATCTTGAATGTGCACAGAGAAATAGAGCAAACACAGTAGACTAATAGCTCGAAATTTCAGTTAATTAGAACTAATCATAAAGTTCCGAAAACTTCACATTACAACTAATTTTAAAATTAATTCTTTCATTCGAGCTTATTTTTAACACATCAATTAATTCGAGCTAAAAAATGAATTACATACCTTTAATTTTATTTTAAAATAAATATTAAAATAAAAATAGTTTTAAAAAAAAACCCGTTTTATAAGCATTCGATGTTCATCTTGAAAATAACGCCTAATTTTTTAACTGCAGTTCATGTTTTTTCCCAAAAATTTCCGTTACAATACATTAAAAGGTCATGGGCACCGAACTCGATTAGGAAAAATTCACTGCTTTTTTTACGCTATGTAGAAAGGGTAAACAAGTGAGTTTATTAAAAAATACATAATTTTATCCTGTTTCTTTTTTAAAATAAGGCAACAGGAAAGAAAAAAAATGAAACATTATTTAAACTATCTGTTTAGGATTTCTAAGTTGATTTCTCAATGTATAATCGTAAATTAATTAATATTAAACTATTAATTGATAAAAGCGTATATTTTTTAATTATCACACTCTTAATTTTTTATTCATAATTTATTTTCTACGTTTTTGATCTTTAAAATGTTTCATTGTTGCGGTTTCACAGCCATCTGGCCTATTTTGGCGAGCTTATATTGGCGCATCATTAAATTCATTGTTTCAACTCCTATACAATTGTACGGGTTACGAAGAATATTTGGCGATTTATTACATGTGGCGGGCTAACGAAAAATTCCTTAAAATTAATATATTAATTTATGATTGAGTTCTAAAAATATCAAAATGTTGTATTGTCATCGGAAACAAACCTGTGGGCGCATTTTCTGTAATTCTAGCATATCAGGAAGTGCGACAAAAATCGATTACGAAATTCCGCCTCTACA
Source organism: Maratus speciosus (assembly GCA_963932465.1). Classification (NCBI taxonomy): domain Eukaryota; kingdom Metazoa; phylum Arthropoda; class Arachnida; order Araneae; family Salticidae; genus Maratus; species Maratus speciosus. The sequence goes on from OZ010788.1 coordinate 343,439,034, forward strand.
TACAAAAACGAAGTTGACTGTAACAAGTAATATAAAAATTTTGTTTTTAAAGTCAATTCCTACTTAGGTCATCAAAGAAAAATTTAATATAATCCCTTAAGCTAATATTAGTTTTTGTTGCATTAAAATATCTCAATTTGTTGATTTTCTATAAGCAAGTAGGTTTACAATGGAACTCTATGGGAATTTGGCAAAATATTAGAGATATCGCCAAGTTGGCGTCACTTTTGGTGACTCATTTTGGCCGCCAAATTTGGCGATATATCGCCAAGTTGGCGACAAACTTGGCGGTATTTGGCGACAGAACAGGGTCCCCCCTATGGTAACTCCTTATTGAAAATACTTTCATTGATCTTCAATAACCAATGGCCGCCATTTTGTTTCCCATGTAAAACTAAAATTAATTAATTAAAATTTAATTAATTAATTAATATTTGAAAAAACTGTATTAACATCAATTATCATCCAGTATAAGTTTAAAAAAATTTATTTCAACTTGATAGGATGAATAATGAGTATTTTATTAACGATTGAAAATTTGAACAAGATAAATATATAAATTAAACAAAAACATAATTCGAAGAACAAATTAAAAAAAACAAAATTTATTTCCTATATTGTTTAAGCCCGAGAAGGGACAGATATTAAATTATTTCATTCAATTAGTTCTACATTTAATGTTAAATTTTTGTAACAAATTAGTTAAGCCAATTGAAGATAAAAAAAATAAAAATAAAATTCATACAATATGATATTTAAAACACCCTAAAAAATTAGATTCCGTTCAAATGAAATCGAAATAAATCTTAGAAATTTTTTGTATTTTGCATGCATCTTATCATTGTATGCACAATTGTCATAAACATAATACAAAATCTGCAATACAAATATTTTCACTTAAAAAGGGAAGAAGCCTAAGATTTATTTCGATTTCATTTGAACGGAATCTATTTTTTAGGGTGTTTTAAGTATCATATTTTATGAATTTTATTTTTATTTTTTTATCTTCAATTGGCTTAACTAATTTGTTACAAAAATTTAACATTAAATGTAGAACTAATTGAATGAAATAACTTAATATCTGTCCCTTCTCGGGCTTAAACAATGTAGGAAATAAATTTTGTTTTTTTTAATTTGTTCTTCGAATTATGTTTTTGTTTAATATGGTCAAGTTTTTCAATAACTACTAACTGCACTCAGACGAACGCATTTCAAAATTAATAGAGAGTATATCATCAGGCTTTTATGTATGCGGTATTGCATCACAATGTGGGATGCAGTTTACCAATGTGTAATTCAAAATGTTTCACCACTGTAGTAATGAAGTTTATGAAAAGTAATATCAATTATTATTTGTTTATAAGTAAGCAGGTTGCGGTAGTTTGGACAAAAACTTCCAATCTGAACATAAAAAATCTATAATCAAATCATAAAAAATTAACTTCATTTAAATTTAGATACCCCACTCAGGAATGCTATGAATGTAAATGTAAACTGTGTTGAATCCTTACTGCTAATAGTTAACGATATTATAGCTGTGATACAGTAAAAAATAAAAAATAAAAGTTTTACTTAAATTTTTAAACTTTAATCTCTCCCAAGGGGTGATGTAAACACATCAGAAAATTATTACATAAGTTTAACTTGGGGTACAAATAGTTCTCATCTCGGAAAAAAAAAATACATTTTAAAATTTAAGTTATGTAATTCCACTAAGTTCACTACCTGCGTAAAAATAGCTATCCATTAGAAACATTTTACTAAAATATAAACTTGACCAAAGCAAAAACTTATTCTGAAAATATCCTTTTTATTTCCACTATGACGCCATATTCACCTTTTTAATTTTTGAGAAAAAAAACTAGCTCAAGTTAATATTTCACGTGAAAATCTTTCACCTAAAAAGAAATAAATTATTATTACGGCTTTTGAAATTTTTGCAACAATGAAGTAAAAATGTTATATTTTCTATGAAAAAATGTCCGTTGATTTTCAATGTAAAAAGCGAAAATTGGAATCAAGAAAAATAATTGAATAATGTAAACAAAAATTGGCTCATGTTTCTCTCTGGGTTATAATTCACTCATATGCAAAGGCATTTTACCATTCGTTTTGACCCTGATGTCAGGCAAACGTTTTTACACTTTAAATTTATAATATCATTAGAATTAGTAAAGAATAAAAAATGAGCGGCATCAGGGACAAAAAGGTGGGAAGAAAAAATGACAAAGTTATGATCTCCATAGGCTTTTCCATGTTAAATTAACATTGAGAAGTGACACTGGAAATAAATAAGTATTGAGCTGTCGCGCAATACTTAAATAAATAACTATAGGGAGAGTGTGAGCTAATAGTAGGAATTGAATAAAAGAGTGTAAAAATAAATAAAACTGCGATAAAGAAAGACAAAATTAATTGACAAGTCACGCGAATATAGAAGATTTTAAGTTCAATTATGTTTGGCTCGCTCGATCTAAGTAGAAAAACAACATTTCTTGTCAAGCTGTATGGTCTGATAAATGAATACTTTAATTATTGTTATATGATAAAAGATTATTTTAAAATACACTTTTACTAAACAAGAAATTTAATTTGATAGGAAATGTATCTACCAAGATGTAAAAAGGATTACTCTTTTGGTTTTTCTAACACACGGTAGTAAAAAATTTAAATTTTTATCATCGGATGGTCTAAGAGTCTAATGGCTTAAAGTAGGGATCTTCAAACTGTTGACCGCGGGCTACCAAGATACCACTATTTTAAAACAGAAAAAAATGCTTTATTTAATGACAGAGATTTTGCGATTAAATAACAGGACAGATTACCTTTTGGAATTTGTGGTGACAAATGATTTCCAGACAAAAAAAATTAACACCCCCTATTTTAAAGGGACAAAATCACTACTACTTGATTGCATAGCGAATGCTAAAGCTTGGATGACAGAGGATATATTTGTATTTCCAGTCGGACCCGGTTAAGACGCTCTACGGTTAATATGCCATCCTGCTTAGTACGCGGATTTTCCCGATCCCTTGAACATCAGCATTAAATTGATGTAAAAATATCACGTTTAATATGCGAAAGTTATTACGCGTTCCCGCTTAATACAAATTTCGGTCGTTTCAAGCAAAAAATCTCGATTAAGACGCGAATACATAGACCCAGATGCGAATTCCTTCTCTCTTTTCCAGTGTTGCTAAGTTGGGGCTTTTTTTCTGTTAAAAACCCCTATTTTTGAATAAAAATATATCGTCTTATTCAACGAATCGTCTTTTGCAATAAAACCCAATTAGTAGAAGCAATAATTTAACATGGTATCACCCCAGCAAAGAAAGGTACAGTGGGTCATCAGCTGGAAAAAAGATGGCAGTCAGCGCTGCCATCAGCGGTAAAGTGCAATGGTGTCATTACTTAAACTTGTACAAAAGTGTCCGTGCGGAATGTAGCTTGCCCATCAGTGATGGCCAACAGCAGGCCAGTATTGGTATGCCATCACATTACTTCAATCCGGCACTTTTCCTGTAGTGCTAGCACCTATCCCACTGCTATTCCTTTGCTGTCCCAGCACTTTCCCTTACAAAAATTTCTTACAGAATTCTATGAAAAAACAAAGCATTATAGAATTATGGCTCTTTTTTATATAAGCTAGTTTTCCCCAAGAGCTATAAAAATATCTGTAGAAGTGCCTACAGAAATATTTGAACTTCCAGCGGTTTCTATGTGGTTATCCTCCCAAGTACTGACCGCGCTCGATGCTGTTTGGTTTTCGTGATAGGACACGAACAAGTACTTTCAGCGTATGCTATGACCTCTCGTAGTTTCCAAGCTCTCATTACACTATTTCAAGTTTGTTATTTTGTGATTTACGTTCCCAATCCTTAAACTGGCATAGAAATTATTGTATTGTATAGAAATCCTATATATTTTATACGCTTTTTTTTATTATTGATTCAGAACTGTGTAAATTATGAAAGCCGAAATCCTTTGTAACTTAGTAAAACCAGATTTAAGTGAAAAAGTGCGTTGAAATAAAGAATTTATTTATTTATTCATTTACTTATTTATTTTGTTGGTGGCAATGGTGCTATATTATTTACATTTTCAAAAAAAATTAGCTTCACAGCTTAAATTGTGTTAAGATATTCATTTCAGATTTGTGTTCAAATACTCAGTGTCTTCGATATTCGCAACGTCACCTAGCGTAAGGGTTCCCAGCAATAATACTGCAAAAGTTCGTGCACTTCCATGTACTGGTGGGCCAGCGCATGAGATAAAACGGAAGCCCACCAAAATTTTATGTGATGATTTTCAACAGCAAAATTGACTGAAGCTGTCCAGCAGTGGTCATGCAGTGGTAGACCATTAGCCAGCACTTCTCCATCATTGCCAGTACCTATCTTGCTGCTGGCCAGCAATTTCCTCTTTACTGGAACATTATACAGTAGTAGAAATTGATTTATAAAAATACGGCAAAAAAATTCTATATATTTATTAAATATGAATGAAATTTCCTATATTATATATGCAACAAACAAGTGATTTGCAAAAATAAAATGTCATACATAATAATAAACAAAAACATAAACTCAAAAACTCTATTTTCGTAACATACAAACATGGAAATTGATTTAACTTTCGAAGTTTCTTTTATTCTAGATGGCATTGATAAAACTATATTTTAAATGTACTTCTGATCAATTAACTTGCAGTTTTGACAAATTGAAGCACAAGTGCCTACACCAAGCCCCTCACAATGGCTCTTATCACAAATGCACCCGAGAAATTCCCTATTTAAAGGTTAATTATGCTTATTTGTTCAGTTGATTTCCCCTATTCGATATTTTACATACACGTGACCGAGCAATCGTTTGTTATTATTGTTATTTTAGTAGTTATCTTATTATTATAATTTTGTGATTCCATAAAAGTAGTTTTGATTTAATTATGCGATTTTATATTTTTTTGCTTGTTTTTTTTTTCTTTTTTTGTGATAAACGTGTGGGCTCATAGCGTTCATGAAAAGCTAAAAAAAATCACTAGATTCAGCTACCTCATCATGCAGCAGTCTCAAAAACGCAGTAATTCGCGAAAGCCGCGTTCACGAACGAACTGGATTCATTGACACCGCAGTTTTTAATGAACGAATGAGCGCATAGCGCTCATGAAAACCGTAAGAAAACACTGGATGCAGTAGCCGTGTATCAGTCTCAAAACGTACTAAATTCGCGAACGCCTCGATCACAGACGAAAGAAATTCGTTAACGTCGCAATCAATAAAGAACGTATGAGCGCATCGTGCTCATGAAAACAAAATAAACAAGTTGGAAATTGCTCGTCAAACGTGGCAAATGAGGTGCGTTCGTACTATAACTAGTTTTATAATTATTTTTTGCACCCCATATTGTACTGAATGTATATTTTTTTGCACTTCATAAGTGCATAGTCTGTAACATCATTAAAATGCACTTGCATTTTTTTTTCCCATTCCCCGTAATGCAACGGAAAACTTTTGACTGTCCCTGTCATTAAACTATACATCCGATTTTCATGAAATTTGAAATGGCTAGACAAAATTTTACAGCAATTATATATTTAAAATTTCAGACCATTCGTATTCTGTAACATCATTAAAATGAACTTGCAATAATTTTTCCCCATTGGCCGTAATGTAACGGAAAAACTTTGACTGTCCCTGTAATTAAACTATACATCCGATTTTCATAAAAATGGAAATAGCTCGACAAAATTTTGCAACAATTATATATTGAAAATTTCAGACGATTCGGAAGGTTGTAACACCATTAAAATGAACTTGCAATAATTTTTTCCTATTGGCCGTAATGTAACGGAAAACTTTTGACTGTCCCTGTAATTAAACTATACATCCAATTTTCATAAAATTGGAAATAGCTCGACAAAATTTTGCAACAATTATATATTTAAAATTTCAGATGATTCGGAAGGCTGTAACAACATTAAAATGCACTTGCAATAATTTTTCCCATTGGCCGTAATGTAAAGAAAAACTTTTGACTGTCCCTGTAATTAAACTATACATCCGATTTTTATAAAATTTGAAATGGCTCGACAAAATTTTACATCAATCATACATTTGAAATTTCAGACCATTCTGTTGGGTAGTTTTTGCTCTGTTATATGCGGACGGGCGGACAGACGGACAGACGGACTGAACGACGACTATAGGTGCTACGTATTTATGTAATTACGAACGCACCTAAAAACATCACTGGTTGCAGCAACATCATTAACCGCACTAAATTCGCGAAAGCCGCAATCACAAACGAACGAAATTCGTTAACGCCGCAATCAGAAACGAACGTATGAGCGCATAGAGCTCATGAAAACCGCAAAAAAACATTGCATTCAGCAAACTCGTCATGCAGCAGTTTCAAAAACGCACTAAATTCGCGAAAGCAGCTATCACAAACGAACGAAATTCGTTAACGCCGCAATCAGTAATAAACGCATGAGTGCATACCGCACATAAAACTGGAAAAAAATTACTGGATGCAGCAACCTCGTCGTGCAGCAATCTCAAAAACGCACTAAATTTACGAAGGCCGCGATCACATACGAACGAAATTCGTTAACGCCGCAATCAGTAACGAATGTATGAGCGCATAGTGCTCATAAAAATAAAAAATAAAATCACTGGATGCAGCAACCTCGTTGTTTATCAGTCTCAAAAACGCATTAAATTTGCGAAAGCCGCAATCACAAACGAACGAAATTCATTAACACCGCAATCAGTAACGAACATATAAGCGCATAGCGCTTATAAAACCGAAAACAAAACACTGGATGCAGCAACGTCGTCGTGCGGCAGTCTAAAAAACGCACTAAATTCACGAAAGCAGCAATCACAAACGAACGAAATTCATTAACGCCGCAATCAGTAACGAATGTATGAGCGCATAGCGCTCATAAAAAACGAAAGAAAACAGCACTGGATGCAGCAACCTCGTTGTGTATCAGTCTCGAAAACGCATTAAATTTGCGAAAGCCGCGATCACAAACGAACGAAATCCATTAACGCCGCAATCAGTAACGAACATATAAGCGCGTAGCGCTCATAAAACCGAAAAAAAAATCACTGGATGCAGCAACCTCGTCGTGCTGCTGTCTCAAAAACGCACTAAATTCGCGAAAGCCGCGATCACAAACTAACGAAATTCGTTAACGTCGCAAACAGTAACGCACGTAATGAGCGCATAGCATTATTGAAAACAAAATAAAAAACATCACTGGATGCAGCAACCTCGTCGTGCAGCAGTCTCTCAAGAAAACCGCGATCATAAACGAACGAAATTCGTTAAAGCCGCAATCACTAACGAACGAATGAGCGCACAGCAATCATAAAAACAAAAAAATCACCATTGGATGCAGCAACCTCGTTGTGCAAAAACATACTAAATTCGCGAAAGCCGCGATCACAACCAAACGAAATTCATGAACGTCGCAATCGCTAACAAATGTATGAGCGCAAATCAATTTCATTTAACTTGTGCATGAATGATATTTGCAAACCTTTTTCTCATTTTTTAACTGTAAAAACTATGAAGACTGGATATGCACCACTCCGTTTTAAAGCTGAAAGTAAACAATAATGGCATTGTAACAATCAGCGCGTTGTGCTGGGGAATTTTTCGGTGCATTTGTGATAAGAGCGAAGAGCCGTTGTGAGGGGAGCGGTGTAGACACTCTTGATTGAAGCTTTCAATTCTACAAGGGATGTGTACTGCATCCCATCTCCGTAAACCATTCGAACAAGCTGTCCTCAAATGTTTTCGGTGGGGTTCAAATGAGAACTAATAGGTGGATGATATAAAAAGACAGTACTCTGTTCGTCAAACCAATCTGCCATTGCATTTGAAGTGTGAATTGCATTGCGTGTGCTGCAAGTGTCTTGCATGAAGATATAATCTAAACAATAATATTGTCATGCAAATGGAAGATGGAAATTTTCTAAAACAAGCTGTAATTAAATGAATTATGGTTACCATTAAAAAATGCAATTTTACTTCTGTCGTCGTAAACAATCGCTGCCCAAATAATCAAACTTCCGCAACTAAAATTTCTGCTGAATGTAGATTTTGGTTCTTTTCGGAGATCCCTCGAATGGAGGATATTCCAAATATGGGTTCGAGGCTGAAAAAAGTCACGTGGTACCGGTAATTTACCCAATAAACTTCTAACTGATAAGAAGGGAAACGGGAAACTACTACTGCTTTTCCCCATGAACCGTTTCATTGGCTAGCGGAGATTTACATTACGTCTACGGAGCAGGGGCGCCATTTGAGGGGGGCTGGGGGTGCAATAGCCCCCCCCCCCAAGGAATTTGATATTTCAGAAAATTTATCAACCATCAAATGCAGGGATGCACCGAATAGTGATTTTGGCCGAATACCGAATGCCGAATATTTGGCCTGCAGGTAAACCGAATACCGAATATTCGGCCAGTCGAATAGTAACTGTTAGGCCGAATACCGAATATTAGGCCAGCCGAATAGTATCTATTCGGCTCGCCAAATACATTTATATATCAGTGTTTAACGTTAAAAAGTTAAATTTAAAAAAAAATTATATAATATTTAGCACAGATGCTTTCATTTTGACAAACAAGACTATTTTCATAAGTAAATTTTGTACTAAAAAAATATGTTTTGAGTTATTATTTAAGAAGAGGATGGTTTAAAAAAATTTTAGATAACAAAATTTAAATTTCATGCCTTCTTCACTTAATTCAAACAAATGAAAAGAATTATCTTATATTGAACAAGAAGCAACATATCATTCCACTTCTTTCATCAAAAATGAAAGGCGTATAAGCCGTAGCAGTATTTTCATTTATAACTGTATAAAAATTAACATATTTTAGCGAAATTTGCATCACATTAATTTGCTTGCATAGAATGTGATGATATCCTTGGAAGAGACTGGAGTTTGGTCAGTGGTACAGTATAAGCAGACCTGCCAACTGCTACGAAAAAATCGTAGTTGCTACGATTTGGACCTATAAACTACGATGTTACGAAAATCGGTCTTAAACTACGATATTTTGAAAAAAACACAAATGCATTTTTTTGTTTCTAGTTGCGTTTTTTATCAAACGCAGCATATTTTTCAAGAGTGATTTTGTTCAGAAATTTCCAAAATTTCAAAGTATTCATTTCCGAAAGTTTAAAAAAAAAAAGGGGGGTTCATTAGCCCGAAAATTTGGACATTAAAAATGCTCATAGGGGGAAAAAAAATCTGGGCTACAAAACAAACCTTTTAACGTAAAACTCTCTTTATGTACATTAACCACGAGTGAGTCGTGTTTCTGTAAATATTTATAGTACAGGAATTCCCTTCCTTACAAAGAGGGGTGCCATTTTAAGAATACCTGGGGGGGGGGGGGGTGTATTCTTTTATGTGCAAGGTTTGAAATAGTGTGCAAAATCGCACGATTTGCGCACGGAAATCCTGCATAATGAAAAATGTTGTGCAGTATTTTCCCCTTTAAATTCTTCCACAGACCTATGATTCTTCTGCAAGTATATTTTGAAATTTCTTGGAAGTTCGCGAATTTTTTTTTTTTTCTTGCAGAATAAAGGGATTTTCCCAACTGGGAAAAAATTGTGAATAAAATTGTCTATAAAAATTTTCTGAGAGAAAAAATTACTATATTGAGTTGAAAGACAAACCTTATTACTTTTACGAATATCAAAAGATGGCTGCAAAACACGAAAAACCAACCAACCAACCTCTAGATTAATTTTAATTTTATGTGCTACGATTTCTCATTTTCAAAGGTTGGCAGGTCTGAGTATAAGTATTGTTAGATGCATCTCTCTATTCTAAAAAAAAGAAACTACCGCTGTCACCGCCGCCGCCGCCGCCGGTTTTGATTTTTTTGTGACCGGAGGCCTTTCTTCGTTAATATTAACAAAAATAATGCATACAAAAATATGAAAATCGGTGGTTTTATGCAGAAATGTTTGATAAACACGCTGATGCAGACAGTTTTCAAATCGAAGAATTATTTTAAGAGTTATTTAATGCTAAAGTTGGACAAAATCGTCCCACTAAAAAAGTTTTATAGCAGCAAAAACTATACATGGCAGTTTAATCATTTTTAGATCATTTTATGCGTTAGAATTTGCCGGAGTGCAGATTGCATTAATTTTTTTATTTTGACTCATTTTTTCAGGTTTTATTTCTATTTTAAATTCATATTTTCAGCATTTCTAGAGATATTTTTTACAGATTTCAGAAAATTGTACTAATTTAAACTGTTGCCAACTGTATAAAAAGCGCAAGCAATAATGTTTGCTTCAAATTAAAAATTTATTTACACGTGACTATTATAAACAGGAAAAAAACTTTCAAATTAGAATTAAATAATTACGTATAAAAAGTAGGAACTTATTAAAAATTACGTCATAAAAAGTATACACGTGAATTTTAAAAGAGAAAGGACATTGTAAAATAATAAATTCATTAACATGCGTTAGAAGTCTTAGGAGAAATTACGTCATATTTACGTCACATTATAGTTATTACATAAAATGAACACAAAATAATATTGCAAAAAAGTTTAAATTTAGAAATTGCGCTAGACATTTATTTGATATTTTGAGAATTAATTTAAAATGTCTCATTTAAAAGAACTTTCATTTCGCTTTGTTAAAAATACCAGGAGACAAAGACTCTCTTTACTTAATTCCTTTAATTGCCGAAACGTCAGTGAAGGCTTACTGTGGAGACACGAAAAGTTTTGGTTTCCGTTAGTCTGTCTGTCTGTTAGTCTGTCTGTCTGTTCCGCGATAACTGCCGCAAAAAGCATCCGATCGGCTCGAAATTCCCTGGGCATGTTGATGAGCTCCCCGGATTTAGCTGTATAGTTTTGGGTTAAATTTGGTTCATTCGTTCGGAATATACAGAACATTTTATTTTGTGATATAATGCTTTTCTATGGGAAGTCAGACGATTTTCAAATTTTCATTTGTTGAAAGAAATCGCTCATATGAATAATAGATTTAAATGGTAAATTTTGGATGCTGAAATTTTTAAATAAGAGTATTAAATTATTCTTATTAGTTTGCAATTTTGTCAAAACATTTGTCAGAGCTTTTAAATTAGGTGTATAACTTATGATATAATTTTATACATGTGTTCGAATAATATAAAGCATTTTACTTTATGAATTTACTTATATTTCATTTTTTCTTTTAACCGTTGCGTAGCAACAGCATCTCATCTAAAAATATCATAAATGTGAAAGTATGTATGGTTTTTTGAAGTCAAATCAAAGCAAAAGGAATGAATTAATGAATGCCTTTGTATAGATATTTGCATATAGATTTATTTAAACGCAGAAATGAAAATAGTATTTATATACTATATAGAATAATATTTTCATTTATTTATTCAACTATTTGATTATAAATGAAAAAGTTCGTTATTTTCATACAGAATAAACTGACATTATTCTGTTAAATTTTATAAATTTTATTGTTGCCAAAAAAAATGAATAACAATTTCTCCCAAAGAGTTAATTTTAATTTGTAAGACTTTCACGTGCAAAAGAAAAATGGAATAAGCAAATAAAAAATAAAAAAAGGATATATAGGACAGGAATGAATACATATAAACATTTCACACCAAATACCACCTAAAATAGTTTTTGTAGCAGTATTTTCCCAGCACTACGAAGAAAGATTCCTCGATTTACACGATTTTACTTGGCCTTCCTTTTCTCATTCTTTGCGATTTCATTTTCGCAATTGCGTGCATTAATTGGCACAAAATTTTACATTTTTATGACTGAAATATATGTAAGGCCATACAAATAAGAAATTCCGTATTGTCTCCTATAAAATGTGATAAAGTGTTGGTTAATCATATATGTTTTTTATTAAGAGGAGCAGAGCTGCCAAGCCTCCGGCGTTCTGGATACCAGTATTTTAATACAGAAAATGTTACTTTATTTAATTGAAACATTTGCGCGATTTAAAAGAACATTTTCTCTAAGATAATAGTGATGTGCAAAAAGCTTGAGACTTGGTATGTCTGGTGGGGAGTGAAATGTTTTACTTAATGCATTTATCTCTATTTTAATGCTACGTGAACAACGTCCGTGTAACAGCTTGTAGAGTGTAAAATAAATTAAATTATTAAAATAATCCTTATTACGAAAAATGAAACAGAAAGTCCGGCTAAGGGAAATGAAATGTTAGTTAACCTTTCGTAATTTGACCTGAACATAGGTTTGCGTCAAATTTCAACGGTATTTGTAACATCACGATTTTAAATTAAATGTAGATACTATTAAAAGAAAATCACAAAAAATACTTAAAGGCGCCAAATCATGTTTATCTATTTAACGATGATGAATTATTAACTGTTAGGTTTAGAAGCCCCCCTACTTCAGGGTGATTTTAGTAAGTTAATGCTATCGAGTACATTTTTTGATATTTAGATTAGATCTTAGATATAAATATTGCAGAATGGTAATCAAAATTATTTTTTTATAAACAAAATTTATAAAGGTATTAGATTTCTAAATTAGATGTTTCAGTCTACATTTCCAAAAGTTCTTTATCCATTAGATACAGGTATTTGTGGTTAGCAGGCAAGTAAATACTGCTGTATGGATATTAGGATAACGTAAAATGCTTGACCGAATTATTGCTTATCCTTATAAATCGCAGTGTAAAAAGAAATCTAAGATATAGGGTAATCATTAACTCAATCAGTAGAAAATTACAAATGCAAAATAAATTACACAACGGGGGTTCAGGGGGGCAGAGCCCGCCTGAAGAAATTTGCTTTATTATATAAAAATTACTAGAATTAGCTCGTGAGAATTTCAGAATATCCTTACATAACAACGTGTTTAATTTAACGCTTTTAATGTCTGAAACCATCGAAATATTTTTTTTCCTTTTATAAATGTTTGTGTAATTTAAATAGTTTAAATTTTGTTTTTGTGGAAAGATTAATATTACGCAAAGTTTGATAAAAACAATGAGTTGCAGAGATGACGTTGAGGCTCTTGATCTGCAGATTTACTAGTATTAGCTTATTTTGAAATGTTGTTACACGTGTATACGTCATCAAGTTATTTTTATTTCGACGTTTTATTTGTGTTTTTATTAATGTTGTACGAATTTATTTGTTCTTTCGTTATTTAAAATAAAAATTATATCAATTTGTATAATTTGGCGAAATTGGTCGACAGGATAATCAAGTAGTACCGCAGTGGATTTGCCGTTAAAATTCCCCAATCAAAGAGAAATGAATAGAAATTCGTTTATAGGGAGATCGCCACTGTTTTTTAAATTATAATTCAATCTTTCGAAATCTTTTTAAAACCGATCAAATTAGCGTGCATTTAGAGTCTGCGGTGTCTGGACGGGGGTTGGCGAGCGTAGCTCGTAGGGAGCCGAGCCCCCTAGTTCTTAATAAAATAATGTCTAGTTCAGTGCTGTTTAGATATGAATGGTTGCTATTTCCAGCAGTTCTTGTCATGTTATCATATTTCACAGTAATTAAAGTAACTCTGTTGACGATATAGTTACAATACCTTCATTATTGTTAAAGTAACAAAAGAAAATTAAAGTTTGACTTGGGGATACACTGTATTTTTGACTGAATAAGTGAATTGAGATCCTGATTTACTGGACAAAAAATTGCCTGATTTGATGCCTATTATTACCCCTGAAATTTTCTTCCATTTTGTTTAGAAACACCCTGTTTGTGAAAAAGCAAGAAACGAATTATTTACCAGACAATGCTCAGTAACTTGCATTTCTACATTTAATAATTCCCATGAACAAATTACATGTCCTTAATGGTTAATTTTTTAATGACATTTTTAAAACAACAAATAAATAATATAAAATCATTATCTTTTATTTAAAGATTCTAATTATTCTGAATATCTTCATTAATTGACAGTTAAAAGTAGAAGTTGTGTAACGTTTTAAAAAAGTATTTTTGAGAGGTTTTTTAAATATTCGGTTTGGGCAAATAGTTTGATATTCGGCCTAACCGAATATTCGGTAGTATGACCGAATACCGAATAGATACAGAATATTCGGTGCATCCCTAACAAATGTCAGACACAAACAAACATTAGAATATTGCTCAAACTCTAAAATAACTTATCAGATTTGATTACAAAAAACATAAATGCTTATGCATAGAAAATAATAATTATAAAAAATTTTTCCTAAAGCCTTACTATTCGAACTACCTCAATGTGAGACATATATCTTTAATGAGTACTTTGGTTAATTTTAAAAACTAGGGGGCTCGGCCCCCTACGAGCTACGCTCGCCAACCCCCGTCCAGACACCGCAGACTCTAAATGCACGCTAATTTGATCGGCTTTAAAAAGATTTCGAAAGATTGAATTATAATTTAAAAAACAGTGGCGATCTCCCTATAAACGAATTTCTATTCATTTCTCTTTGATTGGGGAATTTTAACGCCAAATCCGCTGCGGTACTACTTGATTATCCCGTCAACCCATTTCGCCAAATTATACAAATTGATATAATTTTTATTTTAAATAACGAAAGAACAAATAAATTCGTACAACATTAATAAAAACACAAATAAAACGTTGAGATAAAAATAAAATGATGACGTATACACGTGTAACAACATTTCAAAATAAGCTAATATAAAAGAAATTAAGTAAAGAGAGTCTTTGTCTCCTGGTATTTTTTAACAAAGCGAAAAGAAAATTCTTTTAAATGAGACATTTTAAATTAATTCTCAAAATATCAAATAAATGTCTAGCGCAATTTCTAAATTTAAGGTTTTTTGCAATATTATTTTGTGTTCATTTTATGTAATAACTATAATGTGACGTAAATATGACGTAATTTCTCCTAAGACTTCTAACGCATGTTAATGAATTTATTATTTTACAATATCCTTTCTCTTTTAAAATTCACGTGTATACTTTTTATGACGTAATTTTTAATAAGTTCTTGCTTTTTATACGTAATTATTTAATTCTAATTTGAAAGTTTTTTTCCTGTTTATAATAGTCACGTGTAAATAAATTTTTAATTTGAAGCAAACATTATTGCTTGCGCTTTTTATACAGTTGGCAACAGTTTAAATTAGTACAATTTTCTGAAATCTGTAAAAAATATCTCTAGAAATGCTGAAAATTTGAATTTAAAATAGAAATAAAACCTGAAAAAATGAGTCAAAATAAAAAAATTAATGCAATCTGCACTCCGGCAAATTCTAACGCATAAAATGATCTAAAAATGATTACACTGCCGTGTATAGTTTTTGCTGCTATAAAACTTTTTTAGTGGAACGATTTTGTCCAACTTTAGCATTAAATAACTCTTAAAATAATTCTTCGATTTGAAAACTGTCTGCATCAGCGTGTTTATCAAACATTTCTATATAAAACCACCTATTTTCATATTTTTGTATGCATTATTTTTGTTAATATTAACGAAGAAAGGCCTCCGGTCACAAAAAAATCAAAACCGGCGGCGGCGGCGGTGACAGCAGTAGTTACTTTTTTTTAGAATAGAGAGATACACGTGAGAATTTTTTTTATCAGTTGCTTCTCAGCTGTGTGCAAATTGATCATGGAAAACTCGTCAAAATCATCTCTCTATTCTAAAAAAAAGTGACTACCGCTGTCACCGCCGCCGCCGCCGCCGGTTTTGAATTTTTTGCGACCGGAGGTCTTTCTTCGTTCATATTAAGAAAAATAATGCATACAAAAATATGAAAATCGGTAGTATTATACGGAAATGTTTGATAAACACGCTGATGCAGACAGTTTTCAAATCGAAGAATTATTCTAAGAAATATTTAATGCTAAAGTTGGACAAAATCGTTCCACTAAAAAAGTTTTATAGGAGCAAAAACTGTTCATGGGAATTTAGTCATTTTTAGATCATTTTATACATTTGAAGTTCCCGGTGTGCAGATTGTATTTCTTTTTTTAATTTGGCTAATTTTTTGAGGTTTTATTTCTATTTTAAATTCAAATTTTCAGCATTTCTAAAGATATTTTTTACAGATTTTAGAAAGTGATATTGATTTAAACTGTTGCCAACTGTATAAACAGCGGAAACAATAATGTTTGCTTAAAATATATATATATATTTATACGTGTAATAAATTAAAAATTTATTTACACGTGACTATTATAAAACATTTGGAATTAGAATTAAATAATTATGCACAAAAAGCAGGAACTTATTAAAAATTACGTCATAAAAACTATAATTACGCGTGAATTTTAAGAGAGAAAGCAATTTGTAAAACAATAAATTTATCAACATGCGTTAGAAGTCTCAAATAGGAGAAATTACGTCATATTTACGTTACATTACAGTTATTACATAAAATGAACACAAAATAATATTGCAAAACGGTTTAAATTTAGAAATTGCGCTAGACATTTACTTGATATTTTGAGATGATATTTTTCAACTATTTTTCTTAGGAAAGCGCAAATAATATTTCATTTCTAACACAAGTATTTCACGTGAATATTAAAAAGAGAAATAATAGTTTGGTCAAAATTACGTCAGATTAAAAACGATTAATTTAAAATGTCTCATTTAAATTCGCTTTGTTAAAAAATACCGAGAGACAAAGATTCTGTTTACTTAATTCCTTTTATATTAGCTTATTTTGAAATGTGGTTACACGTGTCTACGAAATCAAGTTATTTTGATTTCGACGTTTTATTTGTGTTTTTATTAATGTTGTACTAATTTATTTTTTCTTTCGTTATTTAAAATAAAAATTATGTCAATTTGTATAATTTGGCGAGTGGTTTGGCGATTTATATAATTTGGCGAAATTAGTCGACGGTATAATCAAGTAGTACCGCAGCGGATTTGGCGTTAAAATTTCCCCCAATCAAAGAGAAATGAATAGAAATCCGTTTATAGGGAGATCGCCACTGTTTTTTAAATTATAATTCAATCGTTCGAAATCTTTTTAAAGCCGCTCACATTAGCGTGCATTTAGAGCCTGCGGTGTCTGGACGGGGGTTGGCGAGCGTAGCTCGTAGGGGGCCGAGCCCCCTAGTTGACAAAACAATCACAATGATTTTCTTCTAGCCAATTCTCGAATAAGCGCAAAGAAAATAATAACATTTAAATCCCACTGATGACGGTCTTTTGATGACTGAAAACGTTATGGGTTTTTCTAATGCATTTTAAATAATTTTAAATTATATGCATGCACATGAAAGTAATTCTTGTGCATTTATTTATGCTTTTTATATGAATATTAATTATAAATTTTACCTTTTCTGTAGAAAAATGAAGATATATACATAGTATTCATTAATGTTCAAATATGTAGTTTTTTTATCTGAAAAATATTTAGAAAAACTTCTTTTTCTTTGAAAAATCGGATTAACATGAAACCATCTCATAATAGTGAAAACACAATCCGAAACAACTGACGATTTACCTTTACTTGCAGAAAATCACTAACGAAAATTTTCTTATACTTATAGATCAGAAAATTTGCAAATTTCGTGACCTATTCATGACGTTCGTTGGCTGATTATCTCATGACTGATTGAATTTCATGATTTTTCTTTTCGCGATCACCTGACGAAATTTGCAATTTTTACCGCGATTGATTAACGGAATTCATGATTTTTTTTTTCTGCAAGCATTATACGAAATGGATTTTTTCGCGCTAGCACTTGCCGAAATTCACAATATTTTTCCGCGAACAATTGACGAAATTCGATATTTGTTTTCGTGATTTTTTTGACAAAATTCGCGATTCCTTATCACTATCATTTATTGAAATTCGTGATTTTGTTTCTGCCACCGACTAATAATGTTTGTGATTTTTTTGCGCGAAGGATAGACAAAAGTTTGGATCTTATTACGCAATCATTTGACGAATTTCTCCTCGATTTTATTGCGCGATTGCTCGACTAAATTTTCGTGATTTTTTTGCGTAATCTTTTGACGAAATTCACGTTTTTTTTGCGCAATCCTTTTACGAAATTCGCGATTTTCTTCGCAATCCTTTTACGAAATTCAAGATTTCTGTATGTGCAATCGTTTGACGAAATCTGTATTTCTTTTCGCGATCTCTGATGAAATTAGCGATATTTTCCACGGTCGGTTGAAGAAATTAGCGATTTTTTAAGCGACCATTTTGGAGACTTTTTTTTTTCAAAATTTGCAAGATTCGTGATTTTTTTCTGCGACCCACTGACGAATTGATTTTGCGGATTTTGAAAGAAAGAAAAATCGCGGACTTTCACAAAAATTAAAAAAAAAAATGTGGAATAATCACATGCTTGTGAAAGAAGTTATGGAGACAAAAATCACGTAGAGCATTTTTTATTCTGCGGAATTTTTTTTTTCTGTGTGATTTGTGCAGTTCTGCAATTTTCCACGTTCCCTGTTCCTCAAAGAAAATTTTTCCTTCTTCTTCGTTAGGAGACTCATGAAATAAAATTTCGCCCCTGTAAGTAAAATTCCGAAAGGGACTAAAAAAAAGCTCCATTTAAACAGGTCTCTGTCTTAGCAAGTATAATTGTATAATGTTTTTTCAACGAAATTTGATTTTTTCCCCTTCTAGAAAGAAGTCTGTTATAGACAGGTTTCGTTTTCACAAGTTTTACTCTAATACATCTCTTTTCAGAGCTATACTATAGAGCGGATGGTTTAACAGTCAGTGAGGATACTTGTAAAAATTAAACCTGTTTATAACAGAATCCTGTCTAAAAAGAAAAAAAATCATGTCCAATATATTAAAATTTTACTTTCTAAGACGGAAACCTGTTTAAAGCGAAATGTTTCATTGGTTCTGAGTTTCCGTATTCGAAGTTTTTACTGTTATTGTAAGCATAAGTCAGTAAACGTTTCTCATACGAGGAAGGGGGTGGGGGGTAGACCCCTGGATCCTACCCTTAGCTATATAGAATCCCTCAAAAAATGTTTGCCCCCCCCCCCCCAAGAAAGTTCTGAAATGGCGCCCCTGCTACAGAGCCTTCCCTTCTTTACGCTAGACGTTTTTGCCTTGACCACGTGATCATGACGTAGATGGAATATCCTCCATTATACTTCAAACCATCGGGACGATCAATTTTTAGGTGCGTTCGTAATTATATAAATACGTAGCACCTATAGTCGTCGTTCAGTCCGTCCGTCCGTCCGTCTGTCCGTCCGTCTGTCCGTCCGTCTGTCCGCATGTAACAGAGCAAAAACTACCCAACCGAATGGTCTGAAATTTCAAATATATGATTGTTGCAAAATTTTGTTGAGCCATTTCCAATTTTATGAAAATCGGATGTATAGTTTAATTACAGGGACAGTCAAGAGTTTTTCTTTACATTACGGCCAATGGGAAAAAATATTGCAAGTGGATTTTAATGATATTAGAGCCTTCCGAATGATCTGAAATTTTAAAGATATAACTGTTGCAAAATTTTGTCGAGCCCTTTCAAATTTTTGGAAAATCGGATGTATAGTTTAATTACAGGGACAGTCAAAAGTTTTTCTTTACATTTCGACCAATGGGAAAAATTATTGCAAGTGCATTTTAATGATATTAGAGCCTTCCGAATGATCTGAAATTTTAAAGATATAACTGTTGCAAAATTTTGACGAGCCCTTTCAAATTTTAGGAAAATCGGATGTATAGTTTAATTACAGGGACAGTCAAAAGTTTTTCTTTACATTACGGACAATGGGAAAAATTATTGCAAGTGCATTTTAATGATATTAGAGCCTTCCGAATGATCTGAAATTTTAAAGATATAATTGTTGCAAAATTTTGTCGAGCCCTTTCAAATTTTAGAAAAATCGGATGTATAGTTTAATTACAGGGACAGTCAAAAGTTTTTCTTTACATTACGGCCAATGGGAAAAATTATTGCAAGTGGATTTTAATGATATTAGAGCCTTCCGAATGATCTGAAATTTTAAAGATATAACTGTTGCAAAATTTTGTCGAGCCCTTTCAAATTTTAGGAAAATCGGATGTATGTTTAATTACAGGGACAGTCAAAAGTTTTTCTTTACATTACGGCCAATGGGAAAAATTATTGCAAGTGCATTTTAATGATATTACAGCCTTCCGAATGGTCTGAAATTTTAGAGATATAATTGTTGTAAAATTTTGTTGACCTATTTCAAATTTATGAAAATCGGATGTATAGTTTAATTACAGGGACAGTCAAAAGTGTTCCGTTACATTACGGGGAATGGGAAAAAAATGTTGGAAGTGCATTTTAATGATGTATCAGACTATGCGCTTTATGAAGTGCAAAAAATTATACATTCAGTACAATATGGGGTGCAAAAAATAATTATAAAACTAGTTATAGTACGAACGCACCTCATTTGCCACGTTTGACGAGCAATTTCCAACTTGTTTTTTTTACTGTCTCCTAATCTGCAATCGCATCTGCTAGTCAGGGGCGCGCCTAGCGGGGGGGTGTTAGGGGTGTAACACCCCTCCCACACACACTTATTTGGAAGAGTTGGTAAAATTTAGAATAGTCGGAAAGTTGAGAACACACCCTGCAAAAAGTCCCCTCTCCCGTCGTCAGTATCATTTCAATTCTCTGTTGTCGGTCTTTAAAGGGGAAAAGAAAGAACCTCTCACGAAAGATTGTGTATGATTCTGTGTGGGAGGGAGGGGTTGTCAGAGAACGGAGGTGATAGATAGAGAGAGAGAATCGCGTTTCTGAGAATTTGAGACTTTAGTGAAAGGAAGGGTGGGGGGGGGGGGGGGTTGTTGCAATCTCTATTGTAAGTTTTCCCATGTAGCATCTTTAATTGCTCCCTTCTGCTATGGACTGATTCTTAGAATTTGGTGATCTCTTTGCTCTGGATTTGACGCTAGTTATTTGAGGTTGCTGCACTTAAAAGATGAAGTCACAGACACAGAAGAAGAGTGATTTGCAAAAGTTTGTTTTTGTCGCATGATGACGGATAATTCAGTGAAAATTTTATGCACACACTGTGATTGCGTACACACACATTTCACAGAAAAAAATAAATTTATATCGCCATATAAGAAAATTTCATCCGAATGAAAACATCGACCTCCCGAAAGGAAAACGGATTCAATATATAATATGTCGATATTTCTGCATTTCTATTAGAGGCCTACATAATCATATTCAAACAGATCATCCAGATGTAAAATTCAGAGCTTTGTAAAAATGTTTCTGAAACATCATTTTCATCACAAAATTTTACTGCGAATGTTAAGGCTTTTGCAGACCGGATTCGGCACTACAGCGAAAGTTTGATTGAGGAATGCGATAAAATCCTAACTAGCAATTCTATGGAAAATGTCAATGTTTCTGAAAAGGAAGATACCTCGACTTTTCTAAGTTGTGATCCAGCCGATCGTATTGGAAGGAATTTAACAGAAAACCAGAAACTTTTCATCCTGTCTCGTGGACCTTATCAACCTCAAAGATCACCGTACCCTGTGAATCATGACATAGATCCCAAGAAGCAGAATAAGTTTAGCTCCTGCTGGTACAAAGAATATCCATATTTAGAATACAGCAACCAACTGGATGCCGCATTTTGTTTTGCTTGTTCACTTTGCTCTGATGGCCCGGGGACTGAAAACACAGAAGAAGCTTGGATCAGTGTTGGTATTCGTGTATGGCACAAGATGAAAGGCCGAGGAAAAAACCGTAAAGGCAAGTTAATGGCTCATTTTACGAGCAATGCTCATAGAGCTGCAGTGTATAAATTAGATAATTTGGCAGCAAATTCGTCTAAGAAACAGAGAGATTATTTATATACTTCTAGACTGCACCAGATATCTAAGTCGTCAAGCACTTGCATTTCGGGGACGAGAAAGTGACAGCGGTAACTACATTCAGCTCATTAGATTAATGGCAAAGTGGATTCCAACTTTAAAAAACTGGATTGATGATAATCATCTTCGCCCATACCATGCCAACTATCTTAGTAATAAGTCGCAAAACGACTTTATTGGGGTTCTTGGATCATGTGTCCGTGAAAAAATAGTTGCAAATGTCAAAAATTGTGGATTTTTTAGCGTTACGGCTGATAGCACACCCGATCTCTTTCATCTTGACCAGCTCTCAATTGTAATCCGATACGTGACACGAAAGTTTCAGCCAGAAGAAAGGTTGTTAAAACTAAAAGATTATATGAATAAAACAGCCGAAGGAATGGCTAAGCTTATTTCTGAAATTCTACAGTCAGTTGGAATATCGCTTTCCCAAGCTCGTGCACAGTCTTACGAGACCACGTCATCTATGTCCGGCCGCATTTTAGGCTGTCAATCAAAACTTTCAGAAATAGCTAGTAGATGTATTTTATACATACCCTGCCTCGCGCATAAAGTGAATTTATGTGTTGAACATGCGTGCGAAGAAAGCAATATAATAAAATTGTTCTACGACAGTATTCAGGATCTCTATAACTTCTTTTCACTGAGTACAAAGCGATTCGGTATACTGAGAGAGAAAATGGAAGTTCTTCAGAAGAGCCTTACCTTGAAATCTTTGTCGAAGACAAGATGGACTATGCGAGCGGATTCAGTCAGAGCTATTTTATCGTCCTATGATGCCCTCAACCATACTCTGCAAATTATTTCTGAAGACATGAAGGTTGACAAGGATGCTCGAGCTAAGGCGGCAGGGTTAAGAAGCAAAATGATGTCATACGATTTCATTGTTTCTTTACTTGCAATGAAAACAATCATGTTTAAGACCAAGTTAGCAACTGAGCAATTGCAACGCGAAGACCTGAACATTTTAGAGGGAACCGACATAATGCAGAAAACTTACGAAAGCATTCAGAAACTCCGGAATGATGATGCGGCGGCAATAATGAACATCATTAAGGAGGCTGACAACATCTGCGAGACACATAGAATAAATCAAGATTATGAGTTCAATTTGCGGCACAGGCGACGGAGGCCTCCATCGAAGATCGACGAAAATCCTTGCAGTTCTATTTACACGAGAGAATTATTTTAAAGCAGAAATTTTGAAGGTGGTAGATCGGCTTACAACTGCATTTGGAGACATTCATAAGTTGGTATTTGAGAAAGTTAAACCATTGGTCTGTCTCCTTCCATCTAGGATCAAGTATAGCTCTACCGAGGACATTTCTAAACTATGTCAATTATTCCCTGATGATCTCAAAGATGTAGATAACTTGGAATGTGAAATTGATCTCATGTCCTCAGAAATAGCTAGTTCTGAATCGGATACAATTGGTGCAGCAGCGCAAAAACTTGTGGGGAAGGCTCATTTGTATCCTAACATTTCTTTGGTTAACTCAACCTACAAGTTGGCCTTAATTATTCCAGTAACTGTGGCAAGTAATGAAAGAAGTTTCAGCAGGTTAAAGTTAGTAAAAAATTACTTGCGTACCACGATGTCGGAAGAGCGACTGGACGAACTAATGCTGTTAACCTGTGAAACAGACATAACTGACATGTTGGATTTAGACAGTGTAGCTGGAAAATGGACTATTCTGAAGGATAGGCGGGTGATAATTTAAAAATGTAGAAGGATAATTTTTAGTCTCTTATACTAATATATATCTTATTTTTAGCAAGAAAGATTTGTCTTTTTTATGTATTTTAAAATTTATACACTTTCATTACACAACAGCATGCGGTTTTATTTATAGAAACATAAATTCCGAAGTACTTCAACATTCTTAAATTGTTACTTTTGAGAACTGGTTAATGTACGGTACATCCGTACATATTTCCTTTTAAATCGTAAGCAGAATCCTAATTAATAACAGGATTCTCAACTCTACTTATATAGTAAAATAATTTTTTAAAAAATTACACATACTGAATAACAGTTTTTAATTTCGACTATGGTTAAGGAGAATGCAGGTGAACACTTAAGACTTTTAGTGATTTTTATAAATTCACAGTATTGTAGAACAGTTGACTCCGTCGCTGAAGGGGGGGGGGGGGGCTATCACAAAGCCTTTCTCACCCCCGATCTTGCAGTCGGCAAAATTCAGTTCACCCCCCCCCCCCCCCACTAAAACAGCTTTCGGCACGTCCCTGCTGCTAGTGACGCAGACGTAACTTTGGACAGACTTCATTTTCGACCATCTCAAGCTCCGTAAAGAACGTAAAATTTGCCTAACTCTTCTAGAAGTAACAGGAAGGGATAGATCTGCACACATTTGCTTTGTACTGTGGCCGTTTTTTGATGCAAGTTGAAGAATCCACCTTTTCTCTTAGTTAAACGTGCATTACCTTTTTAGCTCACAGGCTATCAAAGCCTAAGAGCTAATGTACCCGCAGGTTCTGTATGTACGTATGTACGTATGTACATAACGCGATAACTCTTGATAGAAATATCCGGTTTACTTCAAATTTTTTCTAAGTTCATTTTGATAAGGCGCTTCCCTGATTAGTTTTGGGAGTTCATTGGTTAAGTATAAAGGGGGGAAAGGGGATCTAACCCCCCCCCCCCTTAACTTAGATAAAGGAGTTTTTCATGTAGAATAATCAAATTTGTTTCAAATTTGGTATACCGGTTAATTCTGATAAGGTGCTTCTCTGATTAGATTTGACGGTTAATGGTTAAGTATAAAGAGGTGAACGGGAGACTAATACCCCTTAATTTAGATAAATGGGTTTTATATCCGATATGTTTCCAATTTAGTATACCGGTCTATTCTGATAAGGCGCTTCCCTGATTAGATTTGAAGGTTCATTGGTTAAGTATAAAGGGAAGAATGGAGGGCTAATACCCCCTTAATTTAGATAAATGGGTTTTTCTATCCGATTTGCTTCAATTTGGTATACCAGTTTATTCTGATAAGGCGCTTCCCTGTTGAGATTTGGAGGCTCAAAAATCCGTGTTTTCATAAATCAATTTCCATCACTGCAACAGATTCAGAACGAAAAAGAATTGGATCACTCCATGAAAAAGCGTTGTAAGACCATGATTAAGAGTAAAGATTACTCAATTAAGTATTATAATTGACATTGTAATAATTTTTGTATACCTCATCTTTTTTAGAAATGTTTCACTTTCCTTTTTTATCACTGTTGTTCTAATAAACAGTCCATCATGAAATTTGTTGCGTTATATTCTTGATTAAAGTATATTTCTATTAGTGTATAATTTTATGGTATTACTCAAAGAGAAAGTGGCGATATGGACCATCAAAATTCAAAAATAGACCTTTTCAAAAAGGTTTCCAAAAATTTTCCCACTTCTGTAGACAGAATTAGACAAAATTTTTGTGGATCTTTATTACTTCGTCTTTTTTTTTTTTTTCTTTGCGTGGTATATTAAAAAAGGGCATGTTCACAAACAAAAACTTTCGTCCTAGCGATCATTGCAGGAATCGTCTTGGCGACGTAAGCCAATCATGTCATGACCTGTTAAACGTAGACCAATCAAATTGCCCCAATTCATGTGTACAGTAGGACTAGGACTAAAAAAAAACGGACAGGTGTTTCTTGCTGATCCACAATAATTTGACCAACAGTGACGCGCCGGCTGCCCTTACCTTATACTTCCGATTTTTTTATCTCTTGTACAATGCAAGAAATAAAGCCTCCCTTGTTTTGTGTACTTTTAAACGTATTTGAAGAGGAAGGGAACGTTCTTTCGTTTTTAACACTTTCCAATAAAATTGAAAAGTGTTTATGACTTCGGTTTCTCTGTCCGTCTGTCCGCGCTCTAACTCTCATAAATATACTCGGATCGCCCTGAAATTTTTAGATGTCATTGATGTTTACCATAACATATATGAAGTTATGCATAGAATTGAACCAAATGTTTTGTATATGTATCTAGCTGTGGCCAACAGTTTCTCCTTGAATTTGAAAATATTCTGCCGGAAGGGTTTGCTGTAATAGCGGTTTTTGTGCTATTTTATTTATTTTACCATCGAAAAGTGTATGAAGTTATGAATAGAATTGAGCCAAATTTTTTGTGTGTGTTTTTGGCTATGGCTAGCAGGTCCTCCTTGAATTTGGAAATATTCCGCCGGAAAAGGGCGCTGTGATAGCGATTTTTGTGTAATTTTCTCGTTTTTTCGTAGTTCTGTTGTCCATCGGCGGCTCGTGCAGCGACGGGAACCCGCGTCCTTCTAAGCCAGCTATTTGTAAACAGCTGATGGACAACAGAATAACGGAAAACTATTGATTTTAATAAATATCATGATCGAGATTAACTCGTTTTTACTCCAATTAATTGACTGAAGCAGAAATTTAACATGAAAATCAAAGTTGGTATAGTATTGAACTAATAATATTACAGTATTAACATCTGTAACTACGTTTGGAAATATTAATATGTTTGTGATAGAAGAAAGGTTTGGGATTGGCACATCCAACTAGTTTATTACTTAAATGCTACTGCTGTATAAGTAACTAGGGGGCTCGGCCCCCTACGAGCTACGCTCGCCAACCCCCGTCCAGACACTGCAGACTCTAAATGCACGCTAATGTGATCGGCTTTAAAAAGATTTCGAAAGATTGAATAATAATTTAAACAAGTAATATAAAAATTTTGTTTTTAAAGTCAATTCCTACTTAGGCCATCAAAGAAAAATGTAATATAATCAAGATAATATGAGTTTTTGTTGCATTAAAATATCTCAATTTGTTGATTTTCTATAAGCAAGTAGGTTTACAATGGAACTCTATGGGAATTTGGCGAAATATTACAGATATCGCCAAGTTGGCGTCACTTTTGGCGACTCATTTTGGCCGCCAAATTTGGCGATATATCGCCAAGTTGGCGACAAACTTGGCGGTATTTGGCGACAGAACAGGGTTTCCCCCCTATGGTAACCCTTATTGAAAATACTTTCATTGAAATTCAATAACCAATGGCGGCCATTTTGTTTCCCATGCAAAACTAAAATTAATTAATTAAAATTTAATTAATTAATTAATATTTGAAAAAAAACTTTATTAACATCAATTGTCATCCAGTACAAGTTTAAAAAAAATTATTTCAACCTGATAGGATGAATAATGAGTATTTTATTAACGATTGAAAATTTGTGCAAGATAAATATATAAATAAATATAGGGAGAGTGTGAGCTAATAGTAGGAATTGAAAAACACTGGCGATCTCCCTATAAACGGATTTCGATTCATTTCTCTTTGATTGGGGAAATTTTAACGCCAAATCCGCTGCGGTACTACTTGATTATCCCGTCGACTAATTTCGCCAAATTATATAAATCGCCAAATTATACAAATTGACATAATTTTTATTTTAAATAACGAAAGAACAAATAAATTAGTACAACATTAATAACAATACAAATAAAACGTCGCAATAAAAATAACTTGATGACGTAGACACGTGTAACAACATTTCAAAATAAGCTAATATAAAAGGAATTAAGTAAACAGAATCTTTGTCTCCCTGTATTTTTTAACAAAGCGAAAAGAAAGTTCTTTTAAATGAGACATTTTAAATTAATAGTTTTTAATCTGACGTAAATTGACCAAACTATTATTTCTCTTTTTAATATTCACGTGAAAATACTTGTGTTAGAAATTAAATATTATTTGCGCTTTCCTAACAAAAATAGTTGAAAAGTATCCTCTTAAAATATCAAATAAATGTCTAGCGCAATTTCTAAATTTAAACCGTTTTGCAATATTATTTTGTGTTCATTTTATGTAATAACTGTAATGTGACGTAAATATGACGTAATTTCTCCTATTTAAGACTTCTAACGCATGTTAATAAATTTATTGCTTTACAAATTCCTTTCTCTCTTAAAATTCACGTGTAATTATAGTTTTTATGACATAATTTTTAATAAGTTCTTGCTTTTTGTACATAATTATTTAATTCTAATTCCAAATGTTTTTTTCTGTTTATAATAGTCACGTGTAAATATTTTTTTAATTTATTTACACGTATAAATATTTTTTTTGAAGCAAAGATTATTGCTTCCGCTGTTTATACGGTTGGCAACAGTTTAAATTAATATCACTTTCTAAAATCTGTTAAAAATATCTCTAGAAATGCTGAAAATCTAAATTTAAAATAGAAATAAAACCTCAAAAAATTAGTCAAAATAAAAAAATTAATGCAATCTGCACTCCGGCAAATTCTAACGCATAAAATGATCTAAAAATGATTAAATTCCTATGAACAGTTTTTGCTCCTATAAAACTTTTTTAGTGGAACGATTTTGTCCAACTTTAGCATTAAATATCTCTTAAAATAATTCTTCGATCTGAAAACTGTCTGCATCAGCTTGTTTATCAAACATTTCTGTATAATACTACAGATTTTCATATTTTTGTATGCATTATTTTTCTTAATATTAACGAAGAAAGACCTCCGATCACAAAAAATTCAAAACCGGCGGCGGCGGCGGCGGCGGCGGCGGCGGCGGTGACAGCGGTAGTTACTTTTTTTTAGAATAGAGAGATAATTTTGGTAAGATTCGAAAAATTTGGTACGATATTAGAACGGCCTTTTGGCGCCATTTTGGATTCCTCCGCCAATCGCGCCAAGCAGAACAGGATGCGGACCTCTTCCCATACTCTGTTTTCATCTATTGTATGGCTTAATGAAACATTAACTTTGGACCACATTCATACTAGTATCGCTCAGGTCTGGTGCCAAATCTTGGCCTGGACCTTGATTATGGAAGATTAGCTTTTTTGCAAAACTTTTCGCTAACACATTATCATTATTTGCTTACAAGCATTCTAAATTAATCGCCAATAAAAATACAGGGATTCCATGTAACAGGGCTGCCACTGGCGACTTTTATTAGCCCCCAGAATGCTATTTCTTTCTCCCAGCTTATTTTGTCTCCAATAAATAACGTTACCTTGTATACGCCAGCCGTAAAACAAAAGCCGATGTTTCATTGTGCGATTAAATACTCTACAGCATTTTTTAAAACTTCTAAGCATCGCACATTTTCAATGTTTATACCGTCGTATTGGGGAAAGAAAGCAATTTGTTTGATAACTGCATCTCCATTTATTTTTGAAATATTAATTTTTTTTTTTTTTTTAATTTTTAGCGACATTTGTTTCATTTTGGCAACTCAAGTACTCCATTTCTGTAGAAAATAAAGAAAACATTATTGAAAAATAGCAATTATATCTTTTTGTTGCCATTTTCTCATAAAAATTTAAAAAAAAAAATTAATTAAAATACGTGCTATTTTGAGAAAAATATAAATGAATGATTTATGATAAAGCAGGGAGCTATTATAAACTATATTTAATTTTAAGTATCTATATTAATGCAAATGACGTCATTTTACATAAAATAAAAGCGTGTGCTTTAAGTCTTAAAATTGAAATATGTTTTGCAGTAGAGTCCCGATTATCCAAGTCCCGCTTAACCGAGTTATTTTCTTCTGGTGGGTTGGTGGCTTCTGTTACAATGAAACAGTCATTATAAATGAAGTGTTAGGTGAAGATGAAAGAGCAGCCGTAAAAATGCTCTTTCATCTTCACCTAACGCTTCATTTATAATAGCTGTTTCATAATAATAGAAGCCACTAGTCCACCAGACGAAAATGAAGTAATGGAAAGGCTGGGGGCGACACTAAATTCTGAAAAAGTAGAATTCCTGTTCTCTAGTATATATATATATTTGTTTATTTACCACTATCTCTCTATTCTAAAAAAAAGTAACTTACGCTGTCCCCGCCACCGCCGCCGCCGGTTTTGAATTTTTTGTGACCGGAGGTCTTTCTCCGTTAATATTAAGAAAAATATTGCATACAAAAATATGAAAATCGACGGTATTATAGAGAAATGTTTGATAAACACGCTGATGCAGACAGTTTTCAAATCGAAGAATTATTTTAAGAGATATTTAATGCTAAAGTTGGACAAAGTCATTCCATTAAAAAAGTTTTATAGGAGCAAAAAACTATACATCGGAATTTAATCATTTTTAGATCATTTATACGTTATAATTTCCCGGTGTGCAGAATACATTTATTTTTTTAATTTGACTCCTTTTTTGAGCTTTTATTTCTATTTTAAATTCAAATTTTCAGCATTTCGAAAGATATTTTTTACTTATTTTAGAAAATTGTACTAATTTAACCTGTTGCCAACTGTACAAACAGCGCAAACAATAATGTTTGCTTCAAATTAAAAATTTATTTACACGTGACTATTATAAACAGAAAAAAAACTTTCAAATTAGAATTAAATAATTACGTATAAAAAGCAGGAACTTATTGAAAATTACTTCATAAAAACTATATTTACATGTGAATTTTAACAGAGAAAGGATATTGTAAAATAATAAATTCATTAACATGCGTTAGAAGTCTTAAATAGGAGAAATTACGTCACATTACACTTATTACGTAAAATGAACAAAAAATAATATTGCAAAACAGTTTAAATTTAAAAATTGCGCGAGACATGTATTTGATATTTCGAGATAAACTTTTCAACTATTTTTGTTGGGACAGCGCAAATAATATTTCATTTCTAACAAAAGTATTTTCATGTGAATATTAAAAAGAGAAATAAAAGTTTGGTGAAAATTGCGTGAGATTAAAAACGATACATTTAAAATGTCTTTCATTTATTTTTTTATTTATTAAACAACAAACATACGACTTGTGTGCTTGACATGAGAGCCCGCTTAAAATGTCTTATTTAAAAGAACTTTCTTTTCGCTTTGTTAAAAAATACCGGGAGACAAAGATTCTGTTTAGGCTATTTCCATGCGAACTCGTCGTGTCTGTCACATACTAAGATTTTTGGCTACCAGTATTTTAGAACGGAAAAATGTGACTTATTTTATCGGAGATATCTCATCAATTGAAAAGGCGAAGCAAACTTTTCGAAAATAACGGTGGCCAACAAGCATAGCAATTTTTAATTGCGTGACAGACATGACAAGTTCGCATAGAATTAGCCTTTACTTAATTCATTTTATATTAGCTTATTTTGAAATGTTTAACTGGTTTTATTTAATCAAAGAGGAAAACAGCCATAGTATCTTTTAACAGCAGCTGATTTTTCCTTAAAATTCCCCAATCAAAGAGAAATTAATAGAAACCCGTTTATAGGGAGATCGCCACTGTTTTTAAAATTATAATTCAATCTTTCAAAATCTTTTTAAAGTCGATCAAATTAGCGTGCTTTTAGAAACTGCGGTGTCTGAACGGGGGTTGGCGAGCATAGCTCGTAGGGGGCCGAGCCCCCTAGTTTAAAAAAAAAGGAATCTTCGTGATAGATTTCTACAAAGCTTAAAGGTAGATTATTTTTGTTCGGAAAAAATGATAAGAAAAAGAGAATAAAATAATAGGTATTTTCCAGTATGAGGGCCTTGGTGAGATTGAGAAAATAGTGGCGAGAGGAGGAATTTGAAAACGCATTTTGTGTCTACCTATTTACAGTTTCATATGCACAATTAATTTTTTCAACTAGGGGGCTCGGCCCCCTACGAGCTACGCTCGCCAACCCCCGTCCAGACACCGCAGGCTCTAAATGCACGCTAATTTGATCGGCTTTAAAAAGATTTCGAAAGATTGAATTATAATTTAAAAAACAGTGGCGATCTCCCTATAAACGAATTTCTATTCATTTCTCTTTGATTGGGGAATTTTAACGCCAAATCCGTTGCGGTACTACTTGATTATCCTGTCGACCAATTTCGCCAAATTATATAAATCGCCAAACCACTCGCCAAATTATACAAATTGATATAATTTTTATTTTAAATAACGAAAGAACAAATAAATTCGTACAACATTAATAAAAACACAAATAAAACGGCGAAATAAAAATAACTTGATGACGTATACACGTGTAACAACATTTCAAAATAAGCTAATATAAAAGGAATTAAGTAAAGAGAGTCTTTGTCTCCTGGTATTTTTTAACAAAGCGAAAAGAAAGTTCTTTTAAATGAGACATTTTAAATTAATTCTCAAAATATCAAATAAATGTCTAGCGCAATTTCTAAATTTAAACTTTTTTGCAATATTATTTTATGTTCATTTTATGTAATAACTATAATGTGACGTAAATATGACGTAATTTCTCCTAAGACTTCTAACGCATGTTAATGAATTTATTATTTTACAATATCCTTTCTCTTTTAAAATTCATGTGTATACTTTTTATGACGTAATTTTTAATAAGTTCCTGCTTTTTATACGTAATTATTTAATTCTAATTTGAAAGTTTTTTTCCTGTTTATAATAGTCACGTGTAAATAATTTTTTAATTTGAAGCAAACATTATTGCTTGCGCTTTTTATACAGTTGGCAACAGTTTAAATTAGTAGAATTTTCTGAAATCTGTAAAAAATATCTCTAGAAATGCTGAAAATTTGAATTTAAATTAGAAATAAAACCTGAAAAAATGAGTCAAAATAAAAAAATTAATGCAATCTGCACTCCGGCAAATTCTAACGCATAAAATGATCTAAAAATGATTACACTGCCATGTATAGTTTTTGCTGCTATAAAACTTTTTTAGTTGAACGATTTTGTCCAACTTTAGCATTAAATAACTCTTAAAATAATTCTTCGATTTGAAAACTGTCTGCATCAGCGTGTTTATCAAACATTTCTGTATAAAACCACCGATTTTCATATTTTTGTATGCATTATTTTTGTTAATATTAACGAAGAAAGGCCTCCGGTCACAAAAAAATCAAAACCGGCGGCGGCGGCAGCGGTAGTTACTTTTTTCTAGAATAGAGAGATATTTATACAATTTATTGGTACTACTTAGTTATTCCGTTGACCAATTTCGCCAAATTATACAAATTGACATAATTTTTATTTTAAATTACGAAAGAACAAATAAAATAGTATAACATTAATAAATATACAAATAAAACTTCAAAATAAAAATCACTTGATGACGTAAACACGTGTAACTTGCTTAAAGTCAAGTGAATGTGACATTTATGATCACTCATTATTGGCATTTAATCTTATAGTTTGGTGATAGATTTTTGGTCGACGGGTTAACTAAATAGTACCAATTTATTTAATATAAAGAAGCCATTTATATATTTTTATATAGATAAAGAAGTTAAATGTATGTAAAAAACAACTATATATATATAAAGTTTAACTATAAATAACTACATACATAAACAAGCATAAAAATTCATTAGATTTGTTTTCATAGCTGTTTTTATAGCATGTTGAAACAAATCTTATTCTGAAGCCCGAATTGCGCCAAACTTTAAAAAAAAATATGCCAAGGCCCCTATATTGGAAATGTACTAAGTAATCGCCACAGGTAGCCCTGCGTGTATTAATCATTGCTTTATATTATTTGTTTGACTCATGAATATTGAAGGAGTGGGAATAAAATTATACAAACCTATTTACGTTTGAACCAGGCAGAATAAATTTATCACTTGATTTCAAATTGTAAATAGTAAGTTTAGGAGCTAGCCCTTTAGAAGCTAAGGCTAATAAATTCTTTCCATTTAATGCCATGGCTGTAAACTCATTTTTCTCAATAACTGGGAAAAACCTTTGGCGATTATGTTTTAAACTATGATGAATACCTGTTTGACCGGAAATGTAAAAGATCGTCGATTTTCCACTAAAAACTAGACTATTTCTTATTTCTTTCTTGAATCCGACAATTCGTTGTAGCTCACACATTTTCTTTTCTGAAATTATTTAAATTTCTGAAGAAAGAATAGCCTAGTTTTAATTTATAATTCGAGTATCATCGGCTAAGTTCAAAAAATATTTTTCGGGAAATTTCAGTTATGAAAGTTCAGCACTTTCTAAAATATTTATGCATCAACTTCTAAAATTTGGTTTATATCTTCTTAATTTTTACACGCCTTTTTGTCCTTGGTTATTTATTTATTTATTGAACAACGAACATACGACTTGTGTGCTTGACATGAGAGCCCGCTTATAAGTCGAAGACAAGATAGCACAAGGAAATATTACAACACAAGAGAAATACACCCTGGGAGTTCCACACAAAGAGTGTGTGCAATGGAACTAGCGGGAATCGAACCCACAATCTCCTACGCTCGCAAGCGATTAGCAGACTGGTGCTTTGAGCATTCAGCCACAGAGACCCGTCTTTGGTTATATTTAACTTTAATACCGCAATAATACAAACTGATACATTTTGTCGCACTTCGTTTGGGAACGAAAAGTTTACTCGAGAAAGTCTTGGAAAAGAGAAGAAATGCATAAAAATATTTTAAATGGCACTAACATATTAGGTATTACGTGAAATATGAAATAAAAAATTCAAAGTGTTTTTGCAATGTGGTAAAATTTATCATGTTTATTGGTCTGGGCACGGCGTGCGTAATAATATATTAATACACGCGTCACGGTTTGGGGTTGGGGTACCTCTACAGACTGCTTTAATCGACATCAGATTGCTTATACAGAAAGGGCATGTTTACAAACAAACACTTCCGTCAACCAATCTACCACTACATTTTTGTCGTAGCGATGATTACAAGAATCGTCATGGCGACGTAGGTCAATATCATAGACCTGTTAAACGTGGACCAATCGAATCGTCCGAACTCGTGTGTACAGTAGGAGTCATAAACATTGACATACAACAAACTTAAGCATAATACAAACGATTACGATTAACTTAAGGACGATACAATTATGACTACAGTTATCACATCTCCCTTCTTTAGAAAGTTAAGTTCATATCAATCATTCTGTGTCCATTTTAGAGGTCAAGTGTCTTTACAAGTTTAACGATTTTGACGGATCTTGCGGTGACGGTGACGGGATGGTGCTTAGCATCGTGTGTAACAGAACTGTACGATTCACGTGTGGGAGAAGGATTGGGTGGTTCATCTGGGGGTGGAGAATGTTCTGCATTCAATGGTAGACTCCTCTTCCTCTCTATGTTGACTTTAATCTGAGTTGGCTTTATGTGACTAGTGTTGGAAATTTACGTTCAGCATTACGTTTTGATTTGGCTGGCACGTTCTGATGGTTTCGCATGAGCATCATGATAATACTTTTGCTTTAAGCGAGCTTCAGCAAGATGTTAGGTTGTATTTTGTAAGAGCATAGGTTTTAGGATGTATTCTCTTATAGGAGTTGTAGTTCTAGTCCTTCTGTTGAACAATCTTTGTACAGACGAGCCGAGATTATCTCTGGGTGTGTTTCGGAAGTTCAAGAGAACCATGTAGACATCTTGACCAGATAGTTTGCATTTTTTGAGGAGGTTTTTTGCCGTCTGGACTGCACGCTCAGCTAAATCATTTCCTTTAGGATATAATGGACTAGATGTTTGATGGTGAAACATCCACTGCCCAGATAGCACTTTTAATTTGCAGAAAATATGCAACAGTCTTGCTTTGAAAACCTGCAAAGTTGCAGCAAGCTCAGCATGACAAGACTGAAAGTGTAAGCAGTTGGCAAACTTTCATTTAATATAAACAGTAATAGAATATAGATTATATATTATACTTGTTTAACCAAATAAAGTTCATGCTTACTTCTCTCAGTAGCGCAGGTTTGGCTTGTAGTAAATTAAAACATGACCATCAAATAAATAATGTAGCATCACCCAGGGGCGTAAACCACCCTGGTTGCGTAGGGGGGTGTAGACTCATAAATTTCCGACTCCAAGAAGAAAAATTCCCGAGTACTATTGCCAACAAAATGCCGACTAATTAATATATATATACATATATATATATATATATATACACACACACTCATGTCCAAAAGTTTAGCATATATGATAAAAACGAAGAAGGGATATCGTAAATATCTTACGAAATTATTAAACTTTATAGCTGATAGATGAAAGTCTCAAGATAATTATGACTGAGCGTATCGAGATAGTCAAATGGGTTTTAAAGCGCTAATGTTGATTCCTTTTGAATTATAAATGTATGTCTCTAAAAATTAGTGGTGAAGTGCTATATGATTAATACGTGTAGAAAATTGCGGTTTGGAACTCCAAACTGCTTTGTTTGATAGCGATATATCTTGTTTCTAAATGTACAAAATTTGATGAAACTGGATGATTGAAGACCTGGGGA
Source organism: Maratus speciosus (assembly GCA_963932465.1). Classification (NCBI taxonomy): domain Eukaryota; kingdom Metazoa; phylum Arthropoda; class Arachnida; order Araneae; family Salticidae; genus Maratus; species Maratus speciosus. The sequence continues at coordinate 343,475,069 of OZ010788.1, forward strand.
TTCGATGCCCGTTTTTTTTTTGTTTGTTTTTTGTTTGTTTTTTTTTACCAATAAAGGGCTTAATGCATTTTATTTTTTCTGTGTATGGCATATTTATTCACATAGACTCCACTCCGGATAGAAATTCAAATTCTGAATTAAACATAAGGAATCCTGTTACCAGTGTACGATGTACGTCTACAACATAAAAAAAGTCAAAATTTAAAAGATTGAAAATTTTCGAATGCACAAAACTTATATCCATTTCTTAGTACTTCAATAAAAGTTAATCAAATTTTGTACGTTTAGTAACGCTATGTAACAAAACAGTTTTTGATTCCAATCCGCATTTTCCTATTCATATTAATTATAGACTTTCTCCCCTAATTTTTAGATAAATTTATTAATAATTCCAAAAGAATCGACATCAGCGCTTTAAAATTATTTAACTAGTATCTCAATACGATACGCGAAGTCATAATTATCTTGTGAATTTGGGCTATAAACTTCAATAATTTCGTAAGATATTTAATACTCCCTTTCTACGTTTTTGTCATATACGCTAAAATTTTGGATATGAGTATATATGTCGTAGGCTAATTGAGAAATCCGGCTCTTTGCAAAGAGCCGGGCTAATTGGAGAATCCATCTCCCTTTTTCCAGTTAGCCTGATATTTTTCAGGCTTATTGCAAAGAGCCTAGAAAGCGTTAGGCTAATTGAAAAATGACCACTTATTATCCGATCAGGGTGATGTTTTTAGCTCACAGGCTATCAAAGCCTGAGAGCTTATGTGCCCGCCGATTCTGTATGTACGTGTGTACGTACGTATTTACGTAACGCGATAACTCTTGATAGAAATATCCGATTTGCTTCAAAAAAATTTTTCTAGGTTCATTCTGATAAGGTGCTTCTCCGATTGGTTTTTGGGGTTCATTGGTTAAGTATAAAGGGGAAAAGGGGGGCTAGTCCCCCCCCTTAATATATATAAATGGGTTTTTCATGCAGAAATATTCGATTTGCTCCAAATTTGGTATACCGGTTTATTGTGTTAAAGAGCTTCCCTGATTAGATTTGGAGGTTCATTAGTTAAGTATAAAGGGAGGAAAGGGGGCTAGACCCCCCCTTTAATTTAGATAAATGGGTTTTTCATGCAGAGTTATTCGATTTGCTTCAAATATCGTATACCGTTTTATTATGTTAAGGAGCTGCCTTGATTAGATTTGAGATTTATTGGTTAAGTATAAAGGAGGACAGGGGCTAGTGTCCCCTTAATTTAGATAAATGGGTTTTTCATACAGAATTATTCGATTTGCTTCAAATTTGATATACCAGTTTATTACGATATGGCTTCCTTCATTTGATTTGGAGGTTCATTGGTTAAGTATTAAAGTGGGGAAAGGGGGGCAATTTCCCCTCCCCTTAATTTAGATAAATGGGTTTTCATGCAGAATTATCTAATTTAGTTTTTTTTTTTTTTTTTTTTAGGTTCATTCTAATACGGAGCTTTTCTGATTAGATTTGAAAGTTCATTGGTTTAGCATAAAGGGAGAAATTGGGGAGCTAATACCTCCCTTAAATTAGTGAAATGGTTTTTTTCATGCAGAATTATCTGATTCGCTTCAAATTTGGTATACCAGTTTATTATGTTAAGTAGCTTCCCTGATTAGATTTCGAGGTTCTTTGGTTAAGTAGAAAGGGGGGGGGGCAACGGCGATTAATCCCTTCATTTATTTTTCGAGGGGCATTATTCTTTGAAATAAGGGTATAATATACAATTAGTGTGAATAGCATGTGAGCTCAATGCCATCAGTTTAACTAGGCAATTTTCTTTTTATTAGGTTTATTAACGCATAACCCTACCCAAACCCGAAAAATAAATTACAACAGACCGTACCCCGATCCGAGCAAGACAAAATAATTTCAGTCTACATGCAACCCGACCCGAACCTGAGAGTTCCATTTGAAAAAACCCGAAATCCCGAATCAAATCTGATAACCGACAAAAATATTCCAAAGATCCATAACCGGATCCGAACAAGACAAATTAGTTTCCGTGGACACGCAACACTACCAGAACCTGAAAATTCCATTCGAAGTCAACCTAAAACCCGTCCCGAACCAAATCTTAACCGACAAAAATATTCCAAAGAACTATAACCCGATGCAAGACAGACAAAATAATCTCCGTCCACCGGCAACCCGATCCGAACCTGAAAGTTCTAATTGAACTCAATCCGAAACCTGGTTGTGGTCGGTTTTCGGGTTGACTTCAAATGGAACCTTCAAGTTCGGATCCGGTTGAAAAAAAATTAAACTAAATTAGATAATTCTGCATGAAAACCCATTTATCTAAATTAAGGGGAGGGGCGATTGCCCCCCTTTTATACTTAACCAATGAACCTCCAAACCAAATGAAGGAAGCCATGTCGTAATAAACTGGTATATCAAATTTGAAGCAAATCGAATAATTCTGAATGAAAAACCCATTTATCTAAATTATGGGGACACTAGCCGCTGTCCCTCCTTTATACTTAACCAATAAATCTCCAAATCTAATCAAGGCAGCTCCTTAACATAATAAACCGGTATACGAAATTTGGAGCAAATCGAATAACTCTGCATGAAAAACCCTTTTATCTAAATTAAGGGGGGGGTCTAACCCCCCTTTCCTCCCTTTATACTTAACTAATGAACTTCCAAATCTAACCAGGGAAGCTCCTTAACATAATAAACCAGTATACCAAATTTGGAGCAAATCGAATAATTTTGCATTAAAAACCCATTTACCAAAATTAAGGGGCGGGGGCTATCTTCCCTCCCCCTTTTCTCCCTTTATACTTAACTAATGAACCTCCAAATCTAATCAAGCCATCTCCTTAACATAATAAACCAGTATGCCAAATTTGAGCTAATCGAATAATTCTACATGGAAAACGCATTTATCTAAATTAAGGGGAGAGGCAATTGCCCCCCTTTCCACCCCTTATACATAATAATGATCTTCCAAATGTAATCAGGGAAGCTGCTTAACATAATTAACCGGTATACCAAATTTATTGCAAATCGCATATTTCTGCATGAAAAACCCATTTATCTAAACTACGGGGGGGGGGGGGGCTACCGCTCTTTCCTCCCTTTATATGTAACTAATGAACCTCCAAATCTGATCAAGGCTGCTTCTTAACTTAATAAACCGGTATACCAAATTTGGAGCAAATCGAATAATTCATAATGAAAAACCGATTTATCTAAATTAAGGGGGGAGCCCCCCTTTCCCCCTTTATACTTAAATAATGAGCTTCCAAATCTAATCAGGGAAGATCCTTAACACAATAAACCGGTATACCAAATTTGGAGCAAATTGAATATTTCTGCATGAAAAACCCATTTATATAAATTAAGGGGGGAGGGGACTAGCCCCCTTTCACCCCCCCCCCCTTTATCCTTAACCAATGAACCCCAAAAAACTAATCAGGGAAGCATCTCATCAGAATGAACCTAGAAAAAAAATTTGAAGCAAATCGGATATTTCTATGAAGAGTTATCGTGTTACGTACATACGTACGTACGTACACACGTACGTACGTACACACGTACATACAGAATCGGCGGGAAAATAAGCTCTCAGGCTTTGATAGCCTGTGAGCTAAAAATATCACCCTGATCGGATAATAAGTGGTCATTTTTCAATTAGCCTAACGCTCCTAGGTTCTTTGCAATAAGCCTGAAAAATATCAGGCTAATTGGAAAAAGGGAGATGGATTCTCCAATTTTCCCGGTTCTTTGCAAAGAGCCTAGGCTGTTTGCAAAGAGCCGGATTTCTCAATTAGCCTACGACATATATACTAAATATTTGCAATTCAGTTTTGAATTTTCATCGGATATCATCTAAATTCCGTGATACACGTTTATAACTAAATTTAAAATTAGATTAAAAAAAAAAAAAGAAGTTTCTTCACTTCAATCAGTATGTCTTAAAATTTCCAGACTAAACTAAAAACTTTCCGACTATAAATAAATACAGCTGGATCTCGATATTTCGAAGTCAAAGGGAACAGAAAAAAGTTCGGAATATCAAAGTTTTTGATCAAAATACCAAGGTTACAAATAATATTAACATTGCTGGAATATGTATATAAATATTTTGTTTCTTCATATCGAGGTTTTCGAGTTCACAATATTTGACAAGTCAAAGTTTTTCTGAATAGTTTTAATCACAAAAATAAAATCCGTAATATTTCCGACTAAGTATAAATTTATATAGGTTTTCTTCGTTCTAAATTGTTTTTTCTAATTTTCTAATTAAAAATTACAAGGAAAAAAAATCCGACTAAGAATAAAATTTTATAGGTTTTCTTCGCTCTAACTTGTTTTTCTTATTTACTAATTAAAAACTACAAAAATATTTCTCCAATTCATAAGTTTTTATCCGTTAATGCCATTTTTTTCGACTAAATTTACTTTTTTCCGATCGAACGGGAATTTTTCCGACTGGTTTTTTCATTTTTCCAATTTATAAGTTTTTATAGTTTAATACCATTTTTTCCGACTAAACGTACTTTTTCCGATCGAACGTGAAATTTTCCGACTGATTTTTTCGTAGGGGGGGGGGGTATTGCACCCCCCGTACCCCCCCAGGATTTACGCCCCTGGCATCACCTTTCACATAATATGTATACATTTATCTGGACAAAACGACAGACATCACCATTACATAACACAATCAACACTCAACTACAAAGAACATCATAGAACATCTTAGAATGTCTATATATTATCAAAACCTAATTCCATGTAAACACGATAGGCCTTCTAAGAAAAGAGATATACGGATCGTTAGATTACATAAATGAAATAAAAGGAGTATTTTACAACACCCCCCACCCCTTAATCTAGCGGTTCGAAAAAGAAATTAAATTTAGTTTTTCCCTTAATTTTAAAAAATGGGGTCTGGGAAGAGGCTTTGTTAATATATCTGCAATCATTTCCTTTGAACTACAGTAATCAACAAGCACTATATTTTGTTCTTGTAAATGTCTAATATAATGATATTTGACATTAATGTGCTTGGTTCTAGCACTATGTTTCCCAGTTTGTGTCAGTACTATACAAGATTTATTATCTTCATATAGCATAATTGGTAAGGATTGTTTGAGACCTAAGTTTTCTAGTAGAGTCAGCAACCACTGTATTTCTTGTGCAGCATTTGCAGCGGCTATATATTCTGATTCGGCAGTGGACAGAGCAATACAATTTTGGCGTTTTGAGAACCATGATATTGGATTGTCTCCTAAAAGAAAGATGTTACCGCTTGTAGACTTTCTGGTTGCTTTATCTCCAGCCCAGTCTGCATCAGAGTAGCAAGTGAGAATTGGGTCAATTTGGCTGCTTATAACAAGATTCAGGTTCTTTGTTGTGTTTAGATACATGATAATCTTTTGAACTGATTTCCAGTTTTTTTCTGACGGTTTTTCAATTTTTCGGCTAAGTATAATAACTGCTAGGGCAATGTCCGGTCGTGACACTATTGCCATGTAAAGAAGAGCTCCAATGGCTTGTCTATATTCATTATTATCGTCGAGAAAATTACTGTCATCTTCATTTTCTGGGTATGAAGTTTCCATTGGTTTGTATGTGGGCCTCTTCTCTTCTATGTTAAACTTCTTAAGTAATTCTTCAATTTTATTTTTTTGATTCTATTCAAAGCTTCCATCAATTTTCTTTGGATGTTTATTCCAAGATAATGTTTCACTTCACCTGAATTTTTAACTTCGAAGTTTTCTTTCAGAATATTAATCACTTTGTTGATTTTTGTTTCATCTTTACAAGAAATAAGAAGATCATCTACGTACAGAATAATTAGTATATTTTCATTTTCATCTGTTTTTCTAAATAAACATGCATCTGCCTTACTTTGCTTGAAATTGTTTTTCAGCAAAACTTCCGCTAGTTTTTGATTCCACGCATATGCAGCTTGTTTAAGTCCATATATAGATTTTCTTAATTTGCAAACTTTCTTCACATGATTAACTTCAGGTTCAACATATCCCTCTGGCTGTACCATAGAGATATCTTCCTTGAGGTCTCCATGCAAGAATGCTGTTGTGATATCAACATGTTTGACATGCATATTCTTCTGAGTTGCAGCTGTTAAAAATTCTCTTATGGTTGTGTGCTTGACTACTGGGGCAAAAGTTTGGTCGCAATCTGTTCCGAACTTTTGGTTGAAACCTTTTGCGACGAACCTTGCTTTATATCTTTCAACTGTGCCATTTTCGTTCAACTTGGCTTTAAACGTCCATTTACAGCCTATTGCCTTTTCATCTTTGGGTAGCTTTACAAGATTCCACGCACGATTCTTTTTGAGAGACTGCATCTCTTCTTCGATTGCTTCGAACCATTTCTTCTTTTCATCAGGATTAAGAGAATTCAGTTCTTTGAAACTAGCAGATTCTTTCACTGCTTCTCCTGTAAAATAAGTTAATTTTTCTGGCTGTTTTCCTTTATTAATTCTATGATATCTTCTTGGTTCCAATGGTGTCGATGCAGTGGCGTATCTAGACTTAGCATTTCGGAGGGGGCTGATATATAGTAAAAGTTTCTAAGAAGGAATGACAAGAAACTGGAACAATTCCGCTTTAAACAGGTTTTTATCATAGCAGGTAACGCATATATTATACAATCAAACCGGCTAAGATAGAATCGGATGGGACTGGGAAAAGTTTCATTTTAGGCAGGCTTTCGTCTTCACAAGTGATGAAGGTTCCATGGTTGTACCACATTTTTTAAAAACGTAATACTGAAAATTATCTGCTAAAAGGTATCTCAATAAATAGCAAATAAAACCGAAGCAAACAGCAAATTTAAAATTGCCATAACTCCTTGAGGATCGGTGAGATCCAGATTTGCACCAGAAACTTTTAATTAATTTTTTCTTTTCTAACTTTGGTGGGGAAAAAAAGTTGCATAATCGCTTTACCTTATTTTGAAATAAAATTTTTCGAAAATTTCGGTGTGAATTCAACATTATTACAGAACGACAGTTGCTTGCCCCCGAAAGGATTAAATCACAGATTTTCAACTGCTAAATAGCAAGTGTAAGCCTTTTATTAATGTTTTTAAAACTAATTAAAATTAATAATGCATTTTTAATCACCACATATCTCGTTTTACATAATAAAACGCGTGTAAAGAGAGCCTGTGTATAACGGAAACTTGCCCGAAATGGCTGTTTCGTGGTCTCTGCTAAATAACGCTTTTTTAAGATGAAAACCTGTCTAAAACGGAATAATCTTTTAGTTCCTTTTGAATTTCATCTTAGCAGGTTTCATTACATTTTGCGAAACTTTCGTAATTAACCTTGATATTTTCTACAAATTTCGGAGGGGGCTGGAGCTCCATCAGCCCACCACCTAAATACGCCACTGTGTCGAAGATTGTTTCTTCATAATATTTGAATATTCTTGAGATGTTTCTTCTTCATTCACTTCTTCTTCTTCGTTCTCTATTAGTTTTGGTGTAACTACTGTAATTTCCTTGTCGGAAGTTGCGTCTTCAATGAATCTGACTGTTCTACTTATAATTACATTATGGTCAGATATTAAAATCCGATATCCTTTGCTTCTGTAATCATGGCCAAACATAATTCCTTCTACAGCCTTCTCGTCTAGTTTTCCTCTTTTGCTTTTGTGAATGTGTGCGAATGCTTTAGGTCCAAAAACTCTGATGTTTGATAAATCTCGTTTCCGACCATTCCATAACTCATACGGAGTTTTAATTTTGGCTTTAATAGGCAATCTATTCTGCAAATAGTTTGCTGTCATTATGGCTTCTCCCCAATATTTGTGTGGCAGGTTGGCTTCAGACAGGAGGCATCTTGTCATCTCCATTAAGCTTCTATTTTACCTTTCCGCAATTCCATTCTGTTGTGGTGAATGTGGCACTGTGAGCTGGTGTTCAATTCCATGATTTCTCATGAATTCTTCCATTTCATTGCTTATATATTCCCCTCCATTGTCGCTTCTAAGCGTTTTTAGCTTCTTATTGAATTTATTCGTAGTCACAGCGACGTATTCTTTTAGTTTAGGGTAAACTTCATTTTTGTTTGTTATTAGATAAATCATAGTGAAACGTGAAAAATCGCCAACGAAAGTAAGGAAGTAACGCTTTCCACCGACGCTGGTGGTTTTCATGGCGTCACATAGGTCACTATGCACAAGCTCAAGCGGACTCTTTGCTTTAAACTTTGATTCGTTCGGATAGGGAAATTCTGAAAGTTTATTTTTAATACAATTTTCGCAATTATTAACTTTTTTGCAGTTATCAACTTCGATGCCATCAGCGAGATTTTTTCTCACAAGTTGCTTAATAGCATCTGAATTTCGGTGCCCAAGTCGTTTGTGCCATAAATTAATGCAGTTTACATTTCTGCATTTCAAAGCGAAAGTTTGGTTTTTGCTGTTCCCTGTATATTCATTTTGTGTTACCTTATAAAGACTATTATTACTTGAAACTACTTCTAAGTACGTGATTCCATTCTTTGTAACGAAGCCTTTGCTTTCGTTAAATGTAACTGTAAATCATTTTTTCAATAATTCTTTTTACCGATATTAAATTACATTCTAATCAGGGGCATCGCCATGGGGGGGGCGGTTAATGGGGAGCCTCCCCCCCCCCCCAATATATGTGAAGTTGGGAAATTTGAGCTTACAGTTGGGAAATTCTAATATTTTGAGACATTTCCTTTTCTAGTAAAAAAATTACGAAATTTTTGCTTTGGTGATTATGTTTCTGAGTACTGTAACAGTACACGTGTTAAATTATCAAAAGAAATACAAAAAGAGATCAGCCACACTCAATCTATCATTGTGTTTTTCAGTTCTACAAAAATATTATACATCTACGAGACCTAAATTTCTCTACTCCTATCCATCAATAGCTGATTATCCAGTTTCTTTATTTCCTCCAAAACTTTGTTCCTTTCTCAAAAATTTCACCCTACGTCCCCTTCTCGTCCCAAAAGAGAATCCTGCTATTTTAATCCAAAGGGATTGCATCTTCTTTGAAAATTGGAGATCACTTGTAGCACAATAGAAAAGAATGTAAATACCTACTTGAAACACAGCTGGGCAAGAAGATTTGATGAGTTTTCACAAATTGCACTAATTTTAGAGATAATTGCATGATTTTTGGACAATCTTTTACTCATTCTCATGATTTTTTCCGCAAAAATTAGTTAACCCTTCGCTGTCAAGAAAAAAGCGTTATATGAGCAAATATGAATATAAGAAGTCGCTAGTTTAGATAAATTTGTCACATTTTACATTTATTTGTGTACGGAAATATATATCAGTCCTGTTCTTTTATATTTATAGGTGTTTATGAAATTTTTAACCAAAAATCCAGTGTTATATCTTTAAAACTGTACTAAAAAGTGACTATAAATCTCAGCACGAAAGAACCCTTCATAATAAGGAAAAGATTTTTCGTGCAAGGTTTTGGACCATCTAAAAATCCATTCGAGGACGAAAAAGCTAAAAAATGCACCATTTGAATTTGGAACAGAAATATGACCATGAAAGCAGTCCATCAACTGAAGAAAAAATCGACATGCATTGTAACACTGACACGTTGCACTTGAATAAAATTTTGAATCAATAAAGATTTCCCTATAGACAAGTTCACAAACAGTTATGAATATTAGAATGTGACTGAAGAAGCTGACTTCCGAAAGCACCGTAGAAAAATGGTTTCACCAAAGGGAATAGATAAAAATAACAGTACATCAATGAACATTGATACACACAAGTTTTACAGGAAAGAATTATAAGAAATACAAAATAAAAACTTAGTAATGGGCTTAAATGACAATGTTCCCTATATCAGGAGAATATTGCACTAATACATTTTCATATTTAAGTTACAATTGTGCAAGTCAAATTTGGATATCACTTACTTAGGAAAGTTAATAATGTTTCCATCTGAATATGAGAAACCAGATGTACATGACTTGCAGAGTCAAATAGAAATAAACCAAATCCCAACTCACTTAAAAAACCTTTTTCTCATGCCTTGAAATTGAAAGACTATTTGAACACACCGTCAAACTATATACTCGTATCATAACATTCACAGCAGCTTATCTTTATGGCATTGCATCTAATGAAAGAATCTTTAGTCAAATAAAAATTTTAAAAATATACAGGGTGATTCATAAATATCGAAACAATAGGCTATTTCCTTAATTATTGCCCCTAGACCCATACTTCCAGTTGCAAAGTTTCTCTCTATTCTAAAAAAAGGTAACTACCGCTGTCACCGCCGCCGCCGGTTTTGAATTTTTTGTGACTGGAGGTCTTTCTTCGTTAATATTAAGAAACATAATGCATACAAAAATATGAAAATCAGTAGTATTATACAGAAATGTTTGATAAACACGCTGATGCAGACAGTTTTCAGATCGAAGAATTATTTTAAGAGATATTTAATGCTAAAGTTGGACAAAATCGATCCACTAAAAAAGTTTTATAGGAGCAAAAACTGTTCATAGGAATTTAATCATTTTTAGATCATTTTATGCGTTAGAATTTGCCGGAGTGCAGATTGCATTAATTTTTTTATTTTAACTAATTTTTTGAGGTTTTATTTCTATTTTAAATTCAGATTTTCAGCATTTCTAGAGATATTTTTAACAGACTAGGGGGCTCGGCCCCCTACGAGCTACGCTCGCCAACCCCCGTCCAGACACCGCAGACTCTAAATGCACGCTAATTTGATCGGCTTTAAAAAGATTTCGAAAGATTGAATTATAATTTAAAAAACAGTGGCGATCTCCCTATAAACGAATTTCTATTCATTTCTCTTTGATTGGGGAATTTTAACGCCAAATCCGCTGCGGTACTACTTGATTATCCTGTCGACCAATTTCGCCAAATTATATAAATCGCCAAACCACTCGCCAAATTATACAAATTGATATAATTTTTATTTTAAATAACGAAAGAACAAATAAATTCGTACAACATTAATAAAAACACAAATAAAACGTCGAAATAAAAATAACTTGATGACGTATACATGTGTAACAACATTTCAAAATAAGCTAATATAAAAGGAATTAAGTAAAGAGAGTCTTTGTCTCCTGGTATTTTTTAACAAAGCGAAAAGAAAGTTCTTTTAAATGAGACATTTTAAATTAACTCTCAAAATATCAAATAAATGTCTAGCGCAATTTCTAAATTTAAACTTTTTTGCAATATTATTTTGTGTTCATTTTATGTAATAACTATAATGTGACGTAAATATGACTTAATTTCTCCTAAGACTTCTAGCCCCACCAGTGGCCGAGAGGTTCTGCTCTCGAAGCTGGTAGACGGGAAGTGCTGGGTTCGATCCCAATCGCGCCCGTCGGCCTAATCGTTCGGAGTTTTCGTGGTTTTCTTCGAGCCGTGGATCTTCCATGCGTTAATACGGATTAGGTTCCCTTAGAAAGACCCCCACGGAGGGCACTCCCCCCGGGCCTATATCCCTCGTGTAGATAATTGGCCGTCAAAAATCAACCCAACCCTAAGACTTCTAACGCATGTTAATGAATTTATTATTTTACAATATCCTTTCTCTTTTAAAATTCACGTGTATACTTTTTATGACGTAATTTTTAATAAGTTCCTGCTTTTTATACGTAATTATTTAATTCTAATTTGAAAGTTTTTTTTCCTGTTTATAACAGTCACGTGTAAATAAATTTTTAATTTGAAGCAAACATTATTGCTTGCGCTTTTTATAAGTTGGCAACAGTTTAAATTAGTACAATTTTCTGAAATCTATAAAAAATATCTAACAAAAACATAGCTGTGAAAAAAGGGAGCCAAGTTCTGTAAAGACAATGGCAAGAAAAGAAGTGATATCTAAGTGGGTGCCAAGTTCAAATAAAATTCACTCAAACTTACCTACTGAAGTATTATAGCACTTTTTAAATTGTTTAGAAATAAAAATTATTGATAGCATATTAATAATAAATCTAGAACTTGGCAAGTTTTTACCTACAAGTCATTTATTTTTATTAATGACATTATTATATCTAAACTTGTTATTTCAAATTTCCTGTTTGAAAGCCTTCATTTGAGTGACCTCCTTCCCCCTTGAAGGATGGTGTGATAAAATATATCCCACCTAATTTTAACTGCAAAATGCCACATTGACACTAGAATTCAGGACTAAAAAGTTTAATTTTATTAAATACGTGAAAAGAAGCTTTTACCCATTTTGAAATAAATTTGTTTTTAAATTCTGGTGTGATTGAATCATTTCAGCATTTCACGAATAAAAGATATTTGCCCCTGAAAGTGTTAAAGGTGTGCAGTCTCTAGAGTGATGACCAAGAACAAGCGTAAGTATATCTGTCTCTTTATCAGGTATCTTAGTCTGTTTGCATTGAGGTTTCCTAAGGGTGGGTGCTAGAATGATAACCAAAGACGAGCGAGAATGTATTTGTGTATTTATTGGTTTATCAAATCTTTAACATGAGTCATTTGTTTATAATAATAACTATATATTTTTTTTTTATAATGACATTGTTGTTAATCATCATCATTTTATTAAGACATGAAATTGATAGGCATAGCATTTATCAAAAACTTGCCAAGTTCTAGATTTATTATTAATATGCTAACAATAATTTTTATTTCTAAACAATTTTAAAAATGCTATAATACTTCAGTAGGTAAGTTTGAGTGAATTTTATTTGAACTTGGCACCCACTTAGATATCACTTCTTTTCTTGCCATTGTCTTTACAGAACTTGGCTCCCTTTTTTCACAGCTATGTTTTTGTTAGATATCATTACTTTTTGTAAAGTTACAATATATTTAGACACTTTACTTAATGTTTTTTAATGTGTTTACATGAGACTATTTTATTCACCAAGCAACATTCAATTTTAATTTAAATTTCCTACAACAAACTATTGGGCTGTCAATTTGCGGCAGAAATATATATTTTAATACTGCTACACTGAATGCATGTTTTGAAACGAAATGTATTGATTCGAAATTTTTATTGTTTCTGAAACAACAATTCCTATTAAAATCCTATATTAAATTTTCCTATTAAATTTTCCAATTAAATATCCTATAGCTGGGCCTGCTTTTTTGTACTGGAAGTGAAAAATAAAGTTATGTGCTTATGCCACACTATATATCATTCATCCATGGGTGCGGGCAAAGAGGCAGTGCAGAGGAAGGACATTGCTCCTCCCTGGATTTTTAAATTTAATTAACTAAATAAACTTTTCTCTGATGATTTTGAAAATAACAAGTGGGTAAGTGTGATCATAGATCGCACAGAGGGTTTTGTTTAATATTCCTTTCAAAACACTTTATCCTTTTGAAAAATCTGTTAGTTCCACATTTCGCAACCAGGGGCGCACTCTATTCTAAACAAACCTCTATCCGAACGAAACTCCGTTTTACATACTATCCGTAGATATATTAGTCGAGTGGATTGAGCCCATAGTACGCGAGATAAGTAGTTGCACCTGGCGATAAAAAGTGGAACAAAAATATGTAAGACTAGGGTGCATAATATGAAAGAATGGTCAAAGGGGTGTCAGAAAAAGTTGGAAAAGTGCTCCCCGGGTGAAAAGGGCGGATATTAGAAAAATTGCTTAAAATACACAAGTTAGAGCCCGGAGGAGTAAATAATATAAGACTTTTTGAAAGTTTTATGATTTGTCGTGTGCTCTGACGTATTAAGCTATATGTATGCAAAAAGTCATGTCTCCAACTTAATTAGGGACTCCCTCAGAAAGAATTGCTTAAAATACATATGTGGTAGCTCAAAGGGTTAAGTGTAAGACTTTTTCAAGATTTTATGATTTGTCGCCTAGCCTTAGGTGTTCTGCTATAAGTATGCAAAATTTCAAATCTGCAATTTAATAAGGGGCTCAGTTAGAAAGAATTGCTTAAAATACGCATGTGGAAGCCCAAAGGGTTAAATGTACGACTTTTTCAAAATTTTATTATTTCTCGTTTGATGTGAGGTGTTCAGCTATAAGTATGCAAAATTTCACGCCTCCAACCTAAATAAGGGCTCACTTAGAAAGAATTGTTTAAAATACACATGTGGGAGCCCAAAGGGTACGGCTTTTTCAAAATTTTATGGTTTTTCATTTGATGTGAGGTGTTCAGCAATAAGTATGCAAAATTTCACGCCTCCAACCTAATTAGGGTTCACTTAGAAAGAATTGTTTAAAAAACACATGTGGGAGCGCAAAGGGTTAAATTTACAACTTTTTCAAAATTTTATGATTTGTCGTTTGATGTGAGGTGTTCAGCTATAATTATGTACAATTTCACGCCTCCAACTTAATTAGGGGCTCACTTAGAAAGGATTGTTTAAAATACACATGTGAGACCCCAAAGGGTTAAATGTACAACTTTTTCAAAATTTTATGATTTGTCATTTGATGTGAGGTGTTCAGCTGTAAATATGCAAAATTTCACGCCTCCAACATGTATAGTTTCTGAGAACGGGCTCTGTGACGGACAGAATATCTCAATTTGTTGATTTTCTGTAAGCAAATAAACCCAGATAAACCCCAGTAAGTAGATAGGTTTACAATGGAAGCCTATGGGAATTTGGCGAAATATCAGAGATATCGCCAAGGTGGCGTCACTTTTGGCGACAAATTTTGGTCGCCAAATTTGGCGACATATCGCCATGTTGGCGAGAAACTTGGCGGTATTTGGCGACAGAACAGCGTCCCCTCCTACGGCAACTTAAAATTTCGCCTAATGGACGCAATGGTAAAGTAAAAATGGGCACACCCAGGTGGGTAATTAATCGATTTTCACAATTTTTTTATTTTTTTCCTTAGTTTTATAGTGTAAACGAACTTCGCACCAAATTTGAAGTCTGTAGCTGCAGTAGATATACGAGGTCTTTTTGATGAGTGAGTCAGTCAGTCAGTCAGTCAGTCAGTGGTAAAATTATCGGATATCAGGCATTTTCAAATGTCATTACCTCGGAAACTAATCATGCGTTATTTATAAAATTTTGGATTTTAGGTAATTAGGGTGGCCTTACTACACATTTCGTATAACAAGTACGTAGGTCTCATAGATTTTCAGTTGTAGAGCATTGAAATTAGATGAAAACAGCTCGAAATGGTTCGTGTAAATAACACACGGCTATGTCAGGCGAACTTGGCTGACACACTGCCGTGTGTCTAGATAACACACGGCTATGTCAGGCGAACTTGGCTGACACACTGCCGTGTGTCTAGATCTCTAGAAATGCTGAAAATTTGAATTTAAAATAGAAATAAAACCTGAAAAAATGAGTCAAAATAAAAAAATTAATGCAATCTGCACTCCGGCAAATTCTAACGCATAAAATGATCTAAAAATGATTACACTGCCACGTATAGTTTTTGCTGCTATAAAACTTTTGGAACGATTTTGTCCAACTTTAGCATTAAATAACTCTTAAAATAATTCTTCGATTTGAAAACTGTCTGCATCAGCGTGTTTTTCTGAAATCTGTAAAAAATATCTCTAGAAATGCTGAAAATTTGAATTTAAAATAGAAATAAAACCTGAAAAAATGAGTCAAAATAAAAAAATTAATGCAATCTGCACTCCGGCAAATTCTAACGCATAAAATGATCTAAAAATGATTACACTGCCACGTATAGTTTTTGCTGCTATAAAACTTTTTTAGTGGAACGATTTTGTCCAACTTTAGCATTAAATAACTCTTAAAATAATTCTTCGATTTGAAAACTGTCTGCATCAGCGTGTTTATCAAACATTTCTGTATAAAACCACCGATTTTCATATTTTTGTATGCATTATTTTTGTTAATATTAACGAAGAAAGGCTTCCGGTCACAAAAAAATCAAAACCGGCGGCGGCGGCGGCGGCGGTAGTTACTTTTTTTTAGAATAGAGAGATTTTAGAAAGTGATATTGATTTAAACTGTTGCCAACTGTATAAAAAGCGGAAACAATAATGTTTGCTTCAAAAAAAAAATATTTATACGTGTAAATAAATTAAAAATTTATTTACACGTGACTATTATAAACAGAAAAAAACATTTGGAATTAGAATTAAATAATTATGTACAAAAAGCAGGAACTTATTAAAAATTACGTCATAAAAACTATAATTACACGTGAATTTTAAGAGAGAAAGGAATTTGTAAAACAATAAATTTATTAACATGCGTTAGAAGTCTTAAATAGGAGAAATTACGTCATAATTACGTCACATTACAGTTATTACATAAAATGAACACAAAATAATATTGCAAAACGGTTTAAATTTAGAAATTGCGCTAGACATTTATTTGATATTTTCAGAGGATACTTTTCAACTATTTTTGTTAGGAAAGCGCAAATAATATTTAATTTCTAACACAAGTATTTTCACGTGAATATTAAAAAGAGAAAGAATAGTTTGGTCAAAATTACGTCAGATTAAAAACGATTAATTTAAAATGTCTCATTTAAAAGAACTTTCTTTTCACTTTGTTAAAAAATACCAGGAGACAAAGACTCTGTTTACTTAATTCCTTTTATATTAGCTTATTTTGAAATGTTGTTACACGTGTCTACGTCATCAAATATTTTTATTTCGACGTTTTATTTGTATTTTTATTAATGTTGTACTAATTTATTTGTTTTTTCGTTATTTAAAATAAAAATTATGTCAATTTGTATAATTTGGCGAGTGGTTTGGCGATTTATATAATTTGGCGAAATTGGTCGACGGGATAATCAAGTAGTACCGCAACGGATTTGGCGTTAAAATTCCCCAATCAAAGAGAAATGAATAGAAATCCGTTTATAGAGAGATCGCCACTGTTTTTTAAATTATAATTCAATCTTTCGAAATCTTTTTAAAGTCGATCAAATTAGCGTGCATTTAGAGTCTACGGTGTCTGGACGGGGGTTGGCGAGCGTAGCTCGTAGGGGGCCGAGCCCCCTAGTCATAAAAAAAAGGTGCAAAATTTAATGGCACAAGTTGCAACTCCATGGGGGGTCTCTTTGAAAAAATACGAAAATTAAATTTTTATACGGCCCCCGTAGTGAAAAAATTCGAATGAGGAAGACTTTCCTTATCCATTCCTGAATTAAACACAAAAAATTGCATCTTCATGTCTGAAAAACTCGCAGAGTTATGGCCGTTTAAATAATTCATCAGGTTTTAAGGGATTAGACACAAATTGAAATGCGTGCAATCCAAGAAACAATGTTACTTTAAGAGTTCTAGGAAACGTGTACAAAATATATTTCTTGAGTTAGAATTTTGATTTTTTTTCTTTTTTTTTGTGATGGTTAACCATATAATTTGCAAAGAAAAATCACATCCTAATATCTCTCATAAAGTTTTTAAAAAATTAAATGATTAGTATTTTTTAAAGCGGATTTAATTTAAAATCTTTATAACTCGAAACATTATTCATCGGATTTCAATTCTTTTTTCATTTAATTAAAGAGGAAAGTATAATTTTAGTTTTGCTTCAGGATTTTTTTAAATATTAATTTTAAAAATATTAAAAATATTTATTTAAAAAATTATGTAACTTATTTTTTAAAAAAAAATCATATTTTCAAAAGCAAAATTTTTTTCAAATTTGCCGAAACAAAATTAATGTAAAGTAATCAAAAAAGACATGTTCCAAGTTTGCACCTTTTTTATTTACGATTCTTGACTTATAATAATTTCAAGAAGAGAAATGGTAAAAAGAAAAAAAATACATCATACAGAAAAACGCATTTAAAGTTTTAAACATTTATTGGCTCCTAATAAAAGGTTTAAATGCTTTTTTTAAAAATTGCACGTGAAAAAGCAACTTCTTTCTGTAGCTTAAACTTCCGATTCAGTTTAACTTTTGCCGTTTCCACCTCCTTTTTGTACTATTTAAATGTCCATAAATAAATGTTAAATGTGTAATTTGAAACATTGCTTTTCCTAACATGCCGATTAGGAGTTTTTCGTATTTTAGCCCTCACAAATTCAGGCTATTTATCGTCCCGGCGAGGCCGTTAAAAAAGTTTGTATTGTGGGGCCGGGCCAGACACGTGATTGGCGACTTTTTTCTGAAGACTCGGCCAGGCCGGGCCTAACGTATTTCTTCATACCGAACCGGTTGAATACAAATACTAATCGAAGCACTGACACCTTCAACAATTAAATGCAAACTAATTGTCAAAATACTTTTGAGCTAAGGAGGAGTCATATTTCTTCGGTGGCGCCGAATGTAAACAAACAAGTTGAAACTTTATACATTTAAATAACTGCAGTCATAGTGTTCTCAATTATAGGGAATATATTTTCTTTTACATTTTTATATTAAATAAAATAAGAGAGAATATAAGGTTGTCAAAATACTTTTGAGCGCTACTGTATGTAGAAATTCAGTCAGGCCGGGCCAGGCTACGATTTGAACTTTTTTCCAGGCCAGGCAGGGCCGAACTTTCTGAAGTGAAAACTTCTTTAGGCGCGTTGAGCTTTTTTTGAGATGGAGAAAAACCACTGATTTGGAGACACTGTTACGCAACCGACATGCTAGCATTTTGGCACATAGACACTAGCGCGCCAAGCGGTGAATGACAGGAACTTTTCCCTCTTCAGCTCAATCCGCAAAAGAAGAACGAAGCTAAAACTCATTTTTTCTCCCGGCGTTCACACAGGAACATACACACACACATTATCAGTTTTCGAAAACTTCTTTAGGGGCGTTGAACGTTTTTTAAGATATAGAAAAACCACTGATTTGGAGACACTGTTACGTAACCGACATGCTAGCATTTTGGAACATAGACACTATCGCGCCAAGCATAATATAATTGTGGTATTGTATTCATTAATAAAAATACTTTTGGATAGTATTGAATTGGAGTATGGATTTCAATATTTGGATAGTATTGAATTGTAATGGTTGCCGGTTATATTTCACCGGATAAATCTTTAAATGCAATACGAGAATTTTTGTACGAAAATTTGTTTATTTATATGTACTTTATAATTTAATAATATAATTCGATATAATAATATATATTACAAATTATTAATGTTTATTTATATATAATTTATAGTTAAATTATATTACTATGAAAATTGTAATATAATTTTGGTAGTAATAGTTTATAATAATGAATAAAAAAACACTACATTTAAAAGCATTTCCTGCACAATAAAACATTTCCTGACGATTAAAAAAACACACACGTAATTGTTGAAGTTTTCACTTCTATTGGCACTCCCGGAGTGCCACTGTTTTTTTTTCTATGGGTCGGATTGGGACCGGACCTAGATATTTCGACCCGTGCAAACCTCTAGTGCAGACCACCAGCATACTTTGAAAACAGATTCAACGTAAAATCTATACGCTGCCTATTTTATGTCCTAAGGAGAGGCACTGTCTTATATCGATTTTTAATAATGTACAATTTGTGGATGATCCCTATCTTGCATTCAAAATGAATCAAAAACTCATCGCTCAGAGGCATAAATGGCGTAAGTCACGAATTTTGGATTTTGATATCTCTACGAATTTTGAAGATATCAAGATGAATTTTTTTGTGTTTAATTCAGGAATGGATAAGGAAAAATTTCCTAATTGGAAATTTACTCTACTGGGGCCGTATAAAAATTTAATTTTTGTATTTTCTCATATAGACCCCCCATGGAGTTGAAACTTATCATCATCAAATTTTGCACCTTTTTTTATGAAACTTTGCAATTGGAAGTATGTGCCTAGGGGCAATATTTAAGGAGATAGCCTATTGTTTCGATATTTATGAATCACCCTGTATATTTCAAACTGCAAAGAGGGATGACAGACTTGAGAGCCTAATGGTTTTAAAATGTGAAAGTGAAATAGTGGATTTTATTAAATTGGACGATGTTTATTATCAAGTTGGCTTCTTTGAAGACCAGAAGAATTAGTGTTAAATGAAAACTAGTCGGATGTGCCAATCCCAAAACTTTATTCTATCCGATACATGTTAATACCCCAAAATTTGCAATCACAATGCAAAACGAATTCTAAAGGAATAGATCCGTTTAATTGTGTGAATTTAAAAAGGAGATAGAAGCATCACATTTTTCCAACAAATCATTGAATTTGGGCGCACACCCTGTTAGATGTCTGCAACCAAAATTCCAAACCCAAAGAGCACAAAAGCGATACCTTTGGACAGTATACACCCAACCCCAATAAGGAATTGCAACCGAATATGAAATTTGGCAAATTCCGTGCATTAGTTTTTCAGATATAGCTAACGCAAAAATCGTGAAAAATGCTTCACAGCAGTGCCACCTGTTATATGATATACACAAAAGCCTAATAAGCACCAAATTATGTCAAGGTTTAACAGAATATGAAGTTTGATCAAATTCCGTGCAACAGTTTTTGAGATATAACTATCGCTAAAATCATGTAAATTGTGAAAAATGCAGCATAGCAGCGCCATCTTTTAGGTGATTTACACCAAAAACTTATCAGCATTAATTTTTTATCAAGGTATAACTGAATCTAAAGTTTTATTAAATTTCACGCATTAGTTCTTGAGATAGAGCGCCCACAAAATTTGTGTCACATACACACAGACAGACATTTTCTAAAAACAGTCAAATCGTTCTAAAACGTATCAATTATAGGTGCACATTTCCAAAGTTTTTAAGGAGCCAGTGGCTCCTAAACCCAAATAATCCAGTGGCCACATTGTGAAAGAAATGCATAAAAGCAATAGCAATTATATGAGAAAAAATTTCAGGAAATCAAAGTGAAAAATAATCTGCAAATGTACAAAAGAAACAGACTAATTACATCAAATTTGTATAGTTCATTTAATCACCCAATTCTTTTAATTTGGATATTAATTAAGTATAATATAAATCTTAAGCTATGTACTGTCAGAAGATAAAGTTGGGCAAGACAGAGGTGAAAAAATATATATCTATAAGAATAAGCTAAGGAATCGTGGTAGTGGGGAATATTAGGAAAACAATATTTCTTATTTTCATTTTGCCATACAAGAGTTCATAAAAGAAAAAAAAAAAATGAGTGTGTAAGATTATTTTGCACTATAAAAGTCAAAACAGAATTCAAGCATTTGTTTTTCATCAATACACAAGAAAAATTATCTTAAAAAACAATCTTATCACAGATTGTTACAGAGGTGAGAAAAATATCAAGAATTTCGACAAGTGGACGCCGAAAAAATCAATTTTGTCAATCGTTAGCAAAAAAAGCGCGAATTTCGTCAAAGAATCCCAAAAAACACGCGTCTTTTTATCAAAGAATTGCGGGGGAAATGCGAATTTTGCCATTCTTTGCAGAAAAATCATCAACTTTGTCAAAGGATAACAAAAAAAAAAAAAAAACCACTAATTCTATAAGGATCTCGGAAAAAACGATGATTTTGTAAAAGGGTCGCAAAACAGACAACGTGAATTTCGGCAAAAGATTGCAGAAAAAAGTGAATTTCGTCAACAAATTGCAGAAAAAATGCGAATTTTATTAAAGGATTGCAAAACAAACCGGCGAATTTTGTCAAAGCATCGCGAAAAAACCCGTGATTTTCATAAAAGGATCGCGAAAATAACGTGATTTTTGTCAAAGGATCGCTGAAAAAAAACGCGAAATTCGCCAAAGGATGGCGACTTAGATGCCAAAAATTAGTCGCCAAAGCAAAAAACTAAGTCGAAACGTGGCGACTGGCGATCGTGAATCTGCACCAATAATATCAATCCGTCGAAAGCGAGAAGTCGAATTTTTTTTACGAATTCAATACTTTCTTCTTGTAAAGATAGAAGAAAGTAAAAAGCTGGTTGGTTTTCTTATTAAAAAACAATAATTGGAATTTTTATGTTTCTAGTTTAAAAAATTTTCTTTGGAAAGGAATTTTTTATGCATAAGTTTCCGCATCATTATTACACACGTTGTGCATATCACTTTAGTTGAAAATTGGAGCAATTTGTTTCAAGTTGGGAAATTTTCGAATTCTCCCCTCCCCCTGAAAAAATATCTGTAGCTACGCCCCTGATTCTAATTCAGGCAAGAAATATACATTCATTAGAATAACATCGTGACTAGTTCCGTCAGACAATTTTGTTGAAATGTGAACGTTACCGATACCTTGCGAAAATAAACTTTTCCCATCTGCAATAATAATTTTCACAGGTTCCGCGTTCGAATTAAAATCTGTAAACATATTTACGATTTACGTCATTAGCTAAGTGTTGTGTTGCACCGCTATCTATATAGAAATCTCCTTTAAAATCTTGCGTTAAATTACAGTTTAGTTTTAAAGTGTATTCTTCAGTATTTTTATTTTCATTATTCAAGACAGAATTAGCTTCTCGATTCATTTGATTATTTTTATTTAATGGATTTTTATCGCGAGCTGTATCCTGAGTTTTTATGTCTTTTACTTTTCTCTCACTAGATCGTCTGCAATCTTGGTTAGAATTGGAATTTTGTCCGATGCTTTGCATACAGGCTTTATTCTGATTCATATTTTTATCGTTCGTTGTCATGGAGATAAAATTGGATCCTCTGAGATCAAAGTTTTGTTTCTTATTGTTTTTACTTTGTAATGGATAATAAGATTTATTCCAATTGCGATTTTGAAAAGTTTTGTTGTTGACGTGATAGCATTCGTTTCGGTAATGGTCTGTTTTCTTGTAATACGAGCAGAATTTGTCATTTTTAGGCCAATTTTGTTTAAAAACATTCGTTTTAAAGACTTGTGAAACTCCACGATCATTATTCATTTCCATTCTACGATTGTACTCGTTTGTCAGTTTATTTCTTATTAATTGGGAATTTATTTCGATTTCCGGTCGCGCCTTCATGGCAACAATTAAGTTATCGTAAGATTTAGGAACTGAGACTAAAAGCAATTCCGCTATATGATCATCTTTTATTTCCTCACCAACGGCTTTTAACCTATCCACTAATTCGAACATTTGAGCGATATGCTCATTCATGTTACCATCTTCTGGCCTTTTTGTAGCGTATAATTTTCGTAATAAGAAAAGCGTTCAATTGTGAAAGTACTTTTTAGTATGTTCCGATAATTATAGATGGTAGCACTAAAATTTGAAATGGACTGTTTTCTGAACTGAGTTATTTTCTGCTTTAAAAATTAAGACTTTAAATAATTCAAAATCATATTATTTTAACTCTTTTTTAATTTTAAAGTTCTTATTGTCATTTTTAAAGTATTATGTATATTAATATTGTCTTTTTTTTCTTTTATTAGATAATTTTATTTGTTTTATTTTTCTGCTGTTCTGCGGAACTGCAATCGAAGCTCAGAATGTTATGTTTTTGATTCGTGATGTGTGTGGTTAAAATCTAAATCTAATTCTGTTTAATTAAAAATATGAAAGACCAGTTAATTCGTAATTCTTTGAGTGAAATCTTTATTCTTCAAGTATGTATTTAATCTCGACTCATCAATGTAAGCAGTCAAAGTTCATGAGTTTGAATTAAGTGGTTTCATAAATCCATTTCGAACGCAACTGGAGTCTGCATCAAGAAATCAAAGGTACTGCTTTATTTTCAAATTTATTCTGTTTAATAAAAGGAAAACTGTATTCTATTCATTTAAAAACTATACAAAAAGCTTACTAGATAAGTTCGATCGTTCGTGAATAGCTTTAATCTTATTCCATGTGGCTTTTACCGTGGTTTCATATTTGACATGAATAATTTGAGAATCTTCTATGCATACATTAATTAACGCTCTTGCTTGTCTATCGCGTTTTAAAAACTTTTCATCCGGATTTGCTGGAGATTCATCCTCAATTACATCAAATAAATCCTCTTTTATAAGAATCATTTGCATTTTGAATTTCCAAATGGAAAAATTGTCATTACTTAGTTTCGTAATATTATTCTCTTTCAAGGATGCCATTTTGTTTATGTTTTATAATTTGTCATTCTTTTTTGTTTTACTACAGATAATAAATGTTATTTAATGTTTTATTTTATTTTAAACAATTCAAATCAGTATTAATAATATATTAGAGCTTCAGTCTCGTGATCTGTAAGCAGTTGGCAAACTTTCATTTAATATAAACAATAATAGAATATGGATTATATATTATATATTATACTTGTTTAAACAAATAAAGTTCACGCTTACTTTTCTCAGTAGCGCAGGTTTGGCTTGTAGTAAATTAAAATTTATTACCATCAAATAAATAATGCAGCATCACCTTTCACTTAATATATATACATTTATCTGGACAAAATGGCAGACATCACCATTATTTAACACAATCAACACTCAACTACAAAGAACATCATAGAACATCTTAGAATGTCTATATATTATCAAAACCTATTTCCATGGAAACACGACAGGCCTTCTAGCGGCAGAAAAGAAAAGAGATATATGAATCGTTAGATTACATAAATAAAATAAAAGGAGTATTTTACAACAGAAAGTTCATAACAAGACTGCAGCAAGATAACGCAAACGCCGAAGTCACCACACTTTGAACTTGCAGCTAACTTGTCGTGCAAGTTAAATTCATGCTGTATCAAATTTATTGCAAATTAACGGCAAACAATTAATCAAAAATACTGAAAACTTACCGCAAAATAGTAATCTTTCTACGCCCCACTATCTGTTTACAACCGTTACACTATAAGTATAACCCCGTCGGAGGAGTCCATAGACATGATCAGGTCTATTGATGCGAACACACCATCAGAAGGTGCATGCATCGTTTTCATCACCATAAACAAGTTAAGATAATATTTGTACTTTTCTACACGAGCCTTTTTTGGTATTTGATAAGTATAGCGTTTAAAAAAGCGGTGCCAAACGAATAAAATTTCTGAAATTTCTGCGTATGTGCTGATTGTCTATTCTCTCAACAGAGGGATTTTTTGCTTTCGTCACTTTCGTGAATTAAAAACAGTCTTGCCATTAGTTTCACAACAAACCACTCATGCAAGTGGGAGATGGTATACGTTACGGGAAATTTGCTGCGAATTTCTCAATTCGAAATTTTCACGGCAAGATAATGTCAGAAAAAAATCAAACTTGGTGCTAATGTTCATGCTATCT
The DNA here is from genome assembly GCA_963932465.1 of Maratus speciosus. NCBI lineage: Eukaryota > Metazoa > Arthropoda > Arachnida > Araneae > Salticidae > Maratus > Maratus speciosus. Next base: position 343,500,148 of record OZ010788.1, read on the forward strand.
GGGTGTTTAGAAAACGTTTCAAACTCTCAAGATGCATAATTTGTACAGCCGTCAGCCTCTAGAATTTTCGGTATTCCATGTACACTAAACCAGTCTTTCAGAATCTCGATGGTGGATTTACTTGTCAAGTCCTTCAGGGGTTTAAAGTCTATGTAGCCTGAGTAGCTGTCAGTAATAAGTAGATAGTCTGTACCTTGAAATGTGAAGACATCGGATATGATAATTTCCCAGGGCAGCTTTGGAGTTTATTTTGGAATCATAGGTTCGGTTGGTGGAGCTCTCTGAGTTTCACAGTTCTGACAGGTTTTACAGTTTTCTGGAAATTATGTCTTGGGACATGCCGTGCTAAAACATATATTCTTGAGCTCTTTTTAGACAACTGGATATGCCTAAGTGCCCTTCATAAAGATTCCTTAGTGCTATGGATTTGTATTTTTCTGGGATGATGATTCGTAGTCCCTTTAGAATAAGTTCTTTTTGAACAGACAGTTCATAAACAAATGGAAGGTATTTCTTGCATGAATTGGGTATGCTTTTATTATTTGGAGACAACCCGTTTGAAATGAAGTGTTTTAGTAGAATCAATTCTGGATCTGTATTTGTTAATTCTTGAAGAGCTTTTAAACCTTTATTGGTAGTTGGAATTGAAAAAAGGATTAGAAGATTGTTGTCTTCTAATGAATCTTGGTAGTGGCAATCTCTGCTTTGCAAATCTGCTATATCTAATGCTTTACCACATTTTTATTGAAATTTAGGTCCATATTGCTGAACTTCTAAGGACAGCTTTTGGAATCTTGGGAGAATTCGATCGATGGTCTTGTTGAAAATTGACTCTAGAGGCTTGTGATCTGTTTCAATGACCATATCTTTTCCGTAGATGTACTGGTGAAATTTCTGGCACTCGAATTTCATAGCCAGTGCTTCCTTTTCGATCTGTGGATATGCCTGCTGTGATGAATTTAGCGCGGTGTATAAGCAATGGGTCTACCTTCTTGGAATAAAACAACACCGAGAGCGTAAGAGCTGGCATCTACAGAGATTGCAAAACTTTTGTTTGGATCAAAGTATGCAAGAATAGGAGATTCTTATAGAAGATCTGCATTTTTTTTTTAACTAGGGGGCTCGGCCCCCTACGAGCTACGCTCGCCAACCCCCGTCCAGACACCGCAGACTCTAAATGCACGCTAATTTGATCGGCTTTAAAAATATTTCGAAAGATTGAATTATAATTTAAAAAACAGTGGCGATCTCCCTATAAACGAATTTCTATTCATTTCTCTTTGATTGGGGAATTTTAACGCCAAATCCGCTGCGGCACTACTTGATTATCCTGTCGACCAATTTCGCCAAATTATATAAATCGCCAAACCACTCGTCAAATTATACAAATTGATATAATTTTTATTTTAAATAACGAAAGAACAAATAAATTCGTACAACATTAATAAAAACACAAATAAAACGTTGAAATAAAAATAACTTGATGACGTATACACGTGTAACAACATTTCAAAATAAGCTAATATAAAAGGAATTAAGTAAAGAGAGTCTTTGTTTCCTGGTATTTTTTAACAAAGCGAAAAAAAAGTTCTTTTAAATGAGACATTTTAAAGTAATTCTCAAAATATCAAATAAATGTCTAGCGCAATTTCTAAATTTAAACTTTTTTGCAATATTATTTTGTGTTCATTTTATGTAATAACTATAATGTGACGTAAATATGACGTAATATATCCTAAGACTTCTAACGCATGTTAATGAATTTATTAGTTTACAATATCCTTTCTCTTTTAAAATTCACGTGTATACTTTTTATGACGTAATTTTTAATAAGTTCCTGCTTTTTATACGTAATTATTTAATTCTAATTTGAAAGTTATTTTCCTGTTTATAATAGTCACGTGTAAATAAATTTTTAATTTGAAGCAAACATTATTGCTTGCGCTTTTTATACAGTTGGCAACAGTTTAAATTAGTACAATTTTCTGAAATCTGTAAAAAATATCTCTAGAAATGCTGAAAATTTGAATTTAAAATAGAAATAAAACCTGAAAAAATGAGTCAAAATAAAAAAATTAATGCAATCTGCACTCCGGCAAATTCTAACGCATAAAATGATGTAAAAATGATTACACTGCCATGTCTAGTTTTTGCTGCTATAAAACTTTTTTAGTGGAACGATTTTGTCCAACTTTAGCATTAAATAACTCTTAAAATAATTCTTCGATTTGAAAACTGTCTGCATCAGCGTGTTTATCAAACATTTCTGTATAAAACCACCGATTTTCATATTTTTGTATGCATTATTTTTGTTAATATTAACGCAGAAAGGCCTCCGGTCACAAAAAAATCAAAACCGGCGGCGGCGGCGGTGACAGTGGTAGTTACCTTTTTTTAGAATAGAGAGATATTTGAGAGATGGATGCCAGTCGGCAGATGGAAGACATCATTGTTCAAAGCACATACAATTACTCACTTAATCTACCGGTCGTTATTAACCAAAGAATGAATATCCCAGACACGACAATATGAGAATAACAGAACCACTTGCAGAAAAAGTTGTTGCTGGTTGTTGATAAAATAAGCATCGGCCAGTTTTGACCATGTTACTATAGGGAGGTTGTCTTAAGCGGAGTCGTACAAAGAGACCACGGGTCCAATATGTACCAATAAATCCAATATGGACCCCCCCCCCCTCCGCCCTATACATATGATATACTAAAACCTGATTAGACGGAAACACAAACGACCAGTGAAAAATTCCGTTTTATATAGATTGTTTTCATATTAGAAGGTATCAATTGGATAACATTTTGGGGGTGCTGGACCAGATTTTTTTTTTCGTTTATAGTAAGATTCCATTATAAACAGACTTTACTTTGTTAGATAAAGAATTTTTTGAATACCTTTTTAAAAAATCTATTTAGTATTTGCTTAAAATTTTATTATTTTTCTTTTACAGTATTACAGCTGCATTTGTAACACTTTTTCATCTATAGGTTCTAAATAAAAATTTAAAATATTAATAACATAATTAAATTTTAATTGAATTCATCAATTATTCTTGAAGGAAAAAGTTTAAAGTATGAAAAAAATAAAATGCAAAACCGTAACGTGTGACTTTACCCAACTTTCCACCTGATTCCTGTTCGCGCGTCTGAAATCACTAGCATCCTTAAAACAGGAAAGCCATTTCAAAACTTTCCTGATATCAAATGAACTTTCAAATATTTCATATACTAGGGGGCTCGGCCCCCTACGAGCTACGCTCGCCAACCCCCGTCCAGACACCGTAGACTCTAAATGCACGCTAATTTGATCGGCTTTAAAAAGATTTCGAAAGATTGAATTATAATTTAAAAAACAGTGGCGATCTCTCTATAAGCGTATTTCTATTCATTTCTCTTTGATTGGGGAATTTTAACGCCAAATCCGTTGCGGTACTACTTGATTATCCCGTCGACCAATTTCGCCAAATTATATAAATCGCCAAACCACTCGCCAAATTATACAAATTGACATAATTTTTATTTTAAATAACGAAAAAACAAATAAATTAGTACAACATTAATAAAAATACAAATAAAACGTCGAAATAAAATTAACTTGATGACGTAGACTCGTGTAACAACATTTCAAAATAAGCTAATATAAAAGGAATTAAGTAAACAGAGTCTTTGTCTCCTGGTATTTTTTAACAAAGTGAAAAGAAAGTTCTTTTAAACGAGACATTTTAAATTAATCGTTTTTAATCTGACGTAATTTTGACCAAACTATTCTTTCTCTTTTTAATATTCACGTGAAAATACTTGTGTTAGAAATTAAATATTATTTGCGCTTTCCTAAAAAAAATAGTTGAAAAGTATCCTCTTAAAATATCAAATAAATGTCTAGCGCAATTTCTAAATTTAAACCGTTTTGCAATATTATTTTGTGTTCATTTTATGTAATAACTGTAATGTGACGTAAATATGACGTAATTTCGCCTATTTAAGACTTCTAACGCATGTTAATAAATTTATTGCTTTACAAATTCCTTTCTCTCTTAAAATTCACGTGTAATTATAGTTTTTATGACATAATTTTTAATAAGTTCCTGCTTTTTGTACATAATTATTTAATTCTAATTCCAAATGTTTTTTTCTGTTTATAATAGTCACGTGTAAATAAATTAAAAATTTATTTACACGTATAAATATATATATTTTTTTTTAAGCAAACATTATTGCTTCCGCTGTTTATACAGTTGGCAACAGTTTAAATTAATATCATTTTCTAAAATCTGTTAAAAATATTTCTAGAAATGCTGAAAATCTGAATTTAAAATAGAAATAACACCTCAAAAAATTAGTCAAAATAAAAAAATTAATGCAATCTGCACTCCGGCAAATTCTAACGCATAAAATGATCTAAAAATGATTAAATTCCTATGAACAGTTTTTGCTCCTATAAAACTTTTTTAGTGGAACGATTTTGTCTAACTTTAGCATTAAATATCTCTTAAAATAATTCTTCGATCTGAAAACTGTGTGCATCAGCGTGTTTATCAAACATTTCTGTATAATACTACCGATTTTCATATTTTTGTATGCATTATTTTTCTTAATATTAACGAAGAAAGACCTCCGGTCACAAAAAATTCAAAACCGGCGGCGGCAGCGGCGGTGACAGCGGTAGTTACTTTTTTTTAGAATAGAGAGATACACAGGAGTACGGGCACTGAGCCCGCCCTCTAAAGAGATTATCTAGCAAATTCTGACTTTTTAATTTTATTATTTGTTTTAATTTAAAATTTTAATGTAAAAAAGTACGAGTCTAGTTTTTCTGGTATTTTTTTAAAACCAGGACCGAAGCCGGGATCCTTATAAGAGCCGGGCCTTGGTAATTTGTACCGCTGTAACCCCCTCTATATGCGCCTGCTCTCAAGTTACAGTGACCCGAACTATAGTTCTCTTATAAAGAAAAGCCTAAAATACCTTGCACTAGAACCCCGTCCGGACCGTACTGATATCGTATCCGGTAGTATCATCCCAAGTTCCTCATTTGTGGCCAACATGCTAACTTCTGCTTTGAGTGGGCGCAGAAGAAAGTAATTATAACAATTTAAGCATGAACTAAAAAGAAAATTTCATATCACTCATGCACAATAAAAGTAACACAATTCAAAAAAATTGATTTCACACGAGAAGCAAAAAAAAAGATTCTACTTTTTTACTGTAACGTAAAATTATACCATGCAGCTATAAAAGCATAATAAAAGCTCAAAACATTTAAGAGTCTAGACGTGAAAGAGATAGGGAGGATTAAGTAAATTTATTTCACACTTTATAAATGTAACCCCCTTTTGAAGTTGTGACATTTTTCTTGCGCAACAATTTGTGAAATTCCAGGTACCTCTCAAAATAGTACATCCAAAAATGTGGATTTTGCTTAATCACAATGTTTTAATTTTAATTTATTGCAAACCATTAACAAAAATAATAATTTGCATTAAAATAAGAATCAGCGGCAGATTCATAACAGAGTTTCTAGGTATTTAAATTAACCCTTAGCTGCTGTTAGCGAACTCACAGGCCGCTGCTTTTATTCCCTTGCCAGTCCCCCATGTTTATATACCTTTGGGTACAGGAAAACACAATGATAAACCTACGAGTCCACCGCTAAAATCGGGTTTTCAGGCTGGTATCACCAAATTCTGGAACATTGATACCATAATTTGGGCCAAAATGTTAGTTTGATCATGCGCTCTGTACGTATGTCACTAAATTCTTACAGAGGCATCCTAGTTTTGTCCAATATAGTCTCAACCACATGAAAGGGTCTAGAAGGATAAGCATGGCGAAATGGCCCCCGCGGCCGATGTTTGAAATAACATATGTGGTAATAAGGCTCACCATGAGAATACAATATAGAGTGTTTTAAGCTTCTGACCTTGAACTGTTCTTGAGATAATCGGGGAATATGCGGCGGCGCTACTATTTTTCAAATGCGTTTTTCTCAAAAAGTACAAAAGTTAAAAAAATGAAAACAATGCCAATTATTGAAGAATATATTAGTTCACATTATATATTTTTTTCACATTTTTACAAAAAATTTTAACATAGAAAAATAAACAAAAATATTTAAAAAAAATTATTAATGTAGTAATTTTATATTTATGCCAGCCAAAAAATTACAGAATAAACCTCAAAGTATGGACTTTTAAGAAAAAAATTTTGTTAAAATCGAAGATGCGCTTTTTGAGTTATAAAAAAATAATGTTAGCAACTTATTAAAATATTCGTAACTTTCCCTGTTTGCATTTGCAGAAATACGCTACTATCAATGCATTGGTTGATTCATGACATTTCCACTCGGGCAGGATGCGCAGTGCGCCAAAATAAGAAAATGTTTCCATACATACCACTTCCCTATAGGTTTGTTTTGTGTTTGTAAACATTCTGTTATTTTGGCGTACTGCTCATTTTTCTCGCATAATAATATCAAGAATTGACAAACAAAATGGTAACATTTGCCTACGATGATTTTCACATAGAAGAAAGCTATGGGGCTGAACAGTGTACATCTATAACGTATCACTTTAGGGGGGGAGTGTGTGTGTGTGGGTGGGTGTCTGGCACTTGAAATCGTAGGATATCTGTTGGAGAAAGGGGGTTATCATTTGATATCGTTATCATTTTTGATCAAAACAAAATTTACTTTTTTGGTGTCTTTTTTTTTACATCCGTTATCTTAATTTTTTAAGTCTGTTTTCTTCTTTTTATGAAAATATAAAGTTATAATTAAAACCCTTGAATAATTATAAAATATTTCAATACAAAATAGGGAATAACCCAACGTTCGCCATTAATATTCTCCTGCCATATGCGTATAATTCGTTGTTAGAGAAACCAGATTCGAAATTATACTTGTTATTTTTGCTAGCAAAAGTTGGGAAAGAATGTTGTCCGCCTGTTTTGTTTACAAGAAGTTCTGTTTAGCCCCGTGCAAGGGCGAAGTGCAAGAAGACAATATTACTGTTGAATGCATCATGTAACAAAGAGTTATTATTAAAAACTTTTAAATAATATTTCTTTAAAATGTTATTTGGTATAAAATTATTTCTTATATAACAGTGATATCTTATGAATTTCTTCTCTTTATTTAAATAAGTAAAATACGCAAATAAAAAATGTACAACCATACCTGTATATCATTGCAAACGTATAAAAAGAAAAAAAAGGAAAACAATTGTAAAAATAAAAAGAATTTTTTAACACTGATAACAATATTATTAGGGGGAGGATAACGTATGATATCGGAAGTTTGGGAGGGGGTCCGGAATTACCAAAAAGTTGATAACCTTATATATTTACAACCCCTATAGCTTCACCTGCACAATGGACTACACCATCGACTTGATATTATTGTGAGAGAAGGATGCGTAGTACTCCAAAATAACAGAATGTTTACAAATACGAAACAAACCTATAGGGAAGTGGTATATATGGAAACATTCTCTGATTTTGGCGCATTGCGCATCCTGCCCGAGTGGAAATGTCCCGAATCGACCAATGCATTGATAGTAACATATTTCTGCAAATGCAAACAGGGAAAGTTACGAATATTTTAGCAAGTTGCTAACGTTATTTTTTTATAACCCAAAAAGCGCATCTTCGATTTTAACGAAATTTTTTTTCTTAAAAGTGCATACTTTGAGGTTTATTCTGTAATTGGTTGGTGTAAATATAAAATTACTACATTAATAATTTTTTTTTAAATATTTTTGTTTATTTTTCTATGTTAAAATTTTTGTAAAAGTGTGAAATAATATATAATGTAAACTAATACATTCTTCAATAATTAGCGTTGGTTTCATTTTTTTAACTTTTGTACTTTTTGAGAAAAACGTATTTGAAAAACAGTAGCGCCGGCGCATACTTCCTCGATTATCTCAAAGACAGTTCAAGGTAATAGGCTAAAATCACTCTATATTGTATTCTCATGGTGAGCCTTATTACCACACATGTTATTTCAAACATCGGTCACGGGGGCCATTTCGCTATGCTTATCCCTTTATTTCCCATATGAGGAGGCCTTTGAAACGGGCTTCTCATCACGGATATTCAATCCGTTTTAATCTTATTATAATTATGAAGATATCATAATGATAGCAAGATGTTTCTTCAGACTTAATAATAAGCTTGCTAATTTAAACATTCATTTAATTATAAATTACAAATAATAAATTAACAGACAAGAAGTTTGCCATACGACATGCACGTTTTCGAAGCGGCTGAGTCCATCGTTTTCAAGCGCGTGCAACAACAGCGGCGATCAGTCAACAACTGTCTCTCTTCTCTTCTGTTCAAAAAGGTCTTTTTGGAAGTAGCGTATGTGGCGCCATCTGTCGCCTACTTTTTAATAAAAAAATGTTTGTGTATTATTTTAGAACGGCAGAAAGCACCTCAGCACCCCCTTCCTAGTGCAAACGATATGTCATTTAATGTTCCACTAAACGATCCGGAAATCGGATAGTTCTGCCAGACCGTGTGATACGAGATGGTTCTGCTGAAGCCGTTGTCTCACAGGTTGAGACTGTTAATTCAGGGGTTGAGGCTGTTGATTCAGGGATTGAAGCTGTTGATTCAGGAATTGGTGCATCGTTCACCAAGAAGGCCGGATTCAGTCTGTCCAGTGAAATATTGACAATTTTGCCTTTTATGGCTACTTTAAAAAGTTTGTCATTGCGCTGGATGACCTCAAAAGGTCCATCATAAGGTGGTTGCAGGGATTGCCGCATACCATCGTGGCGTTTAAATACATGGGTACACGTTCTGAAGTTTTGCGATACAAATGGCTTTAATCGATGGTGGGACTGTATCGGCAGTGGTTTGAAATCCTGGAAAATGTTCCTTAATCGCCGGACCAATTCTTCAGGTCTTTTAATAAGGGATTTGTCGTCAAAAAAGTACCCAGGCAGTCGGAGTGCAGATCCAAAAACAAGTTCTGCTGGTGAAACTTTTAGGTCTCTTTTGAGAGCAGCGCGAAACTCAAGTAACATTGTTGGCAGTACCTCGGTCCATTTTTCAGTCAGTCTAGCTTTTAATGCACATTTTAAAGGCCTGTGTCAATTTTCAATAATTCCATTACTCTGTGGGTGGTATAGGAAAGATCGGTACTTTTTAGCACCTAGCAGTCGAGCTAATTATTGAAAAAGTTCAGACTCACTGTCGGACTTAATCAGTGATGATCTTTTCAGGACAACCAAAACGAGCAATCCATTCGGAGAGAAGTCAGGGATGTAGTGGAGGGTATACGGTGGTATACGCCGTATACCTTCTGGATTTTTTAAAGGAACACCGTATACCCTCTGTTTCTGAAAAAGCTATAGTATATACACTGTAGGGTATACCCTCTGCCTTGGGCGTATACCCTCTACTTTTTTTACGACTACACCCCTGAGAGAAGTGCAAGTGAAACTGATTGTGCCGTTATGTCACTTAGTGGATATGCTTCTGGCCAGCGCGTTGCTCTATCAATTAGAGTTAAACAATACCTTTTACCATTTGATTCTGTTAAAGGCTCAATTAAATCTAAATGTATGTGTGAAAATCTATCTGTTGGAAGGTCAAATTTTCCCAACTTAGTTTTTGTGTGCCTAGTGATTTTGGAGCGTTGACAATCCAAACATTCATGAGCCCAAGTTCGACAGTCTTTAGCTAGGGAAGGCTAAATAAATCTTTGTCGCAATAGATTTACACTACTTTTAGTTCCAGGATGGGAAAATGCATGTAAATTCCAAAATGCCTGTTTTCTATTAGTTAGGGGTTAAATATGGGCGTGCTTTGCCTCTAGAAATGTCACAATAAATTTCTGTTGTGGAATTAGGAGGGGTGATTAATTTGAGTTCCAAACTGGATTGACCGCTTTACATAAGGTCTTTGAGTTCTGCATCCTCTTTTTGCTCGATACTTAACTTGTTGTAATCTATAGGAGTAGGCATTTGTATTTCATTAATTCGAGATAGCGCGTCTGCTGCTGTGTTTTGGTTTCCATCTACAAATTGTATATCAGTGGTGAATTCTGATTGAAATGATAACCACCGACTTTGTCGGTTAGTGTAATTATCAGTTCTTTTTTTAAAAGCATAAACAATAGGTTTGTGATCAGTGTAGATGGTGCACTGGTGGGCTTCCAGAAAGTATCTAAAATGTTTAACCGATTCATAAATCGCTAACAACTCACGATCAAAACTAGCAATATTTTAATTGTTTTTGATTTAGACGTTTGGAAAAAAATGAAAGTGGTTTTAGGCCCTCTTCTGTTTCTAAACTTAATGTAAAACCAATAGCAAAATCACTAGCATCCGAATGAAGCACTAATTGGCCATCGTGGGTAGGAAATGCAAGAGTTGCGTCAGTTGAAGCCTGTCTTGAAGCTTCAAAAGAATTTATAGCATTTTGGAACCAATCTATAGGGGTTGAATCTTTCTTTTTGGCTCCTCGCAACAAATCTGTTAAGGGTGCGAGAATAGTTGCAGCATTGCGACAAAAACCTCTAAAATAATTGAATAATCTAACGCATTTGCGAAATTCCGAAAGAGTTTTTGGTCGCAGATATTGCTTAATAATTTCAACTTTGGATTGAAGAGGTCGAATTCCGGTTGGAGAAATTTCATGCCCTAAGAATGATACATTGGTTTGTTTGAAAACACTTTTTGAAACATTTATGTTAGGTCCGTATTTAGAAAGTCTGCTCAGAATAGCTCGTATATGTTCTAGGTGTTTAGATTCGTTTCCGGAACGTCATGACTGACGTCACGACGTTTTGGCTGAAAACTGACTCTCAACAAACGGTAGCTATGTTGTATTTTCTATTTTGTTTGTGTGTTGCAGCTATATCTTATATCTATATCTCACATCTAAGTGTTTTAATACTTGATATGTACCTGGTAACATTTTCCACGATTTATATTTAAAAAGAAATGACGCATAGCAACCATTTGTTTGGAGTCAGCTTCCAACCAAAATGTCATGACCGACGTCACACTGAAAGTGTCTATTTCCACACTATGTATTCTAGACGCTGTAGCAGTAGTAGCCTTCCTTCTTATCAGTTAGAAATTCTTTGGGCAAATGGAGGATATTCCATCTGCGTTTTGATCACGTGATCAAGGTAAAAACGTCTAGCGTAAAGAAGGGAAGGCTCCATAGACGTGTAATGTAAATCCCTGCTAGCCAATGAAACAGTTTATGGCTGCTCGTGCTATTCAGTGATAAGAAATACTAGATCAGTTAAACACTACCATTTATTTAAATATTAACAAATCAAAAACCGTTTAAGTTATACGCGTGACAAAAGGCACGAGCTCTGAGCAGCGTGCAAGCAGGTACAAGAGTGAATGCGCTTCCAACTTCCAACACGCTCGATCTGGTCGCGGCAGGTTTGCCATGAGGAGGAAATCGTTGGCGCTTGCAGGGGAGCCAGAATTCATGTGGCAGCCAAAAATTTGGCGCGTGCAGCCACACACTCCCCCCGCAATGTTATCCTTCTCAGTCTATTAAACGTGCCGGGAAACGTACAGTGCGTCCCGACCGCGTAACTGTGGGTTGTGTCGTTCGGATTTAAGGTTTTGCTGGGTTTTTGGAGAGAACACAGTCTTTATCAACAGGAATGTCCGATGTTAAAAAGCTGGCTTAACCCTGTCTATTGAGATGGTGGACTTACGCCCATTGAAGTCGATTATAAAAGTTTTTTCGTTCTTTTCCAGAACTTTGAAAGGTCGATCATATGGGTTTTGCAGCGATTTTTTCACCTTATCATGCCGAACAAACACATGGGAACAGTCTTTTAGATGGGGATGAACGAAAATTTGCCTGACCCCGTGCCTAGATACAGGTGTGGGACGAATGTCCCTAAAGTGCAGTTTCAAATCTTCAACAAACTGTTGAGGTGAGGAATCTGTTGCAGTTGGGACAAAGAATTCTCCTGGGAGCCGAAGGCTTGTTCCATAGACCAAGTCTGCTGTTGTGGCCTGAATGTCTTCTCTAAACACTGTGCGGAAACCCAGTAGGATGGTGGGCAATTCCGCAGTCCACTGTTCCGTGCTGTGTGCCTTCAAGGCGGCTTTAAGTGGGCGGTGGAATTCCTCGACCATTCCATTCGTTTGTGGGTGCTACGGAGAGGACCTAATTCTTTTTATTCCCAGGAAATGGGATAGTGACTGAAACAGCAGACTTTCGAACTGCCTTCCCTGGTCTGTTGTGATATAGGAAGGGCAACCAAGCCTCGTGATCCATTGATTATAAAAGACTGTGGCCACAGTATGTGCACTAATATCAGGGATAGCCACAGCTTCTGGCCATCGTGTAAATCTGTCTATCATTGTGAGACAATAGGAGTTGCCTTGGGAAGGTGGAAGAGGGCCGATAAGGTCAAGATGTACATGATCAAATCTCTTAGATTGGTTAGGGAATGAACCCAATGGGGTTTTAGTATGCCTGTTTACTTTAGCTTTCTGGCAAAGGACACATTGCCTTGCCCAAGTTGCACAATCTTTGTTAACGGATGGCCAAATAAATCTAGATCTTATCAATTTAGTTGTGCTCCTGATTCCTGGATGCGACAAATTATGCAACTGAAAAAAAATTTGTTTGCGGAGAGAACCAGGAATGTACGGTCTAGCAATACCAGTAGAAAAATCACAATAGATTGGGGTTACATGACCAGGCAAGGTAACTTTCTTAAGTTTTAAACTTTGCGGTTTGTCTATTAAATCTTGCAATTCGGGGTCATCTATTTGTAATTGTGAAATTTCATCGAAGTCAAAAGGATTTGGCATGGTTATTGTGGCAATCCTAGAAAGAGTGTCTGCAGTGACATTTTCCGATCCTTTTATATGTTGGATATCTGTTGTGAACTGGGATATAAAATCCAATTGTCTATACTGCCTTGGTGAATGTTTATCTATGCGTTGCTGGAAAGCAAATGTTAAAGGTTTGTGATCAGTAAAGAGTGTGAAGCACCTTGCTTCGAGCATGTGTCGAAAATGTTTAATGCCAGCATATGCTGCAAGTAGTTCTCTATCGTATGCACTGTAAGCACGTTCAGCTTGGGTAAGTTTGCGAGAAAAAAAACCAAGGAGCTGCAATTCGTTGTCGACCAATTGTGACAAGACTCCCCCGATTGCGAAATCAGAAGCATCTACTTGCAAAACTAAATTAGCATCTGGTTTCGGGTGTGCCAACAGGGTTGCATTTACAAGTAATTGTTTACATTTTTTAAATTCCCTCTCTGCCTCATCCGACCACTCAATTTTTGTTTTGTCATTTTTCTTGTGCCTTTTAAATAGTTGCTAAGGACAGTTTGATGTTTAGCTATGTTTGGCAAAAACCGACGAAAGAAATTCAAAAATCCAAGAAATCTTTGGAGATCTTTTATAGTTTGAGGTTGTGGGTAATTTAATATGGGTGCGACCTTATCAGGGAGGAGTTTTGTACCGCACTGTGAAACAAGGTGGCCTAAAAATGAAATTTCTGGGACGCCGAATAAGGTTTTTGAAGCATTAATTGTAAGTCCATATGCGTCTAATCCTTCGAATAGCATACGTAAATGGACTCTGTGTTCAGCTTCCTCCTGACTAAAAATGAGTACGTCGTTTAAATAGACAAAACAAAAAGGTAAATCTCCCAGAATCTCATTCATAAATCTTTGGAACGTTTGTGCCGCGTTACATAATCCAAAATTTAAAAAAGGGAACTCAAAAAGGCCAAATGGTGTACAGACTGCTGTTTTTGATATGTGGTCAGGATGTACAGGGATATGGAAATAAGCTCTAACAATATCAATTTTAGAAAATATTCGTTTTCTATAAAGTGCATTTGAAAAATCCTGAATATGGGGAATAGGATACCTGTCTGGTGTAGTACATGAATTTAATCTTCTATAATCCCCAACTGGGCGGATACTACCACCACTTTTAGTAACCATATGTATTGGCGAAGACCATGGAGATTTAGAGGGTCTACATATTCCCTGATCAATCGTGTATTGAAATTCTTTTTTAACCGCTTCGTAAAGTTTAGGGTTTAACCGTCGTGGCTTACTATGAACCGGTGGGCCAGTAGTTTCGATATAATGAACAGTGTTATGCGGCACTGGTTCATGTTTTGAGGTAATTTTTGTAAGGCTGAGATATTCTGACAAAATTTTGTGATAATCAGAATTGCCTGAAATGAGTTTGATAGAACTGTGCTGGGACGAATGTGCAAATATCCCAACTTGTGAAAGTTTTGTGATACTATCAATAAGCCTACGCCGTTTAAGGTCAATCAGAAGACCAAAATTTTCTAGAAAATCAGCTCCAATAATTGGCATAGGTACACTAGCTATTAAAAATTTCCAATCAAAACTACGCCTTAAACCGAGGTCGACATTCATTAATTTTGAGCCATATGTAGAAATTTTTGTGTTATTTGCAGCAAATAATTGTAAGGGGTCTGGATGCAATTTTTTAGAATTTTTAGGGGGTGGAATACGCGAAACATCAGATCCGGAATCGACTAAAAATTTTAAATGCGATCTTTTATCGAAAACATATAGGCGACAAGATTTAGGGGCTACCGGCGTTGAGGTCGCCGAAACTTGCATGTCGATAGCCGACTCTAGTTTTCCGGATTTTCTTTATATTTACATGGTTCCCTACATTTACGCGCTTTTTTTTCCGTATGTTTGATGGTAATAACAAAATTCATCAGAGCCGAATTGCCGATTTGAAATATCGCCCACGTGATCGGTCTCTCGAACGCGACAACTTTTCTACTTTTTGTCAGAACGCAGCAACTTCCGCGCGGAGTGCGGATATTTCGTTTCGTTGAGACTCGACAGTAAGTGCCGATTTACTGTGTGATGATTCGCCGATCGCGTATACATTTCCCGAGTCCGATCGTACTTCGGCAATTTTGTCTGCCATTTTCGCCAAGTTTTCAGGGGATTCAGAACTTACGGCCAAATTACTTTGCATATCTGCAGGGAGCCTTTGAAACCACAACGACTTTAAAAAATCATCAGTAATAGAATTTTTGGCTAGCTACTGCATTTTCCTTAACAAGTGGGAAGGTTTTTCATCCCCTAACTGTAATTCCGATAACAATTTCCGGATCTGTTTATTTTCAGATTCGGAAAATTCTTGAATTAACCTGTCTTTTAATGTCTTGTATTTGCCGTTTGGTGGAGGGTTTAATAAAATGTCGGACACTGCAGACAATGTTTCTGGATCGATCGCTGCAACAATATTGCTGTATTTTGTGGCATCGACAGTAATACCCGATAGTTCAAAATTGCTTTCTGCTTGCGCGAACCAAAGTTTAATATTAGTTTTCCACAACGGCGGTAACTTTACACCTAATTTGGCAACTTGGGCATTACTAGCGGTGTTAATTACGTCGTCTGGCATACTGTCCCCCAAAAGATTAAATTCTATTAAATTACTAGCAATTAATACTTAAACAAAATGAAAAAAAATAATAAAGTGCATTAATTTTGCAATGGGAACATTACTCCTAACCAAACCAAAGGAGAAATGAAACATGC
Source organism: Maratus speciosus (assembly GCA_963932465.1). NCBI lineage: Eukaryota > Metazoa > Arthropoda > Arachnida > Araneae > Salticidae > Maratus > Maratus speciosus. Next base: position 343,515,721 of record OZ010788.1, read on the forward strand.
ATCTTACCTCCTTTCCGTTGCGGCGTAGCACGTGGTCCAGACGAAGAAACTATCTAATACTCATCAGAAATCTTGCATGACTTTCTCGGATCACCATTATGGCTGCTCGTGTTATTCAGTGATAAGAAATACTAGATCAGTTAAACACTACCATTTATTTAAATATTAACAAATCAAAAATCGTTTAAGTTATACGCGTGACAAAAGGCACGAGCGAGCTCTGAGCAGCGTGCAAGCAGGTACAAGAGTGAATGCGCTTCCAACTTTCGACACGCTCGATCTGGTCGCGGCAGGTTTGCCATGAGGAGGAAATCGTTGGCGCCTGCAGGGGAGCCAGAATTCATGTGGCAGCCAAACATTTGGCGCGTGCAGCCACAAGTTCATCATTCACGCCCGTATTCACCAACGCGGGTTAACTCCCGAGTTACGCTCGTATTCATGAATAACTTCGACCGAGGGTTAAACCGCGGGTTCAGTAACCCCAGGTTGGTATTTTCAACCGGGAGTTGAAAACTCGTATTCACCGTTTACTTCGGATGAAAAGTTACCCAACTCGGGGTTTCTCGACCTAGGTTGAACGAAATGTGTTTATTGGTTAAAAAAATCACATGCCTTGTTCTGTTTCGCGTCGAGACTTCGTTTGTTTATGTTTTGAAAGAAAAACGCCGATTAAAAGAAAAAAAAAAAAGAAAGAAAGAAATGAACGATTCAATGTAGTGTTTTTTTTTTTTTTTTTATCCCACAAAATGTATGGACAAAATAAAAACCTGTAATCACTAAATATGGATCAACTTAATTTAATTTCTTGAAAGTTTTAATATTTTTTAAACAATTATTATTTTTTAAATTTATTAATGAGTTAGGTTAATGATATGAAACGTGTCAACTGCTAAAATAAATGTTAAAAGGTTCTTTTTCAAAATAAATTTCCGCATAGTTGCTAAAAAATGGAACTTGATTTAGGCCAAAACTATTGAAACTTGATTTGAATAAAAACTAAAATTTTATTTCAACAGCAATTATGATGATTTCTATTATTAATAGTTCTAGTTAGCAATTAAACAATTTCTGATAATGAAAATATTAAAATGGAGAAAAAGGGAAAAAAAATTAAGAAAGTAGTCTGTTGTACTTTATATATACTATTTCTTTTACTAGTATAGATGATATCCCAGATGTATTAATTTTATTGTTTGGATTTTCAGCGAGCTAATTAAAATGTTTAATTCTAATTAAATTAGATAGTAATTAATATTCCAGGTTGACAGGAAAAAGTAGTGAAATAATATTAACAGAACTGCAGAAAAAGCGGAACAGGTGATCCTAGCGGTGCCCTGGCACCAGGTACCAAGCCGCAGAGGCGCTCCATAGGCGCATATAGTTATCACTTCCGAGCGATTGATAAACATTTTTCATTTAACTAGTCGCTAAATAAAATTCTATACTTCCTTTAAGTTTAAACTGTGTGCAGTGGAGATATTTTATAAGATATTATTTTAAGGAACACAAATATTTTAAACTTTTTAAGACTACTAGAGTATGAATTTCCATTCAACACATATAATCGAATAAGGCCTTTCCTAAATCATGATAAATGTATTCTGAATACTATCTGGACAAATAAATGTGAAATATTACAGAAAGTTGAATTTTTATCGACCAGCTTTTAGGACCTATCCCTCTCCAGCCATTTGTATGAGAATTTTTCTATTATCACATTTACAAGATCAAAACTATTCACTTGATTATCTTTGACTATTTTTTGATAAATTAGCCTAATAATTACGAAATATTATTACATGCACGAAGACACTTGTTTTTGGTTGCAGTGTTGCATTTGAAAAAATGTATTTATTTAGAAAATGTTATTTTATTTTCTATATTTTTTCCAGCTTCTTAATTTCATATTTTTAACTCATTTAGATATCACTTCATTAGATGTAATAAGAATCTCATTCAGAATAGAAATTAAAAGTGGGATTCTTTTTTTTTTTTTTTTTTTTTTGATGACTGATTAATGATAGATTTCTAAACTAAATAAGCAGAATAATGATAGTTTGTAATCTAACAAAACAACTCAAATTAATTATTAATAATTTCATATAATTTTACATTATCTAATAAATGAAATAACTGTCTGTTGTTTGTGAATCAGTGGAGAAAAACAAGTTCCCATTTGTACTACCCTACCCGTTCCCTCTATTTTTTTCTCTTTTTTGGTGTCATTCTTTAATTAAACGTTTCTCAAGATGCTGTGTAAGATATAGAAATAAAAAGAAAGTTTAAAGTACATATTACCAAAAATAGAAGAATATATGTAATCTCATACATACACACATATATATGTTATCTATACATTTTTTGGCTGGTTTGTTCATATTTATACATTATATCTCCTTCATTACATCTTGAATTGTTTGCTTTCATAAATACTCATGATCACGAAGAATTTATTTACCTTAAAAATAGTCATCATAATAGTCTAAAGGGCTGATAAAAATATTTTTGGTGTGGGGTTATTAAAAATTTTTTTTTTTTTTTTTTTTTTTTTTTTTTTTTTTTTTTTTTTTTTTTTTACCAGCGTATTTCAACCCTTTAGTAATTTATTTTAATTTAGCTGTTAATTAAGAAGCAAAAATTATAAGTGATCTCTAAAAAAAGTCACAATTTCAGGAGGTAACATTGAAAAGTTATTCATTTTAGGATTTATTATTACTATTATTATTTTCGTATAAAATAATACTAATGCAATATTTTATATTATGTATAATTTTGAAATTAAAATACAGTTGAAAAATAAATGCAATAAAAATAAATATTTCAAATTCCACAAAAATTGGGAAACATACGTAGAAGCTTACAAACAATCGTAAAAAAAAAAAAAAAAAAAAAAATCAATAAAGAAATAAAACTCAAATTGTTTAAATTTTAAGTTAAAATATCTAATTTATAGATCTGATTTATATTTATCTCAGTTTGTACATAAACAATAATATATCTTTTACACAACAGACCCAAAATTTAATTTTAAAACATTCTATAAGTACTGATCAAAAATCTACAGAGAATCTATGGATATTCTAAGATAATCTGTGTATTTCTTTACTTAAACAAAAATGCAAATTAGCCTGAGTCTCACATTTTAATTAGAACTTATGCAAGTATGGCGTTTATTTCGGTCCTGTTAAAATACATTTGTGAATTTTTTAACATCAAAATTGCAAAAAATAAATGACCTTAAATGCGACAGTTGTTACTTTAGAAGCAATTATTCGGCTGTTTAAGTAATATTGGCTATTTTTAAGGCAAATAAATTTTTCGCGACCACGCGTATTTATGTAAACAAACAATTCAACATGTATTCAATATATAGAGGCTATATACATAAATATAAACAAATCAGATAAAAATATTGAAGATAATTACATATATATGAGATTACATACCTTTGCATTATGTTATTCCGTTTTATTTAATAGTAGAACTTCTATATTTAAAGCGTCGTTTACACGGAGCGAGTTTACTAGCTACAAGCCGGCGAATTCACTAGCTGCTAGTAAACTCGCCCCGTGTAAACACGTTCGCTAGCGAACTATCTGGCAGCTCAGCGAGTGGGAAAAAAGTTGAAAGCTCGGCTACTTTTCTTGCTACTCGCTGGCGTGTTAGCTACCTGGCTAGTAAACTAGCTGTGTGTAAACGGTGTTGCTAGTGAAATCGCTGCGAGTATTCAGTGGTTTCGTGGTTCTGCATATGTAAACAAACAATGTCGACTGGAGTAGTTCGTGCCGGCGTGAATGAAACAAAATAGATTTTTTCGAACAAAATTAACAAATAGGATACCAATAAATAAAATATTTTTGAGAATTATTCACTGTTTGAAATAACTACCATAATTATCACAAGGTGAATGTTATAATTATTTTAGGTAGATATTTTAAAATACTAATGTCGGGGAATTGCAGTTATCAAATTATTGAGACTGTACAGGGTATTTAAAGGGCAATAATTGGAGAAAAAAAAAATCTGAAAAAAAAGTTTTGTATCAGTGCATAGATTCGTATATTTTCCACTATTTTTCACAGTTAATATTCCAATAAGTGCAATTTAAAAATTAAATGTGATTAATTAGATTTTCAGTTAAAAGATTTTATGCCCTATTAAACATCATTGAAATTGCATTTTTACTTTCGTCCTATCTTTACAAGAAGAAAGTATTGGATTCGTAAAAATTTTCGACTTTCGGTTTTCGACGGATTTACACGTTTTAGAGGTCAGGGATTCCGAAAAACATGTTTTTACAAAATGTCTGTCTGTGTGTCTGTATGTGACACAAATTTTGTGGGCGCTCTATCTCAAGAACTAATGCATGGTATTTAATAGAAATTTATATTCAAGTAGTCCCTAATATAAATTGGGGCTGATTAGTTTTTGGTGTAAATCGCCCAACAGGTGGCGCTGCTATGCTGCATTTTTCAGAATTTCCCCTGCAGCTCTATCTCAAGAAGTAATGCACGAATTTTCATCAAACTTCAAATTCAGATATGAAATGGTGCTAAATTGATGTAATTTCTTGTACTATTTAAATGATTTAATTGACATGATTTATATAGAAGAAAGTTTTGTGATGGCCATAACAAACTAGTTAACAGTGATTTCATGGGGTGTCCATTACTGAAAATAGACAAATGAAGCGTTACAATAATGGACACGGGTCTTAAAACCTTAAAAATTAATGAAATTTTATAAATGAGCATTAGAATATAAAATTCAAATTTCATCTTTTAATTTCGTATTGCAGTAATCTGTGTGTTTTATGTTCCAAAACACAGTGTACTCTTGGTATACATTTAAAAAATCAGCAATATCATTTGCGTTCCACTTCATTTTTCCACGGACACACACACAAAAGAAAAAAAAAGCAGGAAAACTCTGCACTTAATATAAAAACAAACACTGTTTACAGAAAAAAACATAAAAGAAAGCTTTAGAACGCAGCAAGTGAAAGTGATGCAATAGCGAGTTGGCTACTGAGCGAGTAAACAAGTTCGTGTGTAAACGACCACTATCTCGCTAGCTGACTCGCTCGCTTCTTTTCTCGCCGGCTTGTAGCTAGTAAACTAGCTCCGTGTAAACGAGCCTTTACACAGCACATTCTATCAGCTTCAGCAAGCCATTGTAAAATGGCGGTCCTCTCCCTCTCCTCACTCTCACCGCTTGTTTTTCGTTAATACGCATGCTCGGTTGAAAAATCCTGGGTTGAACCACATAGCCGACGTTACTATGGCCCGGAAGCGAAATCGAAACTAGAAGGTCACGTGACCCAGATAGACGAAGAAGTCGATGGTCGAAGCATTGCTTGCGTTGAAAATTAGCTCGGCGCCGGATGCGATATTTATTACAATACAAATACTTTCATAAACATAATTAAACTTCCACGGGGGGGGGGGGGGGCAGCCACTTCTTTTCGACGAAAACTTCTTAATTATATTTTCTGTTAATGTTTAACAGTTTTAAATCACTCAGAAATAATAAGTTTTAATTTTTCTTTTTAAATCGCCAGAGGAAAAAAAAAAGTTCATTATTATTTTTTTTAATTTAGGGAGAGGCAATTTACTCCCCCCCCCCCCCCAAAAAAAAAAAAAGTTCCATTTGGGAGAAGTTACAGTTGGGGAGGGGGGCAGTTTCTCCTCTAAGGAATCTGGTATTTCAAAAAACATGTCATCACAAATCAGCCACAAAGGAAAGAAAAGAAAAAACTTTTCAGAACTTGGTTGCACAAAAGCAAAAATGTCTATCCAGGGTTGTTTTATTTAAACCAAATAGATTTTTCAGTGGAGAGTTACTTCTCCTAAAGAATTCGGAAGTTTGTTTTATGTTTTGTTGCTTAGACCTGCAAATTACAGTTCCCATATGTTTATTGACAGAGGTATTGATTCAATAATATGATCAATAGAGTATTTTTAACAAAATAAATATTTGTACTATTTACCTAACATAGAATTGCTGTTTCTTCTAACATGAAGTCAGGTATCATTGAAATCATGGAAGAAGTGTTTTCACTGTCTTAGATATGAAATTGATAAAATATAGCATGGAAATTTAATTTGTTGATACTTGTATTGTATAGTGTATTTTTCTTTTTATGCCCCCCCCCCCCCCTTTCGTGTCTGAATTTACTATTTGCTATCCACTAATATATTTTCATTCCTTATGCCGCTGTAACTTGGGTAATCATATTTATACATTTATTTACAGATAATTTACATATTATTATCTACATTTTAAGATTTACAAAATTTCCACTTATATTTTAGCAAGATATAAAATACCTTAATTTTAAAAGCAAACCCTCCTACCAAAAAAAATGGTTTGTGATACAGTAGTTTCGTTACTATATTTTTATTTACCAGAATGAAATCTAATAAGAATCAACTATTATTTTTACAGAGGATTTTGTTGCCGACCAGTGTTATCAGTATGATTTCCCATCCACAATTAGCATGTTTCTTCGCAAACTAGGCTCTTTGCAAAAGTTGAATTTCTCAATCAGCCTATGACATATATAATAAATATTATTTTGAAATATATCTTTCAGAAAATAGTAATACACCTTATACATTTTGAAATTACAATATGTTTTCAATATTTGAACAATAGCAAATTTTGAGTATTCATAAAACATTATTTAAATGATCTGAATTATTTAAATAATTTAATTATCTAAAATCCTCTTAATTTCAATTTTATATCATAATACTCAATATAAAAAAAATGTTTAAACAGCCTTAGATAGGGTTGGACATTTTGTCTCATTTGCAACATCCACTCTTGTCCCTACAAACTTTGGAAATGAGGTGAGGGGGTGGTGGCAAGGAAGAAAAATAAGAATACTTTCTCGCAGTGAAAATCCATAAATATTTTTTTTTCTTATAAATATATAAACAACTTGTAACTATCAATTATGTCGTGAAAAGTAATTCATTATGAAAATACATTTCATTTCAAAACATGAAAAGCAATAAAGAATTACTTAAATATTTTTTAACATGAAAATTAGCAGATAAAAACAAACAAGTCTTTTTTTTTTATTTAAAATTATTAAAAAGAGTTCTGACTATTTTTAGCTATAGTTGTTTGAAGAAGGGGGTTAATAAAATGTGGACTCTTGAATCTTGATAATGATTGTAAAAATAAACTAAATATGTGCTAAACTGGGAGCTATTAATCTATGAATTGAAACAGTTTATAGAAAAAAATTAATTTCTTTTACATGAAAATATTAACTGAAAGTTGGTATTTCAGCTAATATGTTTTTAAGTATATATTTAGAAGTAAAAAATTAAAACTTTGTCAATATTTAAATGAATTTTCCATGCTTTATAAATTTACTTTGATTTTAAAAATATTTATAAAATTCAATAAATCTTCCAATTAAAAATAACAAACGTGAAATATCATATGGAAAAATATTGAACATATTTCAATATATTTTTATATGCACATAAAAAAATGGATTAGAATTGTGTTATCAATAAATATTGAAGTATTTAATTATTAACCGGTAATGTTTAAGTGGAAAATATTTAAAATATTTCATTTAGATATTGTGTTATTGAGCAAAACTTGCCAAAGAAGCAATTCTTTTTCTAAAGCATACCTAGATAAAAAAAAAAAAAAAAAAAAAAAGTAGGATACCTAATAATAACAATACATAACTTAACCCTTTCAGGGGCAAGGTATTTGTATTCATAAAATGTTGAAATAGTTGAATGACACCAGTATTTACAAGAAAATTTATTTGTAAACAAGAATATTTTCGCATACTTCATAAAAGTGAAATTTTCGTTGGCTTATGGTATTCACAACATGTGCTTTGTTTCTTTATTAAACATTGAAAATATTTAACTCATATGAATCACTTCATTTTAATTTAGTTGCTACAAATTTTAGAATTCTTATTGCATTTGTAATAAAAATAGGGGAAGATAGAGATACTTGAGCCACTTTTTTAAATTTTTTATACTTAGAACAAAATAAAATATTGTAGTTGAAAATTTGATAATTTTTCTTTTCCATTTTCAGTTAATTTTGAACTATTTTTCTTTGTTTAATAAATTTTTACGTTTTCTTTTACATTGTGGCTCAAGTATCCCCATGAGGGGGATACGCGAGCCATTGTGAAGGGATACTTGAGCCAATACTAAAAAATACCTACAAAAATAATATTTTTCTTTTTATTATTTTATAAATGTTTTACATAGTGATAAATCAAGATGCACCAAGTGCTTCGAAACCAGTTGTGAAAACAAAACGAGTAACACGATCATTTGTTGTGGTGATAATTGGTGGTCGAAGGATCATTTCAACTTGGGTTTCATTGATGATAGCAACATCGTCAGTTGGTGGTTAAGTTTTTAAAAAAGTTACAGTAATAGTGGTTACAATTTCAGTATACAATATTTAATCTTAAAATATTACATTAACAAAATAGATATTTTAATATTTTGGGCCTAACTAGTTAAAATATTAGAGATTATGACCAGTAAAATCAGTTTTAAAAAGTGATTTTAATATTAGTCAAAAAGTTAAATTGAAAACTATGCCTACATTTATCTAGACAGACTATTTTGTTAGTCAAAATGAAAAAAAAAAGGATATTTTCATTAACAAAATATGCATTTTTAAACGTATGTTTTCAAATTAATTCCTCAATGAAAAAAAAAAATAAAAAGAGTTCTTCCTCATTTTACCCAGAAAAAAAATTAAAAAATTAAAATTAATCTGTGAACATGAAAAAGACATTTTTTTGTTTCATCCATATCTCTAATTTCCTAGTAGGGATGGTTGAGCATGGCTCATGTATCCTCAATCTCAGTATCCCCATTACTACCATTTTTTTTTATCAGACTTTTACTAAGTAATGAATGCATCTATTTGAATTATTTTAGATTCAAAATACAACTGAAATTATACTTATTAAATCTATCTATATTGTTGCAGCTTAAAACAAAACTTTGATTACAAAAAAATATAAAAAACACTCACCTAAATATTTACTTCAGATAGGGAAAAAGCAGCTATTAATCACTACAGTAGACGCTCGTTTTTACGAACCTCTTTTTCACGAACACTTGCAATTTTACGAACTATAGAGTGGTCCCGAATACACTCCCATAGAATCAATGCAATTTTTCGCTCCCATTTACGAACTACGGATTATGAAAATCTCTTTTTTGCGAACTTAGTTTTCATACTTCGGCATTTTTAAAAAATATCTGAATGCAGTGTTACGTCAATTAAACTCTCAACATGTGCAATGAGACATCAGGTGCATTCCAAGAATGTGTTGTTTTTCCCAATCTCTTTCGGAGGGAGAGGGCATAGCAACAATTTCAAGTAGTGGCTGTCAGGACTAAGGTACTTTTTTGAAGGGAACAATAACTGTGAAAGTATTTCAAGCATAGTTAAAATGCAAACATATATTTTCCCAAAATGTGATTAAAAAAAGAGATAAGTGATTATTTCCATTCCTAATTTTTTATCTATGTTTTCATCTATGTATTTTCACCTACTATGAACTAATCCAGTCTGTGTTTTCATATGTAATAATTTCAAAGCATGTTTCAGTGTACTAAAATTATCTTTTGTGTATAAATTTGCATTTATTTCTTGTATATGTATAACTTTATTAAATAATAAATAATCTTCAAATCCTGCTTCATCTATGAAGAGAGGGCAGTTTGATAAAATTAGATAAGAATAACGTACGTATTCATATCATTTTTGGTATTTTTCTATTTTGCGAACTTTCTATTTTACGAACTATTTTTGTGTTCCCTACGGGTTCGTAAAAACGAGCGTCGACTGTATATACTTTCAAAATGGTTCCAAGATATGTGATTTTTTTTTTTTTTTTTTTTTTTTTTTTAATGTGCAGAACTATAAGAATATTATCATGTTGCTAATTTTAGAAAGAAAAATTAACCTACAGTAGAGAAAATAGGGATGGCTCAAGTATCCCCTATGATCAAGTATCCCCACTCTCCCCTACACTAAATAAAAATAAAGAATCTTTTAATACAACTGTTATCCAAAAGTGCATAGGTAAAATAACTTTCAAACCCCAAATGAACTTAATATTAACAAACTGTAATTGAAAGCAGATCATCAGCCAGCATGGTGTGGACATTGTGTTGGTAAACAAGTACTTTGACAAGTTTGAAGTGGGAACATCCAGTATAAAGGAACTAGCAAGGTACACTCACAGACAGAAAATTAAATAAAGATCCTGCCTCGCAAGTGCACCCAGCTGTCATAAAAATCCAAAAATATCCTTCTTGACTCAATCCCTTGACCGCAGAAAGATGACATCTTCAATAACTGCATTACATATTAAGTTAATATTTGAAATTCATTTGGGATTTGGAAAGTTATTTTAATTGTACATTTTTGGATAATAACAGTATTAAAATGTTGTTTTTCAATAAATATTTTCATTTATACCAGTATCTGAAAAGTGTTATTATACAAGAAATTATAAAAGTAATCAGAGCAATCTATAATTGCTAAATTAAAATGAAGTTAATCAAATGTGTACTACAATTAAATAACCAGTACTGAGTACTATCATTTTCATTGTTTTAAACAAATGTACATACATTAAACTGAATAATTTTGCTGTTTAAAAATAAATACTTTTGTTTATATAAAAATTGAGCGCTACTCTCACAGAAAGACCACTTCACAACCTAGAGCTGGAAAGAGAGAGTATTTTCAAAAAATGAGATACTTGAAAAAGAGTACTTAAATTTTTAAAGAGGGGGGGGGGGTAAGATATTAATCTTTGATTCACTGTTATTATATCTTAGAAAATGAGTACTATTCTCCACAATATATAAAGAAGGGTTACACTTACTGATTATACACTGAGAACAATACTAAACTTTTTTTTTGAACACCTTTTTCTAGATACCACAGTACTGTATTAATGAAATATATGTATACATCACACTTCAATTATAAGTGCTTATAAAATCACATTTTAAACATACATATAAAATAAAAAGAGAAATATAATTATATATGAACTCACATTACTTCCTCCGATAATGCAATAACAGTTAGGCTTAAACTGATGAGCTCTTTTTGGCACTAAAATAACCAATTACTGCGCTAAAAATTTCTCCGTACACGATGTAATCCATGATCAACGGTTTAAGAGCACATATCAATAGCATTTAAAATAAATATTTTCAAATTTTATCACATCTAACTAAACACTGATGTACAAACAGAGACAGCCAACTACAGCACACAGCATAGCGAGATAGTGGGAACTACAGTCGGATTGCGCGCGCTCAACCGTCTATCTGGATCACGTGACTTTTTCGCTTCCAAGCCATTGTAAAGTCAGCTTTGGTTGAACCACCTGTAGACCAAGGTTGGATTACTGAACCCGGCGTTAGATTGCAACCTCGAACCGGTTCAGTGGGGTTGACGGTGAATGACATTTGAGTTTTCAACCCGGGTTTTCTGCATAACTCCGGGTCGAAGTTATTCGTGAATACGAGCGTTAGTGTTAAATGCTGGGTTATCTCAAAATCGGTATTCACCAAGCTAAATTCGCGAGTTAACACTGGTTTTAACACCATGTTTTTAATCCTCCGAAATCGGAGAGTTAACTCTCGGATTGCCTGTGAACGTGGATTAGCGCATGCGTAGTAACTTATAAACAAACAAGATGGATGACAGTTCCGCTTAAAATTTTTATCATCTCATTCTACAGCAATGATTAAAAATGGAAAAGAATAAGTAGTTTTGAGTGTTTGTCCAGACATATTCTATGGATACACAATTTACATTGATTTATTTCAATTCAGCGGATATTTCAGGGCCGAATAATATCAAACTGTGATTTGTTTTTCTTAATAAATATACGAATCAACGAAAGTCACTGAGAATAAAACCTTTTTTTTTAGGTATTCGAATTTCATTCGGGAGGGGTGGGAGGTAAATATTCTCAATAAATGCTCAGATGTTATTAAAAAGTCCAATTTTGTCTTTTTTTACTACTTGTCAATTTTTTTCTAATAACAGCACATTAAATTGCTAGTATTTCAAGTAAGTACCCCGTCAGTTTTTTTAATTGTTATGTATTTATTGCAGTAATGAAGGTTTTCTTAGTCAGTGTTGCATTACGATTATTTTTATTTAACTTATGCGAGATCTTTCTAACACTGAAATCTTGCCAAAGGTATCTGAGACATGTTGTATTTGTGTTAGCAAATTTATGAGGTAATATACTTTAAACAAACAGAATTGTTGTCTAGATGTATTAAAAAAAATTTCGGTTTTGAAATAGGCAAATTGAAAATTATTTACTGTGTTTGAATAAATTTGGTTTAGTGAGTCAACTTTCTTGACCATTATTTTCTCAAAATATAGATATGTCGATAAATGTAAAAGTGGATAGATTTTAGAAGTGCATTATAATAATATATAAGTATGTATAATAATAAAATAACAAAAACTTTTTTTTACAAATGAAATATGTTTAAAAGTATTTATTCTATGTATATTTTTTAATCACTCATAATAATTCAGATTTAATTATTTTTTGCATAATTTTGCTGTCTATTTGATGTAGATAAAAAAGTTTGATTGAAAAAAAGTAGCATATTGTTTATATAGTTAGGAATCTCCCCAGCGCTGGCATCTGAAGTGGTTGTTCTAGGAGGATAAAATAGAATGTCGTTGGGCCTCATCACTACAAAACTACAATGCAGAGATATCCAATATGTAATACGGGAATCTCTGCTTTTTACAAAATGAGAGGAGGAGGGGGGGGGATGTAGAGGGAAGGTTCAAAATAGAATGATGGAATATTTCACATCCGCAATAGTTTTGCATTTTCTATTTTGTTTGCTTTTCATGGGAGCAAAGTACTTATACATGCATAATAATGATCAGAGGTGGGGAATTTCTAGACAATCTTACCAGCCAGAAAAATGCAACATACAGTTGAAAATTGTTATGGCAAAATTTATGCAATTGCAAACATAGTTGATTAGTATTACTACAGTACATTTTCATAATTTTTTTTCTTATAAAATAAAAAAATATATGCAAGAGAGGAAAGTTTAATATAGAATAGAACTTAGTATACCGTGTTTACATTGCAGTAATTTGGAAAATTTCAAAATATAGCTAATTAGTGAAAAAAGTTTTCGGCGTTACCTCTATAATTTGCAGTTTTTGAAGACTATCTAAATATTCACTCGCCAGTGGCAAGTAAAATGATGTTTTCTCCCATCTGTGATAATGAATGCGGCATTATTGAGTTCAAAGTATTTTTGAGATTCTTCAAGCTTGCTGTATCCAGTTACTTTTAAATGTTTGTTTTCAGGGTAGCGAATTGCTCATACAAGTGTTATAATGATTGTGGCATTTCCAAATTTTGTATGATATTTCAACTTCTCAATTACCAGTTTCTTACTGTTATATATTTTATACACCCTTATTAAATTTCTCATACAAAGAGATAGGGGAAATACATCATTTTACTCGCCACTGGTGAGTGAATTTTTAGGTAGTCTTCAAAAACTGGAAGCTATAGAAATATGCTGATAACTTTTATTTATTTTTTACTAGTTAGCTATACTGTGCAACTTTCCAAATTACTGTGATATAAACAAGTTATATTCTATATTAAATTTTCCTTTCTTGTATATATTTCTTAATTGTATGGAAAAAACCCCACCCCCTGGGGTAAAGTGGTCATAAAAACATGCCTGAAAAAATGTTATAAAAATGTGTTATTCCCCAAAAATATTTCTGAAATGCATATGGATGTACTCTAGAGTAATGTAATGTAAAATAGCACCCAAAATTTTAGAAAACATTACAGAAATTCTGATGTTTATATCTTAAGAAGTTTAGAAAAGCCTGTTTTTATGACCACTTTCTCCCACCTGACCCTAGTTTTTCTACTGCCAAAACTGTAAAATAAATTACTGAAATCACTTCAGCAGTTCCTGAAAAAAAAAGGTACTTTCAATATCAGCTGCTTTCAATAGGATTTCGCTTAGTGTTGTCCTTTTAATTTAAAATAAATTTTAGAGTATTGATACACACAAAATTGTTCTTGAAATAGATTCTAATAAAAATATTGAATAGGATCACTGTTTACCAAAGCATGCATGATATGTGCAATGCCTTAGTATGAGACAATTTATCAGTTATTCCTAATAATGCACTAGTGATAAATCTAAAAAGAACTAACTTAATTTTTTGCACCATGTAGCAGGATTGCTGCGGCACTGCTAAAAATAAAAACTTAAACATCATTTGATAAAAATATAAATGTATTAAAAAGGAAAAAACAGTACTTTTCGGTTAGCCGGGCGCCAGTGTTATATATACATACATATATTGTATATATACACACATATATAGATGTATATAAATATGTATATATAACACTGGTGCCCGGCTAACCGAAAAAAACTAAACACATATTAAAACATACTTTACTCTATGACAGAAAATTACTATGACTTCTGCAACAGATTTCAATATCATAAAAATCTTATTGCATGTTTTTGGTCTCCATACTCAGGAATAATGTACTGTATAATTTTTTTTAGTGATTTTAAACATATGTTTTGGGGATAAAAAGTCAAAGCATAGATTTCAGTGGGGGGGGGGGGGGGGATAATTTAGATTATTGGTTATTTATTTTACAAAATAATAAATAGAGCAAAACTTGTTAATATGATTAAAGATTTTAAACTTTATATGCTCTGTCAGGCAAAAAAATATGAACAAAGGAGGGATTAGAGAGGGGGGGGGGGGGGCAGTCACGACTTCTTTCTTATTGAAGAAAATTTCTAATGAATAATTTATTTTTAAAATGTCGACTTATATCAACAGTTCTAAATTTTTTCCTGAACTGTTAGTATATGTCGACATTTAAAAAAATAAATTATTCATTAGAATTTTTTTCAATCAGAAAGGAGTTGTGACTGCCCCTCACTATTTCCTCCTTTTTCCATTTTTTTTTTTTTTTTTGCCTGGCAGAGCATATAAGATTTAAAATCTTTAATCATATTAACATGTTTTCTTGTATTTATTATTTTGTAATTACAATAAATAAATAACCAATAATCTAAATTACCCCCCACCCCCTCACAAAATTACTCAGTAAAACTGACTCTGATTCAAAATTGATATTTTCTGACTCATTCACAAAGTCACTTTTAATCACAGATGCAGGACATTTGGAAGTTGCTCTTCAGTATTGTCATAAAAAGACCAGAGATCGTATGCCGTAGGGAAAGGATATATGTTATAGCTTTACTTGAGAAACAGAGGATGCACAGAGTTTTCGAAAATAAAATACAGAATGTATATGCTATATACTCTTCACTGCATGCCTGATTCTCTTATTCAGATAGTGTGTAACTGATTAACATTTTCTGTTTTTCGATAAAAGCAAAAGTCAGCATGAGACAATGCCTTAAAAATCAAGCAGTAATAATCTATTTATTGAAAAATTATATTCATTTTCCAATCACTGAAATCATCGTGCCTACCAATTGTATGCTTATATACATTGTAAAAATAAGTCAGAAAAATTTTGTATTGTTGAGCGTGAAAATATTTTATTTTTGAAAGCCACTTTAAATACCAATCAAAAACAAAATTTTTTTATTTTCCTTTGTTGGTCATTCTGCAAAAAAAATCTTACTTTTTGAGTGTAAAAACTTCAATAAAAAAAATGTCAAACAATTTTTTTTTAATATAAATAAATCATCTTTCATTACTTTTAAGATTTATATAGGATATTATATAGTCTTCTGATTACTTAATTTATTTTCAAAAGATTAGCTAATGTTTTGTTTTATAATGCCATACTTAACCTTTTGTGGTCTATTAAGTTTATACATCCCCAGTAGCAGAAAGTTCAAAATGGGAGACGACCATCGCAGATTTTCTTTAATCTTTTGCAGCATTTTCATACATAGGTACCATGCTGATAGGAATTAATGTTTGTTAAATGAACAGTAATACATAATATGCAAGATTTTGAAAGAAAAACAAAATTTATTAATTTTTTTTAAACTTTAGATATATGTAGCAGAATAATGTTTTAATTTTATATAAAAATTATATTTTATAGTTTTTCATCATGTTATACATAAATGTAACACATAACAAGTGTTTCAAAGAGGTCTCCAATCAGCAGCCCTTAATTTTTTTTATTTGAACATACAGAATAATCTTTACATCTTATCTTTTTTAAGCTACTTTCAATTTCACAGTACACTTCTTTCGGTAATTTTCTTTTTGCAATTTTAGAGTATTATTTAAAAAATATTTTAAGAAGTGAAAATGCATAATTACACTTAAGCACAATTTGTAAAATATTTTAGAATTCTATGTATCTTTGAAGCTTGTCAACATGAAATTTAAATCGATTCTAACAAAATTTCATTACAGCCAGGGCCTCTAGGCTTTGGCACAGTCTAGAGGCACTTTTGTATGTATGAGGCAGCTCGTAACGGTAGTTGTAAAATACTCTTTTTCTTTTCTTTTCATGTGTAGAAACCACAAAGGGATGCTATTGAATAAAAATATCTATGATGTCATAGAACAAACACATTTTTGTGGCCGCATTCATTGTAATTGGATTTGTCTGCATAATAAAATGTGTAACACTGATATCAGAAAAAATATTCTTTATTATAAATTACCAGTATAAATAAATAAGGAAAAAAAAATCTACAATTTTACATGCCTTCCTGCTTAGGTAAAGTCTTTCTAAGAATCAAAATTTAATTCATTTACAACAAATTTATCCTTTTTTCCTCGACACATATGACATGGATACAAGCAGGAAAAAAAAAATTATAGATGGGACTACACTTGAAACTTGATGTGCCTGTAGTTCGTAGGCTTTGTGTGCTTTCAGTGATTCTTTTGTAAAATTGGACCAAAATATCATTTCTCAATTAATCGCCATGCTGAAAGTTCAGAGAAATGCTGGTTGTTCATAAACAAGTATTTCTGAAAATAGAAAATATAGACATGAAATAGGCTAAACTAAAAAATTGTTACTAGCTGAACCAGGCACATGATAATATTCTTAAAATAAATTTTACATATTTTGATTTTATATCTGCTGCACTCGTGCTGCTCAAATGATTATAAACAGCTGCCTGATAAAAAACACTCGAAAAATTAAAATTGTTAACTAATGTATATTCGTTAATTGTGGCTGAATTTCAAAGAGAATTAGATATTTAGATTTGTTGTCAAAAAATATACATAGGTGTGTTAATTTCAAATCGATAAAGGCAATATTAAAAAATATATAGTGTCCCTTGAAAATTCCTGTTGTACTTTGAAAGGTGGCAACCTAGTGAACTACAAACTCTAATAAACCCTTCCCCTCTTTTTGAAGAAATTGAGAAAGAATTTTTTTGCAGCCTGTGAGTTTTTAATTATCCCAGCTGATTATTAGAAATTAAAAATTCTTAGTCTCAGGTGCATTAGGAAAGGCCTTAGACTATCTTCACAAAAATTTTCAGCCTCGCATGTGCCATAGATTCTGCTAGCCATCGCAGACACACAGAGTGAAACTTTCTTTTATTAGTATAGATAATCCCATGTAGGGCAATCTTTCAATATATCGACATAATAACCACTACAGAAGGTTAACAATGAAGGAATATTAATCTTACTATTTATATTATTATTATTATCGGAGTACTGAAAATAATTAGGAACAAAAAAAAATTATCAGGGGAGGCTGTCCCCCCTGAACACCCCGTTTAAGGTAAATTTTTAAATACAGTAATGCTTTGGCTAACAAAAATAATTCATTCAGGAATTGCATGTGTTAACCAAATTGTTCACTAACCGAAACTGTTTTTCCATTCAGTTAAAATGCAGTGCTGCTACATTATGTTAATTTGTGTATAAAAAGAAAAAAAAAAGTAAGACAAATCAGTGTTTCTTAGCCAAGTCTGAAAAACAGAGAAAACAATGATCACTAGCCAAGGTATTACTGTACATGAACATAATAAAAGAAAGAAAAAAAGTAATATTGCACAAGAGATTCAGAGGAATTTTGCACCCTCCCCGAGAATATATTTAGCTCCTTTTTCTTTTAGTGTGTTAATTATTTAGTCTTTTGAAGAAAAAATTTTATACTCATATTTTAAATAGTCAAAGATAACAAAAATTCCGAAATAAATTTTAACCCTTTGAGGGGCAGGGAAATTTTGTTTATAAAATGAAGAAATAACTGAATGACACCAGATCTTATGAACAAATTTCTTAGAAAATACAAATCTGCTTTTACACACTTACATTGTCAAAGCAAAATTTTATTAAAATATTCTTGGTGTAGATTGTCAGTTTTGCAATTAAAATTAGGTGGTCACGCTGCGTTATCACTGTCCTTCAAAGAGTTAAAAGCAAAGGAGGGGCAAAAGATCCCACCCCTGCCAGTGACCATGATACTTGAGCATAAAATATGGTCAGTCATTGGCAATTTTTCACAAATCAAAGAAAAGTTTGCTGTCAAATCTGAATTTTCAGCAAAAATATCCTACATTTAGGAAGATATGGAAAATGCTAAACTAAGAACTTTTTGTTATAACTGCATATACAACAATTTTTAAACATATCAACATAAAAAGCGATATAACAGTTTAACAGTGAGGGAATATTAATCTTTCCTTTTTTTTTTGGGGGGGGGGGGAGGGGAGGGGACACAAAAAATAATAAGGAACTATTTTATTATTATGGGAAGTTGTCCCCTTAAACACTCCATTTGTGATTATGTTTAATTACAATGATACCTCATCTAACAAAATAATTCGTTCTGGAATCATATTTGTTAGCCAAAATGTCCATCAACCGAACATTTTGTCAGACATTTCAACATTTGATTATAGACAGACAGGAAATCTCATCCAATCAAAATGCTGCATTATGTTAGTTCATGTATAAAGAAAATAAAATTGTAAGCCGAATCAAGACTTCTTAATTAAATAAAAAAGTTGGGAAACAATAATTATTATTTGAGGTATCATTCTACATTAACATAAAAAAAAGAATGTTGTACAAGAGATCTTGCAAGACAAAATGCCCCCCCCCCCTTTTTTCCCTTCTCTTGAGGTTTAATTATTTTAAGGCTTTTGGGAAGAATAAATATACAGTGAACTCTGAGAAATCTTCACACATAGGGACCGAGGGTTTTGTGGATTGTAGATCATCCTTTTGTTTTCATTTTATTTTTTCAAGTCTGATTAAATTAGGAACAAGAATTACAATAATTCTGAACAAAAATTACAATAGAAAAGAAAAACATAATGCAACATTAGTTTAATATATTTAATAATTAATTTAAATAAAAATTAAATTATGTACAAGTTTTATCGATTATTCATTATTTTAAAAATTGACACAACACAATGGTAATTTTGATTTGTTGTCAATATTTTTTTTTTTTTTTTTTTTTTTGTAGTCTATGAACACTCATTAGTTCATACTCCAAGATAAAATTTTGTTACTCAAGGAAATTTAAATATTTATATCAGTTTATATTTAAATATTTGTTTATTGGAAAACTGATAAATGAAAAGAATATACCAAATTTAACTTTATGGGTTTAACTGTTAATTATAATTACATTGTTTACATTCTAACATACAATGTGGATAATAGATGTCTGTGGATTATACATTAGTAGATTTCACAGAGTTGGCTGTAATCATTTTCTAAATCAACAGAGATGAGAAAAGTTTAATAAATAAAATTTTTAAATCCATGGAGGGGCAGAACTGCACCCCCCCCCCCCCTTCCTTTGCCAATGACATGATAGTTGGTGAGCATAAAATTTGGCAACACAATGTCAATTTTTCATGAATCAGGTGAAAGGTTCCTGTCGAATTAGAATTTTAACAAAACTTATTCTACCTCATGAAAGATAAAACATTAAAAAGCTTCAAAACTAAAATGAAAAATTATGAAATAAAAATATATTTGCATAAAAATACTGCACAATCAATATACAATAAAAAATATACAACAATAAAAATACTGTGCTATCATACTATAGGATAAATCAATTGAAATTTATTAAAGTTGAAAGAAAACATACAAAAATAATGTTATTGATTACCTCAGTAATTGGCATCGTACAAGTTGATGATTAATCGCTGATACACCTTTACAGATAAGAGGGAGTAGTCAAGTATCTGTCGTGGTCTGTTGTCATATCTAATGTCAGGGCAATGCGCACACCATCCAATCACGACAACAGCAATGGTGTTGTCAACCACACTCATTATCAGCAGTATTTGAAAGAATATTGCCTATGTGTACGATTCAAAACAACAAATACACAGAAAGCAATACCCATTCAACGAATAAAAATCTCCAGTTGAAAAACTGCCTCTGAAAAGAAAATACGTAATATTTTATAAAAGTTTATACATATAAATATCAACATCAAAATAATAACTTATCATTTTTCTCTAAAGTAAAAATTTCATAAAGGACTATTTTTGATAACTCAAAAAATGTTAAGATATCAATGCATGAATCAAAAATACTTCCCTTCTGTATCGTAAAAATAGTTTTAAAATCACACTTAAAAACTGCCAAAATGAAGTGGCCTCTTTATTTTTTTCGATTACATTTGAAGGTGAATTGTATTATTGCTGTCACAAATCTTGAAAATAATCAGGTTAATTGTAACCAAGCTCATACTTTGTGGGGGAGGTAATAAATATTACACAGCAGAACCTTGTATCAATTTACAAAATTATAGCTAAAAAACTAAATTGTTTTTGTTATTCCCTCTTTTTTTTTTTTTTTTTTTTTTTTTGGGGGGGGGGGGGGGGGGTCTTGAAAAGGGACTAAATTGCTTCTTAATATTTATCAGAATAAAACCTTCTCTAAAATGCAGTAGAATATTTTCATACCTGAATAAAATACACTTTTTCAAGAAATTATTTGACTCAACTATCAATAAACTTGTTCAAAGTTATTGTTTACCTAAATTAAAATGGGTGAGCATACATATAGTCAGTCACTATTTCTTTATTCCATAATTTTATAGGAATTTGATTCATCAATGTTAGGGATAACAATACATATTAAGATTTTTTTTCCTTTAAACGTTAATAATCCAAAGTAATATTTAATAAAGTTTAATCACTTATTGAAAAATATATATACAGAAGAATAACAGTAATACTTATAAATTTGTAAATGCTTATTCTTTATAGTCTGAAAAAACTTTAAAGTAGAGAATCCCAACAGAAATAATACACGCTGATGCTGCAATGTGTTTGAATTTTATGTTAGGTAACTGAAACTATGTTTGAAAATAATAATAAGTACATTAAAAAGATCGGGAAAACATCTATAATAACTCTAAACTGAGGACATCGTAATCATTATACAACTTATGATAAAATTATCAAAAAGCAAATAAAAATGTGTAATTACTTACTTTAAACCATATGTATGTATATCGACGATCAACAAGAAAAATCAATGACACATAACTCTTGTTTACATTTCTGACGCTACGTATCCTCTTTTCGACCAATCAGAACGCTTGTTACAAATTCGTTGGGTTAACACTCGGGTCGGCTAATCCGAGGTTGGTGAATACGAAATTTTTTAACCCAGGGTTAACGCGGGGTTAACTCTGAACCGGGAGTTCCGTGATCCGAGGTTTAAACCAGTTTTGGTGAATACGGGCGTCAAAGAAGTAGCATCTTCTCTTCTTATCAATTAGAAGTTCCTTGGGTACCGGTATCACGTGACTTTTTTCAGCCTCGAACCCATATTTGGAATATCCTCCATTACCGGTCAAGGAGGTTGAACTAATGGAGAAGGCAACGCTCCGCTACGCAATGCTACGAAAGTGAAGCCTGCCACGCCCCCTCACCCTCCCAAAACATTGAAGAACGCATAGCGATACATTTAAAAATGGGTATCGAAAATTCCTAATAAAAATAATTTTAGAGTCAAGATCCGGTTTTTTCTATGATTTTGCATTTATAGAAGACTGTTTATACGTATCAACTTGTTTTTTATTGTAAAATTTCAAATATTTTCTCATTCATAAGTCTTAAACACCAAGTGGAAAAAAAAAATTATTACTATGATTATACTTTATAAAACTGGTTATATCCGGAAAAGTTTGACTTTTTTTAACGAAAAAAATGTTTATTTTTTGCCGGTTTTTTATTGTAAAAAAAAAAAAAATACTTTTTATACTACTAGGAGGAGATATTTTGTTTCAACAAGG
Source organism: Maratus speciosus (assembly GCA_963932465.1). Taxonomy (NCBI): domain Eukaryota; kingdom Metazoa; phylum Arthropoda; class Arachnida; order Araneae; family Salticidae; genus Maratus; species Maratus speciosus. The sequence goes on from OZ010788.1 coordinate 343,538,060, forward strand.
GTTTTTTTTTTTTTCACATCATTGTTAATTAAATTGCTTACATTAGATTTAACATAATTTTCAGTCATGCTACAAAGATTAGAAGTAAGAATGCGATTTTAAATATGTTAAATAAGATTTCTGAGGTATTTACAGACTATAATAAAAATATCCTCTAATTTAGATATGAGCAAACAAATATGTTTCTAACTTTTTAGGTCAATTTCTTTTATGAAAATATTGTTATTGCGAAGCTTATTTTTATTAAATAAGGCTGTCAAACAGATAATAAAGAATTCTTGAAATGGAAAATACAGAATTAGACTGACATTTGTAGACAGCCCCTGTATGTAAATATGTACCTGCTACTAACAAATTCTTAAAGATTAAAGAATGGCTCAAATAATTCTACTTATATATATATATAGATTTTATCTATTTTTTAAGTGTTATAGTGTTAGCAATGTCTTCATTTTAAAAGGGAGGATTAGTAATACGTATATCTCTTAAGATTAAGGTCAAATTTTCCTGATACAGAAAATGTACATTTCACAAAGTTTTCCAGAATCAGAATTGTATTATTAAATTTTGTTTTAGTATTTTTGAAGAATTTTCTTTAATCATGAGATTTTTAAACTTATGCATTATAAAGAAAAGAGACTTCTTTTAAAATAGACACCTGTAAGGAGTCAAGGAAGGATCATTATCCCTCCCTGAATTTTCAAATTTATTTAATTCAAAACCTGTCATGGTTAGGAAAAAAAGAAAACTGTGCAATTTAAAATAACACAAAAAAAAACTAGGGATTTTTCATTGGGGGGAAGTCGGGGAAGCATGGAAGAGACAATGATAAATTTTTGTGTTTTTAAATTGTCTTAAACGGGGAGAACCCACTGCTGAAAAAATATCCAACATTCTTAGAATTTTCAAACAGTTTTATTCAGTTTCTCAAGAATTTAACAGTTATACAAATTTCACAGTTATCTGTGAAATTTAATTATCTTGTAAAAGATATTGCTAGAGAAACTGTCTTCTTGTTCCCGTGAACATCATATGAGGCTCCTAATTAAAATATTTTTTCACCCTCAACAGCTCGAAATTTTCTGAGACATTTTCAGACTCATTTTTAAAAGTAAAAACATGAAATTTGCTGAGGTAATTTTTGAAGAGATGTATAAGAGGCCGTGTGATTTCATTTTTTGCTCAATTAATTAGAATTTGATTTATAAACAATTATTTTCTCAGTATGACCATTTTTTTTTCATTCCCAGATCTCCCACTTCAGAAAATTCGGTTCAAAACGCCAACTTTGAAAGAATTTTTTGCAATACTTTCTGCATTTATCAAAAATCGACAAGTTAATATCGTTTATATATTTTTATTACTATATTATTATAATATAGTTAAAATCGACAATCGGCACATTATATAGTTTCTAAATAAGAGAATGTGCCAGTTTGATGCACTCGACAGCAAAAAATGATTTTAAAATAAATCAGAAAATAAGCAATTTGGATTGGAATACACCCTTAAATGATAAAACAATGTTTTGGAAAAGGTTTTCTTCTAAATTTTGTTTTGAGTGATGTTTTTTATGCATCCGAGTCTTATTTATGACATAATTTTTTATTGCAATTTATAATAACATTTTAATTCTACTAATTCAAAGACCGATTTGTGGGGGAGAAGAATCGTGAATAAGAGGGTTAAACAAGCAAGTAAATCACATGCAGAGGATTTTGAGAGAGTCGGCGTACAACAGTTAAAAGACTTTGAGGGCTGACATTTGTCAACAACTATTGGGCATGTAAATACCATGGAAAAAAATGTCATACATCACCCCTCCCCCTCCCCCCCCCCAAAAAAAAATCGAGCTGGGTTTTCTTAAGGAGAAAAATAGGGGGAAAAAAAGATGTCAAATCGCTATAAGAGCAGAAGTAATGTCTCAAAAGAAGTTTGTGTCTTTTTATGACATTGCATATTTACCACTATTTAAATTTGATTACAAAAAAATTACTTCAAAATATTATTAATTACTAATTATTACTAAATAGCTAAAAGCAAGTTTCTCCTTATTAAGCAATACCATTATTTACTATATTTATCATCATACTATTTTGTACCTACAAACAGTTTAAGAGACTAAAAGGAAAATAAAAATTCAAAAATTTCCGTTCATACTTTTTACTTCACTTTGTAGCGGAAAAAATTATAAGGTCTCGAATAAAATTTGATAGCTAAAAGATGTTTTTAAACCATTTAAAAATTCAAGGACTATTTTATCAAAGTTAGCGTTTTAAGGCAATTTTTAGGACTTAAATTCCGTTTTCCTGAAATTCAGTTTTAAACGCCAAATTTTAAAGAAATTTTTGAAAGATTCTTTCTTTTATTGAAAAATGGAAAACACTATTTAATCACATAGTTTCTGAATGTACTTGCAAATTTCTTGAGATTAAAATTAATTTCACGGATGTGTCAGAAATTACCTAATTTTGATTTGATTAGAGCTTGGAGTCACAAATATTTGCAATCACCTCAAATTTGCTCCACCTCAAAGTACATGATATCAAAGTAGGTGAAAGACTATCACAATAATAATCTCTTTGTCACGATTGCTGTCCGATCATTAACACGTACTTCGAAAATTGCCAATTGTTTTTAAAATAAAGAGTGAAAACATCATAAAATGGAAATCAGATTTATGCTTAAAGCTTTAGATCTAAATTCAACGAAAGTGTAAGCAGGAAACATAAAAAAAAATCTTTCAATAAAGCACTTTTATACAAGAAAATTTGATGTTTTGGGAGGATGAGGGGGCGTGGTCGTTAAGGTGCGTTTTCACTGGTCGTTCTAACGACCTAAAAATCCTCAGCTACCCAAAACCTTAACCTAAGAGCGTTTTCACTGGTTACAGATAAACCCTTACGCCAACCAATCAAAGGCAAATTTTTACTGCGCAAGCGTCTACAGTCTACAGATCGATCAGCTGTCTCAGTTATAAACAACACAAGATAAAATATAATTCCTCTTGTCATATTAGTAGCAAATATTTGATGTCAAGCACACAAGTTGTATGTGTTCAATAAAAAACAAAAGCAAACACTTTGTATAGAGCATAATCGCAAATTTTGACGGGTTTTCGCCGATAAAGGGTCTTGAAAATAATGCCTCACAAATCAATGTCTATACAAGCTCTTGTTATGCATAATAAAAAATCAACGAAACTTATTATTACCTTGTGGATTCAAACAATAATTTTTTAAATAATGACGCTCGTGAATCTAAAGATTTAGAAATAATCCAGAAGGTCATTTTATCTGTCAGTAGTTTTGATACCATATAGCTCGCATCTAAAATTATTTTTTAGCTTTTCGTATGACAAATTAAAAGCCTAAATATGTGTTTCTGATGTTCATTTCAGTGCTGTGCTCATTCAGTGCTGTACATATGTATTTTGTGGCAGTGCAGTTATACACTGAAATAAATAAAATATTGTTTTTATTTAAAAATTACTGTTAATAAATCATAATGTTTTAATGATTAATTTTAAAACTCAGAGGTAATTTTTCACTTCAGAGATACAGTGATGAGTGATATACTTTACCCAAAATTGTTATTGTACATGAGGCTGCTTCAAAGTACATTTTAATTAAATATGTGTTGGTTGATTCCTATATTATGTTATAAGTACATTATCATATTAGAACAGTTAGCAAAATGTGTAGTGCCTGCCCTGGGTAAATATTTAATTTTATTATTTGAAGAGCTAGATTGATAAAGGTGTTAAGTAATACTTTCAGAAAATCAACTAAAATTGGATAATTACAAAGTTTTTACTGTCAAATGCCTCTTTTATCAATTAAAATCTCTGTGAGTATTTTTTTTTTTTTTTCAAATAGTAATTTAATAGATGATAGAGGATCATCGATTATCTTCAATCACATGATCAACTCTTTTCCTTTTTTTTTTTAAATGTCATACACTGCTTTTATCATCTAAGCTCTTCAGTTATTAGCACTCTATAAAAATAATCAGGCTGTATTAATATCCTGTGTTAGAGGCAAATAATTTGATTGGCGATGAAACTGATATTTAGACACAATGGATATTTCTCATATTATATCATTACTACAATTAAAATTATCCAATGTAGGTACACATCTACTTTTTGTATGTAAAAAAAAAGAACTTCACAGAAAAAGGGCAAAATAAATTATAGATAACCATAATAAATATTTAAAATTGTAAATTTTACTTATAATTTTACATTAGGGGTCAATGGCAGTTTTTGTTTTTCTTTCTTGTATTGGTACCCGTTTTTTTTTATTATAGATTTGAGAAAAATAAACTTTTGTAACAAAAAATCTGGCATTTAAAATTCCTTTGCCCTCCCCCTCTTTCTGAAGTTTACTTTTCTTGTGAGTTTGTTTTGTTTACAAATTACCCACATCTTAAATCCTTACAATTTTTTCCGTATAGTTTGAAGTCACTTTTATGGAAAATAATTTTGTGAAGAGTTTCTGTTTTTATTTAGGAGAATTTTATGAAGGAGTCGCAATGTTTGCCTTGAGCAATTCCTGGTTCTGTCAGTAGGTCATAAAAAGGATACTTCAATGTTAGTTGGGTGTAAATCTTGCAATATTTTTTCCTTTCAGCAATAGAACCTTTTATTTTTCATTTGTGTGACTTAGAAACAATGCCTTGATGCTAGAATACTCTGATGCTGTTTGTTGTATTTAATTTATTCTTTTTTTTTTTTTTAATGAAATGAATGAAAATTTTATATTTCAAAAGAAATTAATAATTCCTGTAGGAACGATATTTAACGATTTATCTGATGTGCTTGGCTGACATAAAGTGCCCAAAAGTGTTGTGAATTTAAACAACAGGATCAAATGGCATAACAAGGATTACACTATTAAATATCTCTCCATCCATAACATGCAAATAAAACACATTCTATTATCTCTCAGCTAGTTTAAAAATTAAAATATGAAAAAAGTTGTTGCATTGTTACTGGACAAGTATAAAAGTAAAAATAGGGTACTTGTGTTTATTTGGGCCAGGATATTTATTTATCCGGGCCAGGTAAAGAGATTTCCAAAAATGGTTGTCAATTGCCAGTTTTGTTTATCATTGTGAATTGTCCATGTTGCTCAAAATGGTAATTTAATACAAAATATCATTAAAAAGAATAAATAACATAAAAGCAAACTGGAATAATACAAAACAGCAATTTAGTATACATCTATTAAATACATAACATCAAAATGATGGCTTTTAGCAATAAATGATATTAACGATGGTAGTTTTATTTTGAGCGATTAATTATGCTCACCAGAATGAATATAATATATTATGTCTATATATGTATATATATAGTATGCTATATCATATTATATAGTAATATGTATATAATATATTATGTCTATATATGTATATATATAGTATGCTATATCATATTATCTAGTTATATGTATATAAATATTTCTGTCATTGCCTTTAATAGGGCAACTATATAATATGCACTTAAAATGAAAAAAAATTATATAATAATAAGGGGTTACTGTAATATTTTTGGCACAGTGAGTATGACCTGGACCGAATAATACACAAGTATCAAAAATAGTTTTTTTTTCTTTAACCACCACCCCTAAAGCATTCAATATTTATAAAAATCATGTCTAATTTCAAGACTGCAAATCATGTTGGTCCAAAAAACTTGTTACAATACATGAATTTGGCATGACTCTAATTATTGAAAATTCACCGGTTTGATTTACACTTGATAAGAAAGCATGAATTGCCGAATTTATTTAAAAAAAAATTACACTTGCTCTATAATTTTTTTTTTTTTTTTTTTCAGATATGACAACAGGAAAGGGGAAAAAAGCATTTTAAAAACTATGTATTCAGAATCTTTAAATTGTTTTCTTAACTTATAATTTACTTAATATTAAGCTATTAATTGATAAAAGCAGATTTATAAAAATACATATTACTCATTATTTTTTATTTACATTTTATTTTCTACAATTAAGAGTTTTAAAATATTTTATTGTTACTATTTCACAGCCAGTTGGCATATTTTGTTGGTGCGTTGTTTGGAGCATAATTAACTCTGTTGTTGTTGTAACTTGTAACTATAAAGAATGTTTGGTGATTTATCACCTGTGGCTAACTCAAAAATGCCGTAAAATTCATTTCTTATATTACAATAAAGTTCCTTAAAATATTATTGTCAGAAGCACACTTGTGTACATACTTTTTATAATTCTGGACTATCAAGAAGTGAGTAAAAAATCTATTATATAATTCTAGCTTGACATATTTACAAGTTAAATAAAATAGTGTAAAAAGATTAATAGTTAATTAATAATTAAAAGACAAATTCACAGTTTAATGATAATACAGCTCACACTTCTTAAAAAAATACAAATGAATTCTACTAAAATAAACTGTGGATTTAACAAGAAAAAGATATTGAATTGGGTTCAGCAGTGACCCGGAGCTGAACAATTTTTGATGCTCCTGGATAAAATACTGTGGCTCCGGCAACTGCTCCAACTCGGGTCCGCGCTTTTGAGTTACAGATTTTAATTTACACATTTAATTTTTTGCTCGCAAATTCTTTCTTCCTTCTTTACCTTCATTAAAGATCTGACAAAATACATTTTTCTTCTCATCAAACTTGAAATGCTTGTTCAGAAAATATGACATCTTTTAGCTTTTACTTTTAAACTAGAAAGTTTGGTGGAATTTTAAACACAAAAATCTTAAAATTCTTCCACACTTTTCAAACAACCAAAATTGTACAACTACACTTGTAAACAACAGGTGGCCATATTTGTTTTCAAATAGTTTTGTCACTTAGCTCAAGTAGAAAGAAGAAGTGAAGTAGCATTACTATGTTTTTGTGAGAAGTTTTCCATCTCTAATAAAACAAAAAGCTCAAAAAATGATATAATTAAAATACTGAATAACAATGTAATTAAAATATTTTAAGACTGAAAAAAAAAAGATTTAAAGGAATATTAAAAACTAAAGGAGCGTGGGGCAGGGGAAAATTTAGAGCTCCAGCTCCAGGGAAAACACAGCTCCGGAGCGCTCCGGGTTGTGTTTTCCCTGTGCTCCAGCTCCCTGGGGTTCGGTGATATATATCGATGGATATATATCTTGATGTATACATGATATATATCTGATATTTATTTTCAAAATATCATGAAGTTTGATATTTTCATATATCTGACTGACACTAATTTTCAAAATATTGCATATGATATTTTCAGTCAAAACAAGTGTAAATGAATTTTTTGATATTTTCAGTCGAAAAAAGTGTAAATGAATTTTTTAACTGTTATTGATTGTGTCATTCTGTAGTTAAGAACTTTTGCTTTGGCAGGCTGTTTTTAGCTTCCCACACCTTCTGTAAAAAAGTCTTTTCCAAGCTTTATATTTCAAGCTGAATTTTTAAATCTAGAATGTAGAACTGATAATTATGTGAGACAATATTTACTATAAAAGCTATTTAAAGATAAACTGTAAAATTTAGAGAAGTTATTTATAGCTTCATTAGAATCTTTTCTGCTTTTGGTTTTCTTTAGTTTAAGGCTGTTCTTAACTGCTTTGCTCAACAAGCGCAAAACATTTTCACATAGTTAAAAATTCATTTTTTAACGGAAACATATAAAATTGGAAAGCCTGGCCATGGAAATGATTTGGAATAGAACTGTTTTTCCATTTTTGGATCCATCCATTACCTATTGAGTTATAAGTGAATTCGATCACGTGACAAACCCATTTTTCACCCGCTCTTGAGTGCTCTTTCTCCCTTCGCAGGGAAATTCGGTTCAAAACGCCCACTTTGACACTCATTTCTGAAAGATCTATTGCGTTTGCAAAAAAAATGGAAAAAACAGCTCAATGACATAGTTTGTACATAACAACATGCTACAGTATATAAAATTCAAAATAATGCTAAAATCAATTAAGAGATGGCAGCACTGTACAACACTGGTATCATTCATACTTGGGTTGGGTTGGGTTGATTTTTGACGGCCAATTATCTACACGAGGGATATAGGCCCGGGGGGAGTGCCCTCCGTGGGGGTCTTTCTAAGGGAACCTAATCCGTATTAACGCATGGAAGATCCACGGCTCGAAGAAAACCACGAAAACTCCGAACGGTTAGGCCGACGGGCGCGATTGGGATCGAACCCAGCACCTCCCGTCTGCCAGCTTCGAGAGCAGAACCTCTCGGCCACTGGTGGGGCCCATTCATTCATACTTGGAAAAATATCTCACCTGCATCAGAAGAGAAAAATTTGCTAGAAGCAGGGCATAGCTTTTTTTTTTTTTTTTTTTTCTCATGAGGGAGGGGAGGGAGTGTATTCTAAACATTTTATGAATCTAAGGAGAAGAGGAATTAAAATGTATTTCCTCATTCATTGGTTTTGTGAATAATGGAAAACATAATAATATAGTACTTTTGTATTTGCTTGTCTTCTAGATTATAAAAAGGAATTTTTTTTTTTAATGTAAAAATAATATACTTCCTCTTCGAAGAAGAGGATGCCTTCGATCTAAAGAAACATGTTATGATAATTTAGATATCTATATATGTACCGGGTGTCCCAAAAAGGACTGACTGATTTTAAAATTCAATAACTTGCAAACGGTGACAGATATTTAAAAAATTCTTGCAGGAGGGTTATGCATAAGGTCAAAAGTTTTATTACAGTGATTTTCGATTTTAGTTCGAATTACAAACAATAGATGGCGCTGTAAGCAATAGTCGCTAAATACAGGCTCGATTTCTGGTCCTTTCTCTTGTTCCATGCTGAAAAAGGAGATGGAAATGTATTATCCGGGCCACGAAGTACCAAAAATCGAGCCCGAATTCAGCGTCTATTGATCGCAGCGCCATCTATTGTTTGTAATTCGAACTAAAATTGAAAATCACTGTAAAAAAACTTTTGACCTTATGCATAACCCTCCTGCAAGAATTTTTTAAATATCTGTCACCGTTTGCAAGTTATTGAATTTTAAAATCAGTCAGTCCTTTTTGGGACACCCGGTATTATTCTTATTTATAAAATACTATAATATGAAAATATTTTAAATGGTATGAAAAATAAATACTGTAATGAAAGAAATGTTTTAATTCTACATTCAAGGAAAATTTTCTAGAAGAGTATAGTCTTGTTTTAAAAAAATTCAGTTCTTATACTTAAAAATATGCAAAAAAGACTTTGCACTCCATCCATTTCTTTTTAAATTATTAAGAGTTGCAAAATTTCATTTCATTCTTCTTAGTTTTTGTAATTCATCAGTATGATCAATAGGTTAAGGCTTCCATCCTTTCATGCAAAGACACTCACAAGCTAATGTTAAACCTATGGGAAGATTCTTTAAAAAAATATTATTTACATTTCAATATATATATATATTTTGTCATCAGATAGCTGTAAATTTCTACATTCGATTTTTATTTTTTAAATTTTGCTTGCAGTTTTTTTTTTTTTTTTTTTTTTTTTTTTTTTTTTTTAATGAGGACATTTTTACGTTTAGAACAGGTTCCTAAAGTGAAAGAAAATTAATTAAAAAATCTGCAACCAAAAGTAAAAAATGGTGAATGCATGATATATTAATATATTGTACATCCATTTATACATGTCTGCAAATTCTGAGCCAACATTTACATTCAGCGCTAAGTGGTATCCATCTAAAGGAAAAGAACAGAATATTTCTGTCAATGCCACATGCTTTTATAATTTGTTTTCACCTCCACATTATTTATAAATATTCTGTTCTATTTGAGTAGTCTAATAAAAAGATGCTTTAATTTTTTTTTTTTAATGCTTGCTTATATTAGCATGTTTTCTTAAACAATAATCGGTTAGCCAGGTGCCAGTGTTATATATGCATAATATATATATATATGTGTGTATATATACAACATATGCATATATAACACTGGCGCTGCGGCTAACCAAAAAATACCCAATAATCTAATTTTATATTAAAGTCTTTATTTTAATCTAAGCTATTGTTCTAATTTACGTAATTGATAATTACTAAATCCCTTAAAAATTAATGTTTTGAATCAGAAAACATTAAATTGAATTTACTCTTACATTGCAGTACATAATAGAACATAAAAAAAAAATGTAAGCAAAAAGTGACTTACTTTTCATAAAGATAGGCAAAGCAAAATATAGGTAATCTTCAGCAAAATAAAAAAGAAGCGTAGCTTCCACATCCATGCAGAACATAAAATGTGTTTTAGCCTGCAAGTTTGCATCCAAAGGACTAAAGATTATTTCTAACCTAATAGTCCCCCAGGCACATTCCAACGGGCCAACACAGAAGTAAGGAACCAACAAGCTGCAACTCTACTAGAAATTAGTTGACTTTGCTGCTTTCTGTACCAATCGTCAAAATGTTAGTGACAATAACTGATGCTGCTTATGAACAGATAATACTGCTTAACATCTATTCACACCATCCTTGTTGCATTTCTATCAACTGTAGCAGCTAAAGCAACTAGCAAATTAAAAGAGAAAATAATGTAATACATGCATACATATAATATTTAAAAAATGAAAGACAAAATGTAATAAAACAAATAAAAATTTGATTCAAACGTTAAATGTTGATTTTTTGTTAAAGTACTACTCAAAATCAGACATGGGAAACTGAAAACAGCTGACTATATATGTATTTGTTAAAATAGTATAGGGTAACATTAACGAAAACCTCATAAAAGAGTTTTATCCTAAGCAATGATTTAGTATAAAATTACACGTGCTTTCACTTAGATTAGGCCTAAATTCCATCAACTGTCATGAGACTTTAAACTACATTTAAATACAAAAACAGTTAGTATATTAATCCTTTAAAAGTTGATTGTCCGGTACAGATGTCATATTCGCCCCATATTGGCACGATTTTTTTCGGTTGCCAATTTGGCGAAAACACCAACAGCATAAACAACATAATCCGGGTTACCACATCAAGCAAAATAACGACACTTTGGCATTGGCGTCAGAAAAAATTGCGCCAATATGGGGCGAATATGACATCTGTACCGATTGTCCTACCTGCACATACTTAAAATTGTTTTGGTGGACTTTAAAATCTTTCTGCAAAAGATTAAACTTATAAAACATACCTCTAATTATAAAAATGTTTGTCAACATAATTTTAATTTATGAAAGATTACCTTACCTCCATTAATTTTTTTTAATATTATTTGAAACATACCAGTTTATTTAGATACCTTATACAATGTGACAGTATTTTTATTTAGGTTTTTTTTTTTTTCTTTTGCAAATAACATGCTTTAAAAATCCCTGCTTTCAATCTAAGTTTTAAAATTTTCCTAAAGATAAACAAAGGCTTCACATTTAAATTTTTCTTTTTTTCTGCATTTATAATTATTAACAAAACAATAACACTACAAAGCAATCGAAGAATCAAAATTTAACAACCCTTGTTTATAATTTTAAGCTACTTTCTAATTGACCAATCAAAGTGTATAATTACAAATTCAATCGTATAACTTTCAGATTCATTAGCACACTTGGAGAATATCAAACAATTTCAAAACAAAGTTAAGGGAGCATTAATTCTGATCAAAGTTACAGGATTTATGGGTAAACTCTAGTGGAATAAAACTTAAATGCCTATCATACTATGCCTACATACGAAAACATTGCTCAATTAGCAACAAACCACACATGAAAATGCATACAAATTCTTAGAAATACCCAGACAAAAAAAGCTATACATCATTTCAATTGATTTAAAATCTCATACAAAGTTATAATCCTTCATAGAATTTTCAGCATGAATCCAAGAACATGAAGTAAGATGGCACATCTGTGGGGGAAATGCATTAAAAATAAAATAAAAAGTAGAACAGTCAGAGTTTTCTTTGTATGATAATGTTCACAAGTAAATCTCAGTAAATGGGTAAAGAGCAAACTCATTTGCAATTGAATCTTTCTTTCTTAAAAGAGAATAGGAGAATACAAAATACAGAGGCTTATTTATTTTAAAGTTTATAAGCTTTTCTACATCCTTGCATAAATATGCATAATCAAGTACTGTTAACAAAACTGAATTGGAGCTTGCCTTTAACTAATTTTCCATTTAAAAACCGATATGAGCTACAGTAACAAATAATTCTTAACACAATTATTTTAAGTGAGCAGAGATATTTAATTCGAAATTGATTAGAAATAGTCTATCAAATAACCAATTATAATTAATGAAGCATGTAATTAAATTTAAGAAACAAATATTCATATAAAAAAAAATACTTTTATTCTTTGTACTGTCAACTTTCAATAAAATTTTGAGAACAGCGTATTATATCTTCATTATTACCCGAAATAAAATCCATAAACGAACTATATAATTAGTATTTTAATTTTAATAAAATGCATCTCAATAATTACCAAAGACAGATAGATATGTATCCTTCTACAAAGGTGCAACATTTCAACAATCCTTACTGATTACTATTTGTTAAACGAAAACACATTAATAAAAGATGGTATATCCAACACAATTTAATAAAACGTACCATATTTCTCGAATCACAGAACATAGATTCTTGTTTGATGCAAAAACAAGAGTTTGGTTTGGTTTGAGTTGGGTGAGCTTTGGGATCTATAGCAGCAAGGCTTTTATCCCGAATGATCCAAAAGTCCAGTCACGAATGAACACTCTAGCACGAGCAGTGGATAAAATAAGCACATGAAACCAGAAAAAGCGACCAGCACACCACTAGAACCGATCAATACTATGAAGAAAGTTCAGAGTAGACGCACGGAACCCATGACAATCACAAAACTTTTTTATAAAACACACAAAAGACTTAAAGCACTCGCTATTCAAAACAGCATTATACCAACATCGGCTACGCTGAGACCGATACCTAGGGCAAAAAAATAAAACGTGCTCCAAGGAGTCAGACACACCACACGTACGGCAGCTACCGTCAGAAAGAAGCTTGAAACGAGCTAACATCTCAGGAGTTATCAACATTCTACAGAGGAGCCGAGTAATCAAAACATCATCTCTCCTATTGCCGGCCCAACCATGAGTACGCTTAACATTAGGAATGTCCCCGTGCGACGAGAAATATTTACCAGACTCATACAGCTGACCAAACCGCTGCTTGACCTTCATCTTATAGGCATAGATTAAATCCTCCGGAGCGATCCAATCAATCAAAATGTCAGAATCACTAACACTTCTTGCAAGAAAGTCAGCCCTTTCATTAAGGGGGATCCCCCGGTGACCCGGAACCCAGTACAGATGAATAGAAGGAGAGAGAGACGACACCCTCATGATTTTATTATGCAGCCAGATGATGACCTTAGGAGACTTAAGAGAGATCGACTGAAGAGCAGAGAGGACAGACAAGCTATCCGAGAGAATCAAGACCGGACGAGACAAAGAGACTAACTCATCGATAGCCATGCCAACAGCAAGAGCCTCCGCAGTGAAAATCGAATTCACCTGGGAAACCCGGTACCCAAAATGACCAATAGCCGAACAGCCTGCTATCCCAGTGATCGAAGTTGTCTTAGATGCATCAGTGGCTATAATTTCCCAAGAGCCAGAGAAATTCTCGATAAATTCCGAAAACAAGGGAGCCAACATGGGAGCAGCCATATTCTTACTCTGAAAAGAAAGACCCGAAGTAACAATATGAATCGCATTCACATTCATAGGCAGGGGGATTTGAAAGCATAGAAGATGATCTGGACGGCAATTCAACTCATTAAAAGTATCAGAAACACAAGAGATATTAGAAGTGATCGATGCCAGACTCGCATCCCGTGCCTCGAACAGAGGAGACCAACTACCCAAGGCCAGGTGCTTGATCCAGAATCCAAAAGCCAAAATACCAATCCTGTCGATAATAGGGAAAGCATCAGCGTGTTTTCTTAATACTAGGTTAGGGGTCCACTTCGGCAGGCCCAACGCCACCCTAAGGGCGCTCGTCTGAAGAACCTCCAGTTTTTGGAAAAATGAAGGACAGGCTAAATTAAGAACAGCAGCACCGTACTCCATGATACTACGAATGGATGCCGAAACCAAGGTGAGCAGGTGGAATGACCTTGCACCATACCTTTTCTGAGCCAAAGACTTTAAAATGTTTATTCTTGAGAACAGTTTCTTTCTGAGGTATTCCGCATGTTTACGGAAGCCGCCCCGTTGAGCCACATAGAACCCAAGAAACTTAATTTCTGAGCACCACTCGATGATTCCTCCATTGACACTGAAATGAGAATCACAATCCCCTAATCTTCTCGAGAGGTTGATAGCCTGACACTTATCCGGTCTTATAGATAACTTCCAGTAGATACACCACTGCATGATCAGCCTTAAGGCTTCTTGCAATCTAGTCCAGCAGGACTCCAAAGAGGCACAATCACAGTAGACAAAGATGTCATCTGCATAGATTAAAAATTTGATGCCGAGGCCCTCCAAAATTTCAAAAAAGTCCGCCATAAAGATTGTAAACAGAGTAGGGCTTAACACCGCCCCTTGAGGAACCCCTCTACGAAGGATCCGGGTAGACGATGTGACACCTCTCCAAGCTACTTTAATGGATCTGTCGGATAAAAAGCAGTGAAGCCAGCGAAGCATACGGCCAGATATGCCGATCTGAGCACACTTGTAAGTTAACCCGTCGGTATAGACCGAATCGTATGCTGCCTGAAGGTCAAGGGCAACCCCCAAGATATACTTCTTCTCCCTCCTAGCCTGATGAATATCGAGATGCAGCATCGTCAGCGCCGTATGGCTATCACGAAATGGTTGGAACCCCAGATGTCTACTATGAAGGATCTTATTTTCGAGGAGGAGACGAGTAATCCGCTTTGAAATCATCCTCTCGCAGATTTTGCACATGACCGAAGTCAAGGCAATAGGGCGATACGAGGAGGCATGTGTTTTTAGTTTCCCAGGTTTAGGTATCGGCAGAATCACAGCTGAAGTCCAACTCGACGGAATGTCACCAGAAGTCCAACTTTCATTGAAGAGCTGCAGCAGACGATCAAGCGCGAGGTCATCTAAGCCTTTAAAAAGCGCAGCACTAATCTTGTCTTCCCCAGGGGTGGAGGTTTTTGTGCGATGGATGGCATCTTTCAATTCCGGTAACGTGAAAAGGCCGTTGAGAGAGGAGCTGCCTTCTTCCCCATATGTGAGAGGAATTGGCTCATGATCGCAGTCCGCACTGAAGTGGTCGGCCAAGATTTCAGCCTGAGATACCGCATCTGCACCAGACGAGTCAGCCCCCTGTAGGAGAAAATGGGAGCTAGCAGGGGAACTTGAGCGTTTTTTAATTTTTTGAAAGACTTTATACAGGAGACGAGGGTCCCCTGCATCGCAGCACATCTTATCCCAGAACCGCCGCTTAGACTCTTTGACAACCTGACGAAGCTTAGCCGACGTCCTCTTGTACTTAATCCAATAATCACTTGAGACCAGCAGACGGGCCCGCTTCAACAAAAACTTCTTCTGCTTGCTGAGGTTACTACACCTGGTAGACCACCAGACCGGGAGGGACTTCGACGGACCAGGACGAACAAAGCTGAACTTCGACATGGCACTATGGACCATCGACTGGAAGGCATCATAATCAATTTCAGAAAGAGAGTGAAGGTTGTTATTGATTTCCCGGCAGATCAGCGACCAGTTATAAAGAGTGTAACAAGGAAGAGGCGGCGACCGAAGGTCAACCGAGATAGCAATCGGGAAATGATCACTATCATACAAATCCTCAACCACAGACAGCGTGGAACAAGCATAAAGGTCCGGAGAACAGAGCGACAAATCTATTAGAGACGAGGAGCCATTGGGGGCCATGTGCGTGTGCTCAGTAGTATTCATTAAACAAAATGGACTGTCCGAGATCCATTCAACAAAGTGCTCACTGGCCCGGGACGACACCGGGGAACCCCACATCGAATGGTGAAGATTAAAGTCACCCAAAATGACAGAACTACCAGACAAGGAGCGACAGATTTCATCAAGGTCAGACACCACCAGACCCGACGAGGAATAAATATTAACAATATTAAGCAGCCCCGAGTTCAAGAAAACCTGAATACCCATCACTTCATTGGCCCAACTGTAGTTTGCGAGGTTCAGCTGCTGAGAAGACCACGCGGAGTTCACCGCAATGGCAAGACCACCACCCGGGCGGTCCACCCTATCCAAACGATACACAACTTTACCCGGGATAACCAGGGACTTGTCTGAAGCTAAAAAAGTCTCTTGGAGAACCAAAATATCCGCAGAGGCGAACAGAGGACACTTGAGCCAGGGGTCTTTGTTCAATATACTCCTGCAATTCCACTGAACAATTTTAATACCCATAGGGCCACAAACCAAAAAACAGCTGTACTCTAAAGTACAACCACCAAGACCAAATAAGGCGACTGCCCCTAGCAAAAACTAACAGAAAAGTGTACAGTAAACCCCCCAAAAACATTTTTTTTTTTTTTCGCAAATTGCAACTTGCAATCGCCAGTAACAAAACAAGAAAAGAACATAGTCCAAAAGGCAAGCGCTACCTCATCTGAGGGCCGCTGCCGTGATTGTGTTTTTTTCGTCTTTCAGGTGAGAAATCGTTCCATTTTGCCATGCAATTTACGAGCATATTGCTCATATCCGTGATAGCTTCAATCACTTTCTCTGATTGTTTGGTAAAAAGTTCAACTATAATTTTCAGCATGGCGTTGGTGCGGACTTCAATGATTTTTTGAAATTCGTCCACCTCTGTTTTCTGGGCACTAGCTATTTTGGCATAGGACTTAATTTCAGATTTAGGAGAGAATTGCCGCCGAGCATCTATGAAAGACAAGAAGTTCTGGCATTTAAATCGTAGAAGCTCGACTTCTTTAAGACGAACCGGACACTGATTAAAATCCGATCTGTGCTCCGCACCGCAGTTGGCACACGAAAGAGGGGCAGTGCATGGACCATCATGGTGAATACCACAGGTAGCACACAGTTGTTCTGAATTGCAACGAGTAGTACTATGGTTAAACTTAAAGCATTTTGAGCATTGGCGTGGCCGGTCAATGAATTGCCGTATGCGCTGGACGGAAAACCATGTTTTAATTTCAGGTGGGAGGGAAATACCCAAAGTTGTAAAAAGCACCGGGGACGTTTCATTTTTACTGTCTTTCTTCATAAAACGACGCACTTCTAAGATGTGTAAACTGTTTGACTCCTCTATCTCCCGAGCGATATCTGCTAGTGGAATATCGACAGGGATATTGAATAACAAGAATCTGTTTGAGATATTTTCCCATAGCACTCTGGAAGAAACCTGAACTCCAAGAAAAGAAGATATTTTACAAATATTTCTGGCGCACGAAACGTCCTTGGTAGAAAAAATTAAACATCCAGCTCGAGTGAATTTCACATTGTCAATCTTCTCAGAATTCTGTACTTTAGACCGTATTTCGATTTGAACATCCCGAGGGTTACGTTTTGGGATTGCAGCTGACTCTGTGCTAGTTAAGAATATGTTAAAGTTCCTTCCTCCATTACCAGCCGCCTTTATCAACAAATCTTCAACAGCAGCAGAGGAACGAGCAAATAAAGGGTTTATCATAATTTAAGATAGTATTATGATTTAATAACTTCTTGATTACATAAAATACAAATTAAGATAAAAACATTACTTTACCAGATGCCATGCAAGTACGCATGTTTGATACGGAGATACGATCTGCCGGTATGGCGTCTAGGTTAAACTTACAGTTACCACAACTTACAGTTAGCTGTTGCCAATATAAATAATAATACAAAAATATATTACAGTACTTTCCCTTAAAAAGTTTGAATGTCCAGATATTTATAAGTCCAGACGAAGAGGTTTCTTACGAGTGCGGGGTGGGTTACGACGAACATTCATATCAATTTTCTTTTCTAGTTCAACAGCTGGTATGTTTGTGGTTTCATCTGACGGTTTCTCTGCTTGTATGGTGGTTGGTGTTTTCTCGTTCCTTCCATTAGCATCAGTTTCGGAGATTTCAGGATTATCTGGGATGGCAGAGGTATTTCTCTCCACTGGGCGAGTTTCTGCTGGCGTTTCATCTGCATCAACGGTTTCCAGTATGTCAACATTACTGTGACAACTCTGGTTGACCAAATTATCGAGTTTTGTAGATTCTTGGTCATCTTTACTGTACCCATGACGAAGCTGATCAACATGTGCAAGATACATCTTGTCGTTGATGTTGACAACCCAAGTTATATTACCTTGTGGTTTGATTAAAGTTCCACTGCTCCATTCTTGGTTTTTATGGGAGCGAACCAAAACTTTTTCATCAGGCATAAAACGCCTATTGCTAGTATGGCTTCTGTCATAATATTTTTTCTGAGAACACTGGTTTTGCTCAACACGAGCCTGAGTGCTGGGATGCACAAGTGCAAGTGGTGTGCGAATTGGTCTCGATAAAAACAATTCAGCAGGAGAAAGTCCAGTCGTAGAGTGAGGCGTTGAGCGATAGCTCATAAGGAAACGAGAAATTTTTCTGTTCAGTGAGCTATGATCTGTAGCATCGCTGTTCATTTTGCTTAATGCCTCTTTGAATGTCTGCACACTTCTTTCGGCCAAGCCGTTCGATTGTGGATGATAGGTTGGAATGGGAGTATGTTTTATTCCGTTAGACTTCAGAAACCATTCAAATTCTTCGGATATTAATTGAGGACCATTGTCAGATACTAACTCTAATGGCAATCCATATCGTGAAAAAATCTGCTGTAGAGCTTCAATGGTGTGTGGAGAAGTCGTGGAAGGCATCTGCATGACCTCTAACCATTTTGAGTGACTATCCACAAGTAGTAAGTAGTTCTTCTTGTCTTTCTGTGCATAGTCAATATGCACTCTATCCCAAGGATGTTTAGACCAAGTCCATGGTTGAAGTGGTGTACCAGGAGGAGAACGACTATTCTTCTGACAGGCAGGACAATGTTTTGCAACTTTTTCAATATCTTCGTCCAATTTTGGCCACCATATATGGCTACGAGCTATAGCTTTCATCTTCGAAATTCCTGAGTGGGTATCATGCAGCTGATCCAAGAGTCTCTTTCTGAATTTTTCTGGTATGATGACTCTCATTCCCCACAGAAGACAATTATTATCAACTGACAGTTGATCTCGACGGTTAAAAAATGGCTTAAGTGCTTCGTTGTCTATCTTCCATGGCCAACCATTTTGAACATACTTCAGAGCTGGTCCTAAAACTGCATCATTACGAGTTGCTTTTGCAATTTCAATGCTGGTTACTGGCAGGTCTTCACAATACGAGATTTTAAATATTTCTGATGATGTTTCAACTTCAGATTCAACAGGAGCACGTGATAAGGCATCAGCATTGCAGTGTTCTGAGCCTTTTTTATACTCAATGCTGTAGTTGAAAGAAGATAATAACACTGCCCATCTTTGAAGTCTAGCTGCTGCAATGGCAGGAACAGCTTTGTTAGGAGCAAAAATACTTATTAATGGTTGATGGTCTGTAACCAATATAAATTTTCTGCCAAAGAGATATTGCTGAAACTTCTTTATTCCATATATTATTGCTGCTGCTTCTTTCTCAATTTGTGAGTAATTTTGTTCAGCTTTGGAAAGAGTTCTTGATGCATAAGCAATTGGACGTTCATCGTTGTCAATGATGTGGGATAAAACAACACCAAGACCCACAGGCGATGCATCACAGGATACTCTCAAAGGCAATTTGTCATCGTAGTGCACTAAAACAGCATCTGATGTAAGAAGATTTTTACATTTCTGAAAAGTTTCTTCACATTCTGATGACCACATCCAAGGAGTGTCCTTATGGAGTAATTTGTAAAGGGGAGCAAGCAGCGTGGCAGAATTGTGTATAAATTTTGAATAATAATTCAAAAGACCCAAAAATGATTTTAGTTCAGTTACATTTGAAGGAGCATTTATTTTCTTAATGCATTGTACTTTCTCATCTGTAGGATGAATGCCCTCACTATCAATTACGTGGCCTAAAAATTCTACACTTTTCTGTAAAAAACTACATTTCGATAAGTTGAGCTTAACATTGTACTCACTAAATCGCTGAAATACTTTTTCCAAAGTGCTTAGGTGCTCTTCATATGTGGCACCGGTAATAAGGATATCATCTTGAAAACAAATCACTAATTCTATACCCTGAAGAATTTTTTCAATTGCTGACTGAAAAATTGCTGATGCACTGTTTATGCCATATAATAATCTTAAGGGGCGTACTAAACCAAGATGCGTATTCAGAGTAAGATACTCTTGGGAAGATTCATCTAATTCAATCTGCTGATAAGCATGACGCAAATCTAATTTTGAGAAGTACTGTCCACCATTAAGAGTTGCAAACAAATCTTGTTGAGTCGGCAAAGGGTACTGATTTTGATCAATAAACTTATTAACAGTAACTTTAAAGTCACCACACAGTCTTACATCACCATTTTTCTTGGGAACAATCACAAGTGGAGTTGCCCAACTGGAATGTTGCACAAAGTCCCAAACACCTCTCTGCTTGGAATTTAGAATTTCTTCAGCAACTTTATTTTTTAAAGAATATGGTACTGGACGCGCTTTAAACAACACAGGTTGGGTTTCCTTTTTCATTTTTAGTGAAGCCTTTATATGTTTAATAGGTTCTGAACTTTCCTCAAAAAGTTTGCTATACTTGTTTGTCAATGCATTAATAGAATCAACTTTAACTGACATATCCTTAAGTATTTTATGCACAGAGAAAATTTTGTGCCAATTTAATTTAAATTTTCTGATCCAATCCTTTCCAAATAAGGATGGTCGGTCACCTTTTACTACAATAGCTTGTAAATCACACATTTGATTTTCATATGAAACACTAACAGACACTTCCCCAGCAATTGCAATGGGTTGTTGATTATAATCTTTGAGTGTAACTGGTATACTTTTAGGCACTATGTGTGGTAAATTGTGCTTTAACCATGTTTCAGAAATTATACTAACATCTGCAGCAGTATCCAATTCCATATCTAGTATTTTGTTGCATACTTCAACTTGAACAATATAATTAGAATACTTGTTTACTTTATTTACATTTATGGAAAATAGATTATACTCTTCAGAATTACTCTGCTCACAATTAGCTGATACTTTCTTAGCAGAAGGATTAGCACTTTTATCTTTTAATCTACACACAGGTGAAATATGGCCAATTTTGTGACAAAAATGACACTTAGCCGTTTTGTATTTACACTTATTTGCATCGTGCGATGCACCGCAGCGATAGCATTTCTGAGTATTATTTTTAGAATTTTTATACGACTTACTTTGAACATTATTCACTTTGTTGACATTTGAAAGTACAGGTACTGCCACTTTGATGTTACTGGCACCTTGCTCTGCTAATTCCATTGCCAAGGCGATTTCACAAGCATCCTCAAGTTTGAGATCTTTTTTTGCAAGTAAGCGTTTTTGAGTTGCCTCACAACGAATTCCACAGACGAAACGATCACGTAGCGCTTCTTGTAGAAAAGTTCCAAAGTCACACGTGGATGCCAAACGCTTTAAATCAACGATATATTCGGAAATACTTTCACGATCGTTTTGATTCCTTCGGTGAAATCGAAATCTTTCCGCAATTGTAATGGGTGCCGGGCGAAAATGGTCTTGCAGCTTCTTAATCAAGTCATCATATGTTGAATCCTTCGGTAACTGAGGTGTCAATAAATTGCGTAACAGTTTATACGTTTTTGGTCCCAATACTGAGATTAACACAGGAACTCGCTTTGCCTGATCGATATCATTGGCAAGAAAATATTGTTCAAGCCTTTCTACATATAGCGAAAAATCCTCATTACTGTCGTCAAATACTGACAGTTGACCAACTAGGCCTAACTTCGACATGGTCGATACAATTTGCAAAACGATTATAAATATACGGTAAATTTACTGTTCGTCGAAATACATCGTCGCCATTATCATAATTTAAGATAGTATTATGATTTAATAACTTCTTGATTACATAAAATACAAATTAAGATAAAAACATTACTTTACCAGATGCCATGCAAGTACGCATGTTTGATACGGAGATACGATCTGCCGGTATGGCGTCTAGGTTAAACTTACAGTTACCACAACTTACAGTTAGCTGTTGCCAATATAAATAATAATACAAAAATATATTACAGGGTTATTTTCAACAAATTGAGAACCACCATCTACAGCTTCAGTCATATCCATATTCACACTCTCATTTCCGGAACCTGGCTCAGAAACATTATTTAATATAAAATTCTGCATTTCAGAGCTCGAAATAGCAACATCATTTATTACTGCATTAATAAATTCCGGCCCTGAGTCAGGAATCACTTTAACAATAGTATTACTCATAACTGTAGGTAGACCTGCTACACTACACAACACAAACAAAACCGGGGAAGAACTCCAATTACAGCTCTAAAATCAAAACAAAATTATAACTAAATACGCTTACCCCAGTTGCAGACACAAATATAATAACAAAAATACACCAGCGGTATCACACCACTGTAAAAAGTAGAAAAGGAAAACACACAAGAATAATACACCGGCCGCCACGTTGGTTTACGCCCCCACTTGAAAGCGCAGAGCTCACCCACACGTGCACCAAAAACCACTTTTCTTTCATTCCCCACAAAAAAAAACAAGAGTAATTCTAAATAAAAACACCGATGTGAAATATAAATATTTTGCCATATTTAGCGAAAATCTCTTTTCTAATTGGCTGAGCTTAGGTTAGCCGTGCTTAGGATTGAACAGAGAGCATTCCTTCAAAATCACGTTCTAACGACCTAAAATCTTGTGCTTAGGTAAAAAGTTAGCTAAGTTAGACCTTGGGTAGACCAGTGAAAACGCACCTTTAGCTTCAACAACGGGGAAGAATGGCTTCTCCATGGTTTAAGCTCCTTGTTACCGGTACTACGAGAATTTTTTCAGCCTCGAGCCCAGTAGTGCTGAATCGTTTCTCACTGGAGTTTTGCACCTTCGATTTGGCAATGCTGGCCAATGTTTTCATGTGCTTTTGTTTACATTTGGAAAGACGGTTGATTTTGCAAGACTTATAATTATTGACGTTAATGCTAGTTTGCTACATGTAAATTTTATCTTGCAGCAGGATATTATAATGATATATCCAATGCAGTGAGATATTATAATATATTTACTGAAATCAAATCTTTTTTTGTAAAGTTTTGTGAAACATTTAATATTAATTATTAAAACATTCTCTTAAAGCGAATATTACATGCAATTCACTTTAAAGTATTTTATTCCTTAAAAACTGACTTATTTTTACATCTTTTGTTAATAATTTCTGTTTTATTAATTTTTCTGTCAATAACATGCAGCGATATGCGTATGATATAATTGTTATTGGAGGAGGATTAGTTGGGTCAGCTACTGCAAGAGAAATATTAACTCGAAATCCTCTTGTAAGACTTGCTTTAGTTGAGAAAGAACAGTCTGTTGGTAAGTGAATTTTATTGAAACATTTTTATTTTTATATGCTTACTACATTAGAAATAAAGAATTTGGGTACTTTTCGGTTAGCCGGCCGCCAGTGTTAGATTTACAATTATATATACATATATGTATATATATTAAACAAAAACGTAATTTGAAGAACAAATTAACAAAAAAAATTATTTCCTACATTGCTTAAGCCCGAGAAGGGACAGATATTAAGATATTTAATTCAATTAGTTCTACATTTAATGTTAAATTTTTGTAACAGATTAGTTAAGCCAATTGAAGAGTAAAAAATAAAAATTAAATTCATACAATATGATACTTAAAACACCCTAAAAAATTAGATTCCGTTCAAATGAAATCGAAATAAATCTTAGCCTTTTTTTTTTAAGTTTTGTATTTTGCATGCGTCTTATCATTTAATGTACAATTGTCATAAGCATAATACAAAATCTGCAATACAAATATTTTCAATTGCAAATGGAAGAAGTCTAAGATTTATTTCGATTTCATTTGAACGGAATCTAATTTTTTAGGGTGTTTTAAGCATCATATTGTATTAATTTTATTTTTATTTTTTACTTTTCAATTGGCTTAACTAATTTGTTACAAAAATTTAACATTAAATGTAGAACTAATTGAATTAAATATCTTAATATCTGTCCCTTCTCGGGCTTAAGCAATGTAGGAAATATTTTTTTTTTTTCAATTTGTACTTCAAGTTATGTTTTTGTTTAATATGTCAAATATCATCAACTACTGCATTCAGATGAACTCATTTCAAAATTAATAGAGGGTATCATCATCAGGCTTTGATGTATGTGGTATTGCACCGCAATGTGTGATGCAGTTTACCAATGTATAATTCAAAATATTTCACCACTGTATACAGGTTGCTGTAGTTTGGACCAAAACTTCCAATCTGAACATAAAAAATCTATAATCAAAGCATAAAAAATTAACTTTACTTAAATTTAGATACCCTATTTCCCACTCAGGAATGCTATGAATGCAAAAATAAATTGTGTTGAATCCGTACTGCTAATATTTAACAATATTATAGCTGTGATATGGCAAAAGATAAAAGTTTTACTTAAATTTTGTTACGTTATTCTCTCCCAAGTGGTGATGTAAACACATCAGAAAATTATTACCTAAGTTTAACTTGGGGTATAAATAGTTCTCATCTCAGAAAAAAAAATACATTTTAAAATTTAAGTTATGTAATTCCTCACTAAGTTTGCTACCTGCGTAAAAATAGCTATCCATTTGAAATTTTTTACTAAAACATAAACTTGACAAAAGCAAAAACTTATTCTGAAAATATCCTTTTTATTTCCACTATGACGACATATTCACCTTTTTAATTCTTGAAAAAAAAAACTAGTTCAATTTAACATTTCATGTGGCAATCTTTCAACTAAAAAGAAATAAATTATTATTACAGCTTTTGAAATTTTTGCAACAATGAAGAAAAAATGTTACATTTTCTATGAAAAATGTCCGTTGATTCTCAATGAAAAAAGCGAAATTTGGAATTATTAAGAAAAATATTTGAATAATGTAAAACAAAATTGGCCAGTGTTTCTCTCTGGGTTATAATTCACCCATATGCAAAGGCATTTTACCATTTGTTTTGACCCTAACGTCAGGCAAACGTTTTTACACTCTAAATTTATAATATCATTAGAATTAGTAAGGAATAAAAAATGAATGGCATTAGGAACAAAAAGGTGGGAAGAAAAAATGAAAAAGTTATGATCTCCAAATGCTTTTCTATGTTAAATTAACATTGAGAAGTGACACTGGACATAAATATATGTACACACATACGCACATACCCAGTGGCAGAAAGTTTTATAGCTGTCTGCGACAAACTTTTAAAATTTCATAATCTGTCTGCATATTTTGCATGTCATTTTAATGAATAAATAATAAATTAAACTAGGAATTTTTTATCATTCTATTTAAAACATGGTAAGCATGATGCATTCTCATTAATTTTGCTTATAACATTTCATCATCTAACTTCTTGTAGAATTTCTAAAATGTGAAGGATAAGCAGAACCACACATAGGCAATAACAATGCTTTTAAAAACCTACGGAAGCTTCAGAAGACTCAAACGCGAAAAGCACTACGGCCTTTTGAGGAAATTATTTTTTTGTAATTCTTTGGTGAAATTCACATTTTTTCCATGGCTTTTTGACGAATTTATCGTTTTTTCCACAATTTTTGGACGAAATTTGCGTTTTTTTCATGATCCTGTGACAAAATTCGAATTTTTCTTTTCTGCGTCCTTTTGAGGAAATTATTTTTTTTTTTTGTAATTCTTCGGTGAAATTCACATTTTCTCCATGGCCTTTTGACAAATTTCGCGTTTTTCCCGCAATTTTTGGACGAAATTTGCGTTTGGTTTTTTTGCGATCTTTTCACAATATTCGCGTTTTTTCCACAATCCTATGACGAAATTCGCGTTTGTTCCGTGATCCTTTGACGAAATTCGTACTTTAAAGCGATTCTTTGATGAAATTTGCGTTTTTTCATGGTCCTCTGACGTAATTCTCATTTTCCGCGATCTTTTGATGAAATTTGCATTGTGTCTGCGATCCTTTTGACGAAATTTCCGTTTGTTTCACGATCCTTTTCCGAAATTCGCGCTTTTTACGCGATCTTTTGCCCAAACTCGATCTTTTTACGCAATCTTTCGCCGAAATTCGCGCTTTTTACGTAATCTTTTGTCAAAAATCGCGTTTTTTACGCGATCTTTCGCCGAAATTCGCGATTTTTTGCCAAAATTCACTCCTTTTACCCGATCTTTTGCCGAAATTAAAGCTTTTAACGTGATCTTTTGCCGAAATTCCCGCTTTTTACGCGATCTTTTACCGAAATTAACGCTTTTAACGCGATCTTTTGCCGAAATTCACGCTTTTTACGCGATCTTTTACCGAAATTCGCGCTTTTTAAGCGATATTTTGCCGAAATTCGCGCTTTTTAAGCCATATTTTTCCGAAATTCGCGCTTTTTACGCGATCTTTTGCCAAAATTTACGTTTTTTACCCGATCTTTTGCCAAAATTCACGCCATTTACCCGATCTTTTGCCAAAATTAAAGCTTTTAACGCGATATTTTGCCGAAATTCACGCCATTAACGCGATCTTTTGCCGAAATTTGCGCTTTTTACGCGATCTTTTGCCGAAATTCGCGCTTTTTACGCGATCTTTTGCAAAATTTACGATTTTTACCCGATCTTTTGCCGAAATTAATTCTTTTAATGCGATCTTTTGCCAAAATTCACACTCTTTACGCGCTTTTTTTTGCCGAAATTCGCGTTTTTTACGCGGGAAAAATTGTCTGATAGTTGCGTACAATTTTTTAAATTGACTTCATTAGTGCGGACAATAATTGTCCGCAAAAGATTTTTTGTGTCCACGACTATCTCGCGGTGTTTCTGCCACTGGGCGCACATATACATACATATGTATATATATATATGGACATATATGTGTATATATGTATGTAAATATAACACTGGCGCCCGGCTAACCGAAAAGTACCAGAATTTGTACTAGAATTTATTGTGTAACTGTATCACTGTATATTCATCGCAGTGAGATGCATTATTTTGTAAAAAATATCTATGAAGGACATTATATTTTTGTCTCTTTGGTTTTGCTAATGCTTCTGAAACCTTTTATAGCTGCCCATCAAAGTGGCCACAATAGTGGGGTTATTCATGCCGGAATATACTATGCTCCAGGTTCTTTAAAAGCCAAGCTTTGTGTTGAAGGATTAGACCTCACATACAAGTACTGTTCTGAAAAGAATATACCGTATAAAAAATGTGGAAAGGTAAGAGCAATATGTCAATATACGACTTTAAATTTTATTTGATGATTTTCTATTATTCTTAACTTATCATGCCTTATAATTTTATTTATCCGAATTACATTAGTGTAAAATTTAACTAAATTTATAAAAATATTGCTTTTATTCGTCTTTTAACACAAACAGTAGGTAATAGTGAAGTATACAAACATTATTATTCCAGTTGGTGTGCATTATGTTTTCTGTTTGTTTAAAAAATATTTTTTTTAATTTATACTTGCTTAAATTATCGATTGCAATACTAAAATTCGCTTGTAATGCTCTTTGTCATACATGATGTTTGTATGAATTTCATAGCTATGTTAGAGTGAATTCTTGGAATGTATTCCAAAAGTATTATAGATGACAAAATAGAAGTTCATATTTATTCAAGTTATCTGGTGCAAAAGAATAATCTTGCCATTTATGGAATGTGTCATAATGTGTAAACTGATAAATGGCACTGCACATTCTTAATCAGCACCGTGCGAAGAGAAAACTACGCTCAGGGCAGAGTTTCAATTTCCCTCCCCCCCATACACACACACACAAATACATACTTTTTCTTTGTGACATGAGTCACAAAATTGAAAAGTGCAGAAACAGAAATAAATTCTATTGAATACATATTTCGCATTTATGTTTAATTTTAATTCAGAAACTCCAAACAACTAAATACTAACATAAGAGAAAATTGCACTTAGATTTTGGCAAAGAGAATCTGGGAAATGAGTGTAGAAAAAATGTACAGTACAAACAGTACAGTATAGCAGTTTACAACCCTTTTGAATTCCCAGAAGAAAACCCCATGCTAGTTTGAGAGCATATGTTTTTGTCACAAGCACAGAATGAAAATTACAGACTCAGAAAAGAGAAGGTTAACGAAAGAGACTAAGACAAAAACCTAAAACAAGTTTTGAACAGAAAGAAGTCCTTATTCATAAATTTGGGTGCAGGGTACGGGACCATACTATGCACCCTTTGAAAGGAGGAATGAATGTACTTTTATTGGGAAAAACAAATTCTAATATGTAATTTGTTTACAAAAAAAGAGGGTTTGTAGTATAAATTTGGCGCCTCCTCAATTTCTGCACCCGGGGTCTCCCCCCCGCTTTGCACGGTCCTGTTCTTAATATTTTATAATCTTTGTGAAATATTTATATATATGCACTGTGCAAAAGAACTGATACATTTCTTTATTGTATTATAATTGCATATAATATAAAAGTTAAAAAAATCTACAAGTGATATATTTCAATTTGTGAATAATGTCCAATGTCAAACAAATATGTTCTGCTTTTAAAGCATTTTACTTTTATCCTTAGATGCCAGTTTCGGTTTTAAAATACCAATCAAATTTGGTGGTTTCTTTTGGCTTTCTGGGCTAAACTAACTGACAGAGGGAAAGATTTTTCATATTGTTTTAACTGTAAAGTTATAATCAACTATGTTTTCTCAGTAATATAGTAATATATTTTTTGAATGTGTATAGTAATTTTGAATTTGAATATAATAATAATTGATATTTCCTTTTTATATGGGCATCGACAAGATAAAGAAAGTAGCATTGGGATAAATGGGAAAATTTTAGGAATATATTCAGTGAAAGAAAATAAGTTAAAACTGGTGTGAATGTATAAGAACAAAAAATCTTCTTAAAACACCATAAAAAAAAATTTAAATGTGCTAGGCCTTTCGAAAGATCCGAGTCTTTCTTCGTCAGGCGCAAAGAAGACGTCCTTCTACTATGAAGGCAGCAGCAAGACTGAAATGAGAGATAAGGGAAAGGAAACAAGCTGAAGAAACAGCCAATATAGGAAAATTAGAAATCAACAGCCAATAGGAAAGTAGAAGACAACAGCCAATCACAAGAGTATAATCAAAACAAAAGCACACAGAATAGGAAGGGCAAAAAATACATATAATTAAATATCGGAACACATGAAATTAAAAATAAATAAATAAACAAATGAATAAAATATAAAAAACAGACTAATATTAATTAATACAAAAAAAAAAAATTAAATGGTAGTACTGAAAAGGTTTTTCCAAGCTGCAGAGAGCATTGTGGAATCACATTTATCATTAACAATAACATCACGATTAAGATAAATAGCTAGATTTTCAAGAAAGTCCAATTCAGAGATACTATTGGCATTAGATATAATTTTAGCATTTTGAAAATTAAAACTATGGCCGGCAGTGGCGTGGCGTGGCGTCCGGTCATCGCACGATGCGGCGATGACCAAGCAATATTTTAAAACTCTTAATAAGCTTTTAAAACTCTACGATCCAGTTTTAGCAGAACATTTGGAGTTCATGTACAAGTGAAGGTAAGATTTAAAGTTTCTTTTTTGAACATTCAACCATTGAATTTTAGAGTTAATAATTTTTCACCACAAACTTAAATAATTGCGATGACCACCGAAAATTTTCACGCCACGCCACTGATGGCCGGAATCCCAAGAGTGCTTGGCAATAGAAGATTTAGGAAATTCTTGATTGATTACATAACGAGAGTGTTCTTTTAAGCGGATTTCGAGATTTCTTTTAGTTTGACCAATATAAGATAAATCACAACCATTACAAGGAACTTTATAAATTCCCCATTTACAAAGATCAGGAACAGGAGATTTAGTGGAGGGAAATTTGAATTTATTGACAGGTTTAAAGATAATGTTAAAATTGAAATGTCATAAAACTTTAGCTAACTTGAAACATAAAGGAGGATAAAAGGGGAGGACAACCAAATTATCAGGTTTGCTTTTGACAGATTTGGAAAGAGTAGATTTATTAGATGGTCTATTGAATTTCTTCACAGCATTATTGATAAGAGAAGGATTAAAACCTCTTTTGACAGCAACGGTTTTTAAGTAATTAAGTTCTCCCTTAAGGGATGCAGAATCGGAACAAATTTTGAGAGCACGATTTGCATACGTGTAAAAAACTAACACCGATTTTTTGGTTGACAGGATGATTTGAGAGAGCATGAGGTGGGTTAGAAACAGAAAAAGGTTTTCTATAAACACAAGTTTTGAAAGAAGAATCACATTTGGTAACTAAAATATCAAGGAAAGGAAGTTTATTACAATTTTCTAATTCAAAAGTAAACTGAATATGTATCAAACTGAATATTTATGTTAAATATATTCAGTGTTTCATAGAGAAGCAATTTGTTCAATATTTAGACATTATATTTAATATACAATCTGAAGCAATTTATTTAATATGGAAAAATGGAAGCAATTAATATATATACTTACATACAGGGCTTTGCAAATTTAATAAAATCTGGCTGCCAGCAAAATAATTACTCACTCCTCCTTACATTTTTTTAATGAACTAGTGGGCTCGGGCCCCTACGAGCTACGCTCGCTAACCGCCGTTAAGACACCCCAGTCTCTAAAAGCATGCTAATTTGATCGGCTTTAAAAAGATTTTCGAAGATTGAATTATAATTAAAAAAACACTGGCAATCTCCCTATAAACGGGTTTCTATTCATTTCTCTTGAGGAATTTTAAGGGAAAATCAGCTACTGTTAAAAGATACAATGGCTGTTTTCGTCTTTGATTAAATAAAATCAGTTAAACATTTCAAAATAAGCTAATATAAAATGAATTAAGTAAACAGAGACTTTGTCTCCCGGTATTTTTTAAAAAAGGGAGAAGAAAGTTCTTTTAAACAAGACATTTTAAATGTATCGTTTTTAATCTGACGTAATTTTCACCAAACTTTACTTTCTCTTTTTAATATTCACGTGAAAATACTTTTGTTAGAAATGAAATATTATTTGTGCTGTCCTAACAAAAACAGTTGAAAAGATCAATGTCCCATGCAATTTTTAAATTTAAACTGTTTTGCAATATTATTTTTTATTCATTTTACGTAATGTGTAATGTGACGTAATTTCTCCTGTTTAAGACTCAGAGCTGCCGGATTTTAGCCAGGCCGGTTTAAACTGGCCGGCTTTTTCTGGTTTAAACCACTTTAAAAAGGCTGGCTTATATTAAGAAAAGCCGG
This sequence comes from Maratus speciosus, assembly GCA_963932465.1. Lineage (NCBI taxonomy): Eukaryota > Metazoa > Arthropoda > Arachnida > Araneae > Salticidae > Maratus > Maratus speciosus. The sequence continues at coordinate 343,569,477 of OZ010788.1, forward strand.
CTTTTATTAAAACAATTTTTTCTTTTATAAAAACTTTCTTAAAACAAAATGTTATTTATTAGTAACTTTTAATTACTGTTGTCATGAAAATGTACATCAATTTAAAGTTGAACTGTCAAATAAATTGACAATTAAAATATAAGTGAATTGATAGTAGAAATGTTGTGGCGGTCAACAGATAGTAGAAATTTGTGCAATAAAACTTTTTTAAATAGTTCAAATGATTTTTACCAAATAAGATATTCAAAAAGTAATACACTATTGGTTTATGAAATAAGTTACCAATCATTTGGCTCAGTTTTTAAATAACGGTACATTTTTACCAATTTTTCAGCTTTTTCAGCACCTAAGCTGTTTCTGATCTTGTTCCAAACCAGTGATGTAGTCGTAAAAAGAACAGAGGCTATACGCTCTAAGCAGAGGGTATACGCTGAAGGCAGAGCGTATACCCTAGAGTGTATATACTATAGCTTTCTTGAGAAACAGACGGTATACGGTGTTCCTTAAAAAAATCCAGAGGGTATACGGCGTATACCCCCGTATGCCCTCCACTACACCCCTGTTCCAAACAAAACCATATGTTGAAAAAATTCTCTCAATAGATGCCGAACTTGGAAGACAGCTGTGTAGTTTAATAATATGTGAGTAGATTTATGGGGGAACAAGAACAAAATATTTAGTCAGCAGACTTGCATAAAACCAAAAACTTTCTGCGCACATAAATATTGGGTCAAAAACTTTCTGCAAATTAATTTAATGTTTAATAAAATAACGTGTTATATTACTTTGACGGTATGAATTAAAAACAGCAGTTTTAAAATAGTTACCATTTAAATAAAAAATTAATTAATATTAATTACAGAATAATTATGTTGGTTAAAAAAATAATAAAGCTAAAAATTAGAAAGGGGTGAATTCTTATCAGTTATTTTGACAATTGATTTAGAAACAGCCCAATCCTTAATATTGTGATCTTTTCTCACAAAATGCCAATCACTCTGTTCACAGAAATAGTGGACATTGCTTCTGAAACAACTTAATCACATTTTGTAAGGAGAGGTTCATTCATAGGTATCATCATTAAAGAAACCGATGAATTTTTATTGCGGCCCTTTGACGAAATTCTCGTTTTTTTCCGCGATCATTTTGCGAAATTTCCGTTTTTCCGCGATTTTTTGACGAAATTTGCGTTTTTTTCGCGATCATTTGACAAAATGCGTTTTTTTCTCCTATCCTTTGACGAAATGAGTTTCTTTCCCACGAACCGTTGACGAAATTTGCACTTTTTTCGCGTTCTTTTGGCGAAATTCACGCTTTTTTCGCGGCGTTTTGACGCAATTCACTCTTTTTTTTTCCGCGGCGTTTTGACAAGTTCTCTTTTTTTTTCGCGATCCTTTGACGAAATTAGATTTTTTTTTTCAGTGGTTCTTTAACGAAATTTACATTTTTTCGCGATCTTTTGACAAAGTTCGTGCTTTTTCCGCTATGCTTTTAAGAAATTCTTTTTTTCCTGCGCTTTTTGGACGAAATTTGCTTTTTCTGCAATTTTTTGACGAAATTCGCTTTTTTTCGCGATCCTTTGACGAAATTCGCTTTTTTTCTGTGGCCTTTTGACGAAATTTGTTTTTTCCCGATCCTTTGACGAAATGCGCGCTTTTTGCGCGTCCCTTTTACGAAATTCGTTTTTCTTTCGCGATCCTTTGACGAAATCAGTTTTTTCCGCGATTCTTTTACGAAATTTGCGTTTTTTTCGCGATCCTTTGACAAAATTCGTGCTTTTTCCGCTATGGTTTTACGAAATTCGTTTTTTTCTGCGATTCTTTGACAAAATTATTTTTTTTTCACGATTCTTTAAAAAAATTCGCGTTTTTTCCGCGGTCCTTTGACGAAATTAGTTTTTTCCGCGATTCTTTTATGAAATTTGCGTTTCTTTTTTCGCGATCCTTTGACATAATTCGCGTCTTTTCCGCTATGCTTTTACGAAATTAGTTTTTTTTCCTGCGATTCTTTGACAAAAATATTTTTTTTTTTCCCACGATTCTTTAAAGAAATTCGCGTTTTTTCCGCGATGCTTTGGCAAAATTGGTTATTTTTTTCTGCGAACGATTGGCGGAATTGGTTTATTTTCGGCGACCATTTGTTGAAATCCGCAATATATTTCAGTGATATTTTTTTATATCTGAATTTTCGGACAGATGGCCAATTTCTTTAAATTTTCGGAACCGAATGCCTTAAAATTTCGGAACAGAATTACCCCTGGCAAACAATGAATAAATCACACATAAAATTGGGGAACATTTTTAATTTTTCGGTATTAAAAAAAAAAAAAAAAAAAAAAAAAAAAAAAATTACAAGAACAAAAATTGTTTTTTTTTTTTTTCTAAGAAATTTTCCGCAAAGTTCCGAATTTTGCGGAAAATTTTCCGCGCACGGCGTGCGCGTGTGCGTCTATATTATACAACTCTGTCAGTCAGTATATAAGAAAAAACAAATTAAAGAAAAAGTGTGTACCATTTAAAAAGATAAAATTAATATAAAAGTTATGCAAATTAATTATTAATTTATATTTTCTTATTTTAAAGTGGAATGCTGCCTCATGAAAAAATTCTTTTTACATAAACAAGTAACTTATTCATAATACTAATGCATTCATATATGCTAAGAGCCATTTTCCAAATCCAGTACTTTATAGACAGTTTCATTTTGTATATTATTTATTTGAATATAATTCTTACCCATAACAACATGAAAATATCTTTACTAAGCAGAGAAAGTGCCGCTGGACCTATAGATAGTTTTTTAAAAATCATATTGCCTACTTATGAGGTTTTTATAGTATATCAATTATTAATTGGCTATAAAAATGAACCTCTGAAGCAAGATTTTAAATAAATTTCATAACATTTTAGTTATAATTTATAGAAAATAGCTATTGGTAAAGTAAATTAACAATAACATATATAGTTGTTTAAAATAAATAGCAAGATATGCCCTGGGAAAAAAGTCAATAAAAGCCGGCTTTTTTTCTAATAAAAGCTGGCCGGCCTGGCCTTTTGTAAAAAAAGCCGGCTTTTTTGCAGCCCTCTTCTAACGCATGTTAATAAATTTATTATTTTACAATATCCTTTCTCTTTTAAAATTCACGTGTAAATATGGTTTTTATGAAGTAATTTTCAATAAGTTCCTGCTTTTTATACGTAATTATTTAATTCTAATTTGAAAGTTTTTTTTCTGTTTATAATAGTCATGTGTAAATAAATTTTTAATTTAAAGCAAACATTATTGTTTGTACTGTTTATACAGTTGGCAGTAGTTTAAATTAATACCATTTTCTAAAATAAGTAAAAAATATCTCTCGAAATGCTGAAAATTTGAATTTAAAATAGAAATAAAACCTCAAAAAAGAGTCAAATTAAAAAAAATAAATACAGTCTGCACACCAAGGAATTCTGACGTATAAAATGATCTAAAAATGAATTAATTCCCATGTATAGTTTTTGCTCCTATAAAACTTTTTTAATGGAACGATTTTGTCCAACTTTAGCATTAAATATCCCTTAAAATAATTCTCCGATTTGAAAACTGTCTGCATCAGCAAGTTTATCAAACGTTTCTCTATAATACCGTCGATTTTCATATTTTTGCATGCAATATTTTTCTTAATATTAACAGAGAAAGACTTACTTTTTTTTAGAATAGAGAGATTAATTGAGAAAAATAATAACATGCACAGTTCAGAATTATTAGCTACATAGTCTAGAATAGTACACAATTTAGAAAGACAATGTAAACTAAGTTTCATATAAAAAATTATCAAAATTATATATCTCTCCAGGAAAAAAATAAATAGTACTGTAAAGGCTGAATTAATCAGCATGTTCAGGAAATGCTTATTGCCAAAATCTTTAAGTGTCCAAGTAGTTAAGTGCTACAAAAAATCTCTATCTGACAATGTGCATTTTTCACATTGCATCCAGTTTGAGGAACCACAAAGTCTGGATTAAGACTCTTTCTTACTGTTTTATTAAAACCTGCCCCTTCTCCCCATGTTCTAATTACATGTCATGCTAGTTGGCTAGAGCAGAATAGTTTTCTGTGCAGGAGATGAAAACTGTCTTCTAAACTTGGTTCTCTCATTAAAAGTACGAAAGAAGACAAATACCGTTACTTGCCACCTGCTAGTAAGGATGGGGGAGAGAAAAAAATGCTGTTTGTGCTCATTTCTAAATTCAATTTTTCTACCAAAAAAAGAAAAAGTTGTTCTCAAACAAACAAACAAACAAACAAAATGTCAGATTAAATAATTTGGTCTTCAGATGAAAAAAACTTGGTCGCCAGTGGTGACCTGGTGACTGCATTTGACAAGCCCTGCTCATAAAAGAGCATAATAAGCATATTTCACCATCATTTTCATGTCTGTTTATTTCATTTGTCAACTTATGTGTACTTTCTTAAGTCGAAATTGTGCCTACTATTTTAAAAGTGCCAAAAACTCTATAAAAAGAAGTATACCATTATTTCATCCACTCGCACAGTGAACCAAGTCTGTTTTCACATACTTTCTCATATATGTCATCTTTTTACAGACTTGGTTTACTGTGGGAGTGGATAAAACAGATTTTATGTACCTTCTAAATGGATTATCTCATTTTTTTTTCAAAATGGACTTTTTTTATCTAACTTTTAGTATACCTCAGAAAGCTGCACCTTCCTGAGTCATTTTACAATGCTGAAAAATACTGATTTTGTCTATAATGTCAAAAATTCTTTGACATATTGCTGGCATGGAATTGGAATCAGGGCCCAACTATGACTTTAGGGAGCCCTAGACATAAAGATAATATGGGACCCCCCCCCCCCCCCCCCATGCTTATGCTGTGTTGTATGCTGAAGTAATTTTTATACATGTGTATCTTTTATGGCTATACTAAAAAATTCAAATTTGTTATTTTCTTGTATATTCCTAAAATCAGTTTTAATCATAAATGTGCAAAATTTGTAGATATTCTTATTCAAATATGTTTATAGAAGTGGATAGCATTTTCCATTTTTCTATAACACAAAGATTTCTGAAAGGGTGCATTTAGAACCAATTTTTGAAACACAGTAGTCAGAAAAAGTAATATTCAGGAAGAACTTAATAGTAACTCTAGGGTGTATCATGTTTTTAGAGACAAGTTCGTTCGTTTCTATGGCACATATAGAGAGCTCAGCATATAAAAATAACTTTACAAATTTCATACGTTTTTACATATAGAAATTACTTTGTGAATGTAGTAACAAAAAAACTCGTGTAGCTGAATGGGAAATAGAAAATATTGAGTAGATCATTATATAACTTTCAAATGTAATGATAAGTGGATATATATATATATATATATATATATTTTTTTTAATGATTTTCAGGTTCTAGTTCTATAATATTTTTATAAAACAACATAGAACTCTAAATAATGAAACTCAACTGCAGTTTTTTAAAACTTTGTTTACAGATTTGGGGCTCTTTAAGTTTAGGAGCCTTGTGCCAATGCTTTATGTGCCCGTGCCTTAATCTAGCCTTCTAGGAATGACAAGGTTCTTTCTAACTGATTCAATCACATTATTTTAAGGAGAAAATAAGTGAACATTTCCTTTTTCCTCAGACAATACTGCCATTAGAATTTTGTAGAATTTGGTAGCTCTTGAAATACTTACTAGAATACAATGCATGCCAGCTCAAGTTTGAAGACAAGGCTAAAACACCTAATAAAAGATGTCATATCATTTTAGCTGATTTTGCCAGGTATAAACATATTGTTTCAAGGCAATGGTATGTTCTCTCCCCCCTGCTGCCTTTTTTAGGTTTTCATTCATTTCACGAAACCCTTATAGTCTTGTTTCTCTGTCTGTCCATCACAGCACTCATACTCGGAAACTATTTAAGTTACAGACTTGAATTTTTTTTTTACATAGAGCTGAACACCCCCTGTCATACCCAAAATCATAAAATTTTGAAAAAGTCATTTTATTTTATCTTAATAAATGAATTTTCCCTTTTTCGATTTCAAAACATTATCTTATTTCCAGCATATTCGGCAGAGGGTCCATAGCACAGTGGTAAAGCATTTGTCTTCCATGCAAAAGATTGTCGGTTCAAATCTGTCAGGCGGAATTTTAAAATTTAAATCTTTTTTATTATTACACTTCATTTTCAGATGGCCATTTTAAAGGCTTATTTTTTTTTTTTTTTTTTTTTTTTTTTTTTGCACAACGGTAATTTAAAAAAAATCTCTTTTTCTTTTCAGACATAGAAAATCTGAAATTTTAATTTAAAAAATTCTGGAGACTAGTATAAATATTTTTGTTTGCTGCTGCCATCTACTGGCAATTTTTTTTAAATAATAGTGGACAATTTTTTTCAAGTTATCATCATAAGCATTATTCAGGATTTGGTGTTTTTTCTTTTTTATTTCGAATATTTATAAATGTTAACATCATTTTTTTGTGCCATCTAGTGAGTGTTTGGAAAGTGAAAGAATTAATATTTATTTTCCTGAATTTTTCAACATTTTAAATATATTTTAAACAAGTTTTTGCTTTTAAACATTTTACATTTTATTTATACTTTCACTAATTCTTTTGTTTTGCTCAATTAAAAAATATTCGGATTTTTTAATTTTATTTAAATAATTTTACTTGAACATTTTTTATTTGATTTAAAAATGTTTTTTTTTTTTAACTATTTTAAAATTAAACGTAATGGTGTTGCCATTTATGAAAGATTCAATAATTGTAAATTAACAATTTTGATTTATTAATTTAAAGATAAAGTGTTTTAAAAGAGATATTAAACAAAACCCACTGTGTGATCTGCTATCACACTTACCCACTTATTTTTATCTGCACACAGTACTTTTGCTGTCTACATGAAAATAAAAAAAGTTACTCTCATCTTCTTGTAATACTTCCTTCAGAAGTTAACTACCTGCAACCTTTTAAGTAAAAGACAAATCTGTATATTCATAAAAGAAAATGTATAGATGTAAAACACTACATATTGTGCTAAATCTGCTTAGAATAATGATTGTCCCTGGCCTGCCCCCTGGCATATTAAAGTAGCATTTTATTTTTATCTGAAATTCTTCCAGTTGAAATCATCATTAATGTGCGAAAAATATTAATATATATATATATATATATATTTACTTTCTTTTGTAGCCTTAAATCAAATTTTATATTTCCTTGGTAGAAATATTTATTAATTCTATATTCTATCTTATCAAACATAATTAATAATATAGCTTAGATACATTTTTAACTATAGTTAACTTAGTAACTATTGCATTACATTTTTTATAGTTTTTAAAACGATCGAAGATATTATGATAATTTTTACTTTATTGCTACACATGTAAAACATTTTATTCTTTAGTTAATAGTTGCTACAGATCATGATGAAGTAGAAAGGTTGGATAATTTGTATGCAAGAGCTCTTCAGAATAATGTACAGAGTATTTCTCTTTTAAATGAAACAGAAATTAAAAAGTTAGAGCCAAATGTTCAGGTAAATATAAATAATAATCTCAAAACTGAAAAATATAAGTCTTTGTCTATATATATATTTTAATGTAATAAAAGATGGTCTCTTAACCCTGCAGTGCATACATTCATATTGTTATGTTAAAGGTCGTGCGGTGTCTGAAAGACGCCAGGTATATTTTTGCTGTACTAATATATATTTAGGTCATTATTCAAATTTATAAATGCAAAGGGATTATTGAAGTAAAACATATATATTAAAAAAGAAACATCCCTGGCATCTGTGGGACGCCGCGTGACCACTACAGGGTTCATTGCAGCAATGCCAAACTTTTCTTGTTGAATGTTTTTATGCTTTTCTTTCTGTAACAAAAACTATATTTTCAATAATTGTACTTAGACCTGTTCAATTATTTTATCAGTAATGTCAGCTCAGATGAACAAAAGTCTGAGGAATTTTCATTTATTATTATATTATGATAAATAAAGATCATGATTCTTATTACAGAAACTTGTTTTTCCTATCAGTACTTGTTATCAGCCTATATTAGCAGTTTTCAAATGCAGCTGTCACAATAGAATTCAAAGTATGATTTTAAAAAATTATTTAAGTAACTCATCGACAACAGTTTTTTATATTCAAACATTTTTATCCAAATGGGAATACTATATATTTACTCAAGGTTGCCAGCATATCTGTATATGCTGGCTATCCTAAGTAAATATATAGTATTCCCATTTGGATCTACCCTCAAAATATATATCTTACATACTAAGTCAGGGAATTTAGTAGCACTGGGAAATTCGGAAATTTTTTATTGAAACTTGCAGGGTTCTCGCTGCCGCTCGCCATTGTGCCAAATTGCAACAAAATGTTTCATTTGGCAAGTAAACTAACAATCAGACTCGCCAAATTGCAGGTGTTCAGTTTCTGCTCTGTTTGTGTGTGTGACAATATACTCGAGACTTATCCGCGTTTCTGAGCGATTGATGTAACTTACATGTTCAATCGCACAGTGCCATTTACATTGCTCTATTTATAGAGATACAGACTCAATATCAATTCAATTTAGCAACAGCCAAAGACACATAATGATTATGTGATAGGTTTTTGTCAGTTAATTGCTGTCTATGCGTCGCTCTGGTAAAAACATAAACAAAATTACTCGTAACAAGTGCCAAATATTGAAAAGTTTTTCTGGAATGAGGTGTTGATATTAACCATACTATTTACTACTTGTACGTAAAGTATCATTAGCTGGTCAATTTTTTCTATCAGTCGAAATCTCATAGCAATTTTTAGTGTATGTTTTCACAATGGTAAATCAAAGATAGCTGTTTTTAACTTTTATTCAGACTGCTAAAATAATGTCTGAAACATTTACACATTTAGGAGGCATTTAGAATGTATTTATTTTTAATAGTTTCTGTAGCGGGTAATTGAATTTCTGTTTTTTTTTTTTGAGTAATCACAAAATATTAGGTTCAGTGTTGATTTCAGGGCCCCCCCGCCCCCCCCCATAAGATTTGAGATGTTGTGTTTTCGATGTTCAAAAAATACAATTCCCCCTGGATCTACAGAAATCCCTTCCAGAGAAAAGTGTCTGAATTCAACACTGATTAGGTTATTTTAGAACATATTCAAAAAATGGATACAATAAGGGGTTAAAGATAGATTTTTCAGTGTTTCACGCCGAATCTATTTTGCTAACATTTATTTTCATTTGGCTACTGTTTTTTATTTCTTATTCGCCAAATCGCTAATGTTGGTCAAAAGCCAGCGAGAACACTGGAAACTTAGAAATTTCACTGAATTGTTGAAATTAACTACTTGTGGCATAATTTCCTGAGAGAATTAATAATCTAGAAAAGTCTGTGAAAATGACTTAGGCTCAGTCAGACAATATGAAAAAACTCAATTGCTGGTTGCTCTGATATTGTGTAATCATCAGGGTCCGACAAAACCCGGGTGGCAGGTCGCCCGGGTGACTAAAAAATTCCTCTTGGCGACTAACTTTTTTACGTACTTATTAATTAAAATTTTTTTCCTTTAACAACAAAAAAAAAAATTTATGTGCAAAAATATTTTTTTTTAATAGTGCAATTATTTGCAGTGGAAGAAAATACACCAACCGTCGCAACAACTCTCTCTAATTTTTCAGAAATCAGAGTTTATTCTAAGCCAAACTAGAGTGCATGTTGAATGAGCAATGCTTAGATTAGAAAACCTTAAAAATACTCCAGCAGAAAATGAAAAAGAAATTTTAATGGTGTTTCATTAATTTGAATGTACCAAAATGTGCAGTTGTCAGATACATCTCACAAAAATGACAAATGGACAAATAAATCAAAATCTCAAAGGCACCGTTAATTTATGTACATAATTTCTTGTTGGGAATTAAAGGTAAGGATATTAATTTGTCTACATTTTTAATGTTTAATTTCATAGTTTGTTTCTATTTAATTTTTACGATGTAAAAGTGGTATTATCTTAATTTTTGATCAATTTGATTTTTTTATTGAATAGTTAACTTGTTTACTGCAAAATGACACATAGATCACTAAAAAAATAGCTGAATACGATTATGAGTAGCCAGTGTTCCATTTTGCCGTGAATGCAATATTGTTCGAGAAATGATTCTTTAAGCTGGCTCCTAAGAATTTTTCCTGATGCGTAAGAATTTTCAACTTTTGTCAGTCCCTGGTAATCATATATATTACCTCTCTTATCAACATTCCTCTTTCTATGCATTTATAAAACGCACAAAACTCACTCACATTTCATTAAAACATGTTTTTTGATTAAAAATTGCAGTTAATTAAAAATGAAATGAGCACTGTTTTTATAAATGAAACGAAAGGTTTTTCTCAAATCAATGTTGCCACAAAAACAAAATACTGCATTATATCATGCTCAGCAATGATTATAAAAAAATAAATAGTACAAAAAGATAAAGCATGGATGTCCCCGTACAGGTTTAATTTATGCTTAAAATTCAAAATTGAAATTGAGGTGTTTAGAAGAAAAAGATCAGTCAAAGATGTAGTATTTCACGTGTAGCCTAAAAGGTATGCTTTGTTATATTAGATTAAATTGTATTTTACATGTATTCAATTTATTTTTCTTTGTCACATGTTTTTCCCTAAGCAGATGATATCCTCTAATGTAGTTAAAATATGATTGTTAATTTTTTTTTTTATCATACATGTCTTTTGACATCTTCGATCAGGTATTATTGTAACTTTGATGGAATAAATAAGATGATATTCTGGCCAAGAACAAATAAATTGAATACATGTAAAATACAATTTAATCTAATATAACAAAGCATACCTTTTAGGCTACATGTGAAATCTAATGCTGTTTGCCGATATTTTTATCGTTAATTTTTCTTTAGTTTAAACCTGCATCAAAAAAGTATTAGACTGTAGTGCAAAATCCTTGCACGGGTCCACTGGTTTTATTCTAATACTACAGAAAACTTTTACCTTTCTCTAGAATTTACATCTTAAAGCATTGCCAATAAATTCCTATTTATTTTCCCTAGTCATCTTTTAGAATTTGAAAAATAAATTGTCTAAAAAAAGTAGTATTATACTCAATTACGTTTAAAATGCAAGTTTTTATTAGTTCAAATATTTTATGTATTTCCTTGAAATTCAAATTAAAAATAGTTCTGGGTACAATTACTTTTTACTGTCTAGGTAAGCAGGGAAAATTCAGGACTTTATGCTCAGCCAGAAGTTTTAACATGAGATTATCACATTGAGACTTAATTCTCCCTCAAAATAACAACATTAGAACTCAATTTTAGTTTTTTTTTTTTTTTTTTTTTTTCAACCAATTTTCAATTGCTTTTTATTTTTCATTTCTAAAAGCCTGATGGAAAAAAAAAAAAAAAACATTTAAATTATTTTTATTTCTCTCTTGTTTTGTTTTTATATATAGCATCTTCTCCATCTATTAAATTTTGCTTGCAAAATTTTCTTAACTTGCTTAAGACAAAATTCTATTCACTATTTTATCGGTAAGATTATTTGTCATTGCAACATTTTCTAATTTTATGGCATGAAATACCTGAAGATTTCTTTTTTTATATTTATCTTAGGGAATAAAAGCAATTTGGTCACCTAATACTGGAATTGTAGACTGGGCTGAGGTAAATAGGTCATATGTTGATGATTGTAAATCTAAAGGTGCTGACATCTATTTAAATTTCACTGTCAAGCATTTTGCAACCCAAACAAAAAAAGAAGCTCAGACATCTCTCGTAGTTTGTGGTCAGAATATGGTGAGCATGTGTGTTCTAAATTTAAGCTAATAAATTTATAGTAATAACAAATATTGTATTACTTATATTTGATTATTATGTTAGCAATAAAAGTAATTTATAATTTTAAACTAAGTGTTTGTCTTCTAAACTTTTTTGTTATATTTTGACATTGATTTCTGTGGCAACAGGGCTTTTTACTGGTGTTCTCTCTGACAATTTTTTTACATAATTTCTTCTGAAATATTTAAAATTTTGAGTTAGATTATTTTTATAGCAGCAGAGTAATTTGTGCTTGCTCTCAATATTGCTGCTTCACAAATAACCCATCTCAAAATTTGAAATATTTCAGAAAAAGCAATAGGGGATTTTAAACATGAACAAAACAGATTATTTTCTAAATGAATTCTGTCAGGAATCTACTTCTGTTTGGAGCAAAATTTCAAAATATTATTTCATGGTTTTTGGACAGTAATACTCTTCATTGCCAGCTTCAAAAAGCAACACAGATACTAAAAGAAGTGATTGGACACCTAAGAAATCCAGAATTATCGATTAATTTAAAAAACATAGAAAAGGAATTGATAATAATTTTTATTATTATAATAATTTTTTCTGATCTTCATATTTATGTATTAAATGCTTTTTAAAGGTATAACATTAGTATCACACAATAAATTAAAAATTTTTACTTAAAGACGTATACTACATAAAAACATTTTTAAAACATTAAATAAAAATTCTAAAAGTTTAAAAACCAACAACTTTCGACCACCCTTCGGCCTTCATCAGGGTCATATTTCAGTAAATGAGAGAAAGAAACTAATAAGTCCGTAAAAGTAAATAAAATAAATTTATTTTTTTACTTTTACAGACTTATTAGTTTCTTTCTCTCATTTACTGGAATATGACCCTGATGAAGGCCACTGGGTGGTCGAAACTTGTTGGTTTTTAAACTTTTAGAATTTTTATTTAATGTTTTAAAAATGTTTTTATGTAGTATATGTCTTTAAGTAAAAATTTTTAATTTATAGCGAGATTTTAGTCCTTCAATATATGTATAACATTAGATTTGATATTTAAAATTTATTCTTTTTGAATGGTAATTCATATCTTAAAAGTCATCAGACACTAGTGAATCTTTAAATCATCTGGTATCTCTGTGTACAATATACTTATCTTCTATCTCTGCTCTTTGAGATGAATACAGTCGAACCTCTATTTAACGAAGTCACTAAATCATGAAAAAAAGTTCGTTATATGGAAAATTCGTTAAATAGAGATTCACCTTTTAAAATACTTTAAACTAGATTTTAAATTCATAAACACTAAATATTTTTACTAAAAGTAATTAATCACATTTTTTTAAAATAAATTGTATCAATTTGTTTTATTTATTTTACCCACCAATATCCATCATCAATTCATTTTTCTGTGGGTTTAAATCTTTGAAATCTGCAAGGAAAACAAAACATTGTCCGTGAATATGCTGTATTTTCTGTTTAAAGTAAATAGTTATACATTAAAATTAACAAATTTTAATGACACTATCGTATTTATTATTATTATAACAAATAATTTTTACCATACATTAACATATGCATCCTTAAATTTAATTTCTGAAAAACTGTTAATTTTGCCTGAGTTTTTTGGAATAAAAAAGTGCTTTCTCTCATAATACGCCTCGCATCTTTGCAATGCACCACAAACCCCTTCATGCTTATATTCTTCTAACTATAACCCGCGTCGGATTGTTTCAAATGATTTTAGCATTTCATCAGACGAAGTTTTGTTAATTCCTGCATAATGATCATTTCCATCATCATCATATTCGTCATCTTCGCAATTCATTGCTGTATTGTTTTTATTTTTCACACTGTCGAAAATATCCAATTCGGATAGTGTTTCCGAGGTCTCAATTTCAGAATTAAGTTAAATACAATCAGCACATCATGGTTAATTTCTTCTTTTTTTTCTTATCTGTATCCACATTTTTTAAGTTACTCTAAGGGATTATCGTCTTAGTCCTCCATACTTACCGAATTCTCACTGCTGACAAAGATGGCGCCTTCTAAAACCAGTTCAAGGCCATTGAACATCATAAAATGCGTTTAAAGAAAGAATAAGTTTGAAATGTCCAGAAATATTTTGAGAAATGGGGAGAAAAAAAATTTAGATCACAAGAAAAAGTTCGTTAAATAGAGAATGCACTTCGCTATTTGGAGGTTATTTTACGAAGAAATTCGTAAAATGTTCTTGGTTCCAAGGAAAAGTTCGCAAAATAGAGAAATTCGCAAAATAGAGGTTCGTTAAATAGAGGCCCGACTGTAATTCAAAATTGCTTCAAATTATTAAAATTGAGATCATTATATTGCAAAACCATTTGAATTAGCAGCAGTAAAAACTAGCAAAATTATCAATGTCAGCCGTACGATCCCCTTTGCTCATAGATTAACCACTTGTATCACAAAGTATGAATGATTCTTGTCTGCCTCTCCGCCTTCCATTACACAGATGTAGCTTTCCTCTGTGACATTTTCCTCTATGATACATTTTTTTTTTTTTTTTTTTTATATATATATATATATATATATATAGCAATAAAAGATTTTTAAATTACCAGTTATTGCCAATTCAGATTTTCATATAGAAATCAATGTTACTATTTTAGTTAAAAATTTGTTATATGTAGGAGAATTTAAAAATGTAGTGTTATCCTTAGTGTGTTAGGAGAATTTAAAAGTAACTTAGTACTATGTGGGAAAAAGGCTCTAATGAAGGTTTTTAATGAAAATTGTAGGGAATTAACAATATTCTGAAATTCAATTTCTCTATTTTAATTTAGAGGTATGTATTGCTAGATTTTCTTTATACAATCACAACACTCAATACTTTCTTTGTCGTCTTGTTAATGGTATTATTGATAAAACTGTTTAAATTCTATTTAGTGGTATTCAAATATTATTCATGATTACAATTTGATTTTTAATTATAGTGCTTAAATTATATAAAAAAAGAAATCTAAATTAAACATATTTACTTTTTAGTTATATTTTAAATGCATAAAGTGATATCTTTTAATATACTGTATTGTGGGATTTTTTTTTTTAAACAAATCTTTTGAATTTTGAACACCAATCTTCTTATTTTTATGTGCAACTGATTGGCATATATAGTACAAAAACAAAATGCATTACATTACAACCTCTAAATACTAGACACCTTGGGAATGTAATAATTTGTCTGCTATTAAGAAGTAAAAACATACAAATAATAAATGTGTTGGGGTTGAAAAGTGTCTGTTATGGAGGTTTTACTGTATATTATTTTGGATCAAAATCAAATGAAAATGCATTTAATAATGAATATGTTATTGAATAAATTTTTGTTTAAGGTTTAAATCAACCATATTATTATGTATGTTTTATTGTTGCTTCAATCTGTCTTCATATTTTTATATCTGATCTTTTGGTTAATAAATTCTATAAAAAATACACCTTACTACTTTATATTTTTTAGGAACTTTTTTGTAAATATGCTGTGACATGTGGTGGTTTGCATTCTGACCATTTAGCAATGTTAACTGGTTGTAGTCCTGAACCTAAAATTATACCTTTTCGTGGAGAATATCTTGTTTTAAAACCTGAAATGTCCCATTTAGTAAAAACAAATATTTATCCTGTAAGTAAGTATTTTTTTTTTTTTTTTTGGCTTTGAGACTTAAATTTTAATGCAAATTATTGTTTTAAATTTTATGAAAAATATGTCACTGTATTCTCATGTCTGATATTTATCTTTTATAATTTGATTGTGATATCTTTGATTTGTGATAGTTTAACTGAAATGGCTATTACCAAACATATAAAAATACTTCTTTATTTATGGCTAAAAAAAAAGTTGCTGAACTTGCAGTACTTAGCAAATTAAATTTTAATTGAAAGCCATTTGTCAGGTATTTCAGTTCTGTATTGTAATTTTAAGTAATTTATAACCACAAAAAAAATTTCAATAAAAACTCTTAATTCTTTGACAGTACAAAGCGGTGAACCATTACATTAGAATATATACACATTTCTTTTTCTTCTGTAAAATTCATTCGAATAAAAACAGACTTTTGCAATTTAGAAAAGAATTATTGTCTCTTTTAATGTATGGTAAAACACTTTTAGGTAGATTTCGTAAGAAATACTACCTATTACATTCTTCGCTATGTTGGAATTTCTGAAAAGTTTTTGCAGATCTACGCCGATCATGACCCCCTAAAACTCAAACTACCCCCAGTTCAAAACTTTATATATCTATCTATATATATCACTTTTTTATGGACATGATAACTTCCATAATTCTGTGCAGATCTCTTCCAAACTGATACATAAAATCAAGGGGCAGAAAATCTTGGCCAAGTTTGTTAATGGGCAAAATCAGACCAAGGGTGTGGAAATAGGGAGGGGTTTTGTGAAAACAGAAAAAAACCCACAACTTCTTAATTATAATGCATATCAAATCACTTTAAAGTTATTATTACTGCTAGGAAAAGGGCCAAAAATTTATGTATCACAGATTTTTGATAAAATTAAAAATGGGCTCAAGGGGCGAAAAAAAAAAAAAAAACAGGGTTTTAGGGAGAAAAAAATTCATAACTTCGTCAATTATCAAGATATCAAATTCACTTAAACTTATTATAAATCTTTTTAATACTAGCTACAACTTTTATATTGACAAGTTTTGATAGGACCAACTCTTACTGCAAAAAAAATTAAAAAAAAAAAAAATGAGAGGGGTTGAAGAAGAAAAAAAATTCATAACTTCGACAATTCACAAGATATCCAATCTACTTGAATTCTTAATCTTCTTAATATTATCTACAAACTTTTATTTTTACAAGTTTTTGATAGGACCAACTCTTATATCAAAAACAAATTAAACAAAAATAGGGGTTTGCGAAAAAATTATCATATTAACATTAAGGGTGTACTCAAATCCAAACTGCTTATTTTCTGACTCATTTTATAGTTCATTTTTGCTCTGAAACGCATCCAATTGGCAAGTTCTCTTATTCAAAAACTATATAATGTGCTGTATTGGTCGAGTTCTTGATAAAGGCAGAATATATTTCAGAAAATGCAGTCAAAGTGGACATTTTGAACCAAATTTCAAAAGCGATAGTGCTGGAAAAAAAAAAAAAAAAAATAGTCGTACTAACAAAATAATTGTTTGTAAATCAAGTTTTAATTAATTGAATGAAAAATAAAAACATAGGTCGCTTATAAATATCTTTAAAAAAATAATGCCAGCAACTTTCATGTTTTTACTTTTAAAAATGAGTCTGAAAAAAAAAATGTCAGAAAAATTCGAGTTGTTGATCGTGGAAAAATATTTTGTTGAATACCGCCTTAACATGATTCTGATAAAACCAGCTCTTACAGAAAAATGAAATTAAAAATTCGTCAAAAGCGGCCAGATTAAATTTTTCACTCCTCACTTAGATCATAGAAAGCAAAACTGGTATAAGTTTTCTGCAAAGGTGACATAAAAATATGTGTTTATCTTATTCCTGTAAAATTCTGATGATGAATTTCTTTTTAAGAGGGGACTGATTATTTGTTGTTATATTGATTCAAAATAAAAAGAAAGAGTCACTTTTTTTATTGTTATTCAGATGTTATTATTTTAGGTCATTATTAATTTTTTTTTCTTTTGAACAAAGAAAAATATTTGTAAAATTAAAGAATTTGTTAATATGGAATAAAATTTTGAATTGGCTTGAATAATATGATGATTTAACTCATGCTCGACCTGTCACCTGTTCTACTATATACACAGTGTTTGTTACAAGAAAGTTTTGATTTTTAAAAAGTGAAAATAGATATAATTATTTGAATATAATAATCATTTAGTTGACATCATAACAAATAAAATATATTGTAGACATATTTTTTAAAATATTATTTTTCTATATTTGCAATAAAATATGTATAGGTGGCGGCATGAAGGAACAGGGAAGGGCCATTACCCCTCTCTGAATTTTTATGTTTAATTAATTATTCTTTTTCTCTAATGATTAAAAAAATACCTACAATTTATTCTTCACTAGTAACTTCAAATAATTAAACACTAGGAGAAGAAAAAACCACTATGAACGATATATTCTGTTCTCCTTTTATGTTCTGTTCATCTGTTTAAAAATTAAATTAATGTTTATGTAGGGTAGCGTTTCCCTGACAAAAAAAAAAAAAAAAAAAATAAATAAATAATAATAATAATAATAAAATGTCTGTAAAAACTTACCTTTGTATTTTTAATTATTTCATATTTGTTACATTTCTGTATTGATTCTCTAATAATATATTTAAAAATTTTCTTGCATGAGGATTTTGATCAAAAATTCTCAGTTTATCTTATTTCAACTTTATTCTTGATTTTAAAAAACATAGCCTAAGTGGAAGATCATGGGTACTTTGGTTCGTTTTTGCATTTTTCAATAATATATTATGCTGTGAATAAAGTTAATTTGTATTTTATTTTTAATAATATTATGTGTAGGTGTCTATATACTATATTCCCATCATTAAATTATCTATATTTCCTGCACTTTTCTGTTTTTCTAGCAGTCAGCATTACCTTTGAGGGTTTTTTTTTTTTTTTATGCTGTTTAAAAATATTTATTTATATCAGGGATTTCCAATCAGTGACATGTGGGCCGAATGCAACCCTCTGTAGCTATTTCTGCGACCATTTTGCATAAATTCGTTTATTCTATATTCAGAATTTTTTTCCAGAAAAGGAAAAAATTTTTAGAAAATTGAAGTGAAAACAAAACTTTTTAATACTTTAATAATGCACTTTTACTAATACATTTAAATAGTGTACTTTTCTGTTCATGTAAACTCTATATTATTTTATCTTACTACAAAATTTTTATTAGTTAATTTGTTTTTTACTCCAAAAACTGATTTTTAGCTATTGCAAAGGCTGATTTTGCTGCTCCAAATTTTGTTGTTGTTATAGCTCCAAAAACTACTGCAAATCTTTCTGAGTAAGTGTGACTACTGGTGCTGTCACCTCAAATCTCATAAAGCTGGATTATCATTATTTTTCCCGGACCCATCATATGTTTTGTTATGTTATTTCATTGTTTATGCTTTCACAATTTATATTTTTCATTTTATGCAGGTTCCTCATCCAGATTTGCCATTTCTTGGAGTTCATTTTACCCCTCGCATTGATGGATCTGTTTGGTTAGGTCCAAATGCTGTGCTGGCTTTTAAACGGGAAGGATATAAGTCATCTGATTTTAACCTATATGATTTCTTGAATTTTATGTCATATCAGTAAGTAAGATAAATAGTGCATATTTTCTTTCATTTGTTATTCAAAATTTGTATTTGTTGTTCAAAATTAATAAATTTGTGTTATTCATAACATAGTGTATATACATAATACAATAAATATTTTTTGGCAATATAGTATGAGACCCGTTATCCAAAATGCTCTGAAAACCAGAATGCAAAATGATAAATGAAACATTAAAGATGTATTTTACATCAAGTATGGGATACTGCAGACAGATATAGGCTACACTCATCAGTGGGTGATACAATTTGTGGTTATTTGCAATATTTGTTTATAATGTGAATGAGCCTGAAGTTGAAGACTTTATTTTTTTTTTCCAAATAAAAGGAAATTATTACAGATCAGCTGGACTAAGCTAAAGGACTTTCATGTTCAGAAGCTCAATTGCTGGATCAAGAGGCAGTAAAGATTGCCTAATTGCTGATGAAAATACTCCTGTAAGTCATCAGATGACTAGCAGTGAGATTTATGACATAATAACAAATGATATGCCTAATAGAAGTCATGATGATGACCAACAGAATGACATGGGTGAAAAAATTTCAAATGAGCTACTGATATTCAAGGCTGGAGTAGCACAGTTGAAGCCAGCCTTGAATATGATTTAATCCAGTTGGAAAAAATATCCGTTCCCTTCATTATGAGCTACTGATATTTTTCAGAGCTACTGATATTTTTCAACTGAACAACTGATTTGTGGAATGCAAAAAGAAGCTACTTTCATGAACAGAAAATCATGTCAGTACACAGGATATAGGAACAATTAGTGCTAGATGCATGCTATAAGCAACCAACCTTAATAAAATGTTCCAAAAATCCATATCAAAGGCTTCTGCTCTCAAGTCTTAAAATTAAATTTTATATGTTGATGTAATTTTTTTTAAATTTGAATTGTAATTTAGAATGTTGTTTATTTTGTGTAAATAAGGTATTAAATTAACAAATTTGTAATATATGTATTTACATATATTATTCATATTTTATACCATTTTGTACAATACTTAATACTTATAGTAAAATGTTCCGAATTACGGAAAAACCCCTTATCCAGAATATCTCAGGTCCCAAGCATTCTGGATGACAGTTCCTATATGATACTGATCGCTTTTGTGCATGCCCTAAATTTTTTTTGGGCAACTTTAAAAAGATTAGTATCATGATCTGTGATCCACAGAAAATAATTTTGTTTAATATGAAATTTAGTAAATTTGCTCCACTTTAATAACTTCTATTGATAATTGAGATTTTTATTAAAAAGTTCATTAGTTGTGGAGTAATTAATGGACTACAATTTTTCAGGATGCAGTCCTTCCACATACTTCCTGCAATCACTTCTCCCACCGTGGGAGATGATGAAATCAGAATTACACACAGGCCGATAAGTATAACTATCTGATACTTTTGATTTCTTTATAGCAGGCCGTTTTGTTTCATATCCATATCTGAAACATTGTTTATGAGCCCACTTATGATCCATTACAATACATTATATTTCGAACCAAAAATAATGAAAATAAAACTGACACAATTTCTTGAACAAAACAAAAGTTCACCTTTCCCAAAACAAGTATTGCTACAAAAAAAAAAAAAATGTTAGAACTGTGGCTGTTATGTTTCTGGGAATAATGTCATTCAACAGCCACCCTTTTTCCATTGGCTGAAATGTAATGCATGTCATTTAAATAGAAGGGAGATTTCTCTCTATTGAAAAGAAATTTGTGAAAGGGAAAAACTTCAAAATAGGGAATTGCAGAAATGTTTTCTGGAAACAACAAGGTGAATACAGTCGAACTTGGATAATTCAAAGTGCAAGGGACCACTGCAAAACTTCGAATTATCCAAAATAATTTATTTTTATGTTGTAAAATAATCCATCGCAACAAAAATTGCGAAAAAAATCATGTTTATTAATTTTAAATAAAAAAACTACAGCTTTTTAAAATATTGAAATATTTTCTTTAGAGAGCTTACTTGATTTTTTTAAACAAAATTTTCTAGGATATCTACAGCTCGAAACACAGCTTCACTCACGTTAGATTGTCCTTCTACATAACGATGATATTCCGCTAGATGAAAGACTGTCTCACTTGATGTTGGAATCGGCCTTTGTTCTTCTACCTCATCTTCAATATCTGTATCATCTTGTGTTGCAATGTTCTTATTGTTTAGAACTTCGGAGAGAATATCTATTTCAGATAGCTCTCCACAAATGTCTATGTTTTTATCAATGTCGACATAATCATCAAGTGGTATACTGTCTTCCCATGCAACTGGGGGAGGTAACTAAAAGCTTGCTTGGGACAGTGTTCCTGATGAATCCTGCTTTCCGGAAACAATTTGCTATTGTTTTTTGGCTCACTTTGGACCATGCATTTAAACACATTCTTGATGCAGTCATGGGTAATGGGAAGATTCAGAAAAGAGGTGTTGAACGACTAGGCATCTGTAGAAATGCTTCAGATTTTTAATGATGCCTTGATCCATTGGTTGCACCACTGAGGTCATGTTTGGCAGAAAATATTCAACCGTGACATTTTCCATAGCGGGTATCGATTTATGAGGCGTGCAGTTATCAATAAACAAGATTATTTTTCTGTTTTTTTCTTTGGTACGTACGATTGAGATCTAGCAGCCGTTCTTCAAAAAGATTCACCATCATCCATGATTTCGTGTTAGAATACCATAGTTCCATAGGCTTTGTTTTGACATTATTAAAGCACCTTGGATTTCTTGATTTTCCAGTCATCAGTAAAGGTAACTTCTTAGTGCCACCCATGTTTGCTCCCACAAGTAGGGGCCGTTCATGTTTGCTCCCACAAGTAAGGTTATTTGGTCTTTACTCAGTTTCCTCCACTAAATTTTTCACCTTTAAAATCCAAAGTCTTTGCAGGGGTACATTTGAAAAAAAGTCCAGTTTCGTCGACATTAAAAATGTCTGTCCTGTGTATGCCCAATGATTTGAACAACTTTTTCTTTTCACTCATATACTGCATGTAGGTCCATACTTGAACTTTCACCACACACAGACATAAAGGGAATTTCATTTCTTTCCTTAAATCCGTCCAGCCATCCGGAGCTTCCTTTGAAGTTGTTGTTTCCTAAGCTGACAGCAAATTCTTCCGCTTTTGCACGAACAACAGTTCCACTGAGAGGGATGTTTTTTTGTCCGGCCCTTGCTTAAACCACTTCAAGACACACTCGCCCACATCAGGATTATCAGGTTCTCTAGGTCGTTTGCGATTTGGATTAGATTTCAAATTTTTTTCTTTATTTTACAAAAAAAGGTCGAAAGAGTGTTGGGTGCTATTCCATACTCTTTTGCGATTATGCATTTCTTCTTCACACCCTTTCTATCTCACGAATCACAGCAATTTTTTTTCATTGAAAGATAAGGTTTTTTACGAGACACGGAGCTTACTCAACGACATGCTTGCACTGAACTCTAACAACAAAAACTGAAAGCACAATGAAGAAAACTCAAGCGACTACAGTCCTGGTTTCGAAGGAATTGCAACGCGTGTCATCTATGATTTATCGCATTGGCGTGAGTACCGTGTGTCACTTACAAGGGAAAGGGCGGGGACCACCCGTATCCAAGGGCAAGTACGGGTGATCTACGTTCCTCCTCCCTTTATCCCTACTTTGTTTCCTAGAACAGATAAAATATTCTCCCACCCCCTTTCTCTTCCCTAAATAGTTTTACACAATAGCTGCAAATAACCGGGCCACTTTTCAAATAACTGCATTAAAACTAGATTTTGTCATTTATGAAAGGGTAAAAACTTCGAATTAAAGAAGTTGGACTTCGAAATTTCCACAATAGCTGAAAATAACCCGGCCACTTTTCAAATAAACTGCATTGAAACTAGATTTTGTCATTTTTGAAAGGGTAAAAACTTCGAATTAAAGAAGTTGGACTTCGAATTAACCAAGATTTTTTAGCATTAACTGAATACAAGTTTCAAGGGACTGACAAAAAACTTCGAATTATCCAAGTTCGACTGTATATGTTTTTTCAGATTTTCCATGTAATTGGAAACTGGGAAAAACTTGGCAATCCTGCTTTATGCATTAAATATATATATGTAAAGGACAAGTTTATTATGTTTTCCTTAATGTTATGTATGTTTTAAACTATACAGGACTCACGTTTCCCCTAAAATTCTTAAATATTATTTTACCCCTTAAAATTATACCAAAATTTCCATTTTGTTTCTAAACATTTTTATCGCACAAACTCGATAAATATCAAATTATATTGAGATCGCCAGAACAGGCCACTTTCCTTCTCTTTGATCCGTTGAAAATAACTCTCATTTCCAGTGCTGGTATTTTTCTTCTGATCACAGTTAAACTTAACGTAGTTCATCCTACCTCTCGCTTTAGGATGTTCATTTTTTTGTGCATTTATTCTGGTTAAGACTAATCATATGGGAATCGCTGTCACTTGTAGCTTCTGATTGTTTTATTATGCATCTGTGTTCAGTTCGTCTTGTTAGGTTGGTTTTGTTATTTTTGCCACCTTGTGCTCTTTTTATATTAATGTTTTGCTCAATTTAGATTTGTCTGTATTCAAATTATAACACATGCCTAATAAGAAAGGGAACAGAAAAAATTGATGAAAGCTACAATAGCTCAAAACACTGTATAAATTACCTTTGCTCAAATTTTAATATCTGAAAGAACTAAGCAGTTACAGAAATTAGAAACAGAACTGTCTGTTTTTGAAATTGGTGGCTGAAAAGTGATTTTTTTTCCCCCATCAATTTCTATATCATTAAATTGTTTGATTTTGAAATGTAATAGCATGCCTACATCTTCTTTTTTCTTTTTTTTCTTCTCAAAAATAAGTGATAATTGAAAATGTAAAATTCAAATTGTTTTTAATAGAAGGTGATAAATTTTTTCTATAATAATTGAGATGATAGAAAATAAAAGTTTTAATGTCATTGTTGTCAAGTGCGGAAATAATTTATTTATTTTATTCGATATATTTCTGCATATTGCATATCATTATAATTTAATGAGTTTAAAATAAAAAATCTTGGTATTTAAGGAGGTGTCTAAAATAGGATGAAGTAAATTATTTTAAGTTATAACTAAAGCTAAAGTTTTGACTGAATGGTGTTAATATGAAATAATTAGAATGTTTTTTTCCAAACTTCAAGTTGTTTTTATCACTATTAGTAAATGTTTTATGGGATGTTCAATTTAATCTTGTAGGATCAAATTAAAGTTAATTTTATTTGTTTATAAAGGTATATAGACCCTTTATTATGTTTTATGTGGATATATTTTTTGAAAATATGAAATATTTTAACTTATATTATTTGGATTAAGAACTAATCAATTATTGGATTCGTAATATGTTTTGATTGCTAGAATTTGATCAAAATAGTTAAACAATGTTTATACTTAATCTATTTATTTGCTCAAAGCTTATTTCCTGTTCTTACATGTTTCAGTTGTGTACATAATATGTATTATATTTCCAGTTTTATGAGTTAATTGAAGACCTGAGTGGAAGAAGATGTTATGTAATAAAAATTAGAATTAAAAAAAATTGAAGTGAAGGGGTTTTGCTGTAATTTAGTTATTTAATTCCTTCTTAGTAGCCTATGCTTGAGTGTTAATAGGTGATACTAAACTCTCCTACAAAAGAATATTAATATTTATTATTAGAAATTATTTTCACCATTTAAATTATTAAATATAAAAATATTAAAAGATACTGTCTCATATCTTCAATACCAACAAGGGAACTACTTTTGATGCTCGCACCTAGCATCGAGACCTGGTGTATTTTGTAGCTCTATACATAAAAGTTGGAGAACCGAAAACATTTCTTTGTTAAAATCATATTTTATATACTTTTTTATTTTTTTTATTATTACATTTTTGTTTATTTCAAGCCAAAAGTGAGTTAAGTTGCCAACTATGGCGCTACAATTTTTCTGCCCACATTAACCGGGGAGTAAACGTACATTACAGAATTATATCAGATTGCGATTTGTTTGACTTTGACAATTGATAGCATACAAAACAAGAATTAGGGTTTTTCTTTTTTCTATGCAGACGATAAATATATAAATAGTAAATATATTTCTATAAAAGCTTTCAAGATCATTGAAAACTATTTTTTAGTGAAATACAAAACAAGCAAACTATTTTCTTTTGAAATCGAATGCAATAAAGTTTCGGATGTTTGAAATGAAATGTTGCTATATTAAATGGTCCTTTGGCAAAAGTAATCATAAAGTAAATTAATATTTTTACACAATTTAGAAAAATTACTGTAGCTAATTAGGTCGGACATTGTAATTTCTACTGAAGTCCAAACCACTCCTCAGTCCTCACACAAGTCAAACAGCTATGACATTTGGCTAGGGTTACTGGAAAGCTCTACTTCTGAAAAAAAAAAAATGCCAAAAATGTGACTATAATGTTGCAATTTTTCAAAATCAAATTTATGGGTTTTTGAAGGAATTTTTGAACTTTTTTCAATATTTTATACTTATTATTAACTAATTTTTATTTTTAAATGCTTTTCTTTAAAAACCTTCAATGTTAATCGTCCAATAAGTGGTCTCGAAAATTGCATTTTCTGAAAGTTATGCTGCTGTAAAATCAAGAAATATTATTTTAACAGAAAAATTTTATCTATTCTCAAACTTCGTAATTTAGGGCTTTAAAATGCACCAGGTCTCGATGCTGGGTGCGAGCAGCACCAAAAGTGATTCCCTTGTAAGTAGAATTTCAGTATTACCATATGATATAATATTCCATAATGCTTTCATCCATAAATTGTTACATACTTGTAAAGCTAAAAAAATCTTTTATTACCTCTAAAATTTTCCTAACATTCTACCCTAAAATTCTTTAAAATCCTACTGCTAGCCCTAAACATAATAAAAAACAGGCTATCTAGTTACCTGGAAATCTCAGGGAAATTTTTATGGATTGGAAAACCCAAAGAAATTTGAAATTTCTCAGAAAAAGTCAGAGAAATTTGAAACTTCTGAGAAATTTATTTTATTTATTTTTTCTTATCAAAATTAAGGATTTAAAATTGCATAGCCAGGAAAATCTAGCTTTGCTCTTCATAAGACTACATTCTACTGTAGAGAATATTTCAACCTCTTATGCAATTCCTTTTGAATAAAATAAATTGTGAAAGTTCCACTCTCAAGTTAACAACTTTTAAGTTTTTTGTACATAACATCGCAAATCCTCGATATCTTGAAATTTTTTTTATAGGTATGGTAAACCTAGAAAAGTTAGGGAAGTATGTAGCTGAGCTGAACTAGACACCATGTAAAAATCTGTACCATAATTCCTAGTTGTTTTTGCATTGCTGATTCATCTGTTAGAACTTTCTTTCCTAAAATCATATTTGTGTATCAGAAGTCTTACTAAAAGTTTTAATAAGTTTTTTCTTTTGATTCAGGGGATTAAGAAAATTGATGAAAGAAAATTTTACCTATGGTATTTATGAAATGTACAAAGGAATCAATGTACATGCACAAATACAAAGTCTTAAAAAATATGTTCCTGAATTGAAAAGCTCTCATGTAGAAAGGTAAAGATTTCAATTTTATTTAGTTGATGTCATAATTATTGAAATATATATATATATATTTTTTTTTTTTTTTTTTTCAAAATTGATGATAAATTACTGCATGAAGCACCACATATCTAATGCAATAAAAGTAATGTAATATATATATATATATATATATATATGCACATATATTGTTAAGATGAATGTTTCTTATTATGGGGCATTCCACTGAGTGTTAAAAATTTCCATTTTTTGGTATGTGCACCATTTTTTATTTTTGCCATGCTTTAGGAAAATGTTGTCGAAAATTCGGCCAGACCGAAACTCGACCAAAACTATCTGTATCCATAAATCTCGTTTCTTCCTTTGGAAACTTTCAACGATACTTATTGATTTGAGCTGTATCGGCTCAAATGAGACACACTTTATTTATTGCTATGAACTTCACTGTTTATAATTATCAGTCATGACTGACTCAAGACGTGAGTGCAAATTATAAAGCAAGAAATGTATATATGACACAAATTTTGAAAATGCTTTTCACGTGCTCAATCAAAGCTACAGACTTAACAGTAATAGAATATTTTTAGTTTGAAATCGCAGAAGTGTTTTGAATACTCTTTGAAAAAGTTCTAACATAACAGATGATCATTTACAAAAATCATTATAAAAGATAAATCGAGGTATGCATTAGGGAGGAGTGAAAAAACTGAAAATCGGAAAATCGAAATGTAATACCGCAAAAAAGTTGTGCATGGTCCTCAGTAATAAAACTGCGCAGTTTTTTCAAAATCAAATTTTATCTTCCGGTGCCCTCAATTTTCGTCAAAAATGCATTGTAGAAGTTATAAATAAAAATAAAAATAAAAATAGAAAATAAAAATTTCATACCATGAAAAAGTTGTGTATGGTGCGCAGTAATATGCGTGCACAGTTTTTTCAAAATCAAGTTTCATCTTCCTGTGCCCCAGGTCCCCCCAATTTTTGCAAAATTTGTGAAAAATGCCTTGTACAACTTATAAATCGGAGTAACCATAAAGTAGGTGTAGCGCGACTCTGGGATATGTAAATTGGAGCAAACATTCAATTGAAAAATTCAAATTGAACCAAGATAAATCCAATTCACACCTCCCAGAATCACACTATGGCCCTTAAAAGTATAGTGGCAAAGTAATACGTGATGTAATTAAGTTAAACTAAATCTGAAAAGGAAATTCTTTTAACGTAAATAAGGAACATTATTATTACTCACCCCATATAACTGATAATGACACAGAAAATAAAGATAAGCAAAATGATCAAACCATAATTCACATCAAACACATTTATTTAACACTGTTATTATATCAATACCGGATCCGGGAATAAATATATATATTTTAATCAAAATCATAAAATGTTATATTATAGCATAATGAAGTATAAATATATTGAAGAAAATTTATATTTTATCTTCTTCTACTGATTTAAATTTTATTTTTAGCAAGTCTATTTTAAACGCGTTGGCTAATGTTCCTTTTAAGTAAGATAGTAATTTTTTTAACAAAGTATCTAAAGTAAAGACAGGAGTAGTATGCACTGTTATCGTAATGGCAGGCGTCAGATGAAAGTTCGTAATGAACGAATATATGCAGTTGAATATTTGAAGCTCATAATATCTACGAAGGATTATTAAGAAATTCGAAACATAGGGTAAATATATTAAAGATCCATGCGATCTGAAATTCACAGTAGTATTATCTGAATTGAGATTTCTTTATTCCAGAGAATTTATCAATCGTCAACGAACATCTGAAGGTGATTATCTCACAAAGGATGCGATCAAAAGTTGAGTGAAGTAATGCAGTGATTATAAGCTATTTAAACTTCTTGCGGATCTTTCACTGTATGGAATAATCTCTGAGATTCGGAATGAAAAGCCATTCTGGAATACTTTTCGACTAATCCTTATAACTGAAATTCCTTCAAATATCACGTTATTAATTGGAAATGGCTATTGCTGACTGTAGATGCCCACCGGGCCAAAGACCCAGCGGCAAAAAGGATTATAGACGCTGATCCAAAAGTCGGTCTTGTATCTTCCGATAAAATTCTAAAACTGACTCTTTTTTGAAAAGCCTGCGGAAAATTGGAGTATGCTTTCAGCGAAAACAGCCAATAAGAATGCTCTAAAAGACGATCCATCGAATCCAAGAGGACGATCTATAGAACGTGAACAGGGGGAAAATGTTTTAGTGGCAGAATAATCACCGTGGAATGGCAACACTCTCATGAGTGGGAAAGAAGGAATGTTCGCATCGTGGGAGTTCTTGTGACGTCAAAAGGAATTTCCTGCCTGTTCTGAGATAAGAGACAAATACTTCTTAAAAGTTGCTTCTTTTGGGGTACGAAGTGAATGCAAGGCAATTAAAATTAAAGAAAAGTCTAGGAGTTATAATTTCATTTCTCTGTTAAACTATTTTATCAATTATTATGAAATTTTACCAGAGGAATGGGAAAAAATAGTGGAATATAATAAATGTAATTTTAAATGGAATAATTAAGAATAAAGATTTAGGATTTAATATTTAAAACTTAATAAAAATTTGCTGTCAAATTGAAAAATGGTAAATGGAAGTAGTTTATTAAAATTAACAAAATATACTAAATTAAATTTATGTAAATTTAAGAAGGGGTAATGTTATGTAAAGCTTTTACAACATAACAGTTGGAAAATAAAAATATCATACCACAGAAAAGTTGTGTATTGTACGTAGTAATATACCTGCACAGTTTTTTCGAAACCACATAATATTTTCCAGGGACCCGATCGATCGAAATTTTGAAAAAAATGCCGTAAATTCCCTTTTATCTGTTGTACATGTATAATAGGATGCAGCACGCAATAAGCAAGAGGGCAGTAAAAACATTTTATCTGTGATACACATACAATTAAAGTTCAAGAATGAAAAACAAACATTTAAGTCTGTTAAAAGTGTTCAAAATTTTTAAAGTTCAATTAAATCAGTTTGTGCTCTTCAAAACAAAAATCTAAATATTTGAAATGTTTCGGCTTGATGTTTATTGTTGGTGCTGTTGGAGTTTTGTAATCTTAAAATCTGACTTGGCCTCAAAATATGGCATAAAGGATCTTATGAATCAATCCATGTTGCTTGCAACACAAACTGTCGCGGCAGCTACTCTGACACACCTTTCTACACTTTGACTGAGGCATGGAAGCAAACGAAATGAAATCTTCACTATCATGTTTGTCAATGTATATCTTTAAATCATCGTATGAAAGATTAGTTAAAATAGGTGGTTCTGTAACCTCTACCTTATCCTATAGGTGAAAATTGGTGGTCGCCACTCGCCATGTGGCGATTAAAGTTGTAAAAGTGGCGATTAAAAAATCGGCCATCGATCGCCACCCTAGTCGCCACTCGTCAAGTGGTGATAAAAAATCTGTTATCAATCGCCAAGTGAAATATAGCTTTTTTCATAGAAATATGTGTCTCTACTTTGATTACATCTAATTAGAAAACTGATTAGTTCTTTTTTCTACCAGATGCAAGCAGATTACAGTGATTTAGATGTATTTTCAATATTTCGGCTTTTTGCCATTGCCCTTCAGTTGTATTATTTTTTCAAGAAATACAGTTCTATTCTGCAAAATATATTCATCAGCTTTGATTGCACATGCATTTCACGCGTATTTTAAGAACATTGCAGTATTTTCAATATTTCCACTCCTGCTACATGCTCACCAGTTAGATTATTTTTCTTCAAGAGATATTGTTTAATCCTGCGAAGTACACTCACCAGCTTAGATTTCAGCTGTATGTAATGTGTGTAGTATGTTAATAACACATTTACTTATTAAATAAAATCCAAATAACATTTTATTGGGTTTTATTTGATTATTTTTTTATTGTATACACCTAACTGTTGGAATTTTGATTTAGTTATTTTTTATATAAAGAAAGTAATAGTAATTTGATTGATAATAGTGTTTATGAACATATACAAATAATCTAAAAATATATTCTAAAAAAATCAATATGATAACAGATTTTGTAGTTTTAAAGTAATTTTCTTGAATTTTGACTGCTTCCCTATTCTTATCATGAATAGTTGGCTGGTATAAAACTGACTTATAGAAAAATATGTATATATACAACAATTATAGTTTATGTAGATGTCAAGAAAATTTGAAACATTATAGTGGCCATTAACTTTAAAAAGTGGCCACTAATGAAACTGAGTCTACCGGCCACTGGCTACTAACTCAATTTCCCAGTTTTCACCTATACCTTATCCCACTGAATCAGATCAATATAATCTGCTGCGCTAAAATTGATCACTAGAACTTGGAACTACCTGACTTCTCCACTAGTGTTCGCGATTTGCGCTTTAAGAATTCTACGAAATCCTAGTTCGCGGATGTGTTTCCAATCATCAGTTACCATGGCAATCAGCAGGTTTTCAGAATGGACAAAAATGGCATTGCGCTGGATTACTGGGTCAATTACAACTTTAACTGCCTGGGGCATATCCCTAGAAAAATAAACAATTTTCCAAAGGTGGCTTGCACTTAATTGCAAACCATACATATGCATACACCTCGACTACAAGCTTCGTCAATATCTTCAGATTTAACATTGTATCCGGAATCCCCACATAGTCTCAAAATTCTGCTATCAGTGGTGACCCATCTGCTATGTGAAAGTCTACCAGGAAATCTATTTGCACAGTCTCCCGAACAACTGCCTTTCTTAATAGATAGGATCATTTCCTTCAGGTATTTTTGATCGGTACTGAGATCATCAGTAACTGTTTCGAGATTAGAATTAATGTTGATAATCTTGAAAGAAACGATGGGAAGAGATTCACATTTGTCCAACATTTTCCAATCAGCTCAGTATAACTGTATGATACCCTACTGCATGCATCTAGCACAAACTGATTTAACAGAACTTTAAATTTTTTGAACACTTTTAACAGATTTAAATGTTTGTTTTCATTCTTGAGCATTAATTGTTTGTGTACTTTTCGCCGGTAAAATGTTTGCATTGCACTCTTGTTTCTTGTGTGATGCATTATATTGTACATTTACAGCAGATAAAAGGAAGTTTGCGGATTTTTTTAAAAATTTCGAATGACTGAGGCCCTGGAAGACATTACGTAATTTCGAAAAAACTGGGCAGGCATATTACTACGTACCATACACAACTTTTCTGCGGTATAGTATTTTTATTTTCCAACTTTATGTTTATTTTGATTTGTAAGTTGTACAAGGCATTTTCAACGAATTTTGCAAAATTTGGCAGGACAGGGGGCACCGGAAGATAAAACTTGATTTAAAAAAAAAACTGTACCGACATGTTACTACGTACCATACACAACTTTTCTGCAGTATGACATTTTTATTTTCCAACTTTATCTTTATTTCAATTTATAACTTGTATAAGGCATTTTTGAGAAGTTTGGCAAAAATTGGGGGCCCCTGGGGCACTGGAAGATAAAATTTGATTTTGAAAAAATTGTGCAGTTTTATTACTGAGAACCATACCCAACTTTTGCATGGTATTACATTTTGATTTTCCGATTTTCGATTTTTTCACTCCACCCTAGTATGCATACTTAAAGATTTTTTAATTGGATAAATTCGTATAATTAGAAAATCATTCTGTGCTGTTGATGAATTAATTACATTTTATTTCATATGAAATTTAAAAGATTTGGTCAGAGGCACACAGACACAATTGGACCACACGTATGATTACACATATAATTAATTAATAATTATGTATATTTATGAATATATTGATTACTTAAAAAAAAACTTTTGGGGATGTTTTTGTTTTCGGCTGAAAATATTAAGATTACCAAATTTCGGTTTCGTTTTTGGTCTTAAAAAGCTGTTACGGTCGATCCTTAATTAAAACAAATTCAAAAAGATATGAAATCTATAGCGATGGGTGATTTTCAATAATCTATAGTCAAAAGCAATCACCATAATAAAAAATAACGACTGAGACAATTATCGATTCATTCTCATATTCCACAATCGAGATATTGTACAATTGATTGTTTCACTGAAAAGCTAAAATCAGCAATTGCAAAATTTTCCAATTATCCTAATAGGAAATTTTATCATAGTGATGAATGATAGCTTGATAATTTTGCAATCTCAATAATTTGCTGTTGATTGAGGTTTGAGGGAAAATAGTGATGAGCGATTTTCTGATGTTAGAAGTGAAAATATGTTATGACAAGACTGTCGTACAGTCCATTGTTTCTCATTAATAGGAGCTGATAAGAAACAAAGTGAAATTGTCTTTGCATCACGGCAGCCGATTTTCTTTCATTAGACTCGGGACGGGACATACTCTTGCTTACTTTTTTTCAGCAGACTCGTGCCAGCTGGGTCTCCTTCTCTCTTCTTTTTTTTTTTTTTTTTTTTTTTTTTGGTAAATAATAGTAATATTGAACTTTTGTTAATTGAATCTTTAGAAATTTATTTTTGATTAAAAAATTTTAAAGAATATTTTTATATATATTAAAGGAGAATATTTTATATTAAATTAAAAAAATGTTTTTTTTTTTAATCAAGCTTCAAATTTGTGATATTTTTTAAACATATTTTTCTTTTTTTCTAAACTACATTATTTATCTATTTTTACCCAGTCTTTATTTGAGTGCAATTATCTAAAATTGATGATTAATTTTCTGCTTCGACATTGAATGACTTATGAACATATAATCTGAAAAAGGAAACTTTAACATTTCCACATAAATATGTAAGTAATATTATTTTAATAGAATTTTGATCATAGATAATGTTGGAAAATCTTTTTTCATCAAAAATGAGTTAGACCACTTCGGGTTAGTCTAGTCTTGTTTTCATTGATTTTTTATTGTGCCGGGAATTGGGAAAAAATAAACAGACTGCCTTTAGCCATGGTAGCTTTCATCCAGGACGGGCTGAGCCCAGACATGAAAATTTGGTAGTGGGTTCTACATGGAATTTAACAGGGCAATAGTGACCAAACTATACTTTTGAATGAGCGCCCATTTGGTGAATATGTTGCCGGTCACTGTCACAAGAATTGTACATATTTTTGAGGAAATCAGCCAATAAGTTTGGTATCTAAACCTTTTTTTTTTTCAATCATTCTGTGACTATAACTGTGATAACCATTTCTCTTATATCTCATTTAAATATTTTTATTGCTCACGTTCATCTTATGTCAACGCAACAACCATCTTTCACCAGAACATGGCTTAATTTAGTACTTCTTTTTCTTTTTTTCACTCACAAAAAATTTTTTTTTACTTTGTTTCTGTAAGGATATTTTTTTTAACTAAATAAAAGTGTATGGAATTTTATGCGTTAATTTTTATTGAAGAAGAAAGAAAAAATATCTACATTATAAAAAAATATACTTATATAATAATTCTATACTACTAACTTCTAACTTTCTACTTACTTCTAACTATAATAATTCTTACACACTTGAAACTAATTGTTGCCATGATTGCTCATGTTTGAAGCCAACTTCGGCTGTGAACCCAATTATGAAAGATTAGCTCTATAATGGAAGTATAGTAGAATAAATTGAATATGTTGCATTACATATATTTTTAGTTACTGTCGGGTTACTGTGTACCTGAATGCAAAGTACATAAAGTGTTCAGAAAGTCGAGTAGAGTCATTCCAGATTTTTTATATGTGTTATTACTACTTCCACACATGTACAGAAAAGAAAAACAGGCTGTTATCACTTTTCCTTCCAGAATTATAACAGTTTAAATTTTGAAAATTTTTCAATAATCAGTATTTTTGACAGCTTGTAACTCATAAGAGGGAAGTAGCATTCATATCTGATCTTGCCAAAAAGAACCTCTCTATATACTGTTTATACTCTGTAAGTCGTTTTCAGTTATTCAACTGGTCTATGAGATATTGAGTCTTGAAATTGAAGAAAACACAACCAGCCACAAACAAGTCTTTGAAGACATTTTACCAGCCTGTGGCCAACTGCCACACATCCCCGGAACATAGTAGATGTAGGTTATTAACGTGGAAAAGCAAGTTCCTCTTCTAGTAGCAAAAAGAGAAAAATAAGGGGTTGGGGGAGCTACCAAAATACTGTAAAAAATAAGCTCATGGAATTAGGAAAAAATATGAAAAAAGATTGCTTAGAATTTTTTTTTAAACATTATTGTAATAAGTTTAAAATATATTTATAATGAATTTTACTGATTTTTTGGCAGAAATATATATATATGCATATTTTTTAAAAATAAGAGTAATTAAAGGATAGATTCAAGTAAAAGGTGGTGAAAGGGGAGAAAGAGTGGTTGCATGGTGCTATAAATTCAATGTAGCGTTGTTAAGCTTCTAAATTTATTGGCGACCTGGCAAGAACTTGATTTGGATGACAAAAGGACCATTGCAGAGTCTAAAGTTCTCGTCAAAGAGAAATCTTGCATGGAAAAATGGCAGGTATCTGCAAGAACTTGATCTGGATAAAAACAGCCTTGAAAAGGACCTATTGCAGTATCTAAAGCTCTTGCCTCCACTACATCTGGATTCACACTGAACAGGCTAAAAAAAATCACCTCTTATATAGGCAACATACATTTGGGATGGATACCGTGGCAGAATTGTGGAGACACAGCAACAATGTCCCAGAATGGGAAAGGTCTTTTGCAGAAAAAAATGTTTCATTTGGGAAAAAAATATATTTTTGGGAGGGAGAAAAGGTCCATATAACAGAAAAAAGATCTGTATATGTTTTAATTCTGCAGAACAATGTTGGTAAGAGGTGACAGTCTTCTGCGTTTCGGGGAATTTTCATCCCTGCACCCACCGAAATTTTTGTTTCTCCCCCCCCCCCCCCCCAAACATTAAAGTTCAAAATCTTTAAAATTGTTAAGCTCTAAGTTTTGTCCAGCTTTTTAATATTGTTTTGCTCTAGTTGTTTTAGTTGTTACTTTGAAATACTAATACATAAATAATGAATTACCTACATTTCCCACCTCACTGAAATTTCCGATTATAACACCTTCCCACCCCCACCCCTATCACATTGTTTAAAATCTTTAACACTCTAAAAAAACTGTACTTTGAAGTAACAATAAATAAATGATTAATCATCTGCCTCCTTCCAAAAAGTTTAGTTTCTCTCTCTTTGCCCTCCTCTAGCATTAACCCTTAACTGCTGTGTCAAAAACTGATGTATAGATACTGTGAGCAGTCTCTGAGACTGCTTGATCAAAGGATGAATAAAAGGCTCAATTAACTCATTAGATAATGTTTCTGTAGTAAACTTTATGTAAAGGACTATTATAATTAAAATTCACTTATTCAAAATTCTCTAGTGATAGTACTAAGGCTCCAAATGAAACAAAATTTTACAAGTATTAGGTAGATTTCGTATGAAATACTACCTATTGGGATCGTTCCTACGTTGGAATTTTTTGAAAAATTTTGCAGATCTACACCGATCATGACCCCTAGAACCCAAAACCACCCTCAGTAAAAAACTTTATATATATATATATATATATGTTTATATATCACTTTCTTCTGGACACGATAACTTTCGTAATTCTGCACCAATCTCTTCCAAACTGATACATAAAATCAATGGGCATAAAATCTCGGTCAAGTTCATTAATGGGCAAAATCGGACCAAGGGGATGGAAATAGGGAGGGGTTTTGTGAAAACCGAAAACCCCCCATAACTTCTTAATTTTTGTACATATCAAATCAGTTAAAAGTTTTTATTATTTCTAAAAATAGGGCTAAAATTTTATGTATCACAGATTTTTGGTAAAGTTAAAAATGGACTCAAGGGGAGCAAAAAATAGGGTTTTTGGGAGAAAAAAATTCATAACTCCGTCAATTCTCATGATATCAAATCTCCTTAATATTATCTACAACTTTTATATTCACAAGTTTTTGATAGAACCAATTCGTACCGCAAAAAAAAAAAAAAAAAAAAAAAAAATAAATAAATAAATAAAAAATAAAAACAAAAACAAAAAAGGGGTTTGAAGAAGTAAAAAATCCTTAACTCTGTCAATTCAAAAGATATAAAATCCCCATGAATTTATCATATATCTTCTTAATATTGTCTACAACATCTATATAGACAAGTTTTGGATAGGACCAATTCTTACAGCAAAAACAAATTAAAAATACATAGCGGTTGAAGAAAAAAATCATCTAAGTAAGGGTGTATTCAAATCCAAACTGCTTATTTTCTGACTCATTTTACAATTCATTTTTACTCTCAAAGGCTTTCAATTGTTACGTTTTCTTACTCAGAAACTATATAATGTACCGTAATGGTCAATTTCTTGATAGCGGCAGAATATATTTTAAAAAATGCTGTTAAAGTGGGCATTTTGAACCGAATTTCCCGATGCGGATTGTGTTGGAAAAATCATTGAATTAAAGATGCACTCAAATCCAAACTGCTTATTTTCTGACTCATTTTTAAATTCATTTTTGCTCTCAAATGCATCCAATTGCTAGATTCTCTTATTCAGAAACTATATAATGTACAGTAATGATCGATTTTTTGGTAGAGGCAGAATATATTTCAAAAAATGTTGTCAAAGTGGGCATTTTGAACGGAATTTCCCGAAGCAATTGTGTTATCACTTTCTTCTGGACACGATAACTTCCGCAATTCTGTACAAATCTCTTCCAAACTGATACATAAAATCAAGGGACATAAAATCTCGGTCAAGTTCGCTAATGGGCAAAAGGGGATGGAAATAGGGAGGAGTTTTGTGAAAACCGAAAAAAACCCATAACTTCTTAATTTTTGTACATATCAAATCAGTTTAAAGTTTTTATTACTTCTAAAAATAATGCCAAAAATTCATGCATTACAGATTTTTGATAAAATTAAAAATAGGCTCAAAGGGCGCAAAAAATAGGGTTTTGGGGAGAAAAAAATTCCTTACTTCGTCAATTCTCAAGATATCAAATCTAATTAATTTTATTATACATCTCCTTAATATTATTTACAACTTTTATATTCACAAGTTTTTGATAGGACCAATTCGTACCGCAAAAAAAAAAATTAAAAACGAAAACAAAAACAAAAAGGGGGGTTGAAGAAGAAAAATTTTCATAACTCCATCAATTCACAAGCTATAAAATCTCCATGAATTTATCATATATCTTCTTAAAGATGTCTTCAACATTTATATAGACAAGTTTTTGATAGGGAAAATTCTTACAGCAAAAACAAATTAAAAATACATAGCGGTTGAAGAAAAAAATCATCTTATTAAGGGTGCATTCAAATCCAAACTGTCTATTTTCTTACTCATTTTTAAATTCATTTTTGCTCTCAAACGCATCCAATTGCTAGATTCTCTTATTCAGAAACTATATAATGTACAGTAATGATCGATTTTTTGATAGAGGCAGAATATATTTCAAAAAATGATGTCAAAGTGGACATTTTGAACAGAATTTCCCGAAGTGATTGTGTTAGAAACGAAAAATATTGCCCTACTGAGAAAATAATTGTTTACTAATCAAGTTTTAATTGATTGAAAGAAAAATAAAATCACAGGTCGCTTAAAAATCTTTTCAAAAATCACATCAGCATGTTTAATATTTTTTTTTTTTAATTAAAAATGAATCTGAAAATGCGCCAGAAAATTTCGAGTTGTTGAGCATGGAAAAATATTTTTTTTAATATCGCCTTAACATGATTCTGATAAAAGCAGCTATTTTATAAAAAGGAAATAAAAACTCGTCAAAAGCAGACAGATAAAACTGTTAAAGTGGATTTATATCTAATAATGACTTAGTTTTTGTTGGTGAAATTAGTATACTTAACTTAGAAATCTACCTCTGCCTGTAGGCCGGGCCGGCAGGGATTTTTCTATAATTAAATTGTGCAAATTGAAGAAAACAGCTGTCTGTGAGACTGCCAACAACAGTTAAGGATTTAAGTTGTTATTCTTTTAAATTCTCACGTTTTATTTTTTGTTTTTTATTATGTCCTTTTTTAATGCTGTTTTGCTTTAAAAATTTTATTTGTTGTTGCTTTGAAATACCAATACTTAAATATTCATCTAGATTGCCCCTTCACACCTGGAAAATTCCGATGACCTCCTTTTGCTCTATCATCACACAGTTTAAAATCTTTTAAAATCCATTCAATTAAAAAAACTAAACCTACCCTATTTATTACTTTGAAAAATAACAATAAATGAATGATCATTTACTTCCTCCACCTCCCCAAATTTTCACTTCTCTTCCTCCTAACACACGAATTTTCTAAGTATTATTTTTTTTTTTAATTAAGTTTCTTGTTCTATTTGTTACTTTTCATAAACAATAAAAAGTCCTTTTTTTTTTTTATTCTTCCCTGAAATGTCTATTTCTTATTGTCCCTCCCTGCAGTATGCAAAGTTAAAAATATTTATTTATTTATTTTTCCTTATTTATTTGTTGTCTTGCCTTAGTGACCCGGTTATCTCATTTGTTACTTCAAAGCAACAAAAAATAATCATTCTAAATTTCCCAAGGAAAATTGCTAAATATGACGCTGGGTGGTTTTAATCACAGTTTTTGATCCCCTCTAATTAAAAAGGTTTTTTAAACAGAAATTTTTTTCAAATGAATTTTAACTTCTTTTCTGTTACAGTTTTCCAAAAACAAAATATGAGAAAAATAAAAAATGGTGGGGCAACTCATGTTTGTCAAACGTCTTTTGAATGATCCAATGTCTATTTTGAAATTGTAAACTATTAAATCTATAGTGCTGCTATATTATGTTATGTTCTGTCAAATTTAATATAATTTTTTTACACATTTTGTTGAATATCTACAGAAATACTTGACAAATTCTCCCAGAACTTTGGGAATATAAAGAAAACGTTTGACCTCATTTTTTTCAGTGAAGGTTTGATCATGAAGGCAGAAGTCCAACAACAAATCGAAGAAAATAAAAATATTTTGTACTATCACCCTGTAAAATAAAAGCCTTGAAATGATCTGTAGCAACAGTATGTGACTATATGGATATTGTATAACATTTGTACTCATTTCAGTAAGAATAGCACATATATTCGTGGAAATATAAAGGTTTCTTAAAAAAATCAAATGTTTGTTTTTTATTGTATACAGGATTTTCAACCAAATTTAATGCCACTTTAAAAAAAATTGACAAAGTACAGTCGAATATAAATAATATTAAATATTGGATGAAATATTATAACTGTTCACATGCTAACAATATGAAATATTTTTCTCAAAAATATGAGGTTAAACATTTTTTTTTTTTTATATTCCTGATGTTGTAAAGGAAATTGTCAGGTACTTCTTTAGATATTCGATAAAACGTCCAAAAGTGCCTATTAAAAACTGGTTAAAACTTGGTTATGTGTCTATTAAAAACTTCTAGCTTTTGGCTGTCACAGTGAAATTAGGGAGTCTTATTTCCACCTTTAATGTGCTGTAAGGAATTATTAAATAGGACAAGTGGGAAAAAATAAGTCTTTATTTATTTATTTTTATCCATTAATTGGAGGGAAATATTTATGTTTGTGTATCTGATAGAATAGAAGAAATATTTGATTTCTAGATAGTTTTAAAAACAAAAATCATGTAACTAAAATTATATTTATCCTCTGTTACAAAATAGCTTTTTTAATTGCTTTTATTGCAAAAATGTTCTTATTTCTTATCTTATACCAAATTAACTACTAAAAATGTTATAATTCATCATTGGCTTAAAAAAAAAAAAAAAAAAAAAAAAAAAAAAAAAAAAAAAAAAAAGCAGTCTGAGCTAAATAATAATAATTAAAACATAACACATTAAATAATCAATCTTAATTTCTGTTTGATGCAAAAAATTAATCTTTTCCATTGTTATAAAAATAAAATTTACTTCAACTTACTGTAGGTAAAAGAAAGGGGTGGGGAGGCTTATTGGCAAATTTTATTTATGGGTTGGAGTGGTTAAGATTAATAAATATTTATAAAATTGCCTTCATGTTAAATACTTTCTGTTTATCTACAAGAACTTTCAGTTTATACAATAGATATCATAACCGATATTATTTTCAACAGTTGGAAGTAATAGGGACTAATGAAGAATCTTTGATAACTAACTGAAACTTAGTAGATCTGTTAGTTTGATACAAAATTAGTAGTTTTTAATTTTTATTAGGTGTGAGGAGCATACAGAAATGAATCAGTAATAGATTAGTAGAAAGAACACCAAAAGCTGGCAGTAACTCACAATTAAAATAATAAGACTTTGTAAAAGTCACTATATTATAATTATTTTAATTTTAATAGTAATAGATTCTTTTCCATAATGCAGTAATGATGCAACAATGGGGAAATTGTATCATTACTGTAGGATCCCGATCCATTGATGGGATCTTTTATTGTAATTGA
Source organism: Maratus speciosus (assembly GCA_963932465.1). Classification (NCBI taxonomy): domain Eukaryota; kingdom Metazoa; phylum Arthropoda; class Arachnida; order Araneae; family Salticidae; genus Maratus; species Maratus speciosus. Next base: position 343,610,611 of record OZ010788.1, read on the forward strand.
TAAATAATTTTCCAGTGATTGAAAGCAATAAGTAACTCTGTCTTTTAACAAAGAGCAGTCTATTTATTACCCTCCCCCCCAATATGCTATTTCTTTTGGGGAACAATTAAAGTGTCATCTCTAAAAAATAACATTTTGTTAAATAAGCCAGCCGTAAGATGAAGCAGATGGGTCATTGTACGCTTAAATACTGTTAATATCCCCTGCAATTTTTTTAACTTCTAAACATCACACATTTTCAATTTTTACACCATCATATAGGGGGGAAAAACACTTTTAAATGCAATTTGTTTGAAAACTGCATCTCAATTTATTTTTGAGATATTAATTTTTTTAAATTTTTAAATCTTTTTCTGTAATGGTGGCAACTGAAGTACTCCATTTCTGTAGAAAGTAAAGGAAAAATAGTAGATTACTATATCTTTTTATTGCCATTTTCTCATAATTTTTTTTTTTTTTTAAATGTAATTAAAATATTTGCTATGCCAAAAATATTGTCTGCTATAAAAAAGTGTATATGTGTGACTTTTTCCCTCCTCATTCACTTAATTCCTATCAAAAAGCTGAAAGAATGCAATTTTTTTTTATTATTATTTATTTTATTTTATGCTGTGTCTAATAACATTTTCTGAATTTTGAAAAAAATTATAAGTGAAGGATTTCTGATAAAACATGGAGCTATTTTAAACTATATTTAATTTTCAGTATTCATATTAATGTTACAGACGAATGAAGGCTTGAGAATCCTTAGATACCTGCTTTTTTTGTTGAGTTTCTTGAATGACGACATCGCTTGCTGGGCTTGTGTATTATTCCGCGACAGTGACGTCATATGCATACTTTTCTATAGATATTATTTATGACTGGATCGTAAATGTGGAATTCTTCAGTGGATGCAAATGACATCATTTTATATAAAATAAAAGCGTGTGTTTCAAGTCCAAAAGCTGAAATATGTTTTGTACTATCTACATTTATATATATACTAGCAAACCCTGCAGCTTTGCTTGCGTAATAGTTGAAATATGCCAAGTGATATTTATATGTCTAATTTTTATTAAAATAAATTATACTTTTAGGAATAACTCAAAAATTGCTATTTAAAACACAGTTTGACTAAACTTCATTATTACGCTGCATAAGGCAGAAATGAGACTTAAATTAATAAAAAGAAATAAAACTAAATAAATGATAATTTAGAAAATATTTTGAAACTTTTATGCTCAATTAATATGCTCATTTCAGTATACATTTGAAGTTTTGAATTTTTTAGAAAGCTTCTTCTTACATCTTAAAATTAACCATCATGCCAAATTCCAAGTCCCACCACCTCTCTCAACATAAAAGGCTATGTTGAAATAGGAACTGACACCATGAATTTGCCAACATTAATTTTTAAATTGGTTTGTTATTTCCTAATATTCAACAAAAACGTAATTTAAAAAGCTTTTAAAGGCCTTTTTTAGAATGTTTGTTGTTCCTGTAAACCCCAGGTGGTAGAATCATCGGCATAAAATATAGCCTGTATATGTATAGGATCAGAGACTGTTACCATTGATTTGCAGCTATTATTTTTATAATTGGTTTATATTCCCTGAAATTGCATAGTAATGGCAATTTAGGACTTTTTTAGAACACTTTTCACACCTCCCCTTTGCTTCACCCCTTTTTAATTCAAATTTATTTTCAACAGTCCTTCAAGGGTATTTATATTTTATAAGTAACTACCATGCCATATTTAAAGTTTTTAGCCTCTTCAGTATTGCAATTTAGAAAGTTTTTTGCTCCTGCAACCCTCTGGTGGTAGTGGCACAGACATGAAATATAGCTTATGTTTGAGCAGGTTCTATCACCAACAATTTGTCACCATTATTTTTTAAATCGGTTTGGTTTTTATAAGATTACATAAAAATTGTAATTTAGAATGCTTTTCGCTCATTTCATCCTTTTAAATTTGGAATTTTCCTTTGACTGTTCTTAGAAAGCAGTTGCATTTTGTAAGTAAATACCATGCCATATTTCAAAATGTTAGGCCCCTCAGTTGTGCAAAAAATGCAAATTAGAACATGTTTTGCTCTTGCAACCCCCAAGATGGTAGTAACAGCAACATAAAATATAGTCTATGTCGGAGCAGGGACTGTCACCATCAGTTTGCAACCATTACTTTTAAAAGAGGTTTATTATTTCCTGAGATTGAGTAGAAATTGCAATTTAGAATGCTTTTCATGCATTTTCACCCTTTTAAATTTCCAATTTTTTCGAAACTACACTTAAAGATAATTTATATCTAATAAATATGTACCTTGCCTAATTTCAAGTTGCTAGCCCCTACCGATCACAAAAATCGAAATTTAGAATGTTTTTTGCTCCTGCAACCTCCAGGTGATAGTGACACCAACATGAAATAGCGTCTATGTTAGAGCAGAGGCTGCCAGCATCAGTTCCTTACCATTACTTTTGAAATCAGTTTGATTCTGCCTGAGATTCCTCACAAATCGGCATTTAGAATGCTTTTTGTGCATTTTCACCCCTTTTAAATTTCAAATTTTTAAAGAAATGTTCTTAGAGATCATTTATATTTAATAAATATATACCATGCAAAATTTCATGAATCTAGGTCCTTCCATAATTCAAAAATCACATTTTTAGAACGTTTTTTGCTCTTGCATCTCCTCTGGGGGTAGTGGAAACAGACATAAAATATAGCCTATCTTGGAGCAAGAGATGTCACCATCATTTTTACACCATTATATTTGAAATTGGTTTGGTATTTCTTGAGATTGTGTAGAAACCACCATTTAGAACGCTTTTTGTGCAATTTCACTCATTTTAAATATCGAATTGTTTAAGAACTGTTCTTAGAAATCCTTTATATCTAATAAGTAACTAATATTTCAAATGTCATATTTCTAGGCCCTTCAGTAATGCAAAAATCACATTTTTAGAATGTTTTTTTTTTGCTCCTGCACCCTCTTTGGGGTAGTGGCACTGACCTAAAATATAGCCTATCTTGAAGCAATACTTGTCATCATCATTTTCACACCATTATTTTTTAAATCGGTTTGGTATTTCCTGACATTGTGTAGAAACCACCATTTAGAACACTTTTTGTGCATTTTCACCCCTTTTTAATTTCGAATTATTTAGAAAATGTTCTTAGACATCATTTATATCTTATAAGTAGCTAATAAACCAAAGTTCATATTTCTAGGCCCTTCAGTAACACAAAAATCGCATTTTTAGAACATTTTTTGCTCCTGCACCCATTTGTGGGGTAGTGGCACCGATAAAATATAGCCTTTGTTCTAAGTTGAACTAACATCATCATTTTGATACCATTACATTTGAAATCGGTTCGGTAGCTCCAGAGTTTACCTCTAACAAACACACAAACAATTTTTACATCTTTATAATATTAGTATAGATATATGCATTTCTTTTCATTGGATGCGACACTAAATTCTGAAAAAGCAGAATTCCTGTTTCCTAGTTGTGTTACATTTTGTCTATCTTCCAGGGGCCCTACTGGTGTTAGAGCTCAAGCCCTAAGTGCTGATGGTAAGCTCGTGGATGATTTTGTGTTTGATATGGGTAAAGGAGAGTTTGATGGAAAAGTCTTACATGTCAGAAATGCTCCCTCACCAGCTGCTACATCTTCCCTAGCTATTGCAAAAATGATTGTTAATGAACTTGAAAACAAATTTAAATGGATAATACCATAACATTTATACATTATAGTTTAAAAGTTTTTTTATTTTCCATCTCTGCTGCATAGTTTTTATTAAAATCATATTGTTGTGTAGGTATTCATATAAATTAAAATAAATTATTTTCATTATTTCTGCTGTGTGTCTATTATTTGTTTTTATACATATAAAAACATAGTTTTTCAGCATTTTAATTGCAAATTCTGATTTCTAACTGATATTGCTATACATTTATTTTCAGGTTTATTGTAAAAACATGCTTCCATTATTTTGTAAATTGATGCTCATGTGCTATATTTGGAGGCTAATAACAACTCACATTATTTTACTGAAATTTTGATATTTATAATGGACAATTAATATGCAATAGCTATTTATCTGCAAAATTCAAAGTTGAATTTAAAGAAAAAAAAAGAAAGAAAAGCATAAATAGGTAGAAAGGGAGGGTGTGTAGAAGTTGTTAGGAGTTTTTTTAACACAAAAACGAGGGCAAAAAGGGTAAATTTTTGTTTGTCTTTAATGTGTAATAAAATCTGTAAGGTAATAAGGATAATAATGGTATAAACAATTTAATAACATATCATTTAATATTTTTATTTAATTTGCTAATTAATTAATACAATTAAATATTTTTACATATTTAAATCTTTATAAATTAGATGGAATTCAGTGTAATACTTAGGAATTTAAGAATCAAATTAAAAATCTGATATCTAATTTTTTTTTTTTCTTAAGTAAAGTATTTTGTCAGCCATTAATATTTTTTTAATTATCAAAAGATTTTATATAACTTTTCTACTTCCATTTTATGTAATGAGTCTTAAAAATATGTAAATATTTACGTCTTTGGTACTAACTTATAATTATTTATCTGGTGAAACCAGTCTGTTAAAGATAAAAAAATAATTAAATTATATTGAAAAAACTCTCTGTTATGTCTTGTTAGGAAACTAGAATTTTTTTCCCTCACTGTTACACCCCAAGAAAGGAACAAAAAGTTACATTCTTTACTTTCAGTGAGTAGCCTGTAGCCATTTTATCTTTTTGTACTATATTCCTCGCCCCCCCAATACTCTTTTGAAATTCTCAAATCCAACAGTCCATTGTCAAATGATCACAAGACAGATAACAAAATGCCAGAGTATTACGCCCTGCTTTGTAGTTGATCAATGGAAAAGTAAGCCTGCAGGTACACAGATTCATTGATAATTTTGCCATAAAAGTTAGTATTATTTCATAAAATGCATAATTATACTTATTTAACTTAACAGTTCAAAAATAAATTTAGAATAATGATTTTTTAACTAAGTAATAAGTTCCTTTTTTCTTTCATGAAATATTTTTTTCTCTTTTTCTGGGAAAAGAATTAAATGGACAACCATTTTTGGCACCACTTTGGCCAAAACCTATTTTTGCCGGGATGGTTTTAACCAGGTTTTTTCTGCCTATGGCAAAAACTTACCAACCCTGGTTAAAAGTAATGATTTTTACGTATACAGAAAATAAATATTTGAAATTCTGACTGTGTAAATGTAAAATAAAATAAAGTATAAATTAATATGAACCAGCAAACAAGACATTTAATAATGGGGGGGGGGGGGGAATCCTCTAAAGCTTTATAAAGTTGCATACATTTTTAAACATAGTTTTGTAATTATTTTCATTTTTTTTCTTAAGCTTTTTTTAATACATTTGTTAACTGAAAATATACCAAGTACTACTTTACAACTGTTTACCAGCCTCTAAAAAAAGGTTTTTGAAAAACATAAAATAAACTTGTATTTTACTTTCAAAAAATATTTTTTATTAATTTAAATAATGTGATTGCTTAAAACAACACAAAGTACAAAATTATGTTGGCCTCTTTAAAAATCTTATGTGATGTGTAATAACTTTGACCATTTAAGGAATAATATTTCTTACCTATTTTGTAGTGAAAATACTTATAAAATAAAATGTGTAGATTTGCAAAAAATGTTTATATTATTCTTTTAATATATTAGAGGGTTTTGTCCTCCATGAGCTATGCTTGCCAAACTCTCGTCCAGATTCTGCAAGCTAAAAACACGCTGTTTTATAAAGATCAGATTATGGAAGATTCAATTGTATTATCATGACCAGTGGCAATCTTCTGTAATCAGTTTGCCATTCATTTCCCTTTGACTGGCAGCTTTCTTTGGCCCTAAAGCCTCATCCACCACTGTTTTCATGATCGATTAAGTAAGGTCAATTACTTAATTGCAAATCAGCTTGTATAAAATGATTAAGAAAAAGATGTTGCTGCCTCCTGGACTTTTATAACATCTTGAAGAAAAGTTTTCTTTTACATGCTATAAGAAAATTGTTTGAAATGTATCATTTTAAATATGCCATAATTTTAACCATTAAATGCTTTTTGCATGTAATAATTTTATAATTTTAAAATTTTCTTTTTTTTTTTAATATGTGTAAAAATATTTATCAATTGAAAAGTATTTGGAAATATTATTTCACCTTTTTTAAAATCTGGCAGCAGTAGGTAAAAAACCGGCTATTTCAATAAATGAATTATATGTGTATTCAGATAATGAAATTAAAAAAAATTTCATTAATTTTAATTTGAAAAAAACTTAAAAAATTAGACAAATTTAAAAAGATGATTGCACACTGTACATATCAATCTAGTCTCTTATGTGCCTGCAAAAGATGGTTAAATTGCTGTGCATAGTTTTTGATCTTATAAAACTTATGTAACTGAACTATCTTGACCAGTTTCAACATTAAATAGCACTTTAAATACCTTTGATTTAAAAACTGTCTGCATCAACGTGTTTATCATACATTTCTCTATAAAACTACCATTTTTTCATGTTTTTACATGCAATAATTTTTGCATTATAAGCCAAGAAAGTAAAAAGGTCACAATAAATTTAATTATGGCAGCTGCACCTTTAGTTATATATATATATAATAGAGAGAAAATTGATTGAAACAAAGATGTTATAAAAATTCTGTAATTTATTGCATTACTTTTCTTAATAAATAGCTGATTTATTTTATTTTATTTTTTGCTATTTGAAAATTTGCCTGTAAACTTATTAAATATTACAATACATATATTTAAGTTACATGTATTGTTGGTGTTAATTATATTTTTTACCTGTAATAAAAGGATAATTATCATAAATGCTTATCTTGAAATGCAGTATACTAAGATTAAATTTGATTGTATAAGTTTTCAAGTGGTCATATAAAAGTGACCAGCATTTTTACATCTATATTTTTAATTTGCTATCAGTATTTTGCTACAATTAAGTGATTTTTTCCCCTTGTAATACTGCATAGTAATAGACCGTGTAATATCATGATGATTTGTATTTATATCATCATATAAGTGTTATTATTTATATAATAAAATACAGTTAATCCTTTCTATTAGGTTATTTTCACTGTCTTTAGTTGCTTGCTTGGTTTTATGTCTTTTACAGAAACATTGTATATTTATTGCAGCTGTATTTAACCTGTTTTTCCTAACTCATCTAATTTTAGAGAATGTAAGTCTCTCTCCATAATTTTGAAAGGTTTGTAACAAGTTGCTATTAACTTCTTTTCCAAATCTCCCTTCGATTCATAAATCCATTTGATTTTTTGATCACACACCATTGGATTATCTATGGGAGAAAAAAAAAGGGGGGTTAAGATAATTCTTTTATATTAAGTACAATCCATCTCAAAAATTTATGCACACACTAAAATATGATAATAAAATTGGAAGGAAAAATATATGAAATAATTTCACGATAAATATTCAAAGTGTAATGGAAATTAAACATTGTAGAGATATTTCAATTATTACATCACCTCTATTTGTGTAAAAGTTACTCCTTTTTTACCAAACCATTATGTCAAAAGTTTAGGCACATTCTGCAGATGTTAAAATGCTGGTTTGGTTTCAACCAACCACTTTCCCTGAGCAGTATAACAGTGAATATTCAATTTCTGTTGGTTATTTAAGATTCCAAAAGCTGCAGATTTCACAAAAGAGGAAATTTTTAACGATTTGTAAGTTGAAATCAAAATGTAAACTCTTAATTGAAATTCCTAGAACATTAAAACTTTAAATGTGAGGAATATATTAAGTACGTGCTAGAAATAACAATTAAAACTGAAAACCAACAGTAGACAGCCACATGTAACAAGTGTTCAGACTGATCCAAAAATAGAAAGATTGGTGTTAAAACAAAATATATCCATAAGACAAAACTAATATTGGTATCAATGTCTCAAAGGGCACATAGGAAAATGCTGGAACTTTGTTTAAAAAAAAAATATATCTTGCATAATGCACCTAAAATCCCATCAATATGTCAGAATATATTGGGCTCAAAAGTACAGGTTGTAGGTTGTATAGTGACAAGTCGTTCACCATATTGTTCTATCGGAAAAAAGAAATTAAATATGGATGGTCCTGATGGCTAGAACTGTTAATGGCATGATCTCAGGAATCAACCGCATATTTTCTTCAGTAGTAAAGGCACTCTGATTCTTTGGGGTGTGAACGGATTAAATGGGCAAATCTACCTGACCATTTTCCATGGGACACAAAATTCAACAAAGTAGGGTCAATCCATTCCAAATCACCAAGGTGGTGTCACTTGATTTAAAATATCGCTTAAATATGAGATTTAAAATATCGCTCAACATTTTAAATTATCCTAATCTTTTAACCCAATTTTCTTCATATTTTTCTGAGTTTAAAAAGTTGATTGAAAATTTTTTTGATCGTATAGTTTTTTGGAGGCGGCCATTTTTGGGCGTAGAAGATGCTTTACGGAAAATGCTGTAACTGCTTTTTTTTTTCTACCTATCAAGATGAATTAAAAATCAAAATGTTTAGCAAAAAATTGTCGACATTTTATGTTGTTATAAAATTTTCTTTAGACTTAAGGATCTAGGCCAAAAACATGCTTAAAAACCGGAGAAATAAAAGGTAAAACACCACATTTCTCTGCCATTATTTTTTATGAAGGAGATCAGACTCACTTTAAATATATATATATATATATATATATATATATATATATATATTACACAAATATCTTATAGGACCAGACCACTATTTTTATAAATTTCAATCCTGAAAACCTTTTCCTTTTTTCTGTACAGCTCATCAAAAACTGTGTTAAGTCTGTTTTTGGCAATTTTCACTAATTAATATCTCAAAAGGACTGACTAAAAAATTCTGAAAATGTAGAATAATAAACATCTTTGTAATATAAAGTTAAATTGTAAACTTTATGATTGAGACTTGAGTGGTTTTTGAATAACAGTTCACTAAAAATGCACCCATCCACCCTCCTTTTCCTTTTGTTTGTTCCAGATACATTACAGGTACTTTTTGCTTAGGTACGTTCCAATTGACGATAAAAACAAATTTAACGCACTATTGCTTAGTTAAATAGGGCAGTGGCACCTTTTCAAAATTTTCTTGAAGTGGGTGGGTGAGTGGGTGGTCTTTTGTGCACAGCTGAGGAGCACCTGATTCAGTTTTATTCTGACATGTTTTTGAAATTAGCCTAAGTACTCGCTAAGAAGTTACTTCACTTATGTAAAAGTGAAAACACCAGCTCGCTAATGAAATTTTATAAAATATCTCATAAAAGGCAAGGGACAGTGGCATATGCAAACGAGATATTTTATAAAATTTCATTAGCAAACAGGTGTTTTTGCTTTCGCATAAGTGAAGCAACCACTTAGTGAGTAGGCTAATTTCAAAAACATCTCAGCATAAAACCATATCAGATGCTCTTCAGCTGTGCACAATAAAATCAAAACACCCACCCCTTCAAGAAAGTTTTGAAATGGTGCCACTACCCTATTTAAGCAATAATGTGTAAAATTTCTTTTTATTGTCAGTTTGAACGTACCTAAGTAAAAATACCTGTAATGCTATGTATCTGTAACAAAACAAAAAGGAAAAGGAGGAGAGAGGGGTGCATTTTTAGTGAACTGTTATTTAAAAACCAGTCAAGTCTCAATCATAAAGTTTACAATTTAACTTTATATTACAAAGATGTTTATTATCCTACATTTTCAGAATTTTTTAGTCAGTCCCTTTTGAGATTTTAATTAGTGAAAACTGACAAAAACAGACTTAACACAGTTTCTGATGAGCTGTACAAAAAAAAAAAAAAAAAAAAAAAAAAAAAGTTTTCAGGATTGAAATTTGTAAAAATATGTAGTCCTATAAGAGGTCTGTGTGAGAAAAAATATTTAAGGTGAGTGTGATCTCCTTCATAAAAAATAAGGGCAGCAAAATGTGGTGTTTGACCTTTTATTTCTCCGGTTTTTAAGCATGTTTTTGGCCTATATCCTTAAGTCTAATGAAAATTTTATAATTACATAAAATGTCGACAATTTGAATCTGAACATTTTGGTTTTTGATTCATCTTGATGGGTAGAAAAATAAAGCAGTTACAGCATTTTCTATAAAGTATGTCTTTCACCCAAAAATGGTTGGTGTTGTAGCTTGTTAAAAATGACCACGTCCAAAAAACTATATGATCAAAAAAAAAACTTTTAACATGCTTTTAAACTCAGAAAACTATGAAGAACACTTGGTTAAAAGATTAGGAAAATTAAAAATGCCGAGCGACACCACCTTGGTAATTTGGAATGGATTGACCCAGTATCAAGAAATATTTGAGCAACATCTATTTCCATTTGATGACATTTTAGGCGGTTCAGAGTGGAAATTTCAGCATGACGATGATTCAATCCACAACTCACACAGTACAAAACAGTCGCTTTCTGTACATGGTATTAACATTGATTTTAGGTTGTCCAGATGTAAGTCCAGACACAAACAGTACATTTGGGCTATTCTGACCCATTTAGTATACAAGACTGGAAAACAATATGACTCTACTAAAGTGCTAAAAGAGGTCATTGAAAAAGCATGGTATTTTTTGCCACCAGTAATATTTCAAAAACTAATTGATTCAAAAGAAATGATTATTTGAAGTTGTTTCAAATCAGAGAAGTGGAACTACTAAACTATTAATCAATAACATCTTGTAAAAGTGTTAAACGATGTGTTTTTTCCATTGTGCCTAAATTTTTGAGTCACTGTATAGTTACAGTATTTTATGAGATTTTATTAAAGATATAACAATGTACCCATTTATTCATTTTGGTATGTTTTGAATAATTTTACAGAATCTAATAAGTAAATAATATTTTTCTTCAAATTTTATATTTTTATTTAATAAACAACACTTTCTAGTTGTACCTAAACTTTTGGGACAGACTGTACATAACTTTTTAAATTATACTATAATAGTTTTAAAGGGCGTTCCATAATAACTGAGAGTAAAATCATAAAAAATCAAGAAATATTTTTTTACATAAAAAAAGACATCATTCTTCTTCAAAACACCTTCCCTCAGATGATATGCAGCGGTTCCATCACTTAACACACTTTTCAAAATAAGTAGAGAAGTTGTTATTTGGAAGCTGCTTCAAAGAACCCTACACTGCTAAAATAACTTCAGAATCTGTTGTTGAATTTGCCAGAATCATTTGTTGCGGACTTAATAAGGGGTTCAAAATGATGCACCTAAGTTTCTGTAATAACAGGTGATTCTGACAGATTCAACAACAGATTCTGAAGTTATTTTAGCAGTGTAGGGTTCTTTGAAGCAGCTTCCAGATAACGGCTACTCTACTTATTTTGAAAAGTGGGTTGAACGATGGGACCATTGTATATCATCTGAGGGAAGTTATTTTGAAGAAGAATGATGTATTTTTTAAAGTGAATATATTTATTGATTTTTTATGATTTTACTCTTAGTTATTATGGAAAGCCCTTTGTAAAACTGGAGTATGCCAATCTCCGGTTTAAAAATAGTTGTTTGCTCACAACTTATAGATTTCAACTACATTATTCAGTTCAATTTCTTTAAATAGCATTAAACTGTATAGCAAATGTGACTCTTTATTTTTTGTTTTGTTAAAACTTTGTTAACAATAGATTGAATTTTGGCAATGAATAATAACACACTCATGCCTTTATGTCTTGTTTCTAAGTGAACAGTTGATGGCAGAAAATTCTCAACTAACTTTAACTCTAGTCATCAATATCATTATAACAGTAGTAAATTAAGTTTATTACTTAATTTATTATTATTACTTACTTACTTACACTCTCAATTCTAGATTGTTTCAACCTTTTATTTTATTTTATTTTTCCTCTTCAAGAAAAGTATCATATGCTCTTTCATTCTAAATTAGTATGGCTATTAATAGGGAATATCGTCTTTTAATTCTTTCATTGATGAAAATATTTTTACTATCTGAAATAAAAAGTAGATCAATTCAAAAATAAAGTCGATCTTTTGTGACAGCTTCATGTTAGAAACATGTTAGATTTTGACTATCTCATATTAACTAATATATAGAAACATTGTAACACTTGAAAACTTTAATTAATAAGAATGTATGTGCCGAAAAAAATCTTCAAAATGAGAAATTGTACTCTCAAGTGGAGGAAATGAATCTTCTAATTCTTAAATTTAGATTTTGAAATATATCAAAATATCCTAATTCTTTGCACTTAAGAAAAATTCAGGAATTTAACCAACATACATACCACTATACTCAAGATCATAAATATCACTCTATCTTGTGCTTTCAGCAGTTTATATGTATGACAACAAATTAACTCCATTAAATATGAAATTGAGACCACAAGATTAACTTTTCAGCAAAATATAAATGAATGAATTAAAACATGAAATTCATATGTAATTGTGGATTTTGTCTTTTTTTTTTTTTTTTTTTTTTTTTTAAACTCTCTTCAAAAGTGCTATGCAATTAGAATCAAATTCTATATTTAAAAGAAGTTACATGTTTTATACTTTTACAACACATAATGTTATAATATCTTTCCCTGTCTTAGCTGGTAAGCAATTTTGTAAAGTTTAAATATCTTTCATGTAAAATATTGTGAAATGTAAAGCAAAAATTTAATTTTAGATCTGATATGGGTTATTCTATGTGCAACTCAAATTGCATTTTGTAAAACTTCTCATTCTCAGTATCATACATAACGTTCCTGCAAAAAAATTTTAAATGTCTGTCACCGTTTGCAAGTTATTGAATTTTAAAATCAATCAGTCCTTTTTAGGATACCTGGTATATTGCAATAAAAAATAGCGCTTTTTGTCTCATTTTCTTTAGTATTTCTAATTCTTTATTCTACAGTTTTATATATATGTGCAATTGACCTTTGGTAATAAATACTTCTCATTGATGACTCAATGGTGTAGAAATAACATGATTTTATTGTCTGGAGTAAGGCATGAATTATACTTACAGGACACATACAAATTATATACAGATTTTAAGGGGATAAAAGGGGCTTTTTGCGGCAATTTACCGGCCTTCACTACTTTGGCACACTATCGGAGTCTGACTGGACGTCTTCGCAGTTCAGCTCGCAAAAAAACTCTGAAGATAATTTTAGCCTTCGGTTCTCAGGCTGGAGATGCAAAATCACTAAGTCATCAAGTTTATTGTCTTTTGAAATTGCAAGCTTTGTTAGTTCTCATGAGAGTTAGCTGCACCCTCTTACTGCGGTCAGGATGTTTTGGAAAGTGCAAGCCACATCCACATATATATATATTCTTAACTCTTATATAAACGTACTGAAAAGTGTTTTTATATAATAATGACAAATTATAAAGCTAGCTGGTATTTATTGTTCCATGAAAACCATGAAATTTTCTTGTATTTAAAATTAACTAGAAATGTTTTGTTGTGCTTTTCTAAGAAAATTTAAAATTGTTACTTACAATCAATATTGATTAATTCAAGATGAGTCCAAACTGGTCTCCATATTTTCTCATCTAGAGTGCTGAATTCGTTTAATTCCAGATTTACTCTCTTAAGATTAGGCATGTCACTAAATATATCTTCTGGTAAGCTTTCAAATTTATTTCGCCTGTAAATTTAAAAGTAATCAAGAACTCAGTACAAAAATAGATTCAATTTTTACATTGGCTGAAATAAAATTTAGTGGAAATGAAAATTCATAATAAATGTGCTCTTCAAATAATTATATTATTTTTTTATTTTTAAATGTGAAGAAGAATTTAAATATATATATATCAATTAAAAGTAGATTATAATAGATACTCGATATGGCAAATGTTCATTATAACTAAAGTTCGACCGAATATTCAGTTTCGTTTTCGAGCCAAAATCTTAGTTTCGTCAAAAATACCACCAAATATTCAGTTGGTACCAAAACTATACCAAAACTCCTGAAATCTTGTTTCTTCCTGCAGGAATTTTCAACATTACTCCTTAATTTGAGCTCTATCAGCTCAAATGAGACGCTGTTTATTTATTGCTTTGAACGTCACTGTTTATAATTATCAGTTATTACTCGTTCAAGATGCGAGTGTAAATTATAAGGAATGCATACATAACAAAACTTTGAGAATGCTTTCCATGTGCTCATTAAAATCTGTAAACTTAATATTGATAGAAAATTTTTAGTTTGAATATCGCAGAAGTGTTTCGAATGCGCTTTAATGGAAGAAAGTTGTAGAATAAAAGTAAATAATAAAACAGCTGATGCTCATCTACAAAAGTTATTATAAAACTTAAAACGAGATATGTATAAGTAAAACATGATTAAATTAGATAAAATCATATAATTAGGAAATCATTCTGTGTTACTGATGAATTACTTACATTTTTTTTCATATGAAAATTAGAAGTTTTGGTCAGAGGTGCCATTTCAAAACTTTCTTAGAGAGAGGGGGTTGAAGTGAGAAAAAATTAATTTTCATGTTGTTGTGCATGTGTGAAAAGAAATTGATACAGTTATATTCTGACATATATTTTAAAATTTAGTTCTTAATAGAGATGCACCAAATAGTGATTTTGGCCGAATACCGAATATTCGGCTAGCCGAATAGTAACTGTTGGGCCGAATACAGAATATTCGGCTCGCCGAATACTTTTATATTTCAAAGTTTAAAGGCATTAAAATGTTAAATTTTAAATTTGTTGTAGATTAAATGTTAAATTTGAAACTTACATTTTGAAATAATAGCTTTTTACAAGTAAACTTTATACTGAAAAAAAAAAAAAAAAATCTGCTTTGAGTTATTTAGATTTTTCCTAAAATCTTGAAACAAACTTTCAACAGAGATAATATGGTCAAGAAGCAAGAAGACCAACATTTTTTGAACAAGAAACAACATTTCAATCCATTTATTCCATCAAAAGTGTAATACATTCAATCAAAAACACTGGGTGTGTAACTATAAGCCAAAACTAAAGTTTCGTTCGCAACTTTATCAATAATGAAGATATTTTAACGAGATTTGTTTCATATTAATTTTGTTTGTATTAAATGTGATGATGTCAATGTCATGAAACTTGGCCAGTAACATAGTATAAATACTGCCAACTTCATTCTCAATAAAGGAATGTCTAGCTTATAGTTTTTTAGCTAAGAATGGTGGCAATTTCCAACGCTTCTCATCATGATATCTTCATTATTGCTAAAGTATAACAAATGAAAAATCAACTTCGACCCTAAGTGACATGAGATACACAGTACTTATGACTGAATAAGTGAATTGTGTTTATGGTTTTCTGGGCAAAAATTGTCTGTCTTGATGTCTATCAATTCTGAAAGGTTTTCTTTTTTGTTTAGAAACTAGAAACACCCTTTTTTGTGAAAAAGGCAAGAAGCAGACAGTGTTCAGGAGCTTGTATTTGTACATCAGTAATTCCTATGAAAATCCTCATTAATGGTTAATTTTCTTAAGTGACACTTAACAAACAGCAAATAAATGTAAAAACATTCTCTTTTATTTAAATAGGATTCTGTTTCTGATTAGCAGAATATCTTTATAAGTTGACAGTTAAAAATAAAAGTTGTGTAAGGTTTTTAAAAATACGTTTTAAAAGGTTTTTTAAGTATTCGGTTCAGACGAATATTTTGATATTCGGCAGGCCGAATAGTTTGGTATTCAGCATACTGAATAGTTTGATATTTGGCCAAACCGAATATTCGGTAACATGGTCGAATACCGAACAGATACCGAATATTCGGTGCATCCCGAGTTCTTAATAACTCCTTAATAATGTTAAATATGTCTTAGTTTGAGAATGTTGAAATGGCAAATAAAGTTGGTAATTGTTACTAATTTCTGGGCTTAATAAGTGTGCTTAACTAATAAGTGTTGTTTTAATGCTAATCTTCCCACTTTAGTTAAATTTGACATTATTTTCGCTTTTATGTTTTTTATTTTTATTTTTTGTAGTCTGACTTAACTGATACATTCTTAAATATCACATTCCATGAGGGGTCAACTACCTCCCTAGACTCCAGGGGTGCAGAATATGTCCGATCCGGCGATCTAGGATCGGGGGAAATTTTGCAGAAACACACGCAATTGGTTTCGAATTTAACAACGAATTCTATAATTTCCTGATAGAAAAATTTCACTACAAATAAAAAGATCCGTATGGCGACCTTCACAAAATCGATCTCAGAATAATATGTACCATATATCAGGGGTGACTCGGTTCCTAATTTTCCGAAAATTTAAGGCATTCGGTTCCGAAAATTAAAAAAAAAAAAATCGGTCTTCAATCCGAAAATTCGGACATAAAAGTGCCGCGAATTCTGTCCAAGAATTACAGAAAAACGTGAATTTCGTCACAAGATCGCGAAAGAACCGCAAGTTTCGTCAAAAGATCGCGAAATGAACGCAAATTTTACCAAAAGATCGCGTAAGAACCGCAAGTTTCGTCAAAAGATCGCGAAATGAATGCAAATTTTACCAAAAGATCGCGTAAGAACCGCAATCTGAGTAAGACCGCGAAAAGTCGTCAAAGATCGCGAAAGAACCGCACGTTTCGTCAAAAGATCGCGAAAGAACCGCAGATGTCATCAAAAGATCGCGAAAGAACCGCAAATTTCGTCAAAAGATCACGCAACAACCGCGCATTCCGTCAAAAGGGGCGAAAAAATCGCAAATTTCGTTAAAATATTGTAAAAAACCCGCAAATTTCGTTAAACGATCGCAAAACAACCGCGAATTTCATCAAAAGGAAGGCGAAACAACCGCAAAACTCCTCAAAAAATCGCGAAGAAAACGCAAATTTCGTCAAAAGGTCGCTAAAAGACGCAAATTTCATCAAAGGGTCGCAAAAAAAAAAAAAAAAAAAAAAAGCATAGTTAGTGCTGGGAGTGGATACCCCCCACTCTGCTGTAACCTTTCGGAAAATTTGCAGTGAATTTCAGATTTTTTTTTTTTTTTTTTACTCAGAATTACCCTGTCATATATGCTTGCACATAAGTTGAGAAATATTGGAAAAATAAATTTTCAATACCGTAATACAGCATTTACTTATAACATATCGTACAATTTTGGGAAATTTTCATGTGGATTGGGGGAAATGTTGGTAGTAGATACATTTTCTGCACCCCTGCTTGCTAGACTCTCCCAAATGTCATTCCTGATTCCAAAGAGCCACACATATATATTCACATTATGGAGGTAAATCTAAGCGGTATTATTGTTTATTGATATTGATAAAATTCGTTATTTTAAAATTAAATTGTTTTTTAATCATTTTGTATCTTTATAACAACTTTTTTAATTATATAATTTCAATTAATAATTTTTTTATCAATTTCCTTTTAAATGAAATTAACGTTCTATTAACTATTATGTACTCTCTTTTCCATGCAAAAATTCATTTTATTCAAATGACTTGAATATATAACTGCATGTCTGCTTTTTGAGCTATAGAAGCAAAGTAGATGCAATTTTCCACACCAATTTAGACAAAGATTTTGCATCTAGCGGATTACATTAATTTTACAGAGAATTTTTTTTTTTTTTTTTCCTTTGAGAAAGAGAGAGAGAGAGGCCAGTGAAAGAAAAAACTTCTAAATAGTTTATTTCAATTAATTTAAATGCAAAATATTTAAAAAAAATGAAAATCTTTCTATAGTTAAAAATTAAATATTCAGTATTCAATTTGTTCTTCATTTTAACTACATTGTTAATTAATTATTGATAAATATCTATGATTTTTGGTTGTTATAAAGTAATAAAATATAAAAGTTGTATTAATAATTATTAAGATGCTACATGGCGAAAAATGATATACATTTTAAAAGCAACGTTAAAAATGCCAGAATAAACAAAAATTTAGCAGACTAGTTTCGGTAGCGTTTAGCGTACCGTCCTCAGTGCCAAAAGGACGCACTGAGGACGGTACGCTAAACGCTACCGAAACTAGTCTGCGAAATTTTTGTTTATTCTGGCGTTTTTAACGTTGCTTTTAAAATGTATATAAAAGTTGTATTATTTATGTTTTGTTTTTGTGTAACTTATACACACACTCATACATATATATATCACTCATATATATATATGTGTGTGTGTGTGTGTGTGTGTATGCATATTTGTCAGAAATGCATTTCTATATACATATAATTAATTAATTTTTATATAAATATATGTATGTGTAGTAATTACTTTAAATTTATTTTTAAGACAGTTTCGTTTTCAGCTGAAACTAGGGAGGTAACTGAAATTCGATTTCAGTCTTAAAAACTTGTTTCGGTCGAACACTAATTATAACTGCCTTTCCATTATAATGAATGATTTTAAAAAGTCCCAAATATTTATCCTTTCAGAGAATAATTTTTATATTAGGTACATTAACTGATCATACCAAACTTTCTAATACAATAATCCTTTTTGGCTTTCCTACTAATAGTTTGAGAAAGCTTGAATGTCAGAAAATTTTGAGGATGTTCTTCTTTGGAAAAAGAAAAAAAAAAAATCCCTATTTTCCCTATTTAAAATTAGTGAATCTTTCTCCATTCAGCAGTGAAAATAATTGAGTTTTATGAATGGCTATTTTCTAATCTTCATCACGTGGTCCAGATACAGTATGTTCCCAATCGTCCTATACTAAAGTCCTAGCGTGTGTCGGAAAATTGAAAACAATAGGAAGGATATATCAGTGTTTTATTATACAAATTTTGAACTATAAGCGAATAGCGAATGTATTATAATGATTTACAAAAAAAAAAAAAAAACTATTTGCATTAGTAAATAATAGTAATATAATAATATATCTAAAATTAGTTTTTTTTTTTTTTCCATTTAGCAGTGAAAGGTATTGCAAAGCCTGATCATTGTAGTCTGCATCTGTTTTGTACATAGATTGCAATAGACTATTTATTTCCAGAATTAATGCAACAGGTATTTCAAATGGAAATGTGTATGTGGATTGAATACTTTAAGAAATGTATGTTTGACCATAGATAGGTAGAATTAGGTAGAGTTTTCCATTTAGAATTACTGGTGATAAAAGATTGAAAATTTTGTACAGGACGCTCGCCGCGAAGGGTTTAATGCAGAAAACTTTTGCTTGCTTTTCTTCATTATAGCAATTTCAGGATGGATTTCAAGCCTGACTATTTTTATGATTCTTTTGATAGTTATCTTATTTCTTGTTATGAGGCATGACTTTACTGGCTCTTCAGTTTTTTATACAATTCTTTTTTATTTAAAAGCAGATTCTCAAGCAACACAGAATTGTTGGTATCGTTGGTCTATTGTTTTCTAGCTTCGTTGACCAATGGTTGAGCTTGGTTGTCTTGCCTATGTTGGCCCAGCTAACATCTGGCAGATCGTTGACATTGGACTAAAATTTAAAATTGCTAATTGATCAACGATTGGGTCTATTAGCAAAACTGCATCATTAATAACTAGTTGGATGTGCCAATCCCAAAACTTTCCTCTATCTTATACATCTTAATATTTTAAAAAGTAGTTATACATGTTAATACTTCAATATTATTAGTTCAATACCATACCAACTTTGATTTTCATCTTAAATTTCTGCTTCAGTCAATTAAACAGACTAAAAACGAGTTAATTTATATCATGATATTTGTTAAAATTAATAGTTTTTCCTTATTCTGTTGTTATCAGCAGTTTGCGAATAGCCGGCTTAGCAGGAAGCGAATTCCTGCCGCTGCACAAGCCGCCGATGGACAATAGAACTACGAAAAATCAAGAAAAGTACACAAATATCGCTATCACAGAGCCCCTTTACCGCACAATATTTCCAAATTCAAGGAGGACCTGTTGGCCAAAGCCAAAAACATGCACAAAAAATTTGGTTCAATAATGAAAATGACACAGACATCGCAATTATAGCGTCCCCTTCTGGCGGAATTTTTTCAAGTTCAGGGAGGACCTATTGACATATATAATTTTCACATACACAAAAAATTTGATTAGATTCTATGGATGATTTTATACAGTTTTCGATGGTACAATAATGAAAATGGCACAGATATCGCTATTACAGCGCCCCCTTCCGGCAGATTTTATTCAAATTCAGGGAACACTTGCTTGCCATAGCCAGAAACATACACAAAAAATTTGGGTTCAATTCTATGCATAACTTCATACACTTTTTGATGGTACAATAATGGAAATGGTACAGACATCGCAATTATAGCGCCCCCTTCCGGCAGAATTTTCCCAAATTCAGGGAGGACCTTTATGCCATGACCAAAAGCATACACACAAAAAAAAAAAAAATAGTTCAATTCTATGCATAACTTCATACACTTTTCAATGGTACAATATTCAAAATCGCACAAAAATCGCTATTATAGCGCTCCCTAGTGGCGATTTTTTTTCCAAATTAAGGAAGGACCTGCTTGCCATAGCCAAAACCTTAAAAAATTTTTTGGTTTAATTCTATGCATAATTTCTTACACTTTTTGATGGTACAGTGGCGACAGGCACACGGGCAGACAGACATTTTCTATAAACATGTTTTTTGGGATATCTGACCCCTAAAACGTGTAAATCCGTCGAAAACCGGAAGCCGAAAAAAATTTCGATTACAATACTTTCTTCTATTGAAGATAGAAGAAAGTAATAATAATAAAATAAAATGTCAATAATTGATCTTATTTTATTTAAAAACTTCAACTGATTTGGTGACATTTTATAAAATAATTTAAAATTAATGATGCTTTTAAAATTACTGATTTTAATTTGGTTTCTTGACTGTTTCACCAATGTTTGTATTTTATTAAATATCTCTATAACTATTATATAAATAAATTTTACTCCTATGACTACTATTAAGTTGCAAGAATATGAGTGCTAAGAGTTCCAACATCTTTTTAAAAAATACATTAATAACTTAATATGAATTATCAAGTCAGTTATAAACATGATAGATGCAATTTTTGTTAACAGCTGACAGGTAAGTACAGTTTCTTTACTGCAGGTTTACTACAGTTTATTTACTTTCGAAACATCGAAACCGGTTACAAAAGTGAAAGTATCCTAATAATTAAGAAAAAACTGTAAAACAAATTGAAAAAGTAAAAAACGGCCTTTGTAGAGATCGACCTCAGCTATCCAATGCAAAAAATCATATAAAAATACCGAAAAGCAAACGAGATATTTAAAATTTCTCTCTCATACGATTAACATTAGAAAAGTTGTTTTCGCGTGAAAGTAGCCTGTTCTCAAATCCAAAGGGGCAATTTTATGACATAAGTTTTACTTCATTTTTGTTCGGAAACGCATGAAACTGGCAGGTGTTGTTATTTAGAAACTATGTAATCTAAAGAAGTTTTCCGTTTTTTTTCTAAACACAATAGATCTTTCAGAAAATATTGTCAAAGTTGGCGTTTTAAACCGAATTTCCCGATGAAAGCAGAAAAACCAGTCAAAGAAGGAAAAAAAAATGCCTTGTCACGTGATCAAAAACGCTTATATCGATAAGCAATTTATTTATCAAAAAATGGAAAAATCATTTCGATTCCAAATCGCTTCCATGGTCAGGTCTGCCAATTTTATACCTTTACATTTAAGAATGTGTACGTGATTATGTCAGAAAGTTTCGCGCTTGGTGAGCAGTAACCTTGAGAACAAACAGCCTTAAGGGAATTTAAAAAAAAATAAAAGGGATCCATGGCTATGGCCAAGTAATCTTTTATAAGAAATGTTTGAATGATACACAATCTCTAATAAATGTGTACACATTTTGATAAACAAGTTCGAATAGTAAAAAAGGTATAGTTACTCTAAGTTAAGTTCCTCCAAAAATGTAGCTGGTTCTGGTAAAGCCCATCTTGGTATGTATGACAAATCGTTCTCGGATAAATCGATTATCTTCAAATTTGTTAGAGATGTGAATGCATGGTATCCCATTCTTTGGATATCGTCTTTAACAAATCTCACTATTCTAAGACTTTTTGGACCATTTTTAAACATGTGGTTGCAAATATGTTCCACGTAGTTGTCTCGAATTTCCAGGTTTGTTAGTCGATTTAAATGTTCCACAGAAATATATGCTAAAGGATTTTTACGGCCAAAAGTTTTGAAGAGCTTTATACTTTCAAGCGAATTTTCCAATCCCTTAAATTGTGGTTCACCTAAATTGCTTATTCTAGAAATATTTGATTGAGAAATCTCTAGCTCTTTTATTGTCACATTTTCAAAAAGATTATATGGTATATATTCAATATGAGAATTTTTTATCACAAACGTGGATATTCTACGACCTCTAAGATTTGAAACAGAATCCGTCAATTGCTTAAGCGATTCTAAATGTGAACAATGTACATTAATAGAATTTTGATAAACAGCACAGTAACATGGTGAAATGTCTTCTCGGGCAGGACATATTTCTGAAAGAGTACTTTGAACGAAAAACAGAACTAAAAAACTCAGCATCCACATTGTGAATATTAGAAAAATAAAATAGAATGGACGCGTTATTTTCACTTTCTATCAGTTACCAGCTGTGGTAGTTCTCACCTTAATCGTGCCAAACATGATTATCATTTCTTATTTTAAGGATGTTTTTATTATGTAACAGTTTGGGAATTTCATAATCACCCAGTTTTCACAAATATTATATATATACTAGCAGACCCATCCGGATTCCGGTGTTGCCCGGGCCTGTGATGCACTTAAATGAACCTCACATTAGTATGATTTCATATCTTTAACTCCATTTTGTCTGAATTTATATTTTTAAATGAAAAAAATTGCGAAAAAACATTGAATTGAAAGTACATGCTCTTTGGTATTGTATTTTCTGTGTATTTTGATTTTTGGAGTATATCCGTACCGAAAGCAATCGAAACCGCGACGAAACAGGCTTTTACAGATTTCGTCAACATTTTCGCACATTTTATTTTGTAAAAAAACATTTCTACTCGTCCGAACGTTTCAAAATTTTTGTAGGTGATGTAAATCTGATCTATTGAGATGCTCCAAAAATATTGTGTTGAAATACGGACGTTTAAGTAAATAAATAGAAATGCATAATTCATCTTTAAAAGTTAAACTTAAATTTACACTATGTGTAGACTACTTAAAAGATGACAACGTTTAAAAGATGCTAAATTACTTTAATACCTTAGACTATGTTTTTTATAGTTGAAAGTACTAAGGTATTAAAGTAATTTAGTATCTTTTAAATGTTGTCATCTTTTAAGTAGTCTTACACATAGTGTAAATACGGACGTTTAGTTACTTTTATCGTAGAAAAAATATCGTTTACGTGAGGCGCGAAGTGACCTGCAGTCGCAGGTGTATTTGAAAGTATTAAAATTCGTATTTTTTAAAAACCGATATCACCATCGATAAGAAGATTTCAGCTTTAAGAACATATTTTTCGTTTGTCGCTACCTCTAAAATCGTGCCCTGGAGGGACGTTGCAATAAGGGAGAAAAGGTTTTTCGGGAAAATGACCCTTTTTTATTATTATTTTTTCCCCCGAAGCGTTAATTACAACGTTTTTTCGAATTGATTGCGGCATTTGAGACGTAAGAGTACGATCTTCCGAAATATGTCTTTCAATTTTAACTGTACCGAGCGGTTTGGTCGATTTAGCTTAAAACAATCCTATTAAAAAACAAATAAAATCGAAAGCCATTTCTTCGCTAGCCTCCGATGCGTAAATGGCCCCACCAGTGGCCGAGAGGTTATGCTCTCGAAGCTGGTAGACGGGAGGTGTTGGGTTCGATCCCAATCGCGCCCGTCGGCCTAATCGTTCGGAGTTTTCATGGTTTTCTTCGAACCTTGGTTCTCCAAGCGTTAATACGGGCTAGGTTCCCTTAGAAAGACCTCCACGGAAGGCACTCCCCCCCCCCCTTAGGGCCTATATCCCACGTGCAGATAATTGGCCGACATAAATACAACCTCAACCGATGCGTAAATGAGTTTGTGCGCGTGCGGTCTTTGACAGGGGATCAAATAGATGACTTTTTGATGAGAGAGAGTTGCTATGTTTAATTAATACCTGAACTAATTATTAGAAATCGGTTTTTCTGTCCGATTTGCTTGAAATTTAGTATGCAGGTTTATTCTGATAAGGCGCTTCCCTGATGAGATTTGGAGGCTCATAAAGATGGGAAACAGAGGGGTAGGAGCTAATCCCCCTTTAATTTATTTTTCGAGGGCATTGTCTTTTGAAATAAGAGTATAATATACAATTAGTGTGAACAGCCTGTGAGCTCAATGCCATCAATTTAACTGGGCACTTTTCAATTTATTAGTGCCCGCCGGTTCTGTTTATATGTATGCATGTATGTACGTAACACGATAATTCTTGATAGAAACATTCGATTTGCTCCAAATTTTTTTCTAGGTTCATTCTGATAAGGCGCTTCCCTGATTACTTTTGGGGGTTCATTGGTTAAGCAAAAAAGGGGGGCTAGCCCCCCCCCCTTAATTTAGATAAATGGGTTTATCATACAGAATTATTCGATTTGCTCCATATTTGGTATACCGGTTTGTTATGTTAAGGAGCTTTCCTGATTAGATTTGGAGGTTCATTAGTTAAGTATAAAGGGGGTCTAGGCCTCCCCTTTCCCTTAATTTAGATAAATGGGTCTTTCATGCAGAATTAGTCGATTTGCTTCAGATTTGATATACCGGTTTATTTCAATATGGCACTTCCTTCATTAGACTTGGAGGTGTATTAGTTAAGTATAAAGGGGGGAAAGGGGGGCTAGACCCCTCCCTTAATTTAGATAAATGGTTTTTTCATGCAGAATTATTCGATTTGCTGCAAATTTGGTATACCGGCAGGGCTTAATTTGCGCCGGAGCCCACCGGAGCCCGGCTCCGGTACTTCTCTGTTTTTAGTAAATATTTAAATACTGGTCGAAATTCACCGGACCCCATAAATACAGGGCTCCGGAGCCCAGTGCAGTAGCGCTTCCGAAAAACTGAAGCCTAAATTACCTTTTTCTTTCCATTCCATCTCCAAGCTTTTGCATTCTTTTTTACCCTAACCTATACGTTGAATCCTATACTTCACTATTTCCTAATCATAATCCTT
This sequence comes from Maratus speciosus, assembly GCA_963932465.1. Taxonomy (NCBI): domain Eukaryota; kingdom Metazoa; phylum Arthropoda; class Arachnida; order Araneae; family Salticidae; genus Maratus; species Maratus speciosus. The sequence continues at coordinate 343,635,744 of OZ010788.1, forward strand.
ATCCTATTTAATTGCAGAATAGACAATTAATTGACTTTAAAATTAGGCAAAGATTACTATTCAAAAGAAGTGATAACTAAAAAGAGGAATAGTTGACAGCTAAGTATATGCTGATAGATAGATTTAAAATTTTTATTTTGCTAAAGAAAAAAATTTGCTTTAAATTTTGCAAATAAAGTACGAAATATAAATATGCAAATTGGAGTGGCAGGAAGGGGGGGGGGGGCGATCGTTTGCTGTACCGGTACCGCAGAATATTAGGGCTCCGGTACTTTTTTTGTTAGAAATTAAGCCCTGTATACCGGTTTATTATGTTAAGAAGCTTTGCTGGTGTTCGTTTTGCTCCAAATTTGTTATGCCAGTTTATTATGTTAAGAAGCTTCCCTGATTAGATTTGGAAGCTCATTAATTAAGTATAAAGGGGGAAAGGGGCCACCCCCCTTAATTTAGATAAATGGTTTCTTCATGCAGAATTATTCGATTTGCTCCAAATTTGGTATACCAGTTTGTTATGTTAAGGAACTTCCCTGATTAGATTTGGAGGTTTATTAGTTAAGTATAAAAGGGGGGTTAGACTACCCCCCTTAATTTAGCGAAATGTTTTTTTCATGCAAAATTATCTGATTTGCTTCAAATTTGGTATACCGGTTTATTATCTTAAGGAGCTTCCCTGATTAGATTTGGAGGTTCATTGGTTATGTATAAAGAGGGAAAACGGGGGCTATTCCCCTTCATTTATTTTTTGAGGGGCATTATTCTTTGAAATAAGAGAATAATATACAATTAGTGTGAATAGCCTGTGAGCTCAGTGCCATTAATTTAAATGGGCACTTTTCTTTTTATTTTTTTATAAATCGATTCTCCATGGTCTAAATGGCATGACTTAAAAGTGCCTATAAATAGAAGGAGCTACTCGGGACTGTCGAAAGAGAAATCATTATTTATTATAAACACATTGGAACGTTTTAGATATTTAAATTCGGATAATTTTTTACCTTGTCGTATAACACAGGACACTAATGCCACATAAAATCTGAAATTGTGCAAAAAAATAATGATTATGGACAAGTTAAATATATGTGTAATTCAATGTGCTCGCGTGAAATTTTCCTGAAGTGCGAACTTATATCATTTCTCCATCAAATAGTGTATTCAAGCACATGAATGAGAGATTCTACAGTTTGTTCCAATACATTGATGGTTGAAATTGAATTCTAAACACACATATTTTAATTATGGTCTCTTCTACTTTATGCTTAGAAAAAAATAATATTTTGACCATGCAAAGACATTTTCCCACCTCTTTAACACCCTCACGTATATGTGCTGTATAGGGTTTGCAAAATCCTTGAATTTGAATACCACTCTTTCTAAGCAATTATTTCCGTCTTTTCTAACCACATAATTTTAGTGATTAAATAAGACAAAAATTACTATTCGGAAATATTGATGGCCAAAAATTAAAAGTATTGGGTCATCCAGAAAGTTCTGTGTTTTTTTTCTGATAAATTTCAATAAAGTACAAAAACATAAGAAAATTTTATTGAATCACAGAAGTGCCCAGGGCCGTGCGAAGAGAAAACTGCGCCCGGGGCAGCGTGTCAATTTGGCGCCCCCCCCCCCTCCCTCTTTCAAAATTGATAAAGGGCAGAAACAGAAATAAATTACAGTGAAATACGTTTAACACGAAATTGAGGGGACCGATTTCTTTTTTTTTTTTTTTTTTTTTTTTCCGTGTTAAAAGAATTTAGCGTTAAAATATTCGCAAAAAAAAAAGAGCAAACCTCACAAATATTTTCGACGTCGTCAAATTTTATTTCGATTTCCTGTTAAACTACTAGTAGGTTGCATACATTAGGATAAAAAGCAAGTAAAAAAATATTGTTTCTTTGGATGAAAAATCAGATATATTTTTTGAAGTTTCTTTTTCAGCATTCTGAGATCTTGCTTGTTTGAATCAACTAAGCAAAGCTGCCTCTAAATCTTCGTGGTTAGCGGTTCTCATACGTTTTCTCTCTGGCTTAAACATACTGCGCTCAAACATAGTAATGGGATTTCTGTTTTTATTATCATTAATAAAGTAGAATTAGCAATGCCAAACTCTTTGCAGATTTCTGTTTTCTTCCTTATTTTTCATCAGCTACATTAAGCAGCTTCATCTTCATTTGAAGCGAAATAGCATTTTGTTTTTGCATCGATTTCTCAGCCATTGTGCTCATAAAACATAAGCTAATTTACGAAAAAACACGAAATTCACTGATTTCCACCCAAAGTTCAGTGGTTTTAACACAAAATTTACCAACTTCAACTCAAACTAACTAGATCGAAAGCGAATTTTTTTCGTGTTAAACGGTTTTTATTTCGTGTTAAAAGAAACAAAATGTAATAAATTGCATAGTATACTGTCCGGACCGCTATATCATTTTGTGTTAACCGATTTTTCATGTTAATCGTTTTCGTGTTAAACGTATTTCACTGTACATTGAATAAATATTTTGCATTTATTTTAGAACTTTAAAAGATTTAATTTTAATTCAGAAATTCCAAACAACTAAATAACAGAAAAGAAAATTGCACTTGTTTGTTAATGAGATCATGATGCCTTGCGACAGATTTTTCTTAACCTTTCTCACATATTTTTCTAGCCATTTTTAGTACTTGTTAGTCTTTAAGCTGCAGAAAATGGGTAAAAATCGCTAACAACTACATTGGAAACAGGCGGTCCCTGGTCCCTTCAACCAATAAGTTCTAAAAAAGCAAAACAAACAAAATTCCTGTAGAACATAATGTAAAAGATAAAAATAAATTATAATTTCAGTACATTAATTAAGAAAGATAACTGAAGCAATGTTTTAATGTAAAATATAATATCAGGCAAATACATTTACTTCCATTTTATGTTTCTTGCATTTAGGGTAACAAAATCACTTATTATTTTATGTGTAAAAATTGTGACACACTGAATTTTATAGAAAGTAAATTCAGGTTGCTTAATCTCTCTGATCATAGTAGATCTTAAGTAGTTTTTTACTATTTTATTGTTACTGCAATACTTATAAATTATGTACGTGTTTTACCATGTTTTTGTAATTCCTTGTTTTCCCAAAGTTAAAATTATGGAGCAACTAAAGGATTTCTAAATGATCCATTTTATAAAGGTTCTTATATAATGGTAGAAATAAGATTTTCGCATTTAAAACCTCGCTTAACAATTCAAGTTCATTCAAGTCAGCAATAAAGGGCAAGGTCCAGGCAATATTAACAGATTTTCGATAACTGATTTTAGATTCGCACCAGCCAGAAACACTGAAATTCTTGTTTTACATTTCTCACTTTCTCAAACCTCCAGTTCAGTTGCACGGTTATAGTGTCTCTATGTAACACGAAATACTTCACATTCATATAAATTTCCACTTTCATCAGAAGCTTCATAGTCAAATTGTTCTGCGAATTTTATGTTTTCTGTTTTGCTCAAATAAGGACTCTGCATTTACAGACATAACCAAATCTTCGCTTTCTTGTTCTAAAATTTCCTCTCTTATTGTCTGAAATGTGTTTTTTAGTGTTTCAATCAGTTTGCTGGCGATCAAAACATTGACAGTTTTTTTTTCTTCTTTTTTTTTTTCGTGAGAATAATATTAACTTTATCTATTTCATTTAAAATGCTGTGTCAAACTAGTAGGCCGTAAATAAAGGGGAATTTGCTTTATTAAGCTTTTTGCTCCTGAGTAAGTTTACTTATTTCACTTCATTTATATGAGGTCTTCCAGAGCTTTTAAAATCTGTGGCAATTGTTTGTAAACTGCAGATATAGCTTTACTTTTTCATGACCATAGAGTCATGACCAATGTTTTTCATGACCAATGTTTCTTTAAATAAACTGATAGTGGGACATAAGTATATCCCATCTTTCAGTAGAAGAGAAGAAAAACAAACACATTTTATGCAGTTCCGGACATTTTTGGACATACACCAGCAGCACGATTTCAAAGTTTAGAGGATGTGCAGAACATGGTAAAAAATAGACGAATTTATTTACTTCGATGATTCGAGCTTACACAACATTATATTGGGAAGCCATATTTGAACCATATCACAACATTGAGCTCTGAAGGGTTGATATTGGTATTGTTTATGACGGCCGATTATCTACAAGTTGAATATAGTAGGCCGGAGTGGGATGGGAGTGTCCTGTGTAAGGTCCTTCAAAGGGAACCTAACCCGTATTTACGGAAGGTTCGAAGAAAACTACGGACAATTTCGAACGATTAGGCTGACGTTCGCGATTGGGTCGAACTCAGCACCTCCCGTCTACCGTCTTTAAGAACAGAACCTATCGTGCAGCTAGCTGTGAATGTCGAGATTGTCGGACTGTCGGACCTTAAATTTCTTATGCTATTTTTTTCCTTTTTTTTTGACTTGATGTAGTCAAGAAATTTTTCTGCGAATGAAAATTTTCTATTTTCGGTATCGTATAATTTGCGTCATTTGTTCTTTGTGAGGTGTACTGGATTCCTAAACTGGACTGTGTTTAAAATTCCGTAACTTGCAAATAGTTACAATTATTATAAGAAATTCTTGCAGGAGAGTTATGTAAGATATTAGAAGTATTTTTACTGCGGTTCTCGGTTTTAGTTCCAAATAGCAGAGATATATGGCAAGCAATAAGCACTCAATGGAGGTCTAAACTGAAATCCTCTAGCATCATACGAAAGAAGAAGGTTAATATATAAAATAGGTCTCTAAAAATAAGATTGTATTGGAGAATGAGACCCACTCCATACATTTAGCCTCCTCTTTTCGTATCAGTGTTGGGCGATTTCGGTTTTGGCCTTGATTGAGCACCTATGGCGCTAGATGTTGTCTTTATAGTGCTTGTGTGGTTATACATTGCTGGCATAATTGTCAATTCAGAATAAACTTGATTGATTTACACGAATATGGTTTAATAAAGAATACTGCTGTAACCTGAATTGACTATAAACCTGTTTAATTCTTCAACAAATCATCGATATTTATGTTGTAATGTGAAATTGTAAAACTGCAGTATAAGAATTGAAAAAGTCATTTGTAACGCGAACAGCTAATGGATTTGGTCTGCCCCTCGGGATTGCACTATCACTCTAAAGTGTAAGTTGAGTTCCCGAGGTGGTCATCCCTGCTTGCAGCGCCATCTATAGTTGTTATTTGGAACTAAAGTCGGGAATCGAGGTAAAAAAAATACTGACATTTTACATTACCTTCCCGCATTTTTTTTTAAATAGTTGTCACCATTTACAGGTTATTCAATTTTAAAAACAGTCAGTCCATTTTAGGACACTCGATATATGGAGTGCGATCGAACGAAATTGAAAAATACCTTGCTCTATTAATTTCTTCTACAATCGTTTTTCTTACTTCATTGGCAAGAAAGTTCATAATATATTTTGTCATTTACCTTTTTCACTTTCAATAATTTTCACTTTAGCTCTTTTCAAATTTGCTGTCGATTATATGATTTAATTTTAAACGTCTCTCAAGTTTTTTTTAGCGGATGCATGCATTCCTATGTTCTAGAGCATTTTTATGCTCAAGAATTTTAGGATTTAATTTCTTCCACATGAAAAACCCACGATCTGGATTGGCTAACTTTGGAAGGCGATCATGATAATTGGTGAATAGTAAAAAGAGAAAACAAAATATAGTGATTCCCTTAATTAAGTTATCCAATAAGCCGCAATCACCGTTAATAATTTCTCCACTAGGTATAATTTTCTTGAACATTAGTTTGGAAAATTGTAGTCCTTATGCAATCGCAGATTTCATGTAATCAGCATTTTCATCCTGTGCTGGACCTTTTTTTAACAGCAAAGTAATGACCGAATGACTATAAGAATGATCCCATAGTGGAATCAGAATAGGTTAGCAATTCATTTTCACTGAGTGTGGCAGGTGGCAGAAACTTTCTTATACGATATAAAGGGCCCGCAGAGTGCAAAAGTTTAAGAGACACTGCAATAAAATATCATAAAAGCATATTATGAAATCATCAGATCTAAAGAGCTCAATGAAAAGTAAATGTGAACAACGCAATAATTTTGAAATGAAAAATGTACATACTTCCATTGGGAAAAATATTTCCGATATGTAAATATATACATTTAGTTTTAAAAAAATAAAAAATATAGAATATTGAAGAATGAAAAAAAAATTCCGATGAAAATAATCGAGTACAAAAGAAAAAAAAAAAAAAACGGCAATTGGTAGTACAAATTTGGCGCCCCTAAATTTCCGTGCCCGGGGCGGCCGCCCCCTTCGCCCCCCCTTTCGCACGGTGCTGGAAGTGCCATTTTGTTCTATGACTTTTTGCCATCGTTCTGGCAGCTGGAAATTTCCTTTTTAAAAAATTATTATAGTCGTAAAGAAATGATCAAGGTGCTGTTTGACAAACTCCAAAGAAATGAACTCCTGGTCATTCAGAGAATTTTGAAGTGACCTGAAAAGATTAAACAAAAACATAATTTGAAGAACAAATTAAAAAAACAAAATTTATTTCCTACATTGTTTAAGCCCGAGAAGGGACAGATATTAAGTTATTTCATTCAATTAGTTCTACATTTAATGTTAAATTTTAGTAACAAATTAGTTAAGCCAATTGAAGATTAAAAAATAAAAATAAAATTCATACAATATGATACTTAAAACACCCTAAAAAATTAGATTCCGTTCAAATGAAATCGAAATAAATCTTAGACATTTTTTCTAGTTTTGTATTTCGCATGCATATATCACGTGTATCATTTTATGCACAATTGTCATAAACATAATACAAAATCTGCAATACAAATATTTTCAATTAAAAATGGAAGAAGTCTAAGATTTATTTCAATTTCATTTGAACGGAATCTATTTTTTAGGGTGTTTTAAGTATCATATTGTATGAATTTTATTTTTATTTTTTAATCTTCAATTGGCTTAACTAATTTGTTACAAAAATTTAACATTAAATGTAGAACTAATTGAATGAAATAACTTAATATCTGCCCCTTCTCGGGCTTAAACAATGTAGGAAATAAATTTTGTTTTTTTAATTTGTTCTTCAAATTATGTTTTTGTTTCATATAGTCAATTTTTTCAATAACTACTGCACTCAGACGAACGCATTTCAAAATTAATAGAGAGTATCATCATCAGGCTTTGATGTATGCAGTATTGCATCACAATGTGGGATGCAGTTTACCAATGTGTAATTCAAAATGCTTCACCACTGTAGTAAAGCAGGTTGCGGTAGTTTGGACAAAAACTTCCAATCTGAACATAAAAAATCTATAATCAAATCATAAAAAATTAACTTCACTTAAATTTAGATACCCTATTTCCCACTCAGGAACGCTATGATTGTAAATGTAAATTGTGTTGAATCCTTACTGCTAATATTTAACAATATTATAGCTGTGATACAGTAAAAAATAAAAAATAAAAGTTTTACTTAAATTTTTAAACCTTAATCTCTCCCAAGGGGTGATGTAAACACATCAGAAAATTTTTACCTAAGTTTAACTTGGGGTATAAATAGTTCTCATCTCGGAAAAAAAGTACATTTCAAAATTTAAGTTATGTAATTCCCCACTAAGTTCGCTATCTGCATAAAAATTGCTATTAATTAGAAACTTTTTACTAAAATATAAACTTGACCAAAGCAAAAACTTATTGTGAAAATATCCTTTTTATTTCCACTATGACGCCATATTCACCTTTTTAATTAAAAAAAAACAAAAAAAACTAGCTCAATTTAATATTTCACGTGAAAATCTTTCACCTAAAAAGAAATAAACTATTATTACGGCTTTTGAAATTTTTGCAACAATGAAGTAAAAATGTTACATTTTCTATGAAAAAATGTCCATTGATTTTCACTGAAAAAAGCGAAAATTGGAATTATTAAGAAAAATAATTGAATAATGTAAAAATAAATTGGCCCATGTTTCTCTCTGGGTTATAATTCACCCATATGCGCAAAAGCATTTTACCATTCGTTTTGACCCTGACGTCAGGCAAATGTTTTTAAACTTTAAATGTATAATATCATTAGAATTAGTAAGGAATAAAAAATGAGTTGCATCAGGGACAAAAAGGTGGGAAGAAAAAATGAAAAAGTTACGATCTCCATAGGCTTTTCTATGTTAAATTAACATTGAGAAGTGACACTGGAAATAAATAAGTATTGCGCTGCCGCGCAATACTTAAATAAAATTCTGAGGGAGTCAGATCTGGTGAATATGGTAGGTGACACAAAACATCATTTTCACCCACTGAAGCCGTCTGAGATGAGCATTCAAATCTCAGTGTCAGTGGGATTAAAAAAAAAAATATTGAAATGTAAAAACGTTATGAGTAAAAATGTGTTATTTTATATAGTGACATAATTTTCTGATCAAAAGTTCTTAAAAAGTTACTTTTAATTGTAATATGAAAATGGCATCCATAATGATATTGTAATTCCCTTTGTTTCCCTTCTCTCTTCAACAATACAACTAATCCGATTGCCACCAATGTGGAGAAATTTCATAAAAGACTTAAAATTAAAATATAAAAATGGGATTATTTTAAAAAATAGTGAGTGTGTGCACATCTACAAATAAAGCACTTTCATTTAAAAAAAAAATAAAAACCTATCAAAATCGGTTCCGTAGAAAGCTCAGGCTAGATGACTAAGAAAATAGGCCTGTCTTTCAAATATATAGATTATAAATAAATGGAAATGACATGATTTTCAGATATATTTTCATTTGTGCATACCAAGGATCTTTAAATAAATATCAGAAGTTTAGTCTGTTTAGATGCAAAAATAAAGGTCAGTAAATATGATTTCATCACTGACAGAGTTATAACAACATATATTATATTCATGGAGTAAATTTTTCTGTTTTCTGAATGATGTCGTTTTCCTCATCGGAAACATTTCACTTTAGATATTACTGGTTTAAAGTAAAATTAAAGTAATGAAAAAAAAGAAAATTAAAGTAATGGCAAAGAGAAAATTAAAGTAATGGCACATAGAGTCGGCTGGTCACCCAGAAAGTGAAGTAAAATAGTACTATTAAGCAAACAAGGTTACAGTTATCAAGTAATTAGGAGGCAATTTGGTGAAAAATGTAAACAAATATGACACTTCTAATTTTTTGAAGTGGAATAAAGAGACTATGTCACTACAAAAACAAACTGGGAAAGGCAGGAGGTGTTCAACAGCAAGCGATGATAAAAGAATCAAGAGACTCTGCATAGGTGACAGAAAAAAATCATCTGGATGTACACAAGGTGAAATGGCTAATGTGATGTTGAGTGCAAGGATTATTCAGCACAGACTGCAAGGATTTCATGTAAGTGCTAGAATTTCACACACAAAAAAGCTATTTTTATCTCTCCAACAAAGATTGAAAAGATTAAACTGGTCTAAAACTCATGTTAACTGATCATCGAAGAATCGGAGAAGATTTGCATCTTTATTGTATTACACACACTGTGAAGCATCCAGTCAGTGTTATGATATGTAGTGATATATCAAAAGGTATGGGCAAAATTTGATTGATTAATGTGAATATGGATGCACAAAAATAAATAAATTTTCAATCCCAACTGAAGCATTTCACACGTGATCTTTCCTATGATAAAACATTTCTATTTCAACAGGATTCAGATCCATGCCATGTTAAAGTACGCAGAAAAATGATTTTAAGATAATCTTATTCAAATGTTGAAGTGACCTGGGAATAAATAGCCCAGACTTTAACTTAATTGAAAATATATGGAGTTGATTAAAGAAACTTGTTGCACAAAAGCAACCCAGCAATAAAATCCAATTAATTAATATAAGTAAAAATTCAATCATGGTATCACATTATACACTATATGGCCAATGATGATTGGTCACTTGCGATTTTAGACGTTTTATTAAATATCTAGAAAAATACATGAGGAATTATCCTGAAACTCCAGATATGTAAACAGAATAGTATAGGTCATATATTTCAGTGAAGATTTTTTCACGAAACCCCATAGGGGACTGTCAACAAATGGAAGAGTCTTTTGCTTATAATTTGCAGTTCTTAATATAAAAAAATGATCCTTTCAGAAACTATGACAGACAACATTGTACACAATGCCCTGCAATCAGAATTAAAAAATAATAAAAATTGGATGAAAATGAGCAGGTTTACTGAATAATGTTTCACTGTGCATGCACGAATGCAATCAAAATATTATGTGTATAATGTAGTATTAGCTAAATATATAGAGTAACTTTTGTGAAAGTTTCAAAATCATAGCTTGGAAATTCTGAAAATTATCGGTGATAGAATAAGCTCGAAATCTGTTGTTCCCAAAAGGAAGCAAAAAGATGAGGGGTTGTATCCAAATATAGTACATGCAATATTGTGTATGCTATCATGGCACTAATCAACAGATATTTGGATACAGCTCCTCATCTTTTTGCTTCCTTTTGGGAGCAACGGATTTCGAGCTTATTCTATCACCGATAATTTCAAGCCATGTTTTTGAGACTTTCACAAAATTTGCTCTATATACTTACCTAATTAATTATGCACGTTATATTTTGATTGCGTTCGTACATGTGCAGTGAAGCATTTTTTAGTAAATCTGCTCATTTTTCATCCAATTATTATTATTTTTAAATTTTGGTTATAGGGTATTGTGTACAATGTTGTTTGTCATATTTTCTGAAAGGAACACTTTTTTATATTAAGAACTCTGCAAATTATAAGCAAAAAACTTGACAAAATTTGGGACTCTTTTTATAAAAACTTTGATTTCTCTACGCGTATACATGCTAACCTCATAAAAATGAACACAGTTTATTACAATAAATCACTTAATCATAATCTACAGTTTGAACGCTTTTGCTACATTAGTTTTTACAGGGTTATCTAAAAGATATTCGTTCTTTTCAATTTGTTCATGGTCCCCCATTGGGTTTCGTGAAAAAATCTGTGCGGAAATATATGACCTATGCTATTCTGTTTACACACCTGGAGTTTCAGGATAATTCCTCATGTATTTTTCTAGAAATTTAATAAACATCTAAAATCACAAGTGACCAATTATCATTGGCCATATAGTGTAACAGCTTCAGAACTACACTTGGTTCATGCAATGGGAAGGCACTGTAAGGCCGTAATTAAGAGTATAGGTTACCAAATTAAGCATTAACTGACATTGTGATAATTTTTGTCTCTTTTTTTTAGAAATGTTTTCCTTTTCTTCTATATAACTGCTGTTCTAATATACATTCTTCATGAAAATTGTTGCATTACATTTTTGATTAAATTATCTTTCCATTGGTATATAATTTTATGGTATTACTAAAAGAGAAATTAGTGTTATGAATCATCAAACTTCAAAATTACATCTTTTCAAAATGGTTTCTACAATTTTAGCCACTACTCTTTATGTATGAATGTAAATATATTGCATGTATGTTTAAATATATTACATACACACACACACACATATATATATAACCATTAATTAAACATTACTGACCACCATCAATAATTGTGATAGTATGAATGAATTTACAACAATACAGTGTCCTCAAACACAATCTATATAATAAAAGCCGAAGTCATGTGACTGTCATCAATAATTCCGGGCTGACTGTTTCACTTTTTTTGCCAAATGGACATTTCAGTACTTTTATATTAGTCGGGCATAGGCGATAAAAAACGCCAAATATTCTTCCATCGCCCTCATTTCATTAAAAATATAAACCTATCACTCATTTCATTTAAAATAAATCTTTCATTTAAAATACACATTTTATTTACCGCTTTTAAGATACAATAAATAAATGGATATTTTCGCAGCATAGGTTCTTGGCGAGAAAAAAAAAAAGCTGGCATCGTATTTTCCGGCAATCTATATCCTATTTCATATACATAAGCAATTTTTTTCATACGTATACCATTTATTTAATCTAAAGAAGCCAATAATCTATTTTTATATAGAAACAGAAGTAATTTCTATGTAAACAAATATTGTATAATATGTATAAATAAAATGTTTATATGCAAATAAATACAAATTAAATAAATAAAAATAAAAGTTCACCAGGTTTGTTTTCATAGCTATTTACATATTTTATCAACGTATTTCACATTCTGAAGCCCGAATTGCGCTAAGCTTTAAAAAAAAAAATGCCAAAACCCCTGTAATGGAAAAGTACCTAAATGACCAATTAATTTAATCTAAAATATTTCATTTCAATATCAAAGTATTGTTTCTAATTTACATTCAAATAAATATATATTCCAAGATAATTTCATTTGAAATTAAGTTGACATCTTTCTATTTCACTTCATAAAGTAAACAAACACAAGAGATTCATTCATCATAAACAATAGTAAATATTAGGCCATGGTGGTAATCATTCGCAAAGCAGATTCTGCAACAATGAATGGACAATATTCTTATGACGTCATAGTAGGCAAATTGGTGGCGCTAACATTTGTTAACGGCTTGCATTCACAAGGGTTTTATTTTGCTATTTCTCTTAGTTACGTTACTATATTGTGATATTTATGAACTCAGAAATAAAATATATAAAAGCAAAAGTATATATATTCATTATTTAGTTATTAAGTAGTGAAAAAAAAATTATAAATGCATGATTTGCAAAATTTAAATAAATTTATTAAATCTAAAAAATGTCATTGAAGTAACAGCATGTTAAGTAAAATAAGCTTAATTTAGATAATTTATGAACAAATCTCAGTTTAAAAACTTGAAATTTCACTCATTTTTACAGCTACGGAAATTAAATGGTATTTGTCAAAAAAGACGAAGTACGCATAACAACAAAAAAAAGTGAATTGTTATCAAGTTCACAAAGGATTCTTGGTTTCTTTATCAGAATCTTTGGACTCGGGGGAAGGAATGAGCAAGTCAATTAGTTTAAGAATAAAAGTAACATGATGCAATGCTTAGCATTTAAGGGAGACCAAACTGGTCGCCAGAGGCGGCTAGTATATATATATATATATTATGATATATATGAGAAATTTCAGAATTATGTTTTTAAATTCTACTGAGTAAAAAACAAATTGTAAAAATATGTATTTATTTAAAAAAAAACAATAAATAAGACATTAAAATAACAGCTTTATATATGTAATACAACACCCCTAATCAAGTTCTCAAGTTTTATTTTTTACAGCAGCTCTAAGTTTAGCAGAGCGACTTCTTGGGTTTGAATCAACTTCTTCTTTAGATGGTTTTATAACATGTTTGTACAGAGGAATCCATCTATCAGAATACATATTTTCAATATCTAACTTGGTATAGGTAACAGTAGCATTATCATATTTTTGACTTAAACTTTGCGATACTGGATCATTCATATCAACTCCTTGAATGTGACGTTTTACAATTCGGTCTTCCAAAGAGTGGAATGATAAAGCCACTATCCTTCCTCCAGGTTTTAAAAATTCATATGCCATTTCCATTCCATAATTGAGTTCATTTAGTTCATTATTGACAAAAATTCTGAGAGCTTGGAATATTTTAGTGGCTACATGAACAGGTCTTTGTATTTTATCGACTCTCTGCTGCCTGAAATGAATTACACAATAAGTAATTTTATTTTAAATAATCATCATTAGCAAACACTTCTTAAAATTAGAAAATAAACTGCAAGCACAATTTCTGAGTGGGTTATATGAATGTGGGGATTTTAACCAAATTATAATTTACATCAGGTATCTTAAATTTTAATTATTTATGAAAATATGTGTAAAAATTTATTACTAACATTATTATTACCTACATATTAAAGAAATATATACATGCATTATGTTACTTTAAGAATTGACAATATAATTGTTCTATTTTATAATTTTTGGCTCTGGACAATCTAAAACAGAGATAGTAGGCAGCAATGATATAACAGCAAAATTTTTTACTAAATTTACAATAAGGGATGAGAATGTACCCCTGTTTACCATTAAATATCTCTTATCTTTCAGCCCAGGGATTCAAAATACAAGCAGACCAATAATGGGACGCCTTTCTAATTATATGATCCAGGGGGATATGCATCATTAAATGATTTTGACCAATTACAGTTTTAAACCAAAGGATAAAAAAAAAAAAAATGAAATAAATAAATAACTATAATTAGGCTGAATTAAGCAGGGCTGCAGAGTCGGTGGGGAAAATGGCCGACTCCGACATATTTTAACGATTCAGACTCCGACTCTGAATCCTATCCAGACTCTGGGCTGGCAACACTAGTACTTGAGCTGGGGTACTAGTTTTGTCTCTTGGTTAAAATAATGATGGAATATAAGAAAAATAAAGCTAAAATCACACTATTTCGGAATTGATAATCTTTTTAGGGCTTCAAGAATAAAACAGAAAAAAATTATATTTTTCGCTTTCTTAATTTTACAATTTTGTGCCCGCAAACCCGAAAAATCCAACTATCGAAGTCTAAAGAACACAAAATGGTAATTTCCCTATTCTGGATCTGCGGACAGAGAAGAAAAAGTGAAATCGTTACAATTTAGTTGTTATTTTGCTGTGTCCTTCAGACTCGAAAAACTTATATGGAAAGGAGAAAAAATAAAGATGAAAATTTTATTATTTTGGAAATAATTCGGATCCTGTGGATTGAAATAATAATAAAAAAATGCCTTTTTTGAATTAAGTTTACAATTTTGGCTTTATTTCGGGTTCTGCAGACCTGAAAAATCCAAAATTTAAAAAGGTGAAAGATAACAAAATTTCACTATTTTATTATTATTTTGGGTACCGCCGATTCAGAAAAAAAGAATTACAATTTCATCTTATTTTGACTCTTGTGCACAAAAATAAATAAATAAAGGAAGGGTATTTTAGAATTTTTACTTTTGGTCATACAGACTGAAAAAATTTGAGGGGAAAAAAAGGGAAAAAGTACAGAGTACCTACCCCTGTATCTACTTTGTACACGGCAGTAAATCGGTGATCTTTAACTTGAGTAGCTTGATATAGTCCATAAATAACAATAATAATTAATTTTATAGATTTAAAATTACATATAATTAGTTTAATTTCACTTTAAAATGCCAAACAAAAAAAATCTGGAGCCGGATTGTTTTTTAGCGACTGACTCTTTTGCTCAAAAATGGGTCCGACTCCAATTCCACGACTTCGACTCCGCAGACCTGGAATTAAGGATTTGTAACTGAATCCAAGTAAGTTAGATTGTGCGTATTAAATTTAGAAAAATTATTGTACCACAGCTGAAAGTAGCTCTTAAAAAGAATGCCAAATTCAAAAGAAAATACTATATTTAAAAAAAAAGGTAGAAAAATAAAATACCACTGTGTGGTCAACATATTGTGTGCACGGTTGTAATTCATGAAGTTTTACATAAAAAAAAAGTCATATAGAGTTTATTGTAAATTTAGAAGTCACTGATACTCTGAGCGTTATGGATTCTTCGAGTTAATTAGAGAAAGTTACATAATCAGGTTTACAGCCAATCAGCCTTTTAAAATTAGTATAGCTCGGGAGAATAAGTTCACTGTTACAATTTATTTTTATTTTTTTGTAATGTTCTTTATTTGTGTGCATGGTAAACATTTATACTGGAATATTATTACACTTGAATTATACACACTTTTGCATGCATGTTTATATAGCTGCTGTTTGTATCATTATAAATACAATGTTTATATAATTTACATTTGAAGACAAACATTTGTATCCTCTTTATACAACTGCATACATACACTTGAAACCATATTGTTGCCAACATCACTCATGTTTGACTTCAACCTTGGTTGTTAACAAGATAACAGAACTTTAATAGCCAGTTAATTTTCTGGAAACAATGATAACAAAAGTTCAAATAACAGATGAGTCAATTTTCTTACAATTAAGCTCCGACATATGTTAGGCTAAGTGAGAATTCATAATGTCCAAATCAATTCTACAACTGCTTTATCAAGTGTAAGTCCCTGTGATCCATGAATATTTATGGCATATGCCAGAGACACAGTATCACCCATAAGATTTGCATTAAAACTTCAACCTTTAATTACTCAGGCCGCAAATCAAATTAAAAAAATTGAACCACAATATTATCTATGTCTCACTAAGATCTATGTTTATGAAAAATTACTTTGTAATTAACTGAGCCATTGCCGAGAAATCGTGTTCATTTACTGTCAGATAGGAGCCATAGGAAGCTTCACTTGCCTTCGAATCACTGCACTTTAACCCTTTGTTGCATACTGTCCACTACAGTGGACAAATTTGGCAATTTTTTGTTACCCTGCCTATTTCATTCACAGTTCCTATTTGAAGCTTATGCTATTTTTTGACATTCATGCTTTCAGGGAAAAAATCGATATTTCTCCGCGGGACGGTTAACTTACTTCTTTAGATAGAATTATTATTGACGTCCCATCAGAAAGCCGGTAAGTTGTTCAGCATGAACTAAAATGACTCTAAACCTATAATAATATTATTTAAATGATACTTTGTTCATTAATTATTGTTTTTAAATGTCTTGGCCTAATAGACAATTGAAAAACAAGTATGAACAACTTTTTTTGTTTATTTTATGGAAGTTTTTACACAATGTCCACTATAGTGGACGCCATGCACAGCATCAACATTATGACATTTTACTCTGCTAACTGAAGTGGACGTTATGAGTGTAAACAGCGAAAATTTTAAAATATAAATTTGACGTTTTTTTGATAGTATGCAGGCATATTTTATATAAATTTTCATCTCTTTCACATTTTTAAAGTTATAATTGCCTGATTTCATTTATTTATGCAATTTATTAGTTTAAAAAAAATCACATATGTGTTCTGTTTGAAATAGTTGAATCTGTATGATATTATTAAAAAAACAATAAAATAACAATAAAGAATTTTAAAATTGATATCTACAAAACGTTTAAAAAAATATATTTTATTAATTGAAATGGACCAGACAGCTCTAATTGAAGATTATAACCAAAATATAGGAGGAATAGATAAATGTAACATGTTATGTGCATTATACAGAACTCACCTGAAAACCAAGAAGTAGTATAAAAGAATTATATTCCATTTAATTTATGTAACTGCTGTCATTGCGTGGCTTTTATACAGAAGCTTGTTTCCAAATTGCGACATACAATTTGGAAAATTTAAACTGGCTGTAGTAAGTGGACTCATTCACTCAGTGACGCGACAATCTGCTGAACCGCATTTGATTCCAGACTCTGAAGAATGTAATGTGTTGGAAGACAAACAACTAAGACAATTGCCAGTAAGAGCAAATTCTGTACACAAGGACACCAGATATGACAAGATGGAACACTTTCGCCTGTCAAAAATCCCAAAGTGCACAACGATGCAAGATGGAACTATGTAAAAGAAAGTCAACATATTCATGTGTAAAATGTAAAATTTACCTTTGCATCAATGCATAAACGGACTGTTTTCACAAATTTCATCATCAATGAATATTTTCTCAATTTTAAGCATAAATATTTTTAGAATATGATAATCTTCAAGAAGAAAACTAACATAAATCTTATTTTTCTGACAGCACTACATTTCAATTCTGTGTTCATAGTGTCCACTATAGTGGACAAGCTGTAACTCAAATAATAAAAAAATATTACACATAAAATATTTTTTTTCTCTTTCAGCATGATCCTTTTAGTAGGAAAATACTAAATTTAATGTTGGGGATTTGCCAGTTTTAGAATATGCAACAAAGGGTTAATAATAATAATACAAATTCTAGAACAATACAGTCACTGTCTAGAAAGATTCACTTGATGTGACAGAGAAAGGATAAACATGTTTAAGGAATATAAATTAGTCAAAGCTAAAACATTATTTATTTGGAATGTGCCTGCAATACATAAAAAGTTTCTCATTGACTAAAGATATTGCATGGACCACTGGCTAATAATAATAAAAAAAAGCAAACAATTCTTTAAACATAACTGGATATAAATGGGCTCTCATAGATTTCCTTTTTGGTAATTTCAAGCTCACTGATACTTATAAAATTATTTATCAGGAAATGATATTTACACTACCTGTGCTATACATATACAGTCGGACCTCTATTTAACGAACCTCTATTTTGCGAACTTTTACTTGGAACCAAGAACATTTAGCAAATTTCTTCGTAAAATAACCTCCAAATAGCGAAGTGCATTCTCTATTTAACGAACTTTTCCTTGGGATCTAATTTTTTCTTCTCCCTATTTCTTAAAATATTACAGGACATTTCAAACTTATTCTTTCTCTTAACAGATTTTATGATGATCAATGACCATGAACAGGTCTTACCAGGCACCTAACTCACCAAGAGTAGTAAAATTGCTATGATTCTTTGCTTTCCATCCAAGAAGTCCAAACGTTAAATTTTCCCTTTTAACCCTCAATGGAGCTGCCCCATGTCCTTAAACTGTAGTTTTCCGTTTTCTAGATTGTTGATCATGATCAATCGTGTTGATAATTTCGGTTCTTGTAGCTCAAAAATGTCAAAGCAAAAGTGCTAGAGCATCAAAGAAAAAAAAAAAATTATTATTGATGAGGTGGATAAAGGCGTGAAGAAAAAGAATTCTGCTTTAAAATCTGGTATTCCTCCAGACAGCTTATCAGCCATAATAAAAAATCATGATTTTAATGTAAACTAATTTTTGTAACTGAAAATACAATGTATTTCCAGACAACGTTTTGTTTCATTCTTATTTCCCTTGCAGTTTTCTTTTTGATGGGTAAAATAAATAAAACAAATAGATATAATTTATAAAAAAAGTGTGACTAATTACTTTTTTTAATTATATTTAGTGTTTATGGACTTAAGTTACATTTTATGCAGTTTAAAGTATTTTAAAAAGTAACTCTCTATTTAACGAATTTTCCATATAACGAACTTTTTTCGGGATTTAGCTACTTCGTTAAATAGAGGTCCGACTGTATAAAATTTGTACACAGAAATGTAATTTTGAAATATGATTTTATATACATTTATGTTTATTATTATCTCTTATATAAAAAATCATTAGTTAAATCCTTTTTAGTCATTAAAGATCATTAGTTTTAGTCTTAAAAGATCATTAGTTTTAGTCTTTAGTCTTAAAAGATCATTAGTTAAATACCTTTATGTTATTTTTTAACTCAATACGTTAAAATAATTTCAGTATATTGTTAGCTAGGCAAAATTTAATCATCATTTCATTTTGTTTAAAAGTCCTTATATGCATAAAGCATTACTTTGACTACAATCATAGAAGGAATGATCTAATAATTTTTTTTATGTATATGACAGTCTAACTTTTGCCCATTTACTAGCATAAAATGAACTCTGATAAGTCATAAGCTATATGTAATATTAATTTTGAAGTTCTTCATAGGATAACTGGTCAATGAAAGTTACATATAAAAAAAAAAAAAACTTTTGATTATGCTATGTCATTTTATTTAAGATAAAACAGACATCACAATCTTTCTACTGTATTTCCTGATTTTCAAGACCATGGGAGTCAAAATAGTACTAATTCGAGAGAATCATTTGAATAATTTGATTAAAATTAATCATTCAGATATTTTGATAACAGAAATACAACACAAAACAATCACTCAATCAATTATTTTCTCTGAATGATATCACATTTTCTTTACTATTTTGAGATACAGTAAAATTGTGAGTACAGAGAATGAGCTAATTGCCCAAAACACTATGTACGGTCAGGTAGTAACTGGAAAAAAGTAACATTGTTCCAGCGTAAAAATGTTTGGAGTAATTTACAGATTACTCCAAAAGGTAGATTTGAAGTTCACAGTTTTTAAGGATATAATGTCAGTAGGAGATTGTAAGACCATGGCAATATTACATTTGTTTGCTATGGAGAAGAAATTTCAGCTTCACAAAAACTATGAAAAATAATGTATCTTTTTTGAAGCAGTACTTGGTCATAGGACACCTGTTGAAAGAAATATAAATTCTACCAGCAACAAGGTACATTATCTCTCTCATGCTTTTTTTTGTAAAAAGGGATTCCATTTCTACAAAGTTACGTGTGGTGTTTGATGGTGCATGCAAGCCTACTAATGTTAATCTTTTAAATTCTGTTTTAGCTGTTGGTCAAATTCTACAACCAAATCTTTTCATCATTCTGATGAGATTTGAATTGCATCTTCAGCTCCATTCTTGGCTACCTGTTGCTTATATTACATTAGAAAGGACATAGAAAATGATGATTCTGTAATAGTTGTAATAATTAAAGAGAGCTTCTACATTGACGAATGTATGTCAGGTTTAATCTCAAGTGAAGAGGCCATTAGAATAATTGAAAAACTTTCATGACTTTAGAAAATAAATGCTTTCATTTAAAGAAGTGGAGATCTAATTCTTCAGATGTACTGACCAGGGTTTGGTGATACGTATTAATGGATAACATTGTGATATATATCCTAATATATATCTGATATTTATTTTCAAAATATCTTTGTGTATGATATTTTTGACATTTTTAGTCAAAACAAATGTAAATAAATTGGAGCAAAAAAAGCCCAACTTTTGCAAGCTTTTGGTTTGAAGCTGAAATTTTAAATGCAGAACCATAACTATTAGGACAATATTAACTAAGAACTTAGAATAGCCATTGAAAGATGAATTGCCTAATTTAGATAATCATTTATTTACAGCTTCATTAAAAATAACTTTTTTTTGGTTTTGGCTTAGTTCAGTTTAAACTACATAACAGAGAATAACAAAAACAGACATTACATTTATGTTAAAATTTTTCTGTTTAAAAAAAAATATTTTGTATTTGGAATTTTGTTGTATAAAAATAAAACATAAAATTTTCTTGGTACTTGATAAATGCTGTAGTTTGTTTTTGACGTGTGTAAAAAGCAAATTAATTCTATTTTTAATTAGTTAATCTTCAAATTTGTTGTAAGTGAATTTTTTTTTCATGCTAAGTGCAATATGTTTTAGTTTCTAATTTATATTAAGTCTGAAAATATTTATAATCAGTAGTAAGTTAACTGAAGTCAACTCTGTTAAATCCGCACACTTAGGGACCAAAGGTTTTGTGGGTTATACATTTTAGCAGATTATAAATCATTCCTTTGTTTACATTTTATTTTTTTAAGTCCGACTATAAATTAGGAACAAATGCACAAAAATTACAATTACAATGGAAAAGAAAAACATAATGCAACATTGGTTTAATATATTTAATAACTAAGTTAATTTAAAGAGAAATTAAGTTCTATACAATACAAAGTTTACTGATTATTCATTATTTTAAACATTGGCACAACACAATGGTAGTTTCAGTTTTGGTTTGTTGTCCATAAATTTTTTTTCTGTAGTCTATGAACACTCATTACTTCTTTCCAGTGGTGTATTCAGCCAGTTCGCACTGGTTCGGTAGACCGGTTGTTAATTTGTGTTGAGTTTGGCGAACCGGTTGTTAAAATGATACTTCAAATGTGAAAATCGTATTTACATTCATTTGCTTTCTTTAAATGTTTATCTGCACAATATTGTTTTCTAGGCATAACTCTGTGATAAGTCCGATTAATTTCGTTTAATAAAATAATATTTCATTTGGAACAATAATATATTCTTTCTTCATCAATACTGTAAGAGAAAATTCAACTTAAAAAAACGAAATTTTGAAGAATTTTGGTAACTAAATTGACAAGGTTATTAAAAATTCACTAACTACTTATCTATATTAATAAAAGAAAGTTTTGCTCTGTCTGTGTGTGTGCGATGGATGGCTAGCAAAATCTATGGCACGTACGAGACTGAAAATTTTTGTGATGCTAGCTCAAAATGTCTCCTGATGCAACTGAGACACAGAATTTTAAAATTCTAATAATTAGTTGAGTTATTGATTAAAAATCACAACTCACTCTCATTAAAAACTCACCTTGGTCCTTGCGAGAAAGAAAAAATTCTGGCGCGTGCACAGAAGCCTTATTTATGCATCAGTTGAAAATGAAGAACGAAAAGAAGAAATACCGGGAGTATTTTGTCTTTATTTAATAACTTATATCACCCAAACTGCTTAGTAAAGTTAAAAATGAAAGACATATTCTGAAAGATCTACGTCTCAAATGCCACAATCAATTAAAAAAAAGTAGCAGTTAACCGCTTGAAAAACAATTTTCAAAAGGGGTCATTTTTCCGAAAAACTTTTTCTCCCTTATTGCAACACCCCTTGAGGGCGCAATTTTGGAGGTACTGACAAACCAAAAATATGCTCTTAAAGTGAAATCCTCTTCTAATTGATGGTGCAATTGGTTTAAAAGAAATACGAATTTTAACCCTTTCAAATACACCGGTAAACGCAGGTCACTTCGCACCTCACAAAGATGATATTTTTTCTATGCTAAAAATAACTAAACATCCGTATTTTAACACAATCTTTTTAGAGCATCTCAATACACCAGATTTACATCATCTACAAAAATTTTGAAATGTTCGAACGGGTAGAAATATTTCTTACAAAATAAAATGCGTGAAAATTTCGACGAAATCAGTAAAAATCTGAGTGTTTCGCTCCTTCAGGGCGAAATTTTAGAGGTATTGACAAACCAATAATATGTACTGAAACCATCTTCTTATTGATGGGACAATTGGTTTTAAAAAATAGGAATTTTATCCCTTATAAATACACCGGGAAATGGAGGTAATTTCGCGCCTCACGGAGACAGCATTTTTCTACGCTAAAAGTAATTAAACGACCGCATTTGAACACAATCTTTTAAGAGTATCTCAAATTGAGATGTTATTAAGATTCTCAATAGATCAGGTTTACATCATCTACAAAAATTTTGAAACATTCGGATGGGTAGAAATATTTTTTACAAAGTAAAATGTATGAAATTTCGACGAGATCAGTGAAAACCTGAATGTTTCTTTGCGGTTTCGCTCGCTTTCGGTGCGCATAGACTCCACAAAGCAAATTGCGCAGAAAGTAAAGTATCAAATAGCATATACATTCAGTTCAATATTTTTTCATTAAAATAATATAAATTCGGATAAAATAGATTTAAAGATATAAAATCAAACAAATTTCAGGTTAATTTAAGTGTCATTCGTCACGGGCTCGGGCAATGCTATTATTCGAATAAATGGAACTTTGCTTTGGCACCGAATGTTCCCTGTTATGGCTGATCGATAGCTAATACTTAAAGCGTCAGATTTAGATATATACTTCCAATTGCAACATTTATTCATATTGTTCTTCATATCTTAGAATTTATTTAAATGAAAGTAGTTATTTTCATAAAAGTAACAAATAAAAAATTTTAATAAGTTCCTTGAGTCCTATAAGTTATATTTAGAAAAATATTTTTGAGCTCTAACAAATGAAAAGACATTGTATGATCTAAACTTGCCGAATCATGATACTTTGTATTTTATAAATTCCCAGCGTTGTCTGGCCTGTTTTTTTTTTTTTTTTTTTTTTTTTTTTTTAACTAAGAAATGGTAAAAATTCCTAAAATTTCTAAATGTCATAACTCGAGAAGTTTTGGCTGTGCAAAAATTTGTCTCACATGCTATAACATGGATAATATTTTTCTAGATATGCTATATACAACTTTAGGTCATGAACATGGGTTAATTCTTAAACTTACATTTCTGCTATTTTTATATTATATTGTTTTCAGGGCTTAATTTACGCTACCTCTGATTTTCAGGAACTAACCACGAAAAATTGTTATGTGGCAGGAATCGATTACAGTTTAAGGTAAGTAGGGTGTCAACGATTTTAATCAGTTGATTTAAATCAGAGATTAAATCGTGATTTTAATCAACTGATTTTTTTTTAAATCATTGATTAAAATCAAAAATTTTCTAAATGTTTAAAATGTCAAAAAAAATTATTAAAATCTAAGATGAACATAACTGAAAAGTTTCTACAGGTATTTTGACTTATGAATAAACAAAAAAAGAGCTTTAAATAATTGTTTCCAAGCTTAATTCCTGAGTATTGTAAAAAATTAAAAACAATTCAATTTGTGAAAAGCATTGTTTTTATCCAACATAAAACAGCTTCATTTAAAAATGATATTTAAATCTAAAGGAGAAAAATTTATTATTATGAAAATTTTATTATTTTGGAAATAATTCGGATCCTGTGGATTGAAATAATAATAAAAAAATGCATTTTTTGAATTAAGTTTACAATTTTGGCTTTATTTCGGGTTCTGCAGACCTGAAAAATCCAAAATTTAAAAAGGTGAAAGATAACAAAGTTTCACTATTTTATTATTATTTTGGGTACCGCCGATTCAGAAAAAAAGAATTACAATTTCATCTTATTTTGACTCTTGTGCACAAAAATAAATAAATAAAGGAAGGGTATTTTAGAATTTTTACTTTTGGTCATACAGACTGAAAAAAATTTGAGGGGAAAAAAAGGGAAAAAGTACAGAGTACCTACCCCTGTATCTACTTTGTACACGGCAGTAAATCGGTGATCTTTAACTTGAGTAGCTTGATATAGTCCATAAATAACAATAATAATTAATTTTATAGATTTAAAATTACATATAATTAGTTTAATTTCACTTTAAAATGCCAAACAAAAAAAATCTGGAGCCGGATTGTTTTTTAGCGACTCTGACTCTTTTGCTCAAAAATGGGTCTGACTCAGATTCCACGACTTCGACTCCGCAGACCTGGAATTAAGGATTTGTAACTGAATCCAAGTAAGTTAGATTGTGCGTATTAAATTTAGAAAAATTATTGTACCACAGCTGAAAGTAGCTCTTAAAAAGAATGCCAAATTCAAAAGAAAATACTATATTTAAAAAAAGGTAGAAAAATAAAATACCACTGTGTGGTCAACATATTGTGTGCACGGTTGTAATTCATGAAGTTTTACATAAAAAAAAAGTCATATAGAGTTTATTGTAAATTTAGAAGTCACTGATACTCTGAGCGTTATGGATTCTTTGAGTTAATTAGAGAAAGTTACATAATCAGGTTTACAGCCAATCAGCATTTTTAAATGAGTATAGCTCGGGAGAATAAGTTCACTGTTACAATTTATTTTTATTTTTTTGTAATGTTCTTTATTTGTGTGCATGGTAAACATTTATACTGGAATATTATTACACTTGAATTATACACACTTTTGCATGCATGTTTATATAGCTGCTGTTTGTATCATTATAAATACAATGTTTATATAATTTACATTTGAAGACAAACATTTGTATCCTCTTTATACAACTGCATACATACACTTGAAACCATATTGTTGCCAACATCACTCATGTTTGACTTCAACCTTGGTTGTTAACAAGATAACAGAACTTTAATAGCCAGTTAATTTTCTGGAAACAATGATAACAAAAGTTCAAATAACAGATGAGTCAATTTTCTTACAATTAAGCTCCGACATATGTTAGGCTAAGTGAGAATTCATAATGTCCAAATCAATTCTACAACTGCTTTATCAAGTGTAAGTCCCTGTGATCCGTGAATATTTATGGCATATGCCAGAGACACAGTATCGCCCATAAGGTTTGCATTAAAACTTCAACCTTTAATTACTCAGGCCGCAGATCAAATTAAAAAAATTGAACCACAATATTATCTATGTCTCACTAAAATTATTAAAAATTAAGGGCACTTTATTTATCATACTAAAAATTATTCTCTTTTTTTTCTTATATCATTACTAAACACATTACTAATATATTTCCTCACGAAATAGTGCCCTTTTTTGGAACTAGCAACCTGACCCTTTTTCTTTCTAAAATGAATACTACATTATTAATTATCATTTCAATAATTAAAACTTAAAAATGTATAATATGTTCCTAATTAGAGAGTTAATTGTTTAATAATTATTAATTTAAAGCACTGTTAACTATTTAATATTAAATGCAGTTAATAATTTTAATAAATGTTAAATATTACTCGTATTTAATAAAGTTTTACATAATTATTAGAATATTAATGTATATAACATTATTGTATGTTACTACCTAATGAAACTACTAATTTGCAGTTTTTATAATTTCTGTAATTACAAACTAATAGGGTGTAAAAAAATCATGATTTAAAAAAAAAAAAATAGAAAAAATCGGATTTTTATGATTTTTTTCCCAGCGCTCAAATACTGAATATATACCAAGAGTTCTAGGTTTCCAAAACAATTAAACTACTAATTGCTAACATAATCTATGTTTTTACACTTTAATTAATACAATTATAGTTATTAGTAATTACAGAAATTATAAAAACTGCAAATTAGTAGTTTCATTAGGTAATTTCATATAGTAATGTTATATACATTTAAGTAATGTAATAATTATGTAAAACTTTATCAATCTAGTGATATTTAACATTTATTAAAATTATTAATTGCATTTTATATTAAATAGTTAACACTACTTCAAATTAAAAATTATTAAACAATTAACTCACTAATTAGGAACATATTATACATTTTTAAGCCTTAATTATTAAAATGGTAATAATGTAGTATTCATTTTAGAAAGAAAAAGGGACAGGATGCTAGTTCCAAAAAAAGAGCACTATTTCATGAGGAAATATATTAGTAATGTGTTTAGTAACGATATAAGGGGAAAAAAAAATAATTTTTTGTATGATAAATAAAGTGTTCTTAATTTTTAATTATTTTATGAATAACAAATTGAAAAATACAATTAAAATACATATTTTAATAATATCATGTTTTTTCAAAAAATAAAGTTCGATATTTTTGCAAGATCTTGGCCACATAAATTTAGAAACACAGTTGAATGGGGAAATTTTTTACAAGAAATCTGTGGCTACAACTACAGGTGAATTTCAACTATTTTTTGTTTAAGGTAGGGTGCATTTTGCCAATTTCAAAAGGGGCATGGTGTGGCACCATTAAAAAAAATGGCCTAGAAGAAACAGTATGAGTAATTACAGAATTAATAAAAACTGCAGATAAGTAATTTCATTAGTTAGTAGCACAAATAACAAAACTAACAAATATTATTTTTATTTAGGATTTTGCATTTAGGAAAATTACTGTAAACCACCAAAATCGAAACTTACACACATGTATGTGTATGCTAACCAAAAAAATTATGAAAATGAGTTAAACCCATTCATATAAAATTAATATAAGTTAGCCCAAAAATCTGAAATCCTCAAAATATTTAAGTAACAGCATTATTACCTCTCAGTACGGATTATTAGCTTTCGATGGTTCAATTTTTTTTTTCTTTTTAAGAAAAGTTTTGCTGCCTTTTTCAATCCCCTTTTTTTAAATTTAGTATATATGAGTTACAAAATTTAAAAAAAAAAAAAAAAAAAAAAAAAAAAAATTATATATATATATATATATATATATATATTATGCAACCTATACCGAAAAAGCTCTCGCTGTGCTTAGCATTTTTATACCAACTATTTTTTTTTTTCTCTTATGCATTCATTTACAATTTAGCTGTTGAGCAGATGTCATTCTTTCATTCTTATTTAACTTGAGATTGCTATTAATTACTATTTATTCTTTTACTTGCAGAAATGTATTACACTGGCTATGTGTATTTTATAAAAAAATAATGCATAAATTGGTTATCTAAAGTAAATTATGACATTGCAAATTGTATTAGCTTTAGGTATCATTTTTAAATGAAACTGTTTTAATTTGGATAAAAACTTAAAAACAATGCTTTTTACAAACTCAACTGTTTTTAATTTTTTTACAATATTCATGAATTAAGCTTAGAAACAATTATTTAAAGTTTTTTTTTTGTTTATTCATAAGTCAAAATACCTGTAGAAATTTTTAAATTATGTTCATGTTAGATTTTAATACTTTTTTTGACATTTTAAACATTTGGAAAATTTTTGATTTAAATTAATGATTTTTTTTAAAAATCGGTTGATTTAAATCAT
The DNA here is from genome assembly GCA_963932465.1 of Maratus speciosus. Taxonomy (NCBI): domain Eukaryota; kingdom Metazoa; phylum Arthropoda; class Arachnida; order Araneae; family Salticidae; genus Maratus; species Maratus speciosus. The sequence goes on from OZ010788.1 coordinate 343,663,689, forward strand.
GATTTAATCGCTGATTTAAATCAACTGATTAAAATCGTTGGCACCCTACTAACTAATGATTATAATTTTATTAATTAAAGTGTAAAAACATAGATTATGTTAGCAATTAGTGGTTTAATTGTTTTGGAAACCTAAACCTCTTGGTAGCTTAGCTATTCAGTATTTGAATGCTGGGAAAAAAATCATAAAAATCCGATTTAAATAAAAAAAATCAAATAAAAAAAAATAATAAATCATGATTTTTATACCCTAAAGGTAAGCATATTCTATAGGAAATTGAAAAATGCTGTTCCATTCTTCAGCATATAAATATTAATTTCTGTAAATTTCATTCATTTTTTTTTATAAAAATGCACAGCTGCAAACTATTCCTTTTTTGTGTTAACACTATTTCTGAGTCATAATCCTTATCATATTTAATCCCAGAATTATTCAATTAATTAACTTTAAAATTAGACAAAGATTTTGGAAGGAATGATAACTAAAAACAGACATAGTTGACAACTAAGTATATGCAGATAGACACATTTAAAATTTTTATTTTGCTAAAGAAAAAAAAATGCTTTAAATTTTGCAAATAATGTATGAAATATAAATATGCAGATTGGAGTGATGGGGGAGCACGCTATGGTTGTTAGCATTGTAGAATATTAGGGTTCCGGAATTTTTTTTTTTTGTTAGAAATTAAGCCCTGATTGTTTTGATGCATTTTTTGATAGAAATTATGATCAGGATTTCATGATTGCAGAATATTTATTAATGTCCTTTTATAGGTTAACATGTTTCAGGATTTTTTTCACGGTACCAAAGGATCAAAGTTTTTTTTTAACAATGTTCTTATAGTATTGGAAAATGTTTCATAATCTATGTGTGATGCTTCATTTTTCTTTCATTTTTGTACATCAAAAATAATTCGGGCAGCGGACTGGTTGTTAAATTATTTGAATCCCACCACAGCTTCTTTCGCCAAGATAAAATTTTGTTACACAAGGAAATTTAAATATTTATATCCTATCCAATTTATATTTAAATATTTATTCATTGGAAATTGATAACTGAAAAAAATATATACCAAATTTAGCTTTATGAGTTTAATTGTTAATGACAATTTTCAAAGTTTACATTCCAACCTGTAGTGTGGATAACAGACATTTGCACATTATACATCGGTGGATTTCACAGCATTGACTGTATTTGGAAAATATTGTATATATATGAAAATATCAGATATTTTTGAAAATATCATGATATTTGTGAATCCTGGTACTGACTCATTTATTTTTAAATTCTCTCAAGACAACAAACTTAGCAATTCATCTTGATGATTCTTCCAAAGCCTTAAGGTTTACCTGAGATTCTTCAAATGATGTTTCTACTTTTGAAGTTAATTTTCAATTTGATGGTAACATAACTAAAAAAAAATTTCTTTCACAATCTGAAAAGTTATTTGGTCCATTAGGACTTTTGGCTCAATGTACCATCTGTATAAAGATTTTTTACCAGCAATTATGAATTAGATTGGGATACTGCTGTTCCTGAAAATTTCCAAGCAAATTGGAAAAAAATTCCAAAGAGAATTTGTACAAGTTTGCCTTCTTCGATGGATTTAAGTTTCCAGCAAAGAGCTCATACTTCATGGATTTAGGGATGCTTCAATCAGTATATGCTGCAGTCATATATGTGGTATAACCCCATGAAATTAAGACAAAGGCCTGGGAGCAGAATCGGTGTAACGCTGCATCGCAGACTCTTGAGAAAGTTTGCAGACTATTTTACAACTGTTAAAATTTAGAAAAAAAAAAGTTTGCTAGAAATTATTGCCATGTGCCATAATAATACAATCTGCGTCACATGCAATTGACAAAGCTCTGATTCTCTTTATACTATAAATAATTCATGGAGAAAACTCTAGACACACGATTGTGAAATGCCCATTATTAAATGAGCCAATTGGGGTGCAGCAGGCTTACCATGCTGCATGACAACAGCGGAAGTTCCTTTCACGTCTGCACTTTCCGGTAAGAGAAAAAAAACCATGTGATCCTACTAAAAGGCATGAGATTCTTCCATGGATCCGTGATTTTCCAAATAGCCAATTTTGTCGTGGTAAAAACATGAATTTCGTCAAAGGGGTGCGGAAAAACACTAATTTCGTCAAAGAGACGTGGAAAAAACACAAAATTTGTCAAAGGATAACTGAAAATATGATAATTTCATCGAAAGATCGTGGAAAAAAGGCGAATTTTTCGAATGATCATGGAAAAAAAGCGAATTTTGTCAAAAGATTGCGAAAAGAAACACAAATTTTGTCACAAGATTGCAGAAGAAATGCCAATTTCATCAAAGGGCTGCAGAAAAATAGCAACTTTTATCAAAAGATGGCAGGAAAACACGAGTTTCATCAAATGATCGCAGTAAAAACACGAATTTTGTCAAAGGGCTGCAGAAAAATAGCAACTTTTGTCAAAGGGTCACGAAAAAAAAAAAAGTGAATTTTGTCAAAAGGGCATGGAAAAAATGCAAATTTTATCAAAGGGATAGGGAAAAAACACAAATTTCGTCAAAGGATCGAGAAAAAAAACACAAATATTGACAAAGGATTGAGAAAAAAACGCAAATACTAACAAATGATCGAGGAAAAAAAATGCTAATTTTGACAAAAGATCGTGGAAAAAACGCAAATTCTGTCAAAGAATTGTGAATTTTGTCAAAATATTGCAAAAATGCGTGAATTTTGTAAAAAGATCACGGAAAAAAAAAACGAATTTCGTCAAAAGGCTGCAGAAAAATACAAACTTTCGTCAAAGAATCATGAAAAAAAAAAAAAAAAAAAATGCAAACTTCGTCAAAAGGGCACAGAAAAAGCGCGAATTTCATCAAAGAATCGTGCAAAAAATGCAAATTCTGACAAAAGATCGCGGAAAAACGCGAATTCTGTCAAAGAATCGCGAATTTTGTCAAAGATGATGACCACTACTTACGTAGTGTCCAAGGGGTTAAAGGATAACAATGCTGCTTAAGGCAGTTGAAAATGATACGCTGATTTTATCACCGCAAAAGAAAATAAATTAAAGTAAAAAGCATATTCTGAAAGAATTAATTAAATATTTAAATCTGTAATCCTGTCCTTAACTGGTTCTAGTGAAATCTAAAGAAGTTTAGCCAAAAAGAATATTAAAACATACAACTGATTAAAAACAACAATAACATTTATAAGTTCATTAACATAAAAACAGAAAAATATATTGGTGAAATAAAAATTATAGCCTTTTAGGAAACAAAATATATAATTTGAACTTAAACATAACAATGATTCTGTAAAATGAGATTTAAAATAAAAATAGACTTAACTGCTTTGATCGTATTTCAATGTAAATTATAATACTAAACACAGGATATGAGAAATTACTATTGTTAAATAAAGATGCACCAGAGCTAACTCATAATCCGAAAAAGGTACTTTGGTAATTTAAATAAATAAGAAAATGCCATAGTCAATCCCGAGTAGTACAAGGTCCGGCTATTAATTTCCAGGACTGACGTAACTGTAGGAGAACGAAAAGCCGGAAGATGGTGCTAATGATTGTATACTGAAGAGCGTTTTCTTGCGCATGTGCAGTGCACTTGGCGCCATTCTGAAGTAAGTGGTTCTCGTGGAAAGGCACATTAAAACGTAGCTCTTAAATTCCTGTTGTCGAAGTGAAAATGGAGCAAAGAATTAACATTAAATTTTGCTTAAAATTGGGCAAGACAGCTGCGGAAACCTACGAAATGTTAAAACAAGTTTACGGCGAGGAAGCATTATCCCGCTCAAGAACTTTTGAATGGTTTAAACGCTTTTGAGATGGGCGCAAAAGCGTCGAAGATGATCCCTACACAGGTCGGCTGTAGTCCATACGCACGCCGGAAGCAATTCAAAAAGTTCGCGATATGGTGAAATGTGATCGTGAATTGACTATTCGAGAACTTGCCAATGAATTGAATGTGGACAAAGAGAGGGTTTGGCAAATTTTGACGCAAAACCTAGGCAAACCAAGATTTGTTCAATTGCGTTGCCTGTGAGGCGATTCTTAGCCCAGCATGGTGTCGTTGAGATGCAGCATCCACCATACTCTCCAGACCTAGCATCCGCAGACATTTTCCTGTTTCCTAAGCTGAAAAATTCGCTGAAGGGAACAAGATTTCAGGATGTCGAAGCCATCAAGAAAACTGTAACGTCACTATTAAAGAGCATTCCAAAAGAGGACTTTAAAACTTCTTTTCGAAATTTGTACAGCCGAGCACAGACGTGCATTACGGCTGATGGGGATTACTTTGAATCATATTAAATGGCTATGTGTTTAACCTTTTTCTCTTCTGAGTTATCCCATGAGTCCTGGAAATTAATAGCCGGACCTTGTAGTTCGCTAAAACCATCATGATGTATTGTAAATCCTGACACAGTTCAATACACACAATGTCCCATGACGCAATGTTCTTTATTCTACAGAACAGCATTCCATAAAAGTAAAGCACTATATAACTCCAGGAGAAACCACCAGCGAATTCCCAAAGCGAGCAGATGAGAAACACAACTGATTATTCAAAACAGAAACCAAAAGATCGCTAAATCCTCCATACAGTCATGGTGAAAGCCAATCTCAGACAAAAAACGTTCTCTCCTTCATCAATGTAAGCCAAGCCGCACTAAAAAGTTCCTTTCATAAAAACAAGTAGAACTATATCTTTCTGGCGACTAACTCCCAGTTCGAAGAAACAAGTTTTTCCAACTTCACACATGTCAATACGGAAGTTTGGCAACAGCCCATGGTAACTGATAGAAAATGAACAAATCAAAGATATAAAACAAATTCATATTAGATGTATTTCTAAAGAGACCAACTGAAACTTTTAAGTATTTATTGAAGACAATGATTTAAGTAAAAGACATCTTCCAGATAACAACGTTACAACTTACAACAGACAAACAAAACCAAAGACACTAAAAAAAAGGAGCTATTGTTACTCAGTGAAACTCCGGTATATATATGATTCAACAGATCCAAAAACCTCCTATTACACATCACGAGACACACCCACCAATCTCTGTAATACGATTAGTCAATAAGTCATCACATTGATTTGCACAAGCGAAGATGTCACTGACACAAGCCAATCATGCCACCTGATGGCGCTCGGAACAACTACGTCAGATATCAGAGTATGCTCATGATGGTGCATGACGGAGATGAAAACCAGATATCGGGAAATATGAAGATTTATGAAAAGTAAATAAACAAGAAGATTAACTAAGAGTGATAACAGATAATGAAGCAAGTCTGTTTGAAAGGTAAGTAAACTGTAAATTATAAATGAATGTAATGAATGAAACTATAATGAAGTTTATGAAATATAATGAATTGTAAATAAAGTTAATGAAAATAAAGCTATGACCAAGTTAGGTTTTAAAAGGTGTACGCAGGGACTTGACATGTGTACCAGTAGGTACACTAGATACACATAGTAAATGTTTGCAAAGATGTGTACAGGAACAAGAACCTAGGGTATTCGTATCACAAGATTGTGAAAAAGCTTGAATTTTCTAAAAAGATTGCGAAAAAAAAACAACAACCACGAATTAAAAAAAAAAAAAGAAACACCCACAAATTTTGTCAAAATATCGCAAAAAAAAAAAACCCCCTCGGAATTTTGTCTAAGGATCGCGGAAAAAGTGTGAATTCTGTCAAAAGATCGTGTAAAAATACAAATTTTGTCAAAAGATCGTAAAAAAACTCGGCATTTCGTCAAAGGATCGCGGGAAAAAAAGAAATTTCATCAAAGGATCGCGGGAAAAAAAGAAATTTCGTCAAAGGATCGCGGGAAAAAAGGAAATTTCGTCAAAAGATCGTGGAAGAAACGCAAATTTTGTCAAAGGATTGCAGAAAAAACACAAATTTTCTCAAAGGATCGCAGAAAAACTCGAATTACATCAAAGGATAACGAAAAGCATAAAAATGTAAAAAATTACTATGAAGCATAAACTTTACACTTAAAGCACAAAACTTAGTAGGTAGGTAGTACATAATTTTAATATCTTTAGACAGAGAAAATGCAGAAACACAATGCATAACTAACTTTCTAATCTATTGTAGCTACTGTGCAAACCTTACACCTAAAACAAATTAGATATGTTATGAAAGAACTAAATATAAGAACTGCTAATTTTAATTTAATTGCTACTATTTTTCATTCCAATGGCAACATATTGTATTTAAGTATGTATTTCAGTATGTATTTTTTAAATAATGTATGCTGATAAAAAATAGTAACATATTACCTTCCAAGTGTACTCTGAACCAAATCAGCCAGTTCAAAAGTTGTTTTTATACTTTTCAACATATACCTTGCATCAAACAGAGCTTGAGCAACTTTCTTTGAATATCTCTCTTCACCATATATTTTAAAAATTTTAACTAAACTTGGCACATCTAACGTATTCAAGACATCAGCCGCAGTTGGTTCATCAGGATACCTAAATATATGATCAATAGAAAATTAAAAATGAACACATTTTTATTTTTAAACAATAACAAAAGTACTAAATTATATTCAAATTTAATCAAATAGAAATATAATCAGTTATTAAAATTATGAATGAATAAATGATAACTACAATTTAAAAAAAAAATCGCATAACCTTAACAAACAGAACATCAAACTTATAAATGGTTAACATCCTTTATACTTTTCTTCAAGTTTCTACATGCAGAGTCTATAATTTTTTTTTCAATATTTTTTTAATAAAAACTAAGTATTATTTTACAATTTACTAATGGCAAATAATTTATAAACAAACAACACTTTATCAAAAGATTGAAAGAATTTCTAAATAGATATTTAGTATACACTAGAAATATATTTTACACAATTAGCAATTATGATATAAATTATGTGTGATACTTTTAAATACAATAAATTAATCATACAAATAATTTAATAAAGCCGACTGCAGGCTCACACTCACTCAGAAAGTTTTATACCTGTTATTGTAACAGGAAAAAACAAATATTATATCAGCTATAATAAAAAATCCTTTTCATAGCATGTAAAAACATTTATTATAGAAAAAACAGAAATGCATAAAAGAAAAATTTTAATAATTAAGTAAGAAAACCATTAGAATAATTGTTAAAATCATAATTCAAAGGTAATAAAAGAAAATTCAATTTAATTTCTAAAGTAAAGTTATAACATGCTAAAAGTGAAAAAAATACATTTAAAGGTATAAAAATGCCTTTTAATAAATTGATCTATATGTTTCGTATGTACAATCAGCGACTTTATCAAGATGAATTCAAGTGAAAGCGAAATAAATCTTAAACTTTTTTTAACGGTTTGTATTTTAGACGTGCCTTATGATTTTACGTACAATCATCATAAACATAATACAAAATCTGTGATACAAATAGTTACAACTAATAAATGGAAAAAGTCTAAGATTTATTTCGCTTTCATTTGATGGAACCCAAGTTTTTAGGGTGTTTAAAGTATCATATTGTTTGAATTTTATTTTTATTTTTTAATGTTCAATTGGTTTAACTTATTTGTTACAAAAAATGTAACATTAAAGTAGAGCTAACTGAATGAAACATCTTAATATCTGTCCCTTCTCGGGCTTAAACAATGTAGGAAATAAATTGTTTTCTTTTTTAATTTGTTCTGCAAATTATGTTTTTGTTTAATATGTCAAGTGTTTTAATAACTACTGCATTCAGACAAACTCTCAGATGAAATCATTTCAAAATTAACGGAATGTACCATCATTAAGGTTTGATGATCACATTACAATTTGCGGTGTAATTTACCAATGATTAATCCAAAATGGTTCATGAAAGCAATAATACAGGTTGTCGTTGTTTGGACAAAAACATCCAATCTGAGCATAAAAAATCAAAAGCTTAAATTTAGTCAGTGGCGGCGCTAGGTGTCGGGGACCGCTGATGCCCTCGCGCCTGTGGGGGCCTCGCAAAAAAGTTTTTCAAGTTGTTAAAAATTTAGTTATTTATTTATCCGTATTTATTTCCGTACGAATGTTGTAGTATTTATCTAGAGTCTTCTGGCAACATGGAAACTAGGTGATTACGCTGGGAATCCCAGAATGGTTCATTCTTTCTACTTCACTCAATCATCTGTCACAAAACTCGGAGACTCGCATGCACAAAACTTCTGGCTATGGTGGATGAAATTTTTTACGAAAGAGGCCTCTGATGAATCTCTTATCCAAGTTTCTTTAGTTTTTGAAACAGAACCAGGGTCAGGGTCGAATGAATGTGTTACCCTTTCTGTTATAGCATCAAATTTAGAGAAACTGCTGTGATCAAAGATTCTGAGCCGAATAAACAGTTAAGAAGTGAAAAGATTTGTGATTCAGAAAATAAAGAGCAAAACTCTTCATATAAGAGAGTCATTTGTAGAATTAGATCCAGGGAATTAGATATTTCTAGTAACAGATTCGCAGCGTCATGAATTTATTCAAAACGGTCCCCAACAAAACCTAGAGAAATCTGATAAAAGTTACCCCAAAGACGCAAATAAAAGAAATTTTACTAAATTTTATTTTACTAGAAAATTGAGTAACAGCAAAATTAATATTGTATTGCTAAGCAGATGGTTAGCTTACTCCATATCTCAAGATAAAGTTTATTGCTTTTCATGGAGATTTTTTTCTGATTTGCAGACACTGATGGTAAAAGAAGGATGTTGTGCCTGGAAAGATCTGAGTAGGATATTGCGATGACATGAACAAAGTCAAGGACACATGGAGAACATGATTAAATGGATGAAATTCTATAAATGAATCAAATACGGAAAAACAATAGATAAGGAAAACAAGAGACTGATTAGGGAATTACAAAAGTATTGGTATAACTTGTTTGAAAGGTTGATGCATATAATAAACTACTTAACCTCACACAATTTGACATTTAGAGCTCATCGAGAATCCCTTAACCTGAGCGATAGCGGACACAGGGGAAAGTGTATAGACCTATTTAAATTGTTATCCAAATATGATCTAGCACTAAAAGAGCACTTGCAACATATTATTGAAAAGCAAATTTCAACATTATCTGAGTCACGATATCCAAAATGAATTAATTACAGTAATATTCAAATCAGTTATGGACAAAATTATAAACAGAGTCAATTGTACCAGTGATATGAATCATATGGTACAAATGTCAATAATATTAAGATTTTGTAATTCCTCAGCTGGAGCGATAGAGGAACATTTTGTTGGGTTTATTGCCGTCGCAGAAACAATGGGAAAGTATTTAACAAATGCAATTTTAAAGGAACTAGAAAAAAATGGTCTAGATGTCCAAAACTGTTGAGGACAGGGATATAATAACGGCACCAATATGGTCGGCATTAATAAAGGTGCCAGAACAAGAATACTCAATATTAATCCACGAACATTCTTTACACTGTGTGAATGCCATTGTCAGAACTTGCTTTTAATAGATGCAACTAACTCTTCTACAACAGCTAAAACATTTTTCGGCTTCATCAATGAATTGTATGTGCTCTTTACAAAGTCAAGCAAACGTTGGGGGTCTTATAAAAACTAAATTCAAATTGACATTAAAATCTCTGTCTGAAACACGATGGGAAAGTAGAATTGGAGCAGTAAAAGCGATATTTTTGCAATTTGATGATGCCATCAAATGCATGAATGACCTGAAAAATAAAGCTAATGATTCCGAAACCCTTAAAGTTTGTGAAGCAGTTTTGAACAAAATGTTAACTTTTGAGTTTATTGTTGCAAGGCAAGTGTGGTACGAGATTTTACTTCGTGTGAACAATATAAGTAAACTATGGCAATGGATTCAAATGAACTTGAAAGTTGCTATTGTTACTTTACGTTCATTTCGTGACTGGATTCAGGAATTCCGTAACACAGGATTTTGAAACAAGCTTAAAGCTGGATTGTTTGTAGAAAAAAGTAGTTACGAAATTGAATCTCAATTTAAAGAAAGAACGAGTATTCGGTTATGAGCATATTTATGAACCTATACAATCTGCTGAAATGCAGTACAGAGATAACTCTTTTAACACAATAATAGATGCTATAATAGTCGACACCAAATATTGATTCAAAGCGCTCAACGAATATTTTGAACGATTTGGTTTCAGTGACGATATCAATTATTTAAAATCTTTACCCAGGGAGGACTTTCTCAATCATCGTAATGATTTAGGTACAACAAGTTTTAGGTTTCGGGAAGGCGAAAATAGCGACATACAGTCTTTCGAACTTTAAGAGGAACTCCAGCTTTTAAAATCAGATTCAATGGACTCTATCAACTTATTTAGTATAGAAGAAAATCATTTGGAAGAAGTACATCCAAATGTTTATATAAAGATCAGAATCATGCTAACAGTTCCAGTCATTACAGCTTCTGCTGAGAGAAGCTTTCAAAGTTAAAATTGATTAAGACCTACTTGAGTTGGTTAGTTGTGTTTATGACGGCTAATTATCAGCACGAGGGATATAGGGCCTAAGGGGGGGGGGGGGGGGGGAGGGAGTGCCCTCCGTGGGGGTCTTTCTAAGGGAACCTAACCCTTATTTATACTTGGAAAACCAAGGTTCGAAGAAAACCACGAAAACTCCAAACGATTAGGCCGATGAGTGCGATTGGGATCGAACCCAGCCCCTCCCGTCTACCAGCTTCAAGAACAGAACTTCTCGGCCGCTGAGGCCTACTTGAGAAGCACAATGAGCCAAGAAATACTATCTGCGTTATCAGTACTATCAATTGAAGCTAAAATAGCAGCTGGTATCATAGTTAAACAAATTCAGATAGGCAAAAAGCTGAAAAGTTAGTCTATTTTAATTTGTGTTTCTGTATGTAAATTTTGTCATTATTTAATTAGCAATTATACTTGTATGTACTCATGAAATTACTGTATAATTCAGCTCATTTAACATTTTCTTTCTGACTGGAAAATGAAACAGACCTCGCAAAGTTGATGTCGCTGACATCTACGTTTCGTCTAGCGCCCCCCCCCCCCCCCCTGAATTTAGTTACCCCATTTTCCACTTGGGAACGCTATGAATGCAAAAATAGTGTTATATCTTTAATTCTAATATTTAACAACAGTATAGCTGTTATACACTGTAAAAAAACCTGTAGTTCTACAGATGTAAAGTTACATGCTTACTAAACTTTCATCAGTAACTGTACGAATAAAGCTGTAAATCTACAAAACTAGTTTTTGTAAAGCTACAGAAATCTGTAACTTTACAAATGAATCTGCTAAAATTACAGTAATCTTATTAAAATTTTATCTGTAACCCTGGTTGCAGTTACATGAAAAGTTCTAGGCATCCCAGTTTCCTAAAAAATTCTTAGTAAGTAACCTTATAGATTTTTTTATTTTCGGCGCAAAAGTGTGTCTGTTACATGAATTTTTGTTGTTGCCGTTACATAAAAAGTTCTAGGAATCCCAGTTTCCTAGAAAAACTTTAGTAACTTTACAGATTTTTTTTTACAGTGTACAGTAAGACATAAAAAAGGCCAGTTTTACTTATTTTTTTTTTTTTTTTAATCCTTTTTCCTTGCAGGGAACGATGTAAATGTAAAAGAAAATAGTTACCTAAGTTAAACTACGGGCATTTGTTTTGCGGCAACACCAGTCGTTTCTGTGCCAGGAGAAAAAATGACAAAAGACCTTGAGGGAAAATTTTAGATAAAAATGCGATAGACATAACGTTAAAAGTCCCCATCTTTTTAAAATTCACAACTAATGGACCCCATCACGTGGTGATGTCAAAGGCAACTCAATTCCGTGTACCAACTATAAATTGGATCCAAATAAGCCACAGAGTTCAGAGACAGATAGAGGGGAAACATGAAGGTTCGGAATGAAGCTAAAAATGCAACTTTGAAATCATTTAAAACCTGTCACAATTCAGTCCAAACAACTGTGGGTAGGTTTCAAAACCACTCCCATTCCAAATAATTCAACCCTGGTTAAACGTGCTCGTCTTGTTTGGGCCGAATGATTTGAGCGATATATGACTTTATATTACAAGCCGTTTTGACGCATAGTGCATCTCTTATACGCTCTGAACCTTCTGGGTTTGTTTGGATCCAATTTGCGGTTCATACCGGAGTTCAGTTGCCTGTAACATCACACTAATGGGATCCATTATTTTTTATTTCTTGTTAATACAAAAGTAATTGCCTATAAACAATACATATATTACGCAGCGAAAATGTCCGTGCGTAATACTGACATATTGATGATGTAACCGGCAAAATAAATTTTACTTATTTGAGAATTTATTTACTTCTAAACTTCAGAAAAATTTTATTTTTACACCATCTAAAAACAATAGAAACAGTTCATAATTGGTTTCCAGCTAATATTTCTTAACGAAATTAAAACTTCATCTATAAATAAATAAAAGAAAACAAAAATAAATCACAAAGTTAACACCTTTTTAATCGAACTACGCGCTCATCTGTATGTAACTTATAGTCACGCTTAAAAATCAGTATTGGTAAAATTTAATTGTTTTGACGTCATATTCACATATTTTCTGTATTTACTCATATTAATGTTTCTTGTATAGCTTTTACTTCCACTATGACGCCATATTCATCTTATTTTTAATTCTTAAAAAAAGTTATTTTAATTCCATATTTCATGTGGAAATCTTTCAAATGAAAATTAATTGCTAGAGACAAAAATTTATCACGGCTTTTCAATTTTCTGCAACAATAAGAATAATGTTAAATTTTATGTGAAAATGTCCATTGATTCTCGATGAAAATAGCGAAATTTGTAATTATTAAGAAAAATATTTGAATAATTTAAATAAAACATAACCTGTGCTACTTTCTGGGTTATAATCTACCCATATGCAAAGGCATTTTATCATCCATTTTCTGTCTTATATGAGGCAAGTGTTTTTACACTTTAAATTTATAATACTATTAAAATTAACAAAGAATAAAAATGAGTGGCATCAGGGACAAAAAGGTGGGAAGAAAAAATCAAAAAATTATGATCCCCATAGGCTTTTCTATGTTAAATTAACATTGAGAAGTGACACTGGAAATAAATAAGTATTGTGCTGCCACGCAATACTTAAAATATATATTTATTTATACATATGTATTTATACATAATACTGGTGCCCAGCTAAACGAAAAGTACCATAACTTGTTTCAACAATAAATCAGACCTTTTAAAAGTTACATTTAAAAATAGTCTTACTTTTTTAAAAGACTGAAATTTGGTAATAGGAAAAAAACAGTATCTTCAGACATCAGAAAGTGAGATTTGCTGCCATATGATACAAACAGCTATGAAAACAAACCTAATGAACTTTGATGCTTGTTTATATATATATATATATATATAATTGGGGTATCATGCATTTAACATCAGAAATTTCTCATAAATTTTCACATACTGTTACATAATACAAGGCTATATTTTACTATCTTAAAATATTCCTCATTGTTTTTTAAATTTTCCCATATTGCTACATAATACAAGGCTATATTTTACTATCTCAAAATATTCCTCATTGTTTTTTAAATGTTATTTATATTCTCATTTTTTATTTTATAATATTTGTCTTTGAAATAGTTAATTTAATCAATGCTCTTTTATTTATTTATTTTTATATAATTCTTTATTTTATTTTGTATTTACTCGGTACTTATTAAGTTTGTTCCTATTTTTTTCATTCTACTTTAACTAAATGTTAATCTAAGCCATTTCCTGATTTCTTCAATTAATTTCATTCCCTTTTTTTTGGGAGGGGAGAGGGGGGTGGGTGGGTATAGATGGCATCACTAAACATTATTGTTAATAATCCAGTTCCAATATACTTTTTTCCTTTCTCACACCAGATGGCAGCAAAGTTATGGGTTTCAGTCAGTTACTCAACTGTGGCCCACATGTTATAATAGTTCTAACTCTGTTTTGTATCCTGACATGCTAAAGTTTTGGTTCCTAGTATGTAATTGCGGTATTGTGCTCTAATAATTTTTAATATCCTGTGTGAGGTGTATCTTTCTTTAGATCTCTTGGATTTTTATTATCTATTTTCTTTTATGTTGCATTATCAGGAGCTAAATTTTGTCATTTTAGGCTTAATGCCAACAAAATTGGATGAAATAACGCATCTTCACTATGAATCAACCTACAAGCTTCCCTGACGATTCTGTGGGTTATGCATAGTTTCTTATTTTACATACTGGTCTCCTATGTTCATATCTAGTTCATCTTTAGAATTTTACCAATTTGTTCATGTATTTGTGATTTCAACTTTATTATATATACATATACTAGCAAACCCCGCGGCTTTGCTTGCGTAATATTTGAAATATGCCAAGTGATATTTATATGTCTAATTTTTATTAAAAGAAATTATAGTTTTAGGAATAATTCAAAAATTACTATTTAAAACACAGTTTGACTAAACTTCATTATTACACTGCATTAGGCAGAAATGAGACTTAAATTAATAAAAAGAAATAAAATTAAATAAATGATAATTTAGAAAATATTTTGAAACTTTTATGCTCAATTAATACGACCATTTCAGTATTCATTTGAAGTTTTGAATTTTTTAGAAACCATCTTTTTACGTCTTAAAATTAACCATCATGTCAAATTCCAAGTCCTACCACCTCTCTCAACATAAAGGGCTATGTTGAAATAGGAACTGTCACCATTAATTTGCCAACATTAATTTTTAAATCGGTTTGTTATTTCCTAATATTCCACAGAAATGTAATTTAGAAAGCTTTTATAGGCCTTTTTTAATATGTTTGTTGTTCCTGCGAACCCCAGGTGGTAGAATCATTGGCATAAAATATAGCCTGTGTAGGATCAGACTGTTACCATTGATTCACAACTACAGTCGAAACCCGCTATAGTGAACCGTCTGTGGACCCAGCAATATGTCCACTATAACCAATGGTTCACTATATCCAAATTCTTTGAAAAAAGTATTTTATAGCATATGATATTGTAGTATTGTTAAAAATAGTGATTGCAATAATACGTAATTTGCTTACAAATTATTAACTAATTAAATAGAAAATAAATCAAATATTAAAAAGAAAAATAGTTACTTACTAAAACTTGATTTTATTTTTACATTCTATGGATGTAATTAGTGATTTTTGATTGAATACAATTCGAATTCAAGTAGAGTTCATCAATTTTCTTATCAACAATTAGTAAAGAATCCAGTATTTTCTGGTCCACAATTTCTGCAGAAAAAAAAGATAGAAGGTGCCGCAATTTCAAGTTCTTCCTCAATATCGTCTTCTAAGTCTTCTTCAGCATCGCTCTTTTGATTAACTTCAGATACAATGTCATCATCTGTAGGGGTACCAGATGTGTACACTTCATTATCAGAAGATTCGAAATGCTCAGTAACGTCCATTGGAAAAATGTTCACACTATGCTTTTCCAGCCACAGAGCTACTGGTGAATTTTCTTCGTTGTCTTCATGCTCCACGTTGGCATCTTTTCCTTCCAACAACACATCCTTCGAAAGACTTGCACGTCAGAAACATTTGTGGATTGTTGCTGATGTCACCTGTCTCCATCACTTTTCTAACAGAACGATTGCTTCCAAAAGAGAGATGTTGTATAACATGTTGTTCTCTTCGTAGTTCTCTAAAACATGCATCAGAAGCTGTTTCCTATACTGGGACTTCAGGCTGCGAATAACGCCCTGGTCCATGGGCTGCAGCACAGAAGTCGTATTTGGAGGCAAAAAAACGAGCTTGATGCACTTCAGATTTTCTAACTGAGAATGAGCTGTGCAATTGTCGACAAGGAGATCAATTTTACGTTTTTGTTTCAACAAATCATTGTCCCATTATGGAAGTTCTTTAAAAAAACTGGAAGTCATCCAGGATTTTTGATTGGCTTTGTATTTGACGGGCAGTTTTTTAACATTTTTAAAACACCTCGGCTTTTGGGATTTACCTACGATAGTTAATTTTCGCTTTTCTGAACCGTTCATATTTGCACATACAAGAACAGTTATTCTCACTTTCGAGATCTTCCCATTAGTGCACTATTCTCTTTTAAATTTTAACTTCTGATGGGAGTCATTTTGTAAAACAATCCAGCTTCGTCAGCATTAAAGATATCCTTCTCTTCATAATCCTGGATTGCATCCGCCACACTTGAGCTTTCCACTTTTCCACATCCAATGTACAAACACTTGTTGCTTCACCAACAATCTTTCCATAAGAAATATTTTTCCGTTTTTTGTACCTATCCAGCCATCTATTAGAGCACACAAAACTGTTTTCTCCAAATCTTTCGGCAAACTCATTAGCTTTAATTTGAAGCATGTGTCCGGTCACAGGAAGATTTCTGTAAAGCTGAATGGTGAACCATTTTAAGAGAGCTTCTTCCACGTTTTCCCTTTCAGCCCGATGTAGTTTTTTCGAAGAATCTAAATTTTTTTTGCATGCAGCTAGAGTCGCACTGCGACTTTTCCAAATGTTTGAAACTGTAGATTTTGATAAGGAAAATTCCTTGCACAGTGCCGATTGATTGGTTCCATCTTCAATACATTTAATAATTTTAATCTTATCCTCAATTGGAAATAGTTTCCTTTTTACAGAGTTCACCATTTTCAAAAAATTTGCAGCTGCTCTTGATAAAACATCTTCTTATCTCAAAGCAATCATAAGAATAATGAAGAGAGACACAATAAAATGAGGGACATTCTTGGAATATTCCGATTATACCAACGCACGGGCGGGGGACGGAGTTAGCAAATAAACACCAGACGCCTAGACGCCATTCCTAAAATTAGGGAGGCCGCAAAGAAGAGAGGTTTGCCCCTAAAACGGGAGGGGGAAGAATAGGCGTGTGCTGTATTTAAAAAAAAAACATTTTTTCCCGCTCAACAACTCGAAATGTTCTGACACATTTTCAGGTTCATTTTTTAAAGTAAAAACATGAAACTTGCTGATGTGATTTTTTTAAAAGAAATTTAGAGGCGACCCGCGTAATTTATTTTTCGTTCAATTAATTAGAACTTGATTTATAAACAATTATTTTCTCAGTGTGACTATTTTTTTCGTTCTCAGCTCTCTCGCTTCAGGAAATTCAGTTCAAAACGGGAACTTTCACAGTGTTTTTTGTTTTGCGTTTGAGAGCAAAAATGAGTGAGAAAATAAGTAGATTGGATTTGAATACACTCTTAACAAATTTTTCACCCTAGTTTACGGCGATGAACGTGAAAAAGTGAAATTTGACACGATATAATGAAATGCCATCATTTACAATCACAACTAATGCAAAGTTAAAGTTGGAGAACGGAAAAAATTCTGGGGAAATAAAATTTGAGTTCACTATAAACGAACTACCAAATTCTCATCTGTCCACTATTAGCGTGTAAAATAACGTTAGTTAAATGGGAGTTCGGACGGGACCACTAAAAAAGTTCACTATCAGGGTTCATACAGAGTTGGGAAGGAAAAATCCAAGGAGTACCAAAAAAATCCAAGGAGTCCAAAAAATTTTAAGGATTTGCCATTTTTTCCGTTGTTGTTGTCTTTATGTGCTGCATTGTTATGTGGTATGCACACTCCAATTTTTAATGCTCAATTTGCAGAGAAAATCATTTCAAAAACAAATTTTACTCTATTAGAATTCAATTGTTAGTGCTGAAATTGCACAGTATTCACATTATATTGCTTATTGATTTTGTAAGTTTAAATACAAAAAAGACAAACTTTTTTATGCAGTGACCAATGGTCGTAAAAATAGAGATTAGTCAAACCCCAAACACTTATTATTACATACATGATACATCTTTAAAAAAATTTTAAAAGGTAAAAAAAAAAAAGAATGCTAAATGCAACATACAAGAAAAAATATAACAAGTTTTGAATTTCTTCTTTTAGAATAGTGGTAATCGCTTTCTTTGAAAGTGAAACTTTGACGAAATTCGCATTTTTTTCGCGATCTTATGTTGAAATTCGCGTTTTTTTTCGCGATATTCAGGGAAAATTCGCATTTTATTTCGATAATTTGACCTTTTTGTCGCGATCCTTTGACGAAATTTGACCTTTTTTCGTGATCCTTTGACAAAATTTGCATGTTTTTCACATTTTGATGGAAACCGCGTGTTTTTCGCGATCTTTTGATGGAAACTGCGTTTCTTTTTTTTTTCGAGATCTTCTGGGAAAATTCGCGGGGTTTTTTTGCGATCTTCTGGGAAAATTCGCGTTTTTTTCGCGATCTTCTGGGAAAATTCGAGATTTTTTTTGCGATCTTCTGGGAAAATTCGCGTTTTTTCGTGAACTTCTGGGAAAATTCACGTTTTTTCGCGGTCTTTTAATGAAATTTGCGTTTTATTTCGATGATTTGACGTTTTTCCGCGACCCTTTAAGAAAATTGGCGCGTTTTTTGCGATCTTATGAGGAAATTGGCGTATTTTTCGCTATCTTTTGAGGAAATTCGAGTGTTTTTTGCGATCTTCTGGGGAAATTCACGTGTTTTTCTGGGAGAAATAAGCGATTTTTCGCGATTCTTTAACGAAATTTGCGTGTTTTTCGTGATCCTTTGACGAAATCTGTGATTTGTGAAAATTCGTGATGTTCTGAGGGAAATTCGTGTTTTTTCCGCTATCTTCTGGGGAAATTCGCGTTTTATTGGGATCTTTTAATGGAATTTGCATTTTATTTCGATCACTTGACGGGTTTTTTCGAGATCTTTTGACGTAATTTGCGTGTTTTTTTGCGATCCTTCGACGAAATTCACGTTTTTCGCGACCCTTTGAGGAAATTCGAGTGTTTTTCGCGATCTTTCGAGGAAATTGGTGTGTTTTTCGCCATCTTCTGGGGAAATTGGTGTGTTTTTCACCATCTTCTGGGGAAATTCGCGTTTTTTTTCGCGATTTTCAGGGGGAAATGAGCGTTTTTTTCGCGATGTGCTGGTGGGAATTCGCGTTTTTTTCACGATCTTCTGGGGAAATTCGCGTGTTATTTCGATCATTTGACTTTTTTCGCGATCCTTTCACGAAATTTGCGTGTTTTTCGATCTTTTGAGGAGACGGGCACATTTTTCGCGATCTTTTGAGGAGATAGGCACATTTTTCGCGATCTTTTGAGGAAATTCTCGCATTTTTCGCGATCGTTTGAGGAAATTCTCGCATTTTTCGCGATCGTTTGAGGAAATTCTCGCGTTTTTCGCGATCGTTTGAGGAAATCCGCGCGTTTTTCACGATCGTTTGAGGAAATTCGCGCGTTGTTCGCGATCGTTTGAGGAAATTCGCGCGTTCTTCGCGATCTTCTAGGGGGAAATTTGCGTTTTTTTTTTCGCGATTTTCTGGGGGAAATTAGCGTTTTTTCGCGATTTTTTAATGGAATTCGCGTTTTATTTCGATCGTGACGGACGTTTCTTTCGCGATACTTTGACGAAATTCGCGTGCTTTTCGCGATCGTTTGAGGAAATTCGCGCGTTTTACGCGATCCTTTGAGTAAATTCGCGTTTTTTCGCGGCCTTTTCAGTAATTCGAGTCTTTTCCGCGATCTTTTGAAGAAATTCGAGTTTTTCCGCGATGTGTTGGAGAAATTCGCGTTTTTTCACGATCCTTTGGCAAAATTTAAGAACTTTTTCCGCGACCGATTGACGAAATTTGACGGTATTTTTCGGAACATATTTGCGTGCGATTTTTCGGAGATTTTGGCTAAATGCCAAACATCGATAAAATTTAAAATAAAGGTCGGTTAACAGTGTCGAAAAACGGACGGCTTTATGGACCTAATAATTGGAAAACGGAACTAGTGGGAGGCTTGCTGTTAAGATTATTCTAACCAATCAATGGTATGCTACAGATGAATGACGTGCATAAAGGATTTACCGTGCGTTTTACAATCACGATTTCTTTTCCTCGGCAGCAATATCGCTTGCGTCCGAAGCCGCAATATAATTTAAGGAGTTTCTAAGGAGTGGTTTGCTTATCTAAGTAGTTCTAAGTACTACTTGGGAAGGTTTTCATTTTTAAGGAGTTTTCAAGGAGTCTAAGGAGTCTGTGCGAACCCTGACTATATCCCGGGTTCATTATAGCGTGGTTGGACTGTATTACTTTTATAATTGGTTTATATTCCCTGAAATTGCATAGAAATCATAATTTAGGACTTTTTTAGAACACTTTTCGCACCTCCCCTTTGCTTCACCCTTTTTTAATTCTAATTTATTTTCGTCAGTCTTTCGAGGGCATTTATATTTTATAAGTAACTACCATGCCATATTTAAAGTTTCTAGCCTCTTCAGTAAGACAGAAATTGCAATTTGAAAGTTTTTTGCTCCTGCAACCCTCTGGTGAGTGGCACAGACATAAAATATAGCTTATGTTTGAGCAGGTTCTATCACCAACAATTTGTCACTAGTTTTTTTTAAATTGGTTTGGTTTTGATAAGATTACATAAAAATTGTAATTTAGAATGCTTTTCGCTCATTTCAACCTTTTAAATTTGGAATTTTCTTTTGACTGTTCTTAGAAAGCAGTTGCATCTTGTAAGTAAATACCAAGCCATATTTCAAAATGTTAGACCACTCAGTTGTGCAAAAAACGCAAATTAGAACATGTTTTGCTCTTGCAACCCCCAGATGGTAGTGACAGCAACATAAAATATAGCCTATGTTGGAGCAGGGACTGTCACCATCAATTTGCAACCATTATTTTTGAAATAGGTTTGGTATTTCCTGAATAGAAATCTCAATTTAAAACACTTTTCGTGCATTTTAACCCCTTTTAAATTTTCAATTTTTTCTAAATTGTTCGTAAAGATCATTTATATCTAATAAATATGTACCTTGACTAATTTCAAGTTCCCCTACTAATCACAAAAATTAAAATTTAGAATGTTTTTTGCTCCTGCAACCTCCAAGTGATAGTGACACCGGCATGAAATAGCGTCTATGTTAGTGCAGAGGCTGTCAGCATGAATTTCCTACCATTACTTTTGAAATCAGTTTGATTCTTCCTGAGTTTGCTCACATATCGGCATTTAGAATGTTTTTTGAACATTTTAACCCCTTTTAATTTCAAATTTTTAAAGAAATGTTCTTAGCGATCATTTATATCTAATAAATATATCTACCCTATATATATAAAATCCTAATGAGTCGAATTGAAACGAATTTATGTAACGATTCTATGAAACGACTGATTAAACAACTGATTATGTTTCACGGCGATTTCTCCTAAAATATGGAATACTTTGCGATGAAATTAACACCAAAAATCCGTATTGATCCACAGATCTCAAAACTGGTATTAGAATTTTAAAATTAGAATTAGTTTTTGAAATATTAATTTTTTTCTAATTTTAAATACCTTTTTCTAATGATGGCAACTCAAATTTTAATCATAACAGATATTTTTTTTTCATATTTTAGAAAAGGTTATTTTAAATTAATTTGGCGACGAGTTTCGCCTCCCTTAAATGTATGCTAAGAAATGCATCATGTTACTTTTATTCAGAATTTGTATTTCATTATCATTTTATTTAATACAAAACTTTCATTTAAAATTGAAACCTTTAAAATAAATGGCTTTTACTTCATTCTTTTTTTTAAACGAAACAAAAAGAAAAATATTAGACACAGATGTCAAATACGCAACGGGGTACCTGATTGGCACCAAAATGGCGTTATTTTGCCTGACATGGTAATCTGGCTATTGTTGCTTATTTATTAATAAATGTTTATTTGAATTTATTTTCTTTTTATTTACAAAAAATGTTATAAATTGTTTTGTTCTATAGTTATTAATTAATTTTTTTTATTTATTGTTATTTCATTTTAAAAATAACAGAAAATCATTTAAAAAATACATATGTAACAGGTATTTGAAAACGAGGTTTTCGCCAAATTGTCATTAAAAAAAAAATCACGCCAAACCCGGTGCGTATGTGACGCAACAAATCATGAGATTTAATTTCCACTTCAAAGCAACATTTTAATGTTATTACTTCTTCCGTCGACCAATTTCACCAAATTATATAAATAGCCAAATTATACAAATTGACATATTTTTTTATTTTAAATAACAAAAGAACAAATAAATTATTATAACATTAATAAAAATACAAATAAAACGTCGAAATAAAAATCACTTCATGGCGTGAATATGTGTAACTTCCTTACAGTCAAGTGAATGTGACATTTATGATCAATCATTATTGGCATTTAATCTTATAGTTTGGCGACAGATTTTTGGTTGATGGGATAACCAAGTAGCATCGTTTTAATTTACCATTCGAAAAATAAAAAAATGCTAACTGGCGAGTTAAAAAAAAAAGCTATTGGCGAGATTTTCATCCGGCTAACATAAAAGTACCAGGAATTCTTTGTGATCATGGCAACTTTTATATAGTTTTATTCGAAAAAATAAATTTGATTCTTTAGTCAAAATGGAAACCTTTCTTATGAAAAGCGAAGGAATCAGCCCGTTGTTTATGGCAGTTACATGACTTGGACTATTATAATATAAACGAAATAATGGGGATAGAATAATATTCGGCGACTTATCACACCTGTGGCTGGCTAACATTAAAGTACCAAAATGGCCGCCTGGAATATAAAAAACGAAGGGATCCGCTTGGAGCTGTTGATGATAGTCACATGACTTAGGCTATTATTATAGAGATGGTTTTCAATTTTAAAAACAGCACAAAGAATAATATTTCCTAACGATTAAAAATTTATTTTCACGTGACTATTAAAAACAGAATTTTTTTTTTTTAAATTACTATTAAATGAGTATGTGTTAAAGGCAGGAAAATATTGAAAATTATGTCCTGAAAATTGTATTTACACGTGAAGAACTTAACACTTAGAAAGGAAACTTTAAAATAATAAATACATTAATATGCGTTTAACCCTTTCACGGACAAGGCACTTCTATTCGTAAAATCTTGAAATCAGTGAATGGCACTAGAATTTACAAACAAATTTCGAAATACAACTAGTTGGATGTGCCAATCCCAAAACTTTCTTCTATCTTATACATCTTAATATTTCAAAACCTAGTTACACATGTTAATACTTCAATATTATTAGTTCAATACTATACCAACTTTGATTTTCATCTTAAATTTCTGCTCAAGTCAATTAAACGGACTAAAAACGAGTTAATCTATATCATGATATTTGTTAAAATTATTAATTTTTCCTTATTCTGTCATTATCAGCTGTTTGTGAATAGCCGGCATAGCAGGAAGCGAGTTCCTGCCGCTGCATGAGCCACCGATGCACAATAGAACTACGAAAAATCAAGAAAAGTATACAAAAATCGCTAGCACGGGGCCCCTTTACCGCGCAATATTTCCAAATTCAAGGAGAACCTGTTGGCCAAAGCCAAAAACAAGCACAAACATTTTGGTTCAATTGTATGCATAATTTTATACGCTGTTCGATGGTTCAATAATAAAAATGGCACAGAGATCGGAATTATAGCGCCCCCTTCTTTCAGAATTTTTTCAAGTTCAGGGAGGACTTGTTTGCCATAGCCAGAAACATGCACAAAAAATTTGGTTCAATTATATGGATAACTTCATACACTTTTCGATGGTACAATAATGAAAATGGTACAGACATCGCAATTATAGTGCCCCCTTCCGGCAGAATTTTTCCAAATTCAGGGAGGACCTTCGTGACATGACCAAAAATAAACACCTAAAATTTGGTTCAATTCTATGCATAACTTCATACACTTTTCGGCGGTACAATATTCAAAATGGCACAAAAGTTGTACAAAAATCGCTATTACAGCGCCCTCTACGAGCAATTTTTTTACAAATTAAGGGAGGACCTCCTTGCCATAGCCAAGAACTTAAAATTTTTTTTTTGTACAATTCTATGCATAACTTCATACACTTTTCGATGGTGCAATATTCAAAATCGCAGAAAAATCGCTATTACAGCGCCCCTTACCGGCAAATTTTTTGCAAATTCATGGAGGACCTGCTTGCCATATCCAAAAACTTAAAATAAAAATTTGGTTTAATTCTATGCATAACTTCATACACTTTTGGACGGTACAATATTCAAAATCACACAAAAATCGCTGTTACAGCGCCCCCTACCGGCGAATTTTTTCCAAATTCAGGGAGGACCTGCTTGCCATAGCCAAAAACTTAAAATAAAAATTTGGTTCAATTCTATGCATAACTTCATATACTTTTCGATGGTACAATATTAAAAATCGCACAAAAATTGTTATATCAGCGCCCCCTACCGGCGAATTTTTTCCAAATTCCGGGAGGACCTGCTTGCCATAGCCAAAAACTTATAATAAAATTTTGGTTTAATTCTATACATAACTTCATACACTTTTTGATGGTACAATGGCGACAGACAGACGGACACACAGACAGACAGACATTTTCTATAAACATGGTTTTTGGAGTCTCTGACCCCTAAAACATGCAAATCCGTCGAAAACCGGAAGTCGAAAAAAATTTCGATTACAATACTTTCTTCTATTGAAGATAGAAGAAAGTAAAAATGCTTTTGTTCACTTACTTAATAAAAGGGAAATTTTCATTCCAATATTCTGATGCTAATGTGGCATTTAAGAATTAAAATTAAGTGGTCCAAAAACGAACCACCGCCCTTGAAGGGGTTAAAGCAGCAAATTTTAGTAATTGTATTATGTCAATCATTTTATAACGCTGTTAAAAAATACCGAGAGACAAAGACTCTGTTTACTTAATTCATTTTATTTTAGCTTCTTTTCAAATGTTTAACTGATCTTCTTTAACCAAACACGAAAACAACCATTGGATGTCTTAACAGCAACTGATTCAACCTTAAATTTTTGCAATCAAAGGGAATTGAATGGAAATCCGTTTACAAGGAGATCGCTACAGGTTTTTTCAGTATAATTGAATCTTCTCTAATCTTTTTAAAACCGATCAGATTAGCGTGCTTTTAGATTCTACAGTGTCTGAATGGGGGTTGGCGAGCATAGCTTGCAGGGGGCAGAGCCCCCTAGTACCATATAAAATTTCATGAATCTAGGTCCTTCCATAATACAAAATCGCATTTTTAGAATGTTTTTTGTTCCTGCATCTCCTCTAGTGTAGTGGAAACAGGCATAAAATGTAGCCTATTTTGGAGCAAGAGCTGTCACCATCATTTTTACACCATTATATTTGAAATCTGTTCAGTACTTACTGAGAATTGCATAGAAATCACAATTTAGAAAGTTTTTTACAACGCTTTTCATACATTTTCACCCCTTTTAAATTTCAATTTTTTTAGGAAATGTTCTCAGAGATTATTGATATCTTATAAGTAACAATTATTCAAAATTTCATGATTCTAGGCCAGGGTCGGCGAACCTTTTCACGTGCATGTGCTGAAAATTCACAAACAATATCTACCAACAATCTAACGTGCCAAACGTATACAAAATTAATTTTGAAGAGTGTGATGTTTATACGAAACACTGTTTATAAAATCAGTTGCTTTCATGCATTGATAATAATTAAAAAATATTAAAAATAAAAATGTGATTTTTCTGTACACTGGAATCAGCCATTAAATGAAAGAATTTTTAATTCATAAATAGGATTCATTTATGCAGTATGTGGGGCATTCTCACAATCTTTTGACTTTCATGTCCCTGAATGATAGATTTTATTTTAATACACTTTTTTGTGTTTTTTTTATTTCATATACTGGGGAACATCCCATTGCATGATTGCACAACAATATTAATGAGATAAATAAGTTTTGGACGATGTTGGGGGTCCAAACACCTGGAAAACTCCTATACCATCCCGTGTCCCTGATGCTGATTTTTAAGTTTGGAGCTGTCTGTATAAAATTGTTTCAATAAAAGTAATTTGATGTAATTTTTTTCAGGAACTGGGGCAATTATTTTATATAAATATGTAGCAAAAAATTAACCTGCACACATTTTTACGGTTGATATTATTTTTTGAACTCTGTCCCTGGGTTTTTCATCCTTACCGTCCCTCTTGCTAAACTTATACAGGAAATCACTTCAGATGCAGCCACAGAATTTTTTTTAAGTTTTTTCTCATGCAGAAGTATGCTAGAGAAATAATGTCTGAAATTCTTTGGCAGGAAATTTACTGTAGAATTTAAATCAGGATTTAAATATAAATTTCAAGCATCGTGGATTTATTGGTAGTCTCACCGTCCCCAAGGTTTATTCCTGCACTTTTTGCGGTAAAAAAAAAAAAAAAAAAAAATTAATTTAATCCAATGTTAACAACTGTTTCTAAAAATCAATGAACATTGTGGCTATCACTTAGTCTTAACATGATTTTCCTAAAAATAGGTAGTAAGTTTTCTTACCGTCCCATCCTTACTGTCCCCTTTTTTACCA
Organism: Maratus speciosus; assembly: GCA_963932465.1. Lineage (NCBI taxonomy): Eukaryota > Metazoa > Arthropoda > Arachnida > Araneae > Salticidae > Maratus > Maratus speciosus. The sequence goes on from OZ010788.1 coordinate 343,690,105, forward strand.
TTTCATCCGTTTTTTCCAATACCATCCCCTTTTATTACCTTACCGTCCCTTCTTTAACACCCCTTTAAGGCAATGTTATACAAAAATTTTATATTAAAAGTACTACATTGTTATTATTTCTTTTTCCAATACCATCCCCTTTTATTACCTTACCGTCCCTTCTTTAACACCCCTTTAAGGCAATGTTATACAAAAATTTTATATTAAAAGTACTACATTGTTATTATTTCTTTTTCCAATACCATCCCCTTTTATTACCTTACCGTCCCTTCTTTAACACCCCTTTAAGGCAATGTTATACAAAAATTTTATATTAAAAGTACTACATTGTTATTATTTCTTATTTGAATGTCCTGTGGGTACTATGCAAATTCATTATAAGTAAAAATTTAGAAGAAAATAAAAAGTTATAGGGGTAAAATGGTAAGGAAAATTAAACTCGCAAGTTTAACTTAAACCTCAGTTAAATAAAAAAATTTTCGCTGCTGAGCCTTTTTACTTTATTTTGAATCATTAAGGCAGTTGACGGATCAGTCAGTTTCAATTGGTCTATCAGATTAAAATGTTATTTTAGCAAGTATAATTTTGTCAGATTTTTTCCCCCCAAAAGTCAAAAGATTGTGAGAATTCCCCATGTACTGTAATAAAGGGGGAAAATATGAGTCTTTATTTAATTAATTTTTAACTTATTATTAATGCAACATCTCGGTTATAATTTTCAAAATTGCATAAATGTATTGTATAAATGTACTAAGAATGAATTGATGAAAATTTTTGCTGTCGTACATTCAATAAAAAGTTCTTTATATCTGATTCATATTTTGTTATTTTTACAACAGCTAAATTGAATTATTTTGTCATTTAACTGCAATGACTGTCAAACGAAATTCATTTGAAAATTATAGTTTTTTAAATTCATGTAGAAAAGCAAAATACATGTAAAAAGCGCTGCATAGCATCACAGGAAAAGAAAATTATTATGGTATGTTAATTCATGCAAAAAATAATTCCATTATTTGTGATCGTCTGTCCGTATGGAACAAAATTTTATTTGCTATAACAGAAATAAAAAATGGATTTTATCTTTATAACAATTATCAAATTAAAATTTTACCCATGCTATAAAAATTAGGTTACGTGCCAACTCTGGCACGCATGTCATAGGTTCGCCAACCCTGTTCTAGGCCTTTCAGTAATGCAAAAATCACATTTTTAGAATGCTTTTTGCTCCTGCACCACCTTTCGGGTAGTGCTACCGACATACAACATAGCCTATGTTAGAGCAAGGATTGTCACCATTATTTTTAAAATTGGTTTGGTATTTCCTGAGATTGTGTAGAAACCACCATTTAGAATGTTTTTTAGAACGCTTTTCGCTCATTTTCACCTCTTTTAAATTTTGAATTGTTTAAGAACTGCTCTTAGAAATCTTTTATATCTAATAAGTAACTAATATTTCAAATTTCATATTGCTAGGGCCTTCAGTAACGCATAAATCACATTTTTAGAACATTTTTTGCTCCTGCACCCCCTTTGGGGTAGTGGCACCGACATAAAATATTGCTTACCTTGGAGCAAGTGTTGTCACCATCATTTTGACACCATTATTTTTAAAATCGGCTTGGTATTTCCTGAGATTGTGTAGAAACCACCATTTAGAACATTTTTAGAACGCAATTTGTGCATTTTCACCCCTTTTAAATTTCGAATTGTTTAAAAAATGTACTTAAACATCATTTATATCTTATAAGTAACTAATATTCCAAATTTAATATTTCTAGGCCCTTCAGTAATACTAAAATCGCATTTTTAGAATGTTTTATGCTCCTGCACCCCCTTTGGGGTAGTGGCACCAACATAAAATATAGCCTATGTTCTAGGTTGGACTAACACCATCATTTTGATATCATTACTTTTGAAATCGGTTTGGTAGCTCCAGAGACACACACCTCTAACAAACACACAAATAATTTTTACTTCTTTATAATATTAGTATAGATATAGTGTGTGTGCATTAGGGTGGTCACAAGTAACATGGGGAAAATTTTTGTTAACATTTTCTTCCGGGGGACCCCTCTAAAAGTTGCCAATCAGTCAGAAAATGAGATTGTCAAAGTTTCAGCTCAATTGAATAATATTAACCCGTGCCTCATTGAGGTTGAATTCTTGAAAATTTGCGATGTTTGGCGAAAAACCGTAGTTTTTCTTTCATTAATTGAAAACTGTTTGTCTTAGAAACCTGATTCTTATCTTATTTCATAGAAAATATTGTTGCCTTGTACTTTTACTCTCATCAAAACTTATATTTAATGACATTTAGTGTTTTTCAAGTCAGTTTATGAACCATACCCTCAAACTCTGCATTTTTGAAAAATAAGTGAAAAATGAGAAATGAATAATTTTTATTAAATTTGATATTATTATTTTTATTATTTGCATAATAAGGCAAAAGAAATTAGACAATTTTTGTAATTTTAACACTATTTCACGAATTATAGTTAATTATTAGTTATTTAGTTCCGTGCGTGGAAAGAATTCCCAGTTTGTATTGCAGTTGAAGCGCATTTAAAATGAACCTCTGAATTTCTCTTTTTATTACAAGGCTGTTTTTATTACCTGCTATCATTATTTATTTTTTAAATCGATGAAACATTCCGACCCCCACCCCTCTTTCGGTATCATGGTAGCAATGCAAGATTTTTTTATTAGGCCACATGCTCATCAAATCACCGGCAGTAAGTTATCAAGTAATTGTCAAGTTTTATGTATTTTGTTTCATAATATTCCCAAGTTAAACTGAACACCAGATAAACTGCTACACTCACAGTACACCCATCAGTTAATCACAAATTTTAATTTTAAGTAGAAGTAGATAGGGCTTCACAAACAACTATTTCGAAAATAAAGAACTGAGTTCATCAAAAACAGATTTCACAATTCTGATTTAAAGGAAGCTTTTGTTCGCTACAATGGAAAACTGTTTCCTCATTTTTTGAATAAAGAAAATGTCTACAACTTTTTTTTTGAAAAGAGATAGCAGTTGATTGTGGATAGCAGTTTTAATTAGTTTTGGAGATGAGGAACACTTAATAAGAGTTCCTCACCTTAAAAAAAGGTATCAGAATAACTCGGGCAAAAACTGTATTTTCAGCAGTTGAAGAGTGGGTGGAAGTTGGAAAAAACCAGGCAATATGTTTTGATACCACCGCGGTAAACACTGGTCGCCTCAGAGGAACTTGCATATATCTATATCAATTATTAAAGTAAAATCTTCTGTATTTACCATGTCACCACCATAATTTACAAATTAACATAAAAACTTTTTCAGCCAGTTATTTAAAATAAGATTCAGATTGGATGGCCCACGTTGGACCAGATTAAGTATGAAAATGCTATTGATGGTAAAATATTAGAAATAAAATACTTAATTCAGAAGAAATTTCAAGCTTTCTTATAGAACATTTAAAAAAGTAATAGCCCATGGGTGATTATAAAGAGTTTATCTAACTTTGTTTAATTTTTACAGGACGTCCTCCAAAAGACATCCAATTTCAATTCATCGGTCATTATTCTCTCAAAATATATCTTTTTAGGGATCAGTTCTCATTAACAAATTTAGAAAAAGAAGGTGTTAGAGACATTTGATTATTTATAATCAATATTTATGGAAAAGCATGGTTCAATGATTCCACTTCCCCGCAATCAAGACCTACAATTATTAAAATCACTTGTTGAGTACAGAAAAATTTATAAATAGTAGCTTGCAGACAAAGCACTTGCTAAAATGATAAACCACCTTTGGTATCTGAACTCTGTTCAAGTTGCATTTTCATTTTTTGATAATACTTTTGGGAAAAAAAGTGAAAATAAGCATGGGTGTAAAATTAATATTATTTGAAAAAGAAAATGATGTTGATGATAGGAATATAAGAGCAACAATAGGTTTCAATCAAGTGGATTATTTATAGAACAAATAAGTTGATGTTTTTGTTTAATATCAAGCTGATTTTTTTTATTAGATTGTATATTAATATACAATTTCTAAATACTGATCCCGATGTATGGTGTGAAAATAAACGTTATTTGAAATCAAGAAAAATACTGAATGATTTTAAGGTAACACAGCTGAAAGGGGAATAAAATTAATCCATGATTTCAATTCCTGTTTAACAAAAGACGAAGAACAAAAACGTTTCTGCTAAAAGTTGTACCTGAATGTTGAAAAACATTTCAAGACAAGACCTTATCTGAACCATTACCTTTCTTGTAACACAACTTTAAAAACTAGTTGGATGTGCCAATCCCAAAACTTTCTTCTATCTTATACATCTTAATATTTCAAAACCTAGTTACACATGTTAATACTTCAATATTATTAGTTCAATACTATACCAACTTTGATTTTCATCTTAAATTTCTGCTCAAGTCAATTAAACGGACTAAAAACGAGTTAATCTATATCATGATATTTGTTAAAATTATTAATTTTTCCTTATTCTGTCGTTATCAGCTGTTTGTGAATAGCCTGCATAGCAGGAAGCGAGTTCCCGCCGCTGCATGACCCACCGATGCACAATAGAACCATGAAAAATCAAGAAAAGTATACAAAAATCGCTAGCACGGAGCCCCTTTACCGCACAATATTTCCAAATTCAAGGAGAACCTGTTGGCCAAAGCCAAAAACAAGCACAAACATTTTGGTTCAATTGTATGCATAATTTTATATGCTGTTCGATGGTTCAATAATGAAAATGGCACAGAGATCGGAATTATAGCGCCCTCTTCTTTCAGAATTTTTTCAAGTTCAGGGAGGACTTGTTTGCCATAGCCAGAAACATGCACAAAAAATTTGGTTCAATTATATGGATAACTTCATACACTTTTCGATGGTACAATAATGAAAATGGTACAGACATCGCAATTATAGTGCCCCCTTCCGGCAGAATTTTTCCAAATTCAGGGAGGACCTTCGTGATATGACCAAAAATAAACACCTAAAATTTGGTTCAATTCTATGCATAATTTCATACACTTTTCGGCGGTACAATATTCAAAATGGCACAAAAGTTGTACAAAAATCGCTATTACAGCGCCCTCTACGAGCGATTTTTTTACAAATTAAGGGAGGACCTCCTTGCCATAGCCAAGAACTTAAAATTTTTTTTTGGTTCAATTCTATGCATAACTTCATACACTTTTCGATGGTGCAATATTCAAAATCGCACAAAAATCGCTATTACAGCGCCCCCTACCGGCGAATTTTTTGCAAATTCATGGAGGACCTGCTTGCCATATCCAAAAACTTAAAATAAAAATTTGGCTTAATTCTATGCATAACTTCATACACTTTTGGACGGTACAATATTCAAAATCGCACAAAAATCGCTGTTACAGCACCCCCTACCGGCGAATTTTTTCCAAATTCAGGGAGGACCTGCTTGCCATAGCCAAAAACTTAAAATAAAAATTTGGTTCAATTCTATGCATAACTTCATACACTTTTCGATGGTACAATATTCAAAATCGCACAAAAATTGTTATATCAGCGCCCCCTACCAGCGAATTTTTTCCAAATTCCGGAGGACCTGCTTGCTATAGCCAAAAACTTATAATAAAATTTTGGTTTAATTCTATACATAACTTCATACACTTTTTGATGGTACAATGGCGGCAGACAGACGGACACACAGACAGACAGACATTTTCTATAAACATGTTTTTTGGAGTCTCTGACCCCTAAAACATGCAAATCCGTCGAAAACCGGAAGTCGAAAAAAATTTCGATTACAATACTTTCTTCTATTGAAGATAGAAGAAAGTAATAAAATGCATTTTAAAAATTTTGTTCCCATTTTTATACTTTCTTTGCCCGTTTTTTCTTTTAAATCTTTCAGTTTAAACTTCAATTTTTATCATAATTAAACACTTTATTATATACAAAATGAAAAAAAAAAAAAAAAAAAAAAAACCAGAAAGAAAGAAAAACGAAATGTTGAAAGCAGATGAAAGGGAATGTTACATTGTTTTTTTGCATTTTCATAAAAAGTCAATTTTTAGGATTCGGATCAAGTCTGGTCCTGAAAAACGCGCATATGTTTAAATCTATACATTATTACAAAAATGTAGTGAGTGGTTTTTCAAAGCAAAAATATTTTTTATGAAATGAGATTAGCATTATGTTTCTAGGTTTAATTGTATTTATTTCATGAAGAAAAAAAACAGCATTTTTTGCGAAAAATCACGTTTTTTCCGAACTTTGACCTCAATGAGGCACGGGTTAATATTATCCAAATGAGCTGAAACTTTTCCAATCTCATTTTCTAGCCAATTGGCAACTTTTTGGGGGGTTCCCCCCCAAAAAAATTCGAAAACTGATTTCTTGTGACCACCCTAGTGTGTATATATATAAACATTTTATTTATATACCTGGTGTCCTAAAATGGAGTGACTAATTTTAAAATTTAATGAACTTGCAAATGGTGACAGCTATGAAAAAAAAATCTTGCAGGAGGGTAAGATGTCAGGAGTTTTTTTACTGTGAATCTGAATTTTAGTTCCAAAAAGCAGCAATAGATGGCGCTGCATGCAATAAGCGCTAAATTGAGGGCTGATTTTTTGGCCTCACATTTCTCCCAGCATTGATGTGAAGGAAGGAGGTTAAATATATGGAGTTGGTCCCAAAGAACACGATTTCATTGTCGACTGAGACCCACTCCATATATTTAACCTCCTTTTTTTGCATCAATGCTGGGAGAAGAGCGAGGCCAAAAACTCGGCCATCGGTTTAGCACTTATTGTTTGCAGTGTTTTTGGAACTAAAACAGTAAAAAACTCCTGACATTTTACATAACACTCTTGCAAGAATTTATTTAATATCTGCCCCCCATTTGCAAGTTACTGAATTTTAAAACTAGTCAGTCCATTTTAGGATACCCGGTATATATTTTTATTCTGTTTTATATACAATTTACTCCTGTTTGTACATAAAAACAGATAAATGACTTAGTCTTTATATTAAACAAATTGTATAAATATTGAAAAAATTGCTTATGTATGTGAAGCTGTGAATAGGCTGGCAGAAAATATGATGTCAGATTTCCTTCTCTCGTCAAAACCATTTTGTCTATCTTACCAAGGCCCTTATAAAGTACCGAAAAGACTTCTTGCAATATGAAACATTGGAAGAAACAAATAAGTATAAGGAAAAAAAAAAAAAGGTCACAGAAATAGCATTAAATCTCATATAAAAATAAACTGAAGTAAAAAAAAGTATCAAATTTTTAATTTTGTTCATATTCATTTGAAATATCAATATATAATCATAAAAAAATACAGTTATGCAATTAGATTTCTTTTAAAACGAGATAATGTGCACTTTTATAAAAAAAATAAGAAAAAAATACAAAGATTGGATAGCAAGCAGCTCATAAACTATAAAATAAAATCTTAAAATTATATTTATCATTACATCCCCCTCCCTTTTTTTTTATTGATTTTATGCACAATTACCAAAAGTTCTATAAACAAGACAAATAGTTTAATTTTTAAATATTATACAGCTCACAAACAAATAGCATATATGCTATTGCACCTGCACTTTATTTTTTATTTTTATTTTTTTGGAGAGAGAAAAAATAAATAGCTTAAATCACCTGTTTCCATCCATCCTCATGTCTAAAGGGCCATCTTTACTTATGGAAAATCCTCGTGAAGCAGAATCCATTTGCATTGATGAACAACCTGCATCAATCAAAATTCCATCCAAACTGTTTTTCTGAATACCTGCCTTGTGTAGAATTTCATTCATTTCACTAAATCTTCCAAGAACTGGTGTAACTAAACCACTGTCACGAAACACATAATATAAGTAACTAACATTACAACTGTCTTTCTTAAAGATAAAATTACTTTAAAACATGGCAAAAAATGCAAATTTTATTTGGGCTTATTCATGCAAATAAACACAAGAAATATTTTCTCTATATCTTAAAAATAGCTCAGAAAACAAAATTAAGTAAGTACAAAGTCGACCCTAGGGAAAGCTAGGCTCTGTGCAAGAACTTTTCAGAGCCCCTTTCTCCCAAACTAGTTATCCCCCCCCCCCTTCTCACAACTTTCTCACTTTTGAAAAAACTCGCATGGCAAACTTATGCATGTGGATAGGAGCAGAAAAATCTATATCAGAAAAGAGAAATTTAATTAAATTACAAAATATACAACTTAAAAAAAATAGCTTTTGCAGAAAAGAAAATATGTGTTATTCCATTGCAAAAATCTATCGCTATCAGCAAATTTAGATAAGGATAGACAAAGACAGGCCCAAATGCACTTGAGACTAACATTTTAAATTTTTTCATAATTAGCCAAGATATTAATTAAACACCCTCATCGAATGACAATGAACAAGTTTAAATTTTTCTGGAGTTTGTCAGCATGTTATGATTTCTTCCAGGCATGTCTCTGAAAAACATGTCTGTAGTACACATTCCACTTTTTGTTTTTGCATGTTAAAATCCCAATCACCCAGGTCCCTATAAAGATATAAAAAAATAAAGAAAGATAGAAAAATGCATCCTTATTCACAGTAGCTATCTGGTGCCGATGGCACTTTTCATTAAAAAAAAAAAATTATCTTCTGAAGTTCGTTTTACATTTGAGGATCCCAGAAGACAAGGGATACAAAGTGACAAAGATCAAAACAACAACTACAAAAAAAAAAAAAAAAAAAAAAAAAAAAACCACACCAATGTATACAAAGTTCTTTTCAGCTCTGAAGGTAGCTTTCATTAAAAAAAAAATATTAGTGTTTACTATTTAAAATATATAAAATTTTTGGAGATATTTTTTCATAGTTTTAGTTTTTCCTGCTGTTTTAAATTGCCATCCATGTTACCAGGTTGAAAAAAAAAAACAAAAAAAAAACACATATACGAGGTTTTATTCTCTCTCAACATACCTTTCATTAAAAAAATATATATATGAATAATAAATGAATAAAAAATATTATCTAGAATTCGTTTTCATATTTTCTTGCACTTTTAAAATTTGCATTCCCATAGCCCGAATGGAACTACAAAGAAACAAAAAAATATTCACTGATAGATAGTACATTTCTGTGTGCAAGTATGGATGGGTTTGCACATAATTAAATAGGTTTAACTTTTGAAAAAATATAAATAATGACATAAAAAAATAAACTATCAAAATTAAGTCACATACTCATCATAAAACTTAGAAAATTTCACAGCTTTCTCATAAGCCACAGGATCTCTGTCCAAGCAAATCAGTTTTATGGAAGCAGAATTCAGTAAATGTTTACTATGTCCACCAGCTCCAAAGGTCATATCCATTAATATCTAAAGATAATTAGTATTAAATATTTTTATACAATAAATTTAAATATTAATCTATACATATATATGACACAAATATATACATTTGGGACAGTGAGCCAGACAAAAATGAATGAGACATTTGTCTTGAGTGAATAACTAGAAAAAACATTAAATTTGGCACCTTTCTAATAAAAAATAATAAAGAATGAAACTGCAAAACAAAGTATGCAAATCAATGATGATATTGCATCAATAAAGACAAAGATAAGATATAAATATTATTACGTACAGGGGCGCGCCAGAAGTATCCGGCGCCTGTGTGCAGAACTTCAATTGGCGCCCCAAATTCCTAAACACCCCCTAAACAGTATTATAATGAAGAGTGTAAAAAAATAATGTATTAATTCAGAAGAATTTTATTAAAAAAACAATTTTAATTAAATTTGTGTAACAGGTGCACCTAATATATGTGCAGTACTGATTCAGCTAATGTATATTACTACTACATAGGTCACTTCAAGCACTACCACGGTCATACTATATTACGGTGGCAGTTCTCCAATGAAAGGGGACACATTCTCTAATTTTTCCTCAGAAGACTTTTCTTTCCCCGATACTCTTTTTCTCTTCAAACTACATCAGTCTAAGATGAGTTCTCTCTAATTTCATTGATGGCCAATTTCATGTATAAATATCATTTGTATCTGATGGTTTTAAGGTGCAGTCGGTCGAATGAAATAATGAATGAAATAATGACCCCATGCATTTTACTCACAAAAATTTTCCTGAAAACAATTAAATAAACATTCGATAGGAAATTATGTATTCTTTCAAGTTATATAAAAAAATCTTAAGGTTCATCTTCATACTTCTAAAATTGTACTGAACTCTGAAATTTTCAATACAAACGTAATAATTTTTACATCATATTTGTCTTTGTCATTAAATTTTACTTAAGAAAACTAAACAGAAAGGCATTTAGTCAAGTAGTTTAGGAATTGTGGAGATTTAAAATTTGAATCTCCAAATGTTAAATTCATTTTTAAGCATTGCAAAACAGATTGCGATTGCTAATGTTCTATAAGTCTTGATACTTCTATCTTTGACAACTACTGTGTGATAGACAGGAAGGGCATTTAGCATTTTGCTGCGTATTGTATTTTTAAAATACGATAAAAATATAATGCAATTTGTTATTTCGAAGACTCGTGAAAGGGCGACTAAAGACAAAACAGACAGGCACGCATTTAGCTTTTGTGAAACTTTGATCTGCGTTTTTATATAGGCTTTTAACGTGAAAAAATATTTTCCACATTCTTTTAAAAAATCGGGTCAACACGACCCGACCGCAACGCGGAAATATAGCGCCGAGTGCAGGTCGGGTCGGGTTCGGGTAAAAGCGGGTAACCCGACCCGATGCAAGATTCTACCCCAGACTATTAGGTGGCATTCCCCTCGTGGGGGGGGAATGAATTTTTTCATGTGACATATTGTTTAAATATTTTGGCCTGGATATTACTAGGCACTCACTCCTCTCCTCTTAACTCATTTTTTCATCAGTAGAGATCATTTTAAAGTTTTAATTTGTTCATTACTACCCCATACAATTTTCCAAAAATCAAGAAAAACATTTACATAACAAATCTCAACAATTAGCAGCTTCTCCCCCATTTTCACACAGTGAACGGGTACGTAATTAAGACAAAATGGGGGCGGGGAGATCGATCGTTCGAAAAACCTCGTAACACAGAATTAAAAAATATATACAATAATAGATACAGTTATATTTTCAGAAATTCGTCGAAAATGTATGGCAAAATTATGTCCCCCCTACTTTTTCCAAATCTAGTGAAAATAAAATTACAAAAAAAATTAGAAGTAGTAGGAATTTATTTAAACCTTTCAGGAAAACTATAGAGATTATCCTAGGTCATAAAATTTTTCAGAAAATCACAGTTTTCTGTTATACATAAACTTTATCTTGCTGGCGCTCAGTGGGGGAGTTGTGGAGAGTTCGAGGTACCTATCGACGCGAAATCATCCAAGGACTGTCGATAATGATTTTCCAAAAAAATTGTCGGTATTTAGCCGAGATATTAATTAAAAACCTATCTAAAAAAACGTGGCACAGACCGAAGTTGCCATGCAACTTTGTGACCTCCTTTCGAAGCGTACTTGGCACAATGGCAATATTAAACTTTGTACGAGGCCTTTGTTTTAGGTAAGACGGATCACAATGATAAATAGTCAGCATTTTTCATTCCAATTGAATTCAATTATTGAAGGCAATTATTGAAAAATATTTAATAAAATAATTCCAAGTTATTTGCAAAGTCTTATTATTCGTTTAACAACTATATTTTGTAAGATTGTAGTTAGAAATAAATAATTTAGTTTAATAAATTTATTGCATGGACTCTCTGTACGCGAGTGAAACTAGCGCTTGATCGATTATAATTTATTCGAAGCAAATCTATAAAATATTTAATTAAAATTTCAATAAAGCATAATTCATTTTGAAGTTGCTCTCAAAAACCTGTTTCCTTACTGTAAATGATATGAAACTTTCTTACATGCTCATGGGCTCGTTTTTATGCGTAAAAGCATACAATGTTAGATACAATATTAAATTGGGTTGGAATCGAATGGCGTTTTTCATTTCTTTTTTTTTTAATGCATTGCATTTTGAGCTCCATCCTGTTTCATTTATTTATTGTTTTTGTTATAATGTAGCCGATTGCTGTGATTGATTCGTGCTTTTTTCTGCAATTTACTTTTACATGGGAATCGTGCATAACCTGGGGGCTTATACTGCTTTACCATTGTGCCATTTAATAAACTACTCGTTTTTATGTCGTCAGTATGTGTATCACTACCAATACTACAGTAAGATAGAAGTGTTGTATATTTTCAATTATTTGAATGATGGAGTATTCCATGTTTGTCCCCAGCTGTAGTGCGCCCCTGCTTTCTGAAAAGTTGGACAGGTCTGATCTAGAGCAGGGGGTCTCATCATTCGCGGTCGCCCTTCCGAATTTTTTTTATGTTTCTAGTGCTTTTTTAAAATTTATTTTAGGTGCATGACGGCGCCCTTAAGCCTTCCGTGGTGCCTTACGACTGTGGCCTTTTGACACCGTGGCGCCTTTTCTGTTTGAGCCCCCCCCCCTTACCCTAAAGCTACGCCGTTGACGAACGTCTGCAAATTTCATATATCTTAAAAGTAAAAATTAACTCATAAATGTGTCATCAGAAATATCAATCACTTTCGATTTTAAATACCGCTTTAATAAATTTAAATTGGATAAAAGTTTTTCCAATTTTTCAGCTTCGCCTAAACTATTTGGCGCCTTTACTATTCTGGTGCCTGTGTGCGGTGCACACTTTGCACACCGGGTCGGCGCACCCCTGATTACGTATTAAGTACTAGGATTTTATGTATTTATTAGGTGCGCTCATAATTGCCGAAACGTCAGTGAAGGCTTACTGTGGAGACACGAAAAGTTTTGGTTTCCGTTAGTCTGTCTGTCTGTTCCGCGATAACAGCCGTAAAAAGCATCCGATTATCTTAAAATTAAGGATGCATGTTGGTGAAATCCCCGGATTTAGCTGTATAGTTTTTGGTTAAATTTGGTTCATTCGCTCGGAATATATAGAACATTTTATTTTGCGACTTAATGCTTTCCTATAACAATTCAGACGATTTTTCAATTTTTATTTGTTGAAAAGAAATGGCTCATATGATTAAAGAATTTAAATGCTAAATTAAGGATGATGAAATTTCCTAATTAGAACAATACATTATTCATAGTAGTTTGAAATTTTGTGTATACATTTGTCAGAGTTTTTAAATTCGGTGTATAACTTTTATGGAGGGATTTTACATATGTGTTTCAATAATATAAAATATTTTTTTTTAATATAAATTTTCTTTTTAAGCACATATATAATTGTTTTTATTATCTTTTAACTGTTACCTAGCAGCGAACTACACCTAAAAATATCGTAAATGTGAAAGTATGTGTAATTGTTTGAAGATAAATCAAAGTCAAAAGGGACGAATTAATGCCTTTGTGTCTTTACATATAGATGGAATTTACCACAGAAATAAAGAAAGACTATGTTCTATTTATTTTGTTCAAATATTTTTCTTTTAAATTAAAAAGTTCATTATTTTCATAAGGAATAAATCAACATTTTGCTATGAAATTTAACAATCTTTTTTTTTTTTTTTTTTTTTTTGCCGTTGCCACGAAAATTCAATCCCGGAATAAAAATTTATCCTAAACAGTTAATTTTGATTTGAAAGATTTTTATGTGCGAGAGGAAAATGAAATAAAAAATAGACATGAATACGCCTTCATATTAGAAATAAAGTGAAAATACGAAAAGAAGGTGAATTTGATCTCATATATCAAAAATAAAACAAATACGCTTTGAGGTTGAAATAAAAGGGGCTTGTGTTATGATATTAATTCTTATTATAAAAAAAAAAAAAAATGTTACTAATATCTCATGGTTTATCGTCTGCACACAGCTAACAGAAATGTTAATTCTTAATGGAAAATTCCAATGAGGAAAAAAAAACTTTTGAAAAGCAAATATATAGTAAATATCAAAATTATGCCCCGCAAAATTATCGCTGTCGAAAATGACGTCATTGTATGGGGAAATAAATATTTTCATATTTAAAAACCAAGCATTAACTAGATTGCCTGAAAAAATGTTTTTTGACGGGTGTTACTTCTTAATGCCGCCTCATTTCAGAAAATATGAATGAAAATTATTTTATTTTTTAAGGAAATTACATTTTCATTGATAAAACCTAAACGTTTAATATAATTGCGTCAATGTAAATCATTTTTTGTGTTACCAGTATTGAAAAATAAGGCTCAGAAGTGTAAAAAGAAATCTAAGATTTGCGCTAACCATTAGCGCAATCAATAAAAAGTTACGTATGTAAATTAATAAGACCACGGGGGGTTCAGGGGGGCGGAGCCCCCCTGAAGAAATCTACTTTATTATTTTAAAAATATACCAGAATTAACAGCTCATGAAAATTTCGAAAAACTTTTTTAATTTAATGCTTCTAATGTCTGAAAACTTCGTATTTTTTATTCTTATAAATAATTACATAATTTGAAAACTTTAAATTGCGGTTTGCAGGAAACTGAATATTACCAAAGTGAGTCTAAAAACAATGACTTGCAGAGCTGACGTTGAGGCTCCTGATCTGCAGATTTACTAGTTATATAAATACATAGTACCTACAGTCGTCTGTCTGCATATAACAGAGCAAAATCTACCCTAACCAAATGGTCTGAAATTTTAAATATACAATTGTGGCAAAATTTTGTCGAGTCATTTCAAATTTTATGAAAATCAGATGTATAGTTTAATTACAGGTTTAATTACAATCAAAAGTTTTCCTTTACATTACGACCAATGGGAAAAAATATTTCAAATGCATTTTAATGATGTTACAACCTTTCTCACAGAATGAAATTGATATGCACTTATGAAGTGCACTAAAATATACATTCAGTAAAATATGCAGTGCAAAAAATATCTATAAAACTAGTTATAGTATGAACACACCTCATTTGTGATGTTTGATGTGCAATTTCCAACTTGTTTAATTAAGTTTCAAACTGAATTAATATATTGAAAATTTTGTGCAATAATACATGCATGATAAAATTGGGATTTTGGCTCAGAATCATATTTTTAATTTATACAAGGGATAGGGCAGAAATTATCTCTCTGCCCAGGGCTGTATTTAGAAGTCAAGATTGAAACTTATCACATAAGGAAAAATTCAAACAGTTTAGTTAATGATTTGTCCAATGCACCCAATTTTTTAAAGATATGGTTAATAATTTTTTATAATTCATTCTCTTCACTTCCCATCCCTTTTCTCTCCTCTCTGTTTGAACTCTTCTGGAGCAACTGGGCAATTTTGATTGACAAACAACTGTGCACACAGGGAGACCAAACGCAAGTCGCATTTTGCCGTTGACAGTCGAGCTGTAAGGTATGCCTTTCTGGCTCTCTGTCCCCTCCCCTTTTAATCCTGAGTTTTAATTTTATCTTTAATTTTAAGCACTGATGATGAAACCTTAGAGGTTTCGAAACAGCTGTATGTGTTTTATACATTTATATTTGTGTCTTTCTACTTTGTTTCTCTTTCTTAATATATTGGCACAAAGTACAATCCTTCCCCCCTTTTTATGTAAAATATAACTAGTTTTAAAAAATGTTGATCTGTTTATTGCAGTTATCATTAAGAAATGTTTCTGTGGTTCTAGGGCTTTGTCATTTTGTACAGATGAAAATGTGTTTGGCTCAGTGCATAAAGAGAAATTTTATGATATGTTTGGATTTGCAAAGTAGCATGATTATTTTTAGGCTCTCCATATTGCACTTTTTGTTAACGCTAGAAAATTCATCTGAAACTTATGAAGATGTATAACATCTTATATGGAAGTGAAGGAGAGAAAAATAGATATAATGAAGTTAATTCTAAATATTTTCTGTTATGACAAGTTAAGTGTAATCATTAGATATGTAACTGAAAATGGCTCTCATTTAAAAATTTTATATTGCTGTTTTATGAAAAATACAAACCAAACAGGAGAAAATTTCTCTGGAGCAGTTTATAATTCTTTAGACCTTCATAAAGTATTAATTTAAAATATAATATTATTATTTAAAATATAATGTTAGACATGAAATTGGATATTTTAATATGTAATTCTGGTTAATATGATTGATCTTATGCTTTCTAATGAAGGAAGTATAGATTTATTTTTAAAAAAATTCAAGATAGCATTGATATCAATGGTGATCGCATTCTTTTTACCAAATACATTTATGTATCAATCAATCTTTTTTGGTTATTAAGTCTTGCTAAACATAAAACATTATTTTATGATTTTTATCTAAATTATTAGTGTACCTATATGGGGCAAGATTCATTGAATAATTCAAGAAAAAATTATCTGATCTTTATTATGCATATTTAGTTATGCATTATTATTTATTTACTTGACCTTTACTTTTAATATTTTAATAATTTTTCAAATTTCTTTAGTTTTTTTTTTATTTTACTGCATTGAAAGCTTATAATTTGGAGTGCATATTACATTCAAACTACTGTTTAAAAAATGTAAACAAAACGGTGATCAGAAATCTGCACAACCTGTGATCCCAAGTCCCAAGCTATGCGGATTTGTGAGAGTCTACTATGTTTAACGCACAAGGGCACCACCAAACATGGTACTCACAGATTTTGATGATTTTAAAGTATGATATAGGGATCATACCCCTAATTATTCTGCTGAAAGGTTTTATTTAAATGGGCCCTAGTTTTCGAGAATTTGGAGGTCAAAGTTCAACATACATTTCAAATACTGATTAATTTGCATTTCTAAATGTGGGCTGGGTAGCATAGAGGTAAAGTGCGAGTACGCTATACTGTCGATGGCAGGTTTGAACTCAACTTGTACCATTTTTACTTTTTTTATTTAATATTATATTTTTGACATGTTACAATTTTTATACTGAATTAAAAACTCCACAGCTTTGAAATTTTTGATATTTTCCTAACAAATTAGATTTTTGATTTTTTTTATGAAAATTTAAATTTTCTCTGCAAAATTTTAAACTAATATTTCTGTTGACGAAAATTAAACTAATATATATATATAGCTATCTCATCTTTTTTTAAACTTACTATTATTGTTTACATTTATGTATATTTTTTTTATTTATCACATTTCTGAAATAACACATAATATTTTTTTCTTACATTATATATATATATATATATATATATATATAGTATAGATGTGCCAGTAATGGACTATCTTAAGGAATTTCTTTTAAAATTATTTTTTATTAATAGTTATAATTATTATATTCCAGTTTTTTCAACATTATATTAACTTAGCAACAATGTTTAACCATTCTTATAGTCTCATTTCCCAATATGAATCGAAATTTAATTTTAAATAATAGAAATATATTAAAACACCCAAAAGCCCACTAATGGACACCTTCTGGCCCAGTAATGGACAGACACCCCATAAAAAGCAATACATATAATTGTTTTTATGACTGTATTTAGAGCCAAAATTTAATGAATACGTACTAATGAAACAAAATTGTTATTTTCAAATAAATTTAACAATTAGGATACCAGATAAAATATTTGTGATAATCATTTACTGTTTGCATCAATTATTGTAACTATCAGAAGATCGATGTTTTAATTATTTTAGATGGATAGTTTAAAATACTAAATATCAGGCAGTTACAGCTATCAAATTATTGAAACAGTGGGGGATTTAGAAGGCAATTAAAAAAAAAGTTTTGGAATATTAGTGCTTAGTTTTGTCTCATTATTTTTAACAATTAATCTTCCAGAGACTACTTGATATATCATTCATAATAATTAATATTACAAATATGAAAGAAATGATATTGAAAGAAATGATAAAAAGTCCAGTCAAATGTTGTGAAAACTTAGAAAGATATAGTGAGCTGATTGAAAAGTTGTGGAAAATCCCTTATAATAAAGCTATTTTTTGGAAGCAACTCACTATATCAACCCTATCTTTGTGAATTTTCGCGATATTTGACTGGACTTTTTATAGAAGTTGCCCCAAAATACTGACTACCAAATTATGAAATAAAAATTTTGAAATCTTCCACGCATGTACAGTTAAAAATTATCTCATAAAAATTCCCATATCTCATCAAATATTCAATATATTCATGTTTTAATTGCAGTATACTGTTGCTACTATTCTTTGTCAAGTTTTCAGAAAGTTGTGTTAAATTTGGTTGAAAACTCTGTATGCTATAAGCAATAAACTTTTGAATTTTTCACAGACACAATAACATCTTCATGAATATGAGTGCTATGCTTACACAAATGCACTCACACATTGAAGAGGACCCAAATAGTTATTTAACACAGTCACAAACCATTCCCAGCATTTTCTGTTACATAGGTGATCACAAATATTATTTTATTATTAGCCCCATAATTGTCCTCCTGACTAAATCATCACCAAGAAATATGAAATCAAACATGTTCTTTACATCCCAGAAGTTCAAGAACACTTCACCAATAATTTTGGTAGATATTCGACAAAACGTGTGCAATTGAAAGCATCCACTCCCTGTACCTTAACTTTTGGAGGCCAGTGTATATACGTTCAGTGTGGGATTCAGCCAGTTCACACCGGTTCGGTAGAACCGGTTGTTAATTTGTGTTGAGTTCGGCGAACTGGTTGTTAAAATGATACTTCAAATGCAAAAATCGCATTTACATTAATTTGCTTTCTTTAAATGTTTATCTGCACAACATTGTTTTCTAGACATAATTCTGTGATAAGTCCTGATTAATTTCATTTAATAAAATAATATTTCATTTGGAACAATAATATATTTTTTCTTCATGAATCCTGTAAGAGAAAATTCAACTTAAAAAAATGAAATTTTGAAGAATTTTGGTAACTAAATTGACAGTTCTAGGCTAATCCCAGTTACATGGCAAGGTTATTAAAAATTACACTAACTACTTATCTATACTAATAAAAGAAAGCTTTGCTCTGTCTGTGTGTGTGCGATGGCTAGCAAAATCTATGGCACGTACGAGACTGAAAATTTTTGTGCGGCTAGCTCAAAATGTCTCCTGATGCACCTGAGACACAGAATTTTAAAATTCTAATAATTAGTTGAGTTATTAATTAAAAATCACAACTCACTCTCATTAAAAACTCATCTCGGTCCTTGCGATAAAGAAAAAACTCTGGCGTACGCACATAAGCCCTATTTACGCATCAGTTGAAAATGAAGAACGAAAAGAAGAAATTTCGGCGGTATTTTGTCATTATTTATTAACTTACATTGGCCAAACCGCTTAGTAAAGTTAATAATGAAAGACATATTCTCGAAAGATCTACGTCTCAAATGCCGCAATCAATTTAAAAAATATCGCAGTTAACCGCTTGAAAAACAGTTTTCAAAAGGGGTCGTTTTTCCGAAAAACTTTTTTTCCCTTATTGCAATGCCCTTACAGGGCTCAATTTTGGAGGTACCGACAAACCAAAAATATGTTCTTAAAGTGAAACCCTCTTATAATCGGTGGTATAATTCATTTAAAACAAATATGAATTTTAACCCTTTCAAATACACCTGTAAACGAATTTGATAAATTTAATGTATTTTTTAACGCAAATATCATTTCCTCACTATGCCCCCATTCACATACATAGGAAAGAAAATGCTTTCTCTGCCATTGCAGCATATATAATTATTTTTTTGTCAATCCATTAAACACATTTAAATACATATTTAGCCATTTAATTATATTTATATTTTATATAATGAATGAATTAGGGCCCTTTTTAATGATGTCCCTAGCATTTGTCGTCATTCCCTCACATAACTATAAATTTGCCATTATTTACTTAGTAGAAAGCAGCACATGCTTTATATATGTCTGGGATAGTTTGTACAAGAGTAAAGTGAAGTATCCATCTTGTTGTTTGCTCAAAAACGTTCTTGAATATTTAGAGTATGGCTTTGAAGTACTAGATCAATGTAAGTATTTTTATTATGTGTCATTCCCTCATCTATTATAAATTTAATAAAAACTAATGAAATGTCTTTTTATGTTGTTATATTATTAGAAATGTGTTTCAAAAGATATTTAGTAACTGAAAATATGCATAAGACTAATCACTTTTGTACAACATGGTTTTCAGAAGTATTTCGTCATTCCCTCATCTACTTATATATATAAAATCCAAACAGAAATTTCGTTCCGAACGTCTATAATTCGAGTTCTACAGCTTGGATTTTGATGAAACTTATACTGTTAGATAGGTATCGTTTTAGGGAAGATTTTAAGCTATAACACATGGTTCTATGTAGATTAGTTATAGAATTATGGTGGAAAGTTCTGTTATTTTGGACGATAAGGTTACCATTTTATTTCTTGGTGAAATTTATCGTTGATAAAAGAAATTGAAATGGCTGTACATCTCGGAAAAAAACTGTTACTAATTTTATTTAAACGAAAAAAAAGAAAAAAAAAGAGAAAATGTAAAACAGTTTTGACAAGTGGTGATATTATAAAATGAAAATATCAAATTTAAACATGAAAGGGAATGTTCGTAATGCTTAAAAATTTATTCAATATGAAAGATTGTAGTTTTAAACTATATTTGGCAATTTATCGCTTGCGTCAGGTTAAGAAAAATGCATCAGAAAATTTGATAAGGTAATATCTGAGTGACAAATTTTTTTTTTTTTTTTTTTTTAATTTACTTTTTATTTCACTCATCCATCATGTGACTTGCAGAAGAAACTAGCAGATGTAATTATAAAAATGATGGTACTTGTGAGTTAGGGCAGACTTGGGAGACTTGATCCCTTTTTCAGTTTTTAATTTTTAGTTTGGAAAAAACAAAATTAAAAAAAAATGTTTCCAGCTATTATTAAAGGCTCAAGCGTCTTTCTTGATGTAGTATTTTTTTTATTTTGGAAAAACCATTTTTAAAATAAAAATAAATTGTTTTCCAAAAAATAAAAAAAAGATCAAGTCTCCCCAGTTGTGGGGAGACTTGATCCCTTGCCAAGGGAGACTTGATCCTTGAAACAGATGCATTGAAATGATTCAAATTAAGTAGTAGAAATCAAATTTATTGTTGACTAACATGTAAAAAGGGAAAGAAACGCAATTAATGATCAAAAAACATTTTCAAAGCTTTAAAAATCAAATGTAAATATTAAAATTATTGCAGTTCGAAGAATTCTACCAAGCATGGTTGGTTTGGGTAGTTTTTTGACAGCGTCATCATTATCCACAACACTATTGTCAACACTTTTTGGATAAATAAATTGGTCAAAATTAAGTCCTCGTTTTCTTAGAAAATTGATTTCACATTCAGATGATAAAATCTTACTTTAAATTTTTCCTACGAAATGACTAATTTTCTTCTCTCCCAGAAATTGCATAATGACAAAGTCATTTTCATCAATCGACAAATTTTTTGGATCTTCAATGATTTCATCACTGTTCATCAAGTGGATCTGAGTCGGTTGATCTGAGTGCATTCATCCACCATGTACTTGCTAACCATCATATGCAGCCATATATTAACTTTCAATCTTTGTCAACCATCTAAAATCAAGGTAATCATATTCTAACTAGTACAGATAATATCTAAATGTCACAATGAGAAGTAGGATGTTAATAAAATTTAACATTAATTTAGCTTAACTTTGGTTTGGGGGACACTTGATCCCCAGGATAAAGTCTCCCTATAGAACAGGGATCAAGTGTCCCTAATGTGCATGTTTGGGTAAAAAAATTGCTAAATCAAAAATAAAGAAATTGTATTGGATTTAAATAACAACATTTTAAAGCATTAAGGAATGTTAGTATATTATATCAATAAAATTAAGTAATTTAGTTATATTTAGCAAAAAATATGAAACACAAACTATCTACTCAAAAAGAAGTTTGATTGTAAGAAAACAGAGATTCCTTTCTTACAACAAAAATAAAAAAGGCTGAATGAAATTATGTTGCTAGATCTGTTGATAAGGAATCCCTTTATTAATGTTTCTAGTTTCAGAGACTTAATTGCATTTTTTCTCTAGTTTTAGACCTAGGGATCAACTCTCCCAAGTCTCCCCTATATATTGTATGTTTATTTACGATTTCATTTTATCGCCAAACAATTTAATTTAAAGCCAAAAATGCATGAGCGTGGCATCGGTTTGATCAACGTTCACAATATTGGTTATTTTTCAAGTAAACGACTGCATTTTTGGAAAAATATAATTCTACTTATATGTATTTGTATGTATATATATATATATATATATATATATAATTCAAATGGAAATTTCATTTCGGCTGCTTAGAACTCGATATCTACTGAACTTACACTGTTAGATAGGTAATTTTTCGGGGAAGGTTTTAGTACATAGCACGTCGTTCTACGTTGCTTGGTATTGAATTATGGTTTAAAGTTCTTTAATGAGATGAACCTGATAATGAAAAATTAGCCTTTTTAAAAGCTTCTGCCGAATGTATTTCGATGGAACTTGAACTGTTAATTAGATAATTTTCCAGGGAAGGTTTCAGTATGCAACATGTCCTTCTACGTTGTTCAGCCATACAGTTTTGGGGAAAATTCTGTAATCTGGTGAACTCAATTATCACAATTTAGCCTTTTTAAAAAGTTATAATCAAAAGTTTAAAAGGTTTTTGATAGAATTGCGTTGTTAGTTTGGCAATTTTTCAGAGATAGTTTTAGTATAGAATATATTGTTCGACACTGTTTAGTCATAGAGCAATGGGATAAATTCTGTAATTTTCCAATATAGGGCCCTTTGCGAGGTGGAAGAAATGGGCCTGGCGAGAGAAGCAAAGTTTTCATGCATATTTTCTGTTCAATAATTACATAATTTATTTACTATAAGAAGACATTTACCTCTTTTTTATATAGAAATGGAAGTAAATTGTATATAAATAACAAAAATATTAATATTCATAAATAAAAAGTTTATATATAGGAATACATATTTTAAAAAGCTTAAAGTTCATTTTATTTGTTTTCATAGCTATTCATATCATTTAGCCACAAACCTCACTTTCTGATGCCCGAATTGTGCCAAGCTTTTTAACATCTAGCAGTACACATTGATCTTAAAACCAGGAAAATTGGAAAGTAGATGTAGTTTGTAAAGTATGCATTAATTAAGGAAAGAAATTACGTAATCGAGTCCACAGACAATTGGCATATTTGATACCGATAAGTTACATAATTGAGTCTACAGACAATTGCCATATGTTACGGGCGTGGTTTGGTGCGCAATTAACTTAGGAAAAGGTTTAAGTTGATTCTTTGTTTTTAAACCGGGCACCTATTCCATAATCAAGTTTTAATGAGAATTAGCGTAATTTGGGGCAAATTCTTTTGGAGACCTTTTGCTACTTTTACGTTATACCAACACCATACCAAAATATATGCTATTGCACCATTTATTTCAATCCTAAATGTACAAAGATTTTTTGGTACTTTTTCAGTATAAGGATCTTGGTTAAATAGAGAAAATAGCCTTGGCGGAAAAGGAAATTTAGCAACATTTTCCAGAGTTCATTCTAGGATCAAGGGCAGGCAGGGTGAACTTTGCCATAAAAGGGCAACTTTAGAGAAAAAAAGGGCACATTAATGTAATGATAAATAATCAACTAATAACTCTTCCCCCCCTGACCCCACCTTCTAAAAAGTCTTTGCTACTACCCCTTTATCCCATTCATGCCACTTTGCAGTGCAGGGGTGATTCTTTTCCGAAAATTTAAAAAAAAAAAAAAGTCATAAATCCGAAAATTTGGACAAACTATATCGCAAATTTTGAGAAATGTTCGCCGAAAAAAACGAATTTCGTCAGAGAATCGCGAAAAAACGGCAATTTTGTCAAAGGACCTTTCCAGGTTTTTTTTTTCTTTCTTAATTCGGCTGAATTTTCACGATAGCCGAGAAACGGGGTATAGAGACAGAGAGAAATTTATGACTGCGTTGGTGCTGGAATTTTACTGAAAATAATTGGTGTCTGTATGAGGATGTTGCGGGGGGGGGGGGGGGGGAGTGAAAAGGAACAGATTAGGAGCAAAATGGGGCTAGGACGTTATATAATGTTTACAAATAGTTTAGAATTTGCTTGAAATAAGCGATGAAATTAAGTTAAAGGGCACTATTTTTCCCTCGGACGATTTTCCAAGTGATAGGGCTCGCGGGGCGGGGATTTCGGACAATGGGGGCATCAGGGCGTCAAATTTTGTAAAGAAAGGCAGGCAGGGCTGCCCGCCCTGCAAAAAACGCCTAGAATGAACTCTGTATTTTCTGTAAACCTATTCACTGTTTCATTTCATATACACAAGCATTTTTTTTTCTATGTTTATACAATTTATTTAACATAAAGATGCTATTTATCTAATTTTATACAGAAAGAGAAGTAATTTGTATATAAAAAAACATTAATAATATACATATATAAACAAACAAAAAAATTTGTCAAGTTTGTTTTGTTAACTGTTTATATCAATTGGCAACAAATCTCACTTTCTCATACCGAATTGCGCCAAGCTATTTAAAAAAAAATGCCAAGGTGCCTATACTGGAGAAATACCAAATTTAATTGCAAACCTTGCCAAACATTGTGTCTTGCTATTTATTGAACGCGAATTTCTTTTGGCTTTAATTATTATTTAATCGTAACACTGCAAAAAATTTTAATTTACTATTTTTTGAAATTGAAAGCATTTTTTATTATTAAGTAAAATTAATTTATAACTTCCTTTTTCACTGATTAAAAAATTGAAATGTTTACTGCAGTGCTAAGAGACACTTAGAATTTCATGTGCGTAGTTTAAATGGCGATTTTGAAAAAAAATATGTATTTTATAATATTAGAACCCACACCAAATTGGCTCATTTTATCGAGAATGTTTTGGTACAAAATGAATTACATTTGTTGTAGACATGATCCTAAATCTCAATACTCGCCGATTGAAAAGTCTTTAAAATTATTCAGCAGAGACAACGAGAAATGACTTGCAGTTTCATAAATTTTAAGAATCAGTATTCTTATCTATCTATTTCTGCTTCTACTATATATACGAGAGCAGGGTTGGCAGGTTTTTGACACATGTCAGTTTTTGACAGTTTAAACTGCGGTTTAAACCGTCATGTCAAAAACCCCTCGTCAAAAACCTCATATACTTACAGTGATCTGTAAAATTTCATATTAAATGTCACACATTAGATGTAATATTTAAAATTCACTATTACTGTAATTGTATAATTAGTATATAGTATTAGTAATAATTACAGATTTTTGACATGTGTCAGTTTATGTCGGTTTAAACCATAGTTTAAACCGTCATGTCAAAAACCTCAAATACTAAATTGATCAGTAAAAATTCAAATTAAATGTCACACATGACAACATTACATGTAATATTTTAAATTCACTCTTACTGTATACCAGTAATTAGTACATAGTAAAGTATTATTGTTAAGTACAACTTTTTAACAGGGTAAAAGTTTTATTTATTTATTTATTTATTTATTTTTTGTAAAATTGTGTTTTTCTAAAAAGTAGACATTAAGCTCACCTGAGCTGTACATTTTTTCTCTTACTTAAAATCGTTTTAATTTCGCTTACTTTTGAGAGCTTAAAGCATTAGCTAGCTTTTTTTATGGGGAAAAAAAAATTAGAAAAGTGTAGATTTTTTTGTATATATAACAAGATAATGTGCATCAATGTTATTCTAGTCTAGGCAATAACCATTCCATTCAAAATTGAAATTGGATTATTAATTTTAAACATTTACAAAATAAGAGAAGTAATTAAAAAAAAAAGCTTAAAGTCAAAATCTTTTTAAAACATGCTTTCTTTCAATATATAAAAATGTTTTCAATTTTAAAACTGAACAAAATTGGCTCGGTCATCTAAAAGAAAATTCCTATAAGCCCATATTGAAAAAGTCCATAATTCATCCCAACCATCAGGGGCAAGGGTTGACCGCTGTATCAGTTGATTCAGCTCGCGCTTGAGCTACGGATAGAGTTTATGGATGCTTACCCATACTGATTGTGTATGAAGCTAAAGAATCCCCTTTCCAGTCTTATTTCAGTGCTATAGGGAGGACTCCATTGTTTGGTGGAAAGGTATCACTAAATGCAACAGCTTATTGAGCCTGCTTCAAAACTTGCTCATCTAGCAATGCTTTTGCTATCAAGTCCTACTAGCTCAGCATCAATTAAGAGACAGACTATTTTCTTACGCTTCATGTACTCTGAACTCCAAAAATCTTTTGGGTGTAAATAAATGTGCTAAACGCGTGGTGTGCCGCAGCATGCTGCGGGGTAAAATTGATCCAGATTATTTAATTGTACAAAATTATTTTCTTCTGGTGGAAAAAAAAAAAAAAAAATATTGCAAATAATATATTTTTTAAATTATTCAATTTCAATAAAAGATCCCACAAATCATTGACTTATTTAATGTTTATGTATTGTTAAAATGTTTTAGCGTGTTACATGTATTTGGCAGTTTTTGACGGTTTAAACCAGTTTTCGACAGTTTAAACCAGTTTATGACAGTTTAAACCAGTTTTTGACGCTTGTCATGTCAAAAACCAGTTTTTGACGTCAAAAACCCAACCCTGTACGAGAGTAAAATGCAAATGGGAAATTCGTCCCGGTTGCATATAACTTGAGTTCACCTAAATGGATTTTGATGAAAATCGAAATGATAATTTTTCAGGGAAGATTTTAGCATATAACGTATCGTTCTACGTTGCTTATACATGTTTTAAAGTTATACAATCAGATGAACCCAATTATGAAAGATTAGCCTTTTTAAAAGATTCAGCCGAATGGATTTCCATTAAATTTGCACTGTTAGATAATTTTTCAGGCAGGGTTTTAGTATATACTATACCTTTCAGCATTATTTAATAATAGAGACGTGGTGGAAAGCTCTATAATCAGTTGAACCCGATTATGAAAGTTTAGTATTTTAAAAGAGTTCTACAGAACGAATTTTGATAGGAATTCCATTGTTAGTTAGATACATACTCAGATATGGTTTTAGTATTTTGCATATTGTTCTACATTGCTTAGTCATAAGGTAATCAGAGAAAGTTCCATAATCATGTGAAACCAATTATGAAACATGAGACTTTTCAAAAAGTTCTACATGGCAGATATTGATAATACTTGCTTTGTTGATTAGACAATGTTTTGGGAGGTTTTGACTTATTGTGCATCATTCTACGTTGCTTAGCTATAGAATTATGGGGGAAAGTTCTGCAATCAGATGTACCCCAATATGAAAGATCAGTCTTTAAAAAAAGTTTTACTGGATGGATTTTGTCAGTTTGTTTGTTTGCATTATTAGTTGAATTTTTTTTTCAGGGTTCGTTTTATTATATTGCATATTGTACTATCATTCTTTACCAAATCCTACTGTGATTGATCAACTAAAAGAGTTGGACCTTAATAGATGAAATTTCGTCTGCACATTAGATAATATAATAGCACAATGGTGTTCTTATCGTTTTCAGCAGTGCGAAAGGACATTCCAGGTAAGGTTCCACATTGCTTTAAATCACAATGTCAAATTCACTGATACATTTTGTTTGATTCAAGGTTCGTTTGGATAAACAGACCAGCATAGCGGGCATAGCCTGCTAGTAATTTTAATATGAGGGAATGACTCAAATTGTGAGGGAATGATCTGAATCCATTTATATATGTACTAAACAGTAAAATAAAATCTAATGCAATAAAATATACATTAAAAAACTCATAAGACTTTTAATTACCGTAAGTAAAGATAATACATTTTTAATTTTTATTATTTTACAGGGAGTAGTTAAAAATAAATAAAAAAAATTGTACTAATTCCAAAAAACATTAACTCTTCTAAATGTTAATGCTTTATCTTTATTTTTTCAATTGTCACAGAGTAAAAAAAAAAATTATTTATTGACAGTATGACTTTTAATTATAATTTCTTTTCTTTTTTAAACCTTTCAAGGGCAGTGGTATGTTTATGAAACCACTTAATTTTAATTCCTAAGCGCCACAATGGCACCAGGCTTCTTATAAACTTTTATCCATTTAACATGTATGTGAAATATAGCATTTTTCTTATTTAGAATTAAATTTGTTCTTAAATTCCAGTGCCAAACATTTATTTGAACATTTTAGCAGTGGAAGTGCTATGAAATTAAAATATCAGAAGAACTATGAGATACAGTTTGGTTCATATTATTTTTTGATAAATATAGCAATAAGGTACTTGTAGACTAAATTTTGAAATTTTTGAGGCAATTTTATTAGGCCCCAATTAAAAAAAAAAAAAAAAAAAAAAAAAAAACAGCCGCTTTTCAGAGAATGACCCATTTACATCATCTACAAAAATTTTGAAACATTCAGATGGGCAGAAATATTTTTTACAAAATAAAATGTGTGAAATTTCGACAAAATCAATGACAACCTGAGTGTTTCTTCGCGGTTTCGCTCGCTTTCGGTGCACATAGACTCCACAAATCAAATTGCACAGAAAGTAAAGTACTAAATAGCATATACCGGGTGTCCCAAAAAGGACTGACTGATTTTAAAATTCAATAACTTGCAAACGGTGACAGATATTTAAAAAATTCTTGCAGGAGGGTTATGCATAAGGTCAAAAGTTTTATTACAGTGATTTTCAATTTTAGTTCGATTTACAAACAATAGATGGCGCTGTAAGCAATAGTCGCTAAATACAGGCTCGATTTTTGGTCCTTTATCTTGTTCCATGCAGAAAAAGGAGATGGAAATGTATTATCCGGGCCACGAAGTACCAAAAATCGAGCCTGAATTTAGCGACTATTGCTTACAGCGCCATCTATTGTTTGTAAATCGAACTAAAATTGAAAATCACTGTAATAAAACTTTTGACTTTATGCATAACCCTCCTGCAAGAATTTTTTTAATATCTGTCACCGTTTGCAAGTTATTGAATTTTAAAATCAGTCAGTCCTTTTTGGGACACCCGGTACTTTCAATTCAATATTTTTCATTTAAAAATATGAATTCAGATAAAATAGATTTAAAGATATAAAATCATACAAATTTCAGGTTAATTTAAGTGTCATTCATCAAGGACCAGGTAACGCTATTATTCGAATAAACGGTACAGGGCTCCCAAATGGAACAGAATACCAATAAATTTTAACAGAAAATTTTATGGTAGGTTTGTGCTAGAATTAACTTTCAAAGGTGATTCTGAGGCAGTTTCTAAGAAAAATCTAAAAAGAAAATTTTTCTAAAATAATATTGGTATTCAGTTGGCGGACCATTTGGGAGCCCTGATGGTACTTTGCTTTGCCACGGCACGGAATGTTCCCTGTTATCGCTGATCTATAGTTAATACTTAAATCGTCAGATTTAGATATATACTTCCAACTGCACATTTTTATATTGTTCTTCATATCTTAGAAGTTTTTTAAATGAAAGTAGTTATTTTCGTAAATATAACAAATCCAAAATTTTAATAAGTTCCTCGAGTTTTATAAGTTATATTCAGAAAAATATTTTTCTAGATCTGACAAATGAAAAGACATTGTATGGTCTAAACTTGCCGAATCATGATACTTGGTATTTTACGAATTTCCAGCGTTGCCTGTCCTTTTTTTTTTTTAACTAAGAAAAGGTAAAAATTTCAAAAATTTCTAAATGTCATAACTCAAGAAATTTTGGTCATGAAAAAATTTGTCTCACTTGCTATAGCATGGATAATATTTTTCTAAATATGTTATACACAACTTTAGGTCACGAACATGGGTTAATTCCTAAACTTACATTTCTGCTATTTTTATATTATATTGTTTTCAGGGCTTGATTTGCAACCGGAGCCCACTTCAGCTTAGCTCCGGTATTTCTCTGTTTTTAGTAAATATTTAAATATTGGTCGAAATTCACAGGAGCTCATAAATACAGGTCTCCGGAGACCAGTGCAATGGCGCTTCTGAAAAACCGAAGCCTAAATC
Source organism: Maratus speciosus (assembly GCA_963932465.1). Lineage (NCBI taxonomy): Eukaryota > Metazoa > Arthropoda > Arachnida > Araneae > Salticidae > Maratus > Maratus speciosus. The sequence goes on from OZ010788.1 coordinate 343,720,075, forward strand.
CCCCTTTCCTTTCCTTCCCATCTCCAAGTTTTTGCATTATTCTTTATCAAAACACTGAACACAAAAGATGTTTCAACACAATTTTTATATCAGTATTTGGGATCGGGCTGGCTCAAGCTCAATCTGAATTACATTCAAAATTTCATTTATTCATGTAAAAAAATCGTCCTTAAAAATTACGTACTCTATTTTATTTCAAATCATTTTAACGCTATTTTGGTTAGAATAAAGGGAAACAGGAATTGTACTTTTCTATTCTATTTGGATATTTATGCCTGGTATTGATGGCGGCGATGTGTTGATACGGCACCAATCAAGAGACTGAACAATGAATTTGCTTGCAGTTCAATTTTCTTTTGTGACATTACGATAATTAATTGTCTGGTTTATTTATTTTTTTTTTATTTAGATATCGAACCTGAAAAGAATATTTTCTGTTTTTAGTCAATAGGAAGTTTTTAGTTTTCTATTTTGCACGAGTATAAAAATCACCTTAGTGATTTAACACGAACGATGTCCATGCTAAGGCTCTGCTCTGCAGATTTACGAAGTTTACTTTCATTTGTAAGTAGATATAATTGCCATGTATCGTTATTCTCATAGAAAGGAATCGAGCAGCGTTAATTCTTTTTCTATAAAAGCATCGAATCTTTCCGATAACAGTGTCAAAATTTTTATTTAATCTGATTTTCAGGAACTCACCACAAAAGATTGTTATGCGGAAGGAATCAATTATAATTTAAGGTAAGCATATTCTATAGGAAATTGAAAAACGCTGTTCCATTCTTCAGCATATAAATATTAATTTCTGTAAATTTCATTCACTTTTTTTATAAAAATGCCCTCTTCTTGATCAAGGTATTTTAAGACCAAGAGAGCCCTCTTCTTGATCAAGGCATTTTAAACTCCACTCAAGAGGAAAGAAGAATGGGAGAAAAAAAATCACTTATTGACCTAAGTAGGAATTGACTTAAAATATTTTTTTTATATTACTTACCTATTTTTTTTATTTACTTGTATTGATGACTTTTAAGTTGTGTTTAATTGTTAGTTCCTAGCTATAAACACTGTTTTTGGTGAGGTCTATAGATGTCTATGATGGTTAGAGTTGCAGTAAAGCTAGAGATCCTACATACACAACTTCCAGGTTGTATAATATTTTAACAGAGCTTCTGACTGTAAAATAGTCAATGAAACATCGTCTTCATTTTGAAAGACCTACCCAATGATATGCCACTCAATAGGGTGCATAAATTTCTTTTTTTCATCTCTACCGTCATTTTGTATTTTACGGCCCCCATTTTGAATTTATAAAAACAAAACCTAGCCTATAACCATCAGGCCGTTAAGACAAATTGATAGAGACCTCATTCATTAAAATCCATCCAGCCGTTGGGATGTTTCGAGGGTATAAAGAAATTCATATACACAAATACGCGTGAAACACATAACCCTTCTTTTCAGCCGGGTAATAACTGATTGCACAAGGTCGTAACACAGTTAAATATGGGTTGGCCTCTGCCTCAAGTAAAAATATATACAGTTCTGGTTAGGGAATGATCGAAGCAGCAATTTTGCCGAATACCGAAGCTTCGGCGAAAGTGTACACAAAGTGATTATAAAAGCTATAGGATAGGTAATAGGGGTATACTTATTTGATGTGTATTTTCTTTAATACACACCTTACAAGGGAACCACTTTTGGTGTTGTTCGCACCTAGCATCGAGACCTGGTGCGTTTTGTAGCCCTATACATAAAAGTTAGAGAACCGAAAAAATTTCTCTGTTAAAATAATATTTTATATACTTTTTATTTTTTATTATTACATATTTATTTGTTTATTTCATGCCAAAAGTGAGTTAAGTCGCCAAATATGGCGCTACTATTTTTCCGCCCGCTTTATCTAAAGAGAAAATGTACAGAAACATATTACTAGAATTATATCAGATTGCGATTTCTTTTTTATAATTGATAGCATAAAAAACAAATATTAGGTTTTTATTTTTTTTTTCTATGCAGACGATAAATATATAAGTAATAAATAAAATTCTATAAAAGCTTCGAAGATCATTGAAAACTATTTTTTAGTGAAATACAAAATAAGCAAACTATTTTCTTATCGAAAACAACGAATGAAATAAAGTTTCGAATGTTTAAAATGAAATGTTGCTGTATTAAATAGTCCTTCGGTAAAAGTAATAATAAAGTAAATTAATATTTTTACACAATTTAGAAAAATTAGTGTGGCGAAATAGGTTGGACATTGCAATTCCTAGCTATTACAAATTCAGCTATGACATTTGGCTAGGGTTGCCGGAAAGCTCAACATTTGAAAATAAACGCCAACTGTTTCCCTGCCAAAAATATGAATATACAGTTGCAATTTTTCAAAATCAAATTCGTGGGTTTTTGAAGGAATTTTCAAACTTTTTTCAATATTTTATACTCATTATTAACTAATTTTTATTTTTAAATGCTTTTCTTTTAAAAAAATCAATGTTAATAGTTCGATAAGTGGTCTCGAAAATTGCATTTTCAGAAAGTTATGCTGCTGTATAATCAAGAAATATTATTTTAACAGAAAATTTTATTGATTATCAAACTTCATAATATAGGGCTTTAAAATGTACCAGGTCTCAATGCTAGGTGCGAGCAACACCAAAAGTGGTTCCCTTGTTAGATATACAGAGATGAGCTCTGATATACTTATTTGATGTGCATATTAAAGAAAATACACATTCAAAAAATTTAAATTAAGAAAACTAATGTAGAAATAATTAAATGATAAGGGAAAGATGACCATCCTCCTTATTTTTTTTTTTTTTCTCTATTGTAGACAGTTGTTTTGATTTCACCGCTATGTACTAGACTATTTTAGAAAGGAAAAAGTTTTTTAAAATTAAAAATGGCATTTGACTTGTTTTTTGTAGTACAGCTGAACCCTGAACTCATGCACATAATATTAAAACTCATTGTTTAGCCTATTCTACTTCTAAGTAAAAGAGAATTCTTTTACTCCTAAGAAAATACTTATCCCCAATTATTCGGCCGAAGCCGAATATTCGGTTTACATGCTGAACCACCGTGTACCTATTCGGTCAATCCCTAGTTCTGGTAATGAGGGCTGCCTGTTATAAAGTAAAATAAGAAGGATTTATAAAAGTGATTAGGAAATACACTAAATGCTTGCAGTTTACAGATATGAGTAACAAACTACTAGTCTACGAATGATGGAAAGTTTTGGATACGGATATTATAATCATTGTCTCAATAAACTGGGTATACTTCTTTGTTATAGCGGCCCCAGAATTACGATTAGGTCAAGATTGCAATTACAATTTAGCCAAGATCACTGCAAAGCTTATATATGAATCATATACATTACACTCCAAAGTTCATATATGTGCCATATACGTCACTCTATGTGCAATATTTGCGTCTTATATGTCATATATACTTCAGATACACATATCATATTTATACGTTATATATGACTATAACTTGATCAATAGTCATGTACATTATACAGTAAACTCCCTACTATCTGGCCTAATGTGGCAGAAAGGTAGACCGGATAATGAAAAAGCCGGAGTTCTATAAATGTTTATTCCTTTCCTCCCTCCCTTCACCATGATATTAGAAACACATGTTACACACATTTTAAGTTAAATTTCATATTATACAGTACATAAAGTTTTAGAATAAGCAAAACATTAATGTAAAACTAATTCGCAAAAAATGAGTAAATCTTATTTTAGTGTTTATTAATAAATGATTGCTTAAATATGCAAATCTATGTATAAGATTAAAGAGTCAAAATTTACTGTTTTTAGTTTTTTAAAAAGGGTTTAGTGTTTTTTGCCTCTCTCTGTTAGTCCTCTTCCGTGAAGCAATGTTCCTCCATTTACGCAAGCAGATGATATCAGTTGGTGGCGCTTCCTCCTGCTGACTAATGTACTGCCTCAATCGTCTTGAACACTTCCGAATGTGGGATAAGATTTTTCCTGCAATCCTCCTCCTGTTTTTCTTCTGTTACTTCTCCCTCTGACACCATTTCTACAATATTGTTGTCAGTTAATTCATTAACTTCGTCGCGTGTCATCCATACTGTAATGTCCTCTGCATTGACATCGTCAGAGCCCGGCATATTTTTCAGCAACAAAAGAAGTTTGTGGTTCTCATCTTCCACTGCAGTTTTCCATACGTGTTTATGTCCACCATTCTGGTCCAAAGAATATTTAAAGATCTCGCAATTACTATATTTTGAATTCTCTGCTATTGCACTTGCAAATGCTAGTAGTACTTTCAACATTTTACTAGGCCGGATAGTCGGGAGGTTACTGTATATGATCATAATGTAAAAGTTCTTACAATTTGGTCGTTTGGCGACTCATTTTTGGGGCCGCTGTAACAAGTTCTAAATAGAAATAAAAAAATAAACACAAATGAAAAATGAATAAGAGTTCTCAAAACCTGGCCATCTTTTGGTTGCAGAGCATTTAAAATTTCTTTGGGCATCACCGGAGTGTGTGAAAGTTCTGAATCTGAGATACTCATATTGCTCTGACATTCTAAATTGATGGACAGAGGTCGATAGATCTCGAAGGAAGTAATTCGAAATACACGGCAGTTCACGGGGAAATTTAAATAGCTTTTTAATATACCAAACATCGTAATGTTCGAGCAATTAACAAAAACAGAGCTATTAACACTAACAGCCTAAATTTGTAGATCAGTAGACAGAAATTCTATTTCTCAGGACTATTTTTAGAACTATTTAACATAATAAAATTTTAGAAATACAAATAAGAGTTCGTTTGTCATGAACGAATCATGATTTTGTTTACAAGTCATGAATAACTTAAAGCCCTTAGTTATACAACAGTCCATTTTCGTACACTTGCGCAGTACGTACGAAAAATACCGAGAAAAGATTCGTCTCCTCTCGATTTTCCTTTCAAGCACACGGAGGAAAAGGATCTCACCATGGTGGTTTTTGACAATAATCCATCAAAAATTTGACAAATATTCAAAATTTAAGGTCGGGATTTGACCAAAAGCCTGTATTTTTGCAAACAGAGAAAAGTTCGCTGAAATGAAGGCTTCTGATTGGTCAATCTAGTTTCGCTAACAGCGAAAAACAAATCTGGATCACAGCCAATTTGACTCCTTGTTATATGATTCGAAATTCGTTCCGATCCAACTTATCTGTCTGCTCTGCTTGAAGTTGTCAAACGAGAGATGGAGGATCGGGATCAAACAATAATAAAAGTATGTGAATGATTGGAAAGATATCTGAAGGATGTAAATATCACTTATCTGGTGGAAATAAAGTGCTTTCCTGTGTCGTGACATATCTCATCTCTTTTTGAAATGGCTGTAATTCTTGCTCAATTATCAACTTTGAATGATATCTCATTGAAGGAGTTCATGCAAAAGCATGAAGGATTCACTATTACCGGTATAATTGTTTTTTTCTCCTCTGAAGTTTTATATTTCTTTTTAACAAATTGTTAATACTAATTATTTCTAGGCTTTCTAAAATTATTTAAGTTGTTTCTTTGCCTTTAAACATGGAATGATGTTAAAACCGTATTTGAACTTGTACTAATTTTTATTTTGAAAGCTGCTTTTATAGATTGATGAAAATTTTGAAGATTTTACTAAATACAAGATATATATGATTAGTATTTATCTAAAAATGGTCTGTTTAACGTATTTTTACTATTAAATACCATATTGTGCAGTAGTTACACCCGGGTTAATTTCCGATCAAAAATGACTTACCTTAATATTTAAAAACTATTAAAGATTAAGTTTAAATGTTTGGTGTAGATATGTTACATTATATGGTACCTTTTAATGTAATTCTTATGGTTGATTTATTTTGTACAGAAATTAAGTAGTAGGGTTAATAATCCTTTTTTAGGATAATTAGTATTGATCAATGTGACTTTTCGTTTGTATCCAAGAAATTATATTGAGTACGCTTTCTGTTATTAGAATCAATCAAAAATTTTGAATAACCAGCAGAGTATATTGAGATTAATAATAATTTTTTTTCTTCAAAAAAGCATTTTAATTAAAGGCAAACCTTTTAATTTTTCCGAATAGTTTTTTATATATAGTATTTACTATAAGTAATTTACTGGAGCAAGTTATCTGTCTACAGTACAAAAATCCATCTTCTGAAACTGTCCAAAGATGAAAAAAAGTCTATTTTCAATTTTAAATGATTATCTGGATTTATGCAGTATTTTTAAGAATCTCATTTGAAATCTTCATTTTTTAAACTTAAAACTTTGTTTAAGATATGAAAATATTATATATGCTTTCTCCTAGTTCAAAATTTTTTGAGTCTGCAGAATCTGAAGCATTAATGCTGAAATTGTATTCTTGCTCTTTTCTCAGAGTCTTCAAAGCACAAAATAATGTGCTACTTTATGTATTTATATATTATTATCATTTATTATTATTATATAAATATACATGTTAATTATTATTATATAAATATTATTATCATATAATATTTATATATTCTATATTATTTCAGCAAGACGTAAAATAACACAGAGAAGTTGTATAATTTTTAACTTTTTCTTTGAGTTTTTCGTATTTGGAAAAACAACCAAAATTGTAAAATGTTCCTTTTTTTTTTTCTTTTTGAGTTCATGTGATCCAAAATAAAACCAACTTTGTAATTTTTTTTTCTTTTTTTTTTTAAACAGCTTATAGGACTTGAAGTAATAGAATTTTTGCTTTAATTTTTTGTTGCTTTTCCACTATGGGAGACTTGGCATTTTTAAAAAGCAATTCGGGTTTCAGAAGGTAAATTTGTTGTCAAATGATGTTATGAAACAGATGAAAACAAACCTGATGAACTTTTATGCTTGTTTATATATATTATTACCATAAAATCCCGATTGTAAGCCCGGTTTTTTCAAAAGAAAAAGCAGTTAAATTTGGGAGGAGGCTTATAATCGAGATTTTAAAGCCTGTTTTTACCCGCAGTCTTGGAATTTTTCTTGCCGCGAAAATCCCTTTTCTGCCAAGTAGTAAATCTCGCCAAGCACTGGTTTATATGCATGTTTGCCTTAACAAAAATAAAATGTAAATAATAAGCAAAATTCACGGCTAAGATGTGTTATTATCCCACCCTCCGCGATGTTGAGTATTTGGCGATTTTTATCGCTCTGGCAACCCCGGCGTTTGGCGTCTAGTAACTTATTATGGCAACCCCCTTTTTTACGACGCGAGAGCGTGCTTTTTGCGTGAACATCTCTCGTGCTTGACTCTTGTACCAGGTTGTATCTTTTTTTTTTTTTTCATTTTATTTTGAGGATACGCGACAGAGAATTGTTTTTTAGTTTTTTAAAAGAGATTGGCTTATTGAAATCTAGCATGTGTTGTAATAAATGTAGCGGCGATTTGAAAATTAGAAAAAGAACGCAATTCTCTGACTGTTGCACGTGGGTTTGTCGTAATAGGAGAGTTGTGGATGGTCAGAATAAAAAGTGTAACACTGAAATGTCTTTTAGATATGGTTCCTGGTTTAGTGGTTGTAGTAAATTGACGATTGAGGAGATTTTTTTGCTAACGTTTGAAATTGTTATTGGGACAAAGACAAATCAAATTGTATCGCAGTATAAGTTTAATAGTCATACTATGGCCGATTGGAGGCAGTTTATCAACGAGCAGGTGTTGGAATATATTGAGAGTAAGTCAGATTTTTTTTCATATTTTAAGTTATCGGGAGATACAACCTGGTATCGGAAATATAACTTATTATAATCCAGAATTTTAATTTTTTAATTTTTTCGGAATTTGTTTATTTAAAGTGTGTATTTCAAGTCGGAAATATAACTTATTATAATCCAGAATTTTACTTTTTAATTTTTTCGGAATTTGTTTATTTAAAGTGTGTATTTCAAGTGTAAAAAAAAACCCAAAAAGGTAAGTAATCTTGAAAATCTAATATTTTTATGTGTATTTTTCCAGAAATATTGGTTTTATTACAGAGAATCTAATGTCATTTTTGTATTTTTTTCGGAAATATTGCTTTTAATTTAGAGGGGAATTAATTTTGGTTACATTTTCTTTAATGTGTTTTTTAGTGATTTATGTGTATGTTAGGCTTAACGAAAAAAAAATGTAAATTAGACAAATTTACATTGTTTTTGTTAAGCCTAACATGCGCATGTTTCTTCATTATTTACATTTTTTTTCGTTAAGCCTAACATACGCATATATCGGTACTTGGCGACATTTTCTACTTGGCGAAAAAGGGGTTTTCTTGCCAAAAAAAATCCAAGATGGCGGAGGGTGGGATAATAACACATCTGTTCCAAATTCACTAAAGTGGCAGTCAGTAATCAGTAATGGGCGTTCTGTGCTCATTAACCGAAAAGAAGCATCACTGGATTCAGCAGTTCTCACTCTGTAGCAATCTCAAAATTCAGTAGTTCTCACTTTGTAGCAATCTTAAAATGTACAAAACTCGTAACACAACAAAATATACATAATAAACAAAACTTGCTAAAGTGGCAATCTGTAATCATTGTAGGAGTGCTCCTCGCTCATTAACCGGAAAAAAAAAAATCACTGGATTCAGCAGTTCTCTCTGTGTAGCATTCTCAAAATTCAGCAGTTCTCGCTTTGTAGCAATCTCAAAATGTAAAAAACTCATAAGACAGTAAAATATAATAAAATTATCAATATACCTTAACAGACATCTGCTTTCTTGAAAGCTCCAGCACGAAATACCTGTCATAACATCACCGTCATTTTCCAAAATAGGCTTATGAATATGCATTGTAAACAAACCTCCTTTTTTCGTCAAAATTTCCTCAGATTTCTTAATTACTTCAGCAAGAGCGTTTTAAACTGACTACAGATGCCATAGTCAATCAAATACATCCAATATAACATAAAAATAAAAAAAAACAGAACGATACAACACGATATCAAAACATATACACAAAATCCTAAGCGAAAATGTTCTCAGGGGTTGCCAGAACACACACGTCACACAGGGTTCCATATATCGATAACAATCGCCAACATAAAATCACCAAGAAATCTCAAAACATTCAAGATGGCGGCCATCTGGGAATATACCGCATCTAAGCCGAAGTGGATAAGGTAAATACAGGAATGAGAATCTTCCGTATTTTGACAGCTTTCCGATTTGTAAAAAAAAAAAAAAATCCTTCAAAAAAATCTAAGCAAAATTTAAAAAAATTACTTTTTTTCCAAATGCACTTCTTTATTTGTTTTACTGCAACAGTATTAATCAATCATCTAAGCCCCCCTCTCCAAAAAATATTACTTTCCCCTTTGCCCTCCCTCCTCTTGTACCAAACATGCATAATTTAACCTATAAAACTCGTTAAATTTCTTAATAAACAATAGGGATGCACCGGATATTGATTTTGCCGGATATCGGATACCGGATATCCGAAGCTCCTTTGCCTGCCGGATTCGGATATCCGGCACTAGATATGTTTTTAGTTATATGGTGAATTATTTCTTTATATAAGGCCATCTCAGAACAATAAATTAAAAACATGTTTCACACATCATTAAAATTTTTTAAATGTATTGAAATATAATTTACAAAAACTATATCTCTTTTAATATTCAGGGCTTGAAATTCAAGTTTTCCCAGGAGGGGAGTTTCCTACCCAACATTTATAAATGCAGGGGAGTTGAACTGTTAGAAAGGGAGAAAAAAAATCTTTAAACCCTGTTATTTTTTATGTGCCACTTAAAGAATTACATTTATACAGACATGACAAAATACCATTGAAATAATTTAAATTAACAACTCAAGATAATTATCTAAAATTTTTATTTTATTAAAACAAAGGAACAGAATCAAACTTTATATATACCATGTCTATTATTCAACTTTCACCTAATGTTATGGGCAATTAACAATTGGGTTGCAAAATGAATTTCTTAATTTAGATTTTATTCCTTTTTGCATATTTCAGCCTCTTTCACAAATTATACTTTTGACAAACAGCACAGAGCAATTTTTATAACTTTGGAAATTATTGGAAACAGATGGTTATGCTCTCTTAAAATTTTTTAGAAAACTTTGCAAAATCTGATGTGCATTCATTTTTAACTTACTTGCATAAATAATGCATATCGGTTAGTGATTGTATTGTCAATAACCTACGGTGATTGTATGTCACTTCTGAACAAACTTGTTTTATTATATCCTTAATGGAATTATGTCAGAACTGTAATCCCTGGTATTTTCATTAATTGAACTATGTTCTATGCATTGGAATTTTAAATCCATATCCAAAGTTTGCCAAAGGAATAGTCAATTGATTCCTTCTATTACACGAGAAAAGTTGATTTCATAAAGCCATGTTGTAATTTCTGTGAACTGCGCGAATCATCTAGTTTGTTGTTTCTAAATATGTTTTTTTTTAAAATTCACCAAAGTTTTTTTTTTTTCATGTGCATCACAAGTGTAATCTCATTTTGTTTAGTGCTGACTATTGGCCAATTTGGTAGAGCTCAGTCTCCAATAGCCATTACTGCCCTTTTAGTTATTTCCTATTTTGGGTACACAGAAAAAACACTGCAAAATACGTAAATCAGTCGTAGAAAAAAATATCACTGATTTCGTGAATCATGGTGAAAATTAACAAGTGGGTAAGTGTGATCACAGATCGCACAGAGGGTTTTGTTTAATATTCCTTTCAAAACACTTTATCCTTTTGAAAAATCTGTTAGTTCCACATTTCGCAAAAAGGGACGCACTCTATTCTAAACAAAACTCTATCCGAACGAAACTCCATTTTACATAATATCCATAGATATATTAGTCGAGGGGATTGGACCCATAGCACCCGAGATAAGTAGGCACCACTAGCGCTAAAAAGTGGTACTAAAATATGTAAGGCTATGGTACATAATATGAAAGAATGGTCAAAGGGGTGTCGACAACAGTTGGAAAAGTGCTCCCTGGGTGAAAAGGGTGGAGGTTAGAAAAATTGCTTAAAATATACAAGTTAGAGCACGGAGGAGTAAATAATATAAGACGTTTTGAAAATTTTATGATTTGTCGTGTGGTCTGAGGTATTCAGCTATACGTATGCAAAAATTCATGTCTCCAACTTAATTAGGGGCTCTCTTAGAAAGAATTGCTTAAAAGACATATGTGGTAGCTCAAAGGGTTAAACGTAAGGCTTTTGCAAGATTTTATGATTTGTCGCCTGGCCTCAGGTGTTCTGCTATAAGTATGCAAAATTTCAAATCTCCAGCTCAGTTAAAAGAATTGCTTAAAATACGCATGTGGAAGCCCAAAGTGTTAAATGTATGACTTTTTCAAATTTTTATGATTTGTCGCATGATGGTGTTCAACTATAAGTATGCAAAATTTCACGCCTTCAACCTAAATAGGGTGTCACTTAGAAAGGATTCTTTAAAATACACATGTGGGAGCCCAAAGGTTTAAATGTACGACTTTTTCAAAATTTTATGGCTTGTCATTTGATGTGAGGTGTTCAGCTATAAGTATGCAAAATTTCACTCCTCCAACCTAATTAGGGTTCACTTAGAAAGAATTGTTTAAAATACACATGTGGGAGCCCAAAGGGTTAAATGTACGACTTTTTGAAAATTTTATGATTTATCGTTTGATGTGAGGTATTCAGCTATAAGCATGCAAAGTTTCACGCATCCAACCTAATTAGAGGCTCACATAGAAAGAATTGTTTAAAATACACATGTGGGAGCCCAAAGGGTTAAATGTACGACTTTTTCAAAATTTTATGATTTGCGGTTTGATCTGAGGTGTTCAGCTATAAGTATGCAAAATTTCATACCTCCAACCTAAATAGGGTGCCACTTAGAAAGAATTGTTTAAAATACACATGTGGGAGCCCAAAGGGTTAAATGTAAGACTTTTTGAAAATTTTATGATTTGTCGTTTGATGTGAGGTATTCAGCTATAAGCATGCAAAGTTTCACGCATCCAACCTAATTAGGGACTCACTTAGAAAGAATTGTTTAAAATACACATGTGGGAGCCCAAAGGGTTAAATGTACTTTTTCAAAATTTTATGATTTGTCGTTTGATGTGAGGTATTCAGCTATAAGTATGCAAAATTTCACGCCTCCAACCTAATTAGAGGCTCACATAGAAAGAACTATTTAAAATATACATGTGGGAGGCCAAAGGGTTAAATATACTACTTTTTCAAAAATTTAACATTTGTCGTTTGATCTGAGCACTACCCCCTACATACTAAATGCCTCTCGCATTCACTGTTTTCCCCATATAAGAACTGGAAGTCAGTTTAGCCCCAAAATGCTCTGCCATCTATCGGTGACAATTGACATGATTTTTAAAAACCTGTAGATAAATAACGTAAACAAGAGTTGTTTTGAGAATATTTAAATAGAAAATTTTAAAATAAATTAGCTTAAAAAGCAAAATTTGTTAAAAAATTTTTGTTATTTGTTCCTAGAATTTCACTTTTTTTTTTTTTCCTCTTTTCGTATTTATTTTAATTGTTGTATTAAATGATATTTTTTCTATAAAATATTTGAAAAGAGAAATTATTTCATAATTTCTCTTCAATTTCAAATGATGAATGATAAAATAACGCACATACTTTATTTTATTATATGCATTTTAAATTATATGTTCTTTTTTAAAATTAATTATAATATATAAATTAATAGCACTTACATTTACTTGTAAATAGATTTCCATCAAAAATAAAATAAACAAGGTTTATGAAGTGAAAATATTTATTAACATTATAAAATGGTACATGAATTTTAATCAATGGATCAAAAACTATGAGCAAGTTTAAAAAGGTTATTGCAAAACATAAAAGTATTTGATTAAATTAAATTTTACTAAATAGTAAGACATGTATTTCTTTCAGGCAAAATATTAATAATAAACAAGGTTAATATGAGGTGAATGTGTCAGTGAAGGACAATCTTAAGGAATTGCTTTAAAAATAATTTTTAATTAATAATTATAATTATTATATTCCTGTTTTTTTTACATTATATTAATCTATCAACAATGTTTAACTAACTTCATAGTTGTACTTCCCATTGTGAATTAAAATTTAATTCTAATAATAACATAATTACTTGACATTCCAGTACTAGTACCATACAGTTGCCTCAATAAATAGATTGCAATATTTTTCTGAACTTCCCTATTTAATATTTTCTATCTAAAATAATTAAATCATTGATATTGTGATAATAATACTATAAATATTAATTACCTTTATCATAATAATGAAACTAGCAAGTCTTTTTAAGTGTTTAAAAAACATTTAACTCACAGTTTCATTTCTTTTATATTTGAATTATTAACTATTATAAGTAATCATCAAGTACTTTCAGGAAATTTAAATAGTTGGAAATATGATTCTGTTCAAAGATGCTCCAAGGCACTTTTTTTTTTCATCTTTTTGACTACCCCCCCTGCCCCCCCCCACACACACACCAGGGCCGAAACTAGCCTTTTTTGCACCCGGGGCAAACATGGATTTTGGCACCACCCCCTCCCTCTTCCACAAAGTATATTTACAAAGAGAATTTTACTAATTTTATAATAGACGACTTATTTCAAAATTTAAAATATGTAATACTGAACTACGTAATCTACAGTGACGGATCCAAGGGGGAGGTCCCTCTGAACACCAGCAAAAATATTCTGAAGATCATTTTTAAAATGAAATATATACAGTAGAGTCCCGATTATCCGAGTTTCCGCTTTCACCGAGTTATTTTATTCTGATGGACTGATGGCTTCCATTATTATAAAACAGCCATTATAAATGAAGTGTTAGGTGAAGATGAAAGAGCAGTCGTAAAAAGTTAGAACTCTGATTTTCTGGTCAGAATGGGAAAAATATGGGCAAAATTTTTTTTGAAAAAAAAAATTATGGCCATTTTCTTTTTTTTCGAGAACTTTGATTTTCTGGTCAGAATAGAAAAAAAATGGGCATAAATTTTTTTGCCATCAAGTACAGATCAAGTACTTTCAAGAAATTTAATAAGTTGGAAATACGATTCTGTGCATTGATGTTCCAAGACACTTTTTTCATCTTTTTTACTATACCCCCCCCCCCCTCTCCGTTACACACACACGTTGCCTCAATAAATTGATAATAGTATTTTTTTAATTCCCTATTTTATATTTTCTATGTAAAAAACTTAATTTATCGATATTGTGATATTAATACTATATATATTAATTACATTTATTATGATAATGAAACTAGCAAGTCTTCCGGTCAAGGCCTCAAAACGTCAATTCTGCGGTTTTTTTTTTTTTTTTTTTTTTTTTTTTTTTAAACATTTAATTTAGTTTCATTTCTTTTATATTTGTATTATTAATTATTACAAGTAATAATCAAGTACTTTCAGGAATGAAATTATTGATATATTTCAATTACATAATATTTATATTGCTTCAAAACACAATGCTAGGAATACATATTTATTTTGATCACATTACTAATTCGTATTCGATTTCATCATGTATCATTTATTATTATTATCATTATAATTTTGCTGGAAGAAATTTAAATAATTTTGAATGTTATTGTATTTTCATTTTCATACAGAATTTCAGGCTTAGCATAATTATTTGATAAAAAAAAATACTTTGATCTATCATTTTTATTATTAATAAAAACATTATTATTTCAGATTCTTTCAGATTAAGGTACTCTTTTCCTTTTAAGACATTGTAAATTAATAAAAATACATCTTATTAATAGCAACTGTACATTAATTTAATTTATTATTATACAACGGAATGTTATTAGAAACATGCAAATAATAGCAGTAAAAATATCTATTTGTATTTTTAAAAATACAATGAAAAAAAGTTAAAAAGACTCGTTGACTGTCTTCTACAGGAATGGTGAAAAGAAATATTTTCCTTTATTTTGCTGGATGAACAGCAGTAAGGCACACAGCAATATGGCAATTTATAGAGAATATATTAACTTCATTAAAAGTAAACATTCTGTTTAAAAAAATCACAAATTACTGCAAAAAATAAAAAAAATAATAGCTTTCAAAGGCAGGTCTATGAGGCGATCCATGTAAATACAGCAATAACATATCCCAAACAGTAGCGCCATCTATCAACCTTGCTGACTTCCATTTTTGAGTCAAATGCGAGAGGCATGTAGTATGTAGGGGGTAGTGATCTGAGGTGTCCATCTATAAGTACGCAAAATTTCACACCTGCAACCTAATTAGGGACTCACTTAGAAAGAATTGTTTAAAATACATATGTGGGAGCCCAAAGGGTTAAATGTACTTTTTCAAAATTTTATGATTTGTCGTTTGATGTGAGGTATTCAGCTATAAGTATGCAAAATTTCACGCCTCCAACCTAATTAGAGGCTCACATAGAAAGAACTATTTAAAATATACATGTGGGAGGCCAAAGGGTTAAATATACTACTTTTTCAAAAATTTAACATTTGTCGTTTGATCTGAGGTGTCCATCTATAAGTACGCAAAATTTCACACCTGCAACCTAATTAGGGACTCACTTAGAAAGAATTGTTTAAAATACACATGTGGGAGCCCAAAGGGTTAAATGTACGACTTTTTCAAAATTTTATGATTTGTCGTATGATGTGTGGTGTTCATCTATAAGTATGCAAAATTTCAAGTCTCTAACATGTATAGTTTTTGAGAATGGGCTCTGTGACAGACGGACAGACAGAGGAGCGAGACGAATAGGGTTTCGTCAGATGAACGAAACCCTAAAAAATTTGTCGACAGGTGGTCGCGAGAAATAAACTGAAGTTCGTGGGAAATCGGCAGCGGGAAAATATCACGGGATTCGTCAATCGATCACGGAAAAACATCGTAAAATTTGCCAGTACGTCACGAACAAATATCTTGAAATTCCTCAAGTGGTCGCAGAGAAAAAAAACGCAAAATATTTCAATTGGATGCAGGAAAACAATCGTCACTTTCATCAGTATGTCGCAAGAATAAACAGGGAAATTTGCCAATCGGTCACAGAATAAAACTGCCAAACTTATCAGTTGATCACGAGAAAAAAATCTATGAAATTCACCGATTGATCTCCAGAAAAAATCTTGAAATTCATCAGTCAGTCGTGGAGAAAAATCGCAAAATTTTTTGGTCAGATGCAGAAAAACAAACATGAATTTTGTCAATTTGTTGTAAGAATAAACTATGAAATCTGCCAGTCAATAGCGGAATATATCACAAAATTTGTCAGTCGGTCCTGAGACTTAATCGTCGTTTAACAAAGAAACATTTTCGGAAAATGATTTTTTAGAAACCGGATCCTCCTGCCCCAATATTCTATAAGCCACGAATCCTGCCATCCTGTCTTGAAAATCAAGCCCTGTAATGTATATTAATAATGTTATATAAAAAATGTAGTTTAAGCATTAAAATATTCTGTTTATTTGTACAATGAAATGCTGATAATTACTATTGGATGTGGATACGGGATTGACTATATTGATAATTGCTAATAACTAATTTGTACAATGAAAGGCTGAAAATTTGTATAACAAATTTAAACCAATTAATATGTATATAATTGTAGAGTATTTTCACAAAGAAATACATACTTTCGTTTTATAATTTAAACATAAAATATCTACTAATATACCCATGATTAAAGAGTTTTCTCCAAACATAGGTTTAGTTGATGCCGATTTTCTGTTTCAATTATTTAATACTGTTTTACTTTAAGTCACATTTAGTTTTATTTTAAGTTAAATTACTTTGATATTCATAAGTAAAAAGAAAATTACTTTTAATTTTAAATATTTATAATGAAGTTACAAAAATAACTAATTGGATGTGCCAATCCCAAAACTTTATTCTATCTCATACATCTTAATATTTCAAAAAGTAGTTCCAAATGTTAATACTTCCATATTATTAGTTCAATATTATACCAACTTTGATTTTGATCTGAAAATTTTTGATCCAGTCAATTAATCAGAATAAGAATAAGTTAATCTCGATCATGATATTTATTAAAATAAATAATTTTTTCGTTATTCTAGCTGTTTGTGAATAGCCAGCTTAGTAGGATGCGAAGTTCCCTTCACTTCACGAGCCGCCAATATACAGTACAAAAAAAAAAAAAACTGCGAAATATCGAGAAAATTTTACAAAAAGCGCTGTTACAGTGAGTACCACCTTATGGTGGAATATTTCCAAATTCAAGGAGAAACTGCTGGACATAGCCAAAAATATACACAAAAAATTGCTTCAATTCTATGCTTAGCTTCATACACTTTTGGATGGTACAATAATGAAAATGACACAAAAAATCGCAATTACAGCGCCCCCTTCCAGTGGAAATGTTTCCATATTGAAGGAGAGCCAGCTGGCTATAGCCAAAAACATTCACAAAAAATATGGTTCAATTCTATGCATAATTTCATACACTTTTTGACGGTAAGATGGCGACACACGGACACAGACATGTTTTGGGATCTCTGACCCCTAAAACGTCTAAATCCGTCGAAAACCGGAAATCGAAAAAATTTCAATTACAATACTTTCTTCTAGTGAAGATAGAAGAAAGTAAAAATAGGCCTGTTTAATTGTTAAACTTAAAAGAGAGAAAGAAAATTAATAGTCATACTTTAATAAACAACTTCCAATTTTGTTTTACATTCTGAAAGTAAAGCTACAATTTTCCAAAAGATGTAAACGTAACTTCTTAAATTTATTATAAAGAGTTCAAATATCAATGTTAGGAAAGCTGGCAATTCTTTAAACTTTTGAGAATTACCTTTTACTCGTGAATAGTGAACTTACTTTCATATTTTGCATTATAAACAAAGTTGTTTGCATTGTTTGGGTCAAACGATTTCTCTTATCCTTATATATACGCTTTGCTGCTCTCTGCCGGATATCCGGCAGAGAAGTCGGATATCCGGTGATTGTGATTCGGATATCCGATGATATTTCGGATATTGAAAAATCAGCCGGATATGTCGGATATCGGATATTTACCGGATATCCGTTGCATCCCTAATAAACAATATGCTATGCAAATACACTGTAGTTACAATAAATAATCTATCAGCTAAATTATTCTCTCCCTGTCTCTCCTGACCCTCATATCACGATCCCCCCTCCCTGCATCTCATGCAGTTTAAAATCTGTAATTATTTTTTTAAATTTCTGCTTGATTTGTGATTTTGTCGTAAAATATTTAAATAATCATCTAAATTATTTCACCCCCCCCCCCCCCCCCCACACACACAAAAAAAAAAAGTTTTCCTTTCTTTTTTGTTTCCCCTTCCCCCCAACACACGCAGTATATTTGAAAACAAATTATTTTTACTTTTCTTTTGGCTCTATTTAATCATAAAATATACATAATTCAAGAGTTAGAAAAGCCAAACTGCAGAAAAATCTTTTGCTTTCCTTCTGCATATTTAGAAATCCCTTCCTTCCACACCACCATCATTTGGGGAGAAAGGATGGAGGACAAATTTCAAAGAGGATGAAGATTTGAGATGTGTGATGCTTGTATGCGATTATGTAGGTGAGATTTTAGATCAGTCACCTTGTTACAAAATACAGTTGAACCTTGAAAATCTGGACATCCAAATTCCAGAAATTTATAAAATCCAAACATTTTTCTGATTTCAATTTTATTAATTTTAAAAATAAGTTTGCTGTATCTTTCATATTTCTCATCAAATGCAGTTAAATTCTTTCAACTATAAACACTAAATAAATATAGATATATTCTGGTATATTTTTATAATGATTGACCGTTAATTAAAGACCTTTATTTGTTACAAAAACTGGAAAGTTAAAAAACGGAACACTTGACTTGTTACATTGATGATTTAAAGCTTCATATATTTTAATTCTAATAAAATCAATAAAGTATATATTTATAACTAAAGAAAAAAAAATGCATTCTTTTTAAATTGAACTGAAAGATACTGACACTTGATAGTCACTCTATTGACTCCTTCTCCAACAGAATGATCAACCTAGTGACACATTGCCCTATAACCTGGCACGCTCATATGTCGATGTGTTGTTTGTTTTTTTTTAAAAGAACTTAGAATGCAGAAGGAAAATAAGTAAACAAGATGAGGTTTTTTTCTTTTGTGATCATTTGACAAAATTCTTGTTTTTTTTTTTCTTTTCTTTTCCTCTTCCTGCAATCTTATGCAAAATTTGCTTTTTTTTTTCCAGATTGCGATCGTTTGACAAAATTGGCAATTTTTTCTGCGATTAACAAAATCAATTTTTTTTTGTGCGGTCGTTTGTCGAAATTCGTGACATTTTTCCATGACAGACTGACAAAATACACTATTTTTTTTCTCACTCTTTTGACAAAATTTGCGATATTTTTCCTTAATCGTTCATCGAAACTCTGTTTTTTTCTGCAACCTATGACAAAATTCGAGCGAATCCAAATGATAGTCAAATTTGCTTTTTTTTTTCTCCTGCCTTTGATTGATTACTGGAATTAGCAACTTTTTAAAGCGATCAGTTGAAAAAAAATCTCTAATTGTTTCATAGATATATCACGAAATTGACAATATTTTTCCATGATTGTTTAAAGAAATTCTCTAAATATATTCTCAGGAGAATCTTGCAATTTTACATGTACGAAAAGACACCCCCCCACCTTCATGAAACTCTAGAAATGACACTAAGCCTTCTCAGATAAAGAATTTGAGATGTAACTACACGATTTCACTCATATTTAACATCCATTAAGAGGATTTTATGTTAAGAAGTTTGTTTTCTTTTCCATATTTTTTTTTTTCTGTCTGATTTTTCAGACTGATGACAGATATTTCTTTAATTTTCGGAGCCGAATAACTTTAAATTTTTGGAAAATTCTGAATAAAATTACTTGTGTATTATCTATTGTGTACTATATTTTTATTTATTGTGTTTTAATATGCATATTTTATTTTGCATAAGGGTTATGTTTTAGTGTATCATTCCTATTTTATAATTTAATTCAACAATTTGATCATCGTTTATTTGCAGTAGGGAAAAAAATGCATTTTGTACTATGTTATTATATTGCTATGAAAAATATTTTTTAACAGACCTCTAAAATCCAGAAAATCTAGAATCGCCACGGTCCCGCCGATTCTGAATTTTCGAGGTTCAACTGTAAGAAATAGGGCAGGATTTTTTTTATAAACCAAATTTAAGGATTTTAAACTATGCAAGGTGGGGGGGGGGGGGTTGTGGGTCAGAGGAGAAATAAGAACTTTTGGGGAAAGGGGTATAATTTAAATATTCGATTATTTACTTGTTGTTATTATCGAGCAACAAATAGGACAGTAGAATTAATATTTCCACAATTTTAAACTTTTTGGGCTGAAGAGGGGGAGGGAGAGCAGAGAAAAGAAGTTGACATTTCATGCAGAGGGGTGGGTGGGGTTCATTAATATTATGTGAAAACATGCAGAAATCTGCCAACCCAGTGGCAGAAACACCGCGACTCGGCGACATAGTCGCGGACAAAAAAAATCTTTTGCGGACAATTATTGTCTGCCCTAATGAAATCAATTTAGGAAATTGTCCGCAACTTTCGGACAATTTTTTCCCGCGAAAAAAACGCGAATTTTGGCAAAAGATCGCGTAAAAAGTGTGAATTTCGGCAAAAGATCGGGTAAAAGCGTGAATTTTGGCAGAAGATCGGGTAAAAATCGTGAATTGTGGCAAAAGATCGCGTAAAAAGCACCAATTTTGGCAAAAGATCGTGTTAATGGTGTGAATTTCGGCAAATGATCACGGAAAAGGTGTGAATTTCGGCAAAAGATCGCGTTAAAAGCTTTAATTTCGGCAAAAGATCGGGTAAAAGGCGTGAATTTTGGCAAAAGATCGGGTAAAAAACGTGAATTTTGGCAAAAAATCGGGTAAAAAGAGCGAATTTTGGCAAAAGATTGCGTAAAAAGCGCGAATTTCGGCAAAGGATCGTAAAACAAACGCAAATTTTGTCAAGGGATAGTGAAACAACCGCGAATTTGTCAAAGGATCGCGAACAAAACGCTAATTTCGTCAAAGGATCGCGAACACAACGTAAATTTCATCAAAAGATCGCGGAAAATGCGAATTACGTCAAAGGATCATGAAAAAACACAAATTTCATCAAAGGATCGCGGAACAAGCGCAAATTTCGTCATAGGATTGTGGAAAAAAACGCAAATATTGCCAAAAGATCGCAAAAAGAAAACCCGCAAATTTCGTCCAAAAATTGCTGGAAAAACGCGAAATTTGTCAAAAAGCCATGGAAAAAACGGGAATTTCACCGAAGAATTACAAAAAAAATAATTTCCTCAAAAGGACGCAGAAAAGAAAAATTCGAATTTTGTCAAGGGATCACGAAAAAAGAAAACGCAATTTTCGTCCAAAAATTGCGGCAAAAACGAGAAATTCGTCAAAAAGTCATGAAAAAAACGAGAATATCACCAAAGAATTACAAAAAAATAATTTCCTCAAAAGGCCACAGAAAAAAAAATGCGAATTTTGTCAAGGGATCGCGAAAAAAAGCAAAATTCGTCAAAGGGTCGGGGAAAAAACGCGAATTTCATCAGAAGTGCGCGAAAAAACACGAATTTTGTCAAAGGATTGGAAAAAAAAAACTAATTTCATTCAAGGGTTTTAGAAAAAACTCAATGCTTTTTGCAGTTGAGGCCTCTGAAGCTTCCGAAGGTTTTTAAAAGCATCGTTATTGCCTATGTGTGGTTCTGCTTATCCTTCACACTTTAGAAATTCTACAAGAAGTTAGATGATGAAAAGTTATAATCATGCTTACCATGTTTTAAATAAAATGATAAAAAATTCCTAGTTTAATTCATTATTTATTCATTAAAATGACATGCAAAATTTGCAGACAGATTATGAAATTTTAAAAGCTTGTCGCAGACAGCTACAAAACTTTCTGCCACTGGGTCTGCCAAAACAGTCATAATATTTCCTTAGATTTTTAAATAAATTTTTTCCCACAAAAAATTTTGTGAAAGGAAGGGGGGGGGGGACTTATATTTGGGAGTGTAAAATAAAATAAAATTGCTTAAAAGTGGGAGGGAGGCTTACTTTCGAGGGGGGCCATACAATCATGATTTTATGGTATTGCTTTTCGTTTTATATTTACAATTTATTTCTGTTTGTATATAAAAATAAATAAACATCTTCTTTATACCTATTAAAAATAATAGTAAAAGTTATTGAAAAAAATTGCCTGTGTATAAGAAAGAGTGAATAGGTTTCTAGAAAATATGTTACAAATTTCCTTCTCTCGCCAAGGTCATTTTCTCTATCTCGCCAAGACCCCCATACTGGAAAATTAACCAATTATTTATGTTACATACTTTTGATATAGTACATCATTATAAGCAAATAGCTGAAAGTTTTCAAATAAATCTCTTTGATTTCTCTCACATTTTATCTAAAAGTAATTTTTTAACTGGCTTAAAAAAGAGGTTATCAAATTCGACACCATATGTAGTACGTATTTTTTGGTCCTGTTTACGCATAATTTTCGTAAATATGCACAAATTTTGAATTTTTTTATTGGAAAGAGGATATTTTCGAATTGGTCCCATTTCAATTTCAGCAAAATTGGTACAGTATTTTTTTAGTAATTCAACAAAAACCAATCAAATTTAATGATTTCTTGCAAATTATCTTTCATTGTTGTAATCGTTTTCCCAATCATAAGTATAAGACTATATTTTCGTATGCGTTAGCGTCAAATTCTCTCCAAGCTTGGCGACATTTGGCGATCAAGATTGTTGCCATAAATGAAACGAATTTGGCTGTTCGCTGTTGCAGGGTTGGCTTTTTGCCATGAAAAATGTATTTTCATCAGGACTGGAAAACATTAGCAAAAACGGAAAAAGTGGTAAAAATGAAAAACTTGAGAAAGAGTGGAAAAATAGAATTAGAATCAGGGTTCGAACAGTCATTGAAAGTCCTAAATTTTTCAAAAGGGATTTTTGGTGCTTAATAAATAGTACTTATTTTCATGCGAAATCTGTAAAAAGTGCTTAATTTTACTCTCGTATTATTTTGTAATCAGGGATGAAACGCTTCTGCATTTCTTTAAATTTCTGATTTAAAAAAAAAAAAAAAATCTTAATCTCCCCATTGCCTCCCCTTTGAAATTTCACTTCCCCCTCCACAATACCGAAATTTAAAATCTTTAAAACTTAATTTTTTTAAACTTTTTCTACTCTAATTGTCACTTTATCTTTATAGTGAACAAATAATGTCCTAAATTTTATTAAAAATTCATGCCATCACATTCATTTCATTAAAATTTCACCCTCTCAAAATTTCGCTTCTTCATTTTTCTTCCCCTCACCCCCCCCCCCCCCACCCCCCCATAATGCTGAAAGTTTAAAATTGTTTAATTTAAAACAAATTCTGCTCTATTTGTCAATTTATTGTCACAATAAATGATAAGTCATGAAGATTTCTTTTCCCATCTCTTCCCCGGTAGCAGAAAGTTTGAGACGGGCATCGCAGATTTTCTTTTCTCTTTTGCAGATTCTTTTTCATCGAACTTTTATTTTGCTTCGTATTATGTTTAGCTCTTTATTACTTAATACAAAAAATTAAGACTATTATTAATAAAAATATATAAAATGCCTAAAAACGCTACAGGTAAGTGATTGTTTGATTAATTAACGCTTCATTTATAAAAATATTTTACCTGCAGATTATTTTTTGCCCCTGAATTATCTGTCGCAGACACTTGGAGAAATTTCTGCTACTGGGATCTCTTCCCACCTGAAATTGGCATTTTCCCTTTGCTCTCTCCCCCACGTAAGCAGCACATAGAATTTAAAGAACTTTTTTTTTACTTATTTGTAAATTTTTAGTTAGGTAGGTAAATAATAAGTCATGTAATAACCCTCCCCTTCCACTAAAGAATTTTAAAAAATCTGCTTTCTCCTTTGCCCCCTCATCTCATAAAGTTTAAAATCTTAAAAATCATTGCTTTTTTATTTTTTAAAAACTTTTTCTGCTCTATCTGTTACTTTATTGTAACAATAAATAACCGATCATACAGTTTTACTCCTACTCCTATCAGTGTTATGCATGGACACATTTATTTGTCCTTTGTAATATAGGTAGTAAAAACATAGATTCAAACACCTTTTTTTAATGTAAAACTTTCAAATTCAGATAACTCACAAGTAATAAAATGAAAAATCCAACTTGTATTAATTTGTGTTTTAATTTTTTTGCACAACTCTAAGGAGAAGTTTCCGTTTACTATTAAATTATGAGTTATTTTGTAACTGTCAAGTGGCTAAAATAGCTAAATGCCAGTGACCCTGAACTTGTGACTGCTAAAAATCAATTCATGACCACTGAACTTTTGAGTTTTGACTCAAATGCAAATTTTTTTTTACATTTCATTAAAATATAGTAGTTTAATAATAATTAAAAAAATATGTATTGCCTTTAAAAAACAGTTATTCAACACATTTATTTATTAATTACCATACTTATAAATCTCACATTCAAAACACTGCAAAATCTGTGTGGTGCTCTGGGTCTACATATTAAGGAAAACAGGATTTGCCAAAGTAAGAGAAATGGCATTTTTAATGTCTTTTTGGGGATTAATTTTTATTTTCATTTCTCATAAAATTCTCGAGGATTTAGTGCTCTGTTTAAAGCACACCAAAATATAATCTATAATAACTTTTTTTTGGTATTATGTTAATCAGTGCAAAACTCACCAGTAATATTTTTTATCTTACCAGTTGTAGCTTTTATTTTTTGCGTGTGTAAGTTAGAAACAAATGCTTGGAATTGAAATAAAATGTCTTGATTTATGGTATTATTTCTTATTATTTTCTTTCTTCTTTTTTTATTTTTCAGTTTAAATGAAATAAGTTAAGAACATGTATTCTAAATGTATGTAATATATGTATTTTAAATGTACATATTTTAAATATTGATTAGTGTATTTTAAATCAAATAAATGGAATATGAATGATGGTGATGGAAACTGACAATTTATCATCTGCACTTGATTTTTTATTTTCCTCATTTTAATCATTCATTGATTCATCTGAAGCAATTAAAATAATTTTTATTTTGATAAATAAGAAAAGAGTCCTTTTTAAAAACTTTTTTAAATCTCAGAATGCATTTTTTTCTTTTTATGTAATTCACTTATAACTTTATTTTTATAGATGTGAAAAGAATCCTTTTTAAAGACTTTTTAAGATCTCGGAATGGATTCTTGTATTTGTAAATGTGGTTCATCATGTAGTGCCTGGTTCTTCAAGTATAAGACTATATTGTATTTCCTCTTTTAAAAGTAAGAAACATTATCTATTATTTTATCTATTGTTTTATTAATTACCTAGAAAATGTGAAATAATTTTATTTTCTTAATTTTATTGATATCATAGGGATTGACCAAAGCAGAAATGTCGCTGAATACCAAATATTCGGTCAAAGTGTATGCCAAATATATTTAGTACAGTAGACTTCCTCAAATCCACAACCTTAAAATCCACAAATGCCTAAAATCCACACATCATCACAGATGTAAACAATGACACTTTCAATATAGATGTAGGGGCAAAATTACGGAATTTTTTAGTTTTATATCATTCCGTATGTATTTTAATAGATAATTCTTGATAATGTAACTGAACTCATGGTTTTTCATGAAGGAAGTATAAATTTATTTATGAAAAAACTCAGGATATTGCTCTGTATTGTCACTGGTAATCACAATCATTTTTTGGGGTTTTTTTTAAGACTGTCTAAACCTGAAATAAAACTTCCTTACTTTATGATTTTGGTGTGAATTAATAGAGTATCCTTATGAGGAAAGTTTCATTGAATAATTCAAGGAAAAGGTATAATCTTTATTATGCATATTAAATTATACATTATTATTTACTTGACCTTTACTTTTAATAATTTAATCATATTTTTAATTATCCTACTTTTTATCATTTTATTTTATTACTTAATTATTTTAATATTTTACTATATTGCAAGCATGCATTATAATTTTGATTGCATTATTACATTCAAATTACTGTTAAAAAAATATAAACAAAGCAATGACCAGAAATTCGCAAAATTCTAAAATCTGCACAACCTCTGGTCCCAAGTTGTGCGGATTTGAGGGAGTCTATAAAGTGCAAAACTGGGAAATTTTATTACTGGTCAATAATATAATTGGCTACTTTCTTTAAACTAGTGGCCACTTTTTTATTTAAAAATACTAAACAGTAAACTTTTGTTAAAGTTTTTATTAGCATTAGTCTAAAATAGAATAGCACAAATAAATATGCTAATATAAACATATTGCAAAAAAAAAAAAAAAAAAATAAAAAAAAATAAAAATAAAATAGAATAACATGATGGAATGCAGTGGCCATAAGGAGGCCGCTGACATCCAATTTTTTAATAGCCACTTTTTCTCATTAACTAGTCCTGTGGCCGGTGGCTAGTGCTAATTTTGCCCTTTAGGAGTATACTGTATTCGGCAACTGAATACTTAAAAATTGTTAATAAAATTTTTTGCATATTTTAGCTCTTTTAAACAGCTACTGACAGAGCAAAAGTTCATTTTCTACATAGCAACACATTCAATAATAGTTAAAAAATTCATTTACAACTGGACTTGTTTGACGAAAAATATAAAAATATCATATAAGAATATAGTGAAAATAAATGTATCAGATATTTGAAAATATCAAACTTAATGATATTTTGAAAATAAATATTGGGTATATATTATGATATATATCACTGAACCCTGCTGCTCATAGAAACTAAATTTGTGATAATCAATGCTTTCTCATAAACTTCTCCTGGAAATGAATTCTTCTCAATACGCCTCCGCATGTGATGCTCAAGTTCATTTCATATGACTCGGCAAGCGAATGTATATTTTGGATTTTATATTATACAGATTTTTAGAGCTCAGCTATAGAATATATGCTATAAATTTAACATCTTTTGCTAAAATGATTTTGAACCTCTGTAGTTTAAAATATTTATGCGAGATGCCATTTAATTGATTGAAAGTAATAAAAAACTAGAAAACATGAATTCTGCTTTTTCAGAATTTAGTGTTGCCCCCGATGAAAAAAAAATGCATGTATATATAAATAGTACAAAACATATTTCAATTTTAAGACTTAAAGCACAAACTTTTATTTTATGTAAAATGACGTCATTCGCATCTGCTTAAGAATTCCACATTTACGATCCACTCTTAAACATCTACAGTAAAGCATGCATAGGATGTCACTGTCGCAAAATAATACACAAATGCAGCAAAAACATGCCGTCATTAAAGAAACTCAAAAAAAAAAAAAAAACGGCTATCGAATGATTCATATTCATTCGTTTGTTTGTAACATTAATATAGACGACTGACGTTAGTCATGAAGTTTTGATTGGAAACTGACACCAAACAAACAGTTGCCATGGTTGTATTTTCTATTTTGTTTGTGTGTTGCAGCTATATCTTATATCTATATCTCTCATCTAAGTGTTTTAATACTTGATATGTACTGGAACATTTTCCACGATTTATATTTAAAAAGAAATGACACATAGCAACCGTTTGTTTGGAGTCGGTTTCCAACCAAAACGTCATGACTGACGTCACACTGAAAGCGGCTATAGATAATTAAAATTAAATATAGTTTTATAGCTTCATGTTTTAACAGAAATTTTTCGTTTATATTTTTTCAAAATAGCACGCATTTTAATTACATTTTCTTTCGGTTGTTATGAGAAAATGGCAACAAAAAGATATAATTGCTATTTTTCAACTATTTTCCCTTTACTTTCTGCATTAAGAGTACTTGAGTTGCCAAAATTAACAAATGGTGCTGAAAACTACAAAAAAATTAATATTTCAAAAATAAATGGAGATACAGTTTTCAAACAAATAGCATTTAAAAGTTTTTTTTTTTTTTTTGCAATACAACGGTATAAAAATTGAAAATGTGCGATGCTTAGAAATTAAAAAAAATTCTATGGAGTATTCAATCGTACTACTTTGCTTTATGGCTAGTTTCTGTAAGGTAACGTTATTTTTTGAAGATGATACAAAATAAGCTAGGAGAAAGAAATAGCATACCGTACCGGGGGGCTAATAAATACAAATCTCGCCTGATACGCAGAAATATTGAAAAATTTCATCAAATCACTACAGAACTTGTAAAAATTGATAAAGTCATTGAAAAACCTGTCCGATTTTGACCACACCACAAAAATTTAATAGCCCAGAAAAAAAATATGTAAGTTTCATTAGACATTTATGACTCACATTAAACACTGCTATATTTAAATTTTATGAAACCCTATGTGAAAAACCAAGAAAATGTCTTCTTATCAGCACTTTTACCACTAAATATCAATATTGCTTCACAAATTTTTCATTTAAAAGTATAAATTCATGCAAAATTTGGGTTAAAGAAAGATATAAAATCATACAAATTTTGAGGTTTATTTAAAGTTATCACGGG
This sequence comes from Maratus speciosus, assembly GCA_963932465.1. Lineage (NCBI taxonomy): Eukaryota > Metazoa > Arthropoda > Arachnida > Araneae > Salticidae > Maratus > Maratus speciosus. The sequence continues at coordinate 343,748,628 of OZ010788.1, forward strand.
CCCGGGCAACGCTGGGTGCGTCAGCTAGTATTATGATTAAATATGGCAGGTGGTTGAAAAGAAGGATAAAGAGTAGCCTTGAAAATTTTAAAAGTTGACAGTAATTTTACTCGTGTTCTAAAACAGGGCTTGAAAAATCTATTGCCCGACATGCTCGGGGCATGTATGATTCTTATCAACATGCTTGAACGGGCATGTATTTTTGATGGCATTTGAGATGCAATAGATTGCTATCCGTGATCGCTGAAAGTTAGAAAAGACATCAAATATAGCTATCTGCAGCTGTAACTCAAACAATATCTGACAGTATAGACCAGGGACGGCGAACCTATGGCACGCGTGCCAAAGGCGGCATGCGAAAGAATAATTTTGGCACAGTGTTGCTTGGAGTTCTAAATCAATATACAGTCATATCATTTTTTTTTTTTTTTTTCTTCCTAAAATTTAATTGCTTTTATGATTATTATAGTGTAATATCTCACCTGTATGTTACTCATTTTTAAAAAATCTTAAGTAATATTCATGATTTTTTAATTCACTAAATTTGTTGGCACGTCAGGGTCTTGTAAAATATTTTTGGAAATAAACTGGCACGCAGCTATAAAAAGGTTCGCCAACCCTGGTATAGACAAACAAATAAGAGGAGACAGAAAAGCAAAAGTGATCCATGTCATGCCATGCTTATAAGAGTTGCTTTGGAAAATTTACATAAATTTGTAGACATCCTGTAAAATGAAAAACATATTCGAGATGCCATCGGCTGACAACGTGCTGATTTACTCTGTATACCTATCTTCTCAAAATGCAGCCAAAAGATGTCACCAATATACTTTTATTGGTTGAAATAATGTTTTGTTTTTCGCTTAGTACATCTGCATGTGAAAGGGACTTTAGCTGTATGAGTCAAGTTAAAGCCTCCTTTCGTTCTAGCCTCCTCACGGAAGCTATGAATGACTTATTGCAAATAAGCATTGCTGGTCCTGACACTTGTACCAGTGATTCTTCATTGGCTATCAAGCACTGGCAGATGACTGCCAAAGGTACACAACATTTAGTGGACTGGACATTCTCTACTCTCTACACTAGCAACATAGAGGATATAACTCATAATAAAACAATATTTAAATTAATTTTGTGATGTGATTTTTATTTATTAAATGATCATTTATTTAAAAAGAATTTAATCATAAGTGTTTCACATTCCCTTGAATAAAAAATATTCAGTGTATCCTTTATTGTTTTATAGATTGCTATATTTACCAGCTTTAAAATTACATCCATGCAGTTACAAGTGCTTTTACTTTAAAGTACGTTTTAGTCGGGCATGTGAATTTTTTACTCAGGCATCTATTTTTTCCTATCACATGCTTGGCTGGCATGTAAGATTTTACAAATTTTTCTAGCCCTGGTATCTATATAAATTTTGTTCAAATTGATCAAAAATTGTAGATTTAGATAAGAAACAAACAAACCAACAATGACTTTTAAGTATATACTTGTAGATTAGGATGCCCAATCAATGTCAAAAGTCTACAAAAATCTCTTCCTATCCTATAAAATCCTATCTCTTCCTATAAAATCTATCCTTCAAAATATTGTACAACTATGGCAAAAAGACATGAGTCGCATATTCTATTTTCGAGTAATTCTGAAGAAGGTCTTTAAACAGAAATAAGAGGATACATCTGGGGTATGTCACAGCTTCTTTATGTTACTATTACTGACTGTACCAAGGCTTCAGAATCAGATCCTCTTTATATCCCATAAATAACAATTCAATTCCCTTTCAAATGCATTTTTAAAGGATTTTAAATCTTTTTAAGAAAATTAGACTGCATTCTTTTTTCTCAAATAGCATCCTGGCAAGTTATTATTTTTCTTTTTATTTTCCATACACATATAATATCAGGAAAGTATTGTAATCATCATAAAAACCCCATTATGAAAATATTGATATATTTTTACATTTTGAGGTTCCCTGAATCCGTTTATACTATTTTTAAACCTATTTCATAAGCATGGATGTATGTGTGTATATTCAAATTTCCTTACTTTTTATGTCCTCAGAGTGTTTTTAGTGATTTTTTTATGATGTTGCTAGGTATGTATGTATGTTAGTGAGCACTATAGCGTCCAAAATATACTTTCAATTGAGCTCCCATTTAGTGAATAGGTTACAGGCCACTGTCGAAAGAACGGTATACATTTTCGAGGAAATCGACCTACGGCTTTGGTGTCTTCAAACTTCAAAGTTTGTACAAACCCCTTAGATTACTTAGAAATAAAGTTTCCATTTCCAAGGAGTATTTAGAACTCCTTTGATAAGTAAATTATCGTTTAATGAGTCAGGGATCTGTTTAGGAAAAATTTAGATCTTTTTAACAGGGTTGGCACGATTTAAACCAATTGTTTTTTTTTTTTTTTGTAAAAAAAAAAACCATTTATTTGGATTTTTTTTTTAGAAAAAATCTAATATAATATTTTCTCTTTTTTGTAATTTAATTGTTTTAAATTGTAGATAGAATTAATTTCTACTTTTAACACTTCATCAAGATTTTGGTTAAGTTGTAAAAGAAAATTTTCTGGAATGGGATTGGGTAAGAGAAAGAATTTAAAAGAGTAACTTAAGATATCAAATTGAATAACACAGCTTGCAAAAATTGAGTGCTAGTTATAGCATTTCAATAATACCAATCAATCTTTTTTGTTAGTTGCTGAATCTAATGGCCAAAAATGTTGACTTGGACACTTGGAGTTATCACTCAGAAAACAAAATAACCAGAAGTATTTGGATATTGAAAAAAAAAAAAAAAAAATAATAACAACCACGGAATAATATATTATATTCATGAAACTGCATCAAATGTTTATTGATTATTATATTATTAATCAAAGAATTTTTCATATGGTTTTCAAGGTATCAATGTTTCACTGTGTAGAGCAGTTTACTTTGAACATAAGACATAGCTGTTACTAATAATGTTTAAATTAGAAATTATTTCAATTTTCTATATAATTGACTGTTCAATTATTTAATTTAAATATTTTTCAAAAGTTATATTACTTATATAATATCCAAAAATATTTATTTTATCAACAGATATGCATCTGTATGCAATAGGAAATTATATTTTAAAAAACCCGGTTTAAACCAAATAAACCGGGTTTTTTTTTGTTTAAAAAAAAAAAAAAAAAAAAGTTTTTTTTCCAACCCTGCTTTTTAAGGACCCTCACAAAATTTTCACCTTAAAACAAGACCCTTCTCAAAGCACTTTGTCTAAACCAGAACACTTCACAAAATTCTTTGTCTTAACTATAGACTTTTCATAAAACTTTTCCATCCCTAAACTGAACTTTTCACAAATTGAATAATTTTTAAATAAAATCTGATCTTTACAAAATAGCTGAAGTTAACAAATAACCTGTTATTTAGTTTTTTTTTACACATTGACCAACAAGAACCTGCATATAATGATAATTTCAGATTCACAAAATCGTCTTAAGTTTTTCATAAATATGAAAAACTTTTAACAATTTCACTAAACAGGACCCTGTTAGAAAAATCTAGACACTTGTAAATATTCTAAACTCAACAGAGAGTCATTAGCCAAATTAAATTATTATGAATCAGTTTATCTTATTGCTGGTGCTGAAGTGAATGTCTGAGGCATTCTCACATAATTTTAACTTTGAGGAATAAAAATCTGGTAAAAATTAAACTTAATAAAATAACATTTTAAACTTATAGAAGAAGAATGCCTTAATGATTCAAAATAAAGAAAAAATAGTCAGCAGCGAGGATTTTTAATAATATTTAACTGAAGAACAAAGTTAAACTTGTGTGTTTAATTTTCCTTACCATCCCCTTGACATTTTATTGCTCTAACTTTTTATTTTCTTCTAAATTTTTGCCTATAATGAATTTGCATAGTACCCATAGAACATTTAGATAAGAAATAATAACAATGTAGTATTTTTAGTAAAAAATTTTGGTATAACATTGTGTTAAAAGCTGAAATTTAGCAGTTTATATTATTTTATGCTGAATTACTTTATTTTATTATTATTTACCTTTAACACACATGTTCCAGACATGGTAATTTATTTTATATAATTTATTATACCAGAGTTCCAAAAAATAAATAAATAAATAAATTTTGTTATTTAAAATCTTTTACTAAGAATTTCATGGTTGCAAACAGCGATATAAGAGTAGGAACAATAAGAATATCATAGAGATGGTAAGGACTGTAGCAATAATTACAATTAAAAATTTAGACCATTATTTCTCCAACTGTTGGTTGCGAACAGATAACGAGAGGCTGCATTCAATCCAAAAAAATAAAATGTTTATGTCCAAGAAATATCTCTTATTAAATAATAATAATTAAATGTTATATAATTGGTATTGATGCTAATGTAGTCTGATAAGTAAATGTAAACATGTATTAACATATGGCAGCATTTATATATGGCTTGAAAGCTTTACTACATGTCGATTTACATTTGAAACACACAGAAGTAAATTATTTTCAACTAATTTTTTTTTTATGCTACTATTGAAGAAAATGCTTTTCACACAGTTAAGAAATAAAAAATATATAGGATCATTGTTTTGAAAAAATCTATTTCTAAGATTTCATTAAACAGTATAATTAATCAGAATATTTACTTTTTTATGAATGTTCAGAGGATCTCAATAACAAAATACACATGAGCAATTTCCTGATAATTCTAACTTTCATGAATAAGAAGCATGTGAAATTCAACTTAAAAATATAGTATTTTTAAACTTCCAGTTTCAAACTTTCATATTCTTGTTTCTATAATTAGAAAATGTTCTTATCCAGCATTAATGTTTAATACTGTACTATCCCCAGGGCTTGAATTTCAGGGCGGGATGGCGGGATTCGCGCCCAAAATTTTGAAATCCCGCCCAAAAGAATGTCGTGGGCGGGACGCTCCCGTCCAAAAAATCTTACCATTTTCCTGAAAATTTTGCATTTTGAAATGCGATCAACTCCCGCGAACGCCTTGCGAATTTCCCGATATTTTCACGCTACCGATTGACACATTTTGCGGGGGTTTTTTTACTGCGAAAGATTGTTGAAATTCACGAATTTTTCATGCGACCTATAGACAAATTTCGTTATTTTTTTCTCGGGATCGGTTGACAAGTGTCCGCGACCGATTGGCGAATTCGGGAGCGATTCTGTTACGAATTTTTCTGAAAATTTAAGACATTAGGTTCCGAAAATTATGAAAATTCGGTCATCAGTTTAACAGAAAAATATCGCGAATTTCGACAAATGATCGCCGAAAAAATCAATTTCGTCTATCGTTCGAGGAAAAAATCGGCAATGTTGTCGCAAAGAATTGCGAATAAAACGCAAATTTTGTCAAAGGATCGCGGAAAAACGTGAATTTCGTCAGATCGCGAGAAAAAAAAACTCTAAATTCATCAAAGGATTGCAAAAAAAACGCAAATTGCATCAAAGGATAGCAAAACATTTGTAAATTTGGCAAAAGAACGCGGGAAAAACCGAGTTTCGGTAAAGGGTCGCGAAACAAGCGAATTTCGTCAAAGGATTGCGAAAAATGGAAATTTCGTCAAGGGATCGCGAAAAAACTCGAATTTCGACAAAAGATCGCGGATAAAACGCGGATTTCATTAAAAGATCGCGGATAAAACGCGAATTTCGTCAAAAGCAGGGGGTGATTCAGAGTGAAAAAAAATATATTCTGAAATTCGCAGCAAATTTTCTGGAAGGTTACAACAGAGGGGGGGGGGGGATCCACTCCTGGCACTAACTGTGGTTTTTTATGCGCCCCTTTGTCGAAATTTGCGGTATTTTTCGCAATCTTTTGACAAAATTTGTCGTTTTTTCGCGATCTTTTGACGAAAGGTGCCGTTTTTTCGCGATCATTTGACGAAATTTGCCGTTTTTCGCGATCATTTGGGAAAATTTGCCGTTTTTTCGCGATCTTTTGCGGAAATTTGCCGTTTTTTTCGCGATCTTTTGCCGAAATATGCCGTTTTTTTCGCGATCCTTTCTTGAAATTGGCGTTTTTTCGCGATTCTCTGCCGTTTTCCCCACGATCCTTTGACAAAATTGGTTTCTTTTGGCGAACATTTGTCGAAATTCGCGATATGGTTTATGTCCGAATTTTCGGGTTTATGAATGATTTATTTTAATTTTCGCAAATGACTGCCTTAATTTTTCGGAAAATTCGGAACAGAATCACTCCTGGTCAAAAGATAGTGGATAAAACGCGAATTTAGTCAAAGGGCTGCAGAAAAAAATAGCATGAAATCAAACCGAACCAAAAAAAGAGAGTTTACCCGACCTGCAACAAAAAATAATTAGCGCCTGGAGAGGATTTCCCAATCCCTTCCCATCCCCTGCTGTAATCTTTCAGAAAATTTGCTGTGACTTTCCATTTTTTTTTTTTTTTTTTTTTTTTTTTTTTACTCAGAAACACCCTGACAGTCTGTATTAATACAGACATGACAAAATAATTATTGTAAATCTTTAAGTAACACTTAAAATAACAGTGGGTTTTAGATTTTTTTTCTCCCTCCCAAATAGCTCAACCCCCCTCCATTTATAAATGTTGGTAGGGAGACTCCCCTCCTAGGAAAAATTGAATTTCAAGCCCTGATCCCAGTGAGACCCTTGCCATCCATTTAATAGTGAAATAGAACAGGGATGGTAAGAAAGAGACAGTAAGGAAAATTACCGGCTATTTTTTTAGGCAAGTCATGTTAAGCCTAAGTGATAGCCACAATATTCATTATTTTCTGCATAATTTTGGTAAGAGGGACGGTAAGGAATCTAAAATCCAGGGACAGAGTTAAAAAAAATAATAACAACCGTAAAAATGCGCGCAGGTTAATTGTTTGCTACATATTTATATAAAACAATAGCCCCCGTTTCAGAAAAAAATGATGTCAAATTATTTTATTGAAACAATTTTATTCAGACAGCTCCAAACTTAAAAATCAGCATCATGGACACAGGACTGTAAGGAATTTCATGGTACATTTTTACCCCTAACATCGCCCAAAACTTACTTAACATGCTAATATTGTTATACAATCATGCAATGACATGTTTTCCAATATAAGAAATACCCCCCCCCCCCCCCCCCCCATGCAACAATATGTACTGAAACAAAAAATTATTATTCATGGGCTTAAAAGTCAAAATATTGTGAGAATGCATCGTTTATGTTCCAAGAGTTCGAAATTTGTTGAACAACAATAACAGTACATGAAATGATTCTGAATTCTAAATTTTATATGATGGTAGATCAAAATATAGCAGAAATAGATGAAGAATCCGATGAATGTAACAATGGATATCTTATAGCAGTGACTCGTGAGTGGCTTTTTGGGATGCTAACACATTACTTTAAAAAAAGTTCCAACAAGTTTTATTTTTGTAAGCACTTTACTACCACTATTTTTGAATAATAATTTTTGATTTATTTAATTACTAGTTGTTTAACCTGTTCTATGCATGAATTTAATTCTAAAACCAAAATTAAAAATAACTATTCGATTTAGTAAAATATTTTTCTACTATTTTTACACATTTTTTTAATGAAATCTAATTTATCATGTTACTATGGACGCATACGATAAAACGATATCTTCGGAATAAGGGAATAAATAGAATAAAAAGTTTAGTTGATGTTTCTGTAAAATGTTTGTCTTTATTTAAAAAAAAATAGTAATAATTAAGTGTAATTAAATAATCTCTAATTATTTGCATGTGAAGTAAAAGAATTATTGTAATGCCCGCTACAGCTTTTTAGTATTGCAGCATGGCATACATAATATGTATATCTCACATTGGTTAAAGAACTTGCGCAATTGCAGGTTGAACATTAAAAAAAAAGGATTTTATTGTGAATTTTTAATTGCTGGCAGCTGCTATAACGAAAAATGTTTAAATTTGATAGGAATTGCTATTAAATTGGTGTTTTTTTTTATTAATTAAAAGTTAACTAAATTAATACATGGAAATTATTCCAGAGGGAAACATTCGCCTTGGATACAATATTTCAAATGAAAATCAAATTTCCAAATTACTTAGAAATTTGATTTTCATTTGAAATAACAGTTAACTATAAATTATTTTAATTCCAGATTGCTTTAGTTGCCTCGGCCATGTTTTAATATACATGTACATAACATTTCACAATTCTGGCTTCCAAACTGTGGATTTGTACAGCATTACAGCCAAACAGACAAATTTTCATTTTTATATATCAGACAGAATATTATCTTACTATTAAATAGGCCAAAAATTAAAAATAATCAAAAATAGTAATAGTAAAGTGCTTACACAAGTAAAAGCTCATTGAAACTCATCTGACAATAACCATATTGCTTTCCAAAAATGCCAGGCATGAACAGTTACTGGATCTTTTGATGTAGAAGATAGCAATTCTGTAAAAATGGTGATGAAATGTTAGTGTCAAAAGTAGACTGATCCTATTCAACAGATTTGCCTCAAATAATAAAAAAGTCCTTCCGGCCAGTGCCGGGAGGAAGAGGTAGCTTTCATATTCCTTATTTTTTAAAAGCCAACTTATATTATTCAAACACACGAAGCTCAATTAAGTGGAAACCGAATGTAGGAGATTCAATACTAATTTTTATCAATACTAAATCATTATGAATGAGAATTTCGTGAAATTAGTCAGCTTTATCCAAGCTGCTTTTATTTAAAGTCACTTATATTTGGCTGCCAAATTCGGCGATTTCTTAAAGTGCCTGCCATTTTAAGACAACATGGTAGATGAGGCTAACCAGTGAACTTGGTCGAGACCTTAGTAATTGCTGTGCACATGCTCACTCATATCGGAATCGGTTGGTATATACGAGTGCTGTCGCAGGCAAAAAAATCAGATTTTTCAAATGTCACCCACTTTAGAAATTGAAATTGCTATATCTAAGCCATTTTTTAAGATAAAGACAAACAAAAAATGCTCCTGAATCCTTATATCAAGGTCAAATACTTAAGAAAGAAACCTTTTTCAATTTCTAATTTTTTTGCACCTCACTTTAAATATAATTTTTTTTAATTTAATGGCCGCCATTTTGAAACAAGATGGCTGATGAAGCTGGCCAGCGAACTTGGTCGAGATATTGATGTATACTATCCACATGCCTTCTTCCATCGAAATAGGCGAATACGTGTGGTATCGTGTGACAAATGCAAGATCGTTTCAAAGTGTTAGCCATGATAGAAATTCAAAGTGCTATAATTCAACCACTTTTTAAGATATAAACAAAAAAACATATTTTCAGAAACAAAAACTGCTCCAGAATCTTTGTATCAAGGCCAAACACATAAAAAAATCTTTTTCATTTTCCAAATTTTTAATACCTCATTTTAAATTTTAAATTACATTTTTTTTTTAAAAATGGCAACCCTTTCGAAACAAGATGGCGAATGAAGCTGGCCAACGAACTCGGTCGAGACATTGGTATGTACTATTTACAGACCAAGTTACATTCAAATCAGTTCATAAATACTCCTGTTATCGCGTGACAAATATCAGGTCGTTTTAAAATGTCAGCCACAATAGAAATTCAAAATGTTATAACTCAGCCATTTTTTTTAGATGTAGACGAAACAAAACCTGTTCCGGAATCTTTGTATTAAGGTCAAACACATACAAAAAAAATCTTTTTCATTTTTCAATTTTTTGGTATCTCATTTTAAATTTAATTTTTTTAAAATTTTTTTAAATTGCCACCATTTTGAAACAAGATGGCGAATGAAGCTGGTCAACGAACTCGGTTGAGTTATTTGTATGTACTATGTACACACCAAGGTACATCCAAATCGGTTCATAAATACGTCTGTTATCACGTGGCAAATATCAGGATGTTTCAAAATGCCAGCCACGCTAGAAATTCAAAATGCTATAACTCAGCCATTTTTTAAGATATAGACGAAACAAAAACTGCTCCCGAAGCTTTTTATCAAGGTCAAACACATAAGAAAAAAATATTTTTTCAATTTTTTGCTACCACATTTCAAATTTAAATTTTTCTTAAAATTTTAAATGGCCGCCATTTTTAAACAAGATGGCGGATGAAGCTGGCCAACGAACTCGTTCGAGACATTGGTCTGTTGTACTATGTATAAACGAAGTTACATCCAAATCGGTTCATAAATACGCCTTTTATCGCGTGACAAAATTCAGGACGTTTCAAAATGTCAGCTTTGCTAGAAATTCAAAATGCTATAACTCAGCCATTTTTTACAATATAGACAAAACAAAAACTGCTACGGAGTCTTTGTATAAAGGTCAAATACATAAGAAAAAAATATTTTTCCGTTTTCAATTTTTTGGTACCACATTTCAAATTTTAAATTTTTTAAATTTTTTTAAATGGCCGCCATTTTGAAACAAAATGGCGGATGAAGCTGGCCAACGAACTCGGTCGAGACATTGGTATGTACTATGTACACACCGAATTATATCCAAATCGGTTCATAAATTCGAGAGTTACAGTGTGACATAGGTCAGATATATATATATATATATATATGGATATATATATATATATATATATATCAATTTTGAACGGAGGGTGGTTTCGGGGTCTGGGGGTCATGATCGATGAAAATATACCAAAATTTTTTGAAATCGCTTTCCTCCGAACGGCTGCAATAGGTAGCTTTTTGTAAAGAAAGCTACCTAAAACAAGTGGGTAAGTGTGATCACAGATCACACAGAGCGTTTCGTTTAATATCCCTTTCAAAACACCTTATCTTTTTGAAAAATCTGTTAGTTCCACATTTCGTAACCAGGGGGCGCACTCGATTCTAAACAAACATCTATCCGAACGAAAACCCGTTTTACATGCTATCTGTAGATATATTAGTCGAGGGGATTGGGTCCATAGCATCCGAGATCAGTAGGTGCACCTGGCGGTAAAAAATGGAACTGAAATATGTAAGGCTATGGTGCATAATATGAAAGAAGGGTCAAAGGGGTGTTGGCAAAAGTTGGAAAATTTCTCCCCTGGTTAAAAGGGCGGAGGTTAGAAAAATTACTTAAAATACACAAGTTAGAGCCCGGAGGGGTAAATAATATAAGACTTTTTGAAGATTTTATGATTTGTCGTGTGGTCTGAGATATTCAGCTATACGTATGCAAAATTTCATGTCTCCAACTTAATTAGGAGCTCTCTTAGAAAGAATTGCTTCAAATACATATGTGGTAGCTCAAAGTGTTAAACGTAAGACTTTTTCAAGATTTTATGATTTGTCGCTTGGCCTCAGGTGTTCTGCTATAAGTATGCAAAATTTAAAATCTCCAATTTAATTAGGGGCTCAGTTAAAAAGAATTGCTTAAAATACACGAGCTGGAGTTGAAAGGGTTAAACATAAAACTTTTCCAAAATTTATTATTTGACGCGTAATCTGGGATGTTGAGAGCTATAAGTATGCAAAATTTCATGCCTCCAACCTAAATAGGGGCTCACTTAGAAAGAATTGTTTAAAATACACATGTGGGAGCCCAAAGGGTTAAACATACAACATTTTCAAAATTTTATGATTTGTCGTTTGATGTGAGGTGTCCAGCTATAAGTATGCAAAATTTCACGCCTCCAACATAATTAGAGGCTCACTTAGAAAGAAATGTTTAAAATACACATGTGGGAGCCCAAAGGGTTAAATGTACGACTTTTTCAAAATTTTATGATTTGTCGTATGATGTGAGGTGTTCAGCTATAAGTACCGAAAATTTCATGTCTCCAACATAATTAGGGGCTCACTTAGAAAGAATTGTTTAAAATACACATGTGGGAGTTACCGACTCGTTTACCGACATTAATTCTTCTGCAAGTTAAACCGATTAATTAATAATTAATATTTCAGCTTGTAATTAAGATAGGACTTAGAATTTAGAAATAGGTATCAATGAAATCAGCGAGAAATTTGACATCGGGATGCCAAAAAATTTAATATTTAAAAAGTTAAAATTTCGTATTAAAATATGCTATTATGAAAAACCGCAGCATCGTCATGTCTACCTGCTTTCCCACCGAATTGAAATCTTTTTTCCTTGTCTTTCCAATTAAAGAAATTAAATTTTTATCGATCGATTTTTAGTGGATATTTTAACTTATACACATCGCAGAAATGTGAACTTTATACCAAATGAAAGTAGATTTTTTTTCTGCGTCTGTCTATTCCATTTACAAATTTCTCGGACCAATATTTTCTGATATGCGATTTCACTTTAAAATGTCCACTTCATTTTTCGGCTCAATTTCCTCCGTGGTAACCATGCATCGGCTGATTTTACTGGCAACCCTTAGGAGAAACACGGATGATTTGGAGAAGGTCCATTTGAACCTGCGTTAAAAAGGTGGATTGGTTAATTTTAGAAGTTAATTAGCCTGTAATTCAGTTAATTACCAACTTTTTTTTTGTTGTTTGATGTGAGGTGTTCAGCTATAAGTACCCAAAATTTCAAGTCTCTAACGTATAGTTTCTGAGAACGGGCTCTGTGACGGACAGACAGACAAAGGAGTGAGACGAATAGGGTTTCGTCAGATGAACGAAACCCTAAAAAGAAGGATATATGACTGCCTAAAAAAGTATCTTCAGAAAAACAATAAAAGTTGTTTTGTTTCTTTTTCAAAATACAAAATTTAAAATGAAAAACAATGAAAAGCTTTAAAAAAATGATGAAATAAAAGAAGTTATATATATATTTAACTTGAGTTAGTGCTGCTACTGCTAATCCTGGAAAAGTGGGAAGAAAAATTAAACACACAAATTATATTCATTTAAACTATATTTTAAGGTCAAATTATCTGAGCTCTTCATTATCCAAACTAACCACTTTCAGAATTGATCAATTTAGAAATTGTTGTCTTACTATATTTAATTTTTAAGGAAATAATTTAGTTGTCTTTTTGTTTTAAAAATAAAGCTACCTGTAAATTAGTATTATCATTTTGTTTTAAACTTGCTAAGGAGTTATTAAACTCCTTATCTTTATAATGATTACTTTTTGTACTAAGAATATTTTATATCTTTCTCCCTAGAATGTAGCACATGACTTTTGGGAATGATCAATATTTTGCATTCTGTTCTTTATCTACTTGAAGAAAGAAGATGACACTTCAAGGACTTCCATTTAAATTAAGAATTTATAGTAATTGTTTGCCATGTCCTGCTGCCATTAGCAAGATTTTCTTATAATATGCATTTAGTTTTCAATGGATGGAGAGGACAATTTATCTGATTCTTTGTTGCATATTGACAAAAATGCTTGGGAAGAAACAACAGCACAAGTAATTCAAAGCATTGAAGAACGTTGTTCCAAGAAGGACAAGGAGTATGGAGGGGCTGTTACTCAGTTTGGGGCTCAAAGTGAGTTTGCTCGCCCATGGAGTAATCGCAAACCTCGAAAATCAAGGTCTAAAGCAGAATCTGCAAAAACTAAAGCTGAAACAGAGCAGTTGATGAACACAGATTCTGATAATGCAAAGAATTTTACTGCTGCTGTTGATATTCCCGTTCATGTTACAGAATCAGCCTTGGGAGTACAGTTGGATGATATAAAATATATTGATGATAGTGCCAAAAGTTCACTGTCAACTAGTCTTACTGAAGCACCTGCACCTATATTACAACCACCAAACTGTAGTACAATTTGTCGTCCTCAATCGCCTCAACAGCCTGTTGAAAAAAGATCATGTGCTTCCGTATTAGAGGAACGTTATTGTCAAGCCTTCATTAGTTCAAAAAATGAACAAATAGCTGAAAGTTGGAACAGGCATTATGCCTCACCTTGTTTGCCTCCTAATCATCATCCTTATGTACCAAAATATAAACATGAACCAAGATTGGTTGTGAGTCCTTTGCCACCTGAAAAATTAAAACATGAAAAAGAAACTACATATTCTGAAACAGATTACTATTCTCGAAATTCAATTGGTGAATCAGAACACTTAAATGTGCAAAATCTTTACATAGAAAAAGACTTTAGGTAAGTGAAACTTCTACTTATAAATTTATGTAAATTTAGTATCATTAATGTTTAGTATGGCAAACAATTTTATTTTGTGATAAATTTTGATTAATTCAATGATTTAACTGTTACAGATGAAAATTTCAATTGTAAATCAGTCTGATTTATTATTCTCAGAATTTTTCTGTTTGTTTACTTTTGAATAGTTCCATTCAAAATCTTCCCCCCCCCCCCCTCCTCCTTAATTTTAGAAAAAAAAAAAAAAAAAATCCATTCATGGTTTCTTTTTGATGCGTCTGTAATAATTTGCTTTTCAAAATGTTAATAAGGGATTTTCATAGAATATTTTGTATATTCCTTTTCTGCAGAGTACCAGATTTTCCTTATTATTATTATTTGTCTCTTTTCCTTATAATATTAAGTTTTTTATTTTTTGCATATTGTTAACCAAATGAATCGTATCTGGCAATTATATACTCACTAATGACCTGTCTTTAGCAAGTAAATTAAATGTCCTTAAATTAAAACAATAGCAGAGTAAGATAAGTAGTCACAAAAAATGAATTGTTAAAATACAATAAAATTCTGTTGTAATGAACTAAGAGGATAAAAAAAGAAAAAAAAGTTTATTCTACCTAAAGTTTGCTATATAGTAGCTTTTATTTAAATAACAAGAACTCTGTAAAGTTACTTTTTTTTGTCCTGTTTCAATGCTGTAGTCGTTAAAAAATACTAAGTTCTACTTTATAAACAAAGGGTATATAAAGTAAAGAAAAAAAGGGGGCATACCACTGTATACCCTTGACTACATCCCTGCCTTGTTTGCTACTCTGTTGTAACAATAAATAAATTATCATCCCAAATTTCTCCCATAATTTCTACTTCTCTCCTTTGCCCTACTCCATACACAAAGTTTAAAATCTTTAAAACCCTTTAGTTTTTCTATCATGTTTATTTTATAGTAATAAAAATAAATGAATAATCAATCACCCCCTCTCCTAAAAAGAATTTCTGCTTTCTCCATTCGAGCACAGAAAATTTGAAATACAATCAATTCCCTCAAATCCACAACTATGTAATCTGCGAATTCTGTAATCTGTACATTGTTTTACATATAAATAATGAAAATTCGGTTATCATTAAATTTGCAAGAGAAATTCAAATTGGTGACAGTTTGATTGATGATTGGTATTCATTTTTCTCCTCCACTAAATTTTTTCATTTCAATGAAGTAAACTTTATTTTTTAAATGAAAAAAAAAAAAATGTCAAAATTCAGAAGACTTTTTTTCGATGGCTAATGTGAAACAGTATAGAAGGTAAAGAGTGTATTTTTCTCTTAACTGATGCATGGGACTTTATGCAAAAACACTTTAGTAGGTGCATGAACCAATAAAGTTAGTTTCTTTGAAGTGCCTACAAGAGTCGTATTGTTCTTCTTAAGCCTTTTTCAATGGTGATCAGTCGATTTGTCTTTATGCATAGATCTTTATCAGTTTTGTGGAATTTGCATGCAAATTCCAGAGCATTGGGTTAGTTCGAGGCAAACAGAGGGTAAGGGAGGAATAGAAAGGGCCCCAGAGTACATGCAGGGGTCTGTCCAGACTTTTCTCACAGGGTCCTGTTTTTGTGAAATTGTGAAGTTTTTCTAATTTTTGTGAAAGTTCTAGTCATGATTTTGTGAATTTTAAATTATCAATGTCTTCATGTTCTATCCTTCATGTATAAAAAGCTAAGTATTTTTTTTTAATGACTAAATTTGCGAAAAGTTCAATTTGAAGGTGAAAAAATTCAGTGAAAGGTCTATTTCAGAGACAAATAATTTTGTGAAGGGTCCTGCTTTGGGATAAAACGTTTTGTGAAGGGTCCTGTTTGGGGATAAAAAAATTTGTGAAGGGTCCTGTTTGGGGATAAAAAAAAATTGTGAAGGGTCCTGTTTTAAGATAAATTATTTTGTGAAGGGTCCTTTAAAGGACCTAAAATTTTCTTAAACATATCCCTGACATTGTATAATTTGTGGACAGCATCTTTATTTATAGACAGTGGTGGTGATGATCTTGACTTTTGTGGCTTCAGTTTTGGATAGAACAAAACTAAAATTCACAGAACTTTTTATTTTTTCCAAAAAAAAAAAAAAAAAAAAAAAAAAAAATGTACTAACTGTTATGCCTCATTTCTTGAATGGGTGTCCTTCCAAAATGAAGCTCCAGTTACATAGAGTTTCACAGATGATGATATTATAAGTACTACATTGTTAATCTCTACTGAAAATCAGGCTAATTCTGACACAGAGTCTGATGATGAAGGCGAAAAAGTAACTCTTGAGCAGGATTTGGCTATTCTTCAGAAACAAGAGTTTTTTTTTCCAGAACAACAAATAATGACTATGCATAGACTCTAAGAAAAAAATACTAGACCAAAAGTTCTTAATCCATAATACTTGATACGTTTGAAAATTATAAAAACAAAAGAAATTGTAAAATAAAATTTTAATAATTTTCCTTAACCCTCCGACTGTCTTGGAAAAGGGCAAAATTGTAATGTTGTTTTCTCTGCATTTTGTTTTAAATGCTAAAAAATTGATTCTTTGAACATTTTATAAAAAAACTTAATAATGAATGTGAATGCAATCCTTGGTAGTATTAATCATTGTCCAATGTATTAAAAATACATTAAATCAATAGAATTACATTACTTTAAATATTGCTTGTATTGCAGTGAAACCTAGAGCTTAGTGAACGTATTAACACGGGCTTGTCAGTGAGGGGGTTAAATATGTTTTTTTTAATGAAATAACCCAATGTGTTACAAAATATTTCTTTTTTTATCAATTAATTTATGCATAATAATTAATTTACTGTAAAATTATAGAAGAAGAAAATGTAAAAATAATGACCTACAATCCGCAAAATTCTATAATCTGCACAATCTTTGGCCTCAAGTTGTGCAGATTTAAGGGAGTTGACTGTATTTAATACCCTGTTCAGATCGGATACTTAAGATATCTTAGGCCGCCATTTTTGGTACCCTCCCAAAATTGAATGCCTGTTCATATCGTAAAACTCACCTAAGATAACTCAATGAACGTCACTGTGTCTGAGATCTGAACAAATGTAAAGTGTACACATGCACATAAAATAAAACTGGCTGTAACAGCGAATCAGTTAAAGCGAAGCTTTATAGCCAATCAGAGTGAGTGGTAGTGGCTCTATCTAGCCGAAGAAAGTTGAAACTCACTGAGAGAGTTTGTGGAACTCTTTCAAACAGTTCGGCAGTCTAAGATATCTTAAGTATCCGATCTGAACAGGGTATAAAACTTTTCTTTTACTGCCCTATTTATTTTTATTTTTTGTGTGTGTGTTTTTGTTAGACATCTTCTGTTTTCAGTATGTTATGTCCATGTAGATGTTACTCACCAAAAAATTTGACATTTAACAAGTGATTTTAGGTTGCTATGCCATTGATTCAATAATTTTCTTAAAACTTCAGCTATAAAAGTTTCCTGTTTACTATTATTTGATCAATACTTTCCTCTTTTTTATAAATATTGGTGTACAGTATAACTTTTTTAATCTGGAATCATCGGAACCATAGCGATTCTGCATTATGGAAATTTCTGAATTACAGAAATTTTGGAACTGGAATGCATTTAGATAAATAGTAATGCAGTAGACTCCCTCAAATCCTCAACCCTAAAATCCGCACATCATCACAGATGTAAACAATGAAGCTTCCAGTTCAGATGTAGGGACAAAATTACAGGCTTTTTAATTTTTATATCATTCTGTAGGTATTTTAGCATGTATGCAATTCTTGTTAATGTGACTGAACTCGTACTTTTTCATGAAGGAAGTATAAATTTAATCGCAATCTTTTTACTAAATTTATTTATGTATTAATTAAGCTTTTTTGTTATTAAGTCTGGCTAAATCTGAAATAAAATTTCCTTATTTTATGATTTTGATATCTATTAGTAAGGTACCTTTATGAGGCAAGTTTCGTTAAATAATTCAAGATAGATGTATCTCATCTTTATTATGTAGGGGAGAGCGGGGTGCAGTGGACCTAAGTACAAAGTAGACCACCCATTATATTTTACTTATTTTTAATTTTTTAAAGCTTTTCTTTTAGGCTTCAGAACACATCGTTAGCTCAGAATAAATCCTTTTATCCTGACTGGTTGTTTTGAGCTCCTAAAAGTAAAATTTTTCATCATCATACTTTTCTGTATTGAGTAATTAAAGGTTATGGATAAATAAGATAAAGACACTGGTCTTTATTTAATTTAAAAGTTTATGAACAAGAAAAGAAAACTTTAAATAATATTTTTATGAGTATGTATTGAACTTCAACATAGGGCACAGTGGACCGCTCACTGCTGAAGTACAGTAGTCCGCAGTGAATACTGCTCCTGTAATGAAGAATTTTCAAAATATTTAATAATTGCTTATTCTCTATAAAGAAATATTGTTTTAAAATAGTTATTTAACTATAAAATAAAGTAAACAAAGGAAAATGACAATTTATTATTTAACCCTACAATGCATAGAGTAGCCATTTGGCACACTTTAAATTTCATGTTATTTGTTGTTCTGATTATAATGTAGCCATCTGACACTTTAGTTTCCTCCTAAATTATGGATAACAGTCCATGTGTGATTTTAAAAATAAGTTTTCTTGTTCAATATAGCAGTTATTTTTTTAGGGGGGGGGGGGAGGAGAAGGAAAGAAATGAAAATCATGCATTGTAGTTAACATAGTAAGAAATATTTTGTTTTGTATTTACTACCTTTGAAAAATATAACTGTAGCCTAATAAGTAATAGATGACCTCATTGGATTGGTTATTTATAGCTTCAGAGCACATGGTTAGCTCATAATGAATTATTTTATCCTGACTATTTTGAGCTTCTAATAAATTTTTCATTATCATATTTGTCTTAATGTTTGCTGATTTTTTTTTGTATTTAATTAATAACTTATTTACAATCACTCCTGTATCTTATATTGTTATTTTCAAAATATAAACAAATTTTTTGATAATTCTTTAGTTTTATGTTTTTTGTTTCAAAATACTTCTTGAAAATTTATATTATTATATTATTTTGGAGGTAAAGGGGAAATAAAAAAGAATTAGGTTAATTATAAATAGATTTATATTGTATTTTAGGCAATAACTAATAGTGGACCACTGTGCCCCAGTGGGTGGACCAGTGTACCCTGCTTTCGGGACACACTGGTCCACTTTACAGGTGTATATAATTTTTTTTTAAATATATTGGAACTATGTTCTGCAAAAATTATGAAGCATTTAGAAAGGTTTAAACAATATTCAAAAATATTTTCACATAGATTGATCTCTCCGTTAAAGAGAAAAAAAAATGTTAACTGCAAAAGTGGTCCACTGTACTGTAAAATATAATAAATTTTTTGATAATTCTTTAGTTTTTTGTTTCAAAATGCTACTTGCAAATTTGTATTATTATATTATTTTGGAGGTAAAGGGGAAATAAAAAAGAATTAGGTTAATTATAAATAGATTTATATTGTATTTTAGACAATAACTAATAGTGGACCACTGTGTACCAATGGGTGGACCAGTGTACCCCGCTTCCGGAGCACACTGGTCCACTTTACGGGTGTATATAATTTTTTTTTTTTTTTTAAATATATTGGAACTATGTTCTGCAAAAATTATGAAGCATTTAGAAAGATTTAAAGAATATTCAAAAATATTTTCTGGTAGATCGGTCTCTCCGTTAAAGAGAAAAAAAATGTTAACTGCAAAAGTGGTCCACTGTATTCCCGGTCACCCCTATATTTAATTATACAGTAGGTACCTGGTAGACCGAGCCTCGCTCGATAGTTTTTTCAACATTTTTTTTTTTTTTAATTTTTTTTTTTACTCACAGAAATTTGCAATAAATTTTTAACCCACTTCCTGATAGGCAGGGACCCGGAGCTGGAGCCCGGAGCCGGAGCGCTCCGGAGCTGTGTTTTCTCTGGAGCTGGAGCTCTAAATTTTCCCCAGCTCCAGGGCTCCTTTAGTTTTTAATATGCGTTTAAATCCTTTTTTTTTTTTTTTTTTTTTTCTTTTTCAGTCTTTTAAGTTTTTAGGCTCAAAATATTTTGTACATCATTATTCAGTATTTTAATTATATCATTTTTTAGGTTTTTATTATTATTATTAGAGAAGGAAACCTTCTCAAAACATGGTAACACTACTTTACTTCTACTTTCTACTTGAACTAAGTGACAACACTATTCGAAAACAAATATGGCCGCCTGTTGTTTACATGTGTAGTTGTACAATTTTGGCTGTTTGAAAAGTGTAGAAGAAATTTAAGATTTTTGTGTTTAAAATTCCACCAAACTTTCTATTTTAAAAGCAAAAGCTAAAAGATGTCATACTTTCTGAACAAGCATTTGAAGTTTGATGAGAAGAAAAATGCATTTTGTCAGATCTTTAATGAGGTAGAAAGTATTTGTGAGCAAAAAATTAAACGTGTAAATTAAAATCTGCAACTCAAAAGCGCGAAGTCGGAGCCGAGTTGGAGCCGGAGCTGGAGCCACAGTATTTTCTCTAGGAGCGGAGCTGGAGCTGGAGCATCAAAAATTGTTCGGCTCCGGGTCACTGCTGATAGGCTAGAATTATATAAATTATGTACAAAAGTGTTTTGCCGATGACTGTACAACATTTTAATATTTTTACAACTTAATTATAAATTAATACATTAACTTTGTCCTTTTTTAATTAGGCGGTCACAGGTGATAAATCGTCAAGTATCTCTGTAACTCGTGCAATGATATGGGAGTTGAAAAAACAATGGATTTAATTTTGTGACAATAAATGCTCGATGAAATAGACCAAAGCACTGTGAAACGGCAGCAATCAATATTTTAAAGAGTTAAAAGTAAAAAATAAATCATAAATTAAAAATAGTTTAACATACAGAATAGCTTTTATCAATTAATAATTAAATGTCAATAAATTTACGATTACATGATGAAAAATAAGTTTAAAAGACTAAAAAGATAATTTAAAAAATGTTTAATTTTTTCTTTCTGATTCTCTTTTATTGTTAAATAAACAAAGCAGAAAGTATATCTTTCTAATAAATTCATTGTCTTGAGCTTCCTAGCAAACATATAAAAATGTAGTGAATTTTCATAATCGAGGTCTTTGTCCAGGCCAAATTAATGTATTGTAATAGATATTTTACGGAAAAAATATGAATTGTAGTTTTAAAAAAAAGTCTGCAGTATTTTCAAGATGACCACTGGTTGCTTATAAAAGAGTATTTTAAAAAACTATTTTTGATACTTCTGCATTATCCTGTCGACCATTTTCCATAAAATAAACTATCGCCAAAGTAATTGTCAGACTATAACGCCAAATAAACAAATGGATGGATGTTGGCATTGGAATATAAAAAAGGAAAAACCGCATTCACTCAAGTATCAACTATCAATATTTTTATAAAATAAATTTTAAAATGTATTAAGGAAAACTGAACAAAATAATATCGGATATTTATTTATTCACATTATTTTTCAGAATTATCCCTCTCGATGGGTGAATATTTGTGACTTCAGTAGAAATTGATCTATTCCATGTAACTAGGCATTGCAACATTTTTTTTTATGCTTTTTTGCTTTTTAAATTATGTCGTGGTCATTTAAAAACACAATTGTTAGTTAAAGGGGATACTATAGTGCTCAAGCAAAAACACCCGCTGGCTATAGGTCAAAATTGGGAAATTTCATTAGCGGCCACTGGCCGGTAGGACTAATATTTTTTAAGTGGCCACTTTCTTTAAACTAGCGGCCACTTTTTTATTTCAAAATGCTAAACAGTAAAATTTCTATAAATATTAATCTACAACTGAGTAGCTCAAATAAATATGTTAATATAAATATATTGGAACCAAAAAAAGTAGAACACTTGATGAAATGCAAGAAAATTTTATTATCTCCTTGTAAAAAAGTGGCCGGAAGGTGGCCGCTGATAGACAATTTTTCACTAGCCACTTCTTTTCATTTACTGGCCCTGTGGCCAGTGGCTAGTGCTAATTTTGACCTTTACTGCTGGCTTACTGGTCCAATGAGTCATATTTTTTAAATATCTCGTTTGCATTTCATTATTTATGAATGTGTTTTTTTTTTTTTCTTTATTACTTTTTTTGGTACTTTTTGGTTAGTCGGATGGCTAATCGAAAAGTACCCCCCTTTTTTTGCACTGGATAGCTAAGGACGATCTGGACAAAGACCTTTTTGTGCTTTTTCGATTTTGTTTCCAGATTTTTTTTTTTTTTTTTTTTATAAAGATGCTTGTACTTTCGTAATTGGTTTTGAAAGTAAAACTGTCCCCCCCCCCCCCCCCCCCCCCAAAAAAAAAAAGAAAAAAAAAGAACCTGCAATCAAAATAAAAAATAAATTAAAAATCAGCAATTGCAGAGATAAAAAAAAAAAAATAATAAAAATATTGAAATGCATACGATATATTTTTAAAAATATCTCCCATAGGAGTAACATTAGCGAACGGATATTTTCGCGTGAGCGAAGTAACAAAATAACAAATAAATCAGTAAAATATCATTAACCCTCCAAGTGTCTTGAGAACTTTCCTGCATTTTCGCAAAAATGCTTATAAAAATAATCTTAATGTAAATTTTCTTTCCCTGTTTGTTTCTAAAATACACTTCATACCCCTTTATTTGATATTACATTTTAAAATACAATTCTGTTTAAAATATTTTTTTCTATAACAGATTTAAGTTGTTTTTGGAAAATGGAAAAATACGCCTAAACCGCTTAAAGAGTTAAAAATACAGATAAGTGTGGAACTAAAAATCAGTTACATAACAAAAACGTGTAACGCATCTAATGTCAAGTGAATGTTATGTCATGATCATGCAATTGTGGCGTGAAATCGACGATGATATTGTAAATTTGGCGATAGTTTTTTATGGAAAGTTGTCAACGGGATTGTATAAAAGTACCCTATTTTTACTTATATTCCACAATAAACATAGAAAAGTGAGTTACTATACGGAAAAAATCAATAAGTTATGAAGGATATATTCACATCTATGGCTTTGTATAGTCTTAACATGGTCGGAAATGAAAAGCCAGTAAAAATGATGCTATAGCGGTGCAAAAGTGCTGACACATGTAAGTTTCAAATATAAAAATGCTTGTTTTCTTTTAATTATAATGTCATTTAAACGCAATACACTTTAAATAACATAAAATATTCCAGGAGGGAAAGGGGGGTGGGGGGAGCCAGCGGCGTAGCTACATTTTTTGGTGCTTGGGGCAAAAAGAAATTTTGTGCCCCAAAACATAATTTAAAAGCATTTTATTAATTTAATCGAAGATTATTAGTGTGTTCTGTGGCAAGAGTCTTGTGATATGAGTTAAGAGTTCGCTCACAAGGGTTTCTCCTCCTTATTTACATTTAACAGTATGTTTTCCAAAATATAGATATCTTTTACAACAATTATCAGACATTAACTCCTTCCGGACAGGAGGCTTTTACACAAATTTTATCAGGTTGGCACAACTTTTTAAAAAAAAAGTTACTTTTACTTAAATAATCATGAAAATGCTCTAATTAAATGAAGAAAGCAAATATTACTTTGCTTTTTTACTGGTGCCAAAAACAAGTTTTGTATGCTTTTTTTGAAGGTGCATACCCATGGTTCCGAATGGGTTAACAGCACATTCTTTTCTCAGATTCTATTTACCAGATTTCAATGGGAAATGAATCATTCAACTTAGCTTACGATTTTCTTCAGTTTTTAGCTCCACCTCCAGTGAAGAGGGCGCTTTCTTATCTCAGGTTCTGTGGACTCAATTTCAACTGGGTTTTGTTCGTTCCACTTGGTTTTTGATTGCCTTACAATTTTTAGCCCCCAAGCCACGCACCGCCAAGGAGCATTTTTATCTCTGGTTTCATGGGACTGATTTCTGCGGAATTTTTTTCTTTCAACTCATCTTACGTTTATTTTCAGATTTTCCAGCATATGCGCAGCACGCCTGTTGTATGGCGAAGTAGACAGCGGGGACCCGGGCTGGAGACTCATTTTGAAATAAATGAATTTTAATGGACACCAGATATCCTGTCAGTTTTTAGGGGTTAGAGATGCGTGCGTAGCACTCCTGGTCTATGCTGCCGAAGACAGTGGGGACCCATCCCAGAGGTTCATTTTCAGAGACTCGTATATATATATATATAATATTTAAATTTTAATATGAATAGAAGTTTTAATGATTCGCGGTTAGTTTTTCAAAATCAGTGTTATCTGGCCCGGTAATATACAAATGAAAAATGTGGTGAATAAAACAATAATGAATGATGAATGAAATAACAAATGAAAAATGTTCTTTTGATACCAGAAATGTCACTTGAAGTTGCAAACAGGAAACAGGGCTTTTCATTTATAAACTGGTGGCTAGGCAGTTAGAAACTACCATCAGCAATTGACATTTATGGATCTCTCCATTCCCCCCAACTTCACCGAATTTCTTCAAAACATTCGCACACACACAAAAAAGAAGAAAAGGTCAACAATTCTTATTTATTGTCAAAATATATGAAATAATTTTGGTTTAAACCTCTCTCAATTTGGTGCCCCTTGACCTCGCTGCCCTCCTTGCTACACCCTTAGCTATACCACTGGGGGAAAGGGGGCTAGAACTGAGATTTTGAATTCCAAGGCTTTCATTGGAGTACGTAAAAACAGATTTTAATAGAAATGAAAAACCTTTCTATATAGCAAGAAATTTGGATTGTTATTTATAAAAATAAATGTTTTTATACAAATGCGATAATCATGCATATCCTAAGTGATATTCTCAATGTTTTATAAAGATTTAAATGATTATTCTTCAACAATCGTTGTTCAAGTCAATTGTTTGCGATAAAAATGAACTTTTTCGAAAGCAATGAGGTAAATTTGGCAGAAAAATTGTCTTGCTTTTACAATTTCTGCTAATTTTGCACCAAGGTATATCGCCATTGCACTAAACTACAAGTATAGCGATGCTTGCAATAATATGTTAGTGGTTTTCACCACAAAAGTATCAACACAGTTATTTATCAAGGCATATTTACAAAATGTTTCTGAAAATACTTAAGTTCACGAAATCAACCATTGGTAAAATCAATTAATTTTATTTTTTCTAGCCAGTTAAAAGAAATTTTACCGTATTTTTTACTTACATATAGGCTGTTATTTAGTGCTCGATTTAGTATAGAAGGTAAGCTGTAAGTGCCTCATTCTAGAGAATTTTTATTGTGTTTATGATAAATGACCACTAGATGGCATTAGACCATTTAGGCAAGAATTTCGATAATAAAAGATTGAATATAAAAAAAAATTCTTAAACCTATCCAAAAAAAAACCTGTTAAAGACTTGGTTAGACATTTTTCTCATAATCAAATAAATCATATTTCATAAAAATCGTCGGATTTTTTTTCGATTGATACCACTTTTTTTGAGTAATGACCTCTTTGAGCTTTCTCGAATTAGTGACCTAGCTAGATCGATTTCTTGTGCTCGAATTGGTATTGGCATCAATTTTTATGAAAATTGTTAGAGCCGTTTTCAATATATAGCAGCATCTTCAGTGCTAAGTTTGTTTTGAAAGGTCAAAATCAACTTTCTCAAATTCGAAACCTAGCTAGATGGATTTGTCGTGCTCGAATTAGTATAGGCAACACATTTCATGTAAATCGTTTGAGTATTTTTCCATTTATAAGAAAAAGCATTTTGGCACAGATGTCATATACGTCCCATATTGGCGAGATTTTTTTTCTGCCACCAATGTCATATACGCACCTGGTATTTAACTGGTGCCAAAGTGTCGATATTTTACTTGATATGGTAACCCAGATGATAGAGGATATGGTAACGAGGTGTTCGCCAAATTGCTGTTGGAAAAAAATCGTGCCAATATGGGACGTATTTGACATCCGTGCCAGCATTTTCAGCACTGAGTTTGTTTTACCCTGTAAAAACAAATTTTCTCGTATTCGGGACCTAGCTAGATCTTTTTCTCGTGCTTGATTTAGTACAGGAGGCAAGTCTCATGAAAATCTTCCCAGTCGTTTATGATATCATTCATAATCGGGAAAATCGCTTTCTCGTTTAATATTGGGTGAGTGCAAAAGTTCATGCGGAGTTTGAGAGTAGAAGTTGCACAGTGATTAGGCAAACAAGGTCTATTCAATCAATGATATATGCTCCATCGAATCTGTTTCCAACATTCTGGCAGCATACGGATGCCCCGATCATAAAAACCATGCGGTTTAGATACGAAGAACGAAGACACGACCTTTTTTAAGGCATCCAAGGAGTCAGGTTTTTTTCCATTTAAATGATTTTGCAATGACCGGAACAAGTGATAATCAGATGGTGTGATATCAGGAGAATACGGTGGATGAGTTAGGACATCCCATTTCAGGCTGTTCAGTTTGCGCAGCGTCTGTCTCGAAACGTGTGGTCTAGCATTGTCATAATGAAAGACCACGCCCTTGTGATTTGACAAAACCGGGTGTTTCTGTTTGATTTCGCGATTCAGATTGGTTAATTGGTGACAGCACTTGTCCGAATCAATCGTTTCGCAAGTGGGGAGACACTCAAAATAAATTATGCCCTTGCAATCCCACCAAACACAGAGCATCACCTTCATCGGGTGCAAACTGGCCTTTGCCATTGCGTCACCGTGCTCACCTGCCTGTTTCCATGTGCGTTTGCGCTGAAAACTGTTGTAAAGGACCTATTTCTCATCGCCCGTCACTAATCAATCCAAAAGCGGCTGGTTTTTGAGCCACCTGAGTAAAGAAACGGCAGCAGAAATTTGCTAGATTGTGTTCCTTTCGGTCAGCAAATGGGGCACCCATATATCGAGCTTCAAATCGAATCCCATGTTTTTTAAATGGCGAAAAGCAGTTGATCGTCTAGGTGAAAACTGGGAAATTGAGTTAGTAGCCAGTGGCCGGTAGACTCAGTTTCATTAGTGGCTACTTTTTAAAGTTAGTGGCCACTACAATGTTTCAAACTTTCTTGACATCTAGATAAACTATAATTGTTGTATATATACGCATTTTTCTATAAATCAGAGTTTTATACCAGCCAACTATTCGTGATAAGAATAGGGAAGCAGTCGAAATTCAAGAAAATTACACTTTAAAACCACAAAATCTATTGGTTTTTTTTAGAATATATTTTTAGATTATTTGTATATGTTCATAAACACTATTATCAATCAAATTACTATTACTTTCTTTATATAAAAAATAACTAAATCAAAATCCCAACAGTTAGGTGTATACAATAAAAAAATAATCAAATAAAACACAATAAAATGTTATTTGTATTTTATTTAATAAGTAAAGGTGTTATTAACATACTACACACATTACATACAGCTGAAATCTAAGCTGGTGAGTGTATTTCACAGAATTAAACAATATCTCTTGAAGAAAAATAATCTTGCCGGTGAGCATCTGGCAGGAGTCGAAATATTGAAAATACTGCAATGTTCTTAAAACACGCTTGCATCCGGTGAAAAAAAAAAATAAATTATTTGAAATGCACGTGGAATCAAAGCTGATGAATATATTTTGCAGAATAAAACTGTATTTCTTCAAAAAAATATACCAACTGAAGGGCAATGGCAAAAAGTCGAAATATTGAAAATACAGCTAAATCATTGTAATCTGCTTGCATCCGGTAGAAAAAAGAATTAACCAGTTTGCTAATTAGATGTAATCGAAGTAGAGACACATATTTCTATGAAAAAAGCTAGATTTCACTTGGCAATCGATAACAGGTTTTTTATCGCCACTTGGCGAGTGGCGACCGCCAATTTTCACCTATAGTTGATCGGTCAACGTGAAGTGCTGTAGCAACTTCCTCTGTTGAAATTCGCCCAGTATTCTGAACTAAAATATGCACAACATCGTCATCAATGTGTGAAGGTCGACCTGAGCGTGGCTCGTCTTCAAGGTTAAACTCTCCGCGGCGAAATTTCGCAAACGATTTTTCCACAGTTCGTTTAGCTGGTGCTTGATCTTGATAAATCTCTTGAATGTTTTTTATGGCTGCTGCAACGTTTATTCTCTTCCGAAACTCGTAAAGTATAACATGCCGTAAATGCACCTTATCGACACTCATTTTTAAAGTAAACTTTCTCGGAGCAGTTTGTATCTACACAAATTATTTTGTTTGAAATGAAAGCTGCACACATTACCTTTCCAACGAACTGTCTTATGTAGATGCAGTATTAATGGCAACACTTTACGCCGCTTCTAACACCTTCTATTGCACCTCCGCATGAACTTTTGCACTCACCCAATATATATGATTATTAATTATTTATTTAACCTTCACTTTTAATAATTGCATCCTTTTAAAAAATATCTTTTTTACTATTTTAGTTTATTACTTAATTATTTTTATATTTTACTATATTTGTAAGTATTCATTATAATTTTGATTGCATTATTATATTACATTGAAATTACTATTTAAAAATGTAAACAAAGCAATGACCAGAAATCTTCAAAATTCTAAAATCTGCACAACCTCTGATTCCAAGCTGTATGGATTTGAGGGAGTCTATTGTACTGATATTAGTCATTAATATGGCAATATAAAAATGCAAGCAACTGGATAATTTAAAATAATTAAATAGCACAAAGAAATTTCTATTCAAAATGTCCCAAAATATATATATTTTTTTAATAACCTATATTTTATGTTGTTTTGTCATCTGTTGTAAATTACGGGAAACAGTAACCATAGGATTTTTTTTTTTCTAAATCATGATTTTTTATTTATAAATACCAAATAAATAACTATTTATAAAGATGATGGATATAACATAAAAATATTGCAAATGAAACTAATTTTCTAAAAAAAGAAGGAAAAAGGTTACAATGAAAAATTTAAAAAAGATTTGCAATTAATTTAAAAAAAAAACTTTATTATTACATTAACATACATTTACAATAGTAATAGTTAGGGCTAATGTTATGAAAAATTAAATATGTATAATACCTAAAAATATCAAGTTATGTCATAAATTCAATATTTTATGAACAATAATAATAAAATCCGATTTTGTGTTTTGTCACCCTCTGTCTTAACTTTGGAGAAAGAAAAATAACAAAATAATATATAGTAATTAGCATTAATTCCGAATTCATATTACTTAAAAGAAAAATTAATTTTTTTAATAATCATTGCTGGGCAATATATAATGCGATATGTTATTTTTGTGGCACCATTGGTTTGAAAAAAACCTTTCATTTCATTTTATGAAAACTAAGCTGATTTAATTTTTAATTAACTGCAATTTTTAATCAAAGACATCCTTTAATGGGATGTAAATGTACTACTACATAAGCCTCTTCAAAAACCTTTTGAATGGTTACTTCGTTCATCATTCTGCGTTTTGCAAATGTAGAGAAAAAAGGATGTTGACAATAAATAAAATATGTATATATATTCAGTGGAACTGTGCGAGCATTTCGCTCTGCAGTCTAGTATTTTTTAGCAATATCTAATATTTTTTTAATGCAGGTTTAAACATTTAAAGAAAAATTAAGGATAAAAATATCTGCAAACCTTATTAGTCAAGACAGACTATCATCTCATTTATTCCATCAAAGTTACAGTAAAAACTGGTCAAAGATAGCAATAAGTACATGTGAGGGAGAAAAAAATTGGCACTTGTATTTAAACTGCATTAGAATATAACTTCATCCGCTTAAGGAAAAGCATGGGACAAAGAAAAATAAATTGAATACAAAATGGCTGCATGTATTTTTAATGAATAATAAATAATTTCTTGTTGAAATTTTTAGGTTTTTTTTTGTGCATATTAATATAGACACTTTTTTTTTAGGTATTATTTTCAGCATCCATATTCTCGCCTTTTTGTGTCATATTTCGTGATCTTCTGCAATTTCTTAGTATTTGCTGAGGATCCTGTTTCTCACAGTCATACAGAAAGTGAAATTCCTGTTGTTGGAAATGTTTTTTCCTTTGTTGCCACTAAATACCCTCCTCAGTGGAGTTGGTGCGTATTAAAAGTCTTGCTCTGGGTTGTGGCTATTATTAGTGGCTCCTTTTTCGGGAAATATCTCATTCACCACATTGTACTAAGTAAGTTGCTTGAAACAAATATTTTTTTTCTTTTTAATATAGTTAGTTTTTTTATATTTCAGTTACAGTACCGTAATTTCGGGTAGATAAGTCGCAGCTTATACGTGTTTAAAAGTTAAATTTTACCTTTTGCGGCTTATCTGCCGGTGCGGCGTATACGAAGGAATAAAGATTTTTTTCAGAAAAAAAAATAAATCAGATCATGTAATATTATAGAGTGAAAATCTGAAAAACAATATTAAAAATGCTTCACGGATTAAAAATAACAATCATTAAAAAAATATCGGGAAGTTATTTTTTATTTCATTAAAAAGGAAAAAAATCTATGCATGGTTTCTTTCTGCATAACGAAACGTATTACTCAAAGATAATGATCTCATTCTGATCCGCAGAGTTGAATAAACAAACTGCAGATGGCGCTCTTCCTTTTTATAAACTAGGGGTTTTGGGGAGTGCTGTAATTTTCTAATAACTTATTATATTTTAATAAAATTTTGTTACACAGCTTAATTTACTGTTATTGCAACTTGCTGAAAATTTGAGCAAAATCGGACAATTAATATAGTTTTTTTTTTTTTTTTTTTTTTTTTTTTTTGTAATAGCTAAGAAAAAACCGGTTTTGCTTTTCGTTTTTTTTTTTCTTTTAAATTATTTTTTCTGTTTGCTTGCAGCTCAATAATTTCTTTTTGCTGCACTTACGCAAAGTGAAGTTGTTGACACATTTAAGGATTCCTTTTTATGCTCAGTTTTGCATAATCGCGGCATTTTAATGGAAAAGAAAGTAGACTCTCTTGTTTTCTTTAAGTGTGCGCATTTGCGAATTTTTTTTTTTTTTTTTTTTTTCAATAATGAACGTATGTATTTAATTTTTATTTATTTTAAAACTTTCTTAGAACATTTTATTTTAAATATTTACTTACGGAATATATCAAATCGAGTATCAATTAGTTTCTGTTAATAGACATTAATGTTTACAGTTAGTAGGTATGATATTTTCAAAAAAATTCTCTTGTCTCTTCCAACTTTTGCCAATAGTTCATGTTGTCAAAATGATTATTTATCATTAGTTATTTTCAGAATTTTACATTGTGTTATTTAATTGATGGATTCGAATAAAAAATAGTGTTATTTGTAATTCTAGTGTTATGTTTTATATTAAGAATTCCATCAAATATATTTCTACTTGCCGATCCAAAGCTGAAATGTGCGATGCAATTGCATAAATTCACAAACCAAAAGTTATTTATTTATTTATTTTCATTATTTGAATTAAATTTAATTAAACATTATTTGAATTAAAATGGTTTTAAAAAATGCGCGAAAATCTTCAATTTGGTGTCTGTAGTAGTACGTACACCACTTTCAATAAGTGCGGCATATACGATGAAATTTCAAATTTTTTTTACCATTTTCAGACGTAGTAGCGCATACGCCAGGGCGGCTTATCTACCCGAAATTACGGTATAATTTATGGTATTTTAAAAAAATATATAAGTTATATTTGGAAAGATTTTCTATATTTTCTAACAAGTAAAACAAAAACAAAACTACTACACAACCAAAATTTACCGAGTTGTAATGCTTTGAATTTTATTAATTTGCAATGTCTCTGGCTCTAAAAACACAAAAAACATGTGTTTTTATATTGGAAAATGCTAAAATTTCATACAATTTAAAATATCAACCCAATGAGTTTGCATTGTATAAATAGTTTATGCCAGTAATGTATACTTGTTACAACATGAAATGTTTTTTCAAAGTATGAATTTTATGACCCAGGGACTACATTAAAATTAAGTTTCATCATTTTTATAAAAATAACTTTTTTGGCATAAATAGATTTTAATAAGATATCACATTGGAACAGTAAGTATTTGAATGATTTTTCGTTTTCCAAAATATCAATAATTGCTTAGAGTTAAAGGTAATGTGGCTGGGAATTATTATTAAACGTATTTTCATTATTTTATTTTTAATGGAGGGTGAGGGGGGCTGCCTTTATTTGTATATTACAATAAAAACAAAAAAAATGTGTCATTAGACTGTAAATATTGTCTTCTTTCACAATATGAATACTGTTTTGAAATAAGGACTATCTTAGCTGCGGAGCCGTTAGGAAAAATAGATGATTCCGACTCCAACTATTTCGCTCAAAAATGGGCTGACTCCGACAATGCAGACCTGCTTGTAAAATGGACGACTCCGACTCTTTCACTCAAACATGGGCCTGACTCTGACCCCAGGACTCCGACCCCGCAGCCCTGGTTTATATACTTTTTCTTAAATCTTGGAGTGATAACAGAAAATGTGTTAAGGGTTTATCCCTAAATTTTCAAATATAGGGTGTCCATAAAAGAATGTCCCAGTTTCAGTGGCCTATTCAGACCTACCAACTGCTACGAAAAAATCGTAGTTGCTACGATTTGGACCTATAAACTACGATGCTACGAAAATCGGTCTTAAACTACGATTTTTTGCAAAAAATACAAACGCATTCTTTGTTTCTAGTTGCGATTTTTATCCCGAACAGCATATTTTTCAAGAGTGATTCTGTTCCAAGATTTCCAAAATTTCAAAGCATTCATTTCCGAAAGTTAAAAAAAATTGGCCATTAGTCCAAAAATTTGGTCATTAAAAAAGTTCAGGAAAGGGGGGGGGGGGGTGTTCTTTGAGGGGCAAGGTTTGAAATAGTGTGCAAAATCGCAAGATTTGCGATAAACTATCGCAAATGTCGACAAATGACTGTGTAAAAAAAATCAATTTCATCAGTTGGCAGCAGAAGAAAATAAATTTCGTCAAAGGATTTTGGTAAAAACGTGAATTTTGTCAAAATATCACAGAAAGAAGACATTAATTTCGTCAATAGATCAGTAAGAAAATGCGAATTTCATCGAAAGATCAGTAAGAAAACGCAAATTTCATCGAAAGATCGCAGAAAGAACACTAATTTCGTCAAAGGATCGTGGTAAAAAACGCAAATTTCATCAAATTTCATGGTAAAAAGTGCAGATTTCAACAAAGAATCGTGATAGAAAAATGGGAATTACGATTGTGGGAAAAAAATTGTAAATATCCTGAAATGATCGCAGGAAAAAAATCGCGAATTTCGTCAAAATTTACTGCACTGCGCTAAAAAATTGGAACCTGGCTCCTTTTACGAATGTAAAATAAACGCTGTGAAACGAAAAGAAACTCTAAAAATCATATAATAATTTTCAGAGGAAAAAAATTATTATATTGAGTTGAAACTGAAACCTTATTCCTTTTACAAATGTCAAAAGATGGCTTTGTAACACGAAAAACCAACCAACCAACCTTCAGATTAATTCAAATTTTGTGTGCTACGATTTCTCATTTTCAAAGATTGGCAGGTCTGTATATTATAAGTTTAATTTAGACTATTTACAAATCATACATCAAATTGAAGGTAAACAAACCTAGTTTTTCTTAGAAATGTTCAATATGTGCACTTTTAGTTATACAGCATGCCACACATCCAACCTAAAGTCCAATTCTTCCCATACTTGACTTCAGTTAACAAGTCTGGAGTAATGGAAGCAATAGCCTCTTCAATTCTGTGTCTCAACTATGGCAAATCATTAGGTAGTGACAGAATGTAGACATGATCTTTTATAATGACTCAAAGAAAAAAATCGCATGACTCTTAACATCTTTTAAATCTTCAGCTCAGTAATAACACTTTATGCTCAGAAGTCGCCATTTTGTGTATGTGGCATTGCAAGCAAGTAAATAACAAAGCAGTACTCGTGCTTATCTAAACTCTACTCGCTCTAAAACTACTCGTGCTTATCACATGTGCTTATCTAAACTGCTTGAGTTACTCTTTATTTGTGATCTTGAACCAACACTCTACCATGCTTACAATTGATACTGTTAAAATTTATAACTGGGACATTGACATTCTTTTATGGTCTGTCTTTTTATCTCTTTTTTTCCAACAGTTTTTGATTGTGGTAGAAGATGCATTTTACCAGGCAGTCGATATCATATCAATTAATTACTTGTCTTAGATTTATCTTTGTAGATCCAGAAACTTCATTTTGCAAGTCTGCAAGAACTTTTTCTACTAGTTGGCACCGGAAATTCATTTTGACATTTTTTATTATACCTTGATCATTGTAAAATGATCGACCTTGATCAGGTTGTAAAATGGAAGTGCAGTTAGGAGGCAAAAATTCTACTTTTACATTAGATAAATTTACTTTAAGCAAATGTGCAGCATAATTATCTACAAGCAAAATAATTTTTCTTTTCATTTTGTTCATTTGATAATTCAAACTCCTAAGCCACTTACAAATAATCACATGGAAGATTTTTCGCATTTTTAAAGCAGCGTGGTTTTGCAGATTTCCCAATGACTAACAAGGAGAGGGTCCAAGGTTGGTGTCAACAAATGCAATGAACATTTGTGTATTGATAGAGTATAGTTAGTGTACAAATATATGACCGCCATAAAGCACAACCCCTAGAGGGTCTTGAGAAAATAACTCGCAAAGTTTAAGATACAGTTTATAATCGGATATATAAATTTCCTGCTTTGGCAAGCGGTTCAGTAGCATGGTCGGCAGCAAATGGGATTTGAGATTTTTCTATCTGAGTTCAAATCCAGCTCGGCCTTGTTTTTCAGAACGAAAATTTTTATTAATAATTTTCGAACAGCAATTGAAAAAATATGCATAATAATTGAAATTTATGAAAAATATGAGTTAAATGTATGCTTTGTAGCATATAAGTGCTTTTTTAACTATGAAATTTTGCATGTTTAAATATATAATAAAAAGTAAAAAAAAAAAAAAGAAAAAAAAATGCATATTTATATGTCTATAAACCAGAATTTTTTGTTATTTAAAATTATTTATAGTTATTTCAGTGAATAATCTACTATTTTTCACGGAGAAATAAAACACGTGATAAAAATGCATGAATAATTATATTACAGTCGTCTCTGTTTAACGCCGCTCTACTTAATGACAATATATGTTTAAGGACGATATTTTGCAGTCCCGGCTCCTTTAAGTAAAACAATCTCTATTTAAAGATGAAATTGTTTCTATTTAACGATGATTTTCGCATATTTTTTTTTTCCTTAACACTTTATACATGTTAAACGAAGGAACTTACTCTGATAGAAAAACAAGTTTTCTTGCAATTTAGATGAGCACAGATAAAAGAGAAGGGTGTAATGGACATTACCCATGTGACAAAGACGTTTTAACAACCGACTTCAGAAATTTATATCAAATTTATGAAGACATCACTGTTATGATGTGATACGGAACTCTTTAAAAACTAAACTTGACTATGATTATGATGAATTTTAAGCTTGTAATAATTAAAAGACGGTTGAGGAAAAGTTTATATTGAGTAAGAGTTCACATTAAGTTGACAACGTGATCGTACAAGTGACGGTTCGTGATTCACCATCATTTTAAAGAATAAATCAAAACTACTACCTGTAGACTTGATATGGAGATATTGGAGACAGGAAAAACAAATAATTAAGCTGGAACATCGTTTTATTTCAGGATGTGCAGATCTTCGGAAGGAGAGTGCATGGCTTGAAAACTGTAGGAACTTCTGATAAAATTGTGGACGCGATATTTAGTAAAAAGAACATGTCTTAATGAAAGGGATGCTGATCTGGTGTATGATTAAACGTTATTTAGGAAAAGGTGGAACATGAGTGCCTTCCATAGCACACAATAAATCTTGGCACTGAGACCACACGTGGTCCGTGCAACATAACGAGTCCGTGAACTGTGCAAAAGCACAACTATACCCTACGAAGCGAACCCACAGACTGACTTTTTCCCGAGCGAGCGTTTTCAAAATCGCCGCGGAAAAAGTACGCCAAACAAGGCCAAAACGATACTGCGCCGAAAATGGAACTTACGGCAAACCTGCTTTCGCCAAGCAGTGACCACGGGAGAAAAGAGCGCGCACGAACGATGCGAAAAGCTGTTCTTTCAGAAGAAGATCGCACTCTCGGAGAGTTGGCATTTCGCCAGAAACGATGCAACCGAAAAACGGAGGTTGCGTAATGACTAAACTCCTGAAATTAAAATGATAAAAAGTTGATAGATTGATCAAAACATAAGATACTGAATTTTTAAAGAGGGAAACATAAGATGGATTAAAAATGATACATTAAAATTAAAGATTAAATAATTAAGACTAAGAATTAAAGATATTAAATTAGAGATATTGAATTGGGAAGAATAAGAGACAATATATCAACATGATATGCTACTCCGCCAACAATAGGAGAAAAACTTGAAAGAACTATAAAAGAACAAAATAAAAACTTATGACACACCGATAAACCAGGAATTCTAAAATAAAATTACGAAAATTAACAAAAATGACTGAACAATTGAAAACAGATGTGAATTAAGAACACTCACTATAATTATATAACACCATATGTCGATTGAAAACAGAATAAGGAAATTTAAAAAATGAATGAGAAAATCAAAGATTAAACGAGAATACAAAACATTGATCAAGAATACCAAATATGTATGAAAAAACACTAAAATTGATCTAAGATTCTCATATTAAAAAAATACTAAAGGCTGAGAAAAAAAACATGAATGAAAAGAGTACTTAAAACTAGGGATTGACTGAATACCGAATAGTTGATTCGGTATTCGGTGATTCGGCATGTAAACCGAATATTCGGCTTCGGCCGAATACTTTTAAGTATTCGGTCGAATAATTGCAGATAAATATTTTCTTAGAAACAGGAGAATTCTCTTTTATTTAGAAGTAGAATAGGCTAAACAATGTGTTTCAATATTATGTGCATGAGTTCAGAGATCAGCTGCACTACAAAAAACAAGTCAAAGGCCATTTTTAATAAAAACTTTTTCCTTCCTAAAATAGTCTACATAGGGGTAAAATGAAAACAACTGTCTACGATAGAGAAAAAAAAAATGTAAGGAAGATGCGCATCTTACCCTTATCATTTAATTTTAATTATTTCTACATTAGTTTTCTTAATTTAAATTTATTTAATGTGTATTTTCTTTAACATACATTTCAAATAAGTATGTCAGAGTTCATCTCTGTATATCTAAGATGTATGTTAAAGAAAATACACACATCAAATAAGTATACCCCTATGCCTATCCTATAGCTTTTATAACCATTAAATTAAAATCGCTCAAGTTTGTTATCTTCATCACCACAATGTTAAAGTATTAACCAAAATATGTATCAATAATTTGATAGAAAATAGTTAAATGTACAAATTGTTATGATACCTTTAGTATTTAAGAACATTCCTATTCAATTGGTTTATAATTAGAGAATCAGTAAATCAGCTTAATGACAAAATTGTTTTTTTCTATTTGAATGATCTTTTGTTTTTCTGACAAATCCTTATCCTTAATAATAGCCTGTATAGTTTAATACAGGCCTGTAGGTTATTTTGGGTATTGATTAGCGATAAAATAATAAAGAATAAGTGGTGGATTAATGAA
Source organism: Maratus speciosus (assembly GCA_963932465.1). Classification (NCBI taxonomy): domain Eukaryota; kingdom Metazoa; phylum Arthropoda; class Arachnida; order Araneae; family Salticidae; genus Maratus; species Maratus speciosus. The sequence continues at coordinate 343,786,332 of OZ010788.1, forward strand.
TTTGTGTAGGGAAATTGGAAATAAGTCATTAAAATTTTTGTGTGTAATTAGATTTAAGAATAAAAATGTAACTGAATTAAATTATTAAGAATTTAATTTAAATTAAAGTGTATTAAAAAAGCTAATATATGCAAAAATGTGTATTAAGAAATTTTAAGTATTCGGCCGAATACCGAAGCTTCGGTATACACTTTGACTGAAGCTTCGGTATTCGGTATTCGGCAAAATTGCTGATTCGGTCAATCCCTACTTAAAACTTACATACCGAATGAGATACAATAATGTTCATCAAAAGCATCACTACGATATTGAATCTAAAAGAAAAACTGACATCACTTGAATGCCTCAAAAAGAGAACTAGCACACTTATCCGGATGCTAAAAAAATGAAGAAAAAAGTCCAAAAGTCAATCAAGCCAGCACGGAAATACATGGGGTTTACAAAGACATACCCTACAGGTGGGTACCTGAAGTTTGTATACCATCTTGTAAAATACATCTTGTACAGTTGCAATAAAGTTACAGAATACATGAGCACATATTACAAAAGTTATAAACTTACAACAAAACCCTAAAAAAATTAAACCCAAAATAAAATTAAGAAAAAAATACAAAAAGTGGGGAAAAAAGTGTGGTACCACAAAAAAATAAGGACAAAAATAAAAATATGTATTGTAACTCTGCAACATTATATAAACATACTTACTGCACAAAATAAATTGTTCCAAAAATTTACATGTATAAACACAAAATAAGAAAACATGATCATGAAAAAAAAATTTTTTTTGAATTGACTTGGCATGCATGCACTATATTACCAACAACAACAGCAGCTGACAGCTATATTTATACTTTCATATGTATGCTTATCGCATACCTTATATTTATATATATCCTTAATAATTATCCATAACCAAGGATATAAGGTATGAAAAAAAAATTGTTACAGGTTAACGGATATATTATATGAATTTTGTTGACGTACACAATACATAAAGTTTTACCAAAATTTTCAAAGGAGTACAGTGCAAAAAAAAAAAATACCATATATTTTGAAATATGTCAACAAAAATTACACATTACCAAACATATTCAACTATTATTTATCCACATAAAACTTTGAAATTGAGAAACTGTCGTATTTTTGATGATTTCAAATTTGAAAATTGTAAATGCTTATAATTAAAACAATAGAAAAAGTTATGAAAGAAAAATCTATCATAATGTAAAAAAACAATCGTTTAAAGTCTGAAGGGACTGAAATGTGAACTAAATCACAACTAGGATAAAATACAAATTCATTGCTTAAAATTTAAAGTTACGTAGTAAAAGGAAAAAAAAAAAAACAATGATTAACTCTAATAATAAATGACAATAATTCCAATGTTACCAAACCACAGCATAAAGAGAATGAAAAATTAAATGAAGCTTGATACCAAAAAACATTTCAAAACAAACGAATTGTTGAATGATTTAGGTTAGAAAAATAAGCTTAAAAGTTTAAGTTTAATCGGGGAAAAAAACTTTAAATGCACCACATGCTTTAAAGCATGAGATTGTAATTTATAAAAGAACACAGTAATAAAAATGATGCAATTGAAACAAAATTGCAAAAGGTAAATGAAAAAATTAATCTAAGTAAATACTGAGCATCATTTTAAATTATTACATGTTGCAAACTATATTGGGAGAAAAAAACAACACTATAATCTTTGCAGACACATGAAATAACAGTTATGCATAAAAAATTTAAAAAAAAAATGAAAATTAGTTCCTTTTGCTAAAAAGTAATGTACAGTTTTCACAAGTATAAGAAACAAAATTATAGCTGAAAAGGAAAACATTGTATGTAATGACATAAAAGGTAAGAAAAAAATATGGTTATTACTATTGTTATTGAAATGTATGAAATTTTGCATCTGTTGGACAAGAGTTAATGAAGTGTCAAATAGTTTGACAGTACCGCTCCATTGGGTACTACATATAACTCTGCCAACAAAATACAAATACACATTAGAAAAAAATTACTTATAGAAAAAACTTATAGAAAGAAAAAAAATAAATTATGGTAAATGTATCAGCTTCAAACAAAATGTTAAGAAATTTTGTAGTTGAGTTTAAGCCTCAACTTTAAAATGTTGTATTTTCTAGACTCACAGTCTTTCGAAAATGCTGGGTGGTGTGGATCAAAATTGTGTCCTTTAGAGTTATTATATGCACAATTGCTACAATGAGCATTTTTGTTACAATGTCCTTCTTCATGGTTTTCACCACACCATACACATAAACGTGGTTTTGAACAGTGTTTTGCTGTGTGATTAAAGGAATTGCAGTTAAAACACCTAATGATTCGAATGAAACGCTTAACTGGATAACGGATATCACTAATATATAGAGATCTATGTTTTAAAATCAGGTGAGCAATGTCACCAGGGACGTCAATCACATGATTGTATCTATTACCATCCTTACTTCTAAATTTCTTCATTAAGGTGACTGGTGGAAAGTCATTGTTAACAGTATTTCCTATGGCCTGGATTACTTGATGATCATTAATAGAATTAGGAATATTGTAGACTATTACTTTAATTTTCTTGAGTTTTCTTGAATTATCGGATATGTTTGAGAGATTAATATGATCATTAGAGATAGATGAATTAGCTATTGAATTATCAAAAACGGATGTGTTGAAGGATTCATTTGCAGGAATGACGGGATCTACGAAATCTGTTTGCGTGTCTACATCACACGTTGAAATTTTTACTTTTTCTGTAGATGTACTCTGTTTTAATTTTTCGAGGATTTTCTTATTAACTTCTTTTAGATTTTCAGTGTCCTGAATGGCTTCTTTAAATTTATTTTCTATGAAGAGTTCATGCATCTCAATTAAATTATTTGCTTCAAATTGAAAAGTTTTAATTATCATATTTATTGCTGCGTCATCTATTGAAAATTTACTATTGTTAAATTCAAGTAAGTATTTTATGGTTCCAGGAATAGATTTGTGAAAATCCTGCAAAGCAACGCTAAAAAATTGAGCACTGTTCATCTTCTGATCCATAATTGATTTAAATTAAATACTGAGTATACTTAAAAAAGGTAAAGAAAAACTTATGTATGGATCTATTCAAAACTTCAGAGAAAAAAAAATACAATTCTTCAAAATACACACAAAATTTTCTTATATATATATCCACTTGAATTTGAAATCTTCTTTATTTTATTCTAAAGAATTAGTATTTCTTCAAATTTTATAAAATATGCACATTTATTACACTTATTAACTATTGATATTAAAATTTAGAACAGAGAAAATTTTTAAAAAAATGCCATGTGCAACCATATTCCAGAAAAGAGCAACACTTATAATCTAATTTCATCTTGAATTATTTTCATCAAAAATGACCAAATTTTGCTTCAAATGGGTTATCATCTTCATATTTTAAATAAAAGTCACTTATTGTGATAAAATACTGTATTGGAGAAAAGTTCAAAACAAAAAAAACTTGACGGCGAACCAACGCACTGTTTGTGCACTGGCACGTGCACCATTTGTTATGATGTGATACGGAACTCTTTAAAAACTAAACTTGACTATGATTATGATGAATTTTAAGCTTGTAATAATTAAAAGACGGTTGAGGAAAAGTTTATATTGAGTAAGAGTTCACATTAAGTTGACAACGTGATCGTACAAGTGACGGTTCGTGATTCACCATCATTTTAAAGAATAAATCAAAACTACTACCTGTAGACTTGATATGGAGATATTGGAGACAGGAAAAACAAATAATTAAGCTGGAACATCGTTTTATTTCAGGATGTGCAGATCTTTGGAAGGAGAGTGCATGGCTTGAAAACTGTAGGAACTTCTGATAAAATTGTGGACGCGATATTTAGTAAAAAGAACATGTCTTAATGAAAGGGATGCTGATCTGGTGTATAATTAAACGTTATTTAGGAAAAGGTGGAACATGAGTGCCTTCCATAGCACACAATAAATCTTGGCACTGAGACCACACGTGGTCCGTGCAACATAACGAGTCCGTGAACTGTGCAAAAGCACAACTATACCCTACGAAGCGAACCCACAGACTGACTTTTTCCCGAGCGAGCGTTTTCAAAATCGCCGTGGAAAAAGTACGCCAAACAAGGCCAAAACGATACTGCGCCGAAAATGGAACTTACGGCAAACCTGCTTTCGCCAAGCAGTGACCACGGGAGAAAAGAGCGTGCGCGAACGATGCGAAAAGCTGTTCATTCAGAAGAAGATCGCACTCTTGGAGAGTTGGCATTTCGCCAGAAACGATGCAACTGAAAAACGGAGGTTGCGTAATGACTAAACTCCTGAAATTAAAATGATAAAAATTGATAGATTGATCAAAACATAAGATACTGAATTTTTAAAGAGGGAAACATAAGATGGATTAAAAATGATACATTAAAATTAAAGATTAAGTAATTAAGACTAAGAATTAAAGATATTAAATTAGAGATATTGAATTGGGAAGAATAAGAGACAATATATCAACATGATAATCGCAAATGAAAATGCAACTTCAGATGCAGAAGATCGTGATGAAGCTGATGATATAGAAAGTGAGACACCACCTCCTTCTTATTCAGATGCGAATTCTGCCCTGGATATTCTTTGTTTCATCAAGTATGGAAGATGACTCATTCAACCTTCTTGAGAAGCTTGAACCAAGGGTACTAAAAACTAGACCACCATTGAAACAATCTGCACTTTTTGATTTTTTAAAAACTTAATTTGTTTAATTAAATGTATTATAAATATTTTTATTGTACTTTAAGTGACATTGTATGCTGTAATGTTGTTCTTGTATGCAGTATAATTACATTTCTGAACATGCCAATATATTGAAAAATGTATTGACGGTTCTAAGCCTGTAAACTGTGAAGGAATTTTTTTTTCAAATGTTATTTTTCCAGAAATTCTGTTTAAGGAGGATTTTTCGAGGCTTCTTGGAAGTTGTTAAACAGAGAGCAAATTGTATTTAAATTTTCTTTCTATATGAAATTACAGTGAAACCTCTGTAAGGAGACGACGTATTAAACCATAAAAAATCGGTCTTTCAGAGAGGTGGTTTCTGAATAGAGGTGATGGCTAAAGCAAAATTTCATGAAATACTTACTACAAAAAACATCAAATACATTGATGATTTCACAATGTCGGACGCATTTTTTGTCTCATCCATTAGCGAAATGAGCTTTCATAAGACAAAATGTCGGTATTCCAGTTTGAAACAATAAATAATAATTCCCTGATCGAACAGCTGAATTTTGGATGTCATGTTAGGAGGGAGAAACTCAAGTTTCATACTTTTCAGATGTGCATTATACAAGTGACATGAAGCATTATCCAAAATAAGGATAATACTTCTACCCCGTTTGGTCATCATTTTGTCAAAGTCATGTAACCAATTTTCAAAAATGGTGGATGTCATCCACGCCTTTCTGTTAGATTTCCAAATCACTCCTATTTTTGTCACATCAACATTTTTAGAGCAATGAGGCTTTTGAGTCTTCCATATGACGATTGGTTTTTCTTTTTCTCCAGCGGCATTCCCACAAATGGCCACAGTAAATCGCTGTTTGGCCTGTTTCTCTCCTTTTGCTTCCTCTGTTTTCTCTGTAAGAGTTTTATTGGGCAGGCACAGAAGAATAATCCAGTCTCAACCAGATTATAAATTTCACAATCTGAATATCCTTCGAGAATCAATGGAATACAAGATTTCCACTCCACTAACACCTCTGCATCTACATCAGCCGATTCTCCACAAATACATTTCAAAACAATGTTGTTTCTGTGGCAAAACTTCTCCAGCCACCCATTGCAAAAAAAAAAAAAAAAAAATTCTCTATAGTTTCTGCAATTCGAATGGCTTTCTCTTTCAATAAAGCTCCACTCAATGAATACTTTCGACCTTGCACACTTAAACCACTGCAATACAGCTTCGTTAAGCTTGGTAAATTTTTCCTTCCTTTTTCTTTTAATTCCGCAAGATTTGAATTTCTCATACTCTTTTAACGGAAAATCTTTGTTTTTCAACGTATTGTTTATTTGAGTTTTGCGACAATTAAACTGTGCCACCAATTTCCTCTCTGGTGTTCCATTAGCGTGTACCCTTAAAACTTTCACTTTGTCTCCCAAAGTTTACACAATTTTCTTAGACATCATCTAAATTGGTATACTAAGCATACACCAAGAAAAACACAATATGCATTTTAATGTAAATATGCACTGTGTTATAACTTCCACTGTTAAACAAAACTGAGGAGATAACAACATGTAGCAATCTTTCCAAGAATAGAAACAGAGTTGAGATAAACTGGAATCTGGACCATCCCCACTCTCCCTCTTGAGAAAGATTCCTGTACTTTACAGGTGTCTGTTACTTAGCCAATTCCAGGACAAGGGACAATATCCCCTCTCCCACCAGCACTAGCTATCGCTCCATAACCATAGTGACATTAAATGCAGAAATGAACAAGAACCAATTTTCCTCCTAACCAGAAGGGAAGGGGGGGGGGAGATGATTTTGATTTGCCAGGTCTAAGGAAGTAGACTTAGTTGAGCGTATTTTTCGGAAAGAAGTGGAATTTAGAGATTTTCCCATGCAAAGGAAAATAATCCTACGCTTCGACTAAAAAGTTGAAAAGTGGTCTTTCAGGGAGGGAGATGGGAAATAGTGGTCCTTTAATTTAGGAAAATTAACATTGAGCCTATAGCCAAAAATTATAGACCGTAAGTAAACGGTCTTTATGAGAGGTGGTCTTTCAAGGAGGTTTCACTGTATTTCGAATATTTGATTATTTTTTTAATACAATTTTTTAAATTCTTCATATGACTTTTTTTTAAATTTCATATTTTTGGTTTTGTAATTATTACCTACGTAATAACTATTTTTCAGCAATTCAATATCTTTTTAGAACTTATTTTTAAGCACAAAGACAGTTATTCTAACTATAATCATAAGAATTCAAGATTTAAAAAATTCAAAAGTTAAAAATCTAGTTGGTAAAAAACAATACATTTATTTCACTGTGAAAAATAGTAGCTTATTTATGTAAATAACAGTAAATAAATTTTAAAATTAGCTTAATTTTATGGCTATAAAAGTTCCAATTGACTTTTTTTTTAGTTTGTTATTATTATTATTTATTTATTTTATCTTTACTTTTCATTAAATATATAAGCATGCAAAGATTCACAGTTAAAATTGTATTTATTTAATTAAAATGCATTATATAAAAATATTAAACAAGAAAAAAAAAAAAAAAAACGGATTTCTGAAAGAAGTTACTACGTAGATACTTATTCTAATTAAAAATCAAGAATCCCAGACTTTAAAAAAATATATTAAAAATATAAAAGCATATTTTTAATAAACGATGAAATATTTGAATGAGGAAACAAAATGAAAATAATATATTTGTTCACTTATTTTAATTTATTTCTCTGTTAAAAATTTTAGATATTCATTGAAATAACTGTAAATAATTTTAAATTACAACAAAAAATTTCAGGCCTATTATAGACATATAAATATGCGGGTTTTTTTTTAACTTTAAAAAAAAGCACTTATATGCTATAAAACATGCATTTAATTCATATTTTTCGTAAATTTCAATTATTATACACAGGGTTGTTTGGTTTAAACCAAATGTTTGTTTTTTTTAAACGATGCTGTTTTTTTTTTCCATCTGGTTTTTTTCTCTTTTTCCCTAATGTTTTCATTTATTTTACACATTATTGAAAAATGCAAAATCCAAGTTATGCAGTAGCTACAAGCAAAACTTTAGAAAAATGATGAATTAATAAACTTGTAAAGTGACAAACATTTTTAGTCAATCAAACTTTTCAATCAAAATTTAGAAAGAAAAGTGTATCATTAAAATGTTTATTTATTTTTTTTTTTTCTTTTATGAATTGAATTTATGGTAAAAAAAGAGAAATATTGAGGAAGCTCATGTCGACATGGATAAGAAATTACTTAGGATAATGTTGATTGAATAAAGTTTTATGATATCACCCTTAAAAATGCTTTTCAAGATCGTTTATGTTCTATCATATCAAAATAATTAAATGTTTATATGAACAGGGATGAGATTCTTCTAAATTTCAGTTGTTTGTTCAAGAATTGCATCTAAATTCTGTCCTCCCTCCCTTCAGACCACAAAGTTCAAAATCTTTCTACTCTATTTGTAGTTTTGTAACGACAATAAATAGTCATCTAAATTTATCTTTCCGTTTGCCCCACCCTAACTCACAATTTTGAACAAATAAGTAATTTTTAAAATCCCCTGGAAATTTTGTTTCCTGTTTTTTACCCCACAGTGAAATAGAAGTCTTTCTACAATATCGGAGTAAAGCAAGACTTTCCCTGTTTTCTGCTGTTTTGGTGTCCTCACCCCAGGGTTGTTTGGTTTAAACCAAACGTTTTTTTCCCCCCCAATGTTTTCTTTTGTTTTACACATTATAGAAAAATGCAAAATCCAAGTTAAGCAGAAGCTACAAGCAAAGCTTTAGAAAAGTGATGAATTAGTAAATTTGTAAAGGTGACAAACATTTTTAATCAATCAAACGTTTCTTATAAGCTTTAAATCTACATGGCAGACTAACTAATTTTTCTAAAATTAGCTGGAAAAAAAAAGTATGTAGTTTTCTTTCTTCTTCTTTTTCAAGCCTTTTATTTTTAAAAATAGCCAAAATGGCAGATTTGGTCTAAAAATACACTTTTACTACTTAGATTGCTTGATTAGTTAAGATTTACTAAGGATTACATTATGCCTTAATGATGGCATAGTCATAAGTAATTCTCTCCATTGGTTACTCTTTGTTCATTATGCTAATGAATAATTGGCTGTAAGTTTTCTTTGTTGTATTGGGTTTGGTAAGCCTGTGTTTTTCTTGCATTCAGACATTGGGATTGGGGTTTTGCATTATGATTTTACTCTGTTACCAGCAGGGTTGACATAGTTTAAATCAATTAGTTAACCAACTGGTTTTTTAGAAAAAATCTAATATAATATTTTCTCATTTTTGTAATTTGTGTTTCAAATTATTGGATATAAATAATTTCTACTCTTAACCAGGGATGTTCTGGAGGGTATACAACATATACCTTCTAAATTTTTTTAAGATTCATAACTTTTATAAATCTACTTTCCATTTTAAGATCAATGTTTTCAGTAGTCTAAAAAGCTGGTAAATAGGTATTTCTGTTTATTTTACTGTCAACATTTTTTTTTTTTTTTTTCCCTGGCAGTTTCTCAGAAGTGTCAAATGACAATATATAATACTTCTTGAAATGTGTAAAGACTCTACTGCTAAATTCAAATCATTCCAGGAATTCTTTATAAAAAGCTTTACTTTCAATAAAAGATAATATTTGTTCATGTAGTGTTCTAACAGAAAAATCAGATATCTCAGATTGCAAATATTTGAAAGAAATGATTTTGAATAGCCATGGGAAAGTATATTGTATTTATGAAACTACACCATACATTTATTTATAGTGCTATAGTAATCAAAAGATTGTTTATTAAGATTTTGAAGGTATCAATGTTTCACTATGTAGAGCATTTTATTCATGGAACATAAGGCATAGCTTTTACTAAAGATGTTTAAATTATTTCAATTTTCTATATAATTACTGTAGTAATTATTTAATTTAAATTATTTTTAAATGAAGTTATATTACTTATGTATTCAACAATGTTTATTTTTATCAATAAATATGCATGTATATGTAATAGGAAAATATACTAAAAAAAACCCGGTTTAAACCAAAAAACCCTTTTTTTTTGGGGGGGGGGTGGAAACTGGGCTTTTTACCAACCCTGATTATACATATATTTTCAATTGCGGTTCAAAAATGATTGATAAAAATTTTCTTTCTGAAAAACAAGTCCGAGCCAGATTTGAACTCAGGTAGAAAAATCTCAAATTCTGCATGCTGCCGACCATGATACTGAGCCGCTTGCCAAAGAAGGAAATTTATCCGATTATAAACTGTAGCTTAAACTTTGCGTCTTATTTTTTCAAGACCCACTGGGGATTGTGCTTTATGACAGTCATATATTTATATACTAACTGTACTTTATCGATACACAAATGTTCATCACATTCGGTGACACCAACCTCAGACCCTCTCCTTGTAAGTGTTTTAGCTTTTCTTTCCACAAGGCATTACAGAAAAACAAAACTGAAAGTTGTACTTTAGATTTTTTTCCCATCTTTATAATTTTCACCTATCATTGCCATAGTCTGATTCGGTAAAAGCTGATAAAAAAAAAAAAAAGCAGTTTCATCGGTATTAAAAATATTTTCTAATGGATATTTCTCTGATATTTCCATAATTTTTTTTCTTTCTATTCGTGTGCATCTGACACATCGGCACTTTCTTCTTCTCCAGAAATTTATTTCCATGCTATACCATACCTTTCACAGAAATGAAGTATCCAACCAGAACTTGCTTCAAACTTTTCTATTTTCAGAGCCTCTGACAATTCTTTAGCTTTGCTTTGTAATATAGGTCCTGAAATAGGTAGATTTTTATTTATCTAACATCTTTAAACAAATTGTATGTATATAACTATAGCTTCGTCAATCACTTGATAATCTTCAAGTCGTAATCTTTTTTTGTCTGGACACATATTAGAACCTTCAAAGAGTTTTAAAATTTTGTCCTTTTCTTTTAAGATGGTAGCTAATGACATGTAGAAGTAGCTATATCAATTTCTATCGCTACAGCTACCTGCCTTCTTCGAATGCTTAATGCTTCTATAATTTTAACTTTTTCTTTCAATGAAAATTGCTTTCTTTTCCTTTTTTTTCTGCCATTTTAAAGAAAGAAAGCGAATTCGAGGTGCGAGCTGACAAATACTTGCAGATAATCATCATTAAATGTTGCAGCATTCCAAGGTAAACAATTACTACAATAATAAATTTTTTGGACTCATTTCATTTTTTTGAACAAGTTTTTAAAGCAGACTGAGGAAAGAAAAAAAAGGTGATTTGCTGTGAATGTAAAAGACGAGTTTATTATTTTTGTAGCTGCACAGGGGGAAGCAATTTTTACCTCTTCTCTCAAAAAACAGATTCAAAATATGTTGAAATTTCTAAGATCATGAGAAAATGAAAGTTTTCTTCCAAATAATAGTTCTCCTGTAGAAATTTATTCTTTTTTTCAACTCAGCATTCGTAAAACTGAAATGACACTTCTGTTTAAACCGTCAATAAATTCGGTAATTTGAAAAATTCGTTAATATGGAATTTGTTAAAGTGAATATTTTTATAATTAGAAACCATAGGACTTTTTTAAGAATCCAAAAACATTCATTAAACTCAAAGATTTGTTAAAGTGACATTTGTTGCATTGAGATTCTACTGTATATATAAACATTTTATTATTTTTAAATACAAATTACTTCTGTTTATATATGAAAATAGACGAATGGCTTCTTTATTTTAAATAAACTGTATAAACATTAAAAAAATTTGCTTGTGTATATGTAACAGTGAATATGTTGCCAAATTTTCTTCTCTCGCCAAGGGCATTTTCTCTATTTCGCTAAGGCCCCTATACTGGAAAAGTACCAGTCTTTCCCTTGTTTGATGTCATTTTCAAATGATAAAACACACATTTTGCTGCAATTTTTTTGTTTTGGTGTACAGATATCAATGCTAGACGGTCCAATATAATAGACAGTAAGTTTTTACGTGTTCCAACTGAAATGAAATATTCTATATGAAAAAAGAAATGTCCAATAGGATGGGCACAGGGTCTCAAGAGGCTAAACTGTATTAATTTCCGTAATGAGTCTATATTTGAATGTAACTGTTTAAGAATCTAAGTGATCATTTATGTTTCTATTGTATAATCTACGACTTGTGTAGATATAGTTAAAAAGCATATGTTAAAATTTTTTGCATAAATTTGTATGCAGTATTCTTTCAAAAATCTCAGTTATTTATGTTAAGAAAAATCGTTTTTTTTGTAGAAATTGACTTGGATCAGGTCTAATTTCATTGATTTTGCACAGTCCAAACTTTAAGTTTACACCTGGCTGGGCTGCATCCGGGCTTGGAAATTTTGGCTCATGCAGACCTCTAATCTATTCATTGTCCTATGTGCTAGAATTACCATAGATGTTTTGCTTATTAAGTTATTTCATAATGTCCCCATTTTATAATAAAATATATTTTATTGCTTTCGAAAATGTTTATCGATTTAATCATATTTTTAGTAAAATTCTTCATCTTTTATTTTCAGGTAGATGTTTTCGTCTGAAAATGTTTCGGGATGAGCAAGGCACATGGATGATAATGTTTCTCACATCAATAATGTTTATTTATATGTTTTCCAACATCTATAATTCATTCTTAGAATCTGGTCATCCTCAGGTGGATGTGTATCGTATCAATTCGCATATGGGTATTACTAATGCAAACTTCATGAAAGCTGCTGCTTGTGGTACTTGGATTGGAGACTTTGTGACTGCATGGATGGTTAGTAGTAGAATTTTAATGTTATTAATCAATATTATCCAAAATGAATATATAATGTCTTTTACTTTTTAAGAACTCTTATAAATTTTTTAAAAATCATAATTCTATAATATTGACATTATTTTATTCTTAATTTTAATTTTGTCTAGTGTATTATTTTTCAGATCAGAATTGTATAAAATTAGAAACTGTTTGTGAACGCAAGTTTTTTTTTTTTTTTTTTTTTTCAAACCTTTTCTGCATAAACTGCTGAATTGTATGCACACATATATCTCAATCTCTGAATAAATTAATTTTATTAACTTTTTGATTGGCCATGTATAATGATTTAGGGCAGAGTTTCTCGAATTGTGCTCAACAGTGCACCAAGTACTTTGCAAAACTAATCCAAAGGTTCCACAAAAGGTCAATATTGTAATTATTTTGTGTATAATTATTTTCATTATTTTATTTCAAAATTTCTATTAAAAAATCAATGGCAGATTATTTAAATTAACTACATGTAGTGTGTGAATTTGTAATATGGAATTTTAACTTATCTAATTTGCAAGATATTAATTTTAGAAATTTTTAGGTGAACCCTTACTCAATTTTAAAATAAACTAGTTGGATGTGCCAATCCCAAAACTTTCTTCTATCTTTTACATCTTAATATTTCAAAACCTAGTTACACATGTTAATACTTCAATATTATTAGTTCAATACTATACCAACTTTGATTTTCATCTTAAATTTCTGCTCCAGTCAATTAAACTGACTAAAAATGAGTTAATTTATATCATGATATTTGTTAAAATTATTAATTTTTCCTTATTCTGTTGTTATCAGGTGTTTGTGAATAAACGGGCTTAGCAGTAAGCGAGTTCCCGGCGCTGCACAAGCCGCCGATGCACAATAGAATTACGAAAAATCAAGAAAAGTATACAAAAAATGCAAACACAGAGCCCCTTTAACGCGCAATATTTCCAAATTCAAGGAGGACCTGTTGGCCAAAGCCAAAAACATGCACAAAAATTTTGGTTCAATTGTATGCATAATTTTATACACTGTTCGATGGTACAATAATGAAAATGGCACAGAGATCGCAATTACAGCTACCCCTTCTGGCGAAATTTTTTGAAGTTCAGGGAGGACTTGGTTGCCATAGCCAGAAACATACACAAGAAATTTGGTTCAATTATATGTATAACCTCATACACTTTTCGATGGTACAATAATGAAAATAGTACAGAAATCGCAATTATAGCGCCCCCTATCGGCAGAATTTTTCCAAATTCAGGGTGGACCTTCGTGCCATGACCAAAAACAAACACAAAAAATTTGGTTTAATTCTATGCATAACTTCATACACTTTTCGATGGTACAATATTCAAAATGGCACAAAAATCGAAGAAAAATTGCTACTACAGCACCCCCTACCGGCGATTTTTTTACAAATTAAGGGAGGACCTCCTTGCCATAGCCAAGGACTTAAAAAAATTTTTTGGTGCAATTCTATGCATAACTTCATACACTTCGATGGTACAATATTCAAAATCGCACAAAAGTCGTTATTACAGTGCCCCCTACCGGCGAATTTTTCAAAATTCAGGGACGACCTGCTTGCCATATCCAAAAACTTAAAATAAAAATTTGGTTCAATTCTATGCATAACTTCATACACTTTTAGATGGTACAATATTAAAAATCGCTATTACAGCGACCAGCGAATTTTTTCCAAATCCAGGGAGGACCTGCTTGCCATAGCCAAAAATTTAAAATAAAAATTTGGTTCAATTCTATGCACAACTTCATACACTTTTGGATGGTACAATTTTCAAAATCACACAGAAATCTCTATTACAGCGCACCCTACCAGCAAATTTTTTCCAAATTCAGGGAGGACCTGCTTGCCATAGCCAAAAACTTAAATTAAAATTTGGTTCAATTCTATGCATAACTTCATACACTTTTTGATGGTACAATGGCGACAGACAGACGGACACACGGACAGACAGACATTTTCTATAAACATTTTTTTTGGGATCTCTGACCCCTAAAACGTGTAAATCCGTCAAAAACCGAAGTAAAAAAAAATTTCGATTACAATACTTTCTTCTATTGAAGATAGAAGAAAGTAAAAATTGTTAAAAAATACTAATTAGATCAATTTTTGATATTTTTTAAATTGCAATAAGATTATTAAAACCCTGACATTGTAAACATATTTCCTTATGTAAGTAAAACATCACATGCCTATTCATCTAGTAATGGAAAAACCTATTTATTTCTTCTTATTTGCTGAGGATTGACTCAATATCAATGTACATGTGTATGGTGAGCATCTGATATGTTATAAATGGTAAATAGTTGGATATCTTATTTAACACTAATCAGGGTTGGCATTTTTGCCAGCAAAAAGGTATTTTTGCCAGGACAGTGGCAAAAACTGGAAAAAAACAGGGCAAAAATGGAAAATTCTTATTTGTCTTTAATGTGTAATTAAATCTAAGCTAATAATGATAATAATGGTATAAATAATTAAATTTAATAACATATCATTTAATACTTTTATTTAATTTACTAATTAATAAATATAATTAAATAATTTTACATATTTTAAATCTTTATAAAATAGGTGGGATTCAGTCTAATACTTAGGAATTTAAGAACCAGATTAAAAATCGGATATCTAATTTTTTTTCCTTAAGTATAGTATTTTGTCAACCATTAGTATTTTTTTAATTATCAAAAGGTTTTATATGACTTTGCTACTTTTGTTTTATGTAACGAGTCTGAAAAATATGTAAATAGTTAAGTCTATAGTACTAATTAATAATTATTTATCTAATGAAACTAGTCTGTTACAGATAAAAAAGTAATTAAATTGAAAATTATATATTGAACTCTCTGTTATACCTTGTTAGGACACTAGAATTTTTTTCCCTCCCTCTTACACTCTAAGAAAGGGACAAAAAGTTACATTCTTTACTTTCAGTAAGTAGCCTGTAGCCCTTTTATTTTGTTTCTCATTATATCCATTTTCTATCTATTATTGAAAGATTTTTTTTTTAATTTTTCATTTGTGCAAACTAAAATTTGAAATAAACTGCCAACAAATACTCTTTCTAAACTAGTTTATTGTTATGCTATGCTAAAATAGCAAAAATTAGGTTATGATGGAGATATCGCTGAATTATTTGAAATTTAAGTGTTCTGCTTTAAATATAATTTTATATTAAAAAATTGAATTTAGAATATAATTGTTTATTTGAATTTCTAACACATATAAACATAAATGATTTACTCATTTAGAGCCTCCACAGTTCTATTATGTGAATATAATCATTAATAATTGTATAAACATGAATAAATAATCAAGTTTTCCATTTATTTATCACACATTAGTATTTTTTTTTCATTTATAATTTTGTTATAAAAGTTAGTATTCTTTCATAAAATGCGTAATTATAGTACTTATTTAACTTAAGAATTCAAAAATAAATTTAGAGTATTGATCTTTTATCTAAATATTAAGTTTCTTTTTTCTTTCATGAAATTTTTTTCTCTTTTTTGAGAAAAAAATTAAATGGGCAGCCTATTTTTGCCACCACTTTGGCAAAAACCTATTTTTGCCGAGACGGTTTTTAACCAGGTTTTTTCCATGGTTTTTTCCGCCTGTGGCAAAAACTTGCCAACCCTGACACTAATTTCAATGGGCTAATTGAAAGTCTGTTTATCCATGAAAAAAAAAATCTAGAAACTTCTTATAGACATTTACAATTGCTTTATAAAAACTAGAAATCCTTTTCAGAAAAAAAGCTTGCCTTTTATGTTTTGGCACAACCCAGTAGCATAGTGATCAGTGTGTCTCTCCATCGTGCTACAGTTTGTTTATTTGTTTACAATTATATTCTAATAACATTCTAATTAAACTTTGTTGTAATCTTTCAATATCATTTAATGTACCTTAATTTTTTGTAGTTGTTTTGGTTTAAATTAAATCTTTGTTTCTTTTCATAGGTCACTGACATGATGCTACAAGATAATTTATATCCGAACTGGGCAAAACCATATAGAGAATTTTGGAGATCTCATGGCAGACTTCGAATTACTATATTTTGGACTGGCTCTGTTGTTATGACAGCTTTAGTTGTAACTTTGATTGTTAGTGATTTAATAAGTTGGGATAATTTAAACAGAGATTTTGTTGCAACTACTGAGTTATCAAGAGCTTTTTTAGCTTCTTTTATTCTTGTTATGGATCTGTTAATTGTCATGCAGGTGAGAATTTTTTTTTTTCTTAAAGTAAACAAAATTTCTAATTATATTTCATGACACATAAATAATACACTATATTCTTATATCTTACAAATCCTAAATGCAAGATTAATTGTATTTTGAAAATACCTTAGAATTTTGATTTATGCCCATTGCAGGGTTTTAGTTTTTCTACTAGCTTTTTAAAAAAAAAGTTTGACCTTTAAATAGAACATATATACTTCAATATTATAAGTATTATTTGCTATTCTCCTAAAATGTATAATTGCAGGGGTGGAGATATGTAGGTAGGTAGGAGCAAGTTGGCCAATGATACTTAGCATATAATCCCATTAAATTACCTTGAAACTGAATGGAGTTTTGAATGCGTGATTTGTGCTGCTACCTACCAAACACCTTTGTGAGATCCCCAGTAAGCGAGTTATCATCCTAAGGAAGAGAGTGTGTGAGTGTGTTTGTTTCGTGCAAAAGGTGTTTACAGTTTCATTACTTAAAAAATTTATCGTCATCGTAGCTGAAAGGCAGGGATGTAGTGGAGGAAGTACGGGGATATATGCGGTGTGCCCTCTGGAGTTTTTAAAGAAGCTCTGTATACCACCTGTTTCTCAAATAAAGCATTAGTGTATACCCCATCTATGAATGTTCATGACGTCAGCGTAATGCAATGCCCAGTAGCAGTATAAAAGCAATAAACGTCAAATTGTTAAAAACAGACTAATTTAATTGGAATTAATCACATAAATACTATGTGATTCGTGACTAGTTTGCATTGAGTGGATATCTCAATACCCCTCCCATGTCTTTAAAAGTTAACCCCCTCACTGACAAGCCCGTGTTAATACGTTCACTAAGCTCCAGGTTTCACTGCAATACAAGCGATATTTAAAGTAATATAATTCTATTGATTTAATGTATTTTTAATACATTGAACAATGATTAATGCTTCCAAGGATTGCATTCATATTCGTTATTAAGTTTTTTTAATAAAATGTTCAAAGAATATTTTTTTTAGCATTTAAAACAAAATGCAGCGAAAACAACATTACAATTTTGCCCTTTTCCAAGACAGTCGGGGGGGTAATTAAAAACCTATCTGGAAAAAAGCAGCTTGGCCGAAGGTGGCATTCCAACTTTGTGTCCTCCTTTCGAAGCGCACTTAGCACGATGCCAAGTTTAAACTTTGAACAAGGGTTTTGTTTTAGCTACACTGTAAAAAGAAAAGATTGCTGAATTTAGTTTTATAAGATGCCAAATGAAGTTTAATTATGCACTACTTTTATTGTCAGTACTGAATTAAGTTCATCATAAACAGATTAGGATAAGTCTAAAAAAAAGAGTTATACAGAACAGCAATATTTGATATTATTTAGGCTTCATATCTCTTTGAACTTTTATGGTATACCCAATCATACTTTATTGGTATATATACAGCTATACCCAAACCTACGTTGTGTTGTATAGTTTTTTACAAAGTCTAATTATTCTTTTAGAAATGATTTTTCTTAATAATACAGTTAATAATCCTTATTTATCATACGGAACCCTCTGAGCATGAGAGATACTCGCACTTGACCGTTCATTAACCTACTGGGACAACTCTATTAATTTTTTTTAAACACTGCATTTGCTAGTTTGAGAATTACAAATCTGTGCACAGAATGTAACAGTGAACCCAGAAATCTAATTTTCATAAAAATCAGATAATTAGAAGCTAAAAACTAAAATAAAAAACTAAACCTGTGGCTTTACGATCCGTGAAGATACTTTCCTATCTCTGATTCTATGGGTTTGGCCCATTCAACTTGGTTTTCGATGGCTTCGTTCAGAAAGTGGTTTGTGTAGAACAGAGTGTGCCTCCTGACAGTGGAAATCGAAACTGACAGATTTTGCAGAGCGTGCACAGCATGCCTGCTATACGGAATTCCTGTCGGATGTTCATACAGAACATATTGCCTTTTAATTTATGGATGGTAGTTATTTCAGAATAGTAATTTCAGCAAATTTCTTAAATTCTTATTTTAGTCCCCCACCCGCTCGAATAATATATTTAGTGATAGGTTGTATAATGGAATTTTGTTCAGATAGAGGTTGTTTAGCATAGAGTGCATCCCTCATTGATGGAATGTGGAACTTGATAGGACTATACAGTGCCGTATGTCTCATTGGCTCAAAGTACTTTTCACAACACTCATACATGTAGAAATTTAATGCACATTGATTTTGACGAATAAATGTACCTTAGCTGTGGTCGGTGTCTAGAAGTAATTAGTCCAGGCAGATTCTTGAGGGAATCTTAAACTTTAATGATCTTGAATATATGGATGAGGTATTTACAGATGGGATATTTACATTTAGATTAAACATGATAATTATAACTGGCCGACGGCATTCCGCCTTACTCAGGTCCGTGACCTGGTATTCGGTCGAACAGCGACGTTTCACACGTCTGTTCTCGAGAGCAATCAACAGTCATCTCATCTCTCTCACAATAGTTTTTGTAAATTCAGCACTTTTTCGTAGGCTCAGAAGTTGAGGTGGATCATCCAGAGCCTCATTTAAAGAATGTGCTGGTCTTTGCAGTGCAAAGTTCAAACTCTGTCACCACATACATTCATCATCATCATTCATTCATCATTTATCATAATTTTACTTAAAGTTTCAGACATTTATCATAATTAAATATCAATATAAAATACCATCATATATACTTTGTAATTTGAACATCATTTCTTTATTTAAAACAATACTTTACTTACCAACTTCTTCAACTTCTAAACTAATGTTAAAAAAAAAAAAAAAAAAAAAAAAAAAAATATTCAAATGGTGACAACTCAACAAGAATAACGTTCCTGTTCCTCTTGATTTAGCAAGGAAGTTTTTAAATGCACCAAAGAGAAGCGTCAAAAGTGGCTGATCATTTTCAGATGTTGTTAACTGTTCATTTTTCTTAAATCTTGTAACAAACTTTTAGGGAAGATAATGTGGTCAAGTTAAACATTTTTTTAACAAGAAACATCTCAATCCACTTATTCCATCAAAAGTACAATATATTCAATCAAAAATGCAGGGCGTGTCACTACAAGCCGAAACTGAATTTTCATTCACAACTTTAACAATAGTAAAGATGTTTTGCGAGATTTGCATCAATGTTAATTTTACTTGTATGAAATGTGATGATATCATTGGAAGTGGCTGAATTTTGGCCAGTGATACACTATAAGTACTGTCAGCTGCATTCTGAATAATATCTATTTTAGTATTGTTTAGGTATGAATGGTGACAATTTCCAGCAGGGTCATTCCATGTCAAATCATCCAGCAATTTTACAAAATGTCACCCACCATCTCAGATTTTGACGAAACTTGGAACATGAAAACATACATGTATAAGATGCTACCACATGAAATTTTAATTGAATCCAATTAAAATATTTCAAATTATAAGCATCTGAACATGTGACACTTTTCTTTTTCTATGGATATTTTTAAAGTGTTGATTTTCTGTATGGTTCTACAAAAAACTTCATAACTCTTTACCAAATAATTAAAATGGTTAATTTTTTTGGCAGAACTTTCTTTATATTATTTATTTTATAAAGTAATACCAATTTTTATTTTCTTTTTACAACAAATATATTTTTTAAATTTTTGAACTTTTGAATACCCATATAAAATTGACATTTCATATATGAATTTCACAAAAATATTTTTAGATGTGCTACCCATTTTATTTTGCTAAATATTTTTTTATGAGCTCTTTATTAGTCAATCTTTTCTCAATAAAAAAATTAAAGAGGTGTTTTTTGAAAAACTTGAGAAAAAAAATTTTCTTTGAGATTTTTTGAATATTCATATAAAATTGACACTTCATGTATGAATTTCAAAAGAAAAAATATTTTTAGATGTACCACCCATTTTATTTTGTTAAATATTTTTTTATGAGCTATTTATTAGTCAATCTTTTCTCAAAAAAAAAAAAAAATAAATAAATATAATAAATAAATAAATAAAGAGGTGTTTTTTGAAAAACTTGAGAAAAAAAAATTTCTTAGATTTTTTTTTTATATGCATGCATTTTGAAGATACATAAACATATAAAGAAATAATCTAGCATAAAGATGATCTGGAGACTGATAAACTTTATTAATATTCAATCAACTTGTAAATTCTGGACGCCCCTCCCCTTACATTCCAAAGATTCATGAGATACATATTTAGATAGATTCTTCAATATCCTGTCAAAATAAACATAAGTGCCATATTTTTCTAACTAATGCTAGATTTAAATATTTATTTATTTATTTTTTGGGAGGGGGGGGGGTGGCATCTTGACAGTTTTTGTCAAAATAGTTTTCAATTATTAATATATGATATTATAAGAGGATTGACTTTTAAAACTAACATCAAGTCTCTTAACTTCATAAACAGAAATAAAATTATTATAAATAAATTAAGTAGAATTAGTAGCAATTCAAGGTAAAAATAATGAAGTTATTAAAAAAGCAAATGAATAAAGATTTATTTTGATAAATTTTGTGTATAATTTAACAATATGTTACATAAAATTCTAAGTTCTATATCCTGTAATAAAATCATACTTTTTTTTCTTTGTTACTGATATAATATATACATACAAAATTTACTTACATATATGAGACAGAAGTTTTTCAAGTTTTAACCAATTTCAAATATTAGATTTATTTCTGTGCCAGATTTGCACTTTTTTATAATTGAATGGTTAAAGGTGTTTATGATAAATTTAAATGGAAATAGGAAATAGAAATTCAACATTATTTCACTAGATATTGCTTTTTATAAATGCTCCACTTACGATTGATTATTTCAGTAGATTCTTTTGAAAGAGCATATGGCCGTCCTGTTGCAGTAGTCAATTCAATGCTACATAATATATGGTTGAAGGGCACGTTGCAATAATCATTATTTGGCCAGCAAAATGAAGTGGAAGGTCCGTTGGGATGCATAAACTTTATATTTGCATCTTTTTCATCATAATCTATGCTCTGAATAATCTCAATATACCAGTGATTATTTAAGTTTTTATTACTTTATTTTTATTTCATTTTGAAGACTATAGGTGAAACAAAACTTATTTCCACATTTTTTAAAGAAAATGCAAAGCTTAGATTGTTTGAATGAATATAGCTTTATAAATCAGTTTATACTTACTGGTTGTTTTTCAGTTAGTATAATGGGAATTTTATTTGAATACATAGCGGAAGTTAATTTGGCACAGATGTCATATACGCCCCATATTGGCGCGATTTTTTTCCTATGCCAATTTGGCGAAAACATCAACAGCATAAACAACATCCGGGTTACCATATCAAGCAAAATAACGACACTTTGGCACCAGTAAGTACCCGTTGCGTATATGACTTTGGCGTCAGAAAAAAATCGCGCCAATATAGGGCGTATATGACACCTGTGTCGTTAATTTTCAGGAACAGAAATATGAATTTTATACTTTAATTTATTTAAATAACATTAAAAAAGGTTTTTAGAAACAAAATTATAGTTTAATTATAATATTTGTTTACTATTATTACATGCATTTTTGAAGAATTTTGAACTTTAACAATACTTTAGATATATTCTGTAAAATTAACAAAAAATTTTTTTTCTCAAGAATTTCAAAAAACACCTTTCTAATTTTTTTTATTATTAAATGGTTTCCTTTTAAACTATATATATAAAAAAAATCAGCCAAATCAAATGGGTAGCACATGTAAAAAAAAAAAATGAATTACATATTTTCATATTTTTCTTAAGTCCTCAGATAAAATATTTTTTAAAAACAATATTCGAGTTCTAAAAAGTTTTATAAACCATTCTTTTAATAAAATACATTATTAAGAATCTCTAAAAAAATAGATAGCTAATTTTATTAATAATATTTAGAAAAATGAACATTTTTATCCAACATTACATGTTTAATGGAAGATCATTTTCTGCAAAAAATTGAGTAAGAGTGGTATTTTTAAATGCTTGTAACTCATGAAAAAATTATTATTTTAAACTGAAATTTCGTGTAACAGCATATCTTTAGACATTGTTTTTGTGTTTAAAATTTCATAGAAATCTGTGACGGTGGGTGACATGGTCTGGAAGAAGTGACATGGAATGACCCAGCACTTCTTCTCATGCCATAATGTTTCATAGAAATCAAAGTAACTCTTTTGAAAATGTAGTTACAATATTGTTAAAGTAACAAACGAAAATCCAAGTTTAACCTGCAGTGAAATACATTGTATTTTTAAGTGAATATGTGGATTAAGATCCTGGTTTCCTGGACAAAAATTGCCTGGATTGATGTCTATTATCAACCATAAAAGTTTTCTCCATTTTGTTTACCCTGTTTGCAAAAAAGCAAGAAATACATTATTTATGAGACAATGTTCTGGAACTTGCATTTGTACATCATTAATTCCTTTGAAGGTCGTCATTAATCGTTAATTTTCTTAAGTGGCACTTTTCAAATAGCAAATGGATAATCTAAAAGTATTCTCTTTTATTTAAATTTGATTATATTTCTAAAAAAATTATATTTCTAATTATTCTGAATATATTTATTAATTGACAGTTTTTTAAAAGTTGTTTGGGATGCATCATTTTAGAATCCAAAATGTTTCACATGTGTTAAGTTAGTGACTGTGAAGGTACATGAAATTGCCCAAAATATTGTATTAGTCTTTCATATATTTTGCTATTTATTTGGTTATGTGAGAGATTACCCTCATTAAAAACAGGAAATATAGTAATCCAAGAAATAAATTACAGTCACCAAACCTAGTGTTTATGAAGCATAATAGACTTGATATATTAAAAAAAGAGCACATAGCATACACCATATTTTTTTGTATATAATCTGCAGATTACATTAAAAAAATCACGAATTTCATTATGTGGATTATATGATGCTTTTTTTTCCAACTGCAAAGTTCACTCGGAAAATTTTCTGAAAAAAAAAAAAAGCCCATTTTTTTTTTTAAGGTGTTGAATAACAGATGATGCTAATTGCGATCTGAAATTAGATCTCTGGTTCCATGTGCAATATTTTATTCTAGATTGTTTTACGAAATCTGCGATTAATTTCTGCGATTGTTTGATGAAATTCATATTTTTTTTCCATGACCGATTAACAAATTTTGCGATATTATTCCGCAATTGCTCAACGAAATTCACGATATTATTCTGCAATCATTCGACAAAATTCATGGTATTATTCCATGATCTTTTGACGAAATTCTCGATTGTATTCTGCGATCATTTGACAAGATTTGCAATTAATTTCAGGAATTGATTTTTATGAAATTAGTATTTTTTTTGCAACCAATTGCTGAAATTTGATTTTTTCTGCGATCGATTAACAAAATTCACGACTTTTTCCACGATAGTTCGACGAAATTCACGATTGATCTTATTCCTGTATCGTTTGACAAAATTCATGCGTTTCTTTCACAACCAATTAACGAATATTACGACTTTTTGTATGGCCAATTGACAAAATTGATAGAAATACAAACACTGTGTTTCTCATTGCCTCTTATCTTCTGTCATAAAACCTCATTTCACAAACCTCATTTTATTTTTAAGTTCATTTAACTTCACAGTCATTCATTTACTTTATTTTTATTTACTTCTTAAATAATGACAGTAATAAATATTCCTTAAACTTTTACTTACCCTCTCTATTGATTCTAGACAATATCCAGCTGTAATAAAAGTTTCCTGACTCCTTTAATGTTCATAGTAATTTATACCATTTTGCCATTTCTACTTTCATTTCATTAACGTACTTCATCGGCAAAAACTTTCCCTCGACTAAGCTTTAACTTCTGTAATGATATTTCTTCCACCAGATGGCTCTTTTCATCGATTCAATGCCGTTCTCTGATTGGTTCGTTTCGTGGGCGTCGCCTGAAACGACGTTTTCAATCCGATCCTTTTTACATAAATACGCAATTCTAACTTTCATTCGAAGCACTTTTATCTTCCTTTAATGGAAGAAATGTTTCTAGGCACTGAGTTTGGCAGGTCCAATGTTCTGGATGTGTTATTTTAAATCACTTTTTTTATTTAAGTGAAGTCATCATTCAGTTGTTTTTAAATGTGTATTATCTGTGCATCTAAAAAGTAATGTCACCATGTTGTTTCATCGATCTACTTGTTATCAAGAATGCATCCAGCTGTTGTAATCTCAAGTGTCTGTTTATGGAATATAATAAACTCTAATTTATTTTCAAGTAAGTTATGCTTCTGTTTTAATTAAATATCATAGAAGTTATCTACACGACAATTCATTTGAATATCTACACTTCCAGCGGCATTTCTCCCAGCAAACATGCCCACTGTGCTATCTGCCCCATTTAAAGGACTTAGTGTTACATGAATAATCAATTCAGATTATTGCATGACTATCATAATTTTGTGATTTTATTCCGCGAGCAATTGACGAAACTCTCAATTTTTTTTGCTGCAATTATTTGGTGAAATTGTCTATTTTTTTCGTGACCTATGGACCAAATTTAAGTTTCTTTTATGCGATCTCTCAACAAAATTCGCGTTTTTTTTCCTCCGACATATAATCTGCAGATTATACAAAGTTTTTTTTCCTATGACTTGGAATAAAGCCCTTGCGGATTATACGCATGAAAATAGGGTATATACGTTACTGGTAAATCCCTAGTTTTATTGTTAAATCCTGAGATTTACAAAAGTGAGTTGGAAAAAAACCCTGAAGTATGCTTTTAAGCACTTCCATTTCAGATTTTTACCAAACCATTCCAGCTAATGTTCATGCTTCGGCAAATTCGTTCATTTTGGTAAAATTCCAAAATGAGATGAGCTTGGCATACGGTTCAAGAAATGCCTTAACAGATTTTATTCCCTTACTCAGATATCTGGTATATTCAACCGAACATTTAATTAATTGTAAGTTTGTGTGAGTTGAATTGTAAATTAAAGCAACTTTATTATATGTTATATTTCATATTTTCTTCATTAAAGTTCACAAAAATTTGCTTTTTCAAATTCAATTTAGATGAAGCCTAGAATAACATTAAATTTAACTTTTTATATTTTACTGTATTTAACTGATTTATTAAAAGAAAATTCTCATGGAATAAGTAAAATTTGTTATTCAGAATTTTTCCAACATTGCCAATTCATAATTAAACTCACTTATTACAGCAAGGTTTGACTGTTGTGGATTTAAGTACATTGACTGATTAGAACTGACTCATCTTTGTAGTAGATTTCTTTAAACAGTTGCAGTACTGTAGCTAAGGTTTTGGAATTCTTGGTCCCTGGGTTTCTAATTCCTTCATGCACACTTATACTTGCTTTCATCTCAAAGCTTTTTATTTATCTAACTTAGTACCAAGTACATAAAATTTATCATCTTTAATATCTGTAAAAATGAGTTCTGTTTTTAATTTTTCTGAATTTTACTATTTACTCTCATTGTTATGCATGTTTCTGTTTCACCTGCATTAATATTACGTTACAATTCCAAATCGATAGTTGGTTTAAGTTCAGTACCTTTGCCTTCTATATTACCCTTGAATTCATGATTAATATTTATAATTTTTTATAAGATCTCCTCAGTGGTCATTCTAATTTAGTTAAATTATGTAGCGAAACTGAGTTAGCAATTCTCGGTTTCATAACCCTTTAGGACCGGAAGATTTTTGGTAGAAATGAAAAGTTTTTGTGGTTTCTCCTAATTAATAGGATAAAAGTACCCAATGTCTGATTATGCCAAGGGAGGATCCACACAATCCTGTGGGTGCAGGCTTGACTTTAAATCTTAGAAAAAGAGAAAAATGTTTTTTCTTTTTTTTTTAGGATTTCCTATACAATTGTGTAGGTCAGGTCTCAAAGGGATAAGAACACCAAACATAGCCTCTTAAGGTGGGCATTTGGTTCCCTCATGCTCTGTTTTTCATTGCTTGTACAAATTTTAATCCTTCTGATCACTTTGTTGTGTTATTTGTTTCCATCCATGTTGCCAAGCATATTCCTATTATCTTGGTTCACCTGTTTGACTGAATCTTGTGATTCACTGTATTTCGGTTTGCCATGAACTATTTTGATATCATTCCACATTTCACAAAAACTCTTTATGATTTAGTTGGAAAACAGTGATAGAAATTGGAAAGTGAAAGGTAGGTATCAAATTACATATGGGGCCTACTACAAATATCTTAGGCGTCAAATGAAAATTTCTAAAATTCATTTTTAACATGTCTGTAACATTCTAGGCTATTTTATACAAAAGAACTAATATTTCTTTTGTACTTAAAATTGTTCCAAGTTCTTAATCTACAAGATTAAAATAATTGCAGCAACTGCAAAACTATTATAAAGCATTTTTAATTATTTTTAAAAATGGTCTTAATTATGTAAAGCAAAATTAAAATTGGATAACTTCTTAGCAAGTCAGAAGCAAAATTTTATCCAATGTTGATAATTACATTTGGATTTAGTAAAATAAACATATAATTTAAGTTGAATCTTGTTAACATGAAATTTAAAGGACCACAATTTTATTTATTTATTTAGTTTGTTAACCATTAAAATAATTACCATCTTGTTGATTGGCATTAATTTGCATTTTCTGTTTTTGCAAACTCTTTGCATACTGTGCATATCATAATTTTTTTTTCTTCTGTGAGCCAGGGATTTTCTTTTTTCCATTTAAAAAATGTTGCAGTACTTACTACTTTACGAGCTGATTTGCTACAATTTTTCTACAATTACTCATTGTTTTCTTCATTCGGTTTTAAATGTTTAGTACTAGATGCAGTCATAAAATTAAATAAGATCTATTCCATTTTGCCATTATGCACATGTTCATCTTGAAACTTTAAGAAAATAGCATTTAACTTAATTGAAATTTTAACCAAGCTTTCGAAAAACAGATGCAAGAATTTCAGGGGCATAAGCTCTAAAGTCAGTTTTATCAGTTATTGGTTGCTATCAATGTGATTGACAAATCAAGGGGAGTAAGTAAATTCCGCAAAAGTAACATAAGGCATGATTTCTGTTTTTTTTTTTTTTTTTTTTTTTGCATATAATGGTGCTGTAAATTTCTCTTTGCCCCCTGTGTTCAGAATGGCCCACTTACTTGTCAGGTAAGGGACTGGCAACTGGAAAAAGGATGAGGGGTTCGAATCCTGACTCAGTCATTGATGTTTGTATTGGGTTGGATTCCACTTTAAATGGAGGTCTTGATCTATTTACTTCTCGTGTGCAAAAGATGACTGTAGTATTAAAGATTGCGAAAAGCCAAGAAATTTGTCAAAGGATAGCAGAAAAAAGCGAATTTCGTCAAAGGATCGCAGGAAAATGTGAATTTCGTCAAAGGGGTGCAGAAAAATGCATAAATAGTGCCAGGAGGCGATTCCCAACTCTGGCATAACCTTTCAGAAAATTTGCTGTAAATTTATTTCATCGCAATTAATAGCAAAAATAAAATATTAAAGATTTTATTAAAATAATTCTTAAAATATATTTTAATTTTCTTGTCTCTTTTATACATTGCATTAAGTATGTCTAAATATCTTCAAATATATGTTTGACTTTTATTTTGACCGTAGTAATTTCTTGGTTATATTTTTCTGTTAGATATAATGGCATTTTAGGTAGATTTCGTATGAAATACTACCTATTGGGATCGTTCCTATGTTGGAATTTCTGAAAAATTTTTGCAGATCTACACCGATCATGACCCCTAGAACCCAAAACCACCCTCAGTAAAAAAACTTTATCTATCTATCTATCTATCTATCTATATATATATATATATCACTTTCTTCTGGACATGATAACTTTCGTAATTCTGCACCAATCTCTTCCAAACGGATACATAAAATCAATGGGCATAAAATCTCGGTCAAGTTCGTTAATGGCCAAAATCTGACCAAGGGGATGGAAATAGTGAGGGGTTTTGTGAAAACAGAAAACCCCCCATAACTTCTTAATTTTTGTACATATCAAATCAGTTTAAAGTCAGGTACTTCTAAAAATAGAACCAAAAATTTATGTATCACAGATTTTTGATAAAGTTAAAAATAGGCTCAAGGGGCGCAAAAAATAGGGTTTTGGGAGAAAAAAATTCATAACTTCGTCAATTCTCAAGATATCAAATGCAATTAATTTTATTATAAATCTCCTTAATATTATCTACAACTTTTATATTCACAAGTTTTTGATAGGACCAATTCGTACAGCAAAAAAAAAAAAAAAAAAAAAAAAAAAAAAAAAAAAAAAAAAAATTAAAAACGAAAACAAAAAGGGGGTTTGAAGAAGTAAAAAATCCTTAACTCCGTCAATTCAAAAGATATAAAATCCCCATGAATTTATCATATATCTTCTTAATATTGTCTACAACATCTATATAGACAAGTTTTGGATAGGACCAACTCTTACAGCAAAAACAAATTAAAAATACATAGCGGTTGAAGAAAAAAATCATCTTAGTAAGGGTGTATTCAAATCCAAACTGCTTATTTTCGGACTCATTTTACAATTCACTTTTGCTCTCAAAGGCTTCCAATTGGTATGTTTTCTTACTCAGAAACTATAATGTACTGCAATGGTCGAATTTTTGTTAGAGGGAGAATATATTTTTAAAAATGCTGTTAAAAAGGGCATTTTGAACCGAATTTACCGAAGCAGATTGTGTTGGAAAAATCATTGTATTAAGGATGCACTCAAATCCAAACTGCTTATTTTCTGACTCATTTTTAAATTCATTTTTGCTTTCAAACGCATTTAATTGGTAGATTCGCTTATTCAGAAACTATATAATGTACCGTAATGATCGATTTTTTGATAGAGGCAGAATATATTTCAAAAAATGATGTCAAAGTGGGCATTTTGAACGGAATTTCCCAAAGCGATTGTGTTAGAAACGAAAAATATTGTCCTTTTGAGAAAATAATTGTTTATATATCAAGTTTTAATTAATTGAACAAAAAATAAAAACACAGGTCGCTTATAAATCTCTTCAAGAATCACGTCAGCAAGCTTCATATTTTTTTTATTTTTTTTTTTTATTAAAAATGAATCTGGAATTATGCCAGAAAATTTCGAGTTGTTGAGCATGGAAAAGTATTTTTTTGAATACTGCCCTAACATGATTCTGATAAAACCAGCTATTATATAAAAATGAAATAAAAACTCGTCAAAAGCGGCCAGATAAGATTGTTAAAGTGGATTTATCTCTAATCATGATTTAGTTTTTGTTTGTGAAATTAGTATATTTGACTTCGAAATCTACCTCTGCCTGTAGGCCAAGCCGGCAGGGATTTTTTTTTTTTTTTTTTTTTTTTTAAATTGTATGTAATCCTATCGAATGGTAAGCAACAGATATTAGTAAATTACAATGTTGATAGTTAGAAAAAACACAATTTTGTATGGAGCGTTCATAGCTTTGTAAATGGCCAGTAGTTAAGAAAAACCTGCCAGTGAAAAAAATCAGTGTAGTGGCCAGTGGGTAAAAATGTTAATTTTGACCTATATGTTTAGCTTATTTCACCTCATTTATTAAACATTTGTATATATCACTTGTTAAATAAAAGTTATCCTTTTTTATTATTTACTGATTTAACAAAAGGTCACAAAACTTTTTCTACTTAATATTACTCATAAAAAAATGGAAATGAAAATATTTTATCACAATATTTTATCACAAAAACAAACTATTCTAGATCATAGTACTCACACCTATCTAGAATTGCCTGAAGTTAAACCTGCAATTGTTACTAATACATGAGTCATGAGGGAAGGTGCCTGCACATTATGCTCATTCCTCATTTCAGACTTTTACCAAAATGTGTCAGTAATAGATTTGGTAAAAGCCCAAAATGGACATGTTTCAAAGTACATTTTGAGCTTTTACCATCTCACTTTGGTAAATTGTATGATTTACCCAAAACATGCATGCATACACACAAACATAAAGATAAATGATTGTGGGTTATCAGCATTGTTTTTGTCTATGAAATTCTTAAAATATTTTTGTTCTTAACATTTTAGTTTTAAGCATTGTATAGTACTAACAAAACAAATTTGTTTTTAGGATTGGGATTTCCCTCATTTTGGTTGTGATTTAGATATAAAGTTGCCAGGATTACATGCTGCATCTTTTAAATTTGAACTTTTTCAGAAATATGTAAATATGCCTGATGTTAGTATTCATGTTACTGGTAAGTAACAGTCTTTTTCTTTTTTTCCCCCCTTTAATCAAAGCTTATGCAGGATTGTGCTGAGTTACCAAGTTAATTAACCTATAATGTATACACTCCCTGCTCTTCTGTCTTTTAATGATGCATTTATGTTATGAATAATCATTAAAGTCATTATTTTACTTTTTTACTAAAATTTAATGTTAATCTTTTATATAGGTATATTATGTCTGTCTTTGAGATTTTTTTGCATTGAAAAGCACCTATTTTCTACTCATAATTATAAAATTTGGTACTTTCGGTTAGCCGGGCACCAGTGTTATATATACATATGTATGTATATCTATATATACATATATATGTATATTTATACATATATAGAAGCTATATGTATACATATATATGTGTGTGTGTACTGATCATATACAATATATATAAATGTATATGTATACATACATACATATATATATAATACTGGCGCCCGGCTAACCGAAAAGTACCTAAAATTTTGTCTGTATTTGTTTGCCAACTTCTGTACTAATTTTATGTGACAAACTCTTAATTAGTGAAAAGTGCATGTATATTTTTATGCCAGTTTAAATAGTTTCTTTTTATGTGTCTTCATCCCATTTTGAAATTTATTCTGTCAGTTTCAATTCATTAAATCAGAGCTTCATCTCAAAACAGTATGTAAAAGTACT
Source organism: Maratus speciosus (assembly GCA_963932465.1). Classification (NCBI taxonomy): domain Eukaryota; kingdom Metazoa; phylum Arthropoda; class Arachnida; order Araneae; family Salticidae; genus Maratus; species Maratus speciosus. The sequence goes on from OZ010788.1 coordinate 343,818,042, forward strand.
AAATGTACTTAAAGTTTTTTTTCTAACACTTCTTAAGGTGCTGTTTTTTGTATTGAAAATCTTTTCTGTATAGAATCAATGCAACATATTTGGTCATTGTCATGCCTGTCCAGTTTGACTCTTTTTGATACTCTGTGTTATTCACATTAGACCCAGTACATTTGTTTATTAAGAAATAAAGGGACAACATGAAAATATGTATGTAGAAAAGGGGCAGACAGCTTTTTCAGAGCTTCTAAAGCTCCATCACCAGTAAAATAGTTAAAATTATCAGAGGAAGGTGTATAAAAACATAGAAGATTGCAAGCAACACAGCTTGCAGTCAATGGTAAAACGGCAGTATGTGTTAAAAACAGACAGCAAAGTCAAGTGTTCCCAGATGGATGCTGTACCCGAGGAGATCAATTAGAAGTTCTCAGTCAGTCTGGAAGTGCTTTTAAGTAGGAATAAGAAAAAGGAGAGGAAGGGAAGAAAGTGAATTAACACTAAATTTACATGAGTCAAACTGTCAATTTGACATGTTTCCAAATTTATGCTTGAAATTGTCTGAAAATATAACTTATTTTTACAGCAATATGAATTTGAAGGTATTATGATGCACATATTATACTTAGCGTACAATATTTTATTTATACGTATTAACAAACGTAACAAAGTCTCGGACTTTTGTTTTTCCTGGAGTAGAACACTTCAGCGGCGGTCCCTTCAGAACGAGCGGTATTCATCAGTTCTTCTTCCCGTAGAATTTCTAGTACTTCATCCATACTTTTCTCACGTTGAGTTTTTAATATATCTCTTACTTTCGAGAACTTTCCTTTCAGTCCTCTTACTGTGTAGAATACAAGTTCTCTATCTGTTATAGCCAATCCAAGTGTTTGACATTTTGTTGAGATGCCTCGAGCTCTGGCTATATAGTCATTTGCAGATTCATTTGACTTTATTTCTAAATTCTTTAACTCATTTCCGGCATCTATTCTTCTATCTTCTGCTTAACCGGTAAAAGTCAATCTTATTTTTTCCCATAATAATTTCACATTTTCTTCTGCTGCAAACTGTAGTGCCTGTTCATCAGACAATGACAGCTTTATGTATGCGACAGCATCGCTATTTTTTTGGTCCCATTCGGTGGAATCCTTATCACTCAGTCCTTCTGCTTTTACTTCGGATATGACAGTATCCAACCTTTTAAGGCTTAAAGCAGCTTTTATTTTGAGACTCCATATAAAATAATTAGTTCCGTTTAATTTGGGGACGTTTAACTTGTCCATGGTTTCTTTTAACAAAATTAATTTTGATTTAGAATATCAACCATGAACTGCAACCATTTTGTTGTTCTTTCACTAATATTAATTATCACTAAGTCCGTGGATGTTGACAGAACAAAAAGTTTATTATACGAAAACACGGCACAAACACAAAACAGTTAATTTAAAGATAAATTTCTCACACAGATTACTTTTTCATAACAACTTCACACAGAATAAGTTTTTATGTCTGCACTTCTATAGTTCGCACGCAGACTGAGTGTGTCGGGAGAAAAGACTGGCAGTGCGTAGGTATATAGTGCTTAAAAAGTGTTCGCTCGCCTCTAAACCCAAGAAAATCAATTGTTAAATTCGTTATATCATAAATAAAAAATTCCATGGAAATTCTTAGTTATTTGGCTCAATTTACATTTCTAAAATTAAAATGCGCCAAAACATAAAATAACATTTTTGCTTAATAAAGATGCAAAAATAATATAAAAAAATATTTTTACTTTCAAATATTTATCTTATTAAATAATGCTTTGCGAATCCGAACAAAGCATGGCTTTTGCTAGTATATATATATCCTCCTCTTCTCACATAAACTAATCCATTACTGTAGAGAGAAACCTAAAACAACTTTCTTCTCTACTCATTTGACAAAAAGTGAAGTTATTTCCTGATAACTTCATTACCTGAAACAGAAGTCCCTGCACTTTATTATTAATCAAATGTTCTTAAACCAGAAAAGGAAAAAAAAATTGTCACCCTTAAATGCTATTCAACAATCCCAGTACATGTATGTGACTAGAAGAAAAAGAGGATGAAAAGATTAAGAAAAATGAAACACTTGAAAAGAAAAACGTATTAAAAAAACCAGTATCAAAAAATCGCCTCCTTATAAACTTTCATGATGAATAAAAGGAATACTTCCTTGTTTCTGGTCTATCTTCTTCAACTAAAACAATTAACGATGAAGAGATTAAAAGTCTTGACCTGCAGGAAATAAAACATTTCAAAAGGTGAACACCATTCCGTGAGATGACTGTCATCTTAAAAAATTATTAAGTGTTGATGCTTGACATATTATATTATAAAAGCATACTATTACTATTGTTTTTAAAAGAATGGTAATTAAAAACACAAAATTTACAACTTCATCACCACACTTCTATAAAATATATTTTCCGTTAACTTAATACAACACGTAACATTTCAGAACTAAGCATTTTCAAGCTACATGGTAAAAGAAAAATTATGAAGCTAAAACTACCTCCAAAGATGTAGTCTAAATACCTGCTCATAATGAAATATACTCCATTATGCAACTCCTAAAGGGCAAAACTGGGAAATTTTATAGTGGCCAGTAGTAACAGTTTTGTAATGACCACTTTTTTATTTAAAAGTGTTAAATAGTAAACTTTAAAAAATTTTTATTAGTATTAATCTAAAATTAAATAGCCCAAATAAATATGTTAATATTAACATATTGTAACCAGCAACAAAAGTGAAATTTTTGATGGAATACAAGAAAGTTTACTCTCTCCTTGTACGAAAGTGGCCACTGACAGACAATTTTTTAATAGCCACTTTTTTCATTTAGTGGTCTTGTGGCTGCAGAAAGTATCAATAGGTAACGAAACAATCATATGAGAGAGGTACTCAGACTATGACACAGGCAATGCCATCTGTCGTCAGCTGCCGAACTCCCTCTAATGTTATGGAAATTTGTCACATGGAGGTGAGATGCTTGAATGTTAAATAAACACATCTACTCGAAATGCATATATGTTATTAAAAAGTAAAATAAGGATAAATACATGGAATTCCAGAAAGGACTTGTACACCTATAACAGTAAGTCCAAATGAAGTAAATGTAGAGACATAATTATGTTTTAAAGGATTGAAACTAAAGGTAATATACTTATGAAAATAGAAACTTAACCTTCAAAATGTAATATTTAGAGAATAAAATGTGCATGTAGGAAAGAAATTTAAAATAATGGTTTAAAAGTGTTGGGAGAAAAAAAAACTTTAATTAGAGGACATATCAGGGGATATTCCTAACAGAACTTAACTGGCAGTGCAGAGTGCATAAAATATACCAAAAATGTGCTATGTCATCTGTGGCATGATTGGCTGTACCCATGAATGCAGAAAATGTACGGGAAGAATTACGTAATGGCACTGGAAAAAAACAAAAATTGTTCTTGCAGTGAGCAAAAATTCCAGTTGCAAAACACAAACAATGCAAGAATCCTCATTCCATATTATGTTTTTAATGTTCATCTTTGCCCTTGATTTAGTCTTGCATAGTCCTGACATACTTTGTACATTGAGTAGCAATTATCCTGTTTTAATGCATAACTGTATTTTTAGGCTGTTCTAGGCTTTATGCCTGAAGAAACATCCTATTATCCAATTCGAAATTTACTCCATTGAACTTGGTGGTGACGTAACTGTATTTGATATTGTGCACTAATAATTTCAAAAAAGTATTTAGTAAATGTATTATTTTTATTTATACATATAAAGCAGGAATTGAAAAGATCTGCTGAAATGTTAGGAACCAAGCAATGTTAGGAACTTGGGCACCAGAAGTTACAATAAGTGGGTAAAAATAAAAAAAAATTATACATTTATGGCCATTTTCAGGCCTAAATTCTTTAGATTTAAAATACCAATTATTAGTAGCTCTTTCAGTAGTAGAATTCTTCAAAATGAGTTATTTTCTTTATTATTATTATTAAATAATTTAGCACAATGGTTTTGGGTGTAGGAGTGCTGCAGGAGAAATAAAAACAGGTTTCAGAAAAATAAAGGTGGATAAAGACATGTATCTTGTTATTTTGGAGTGAAATGTATTACATAGCAGAGTAAATGCCTCTCTTTGAAATAGGGTCAGTTGGGGGTAAATACGAAATGCCCAAAAGAATGGGGCTAATGTGAGACATAAAAAAAGTACCAAATTGTGTAGTGATAAAATTGACTTTGTGCTAAACCAACAAATCCAGGGTGGTAATGTGAGACAATATATGGGGCTGATGTGAGACTCTATGGGGCTAATATGAGAGAGTACTTGGGGCTGTGACACATGATTTGAAACATCCACCACAAAAACAGAAATTGTAAATCTTTGTCTTTTTGTTTTAATATGCCAGATATGTTTTTGCTTTATTTTTTCCCCCCCAAGCTTAATGATAAATTCCTCTATGTTTGTTATCGGTTTTTAATTGCCTGGTATAAAATGCTAGCTAGTTAATTTATCTGCTTAGATTTACACAGGAGAATGGATGTGACTCAACAAGTTACCATGTATTAACAGCAATGTATTAAACAGCCATGTATTACTTTTTTTCTTTCTTATCATATATATTTTAAAATCATTATAATATTAGGAATTATAAAATTACATTAAAACATTTCTGTAATAAAATCTGTAAGGCTACCAAAACTACTCTCTAAAAAAGTTCTGCCTTTCCCAAGAAGAGCTATATTAAAAAAAGAAAAAAAAAATCTGCTATGTAAGTATTAATGATTAATGAATAAACAATCAAGATCAAATACTAAATTTTTTATTTTTCAATAACAAGTATTAGATCATTGTAAATTTACTATTAAATCTTCATAAAAATATATAAGTGTTGTAGATATTTTTCTTAGTTTTTTTTTAAAACCCAAAATTAGTATTTTATAAATATGGGAATGGGTTTATTGTAGTAGGCTTTCATCACTATTCTGGCAGATGCATGAAAGATTTGTCGAAGTATTTTCATTTCTTTAGTGCTTACAACAACTTAAAAATAATGGTGTCCCACTTTAACCCCGTAACCATTTCATATTATCTCCATTCAGTGGGATTAACCACTTCACCGGCGACAGGTATGGGGAAACAGTGCTTTTACACCCGACTTATCTCAGGGCAAATGGTGAAGTGGTTAATATGAGACAGGGTTTTAATTTTTTTTTAAACCTTTATATTTATGCCAAGCAATGTTTTTCTATTCATAGTCAGATGAAGGAAAGAAAAGCACAAATTGCAGTATTTTTTTATTTAGGCCTAGAATCAATATATCAACAAGTAACAAGAAAAGTTTAGACTTTTGTTTCACTTTATCAGACCTGCCAACTGCTACGAAAAAATCGTAGTTGCTACAATTTGGACCTATAAACTACGATGCTACGAAAATCGGTCTTAAACTATGATTTTTTTCAAAAAACACAAACGCATTTTTTGTTTCTAGTTGCGATTTTTATCCCGCGCAGCATATTTTTCAGGAGTGATTCTGTTCTGAAATTTCCAAAATTTCAAAGTATTCATTTCCGAAAGTTTTACAAAAATTGGCCATTAGTCCGAAAATTCGCACATTAAACAATGTTCATGGGAAAAAAAAATCCAGGCTGCAAAACAAATTTCTTGGGGGATTCTTTGAGAGGCAAGGTTTGAAATAGTGTGCAAAATTGCACGATTTGCGATAAACCTTCGCGAATTTCGACAAATGACCCTGTAAAAAAAAATCATTTTCGTCAATTGGTCGCAAAAGGAAATAAATTTCGCCAAAGGATCGTGGTAAAAACGTGAATTTTGACAAAATATCTCAGAAAGAAACGCGAATTTTGTCAAAAGATCAGTAAGAAAATGCAAATTTCATCGAAAGATCAGTAAGGAAATGCAAATTTCATCGAAAGATCAGTAAGAAAACGCAAATTTCACTGAAAGATTGCAGAACGAAAACACTAATTGCGTCAAAGGATCGTAGTAAAAAAAGCAAAATTCGTCAAAGGACCGCTGTAAAAAATGCGAATTTCGTCAAAAGTTCATGGTAAAAGATACGGATTTTAACAAAGAATCGTGATAAAAAAATTTACGATTGTAGCGAAAAAATTGTGAATATCCTGAAATTATCGCAGGGACAAAATCGCGAATTTCGTCAAAATTTACTGCACTGGGCTAAAAGATTGAAAACAGGCTCCTTTTACAAAAAAAAAAAAAAAAAAAAAAAAAAAAACGCTGTGAAACAAGAAGAAACTCTAAAAATCGTATACAAATTTTCAGAGGAAAAAATTACTATATTGAGTTGAAAGACTGAAACCTTATTCCTTTTACGAATGTCAAAAGATGGCTGCGAAACACAAAAAACCAACCAACCAACCAACCAACATCCAGATTAATTTTAATTTTGTTTGCTACGATTTCTCATTTTCAAAGGTTGGCAGGTCTGCTTTATCTCCGACTGTACATTTACTTTCCAACAGGATAATGATCCTAAGCACACTGCCAAGATATGTAAAGAAGGGTGTCTATGTCATGTTCCTAAGCTGTTTAACAGCCAACTCTAATCTCTCTATTTGAATCATGTGGAACATTTATTGGACAAAATCAATTATGAACTGAAAAAGACCTGTAAAGAGCAATGTTGAATTGAAAAGTGCTATTCAGGACACATAGAATAAAACTGTACCTGAAACAACAAAAGGGATCATTGAAGTTTTACCACAATGTTTAAGAGAAGTTATAAAGACAAAAAGTTTACTGACCATTAAATTTAATTTCATAAGCACAGAAGAGACATTTTATATTCTTTTAATACCATACAGACACAGAGACTTTTTTGTTTCTAGTTTGCTGTATTTTTCCTTTAAATTTAATTTTTAAATACCTCAATCATATATTATTTCTCTTGTCAAAATCCTATGCATCTACAAAATGCAGAACAATAAATGAGGTATCATTCGAAAGATTTCTGAACCGGCTTCTGCCATAGTACACTCACATTTCGTTAAAACATGTTTTTTGATATTTACAGTTAATTAAAAATTAAATCAGCATTGTTTTCATAAATGAAATTACAGATTTTCTCAAATCAGTGTTCCAAAAAAAAAAAAAGAAAATACTGTGCTCAGCATAGATACCATCGATCGATCAAAGCAGTGGTATTTCACATGTAGCTAAAGTTATTGTGAAATTAATTTGCATTTTATATGTATTCATTTTTCTTTGTCCTTTGTTTTTTTCCCGTGTTTGATCTCATCCTTTAATGTAGTTAAAATATGATTAATTTTTTCTTGCTCGTGTCTTTTGAAAATAAAAAAATATATCGAGCTTTTAATCGGGTTTTTATTTAATTTTTACACTTGCATCTCCTATTGCAAGGCATCTACTTATTATAAAAGCTGAGTGCACGTGGCCGACGGAACGATGCCGGTGCGAACCACTCTGGTCTGCGAAACGACCGTAGCTAAACGCCATGTTAGGCTTAATGAAAAACATATCTTAACATATGACAGCTAAATGATAATTTTTTCCACTTAAAATCATGTCTGTTCAGCATATTTTCATATAAAACATGTGTATCATATCCATTTATAATGTATTAAGTTCTAAATTAAAATTAAGCTATTAGAAATCAAATCTAAACAAACGATACTGTTGCCATTCAGATTCAAATTCCAGCAAATTAAGAAACAAATGAATGACTTTGACGATTCACCAAAAAAAAATACGGCTAACATCTGATTCTGCTTTAAATATATTTTTTAAAGCATATTAAAGCCTTTAAGTTTTTTGAAATGCGTTTTTCATTTTTTGAAATGCGTTTTTCAATGCGTTTACATTTACAAGCAGTCAGTTTACGACATACATATGAAATATTACGTAATTTATTGAATAAATATTTTAAAAAACATTATTTAATGATTATTCATCATTATTCATATGAATCATTCATATGAATATTGATTCATATCAATGATTTATGTATTTCACTCTTCTGTAGTGGCAACAGTAAAACGCTGTTTCTTTAGGAAAAACAACAGAGGGATAAACGTGCTGATTTTTCGCCACTACTCGCTTTCATCTGTCAATAGTTATTTTTGAATGTTTTAAAAGTTTTTTTAATTTTTATTATGGGCTTTCAGAAAGAAGGCGCCAATTGACCAGGAAAAGAATTGCGCGATCGCGGCAATCAACGGATTTCTCAGTTTGCCTGATAAACTCAGCTGAGTTTACACCGAACAGAATTAAACACCCATATGCACAATTTTTTTTCTAAACTATGCATATTTTAAGTTCATGTTCATAAAGTGTTTATCACTCACAGGAACGTTTCATTATAATAAAGATTTAAAAATCAAAATTACATTTTTTTTTAAATTTTACTAAATTTTTGTACCGTTAAAAAACATAGCTTTTTGTATGTGTATTACTTTCAATGATGCACATAATGGTGTTTTAGTTTTGGCCAAATATATGAATCAAATTTTAAAGTTTCATCTAAAATTAAAAAATAAACATCTGATTTTTTAAAGAAATGCCATATGTTTTTTGTTTTATTTTTAAGTTTCTTATTTCACCTATGCTGCATTTTTTAAGCTGAATTTAATATATTTCTGTGAATTATTTTTTGCTGTTTGAAAAATGCAACAGCTTTTTTTTTTTTTTTCAACTATGCATATATTTTTAAAAGCATTTACAGACATGCCACTTTCCAGCGAAAACAGGGAATTCCATTTTTTCGGCACAATTTATCATCCCTGGGATTGATGCAAATCAGTATTAAAATTTGTTGACATTTTTAGGACGAGAAGGGGGGGGGGGGTAGCAGAATTTGACAAAATAAAAATGCGAGTACAAGCAACTGCAATTTGAGTTTATTTCTAATCCTTTCCCATGACCTGTGCATTTAGTCCATGTATAGAAACAAACAGGATGAAAAAAACATATAGCCAGGAGCTTGCAAAAATCATCAAAATATCGTAGAAAAAGGGTGGTGTCATCAAACGAATATGAATTCCATCAAAGGATCGCAGAAAAAAGCACAATTTTTCCCAAAGGGTCCTTTAGTATACATGTTTCGTCTAAGGATCATGGAATATGTGAATGTCGCCAAATAATCGTGGAAAAAACATGAATTTCATCAGATGACTGCAGAAAAAATGCATTATTTGATCAAAGTATCGCGAAAAACATGAATTTCGTCAAATAATCACAGAAAAAATATGTTTTGATTAGAGGATCACAGAGAAAACGAGATTTTCATCGAAAGATTGCAAAAGTGTAAGTTTCAACATAAGAACCTAAAAATAAATGTAAATTTTGAAATCGGGGGATCTTGAAGCTTATTGGTTCATCAGTATCAGGTGAACCGTTAGTCAGCTAAATTTTCTGTTACGTAACTAATTTGCTGCATACATTCGGATGCACCTGTGCTTCTGTCAACGTATTTTGATTGTAAGGTAAGTCTTGCTTGCTCTGCTGTTTATTTCTTTTTTTTTTTTTTTTTATTAGGATTTTTGCATTAGCTGTTTAAAATGCACCCTTTATTGGTGAATATATCGATTTTTACATTGTTTACTGTTTTAGAGACAGACGATTCAGCCAACGGCTGCCGAAAAAATTCAGAGTCTGAAAACATCGAGGGTGTATTACCAAACATCCATCAAAATTTAAATTTAATTCAGTTAGAAGAGAAGTACCATACCTTGACGATGTTTCAGACCCTGACTAGGATCCCTTTTTCTAAACATTAAATTATTGATTTTTTTTTTGTCTGTTAAGCTGATTGTTTTTTATGTAAATATTTGAAATTTTTTTTGTATGAAACTCCCCCTTTTTTTTATGAATCGCCGTCTCATTTATTGGTATTTCTTTATATTTATCCTTTTACTTTTATTTTATGTTTCATAAATTTTTTGGCAGTTGTGAGCGAGATTTTACCTGCATTCGTAACAAATTTTTCAAGATGGCAGTAAAACTTCGTTTTTAAATCTTTATGTTACTTATAAATCCATGTTTTTACATCATTTTCTATTTTTTTGTGCAAATCATTGATTTATAAATAACATAAAGATTTAAAAATTGAGTTTTTCCGTCACCTTGAAAAGATTTTTGGCACAATTTTTTTCGTCAAGCGGCACAGGATGCGAAACTCTTCCCTGAATTTTGTCAAAGAAACGTGAGAGGTGTAATTCATCAAAAAGGCGCAGGAAAAACGTGAATTTTGCAACAAATCCCGATAAAAACACTCATTTCGTGAAAGGATTGTGGTAAAAACAGTCATTTTTACTTTCTTCTATCTTTACAAGAAGAAAATATTGGATTCATGAAAATTTTCGAATTCCGGTTTTCGACGGATTTACACGCTTTAGGGGTCAGAGATTCCAAAAAACATGTTTTTACAAAATGTCTGTCTGTGACTCTGTGAGTCTGTCTGTCTGTGTGTATGTGACACAAATTTTGTGGGCGCTCTATCTCAAGAACTAATGCACGGAATTTAATAAAATTTGATATTCAGTTAGTGCCTAATACAAATTGATGCCGATTAGTTTTTGGTGTAAATCGCTCAACAGGTGGCGCTGCAAGGCTGCATTTTTCACGATTTTCGCAATAGCTCTATCTCAAGAACTAATGCACGGATTTTGATCAAACTTCAGATTTAGTTAGTCCTTGATATGAATTGATGATGATTACGTTTTGGTGTAAATCGCCCAACAGGTGGCACTGTTATGATGAATTTTGCAGGATTTACACGATTTCCCCAATAGCTCTATCTTAAGAACTAACGCACAGATTTTCATAAAACTTCAGATTAAGTTAGTCCTTGATATGACTTGCTACTGATTAGGTGTTGGTGTAAATCGCCCAACAGGTGGCACTTCTCTGCTGCCTTTTCCACGATTGCCTCAATAGCTCTATCAATAGAACTAGTGGACCAATTTTCATCTAACTTCAGATTTAGTTGTATGTTGACACAAGTTGTTGTTAATTAGGTTTTGGTGTTAATCACCCAATAGGTGGCGCTGCTATGCAGAAATTTTCATGATTTTCGCTATTGCTCTATCTCAAAAACTAATGTACGGATTTTCTCCAAACTTCAGATTCAGTCAGACGTTGACATAAATTGTTGCTGATTAGGATTTGGTATAAATCACCCAATAGGTGGCGCTGCTAGGCAGCATTTTGCTGAATTTAGACGATTTCAGCTATAGTCATATCTCAAGAACTAATGCACGGAATTTCATATCGTTAGAATCCTCATGAGATGCATAGATTGCCATTTAATTTTGGCAGTGTGATAGCGAATTTTGAAGTATTAACATGTATGAGATAGAAGAAAGTTTTGGGATTGGTACATCCGACTAGTTTTAAAAGGCTGCGAAAAAAAACATGAATTTCATCAGAGATGTGCAGAAAAAACGAGAATTTCACCATAAACATTAAGTTATCGATTTTTTTTTGTTTGTAAATTTTAACTGATTGTTTGTTTTTTGTGTAAGTATTTTTAGTTTTTTTTTATATATTTTTTCTGTATGAAACTCCCTTTTTTCCTGAATCGCCGTCTCATTTATTGGTATTTATTTATATTTATCTTTTTATTTTATATTAGTAAGTTTTTTGGTAGTTGTGAGCAAGATTTTACCGGCATTCGTAACAAATTTTTCAAGATGGCGGAAAAACTTCAGTTTTAAATCTTTGTTATTTATAAATCCATGTTTTTACATCATTTTCTATTTTTTGGGCAAAATCATTGATTTATAAATAACAAAGATTTAAAAATGATGTTTTTCTGCCATCTTGAAAAGATTTTTGGCAAGATTTTGAACAATTTTTTTTTGCCAAGTGGCACTCTTCCCTGAATTTTGTCAAAGAAACGCGAGAGGTGTAATTCGTCAAAAGGGCGCAGAAAAAAAGCAAAATTTTCAACAAATCCTGATAAAAACACTCATTTCGTCAAAAGGCTGCGAAAAAAACACGAATTTCATCAAAGATGTGCAGAAAAAATGAGAATTTTGCCATAGGGTTGTCGGAAAAAGCTCTTTTTTTCCCCCCCGCATGAGGTGGTTCATATTTTCTTCATTTGAAGGTTGACTTTTACAAACACTATTTTTTTTAATGCTTTTGAGGACTTACCACTATCTGAATAATCATGCATATCAATCACCTGTTTAATTGAGTCTGACTTAATGTTGTAAACTTACAATAACACTTTCCCGTCATTTTTGACGGGGCCATATGCTAGTATAATATAAAGAAGGTATATTCAGTTGTTTATAATTGCGTGAAGTTAATCACCAGAAGACACTGCAATCTACAATAAAAATTCTGACTAATCGTGCAAACCCTGAACCAAAACTCTGACCATGTGGTCAGGGTAGAAATCAGCTTACAGGGGTCGATCCGGACAAAATTTGGGGCCTATTTAGGGCCCCTTCACAAAAATTAATTTAATAAAATGGGCCCCTTCACAAAAATAAATTTAATAACATGGGCCCCTTCACAAAAATAAATTTAATAAAATGGGTCCCTTCACAAAAATAAACTTAATAAAACAGGCCCCTTCACAAAATTCCTTTTAATAAAATAGACCCTCTATGTAACATTCTTTTTCATAAAAACTGTTTTAAAATGTGTAATTTGTAAATAAACCCACGTCACGAAAAACAAAAACATTAGCAAAGGGATTTAAAGAATGTTTTTGTTCATAAATTCTTGGTTCGAATTTGAGTAACTGGATTTCAACTTTCATTACAAAATGTTATTTTTCACAAAAATATAATAAAATTCATAAAAATAACTTCTACTTTTCACAAAATGGGCCCCAAGAATAAAAATCTGCATCGACCCCTGGCTTATTCAGTGATAATTTGGACAGGGTTTGTGTACTTAAACACATGGCTAAACTCGGCTATGCTTTTTGGTGAAATAACATATGCAATGCCTATTGTTTATTTGTCTGCTTTTTTTCATCATGACCGTGTATATTGCATACTGTATCAGAGTATTAATAGATTATGTAATTTAAGGATTATCTCCCAGTTAGATTTAGGATTTCATTAGGATTTACAAAAATTGTATTTATTTTTTAATATTTCATTATGCTATTAATAAAGAAGAATGCCAAATATAGCTAGCCAACTCAGAACAATTAATACATTGAAGATTAAGCTGTTTCATTCTTTCATTTTTAATGAAGATCAGGGTTGTGAGAAGGAAGGGGGGGGGAGGGGGGGGGCTGTGTCCCGACTTTACTTCCAAATCTATCGGCCCTGATTATGCTTCAAAATTTGAAGAAATTAGAAGGAATGACACAAAGCTGCAAAGTATTTCCTGGGTTGTTACATTTAAAACAATGTTTAAAACATGTTTATTAAAGAATTGTTTAATATTCAAGTTGCCTGCTTTATCTACACAACAAATACATAATTTTCATGTGTGGATCATCCAGAATTTAAAAAAATGGTATAGAGTATAAAACCTGGCCTACCACCAAATCGTCAAGAAATAGGAGGCATATTACTTGACCAAAGTGCATGAATCCTGTGCTGGAAACTTATAAAAATGATTTAAGAGAACAGATTGTTTGTGCTGCTCTTGACAGATGAAGTAACTAAAATTCACAATGAGCCAATTGTAGGAATTACAGTATCTTGTAAATGCAAAATTTGCTTAGTAGATTCAATTGATACATCTGGCCATCCTCATGAATTTGATGAATCTTTGTGAGCTTGCAAGTATCGCCATAAATAAAGTAGAGGAATGCTAAGATTGTTTTATTGGAAGCTTTGTAACAGACAATGCTGCCAATGTTATGAAGATGAGAAATGAACTTAAAAAGACTGACAGGAATAATATGAATATTTTAACTTATTTATGGATGGTCAGCTCATGTCTTAAATCTTCTAGCAAAAGACATTAAAATCTCCAATATAAAAGTTCAAGTTGTTGATATTTTTAAATATTTTCGAAATGATCATTTTGCTTCAGCAAGGCTTCGGGAAACTGTTGCTAAAAAGCTTGAGCTACCATCAGATGTCAGGTGGAATTCCATGTTGGACACAATGGAGTGTCATATAAGCAATTAGCCACAAATTTTGAAAGTTTGTGAAGGTAATCAAAAGAAAATCAATTCTGATATTTCTAAGAAAGTCCATGGACTTGCAGTTAAAAAAAAATGTTGAAGATTATATCCAAAGGCTCAAACATATTGCAGTTTCACATGATGAAGCTCTGAGAAATAATTGTACTATTAGTGATGTAGTTGAAGTTCAGAAAGATTTTTAAAAAGAAATGGCAGAAATATGTGCTGCTAGTAATCTTACCACGATTACAAAAAACATTGAAAAAGCCATAAAAGATAGATATGAAATGGCCATGACACCTGTACATTTCTTGGTAAGCATTACTGATCCACACTTTAAAGGAGAATCACTTATAATTGATGAGACAAAAAGGCATGAACCTTGCAGCCGAATTATGTCCTGAACTAATTCCAATAATTATAAACTATAAGTCAGCTCCATTCTCCAGTTATATGTTTGATGCTATTAATAATATGATGCAAAAAAAAAAAAAAAAATTATATGCTGTCAATTATCAATCATAAATTCACTACTCAAGAACCAAATAAAGTGGACAATTTTGTAGAAATAACATCTTTATTTTGGTAGATAAACCTTAAAAAACACGTCGATAAAAATGTCATGCAAATCACAAAACAATTACATACAGCTGTGTGCTCTACTGATGGTTTAGAAAGAGTGTTTTCAACTTTTGGCTTTGTGCCGAGCTAAACTAGAAACCGGTTAGGTGTTGATAAGGTTGCCAAACTTGTTACAATTTTTAGGAACTTAATAATTAAATGTTTTAGTTTAAAGTAAAAAATTGTTAATTAAAGTTTGGTATTTATTAAATAATTTTTTTCTTCCTATTACGATAATTATTTTGACCTATAATTAAATGTTTTAGTTTAAAATAAAAAATTGTTAATTAATGTTTGGTATTTATTAAATAATTTTTTTCTTCCTATTACGATAGTTATTTTGGCCTAGTTACTTACTTTTTAAGAATGAAGTGATCATACTAAAAGTTATTGACATGTTAATAGTTTGTACAGGATCGCATTGTCCAATAACCCTGTTTCGGATCTTGCATATTCTGCCTTAAATGAAGAATAAAGTAGTGTTCACTCTAGGAAAAAAAAGGGCAGGGTGCTAGCCACAAAAAGGGCACAGTTGAAGCTGAAAGAGGGCACCCCCCCCCCCCCCCCCCGTCCTCCACAAAGTATATTTACAATGAAAATTTTATTAATTTTCTAATAGCCAACATATTTTAAAATTTAAATTATGTAATCATAAAATATGTAATACTGAACTACTTTAATCTACTTTGTCAAATATTGATTCATTAAAATCTTGAAAACGGAATTGAAAAAAATTCCGCTTTATACACCATCCTTATGCCATATCCTTAGATTCTTCTGTGCTTTGGCATACCCCAGACAGGACGATTTTAACAAAATAGTGCTAAACATGGACGTGAGAAAAATCAACAACTGGCGCCTGGGGTACATGCCTCCTCTGCCCCCCCCCCCCCCCCCCCCAGTTTCGACCCTGAGAAAATGTAGATCTTCGAAACTGATATAAGAATTATACATTACTACAAACTCATCATTGTTTATGCGCACATTTAGTAACAGATTATATATATATATTTTTTCTTAAATTGATATTTCAAAGATCTAGGTAAGTAATTTTGTTTCAAATAAAAAAACTAAAAAATTATTAGTTCCATAAACTAGCAGTTTTAAGGGTAAAGCAGAGATTTTAAGGGGTAGTAAAATTTAGATGGGTGACCAATTAATTATTATTACAATAAATGACCAAATATAACTTAAAGATCATAAGCTTTGTGAGCTGTGAAGGTGGGGGCAAAGAGACAAAAGCGATTTTTTTTTTTGGGGGGGGGGGGGAGGAGGTTGATTATATAATGAATTATTTATCGTAAGTAAAATTTTAACAATTAGGACAGAAAAAATAAAAGCCTTTAAATTTGGTATGTTTGATAAGAAAGAGAAGCAGAATTTAGATGATTGGTTATTTATTGTCACAATGAAGTGACAGAGTTGCAAGTAAAAAAAATTAGAGTTTTAAATATTTTAACCTTAGAAGAAGGAGGGAGGCGAGGGAAGAAGAGGTAGATTAGATTGGATGATTGATTATTTATACTTTACATTTATTACGATACTTTATATTTATACTTTATTTATAATTTTTTTTTTTTACTTTATACTTAAAATTTACAATTAGAATAGAAAAAATTATAATATTCTAAGAGTTCAAATTCTTTTATAATAAAATAACAAACAAAACAGAAAAAGTAATAAAGTAAATAATTTTAAATATTTAACTGAACTGTGGGGCTGATTAACCCTTTATGCACCAATGGTACTTTAAAGTACCATTAAAATAACTTGTTGTAAAATTAATGTAATAAATCGATTAATAGTAATACCGCAGTAAGAAGTGGGGGGGGGGGGGAGATTTTTCACTGGTCTACATACTGAATACATTATTAAAGTACACTGAAATCATGCTGTAGTTTTAAGAATCTCATTTAAAAAAAACTAAATCCCATTTTATGAATGTTCTACCGATAAGTTTGGTTTGCACATCTTTTTTGGTGCATTGGAGGCTTTGACTAAATTCGCCTTTTTCCGCGATCCTTTGACGAAATTCGCGTTTTTCCGCGATCCTTTGACGAAATTCGCTATCTTTCGCGAACCTGTTACGAAAATCGTGTTTTTTATGCGATACTTTGATGAAATGTGATCTTTTTTTCGAGATCCTTTGACAAAATTTGGCTTTAATCCGCGATTCTTTGACGAAATTCACAAATTTTTCGCGATCTTTTGTCGAAATACGCTATTTTTTCGCGTCCCTTTTACGAAAATCTCTTTTTTCTGCGATATTTTTATGAAATTTGCGCTTTTTTCGCGATCCTTCGACAAAAATCGGTTTTTTTCCCGCGATTTTTTGATGAAATTCGCTATTTTTTCGCGATCCTTTGACAAAATACGCTATTTTTTCGCTGCCCTTTTACGACAATCGTGTTTTTTCCGCGATATTTTGATGAAATTTGTGCTTTTTTGCGAATTTTTTAAAATTTACTACATATAATCTAAACAACAAAACTTTAATAAACAGAATAAATTTTTAACTTTTAACTATTGTAATTAAATTTTTAAACGAGGCAGGGGTGGGCCCATAACCCACATGTTGAGATAATTACCAATAAGTAATATCTCAGTAAATTAATTTAGCAGAGTGAATTAAGCAAATGGAAACGTAAGTGCTTTATGTCCCAACCTTGGATGAAAATTACGTTAAACTATAAAATCTATTATAACCCAGACCTTAAATGAAATTAAAATGTTTAAACAGTTTAATGAAATTAACTTGCTGAAATGCAATAAGAAAAAGTGATGCTAATATGTTATCTAAATAACGAAAGACAAATTTAAAAGAAACAAAACATTTATTTAAATTTAGTCAAGACAGAAAAACAAATAAATTAACTAAAATATTAAAATACATAAAACATACCTCAATCAGTTTCAATTTTAGAAGACACTAATTAAGCATTTACGTATATAACAGATTGCACTGAGTAACACTCCACGACACCATTGCAGAAGTATAAAGAAATATAAAACGTCTTTCAATTCAATGCTCTAGAGCTCGATGAATAATTTATTATTGAAAAGCTATACTGTGGAAAATTATTCCCAAGCATTTTTCATTAAATAATTTGTAAAGTCTACCTGAACTCGACAGCACGATATTTTCCTTTCTTTTGCCGCCTTTCGGCATTTGTTTATGTTTTTACCGCCACGGTTGGATGGTTGCGTATCGCGTTTCGGTCGTGGACCGTATACGGTAATTTTACTTGCGATCGCATTCGCTCGTATTCATTTTTTTTAAAGATAAGTATTTAAATTTAATTAACATATAAAATCATCTTTTTAAGTCATTTTTATATTAAAGTAATTTTTCTAAAGTCATCATAATATTTATTAAATGTTATTCAAATTATAAGTAAATGTTAAGTATCTTCCGACTTATGCAAATTGCATAGTCGATTCTGATTGGCCGATAGGTTTTCGTCCTGATTTAAAGGGACAGCGTTTTCGGGGTGAGGTGTGCGATGTCTGATGGCTGACTTATGGTACTATCTGGTATGTTTTATGAAGTGTCAGCGAATATGTATGGTATATGGCTGAATACCGATATAATTGTGAGAACTTAAAATTTATTAAGCATAATGGTTTAGTTTGAAGACGTTTCATCGGAAATTGTTAATTAAATCGGCGATAGAGTTGTGGATAATATATTTCAAATTGCATAAATATTACTTAAGTCGTCGAATAATGCAGTGCTCTCGAGTTCGGGTAGACTCGTCGCAAGTGTCCATTAATTTAATCCAAGAACGAAGTCACGTTCATGTACAGCAAGCACCAATAAATGAAACCTTCTTCTGTTCATCATTTTGGCTCATTACTGTAAGTACATTTTACACTTACCTTATCCCTGAAACATCATATAATATATATAGGATTCATGAAGTTGCATATACTTCAACATATTCTTATTCAAAGTTATTATTTTAACAATATTTTCAAAGTTTCATATATAACTTAAACTAATTTGTCAAGTCACTCTGCTGAATTTTCACGTGGGAGGGGCGAGCAACCCACAAAGACACCCCCCCCCCCCCACATATACTTTGTTTTAAACTAATTCCAGCACTTCCAGCGATACCTTATAGCAGTGTCATTCCCACCAAGAAAAACCGATAGATAAACAACAGTCCGTCAATGCGATCACAAGCTTATCCTTCAACGTTTAGGAATTCGGAAACAGCTCAGCTGACATTCCAACACAAGAAATGTCTTCATTTCGAATAAACACTAAAAAGGTTTTTCAAAGATAGAGGTCACACAATGCAGCTTCACTATTCCGGCGGATGATTAAAAAAATGAAACGTAGATCAGTTGATATCAATACAGAGAAACCAGGAAGGGAAAAACTTTAATCTTCACCGTGCGGTCCCAGTTCAAACAAGCCTCCATGCCGATAAAATATTAAAAACACCTGCTCACATCATGCTGAAAGGGTAAATCCCAACTGGCGAGGAAAGAAGCTGGCTGAAGCATATTTATATGATTCGGACATGCATACCAACTGCTGGTATATGCAAAACAGATTGCTTCCAGAATGATCGGAGACTTACGACGCACTCTACCAGACAACTAACGCCATCTTGTGGCGATCGGGAGTACTGCTTAACTATCATACGTGGAAAACAATCTCCGAGAACCGCGATGTTTTGAAAGACAGGTGACCGGCAGAAGAAAATACGATTAAAGGTGAACTGTAACTAAGGAGGAAAGCAAATCAAATAAATGATTTAAGGATATATAACTAGGTAAGTAGAATCTGTATTTGTATTGTAAATAAAGAAAGGCTGTTTCAGCTAAAATGTAAATAAGTTATAGAGCTAAAGTAGTACGGTGATAAGATATGGAGGGCTTGTTATTCCTAACAAAACCTCCTGACTTCGATTCTCGTCAAGATTTTGCGAATTTTGTATTCAATAAGATGGAAGACTGGCTTCACACTGTGCTTTGACAGATGAAGCGCATTTCACACTCTCTGGTGCTGTTAACACCCACAATTGTTGAGTGTGGACCACAGAAAATCCACACGCATTTGTTGAGGTACCCTTGAACAGCCTAAAGTGACAGTCTGGTGTGGCTTCACTGCTGATTTCATAATTGGTCCATTTTTTTTTTTCGAGGAAGTCACACAGACTGGTTTCAAAACAGTTTCTGTCACTGATCAGCGATATGTAGCACTGTTACAGAACAACATTATTCCTGAACTGCAAGCGTGACAGGCACTCCAAACAGTCACCTTCATGCAAGATGGAGCACTACCTCATATTGCTCTGCCTGTGCAACGCCTGCTACGCTCAACATTTGGGGAGGATCGCATTATCAGTCGCTACTTTAATCACGCATGGCCTCCAAGATCTCCCGATCTGACACCCTGTGACTTTTGTCTGTGGGGATTCTTGAAATCAAAAGTGTACTGCGACCAACCGGCATCAGCAGCACTGAAAGATGCCATACGCCAAAATGTGTCTGCCATAACGCAAGAAATGGTACTAAATGCTGTGAATGATGTGGTGACTCGTCTCACAGCTGTACTTCTGAATGATGGACAGCACATTGAACATCTACTGTAGCATTAATTAACTGTAATTAAGCTGACTTGTAAGTTGTCAACATTTTTTCATTTGTAAATCATCTTTTGGTGCAATAAAACACTACAGTGCCATCTGTTGGTCACCAACAGAACTATTTTTTTTTTTCGTTGCCATACAAAACCCGGTTTCTTTTCCACCCATTTGGTGCAAACCGCATCTTTGTATCTTGATTCGCTTTCGAATTATTCATTTTTAAAGTTTGTCCTGACTTTTGGATCACCCGGTATTTAATTTTTGCTCGTTTTAATCAAAATTGCGCTGTTGAATGAGAAAGAAACATTTTAAACATGTTTTTTGTTTTGTTTTTCTAAAAAAAAAAAACATGTTTTTTTCCAACCCTGAGTATTTCCATAGCAAATTTATTAGACATACAATACCCATCAGAAGATATTGCACGCCGTATTTTAGATGTGATATCTGGCTTGCAGAAAATTAGTCAGGCCTTTACAGAAAATTCACCAACTGAAATTGAAGGGCACTAAAATGATACACATACCAGATCTCCATCATAAATTGCAGTAAATGAGTATTTCATCTATTTTTCTCCTCAAATAAAAACAGGTATAAATACCCAGGATTCCATGCTAAAACAATCATCATCATATATATTCTTTCTGTTGACAACATCCCTTTCATTCAACGAATATGTAGTGTACAATGATGAATGAGATATCATTGCATAGCATTTTTTGTCCACATCTGACATTGCTTAGTGAATTTAACTAGTATGTAGCATACAATGGTGAATGAGGGGTATCAATGCATAGGATATTTTACCTACATCTGGCAAAATATACTGAATTTAACTAATATGTAGCTAATAATGAATGAGGCATCATTCGATAGGATTTTTTGCTCACATCTGACATTGCATATTGAATTTTCATCATACTTTTAAGTTAAGTATCATCATATGTATTATTTTTTATGTTAACGTTCCTTTTTCTATACATGTACAAAACACACAATGATGAATGGGGTATTACGTGACAGGGTTTTGACATAGTAAAGTCAAGGATCCATAATTCGCATTGCTTAATGAATTTAAACAATTAAACAAATTTACAAATTCTTGATCCAAAAATGATTTTTTAAAAGAAATATCTGAAAAATTTAAATATAAAAAGTGAATATAATCAATTTTTTAATACAAGAATTTGAAAAATTCATTTTTTGAGATAGTATATTAAATTATTATTATTTCACATTTTTCTTTTCATGTTATACTGAATATAGAATTAAAATAGCGTCCAAAAATAAGAAAATGACATATAATCTATAATCCGCAATATTCCATAATCTGCACAACCTTTGGTCCCAACTTGTGGGGATTAAAGAACTTTGCCTGTACATTCATATTTTGTTAAAATAAGTTGTTTGATTAAAAAAATTGCAGTTATAAATTAATGAAAAATATATCGGAAAATAAATTCAGATCGCCGTGCAAAAGCCTCATACAGGTCTACTGGTGTTTTTTCTTTATAATAATAAATTGTATGTACTATTGCCTGAATCAAATTACAATTGCATAAAAATTCTTGAGTGAATAACAAAACTTTAATTTATGGTTTTATCTGCATACATTTCTTTTTTACCTACTGTGAACAAAATTTTTCGAAAATGATTAAACATGATGCTGCTGTAGTTTTTTAAATTAAAATATAAGCTTTAGCTACTGTTAGTGATAATTACGAATGCATCCATTAATTAAACTTTTAACTAAATCATTACACTGAAAGCATTTTGTAGATTTAAATGTGAGGGGGTCTTTAATAGATGTCATCAGGGGTGCAGAAAATGTTTCTACTTCCAACATTTCCCCCAATCCACATAAAAATTTCCCCAAAAATTTTGCGGTATTTATAGGTAAATGCTGAAACCGTAGGTATAGAAAATTTATTTTTCCAATATTTCTCAACTTATGCGTGAGTACATATGGCAGGTGTGATTCTGAGCGAAAAAAAAATTTCTGAAATTCACAGCAAATTTTCTCAAAGTATCAATTTGATCCTTTGGAGTAGGGGAAGAGAGGGAAATCCACTGCCAGCACTATGTTTTTTTCACGGATCTTTGACGAAATTTGCGTTTTTTCGCGATCTTTTGACGAAATTTGCGTTTTTAACGATCTTTTCACGAAATTTGCGGCTATTTCGCGATCTTTTGACGAGTTTTGTTGTTATTTCGCCTTCCTTCTGCCGCAATTCGTGATTATTTCGCCCTCTTTTGACAAAATTCGCAATTCTTTGACGAAATTCACGGTTGTTTTGCCATCTTTTGATGAATTCGCGGTTGTTTTGCGATCTTTTAACGAAATTTGCGGTTACTTCATACCTTTTGACAAAATGCGCAGTTGTTTCGCGATCTTTTGACAAAATTTGCGGGATTTTTTCGCGTTCCTTTGATGAAATTCGCGGTTATTTCGGCATGTTTTGACGAAAATCGTGGTTATTTCGCCCCTTTTGACGAAATTTGCAGTTGTTTGCGATCTTTTGACGAAATTTGCAGTTCTTTGGCGATCTTTTGACGAAATTTGTGGTTTTTTATCGATCTTTTGACGAGATTTGCATTTTTTTCGCGATCTTTTGACGAAATGTACGTTTATTTCGCGAACTTTTGACAAAATTTGCAGTTGTTTCGCGATCTTTTGGCGAATCTTGCAGCTGTTTCGCAATCTTTTGGTGAAATTTGCGGGATTTTTTCGCGTTCCTTTGACGAAATCCGGGGTTATTTCGGCATGTTTTGATGAAAATCGTGGTTATTTCGCCCCTTTTGACGAAATTTGCGATTCTTTCGCGAGCTTTTGACAAAACTTGCGGTAGTTTCACGATCTTTTTGCGGTTATTTTGCGATCTTGTGACGAAATTCACGTTTTTTCCGTAATTCTTGGACAAAATTTGCGGTATTTTTATGTCTGAATTTTCAGATTGATGACCGATTTTTTTTAAATTTTCGGAACTGAATGCCTTAAATTTTCGGAAAATTCGGAACAGAATCACACCTGAAAAACGATACATATTATTTTGATATCTTTTTGTGAAGGTCGCTATACGGATCTTTTTATTTGTAGTGAAATTTTTCCATCTCAGTTAATTATGGAATTCGTTGTTAAAATCGAAATCAATTGTATTTGTTTCTTTAAAATTTCCCCAGGTGGTTAAAATTTCTCCCGATCCTAGATCGCCGGATCGGACATATTCTGCACCCCTGGATGTCATTATGTCTTAAAAATAATGTAAATGTCAATTTTGTTTTTTAATATTTTTTTTGTTTATTTTTCTCTTATTTAGGCAAATGGTTTAACTATAGTATTATTGTGTTTGTTATGATTCTTGATCTAAACATGTGGAAAAATCAAATATTTTACATTCCTGCTGAATATGGGCAATATACTGGACCAGATCATAAAGTATTTTCTATCCCAGGAATTTTTGGTGAATCAAGTGAGTATTAATTTTATTAATAATTTAAGGGTTTTTTTAGCATACTAATAAGAGTATTAATAAGTTGTTTTATGATTGATTAACTGTTACCTTTGACTGCATTCATGTGAAATTTAAAGAAGAATCTGTGAATCTATCTCTGAAAAATCTATTTAAGCAAAAATTTAACACCCAACAATTAAAAATTGTGCATTAAAGCTTACTGAAAAGGAATCTGTGTATAACAGAATCCTACCTGAAACAGAAAATTTCATTGTCTTGGTGAAAAAAAAAAAAAAAAAAAAAAAAAAAGATTTCTCTCAGTTATTGTGGTTAATTAATCCTGCAGTGTTACTGTACCAATGTAAATCACACTAATTGAAACATATACTGAATAGAAAAAATTGCAATAGATTCACAACCAATTTTCTTAAAAATCCAATATGCATAAGTTGACAATGTAATAATGTACTATATTATTTTTGATGTATTATTGTTAGAAAGTATATGTTACAGTTTGATTTGAAAATTTAAAATGTTTATTCAACATTTACATAAGTGTGGGACCTCATTTAATAAGTAAGAATCAAGGAACCTTAAATTTTAATTCTTCCTATTTTACTGTACTTTTTAAGGATAATTATTTGGCTTGCTTACAAGTAGGTTAATTATTAAAAATATATGTTATTTAATTTTAATCTTATTGTAATACAATTTGATTATTTCTAACTTACATACATTTTAATTTATTTAAACAAAAATTTATCACTTGTCAACTGTGCAGATTTATATATATATACACACTTTGTGGTAATGCAAAATTTGATAAATAAAGACACAGTCTTGCTTAATGGTACACAAAACATGAACTTTAATAAGCTAAAAGTTAAATTCTACATTTCGAGCTGTTTCTACAGCCGTTTTCAGGAAAAATATGATGGTTAAATGGCTAAAAAGCTCAGAGATGAAGGTTTCCTGTGCGAGAAATAATTTGTCAAACACAGTTAATTAAATGAAATATAAGGAAAAATATTAGAATATTGAGTAATAAATAAACTTAGTTATTTGATTAAGATATTATTATTTCTGATTTTTGACGATTTAATAAAGATATCATTATTATTTATTACTTTTGATGATCTAATAAAGACATTATTATTTATGATTTTTGACAATCGCAAATTCTGAGAGAAATATTAAATTGCAAAATATTAATTTTATTAAGTGGTTGAAATTGAAAAGTAATTTTAAGTTTTTAAATTAAATTATATTTATTTAATTAATTTGACTATTTTAGATTTATTTAAAGAAAAAATGTTTTAATTAGAAAAATCGTTATAATGTAACAAAAAGCTCCTATAACAAACAAGTACTAAAAAAATTATTAGATCAAAATACAAAGTGTTTTACGCAAAATAAATTTTACATCAGGGGTGGGGGGGGGGGGGGATAGTGTCACATGTATCACCAAAACCATTTTGGAATTAGAGGTGAATCATCTTATTTAAACTTTCCCATGATCTTATTTTTTTTCCTTGTCAGAAGTTATTATTAATTCTGTGTTGTGAGGAATATCGCTCCCTTTTGAGGGAAGTCCTAGTAAGATTGTCTTACCTCAAATGCAGTATAAACATTTAAAAAACTACTGAGCAAGGCTTTATCTCTCAGATACTACAATCTTATATGAAGATGTCATGCATGAGAAGTTAAATGTTCTGTTGATATTGGCAGGTTTTAAAAAGGATTCACATGCTAAGTTTTTATAAATAATTTTAAGAAATTGCAATTTCTTTAATTTAACTTTGGTTTTAAAATCATACATGTTAAAAATCCAAATACAAGCATTCACAAATACAGATTTTTTAATTATTTCACAATCTGTTGTATTTTAAGCAATCATCACTTATAAACTTATCAAAAAAGAACTGTTGAACTAAGTTGTATTAAAATATTGTTCAGTATTAATATTGTACAAAAGGTTCCTTGTTATGTTTTTAAGAGATAATCCTTAATTTATTTCAGAAAATTTTACTCAGTGGACCTTTGATGTTCGAAGCACTACACTTGATCCTGCTACTAATAAAACTTTATTAGAGGGTGACATTTCCATGAATTCTCGATACCTTGGATATCCACTCTCTGTAAAAGGGATGGCTTTTATGCCATCACTAATTGGTTTTGCTATGTTTGGAATTTTGACATACTTATATGGACGTTTTCCTCCTCCTACTGAAAGGGTTGTTTATGGTCAGCGTAGAAAACGGAAGAGGGAAGTTCCTCGTAGTAGTTGGCGAAGAGAAAGAGGTAATCGTGGTACCCATTATCTTATTCATAATAAAGAGAAGCATCCTGAAGAAAAAAAGAAAGGAAGTCAGTTGGCTGAATTGATTGTAGCATGGGAAGAAAATGTTGGTCCTACGAAGCAATGTGAAAAACCCTTATGACATACATAGTTTTGGTTTGTATCTTTCTATGCTAGCTTTAAATAGTATGCTACTGTATTTGTGATGACTCTTTTTTTTTTTCTTTTTTTTTGCAATGAACATGCTACTTATGTTTCTAAAATCACTTGTTTATATGAAACATTGTTTTGGAAGCTGTGTGAATAATATAAACAGCTTTATTTAATCTTAAACTGAAACAAATTAAAATTTCTAGATAGTCAATGTGGATTTAATTTGTAACATCCTTCTCTTCCCAAATTTTTCTATAATTAATTGGAT
The DNA here is from genome assembly GCA_963932465.1 of Maratus speciosus. Classification (NCBI taxonomy): domain Eukaryota; kingdom Metazoa; phylum Arthropoda; class Arachnida; order Araneae; family Salticidae; genus Maratus; species Maratus speciosus. Next base: position 343,844,536 of record OZ010788.1, read on the forward strand.
TATATAATGATTTAATCATCAAACTTTATTGTTCCCTATTGAATGTCTTGTCATTTAAACATGTATGTGTTAGTTTTTTTTTCATTTCATTGATGTATTGGTTTATGGTATACTTCCTTTTCAAAATCTTTAATTAAAGTTCAAAGTCAGGAATAACCTTAAATGTGTAGCACAATTGCCAATGCTATTTTCCTGTACTTCTGAAAGACATTTTTTAATAATTCTATAGATAATGTTGAAAAAGAGCTTGTTTTTATAGGATATATTTAATTTTATGAGCAATTTTAACTGTGTTTGATTTCAGTAACCGATGACTGATCATAATAAAGTTTCTCAAGTGATAAATTTCATTCATAAGTAGCATGTCTTTTATTTATGATTTTTTTTGCATTAAATTTTTAATCCATATTTGTATAGTGAAGTAAAACAAAGTTAAACATGTGTTTTCATATTGTACCTTAGTCCACACAGATGTTATCACAGTCAGTTAGCATTCAGAAAATGAGTGATATATGTATAAAGTCTGTAAAAAAAGAAAAGAAAAGAAAAACTAAAGTATAAAACTGTATTTTATCTGCAAATATGTGGTTTACTTTTTTAAGAAATCCTAGGTTTTGCTTTAATATGTTGCTATTCCAGTATTTCTATGATAAAGTATTTTCATAGTATTTCTGCCTTGTATACTGAATGTCATCATTAAAGTATCTTGAAAGATATTTTGCCATATTTATTAAATCTGTTTGTATAATTGTTTATTCTAGTCATTCAAATGGTTGGAATGTCTCAATCTAGTATTAACTGGTGATAGACATTGATTTATTAAAACAGAGTAATCCTTCTGCTTAACTCAGTGGTTCTTAGTTTATATTACTCTATTTGACTATCAATAATTATTTTTCTTTATATTTTAATTCTCTATTAATTAATGGCAGCACTCAAGTAAATCTGGAAATCTTGATTAGTTTTTTTTTTTTCTTTTTCTAGTAAGCTTTAGCGAAAATATTGGTTTTTAGTACTTTTTAAATAATACTAATAATAAAGGTCTTGATAATCAAAATACTGTTTGCTTTCGGATAGCAAAACCCTCCGTGCTTTTGTGCATGCATCAGGTCTTCTTTGATTTTATCAAAATAGGGGTGAGCAGTGTTCGTTTAGCTGAGTTTGGCTGAGTGCCAATATTAGTGTCAACCAGCAAGTAAACCACTTCGAAAAATACTCAACTCAGCGTAACACTCCTTTGGATAGTAGAATCGTTGCAGAGTGCTAGGCGCGGCTTCCAAAAATGAACAGTTTATTTAATATATAAGTATAAATAATGTAACCAAATGTTTAAAATATTTTGTTTTTATCTTGATTCATTATTTTGTGTTTAAAGTTCTTTTAAAAATATGCAAATTGTATACTATAACAATTTGCTAAACATTTCTGGATTTTCATGTTTGAAATTTTTTGCATCAAACATCTTTTTTCTGAATTTCAACTTGTATATGACTTCAGAAAAATTATATTTCTTTCATGTTCTATTTTTATGTAAAATGTTCATCTAATTTTCAGCAATTTATTTATAGACTGCTTAAGAAAAATGTGTTTTTCAGTTTTATTATGGTTAAGAGCCACTGTTCTATTTTCATTATTTCATGAACATCAAAAAATATTTATTACAATTTTCATATCAATATATCCAGCCAATAATTGAGCTTCCAGTTTTTATATTTGTACTTTAAAATGGTCATTAAACTATTTTATTTTAAGACAGTTGAACTGAATTTTTACAATGTGTTCATTGTAAGATCCCTTTCTTAATTGTTTCCCATAGCATAAATTGTAAAAAAAATTGTTTTTCAACAGTAATTGCATGTGGTTATGTTTATTTGCTTCAAAGCATTTTTTTAAAAACTGCTTAAATCATTATGGCTCTAATTAAGCAATTAAAGTACTTGTTCAATATGGAATGCTCATAATTGCATCATGAAATAAATTCTATTTTAAATCATGAAACACACATACATGCATTCATTTTTAGCACCTAAGTGCTATTATTTTTTGTAAGATGTAGATCAAAACTTTGCTTTTGAATTAAGAAAACAAACAAACCATAAAACCAGATATCTCATGTATGAGTAACCTAAGTGCTTACTACGTTTGATATGGCATTCAGTTCTAGCATGTCAAGTTGTAGTGATAGTTATGCTACATGATTTCAAGCAGACCTTCTGTAATCAGAATATGATAGCAAATGTCAGTTGTTGATTTCATGAATCACATTTGAAAATAAATGGTAGGAATTGTCATTGAATGTGATAGATTTAATTATAAGTTATTTCAATGAATGTGATAGATTTAATTATAATTTATTTCATTGAATGTGATAGACTTAATTACATTTTGTTTTGGAAGTTTGAGTATTCTATAATGTACCTTAAAATGTGTGCTTTTAATCAAAGTATGCTTGCTAAATCTATCTATCATTTCTTCATTGACAAATTTTTCTGGTAATACTTCTTTTAGATTGTTATGTGATTAGACTGCTGTCCCTCATTTATTTCAGTTGTTGCTTTTCAAAATTCTCTACTTATGTAAATAAACATGGGTAAATTCTGTATGTGATCCATTTTTGGTTTTTGTTACAGTTTGGTTTTGTCAGTGGTTCCCAAACTTATTATGCGACACATCTTAAAATTTGAAAATTTTTTGTAACCTACATGATATGTAGGTGTATAGAGTTTTTACATAATCTATGCTATGAAAAAGATGAACTTTCATACAAAATACAAAAAGATAGGTAATCCGAATGTGAAAGTGGAACAGTAATAAAAAAAACCTTTTAATACACACAGTTGGACCCGTTTAAGATGCTCACAATTAATATGCAATTCCGCTTAATATTCAAATTTTTTTCCAGTTGAACATCGCCATTTAGACTAATGTAAGAATATCACTTTTAATATGCAATCCCACTTAATATGCGATAGTTTCAGCCCCTAGAGACAAAAAATCTTGCTTAAGACACTAATAAGTATTTCTGTTCTTTTATTTTTGGTTGTAACATATTACATTTGACAATAAAGCCATATTTGAATACATTTTTACTTTCAGTTATGATTAAACTTGGTCCTATTAAAGCAAACAATGAGTTACACTTGAATAGAGTTAAATTGTAATCTAAATACGTGTAAAAGATACAATTTTTAACCGTAAACATATAAATGAAAGCCTAAACTTCATTTAAAGGATTAAGTGTGTAACAAAGTCTAGTTCCTGCAAAATTATGCAAAACACATTTAATATCTGACTTTTGCCCAGTCCCTTGAAACGTGTCTTAACCAAGTTCTTCTTTTACTACAGGTTTTATCATAAGAAATAATAGAAAGACAGTTATTGGATTCTGCATCTCAAGTTACTTCTTGTATTTACCTGTTTCAAGCACAATACATTGTATAATACAATACATTAAAATATAAAAATACAATTTAGTATTGTACATTACATGGGAAAATGATAATTTTGCAACATTTTAATAAAAGTTTAATAAAAAGTGTACCTATACTTTTCTTTGTGAAATTTTGGATGATTTTGAGATTATGGAGGGGGGGGGGGGGGGATGTTCAATTCTTATTTTTTTTTTTTTTTTTTAGATCATTAAAACTACTAAATTCTCTGTTTATGAATCTCAAAATGCATGAAATTCATTATCGCTGTGATGACTATATTCCATGTATATGCATTTTGCATCAATGAGGGAAGGGGGGGAGGGAGAGAAAAAAAGTGGAATCTGATTCCTTGCCAAACAGGAATCTCAAAATCATTGAATTTTGTTAACTCCATAATCACTGTATCTCATAAATATGCACTTTGCATCCAAATAGGAATAATAATAAATATTAAATCACTTTCCCTACTTTTGTTGATTTGATCGATTACAACTTTCTTACTGTTCAAAAAGCAAATCAAATTTTGATTGAATTTCTTGTTTGAGAACTGGGATGTTCAAGAACCCAGGTTTTACTGTATATATATATTTTTATTCAACCTAATAGTAAAAAAAATCTTTAAAAAATTCCATATTGTTTTTAATTGTTAATGTATACGTTTTGTTACCTTTTGATCTTATTTGTACCTTTATATTCTTTGAATTAAAATAATACAAATATGCATTGGGCAAAACCCATTACATGTACATGAATACATATACTAATGTTTATTATCGTACAACATGAACCACATGTTTTTATATAAATTATTGAATGCAGCATTTAAAATAATGTAAACAATTTTTTTAAATATTACTTATTTTATTTGTTTTTAACTTATTTTTCAGCATTAACTCCTTTGGGACAAGTGTTGTGTATATATGACGCATAATGTGATAAAAATCCTTGATTATTCACACCAGGTATTTTTTTATTGTAAATTTTGCCTTATTTAATCAGGGCATTTTCCCTATTCAATTAGACAAAAATTTCTGTTTTGAAAAACTGGTGATAAAAGTGTAAAAATTCTGTAAAAGATGCTTACTGCGAAGGAGTTAACAATCTAAATTTATTGTATTTGTTTATTGAAGTATGAATTAAAAAAATAAACAAAAATTAAAATGCTTGGAAGCAAGCTGCATAAATTATTATTCTGTTACTGTACTAAAAAAATTTACGACTTCTGAGTGTACTACAATTAGAGTTTTGTTACCTTTTGATAGTATCGGAACCTTTGAATGATCCATCCGAACTTAAATGATTGCACCCTAGACCATGCATACTGCATGTGCAATGATCGTTTTAGGATGTTTCTCTATTGCAATACAAAACAAAGGATTCTCATGATTTATTTATATTGCCACTTACATACTGCTTCAGTAAATTGTTTTGAAAAGTAGGATTACACACATGAAATATTTTGTTAATTTAATTTTGTTGGGTGCCCATTTTGAGTTTTCTTTTGTTTATTTAGGCTTATATATTTGGCAAGTATATTTTTTATTTTTAAATTTTTGAGTGTGCCAATAAGTGGAAGAAGAAACTTTGAAAACATTTAGAAAATTTATCCCATCAGGATTAAATAGACACTACATAGTACCTGTCAAAGCTTGATGGTAAACAACTTCACATTCCACAGAAAAACAGTGCATAACATCATTAAAATATTAGAAGGTTTTAACAGAATGTTTTTTTAATGATAGTTAAAATAAATAAAATCCTCTCTTTTTATAACTGGCCTAGGAACCAGTGGTGTACTAACTTACTTTACATAAATAGAGCCAATGGAGAAATTTCCAGAGAAAATGAACCAATTGTATCAAATATACATGTGGTATTAGTAAATAGTGAAACAAACAACTTTACCAGAATATTTCAGATGATTACATTTGATTATGAAGACAATTGCAAACATTTAATAAGACGCAATGTATATGAAGATGTAAATAATATGTAGTTAAATAGAGGGTTAACATAACTTAACATGGCCATCTGCAAACTTTATAATCATAACAGAACAGAGAAGCACTTTTGCTTTCTCTCATTAAAAATGATTAGCAAGTGCATAAAAACTGTGTTACTCTAATGAATATCATTCTAATAATGACCTCATCTATCACCATCTTGACTTCTGCTTCTTTATACTCCATCAAGTTGAGATGTTGTCTCGTTTTTCTCACATATATACTGGCAGTATCCTAAACAAACAGTTTCTATCCAGTACAATATATTCTAAACATTATAGGATGCTAATATCGATAAAATTCAAAGAAATCATTAAAACTAAATAACTAAATCAAAAGAAAAGTTTGAAATGGACTTATTAAATAAATAAACTTAAATAGCTGAATCAAAAGAGAAGCTCAAAATGACTCACTTAATAGATGAAATGAACAAAATAATCAAAATGAACATGTCTGAATAAAAAAAAATAATCTGAATAATAAAGGTAAAATGAACAAAATACCTAATATGTGTAATCCCAATTTAACAAAACAGCATTAAGTGACAATATGAATGAATCATAATAATCCTCAGTTTTGTATTGTCACAGAAAAATGTTCTAAAATGGTAATTGTGCAGGCATTTATTGGGTTTCTGGGGATTTTCCACTCTGTTTAGTGACAGAAATTCATCCTAAAATGCTCATTACGCATGCTCAGAACAACCAAAATCTGACTAAAAAATCAGATTTGTGTTTAAATGTTTAGATATTATTTCCTGGAAATTTGTAACCTATTGTGTTCATTATATTTTTACAGTAAATAAAATTAATATGTTTTTAAGATGTGACCGATCATTCCGCAACCCACCAAAACATCCGAGTTTGGGAACCGCTGGTTATAGGTAAATTTTTGTTATTACACAATTCACAAGATAAAAATATGTGTGTGTGTAAACAAATTCCTTTTCAATATATGCATTTGCTGATAATTATTTTGTATTAAAATGGAGAAAATGTTTTTTATTTATATTTTATTTTATGTAAGCATTTTAATGTTGTGTGTTAATGGTTTTTAAAATATTTGTATTCATATTTTTAAAAAATGTTGTTAAGCAGAGGATGAAATTTTGTGATAAAGTTTCTACTGTTGTGTTAGTAAATTTTGTTTATTTAGTATTTATTTATTTATTTTTATTGTTGCGTAATGTGAATCAAAGAGAGTTGTCGGCTTTATAATTAATTCAAAAGCAATGCAAAAATGTTATTTTAAGGAATTCAGGCTGATTTAAATATTCTTTTTACCTACAAATCTTTAAAAAATAATAATTCTGGCATAATTTTTAATGCAAATTGTTATAAAACAGTTAAAAAAATCTAGCAACATTCATTTTGCCAGCTATTTGTGCCATAATTATTATATTAAATTTCTTGCAAAAAATTTTGTCCAGAAAACACATTTAGCATGAAATTTAGCTTTTAGTTTTTTAGAAGTATTTCACAGTATTTTAAAACTGTGTTTTTGATGAAGATTTAAATTTATACATTCATAATGGATGTAACTCTTTCTTTATATGGAAATTAGGTAATTAGAATAGCTATGTAAAAACCTTTTTATGCACCTTTGTTAGTAAACTGCCATTAAATTGTACAAAAAGGAAAAATATATAACTAAATTTTTATCTGCTTGCATGCTTTTTTCTTTAGATCATACTTCTGTCGTGTAAATATTTCAACTCATGGTACTGTTTATAAGACCAACATACATGCTTTTCTAAATGATTAATTCATACCTGAAGTTAACGTTGCTTAATTGTTCATTTTGGGGTTTTTTAAATGATATTTTCCTCCATGATATACATCCATATGCCTAAAATAAATGTTTTCCACTAACTTTGAATCTGAAATTGTTCACAAACTGATTGTTCAGTACCTTTGAAAATAAGTTGTGAGCTTTATAGTCTGCATTGTTGTGCAAAAGAAATAAATATTTTTATTAATGTAGTCTATTTTTTTATGCATTATTATTATTTGCTATAATTTTTCAGCCTGGAATTCTAGAAAAAAGTCATCCATCAAAGCTACAAATTAAGCATACAGGCCTCAAATTTTTAAGATTTTGCATATCTTATAATCATTATTAATCTTTCACCAGAATTTAAGGGGAGTTTCTGGCCTAGATTGCTAAATAAGACATTTTTAGAAGATATATGACATTTAAACATTATATATACATTAAATATATAATAAAAAGATATAATGATTCAATACTTTTAAATACTTAAGCAACGAAATGTATTCTTCAAAGCAATCATAAAAATAATTAGTTTCAGATTGTGAGAATTATAACTCCACACTAATTAATCTGAAAATATATATATATATATATATATATATATATATATATATTATATAAACTGTATCATCAAAAAGGTGATTCAAAATAATTAAAGTACAGTCATGGCCAAAAGTTTAGGACCACCGTGCAGAAACTGGCGTTTTTAAAATTGAAACCACTGATAACGTTATAAATCAAATTGATTTTCGTCAGATGGCATCATTTCGTCTGACAGTGGAGTTACTGTAGTCGCTTTTCGTTTGAACTTTGAGTAATAAATGTCGCAGATGCAATTTATTGCCTGGATCTTAAATTTCAGTGGTGGTCCTAAACTTATGGCCACGGCTGTAGAAATAAAATTATTCTAAAAGATCATGCATTACACTATACATAAATACAATACAAATCAAAATATATACTTACATACTGGACCTAAAAAAAAAAACTAAACTAAAACAATTTAAAAGATTTGTAGACAGGTTTCTGCTACTAAAAATAGAAAGAAATATTTAAATCTGTACAAATTATTATAAAACAATTAAAGACAAAAATCAAACTAAAAATTAGAAATATTAACGATAAAAAAAAAAAATAAAATAAAATAAAAAAAAAACACGCACACACACACACACACACATATTATATATATATATTAAGTGAAAAGAATAAAAAGTTCTTTAAAGTCAATTAAAAGTTTTTTCAGTTTCTGAGCTCCAAATTGTATAGTAAATTTAGGGGTCTTTTAATAAATGAATTATTTGTTTTCAATACCTTATTATTATTTTTTTTTAATCTCTGCACACAAAGTACCCAACTTCCACAAAGTTCTTGATGCATGTTCATATACATAAGAACCACATCATCTACTTCAAAGTCAGAAGTTTTATTCTGGTCTGTGTAGTTAGCAGATTGTAAGTTGAGAAGATACTCATTTTTTAAGTGCTTCCTAAAATGATTTAGAAGAGTCTTGCGTAAACGGAAGTGTTTCACTAAAGATTCATTGGTTGCTGGTAAGATTAAATCGCTCATTTTTATAGTTGGGAAATACAAGATATGTTTTAGAGGTTTTATAACTTGTTGACCAGGGCTAGGAATCACAACAGGATGTTTTTCATAAAATGAGGAATCAGACTTTTGTAACCGTCCTTGTACCAACAGAAACCTTCATCTGACATTTTATAACTTCAGGAAAACTTTCTTCCTGCACTAGCTTTAACCAAAAATTTTCAGCATGTAACATTTCCTCAGCTGATAGTTCTGAAAAATCTCTTTTTTCTACCTTTAATTTTATATTAGAAATAAATCACCCTTAAGTACCCATGCAGCTACTCAATACAATTTCTTTAGGGAGCTATATTTTTCAAGATTAAAAATGAGAATTTTATCAACTTTATTTGTTTGAACAACGCAAGAAATGGTTGCTGCTTTTCAAGATTTCTCTTCAGAAACATCAGGTAATTGTGATGCAGCAATTTTAACCCTAGGTCACTGATTTTCAGGAAGGGAAAGAAATTCAGGACCATACCACCATTTTTGAGAACTTGTTAAATGCTTCACAGAATAACCTCTCGCTATTAAATCTGCGAGATTAAGTTTGCCGTCACAATGTCTCCTTAAACTAGGATCAGACAAATTATGAATTTCAGCAGTTCAATTACTAACAAATGGTTTCCTTTTTTCTTTTGGCCCTTTAAGCCAATGAAGAACAATTTCTGAATCAGACCAGAAAATAGTATTATTTAATTGGATAATGTTTGTGATAAACTTTGCCATTCTGGCACCAATAAGTGCTCCCATGAGTTCAAGACGTGGCAGAGTTAACTTCTTCAAGGGAGCAACCCTAGACTTAGACATTAGAAAACTAGTTTTAAATTTATCTTTAGAAATGGGATACTGTAAGTATGCCGCTGCACCATACACATTAGGGTTAGCATCAGTGAAAATATGCAATTGGAGATGCTCCTTTTCCATGATCATATTGCTAAAGTACTGCCTGGGAATTTTCAAGTGTGCGAGATCCAGGATTTCTGAAAGCCAATTTTGCCAATCATTTTCTAGTTCACCAGAAAAACTTTCAACCCATAATATTCTCATTACTCATAAATGTTGCAAGAGGCATTGAATATGAATAATAAAAGGGGCAATAAATCTGACTGGATCAAACAACATAGCTACAAATTTCAAAACGTTTTGTTTTATACAAGAATCGTTGCTTAAATTTGCTAACAGTGGTCGTAATTCTAGTCCCAAACTATCTTCTGTATTGTTCCAGATAAGTCCTAAAACTTTTAGGGAAGTATTTGGGGGGTCGGAACTCGAAGTAGGTATGTTTTCATCAAGCCATTTTTTCCCAAGTTCCTCAGAATTACTTTCAAATTTTCTTAACTTCATCCCCCATTCTTTCAAAATATTAAAAGCTTCTAGAACATAGTTTTCTCCTGAAAACAAATCATCTACATAAAGAGAAGAATTTAGGATTTCAAATGTTTTATTATGAGAGTTTTTACATTTATTAATATGGTGCTTTTAATAGTACTGGGTGGGCAAAAAGTCCGTATAAACTTTAAAAAATCATAAAAACCGAGAAAATAACCGAAATGAAAAACTGTTTGCAGGATTAGCATCTATAGGTCACGGGAATTTTTTTAAGATAGAAATAAAAAATAACTCAAAAAACAGCTGACAGATGGTGCTGGTTCATGCGATTTTGGTGGAAATATTCAAATGAAACGATTTTAAGAATTTGCACTCCTAATCCAGAACTAGTTCACCCTTGTGAGCTGTGTACTTGATCAAGGATGCTGAGTATGAAGGATAAAGCTTTGTTGGTGAAGTTATTTTACGTGAACTAGTCCTGGATTAGGAGCGCAAGTTCTTATAACTGTTTCATTTGCATATTTCTACCAAAATCACATGAACCAGCGCCATCTGTTGGCTGTTTTTTGGGTTACTTTTTATTTTTGTCTTAAAAAAATTCCCGTGACCTATAGATGCTAATCCTGCAAACAGTTTTTCATCTCGGTTATTTTTTCAGTTTTTATGATTTTTTAAAGTTTATACGGACTTTTTGCTCACTCAGTACAAGCTGGGATAAAGGGACTACAGGTGACACCAAAAGTAACTCTGGTCATTAGGGTACTAAGTTTTTATTCTTATGAAAATCTTCATAATATAAGAATCTTAAGATAATTGCAATCTTCTTCAGCTACAGATATTTGTAAAAAGGCTTTTTCAATATCAGCCGAAAAAGCAATTTTATGTAAATGGAATTTCAAAATTATATCTAAAACATTAGGATTCAAGTTAGGGCCATGATTCAAACATTTGTTTAATGATAGAGAATCACCATATTTGGAAGAAGCATCATAGACTATGTACATTTTTGTTATAGTTTTGTCATCACAGATAACAGGTCTATGTACAGGTATATGTAATAGGAATTATTAGAATGTTTCTCGGTGCACAATTCTATTACACCCTCATTAAACTGCTATAGCAAAATGGAGTTATATTCCTTAACTAAAGAATCATTTTTCAGAAATTTATTTTCTAAACTGGAAAATCACTTCTTTGCTACTTCAAGATTATTTCTAAGTAATTCACGAGAATTTTTCCACAATAATGTTTCATAATGCCCATTTACAAATTTAAAATTTTCCTTAAATTCTTTTATTACCTCAAGATCGGTAATGTTCTTTTCATTGCTTTCAGCAATGCCAATTGCTTTGAGATCCCAAAAGGCTTTCAGCTGAGTATTTATATTTTCAACTGAAACACGCAAACAAGCTACTTCTTTTTTTATTTGATTCTATCTGCCCTTGCACCGTATGACCGAAAATAGTTTCTGCAACGTATAACTCTTTTGTCAATTTTCCCTCGATTCCCTTTAATAGTTTCCACAAAAAGTAAGACCCTAGAAAAATATTTATTTCCTGCTCAAGACTTGTATCAGCAGGCTTAAAGTCTCTTGTTCTCATTATGTCTAGAAGTTCTGGTTCTAGGGTTTTTACAGAAGCTTCAGTTATATTATCAACCACAAAAGCTTCGATCTTTATCGAGTTGATAGGTTGCACAACACTGGATAATTCAAGAGCAACAACTGCGTAACATGATTCATAAGGGTGTCTCTGCCCAAAGGGATAAACTAATAAATTTTCTCTTTGCAATGGCTTCAATTTTAATTTTTGTACTAGAGATCTCTTCACAAAACATTTTTCAGAACCACTATCATATAAAACGCGAGCCAACAAGCATTGTTTACCAGCAGACACAGAAACTGTACAAGTCTGCTATAATGTAGCTTTATTTTGTTTATATTTTTGCTCTGACATCATAGATATAATTTAGTCTGACATGATCAGAAGACTTTCAAAATATGCAAAACTGTTTTGTAGATGTATTTAAAGCAGCAGCTGAAGGTATATTTTTCTTTTGAGGAAAATTTTTATATTTACTTGAAGAATTTTCATATTTGGTTTTAGAGTTTTCATAAGCCTTGCTTTGGGAATTATTTACTAAATTAGTAGCTTCACGACATCTTAATTCCATTTTAATAAAATTTATTAAGTCAGTTACTTCACAATCCTTATCGGGATCATGTTTTCGATGGAAACCTAGTATCAAATTTTCTGGTAATAACCTTAATAATATGGGTAGTAACAAATGGCCGTAGGAGCCCAATGTCATTCCTAATGCATCAAGGTTTCTAACGCTTGTTTCAATATTATCGTGCAATTTTCTTAAAGAAGTGACATTGTTAATAGATTTTATTGGCTCAAGATTTAGAATTTTATTCATATAACAGTTTATTATATTTTCCTGCTTTCCATACCTTTCTTCTAACAACTTTAAACATGTAGAATAATTTTGATCTGTCAGTTCAAAACCAGCTACAATATTATATGCAGGTCCAGACAACAAAGATTTAAGATATTGGAATTTTTCCATTTTTGATAATTCATTTGAATCTATCACACTAGTAAATAAATTGAAAAGTTCTAAGAACTGGTTTACATCACCAGAAAATTTTTCGATGTTTAGTTTAGGCAGCTTCACTGCCGAAACTGGTTTACTACCGATTTTTGAACCGTTACTTGTTTCTAGTAAAACTTTTGGTTCAGTTTTGATTTTACATCTTTTAAACCTCATCTTAATTTTAAATTTCAAACTTGATATTTTTTCAGAATATTCTTCTACTGATTTTAGTTCTTTTTCATATTCAGTCTTTTCCTGAATTAGCTCATCTATTTCGGAATCTAATTCCTTGAGTAGAGCTTCCTTTTCATTTATGAGCTCTGATTCCATTAAAGAATCACAATCAGTCTTATCAACTGATAAAAATGCATCACATTTTGTGATTAATTTTGTAACAGCTGCGCGAACAGTGAGCTCTTTTACTTTTAAGCTTTTCTGGTTTATCCATGTTTAAATTTTAATTCAATTTTCAAAAAATAGTATGATGAAAAATTTTTATTTTTAATATATCAACAGTCAATAGTCATGCAGAATAATAAAGCTATTTCTTACTTTTTTTTCCGAGTTCTTCAGGCACCAAAATAATGATGATATTCAGGTCATCCACGAAATTTCACATTATATTACAATTGATAAAAAATAGTGGGAGAGCATTAATTGGAGAATTCTTGTTTCTTTTTAAATCACATTAAAAGGAGTTACTTTCACGTATTATATTATGAAGTTTTGTGTTCATCATTTGTAAATAATCATCATCACAGGAACTTTTTGTATTTACATTTATACATCATATTTACAAAGAAATATTTGCTTAATACTTGAAATTCACTTGTTCCTCTCTGGAAATCCAAGCTAATATTTTTATAAACAGGAACATATTTTCTTCCACTTTTGGAAATCAAGAAAAAACTATACAGTGTGCAAACTGCTATCGAATTCACATTCTACTACTAAACATCATACTGTAATACTTGAAAATCACTTGTTCCTCCCTGGGAACCCACGTATACAATTAAAATTTCAACAACTGTTTTCTTCGATTAAGAAGCCATAATAAAAAAAAGCATGTTTTTATGCTCAAGATAATTTCCTTTTTTAAAATTAAAACATTTCTTTTGTTTTTAGAAAATCAAGAGAAAAAATGCAGTCTACTTACTGCGTTCAAATTTTACATTACTACTATAAAACTAAAAGAACAAGAAAAATGTTTTTAATATCAATTCTCTAGTCAAATCATGTGATCATTGATGCCATTTCAGTCTGACTGAGAGAGAGGACCACTCAAGGGGTTTGCGAAATATTCCACAGAGAAAATTAAGATTTTTTCTACATTTTAAAATCATATTTTTAGGTTATTATTTTATGTGCTTAAAAATGAGTAAATTTACATAAACTTAAGATATCAAAAGTTCACACCTGTCAAAAGTGTAATCTTTATTTAAAAAAAAAAAAAAAAAAAAAAAAAAAAAAAAAAATTAAAATCAACCAATTGGTTTTTAGGAGACTTGTCACACTAAATTAAAAAGTAGCAACTTTACGCATCTGATTGATAATTTAATAGTTTTATATTGGAGATAAAATGAATGTATATTTCTAAGATATATTTTTTCTTTAACTTGCTTTGTGGTTTGTTCATATTTTTCAATTTCCCTGAAACAACTTAAATAGGCTGTCGACAAAAATATTTTTAACAGAATTTAATTTTAAGATAGAAACATGAAGTGTGTTTTAGAAACAGACAGGGAAAGAAACTTAGATTAACATTAATTTTACAAACTACAGGAAAGCCTTCAGAGGGTTAAAGTTTTAGCTCAGAACCTCCATTTAAATGTGCAAATGCCTCACATGTACAGTCGTGGGTAAAAAAAAGGAAACATCCCCCACTAACTCCTCAACAAATTATCGTAGAAGAAAGTTACTGGTACCAAACGATTGAAAATAAAGTCTACTTTTAAACGACATAGATAAAATTTGCTTAGGGGACCATCTACATATTAAAACGAACCATAACTTTGTTTTTTTCAATAGCAGTACCCAATTCTGACAGCATAAATGAACTCTGCACCCTTCAATTAGCCTAAAAACAAATTTTTATGCAATTCATACCATAAGTTTCTGAGAAATTAATTATTTTAAAACGAGCGTATTTTAAGGGCTGATTGAAGTTCGGAAATCGATGGTTAACCGAGAAAGCCCCCATCTTGATCAAGGCACCTTAAGAAGTCAATGAAGCCTGCTAGATTACAGGACAGCAGAAGAAATTTCAAAATATCTACTCACTTCTATTATAGACGGCTCCTTAAACCATCATTTTGCCGTTTTTTAAGCATAATTTGAAAATTACTTGGAAGGAAAATGTGAAATTTTGGATTTACATAAAGCAGGACTTAATAAATCTAAATCCATCAAAAAAATCATAGGTTGCAATTCATAATTTTTTCGAATATTAACTTCATAATTCATATCAGAAAATTATAAAAATTGCAAATTCATCGTATTTATGTTTGGGTATATTAGTATTATTGCTACAAAAAAAATTAGCACATTAGGAGCATAATTTTTGGAGATATAAATAAAAATATGAAAATGTAATTTAACATTAGAAGCACTAAATTTTGAATGTTTATAATTCAAATGACTTGAAATTCGTTGTCTAGGCATAATTTGAACCGAAGATTTGAAATATCTTGTTAAAATTGGGTATTGTCATTGAAAAAAATGGAAGTTTGGATTCGGTTTAATATGTAGATGACCCCCTAAGCAAATTTTATATACATCATTTAAAAGTAGATTTTATTTCCAATCACTCGGTACCAGTAACTTTCTTCTACGATAATTTGTTGAGTTAGTAGGGGGTGTTTACTTTTTTTTTTCTACGACTGTATATTAGCCTCCTGCATCTAGCTATACAAGTTAAAAGCTTCACTCTGAGTATGGCAATATCTTGGAAAACGTCCTCCTTCCACATGTAATGTGGTAAAATAAGTAAAGGTAAAAATGGTAAAAAAAAAAAAATAATCCACCTTGTTGGAAATTTTTTCACCCATATCGAGAAAATGTTGGGTGTGCATTGCAATCGAGATTTGCTGTAATATTCTTAGAAGTATTGAGTGGATTGTTACTTTCATTAGTTATCCATGATTGCTAGAGTGCAAGAAATGTAAATAAATAGAATAGTGGGGTGAGATAGCTAAAAAAAACTTCACACCTGGCAACCAATGCGCCACTTTGTATTCAGATGGTATATGGATAGGTGAATCTAAAAAACCTGAGACACAAATTTTCCTGGCCCTCTAGCGGCGCTGATGACGTAATTAATATGGTCGCCAAAGTTTTGTGACGTGCTTCTACATTTCTCTATATAACTCGAGTTAATATTTTGATTTAACCTATATTGTTAGTGATTATTAATTTGGAGAAAACACGCTTTCCAACGGTATATTTGACATCATTGTTTAGGTTCATTTTTTATTCATAATACCACATGTTATTATTCATAATACCACAAATATTTATAACTTTATTAAAATTTTTGATTTTGATTTTTTCGAAACATTTTGCTAAATAACTTGGAATATTTTGTATTTAGCGTGAAACATGTCGCATACTTTTTGTTCATCAGAAAATTGCCTTTCGAACGGTATACATGGCTTTTATCTTATAACAAACAATTGCTGAAAATTTGCCAAAGCAATGTAGCGTTGCACAGATCGTCTTTATGGCAACAATGTAATTTATATATGTTCCGAAAATTAATACAGTGGCTTTATAGCTGTTTAAGTAGAAAATGTTATTATTGTAATTTTTTATATATATGTAAATATATTTATAAAAAAAATTATAGAATTTTTAAAATCCTTGCTCCGTCGAAATTTAAATTTTGGGGGCCAACTTATAAAATGTAATAATAAATAAAATAGATTAAATGAATAAGATTCGATTCAGTAATACTAATCGTGCGTTTCTACAAGACGTCCTATGAGGAACTTCACCGCGAAAAGAAGATATTGCTTTCGTCTACCTCATAGAAAGACAGAAATTACCCAATCATGTCAATGAAGAGTATCTACAGGACCTGCCAGAAAAACATCCAGATATACATGCTGAATTTCTTCGTGGAGACTTTACAAGCAGCGAAACTGCTACATCGTTTTCAGAAATACCTGACTTCATGAACACAATAACAAAGTTATAAAGGGTGAAGGTGGTGCTAATGGAATTTTTGATAGAGAAAATGCTCTACTTAAGTGGGTGGTTGCTGGCCCTAGGATCAGTTCTTTAATTGAGGAATTTGAAGAGAAATCAAATTAAAAAGATGACGAAAGCGTGATCGCAAAGCATCATGAGAAAAGGTTCTTGGTCCATGCCAAAGAAATTACTCGTATTAACGTCTTATCCAAATAAGGAAATCCATTTGAAGAAACTGATTTAGTGTCAATAGGGAGCTCCAAAATAATTACAAGTTTCGAATCTGTCAAGTGTGTTACGGAAGCATTTACTGTTGAACTAAAAGAGTATGATGATTATGTCGTGTCCCGTCTCTATCAAGTTCAAAATTCAATTCATGAAAGTATTTCTAGAACCAATATTCACATATTCAAGACTATAACAGGGAAAACAGATAAGGCAAAGTCTAAAATTGCTTACTTGCATAAAGACTCCAACTTATTCTGCAGATTGTACGTTGAATCTGAAACACGGAACAGCAACATTGATGATTTCCTTTCGCATGAAAACCAAATGTACACACCCTCTATTTCAGATGATTGAAAACTCCAAATGAACAAGTTGGATATTATTGACTGCTATCAAACAAAATATGACATTAACATTAGTCACATCCAACCAAATGTGACAGCTAAAATCATTGATGTAGCAACCTTAATACCCATGCTTAATTCTGGTATTGCGACAACATTTTCCAATTACTATAACCATGTTTTTAAACCATATTTCATTAATCAACTGAAGAGCAGGTCGCCACTAGATACTGTATTCGACAGATATATTAGTAACCGTTTGAAGGCATATATCCAAGAAACAAGAGGAAGTGGCATAAGTACTAAAGTCTCAGACTCAACTGCAATTCCAAAAAAATTTCAGAAATTCTTATGTGCCACCGAAACAAGACCCAATTGCTCTAGTTGCTAGCTAAGAAAATAGTGGGAGACGAATATCCAGGAAAACATGTTGTCTGTACTTATGATGACTTAGTCCTCGCGTCAACTTCTATGGATGTATCAAACATTACTCCCGTCTCACACGAAGAAGCAGATGGCCGTCTACTTCTCCATGTTAAGCATGCAGTAGAAAGTGGACATACTCGCATCTTAATACGAACTGTGGACTCAGATGTACTGGTTATTTCAATATCACTGTTCCCACAAATACAAGATATTGATGAACTATGGATTGAGTATGGTTGTGGGAAATACAGGAAATTCATTCTGATTCATGAGATCTGTGCTAAACTTTCACCGGAAATTTGCAGAAATTTGTTGGCTTTTCATTCTGTAACCGATTGTAACACAGTTTACACATTTTGTAGGATTGGCAAGAAGACAGCTTGGAAGGTCTGTATGTCATTTCGTGAAATAGATTGCGTAAAGCATCAGCTCTGTACAGGCACCTCTGATATTGACGACGAATGTCATGATCTGTTCCAGCGATTTGTTATACTACTTTATGATCAATCATCAGATCTTCAGAGCATCAATGACTGCAGATGAGTGTTATTTACAAGAAAGAATCGAGCCATCGAAAACATACCTCCTACAGCAGATGCTTTGACACAACACATCAAACGAGCTACTCTCTAAGCAAGAATTTGGAACAACAGCCTCGTTGCACATTACACAATACATTCACCAATTAAGTGGGGATGGACAATAAATTGAGGAGGATCATACCAACCTTTGTGGACAACAATTCCAGAGATGTCAAAGCAATGTAAAGAACTTACCTCCTGTACTTGCCGCAAGCGATGCACATCTTGTAAATGTATCAAAATGGGAATTAAATGTACGAAACTTTGTGTATGTGAAGGGCAGTGTTCAGACAGTGATAAGTAATCACAAGTAAATTTACATGAATCATTTGGATATTATTGCATATGACAGCAAGATATTATGTTATTTAGATATTATGGCTGCCACTAGTGTATTTGACAATCTATTGGATATGATTAAATTTGGATATTAAATTGTAATAATATTGTATTATGCATTCTTTTGTTTCTCATTCTTGTACCTATAAATGTTTGAAACTTATCTTACAGTTATGCCTATTAAGTGCACCTCATTTCATTGATTTTAAAACGGAAATGAAAGTTTCATAGCCCTAAAAAGACTAGAATTTATTTACATATACATAAAAAATTACAATAATTACATTTTCTACTTAAACAGTTATAAAGCCAATGTATTAATTTTCAGATCCCATACAAATTAAATTGTTGCCACAACAAATCTCTGTGCAACGCTACATTGTTTTGGCTAATTTTCAGAAAATATTTGTGATAAAATAGAAGTCATATGTACAATTCCAAAAGGTAATTATCTGACGAACAAAAGATCGACACATTTTCAGCTACATGCAACAAATTCAAGTTATTTAGTAAAATGTTTTGAATTTTTTGTTTTTAACCATTTGGAAATGGTTGTTTTCGGTTGAGGATAGGGCCAAATGATTTTCGCATTTTATATTTTTTAACGAAATTCAACGAGGTTCTTTACTTTTAGAAATTTTTTTATTTGAATAGGTAATAGAAAGGCATAAAATCGTTAAAAATTGTTTGAATAGGTAATTGAAGGGCATAAAATTGTTAAAAATTGAAAAAGTTACAAAATGGGTAGGCGCAAATTATCATATATGGAAAAATCCAAAGCCAAAGAGCTATGCCTAAATGAAAATCATCTTGCAAAGCAAAAATCGAGGTTTTCAACTCATTATGTAGGCCATGAAAATCAAGGTCTTCAACTGATTATGTAGCCTATGAAAATCGAGGTCTTCAACTGATTATGTAGCCCATGAAAATCGATTACAGAATAAAAGATGAACGCGAAAAAGGAAGCAATCTAATGTTTAATCAATTGATAGTAAAAGGCCATGTCTCGAGGGGCCACTAGCCACGGCGTTTTTCAATCGGTCGATTCTAACCGTGAAAAATTGAGCTCAACGTAGGTAATTTGTCGCAATCAGTGGATGATTCGGTCGAACTGCTTTTGATTTGTAAACTATTTTCCTTCTTCAAATGGGACTTGGAGAGTTTATCGATGAAGGTTTTGGTCGTCTGAAGTTTGATCTTTGCGATCTGTTGTTGAAGAGGATGCGACGGAATTTAGATTTTTCGGTTAAATTTTGTTACGAAGGTGATTTGTCGCGATATGTGGATGATTCGGTGGAACTGCTTTCGATTTTTAACTACTTATCTTTCTCGGCTTCTCTTGTCGAAATGCCCCAAAATTAAAACTAAGTAAATATTAAGTAAAAAAAAAATAATAATAATAAAATTCCAAATGGTCGTTGTAATCTATTAAATTACAACTTTTTTTATTAAGTTATAAATATTTGTGGTATTTTGAACCTAAACAATGATGTCAAATATACCGTTGGAAAGGGCGTTTTCTGCGGATTAATAATCACTAACAATATAGGTTAATATAAAAATATTAATTCGAGTTATATACAGAAACATGGAAGCGCATTGCAAAACTTTGGCGGACATATTGATTACGTCATCAGCGCCACTAGAGGGCCAAGAAAAATTGTGTCCCGGGCTTTTTGGATTCGTCTATGTACTATCTGAGTCCAAAGTGGCGCATTGGTTGCCAGATGTGAAATATTTTGGTATAATTTTGAGCTAACTCACCCCACTAGAAAGTATTTCAATGATTTTACTGATTAACATTATCAGGTAAATGCACAATTTTGGCATGTTATCTTTTTAAATAAATTTAGATTAGGGAAAAAGAAAATAGGAATGTTTGTTTTCTAAATAAAATTTTATGGAATAAGTGTATTCAATACTTTTGTGTTTAAAAAAAAAAAAAAAAAAAAAAAAAAAAATTGATGAAATGCATTTATTAAAATCATTGTATAAACTATACAAATTTAGATAAAAATTTTTGTATTCTTTTAAAATAAGTCATAAAAAAAAAAAAAAGTTTTGTTTTTGGAATTGCAAAATTAAGTACTTATATATAGCAAAGAAAATTAGTCACATAAGCCTTTTCTGTCAATGCTATTTTAAATAAATAAAATTTCTTATTCAACAATATGTATTTTCCATTGACACATTTTTATTTAGAAATGCATGAAAGCTGCACTTAGTACAACTAAACCACTTTGCAGTGGAACAGCATTTTTTGTTTTCCTATGAATGCTTTACATCTAGAATTATAATTGATTACTTCCTGATGGTATCCTTTCTCTGAAAGTTGGTATAAAACGCCCCCTCCCCCCACATACACACACACAAAATGAAGAAAGAAAAAAAGTTATTTATCCTGCTGTAAAGAAAATTTGCAATTTGTTAATACCACAATCATGATTTTTTTTTTTGTTGTTGTTGTTTAAGTGCGTCATTTTAAGACTATCAAACTCTACCTCAAATTTTATTGATGCTTAGCCACGCTGGTGTATAAATAAATTCTGTGAATTTCCTTATGTATTAGGGGCAGGCATGATGAAGAAGTAGAATGTACAGTGCTATTTTATATATAATTCATATATAAATTAAAAAAATTCTCTATCATACGTTTTCAACTAGCTTTTGCCTGTAAAAAAAAATGTTCCATTAATATTTTCAAACAAAAAAATAAACCTTAACAAGGAGAAAATAATTTTCAGTGCATGTATTTTTATTATTAATTTTTATGAGCCATTCTAAAAGAACTAGTTGATCTTTAAAACAAGAAAGAAAAATTATGCGTTACGCATAGATTAAGAAACACTTTCCAACACTTCCTAAATTTTGCCAAAAATGGCCATTTTTGGCAAAATGGCACTTGACACGTGTCTGGCACAGATTTTGTGCCGACTAAAGTGTCTGTCATTTTCAAAATATTTTTTTCTAAGTATAAATATTATTCTGTCTCAATCTCAGCGTGCCTCAAATACCTTTTTTGGGTAGTCAAAAAATGGCACTTGACACGTGTCTGGCACAGATTTTGTGCCGACTAAAGTGTCTGTCATTTTCAAAATATTTTTTTCTAAGCATAAATATTATTCTGTCTCATCTCAGCGTGCCTCAAATACCTTTTTTGGTAGTCAAAAAATGGCACTTGACACGTGTCTGGCACAGTTTTTGGGCCGACTAAAGTGTCTGTCGTTTTCAAAATATTTTTTTCTAAGTATAAATATTATTCTGTCTCAATCTCAGCGTGCCTCAAATACCTTTTTTGGGTAGTCAAAAAATGGCACTTGACACGTGTCTGGCACAGTTTTTGGGCCACGATCCTTCAGCCAGACATTCGATTTTGTATTCAGCCATTACAAAAGAAGTGTTGCACAAATTTTCAGGGTGCCTCAAATACCTTCCCTAAAATGTTTAACAGCTCTTGGACTATTAGTTTTCTTTTTCAAAGGCAGGTATTTTATCACTGCTCGATATTCAACTTTTTCATTTATTAAAATATTACCAAAGTTGTTCTATTGAAATGGCCACCACTCACAAACTAAACCACATAACGACTTCGCAATTAGCCAAGTTTGTTGTAAAAGGTCACCATTGCGAAATAAATAATTTTTTAAACTCTACTAGCACCATCTATGGCCGAGGCCAGGTACTTATCATACTGCCTTCGTATAATTTAAGACTCCTTTATCATATATCGGACTTGACAATCCGGAAAAAGTCCATGGATGACATTTTATACCATCGTATTGAAAACAAAAAGTACTTTTAAATGTAAGTACTTTTAAAACAGTATTTTTTTTGTTTGAAAAACTGTATCTCCATTTATTTTTCAAATATTAATTTTTTTGTAGTTTTCAGCACCATTTGTCTAATTTTGGCAACTCAAGTACTCCATTTATGTAGAAGGTAAAGGGAAAATAGTTGAAAAATAGCAATTATATCTTTTTGTTGCCATTTTCTCATAACAACTGAAAGAAAATGTAATTAAAATACGTGCTATTTTGAAAAAAATATAAACGAAAAATTTCTGTTAAAACATGGAGCTATTATAACTATATTTAATTTTAAGTATCTATAGACGCTTTCAATGTGACGTCAGTCATGACGTTTTGTTTGGAAACTGACTCCAAACAAACGGTTGCTATGCGTCATTTCTTTTTAAATATAAATCGTGGAAAATGTTACCAGTACATATCAAGTATTAAAACACTTAGATATGAGATATAGGTATAATATATAGCTGAAACACAGAAACAAAATAGAAAATACAACATGGCAACCGTTTGTTTGGCGTCAGTTTCCAACCTAAACGTTATGACTGACATTACGACTGAAATCATCTATATTAATGTTACAAACAAATGAATGCCTATGAATCATTAGATAATGCATTTGTGTATTATTTTGCGATAGTGATATCCTATGCATGCTTTACTGTAGATGTTTAAGAGTGGATCGTAAATGTGGAATTCTTAAGTGGATGTGAATATGACATCATTTTACATAATATAAAAGTGTGTGCTTTAAGTCTTAAAATTGAAATATGTTTTGTACTATTTATATATGCATATATTTTTTTTCATCGGGGGCAACACTAAATTCTGAAAAAGCAGAATTCCTGTTTTCTAGTTTTTTTTTTCTTCTTTTTAAAAAAAAAAAATCTTGCACAATTCAGAAAGTGAGATTTGTTGCCAAATGATACAAACAGTTATGAAAACATTTATGAACTGTTTGCTTGTTTTATAAGAATTTACATGTATCAATTTAATTTGTAGATATTATTAATTTTTTATATACAATTTACTTATGTTTGTGTATAAAAATAGATAAATTGCTCTTTTATATTAAACAAATTGTATAAATATAAAAAAATTTTGCTTCTTTATACGAAACAGTGAATAGGTTTTCATAAATTTTGTTGCCAAATTTCCTTCTCTCGCCAAGGATTGAAAAGTACCGATTTTTTATTATATAATGTAGTATTAGCAAATTTTATGTAATCTGTTCTACAGCCAAAGTTAGCTGCAAAAAGCGCGATGCTGGAAGAGTGTGGTATCATTTATACGGTTTGACGCAAAATTAGTTTTGCGCAAAACTACACTCACTGTAATAAGCCAATTGGCTGTAGGGATTAATGAAGTATCCCAAACGAAGATTTACAAACACCAAAATCGTAGCATGACAATACTTTATCTTTCGGGAGAAAAGCTGAGGGACATGTATAAATTAAAGTGATTTTTAAACTTTTTTATGTTTCCAATTTTTTTAAAGTGTTTATGGCTTCAGTCCGTTTGTTTGTCTATCATCCGTGTTCTAACTTTCCTAAAATACTTTGATTACCGCAAAATTTATATATGTTATTAAGTTTTACTGTTATTATTATTATTATTTAGGCTAGTAATTGCTGGATTCGAAGTTAGATAAATTTTAGTACATTATGAAGTGCATTGAACTTCTATATATCATATACAGACGTACATAACGTCTCATATACACAGTAACCCACATAACACATGTGAGTTACAAAAAAGATATTAATTATGCGCCAAACCATGCACACCAAGATATGTCAATTTGCTGTGGACCCGATTATGAAACTTTTCATGGATTAATACTTACAAACTTTACATGAAAAAAAAAAGTCAAACTTGCGCCTAAAGTATGTTAAACTGAAATGATCCCCAATTGCTTCAAAAATAAAACAAATCATAAACAAATAAATAAATAAATGAAAGTGTGCATTCAAAAAATTGAAGGAACGATATTAAATTAATACTGTAACATGAAATTAACTGTGAAAAGAAGCAAAACACCAGCAATAAAGTAAATCACATATTTGAAAATATAAAAGAGAAAATATATTAAAATATTTAACTTTTTCAGGATCTATCCATTTATTTCAAAAGCTAAGGAAAAATATTTTTCTTTCCTGATTATTTGTTATTTACATAACGGAATTCAGCAATAAACTTTTTTTGCTTAACAGTAAAATAAGTCCACGTTATTAAAAAAAATGTCCAGAACCTATGAAAATTTTTAAATTAACAACTATCATTTGTAAACTACGAATATCGTAAATACATACATACGTAAAGAAAATGGGAAAACAGATATGAAAAACAAATTTAAAAATATATCTATTTTTCATGTTAGATGGCGCTAGTAATAGAACAGCCATTTGGTTTCTGACCACGTGTACAGCGGACAAAAGAAACTTAGCGATTGTCAAGTCTGATATAGTATGATAAGGGAGTCTTGATATAATTATTTTAAAATGCTTAAGTATCGTCTGCGTAAATAATTTCAAATAATAAGAATAAATTTGTATTGGAATTCCTAACACTGAAAAATACTTTTACAATTTAATGTAAATAATTGAATTCTCACAAATTTTAATTCATTAAAAATATGCTATAATTTCCATAAAAAAGGTATTTTAAAAATTTCATAAATGATATCGTGAAACTATTTAATTAATCATGATTCTATCTATGACTAACTCCATGATTTATTTTTTCTTCTGAAAATATATTTGTTTCATTTTTTATTTGCAAAAAAGCGTCCATAATGGAAAAACCTGTAAAATAAATAAAATAAAATAATACATTTTTGAAGGTTATTTTGTAAAACAAATAATATTGTGCAAATCTACAGGTCATAATTTATTTTTATGTTTAATTTCAAGTCAAAATACTGAATAGTTTTTTTGTAAAGTGTACAACAAAATGTAATTTGAGTAGACTAGTAGAGGATTTGCTTCGCTCATCCTAATAATTAAAATATGCCGCAAACAATTCCCTCCACCCCTATATCATTATGTAGCGGAATTCTTTTGTATGGCCTGTAAATGAATAATAACTATTCTTTACACCGCATATTCTGCAGAATGTTTTATGTGCACTTCATTAATGCATATCAATTTTATTATGTTTGAAAGAGTGTAACACCATTAAAAATCATTTTAAACGATTTTTTGCCATAGGCCGTAATGTAACGGAAAACTTTTGACTGTCTCTGTAAATGAACTAAAAATGCTACAAACTTCATTTGAAATAGGGAACGTGCTATGGTAAACGTCAATAGCATCAAAAAATTTCAGGCCAATTCAAGTATATTTACGGGAGTTAGAGCGTGGACAGACGGACAGACAAACTGAAGTCATAAACACTTTTCAACTTTGTTGGAAAGTGTTAAAAAGCTGTTTTAAGAATGTATTCAGCATAGAGCACTCAGGAATGTGGTACAACTTGCTCAACATTGCACATTTTAGAAGAAGCTTTATGTAGAAATAGCACAAAATACAATGAGAAAAATTGAGAAATTATGTGGTACACTTGAAAAATAACATTGTAAATTAGGAATATGCCACAGAACGCTTTGAAAATGCCGCAGTATACTAAAAAAATCATGCTTCAGTCTGCTTGGATTTTATAATTTTAAACGAAAGACCAGAATAGCCCGGGACTGTGATGATAACCTTAAATATACCTAACATCAGTGTTGAATGAATTTATATATTTAAATTTGCAGCTTGCCGGCTTGTACTACCCAAAATTTAATTTTTGATACTTAGATATATTACACTATCGATTCTAATCAATGGTTCTTGAAAAAACCCTGAAAGAAGTGAGATTATACACCTGATAAATATGTTTTCGAAATCCGTGTAAAATTTTCATGATAAAATATTCATATTTAGTTGTAAAAACATTGATGTTCAAATTGAAAGTAAATCTCGAAAGATCAAACACTCGAATTGCATGCTTGGAAAAAAATATATTTGCCTATAAACATGAAACTCTGTCAAACTCCTAAAGTGACTTTCAGAAACAACTTTTTTTGAAAGAGTTAATATTTTTTGAAATCAAAGATGTATTTTTAAAGCTGAATGAATGCTCATTAAGCATGTACGATTTGTTTATTTTTATTTTGATTAAAAATTCTGAGTGCAGACTAATGTTCTGCATTCAGAATTTTTTTAACATTTATCTTTGCAAGAAAAAAACTGAATTCGCTAAAGTGACTTATGGAAACAAACGTTTTTGAAATGGGTAATATTGATATTTTTTTAATTGAAGCCATCATTTTAAAGGAAAATTAATGTAGATATGGTTGTTTAGTGCCCCCCCCCCCTTTTTTTTAGTACTTTGACTTCTGAAGTTGAATTTTAAACATCGCATAAAAAAACAAAATTTGCCTGAGTGACTTTCACAAATGAAATTTTTTCAAATGGTTAATATTCATATATTTTTTAACTGATTCCGGCATTCGAAAGAAAAATGAATATGTAGATGTAGTCTGGTATTTTCGTATTTTGATTTCAGGACCTATCTTGAACTATCATCATCCAAATTGTCAGACCTCTATGTGGAGTAGATTTTCCTGTCCATTGCACACACAAACTCTTTTTTAGAAATTAATACAAAGTATGTGTTCAATGGCTTCATAAAAAATTGTGAAAAAATACTGTTATTTAGTGATAAAATAGCTTGAAAAAAATGTGCTGGGAAGGCAAGAGGTTGTCAATTTAGCTTTTTAAAAAATACATTCATTATCATCTAAACTCTGAAATTTTTAAGAGTTATAATATTTTCGAAGCCCGCATATAATTTTAGTGCAAAAATATTGATGTTTAGTTGTAAAAAACTGTTTTGTTCTCACTTTTTTTTTCACATTGGGTCATTTAACCACTTCACTGGCAGCAGAGATATAGAGAAACAGCGTTGTTACCCCCGACTTATCTTGGTGCTGCCGTTGAAGTGGTTATTATTAAAAACAAAATAGTTCTTATTGTCCAAATTCTGAAATTTTTATGAGTTGTAAATATAATGTTTCGGAACCATGTGTATAATTTTCGTACAAAATTCTTGATATTTAGTTGTAAAAACATGAGCAAAAGTCACCCATGTATTCACGTACTAGGCAAATATTGAGCAGATTTTATATTTTTTAAATACTGTATAGAAATGGAATGAACCATTTATCCAGAATGATATTTTCAATTGATTGATATCAAGATCTTTTCATAAAAAACTGCCATACAGTGTCATTTTGACAATTGTGTTGCTTGAAACATTAAAACATGCACGTGCAAATCAACTTGGTGCCAACATCGAAGATTTGAAATGGAAGCATATTTAGTTAGATATTGGACGTTTTGATTATTTTTATGCAGAGAAAATTTTGTTCTCTCAAGATCCGATTAATCTTTCAACTTCTTTGGATCTGATTCTTAATCTCAGTAATCTAATAATTTGAAATCAGAAACAAATTCCACAGCCACACATATTCTACAAATCTGTTCAAATGGTCTCACGCCCGGAAAAAAAGGTTTTGTTTAATAAAAAAATAAACATCTGGTGTTTGCATAAATTTAAAAATAATTAGCATCCATTCAACAATTCAGTTTTTTTCAGATAAGATTTTTGTTTATTATTAAGCCTATTACTTTGTGTGTTTTAATTTCTACATCTTCACACACACAAAAAAAAAAATTAATGCTGGTATTTCCTCAGCATACAATATACTTATTTAAAATACACCAAGTTACAAGTGTAGCACTTTTCAGAGAAGAAATTGAACTAGTTCATGCCATTATACTGCAGAAAATCAAGAAAAGCTATGGGTCTACACAGACCAAAATTTCCATTCCTAGCCTAGTTCGATCCATGTGAAAACCTTATTTGCTAGCTTGTGTAAAAGGTCGGTGAAATCAGGCATTATGCTGTAAAAAATTTATGTAACGTTACTCCATAAAATTGGTGGCAACATGCTACCTCCAATTTTATGGAGTAATTTAAACTGATATAACTGGTGTACCAATACACATTAGTGCAACATAACACCAGTTATATCGGTTAATTTACTCAATAAAATGGAGGCAGCAAGACTGTCACCAATTTTATGAGTAACGTTACATATTTTTTTTACAGTGTATATGCAATAAAATCAAGCAGAAACATGCCGATATTTCTTAAACATCACTTTAAAGTTAAAAGTATTTTAATAATATTGCATACATATTTATATACGAAAACTTTAAATTACATGTTTTTTCAGGTTATATGTCTGCAATTCATAGAATACGCAATAATAATTCTAATTGTGGGAAAAAAATAAGCACCAACCCACGCTCTTTTATAATCAAGTTTTCGCAGAGAGACCCTTTAAGGATAATTGTTCAACTAGAATTATGTGTACTTTTGGAATATGAAGGAAATTTTTTAATAGGGGCATATACATATTAAAAAAAGTTTGAACTTTAATTTTTCAAGTGTAACACTCACTTTTGATATTTTATTTGAGTTTCTAGGATAAAAGTAGCTCGGAAAAAAAGGTATAGTTTATGTACTTTTTCTTAAATTTTCACATAGAGTTATGAAAGAAAATGTATTAAAGTTTTTCCATAAATTCCGAAAAATAAAATTGAGATCTTGCAAGGAAAAATACCGGGAACAATCAATTAGTTGCCAGAAAAAATAATGGATAAATTCTAAAAAAAAAAAACTTTAACAAAAATTTTTTTTTCCAGTTTCTTTCTAAAATTTTCTTTTTTGTGGATGCCAATGATTATAGTAGACTGTTTCTTCCCTCAGACTGTTGAAAACTAAAAATTTCTCCATATCTCAGAAACTAAATATAGGAAGAAGCTGTAAAAACACATAGCCATGTTTTCAAGACGTTGATTCTTTTTATGAAAAAAATAATGCAGTTTATAATTCGTAAAAAAAAAATTAATGTATTAATAATTTTAATAATTAAAAATATGTTTTTCAATTGAAAACATGTCTTGAATATGTTTGAGTCTATTCGTTGTACCTTACTAAAAAAAGAACATTCGAATTGAATGATTTTTTTTTTTTTTTTGAAAAGATATAAATTAAAGTTTTTCATATGCATTTAACATTAGCTTCTTTACATTTTGGCCTCTTCTAACTCTGTGAAGATTTAAGAAAATGTATATAAACTAAATCTTTTCTGAGCTACTTAGGAGGGCAAAAAAAAAGTGTCAAAAGTGGATGTTAACGTATGAAAAATGAAAGTTGATACAATTTTTGATGACTGCTATTTCAATACTGCATCCATATTCGAAAAGTAGACATGATTTCCAGTTGATGGGTACCTGTCATATCTCTCTGCGATAATATGGCGATATATGTGGGCTGATGCATTATTTATTTATTTATTTATTTATTTTTCAATGGCTATGCATGAATACTTATTTAAAAAAATTGAAAAGAATGGTTAAAAAAAATCGTAATTTTAAAGCTTTGTAAGGGAAAAAAAATTAGATTAAAAAAAATATTTCTTGGTAATTTATTAAATCAAATAAAATTTTTAAAGATTTTGTTATACGAAAATACAATATTACTATATTACTTAAATCTGCCAAACCGACATTGTCTTGTGCCAATTTTCTTTCTTGGAAAGAAAAATGTCACAAGGCCGATTTGTTTTGGATAAAGTAAAGTGAAGTCCTGACTCAGCACAGATAAAATTAAGTCCATGCCAAGCCCAACCCGTGACAGTAGAAAAAAGTGAGGCTAAGGCCCGAGAAGACCAGGAAAGAATGAGGACAGGTCCAATCTGAACAGAGTCTATGGAAAAATTTAAGCCAGAGTTTGGGGTCACACTGGGACCTGTGAAAACCTTTAAGATAAGCTACTGAGGCATCAAACCAAGCTCCAATTATGGTGCGATACTGCTGTGTATAACAAATTCTATTCATTTGTTGTTTTGAAGTTATAATATCAGCTGTTAAAAAGCTGGTGCTGTTGATGATTTTGGATTAACGGTAACCATCATCTGAATGATTATTTGTAATGTATATATGTGTGGAGGGGAGGGTTTAATTAGTTTGGAAGGAAAGGGCCTCACAAAAGTTCTTGCACCAGGCCTCTCTTTCACTAACGACGGCTTTGCATAACTAAAAATATACTTTCACAAATTACCATCTACAATGAAATCAGTTCTTTGTGTAGTCCTTGCAGGGTTGTAAAAAACCTGGGTTTTTTGTTAAAAACCCAGCCCGTGTGGGTTTTATTAAAAAACCCGGGTTAAATGGGCAATTTTCCCCGGGTAAATTGGGTTAAAATGCCAAAATGTGGAATATGATTCCACCTTCCTTCCAAATAATAATTTTCAGGGTTGCCAATGTATAGGGAAAACTGGAAAAAGGGAGGGAATTTGAAAAAGAATCTCAAAAACAAGAAATGTTACTAAATTTTGGTACTTTGCAAAATTTATCCATTGAAGTTTTGAAAATTTGCAGAGGAATTACTCAGGGAAAATTTAATTTTTTGCTTAGGAAAGCGCAAGGAATTTGATTGACGAAATAAGTGGCAATCCTGATCTCAAATACAATCTTTGTGGACACTTCATAGTCTAATAGATGGGAATGACTTCATAGTCTTAATAAGATCTCAATATTTTTCTCTGTTCGTAAAAAAAAAAATATATATATATATGATCCCTTTAATTTAAATAACAAACAAATTTTAAATTGCAAAGCTATCAATTGTGTTTTATTTAATAATAAAATATAAATATAACTTAAAAAAAACTTGCTCCTTTGAAATTATCATAAGATTAGCAAATGTTGATAAAAAATATTTTACAACAAAAATTTTTTTAATATGTATATACAGGGTGTCCACTCTCAACGGTGTTTGATGGCTAATTCCTAAACTGTTAGTCATAGACATATAGTTCCAATTACAAAAATGTTTTAATTTGAAGCAAAGAAATATTTTAAAAGCGATTTGTGTCAATAAAAACATTTCTTAAAAAATTACGGAATTTAATTTTTCATGCGGATCCCGGTCCTATAAGTTATATTTAATAAAATTTTCTTATTACACTGACAAGTAAGACAAAAAAAGTCCCGTTCATATAACACTAAAATTGACTGAGTTATGAAACTTTAAAAATGCATGACTTATACCACTTTTCTTCATCTGAACACAAATGAGTTTGGCCATGCTTTGAGGGGTCATATCCTAAGCGCTTAAAGTATTTGAAGAACTTTTTATGTGTATCTGCACTTTGAAAAAAACAGTACAAGTGTTACGATTGAGTTAACTTTTATTAAGTTTCAGATTGGCTGAAATTATTGTATTTTAACATATGTTTTATTTTGCAAGGATTTGGGACTATTTCTTTTAACAAATATTAAGGTGGCCGCCCCTCCGGGTGGTTCCGACCCGACCCCTTAAGTGGGGGAGGTGACCGAAAGCTCGTCAGAGTTCGTTGTGCACGAATGCGAGTGGGCCGGATGGGGACGATTCGCCACCTCCTTGAGAGACTTGCGGTCGACAGGCCAAGAGTCTGGTGGCCACGGTTAATGGACGTTGTGCATGGGGCGTCAGCCCTTCGGGGCCGTCAGATGGTCGCACCCCCGGCAGCTAGGTTCTCTGGCCACGCCGGATAGCGACGTTCCATAGTCTGATCCCAGAGCCGGTCACAGACCGGGTGGTGACTCTGGGCAAAAGATAGCTAAGGCGATAGGACCCCATCCACCAATTGACTAAGAGGGAGCCTGAGGTATGAGTGAGGGCTTCGTAGTGGAAAGTCCTCGGTGCTCGCTAGTGACGACGGGGCTCGCGGGAGCGCCATGCAGGGGCTCCCGGAGCAACCGAAGGGCGAGGGTTTTGGACAGTGCCCAGGTTACTTTATGACTTGGGTGGCTCATCCCTCCGAGGACCTCAGCTGGAGCAGTTGGGATCTGACCGTTAGGGTGGTAGGGTTTGGCGGTGCCTCCGTTGACCAAGGAGCAGTTGCGTGGGGAGGCCAGTATGGTTCTGGTTGTTCCATGTTGTGCCGTGACCCTTGGGAGGGGGTCGGCCGGCAGGTCCACCATCGAACACTATTCTCGCAGGGAAACGGGCCGGAGGCTCGCCGGTAACGCGGCGGCTCATCGTGCCTCAGAGGAACTCTTGGTCCGATCCAGGTCCTCCGTGTCTATGCGGTACCAGAGTTTTCCTCGCCTGGTAATGAGGACCTAGAGGTGTCTCCACCTAACTTTCGAACGCACTAACAAAGGTAGCGGTCGGTCACTGCACGGGGTCAGGGACCTTCGGGCCTGGGTACCCTCGACGGCCGTGAGGTAAGGTAGTGGCGGGCGGGCTTCTGTCGGCCTCCACTGGCTTCTCTGTCTTAGGATGGGGTTGAGTCGGTGGGGGCTGGCGGGACTCCGTTCCGTCCAACCCCCTAGCGAGGCGGAGTCTATTCCGTCTAGGTGGAGCTTTCCGTGCTCGCCTGGGGTCGCTAACGGCACCTAGTCTGGGCCAACTGGTTCCCGGCATGATCCACGAGAGGCTCCGTTGGTTGAGCCGGGTGGTTTGGGCGAAAAGCCAGGAGCTGGGTCGCTTTACGGCCGGAGGGACTTTCCCCGTCCTCCCTGGTCTTCAAGCTAGGGGCTCTTCAATAACTTTCCTATCGGTTGGCCCACATAAATGTCTCTGCCGGAAAATGGTATCTGATCTTGGAGGCGTTCCGTAAATTAAATTCGGGTCGGGAAGCCTCGGTTCAGTTCGTGGGCCCGGCGTCTGGTTCCTGCAGGGCTTGCGGGGTCTACCGCCTCGAGTAACCAAGTTTAGGGACCACTTGGTTTTTCTAGCTGGGTGATGAGGACTGTCGTAGCGGCCGTTCGTCTCTTTTTGGGAATAGCCGTCACCGTGTGCGCTGGGCAGCGGTGTCAGTCTGACCAGAGTGCAGGTGAGGCCCAGGGTCTCAGGGATCGCCTTGATGGGGTGCATCTGGCGGCGACCTTCGGGACGCGTCGTGGGGCGTGTTTCTCGGGCGGTCTCAGACTGGACAAATAGACCTGAAAAGGGTCTGGGACCGGAAGACGGTCCCTTTTTTAAGGGGTGCCCACCGTCTCAACAAATATTAAGTTATTTTATTTAACTTCAATGATCATATGTATGTTTTCCCAGTTCAAAATTTTTACTCGAAATTTAACTCACTTTCAAGTATCCGATCGAGATTAAATTTGACATGTATACTGATGTAAATTCGATGACAATCTAATATTATTAGGATTTTCAGTGGTTACCATTCATACTTATTTTACAGGATAACACAAAAAATTTCGGATAGATTACTGCCAAGAAGTTTAAGAAAAAGTTTTAGATTAGATAACACAAGACTGCGATGGTTGTGTTTTTTAACTTTTATGTATTTTTTAGCACTGAATCCGAGAATTAGTACCTTAATTTTTAACCATCATCTCAGGATGTTTTGCAAATCATAAATTGTCAAAGTTAAAAAATAACAAAAATCAAATACTATAAAATAAAGGAGACGGCTGAGTTTTTTAACCGTTGATAATTGATTTTTATGTACTTTTTAGCACTGAATCTGAAAATGACCTTCATTTTTAACCATCACATTATAATTTTTTTGCAAATCGTAAATGTCAAAGTTAAAATATAGCAAAAATCTGATACTATAAAACAGATGTAAAACTTTTTTTATTTAATTTTCCTGACATGACGGTTTAAAATGAAGGTAATTTTCGGAATCAGCGGCAAAAAATGATACTATAAAACAGATGTAAAAATTTTTATTTAACTTTCCTTAAGTGATGGTTAAAAATGAAGGTCATTTTCGGACTCAGCATTAAAAAGTACATAAAATAATAAATATAATAAGTTTAGTAAATATAATACTCTTGAGGCTAACTGAAAAGCTTAAATTTACATTTTAAATTAAAAGCTAAAACGTTTTAAAATTATAGGGTTCCCAATCTAAAAGTGCAAGTAAATTAGTACAAATATATTTTCTAAGATTCAAAGAAGTGAATAAATAAAACAAAATAACCATAAACAACAAATACATCATTTGTTCCTTTCCAGAAATATATTTAAAAAAAAAAACCCAGGCTTTTTAAACGGGTTTTTTATAAAAAACCCAGCCCGGGCAGGTACCAGGGCAGCTACCCACTACAACTCTGAGTCCTTTATATGAATTTATTTGTATTTTACATTCAGCTGGAAAATGCATAACTTAATTAGAAAACACACTTATGCCATTCATGCTCATACGCAGTAACGCTTATGAATTATTTTGTGTAGCCCTGTATATGATCTAAAGAATTTAAACACACCACGTAGCCTGCAAAAATTTAGTTATGTAACAAATATTTTAAGATTGCTACACCAGATGGCAGCACACGACAGTCCCTAATTTTAGCTGCTGCCAAATAGATTTCTCCCATGATCCATTGCGATACTTTTATGCAGAATGTTCTGAGATGCACAATGTAGACAGTGCGAAATACAAGCTGCTTGCTTGATTATTTTCCTCCCGGAGTTTTTCTGCAAAGAGAGTTATACGGCAGCAATGGAGAGGTTACGAAATGCCCGCTGTCTTGTTTTTTTCTACCGGAGTTTAAAGGAGAGGTGAGGGAAGTGATGAAATGTTTTCGAATCAGCAGATTTCTTCTGAAGTTCCTAAAGTCTGTAGATATGTATTATAATTGTACATAGCCGTGTTAAATGACGTATCCTTGTATCTTTTATATCAACTATTAAAAGTTTTGTACTAAATCTTAGAGTGGCGGATCTAATTTTGGAGTGATGAGTCCATCATTAAATATTATGACCTCTACTTATGAAAAGTTAGGTATAAGTTATAAATGGCTTCCCTAACTTTGGGCCCTGAATCTACGACCAACCGAGTAAGAAAAATGTTTGTGCTCTTCGAGTTTTAAAAATGCTGGTGCTTAACGTAGAAAGATGGTGTTTTTTAAAAATGCTGGTGTTTAATACACAGTGTCGTATTCTACAAATGGTGTGCTACAATGGCTGGTGATTTGAGGAAGGAAAAGTAGTGTTTTAACATCTTCTGATCCAACGTCGCTTCTGTGATATCAGCTAAAGCATGATTAAAATACAAAGATGCCGTGTGTTCTCCATAGTCTTGAAGGAAAATATGTTCTTCGAACGATCGTTGTTCTACATGAGCTTCATGTATATGTGTCAAATAGTGGTGTGAAAGTGTTCTAATACTCTGTTAACCGAATGTCGATCTCGGGGCAGAAAGAGTATTATAGTTCTTCAAGATAAAAATATGGATGTGAATAGCAGTTATAAGAAGATAAGTTTGTAATTTCATTTTAGTAAACTTTTGTTTATTGCATTCTCATATTGTTTATTTTATGTTATTAAACTTTTGATGTTAAAATTGTTTAAGATAGTATTGCAAGTACATTATTTTCTCATTAAGAAAATATATTGTGTTTGTTTTGTCATTGACATACAGACGAGGTAAAAATGTCCCGATTTCATAATAAGTTAAAAATCTAGATAGGACGTAAAAGTTTTCTGTAAGAATTTAAATTCTGAAAGTAAAAATCTTTGATCAATTTAGATTAAGGGTAATTTAAAAACAAAATTTATTCTGTTAAGATATATTTTACTTACTGATGTGAAAATTATATTTTGTGTTCTAATTTGAGGAAACTTTTCATTTTGAATTTAATAAACTGAATTTTATTAAAATGGTATCGTTTGACAGATATTTATGATAGAATAAATATATATATTTTTCTTAGTAAGTTGAGTTTCGTTTCGAATAACGTTGATTTATGAAAGGACGTAATTAAGTTCTAACACAACTTTTATAAGAATAAGTTTTCTTATATGCTAAACATTTGAATTTGTTTTAAAAGGTTTAAAAAAAAAAAAAAAAAAGAGAGAGAGAGAGAGAGAAAATTTTGTTTCCAGGAACAAAAGTAAATTGTGTTCTTTTGAGAACAATTTTGAATTATTTTGCTAGTAAAGTAATTAATTTTGAATAATTGTGTTCTTAGGACAAAAATATAAAGTGTTCTTTTGAGAAGAAAGTTTTTAAATATTCTTGCTTAATGTAATATTATTTTTTTTTTCTTAAAAGAAATTGAATGTTAAGAACTGTGTAATTATAATTTACTTTTGTTTTATTTTGAGAGTTAATATTGAAGTTATAGAATTTTTTTGTGTTTTCTTAAAAGTATAGTAATGTTGTATTACGTAACGATAAATTGCAGACCTGCCAACCTTTGAAAATGAGAAATCGTAGCACACAAAATTAAAATTAATCTGGAGGTTGGTTGCTTGGTTTTTCGTGTTTATCTGCCATCTTGTGGCATTCATAAAAGGAATAAGGTTTCAGTATTCCAACTCAACTTAGTAAATTTTTTCCTCTGAAAATTTTTATACGATTTTTAGAGTTTCTTCTCGTTTCGAAGCATTTTTTTTACATTTGTAAAAGGAGCCTGGTTCCAATTTTTTAGCCCAGTGCAGGAAATTGGACGAAATTCGCGATTTTTTTTCCGCGATCATTTCAAGATATTCACAATTTTTTTCCCAGAATCGTAATTCACATTTTTCTATAACGATTCTTTGTTGAAATCCGCACTTTTTACCACAAACTTTTGATGAAACTCATTTTTTACCGCGATCCTTATACGAATTTTGCATTTTTTTTACCACGATCCTTTGACGAAATTAGTGTTTTCTTTCCGCAATCTTTCTGTGAAATTTGGGTTTTCTTACTGATCTTTCGATGAAATTTGCATTTTCTTACTGATCTTTTGACAAAATCCGCGTTTTCTTTCTGCGATATTTTGACAAAATTCACGTTTTTAACACAATACTTTAACGAAATTTATTTTCTTCTGCGACCAATTGACGAAATTGATTTTTTTGCATGGTCATTTGTCAAAATTCACGAAAGTTTTTCGCAACCGATCGGCAAAATTTTTGCGACCAATTAACAAAATTCACTACTCCTTTCCGCGACCTTTTGCAATGTTTTTCCCTCGATAGTTTATCGAAATTCGTGATTTTTTGCGCAATCTTTTGACGAAATTCGCAATTTCTTTCTGAATTCTGAACGAAATTAACGATTTCATTCAGCGACCAATTGAAGTTAATCACTATTTGTTTCTGAGATCTTTGACGAAATACCTGATATTTTAACATGATCGTTTGAAGAAATTCTCAATTTTTTCCACGATATCGATTCACGAATTAATTTGGGGGAAATTCCATAAAAGAAAAAAATTCCCGGACTTCCAAGAAATTTCAAAATATACCCGCAAAAGAATCATAGGTCTGTGGAAGAATTTGCAGTGGGAAGTACTGCACAGCATTTTTCATTATGCAGGAATTTCCTTTTCCGAGTGCAAGTGCAAATCGTGCGATTTTGCACATTATTTCAAACCTTTCCCCTCAAAGAACCACCTCCCCCTCCAGAAGTTCTTAAAATAGCACCCCTGTTTCTAAGGGAGGAATTCCTGTATAATTATTTGCAGAAACACGATTCACTCATGGTTAATACACATAAAGAGGGCTTTATGTTAAGAAGTTTGTTTTGCAGCCCAGATTTTTTTTTCCCCCCACGAGCACTTTTAATGTCCGAATTTTCAGACTAATGACCAATTTTTTAAAACTTTCGGAAATGAATACTTTGAAATTTTGGAAATTTCGGAACAGAATCACTCCTGAAAAATATGCTGCATGGGATAAAAATCGCAACTAGAAACAAAAAATGAGTTTGTGTTTTTTGCAAAAAATTGTAGTTTAAGACCGATTTTTGTAGCATCATAGTATAGCATTTATAGATCCAAATTGTAGCAACTACGATTTTTTCGTAGCAGTTGGCAGGTCTGAAATTGAAATAGTTCAATTTTGGTTTATCTTCCGAAGGAAAGAGTAAAATAAATAAAATTTTATATTTTGTGATATTATAGTAATTTGCACTTATTTATATTGTATTTTGAATATATTTTGTGTTATGATTTCTGTAAAGAAGAAATCCCTGAGTGTAAGGATAGGTTGGCGTAGAAAAATCTGAAATTTTGTTCTTGAAATTGAAAATTTTTATTGAAATTTTTAAATTGAAATTCTTGTTCTTGAAATTGAAAATTTTTAATTGAAATTTTTAAATTGAAAATTTTGTCCTTGAAATTTTAAATTCAAATTCTAGTTCTTGAAGTGGAATTTTTAAATCAAAATTTTATTTTGGTTGTTAATTTTGTTAAATTTGAACAAAATGGCGTTTTTTGGAAAGGGCAAAAAAGAGGATCTACGTGTCCTTTGCGATGAGTTAGGCTTAACTGCCACTGAAGAAATGAAAATGGTCGATTTATGTAGTTTAATTACTACGCACACTGATTACGAGGAGGACTATACAAAAAACTTACTTACAACTATAGTCGAGAATAGAAAAGCTGAACAAGAGCGCTTAGATTTAGAAAATCAGCGTAAAGTCGAACAAAAAAAATTAGAGCACGAACGGACTTTCAAACAAGAAAATTTAGAGCATGAACAGACTTTTGAACTCAAACAGTTACGCCTTGCTCATCCGACTTCGGCATCTAATGCAGGGTTAGAAAATAATAAATGCACTTACGAAAAGCCGCGAATCGATCTACAAAAATTGATTCCCTATTTTCGCCCAAACGAAGATGATATGAACATCTTCTTAGTGCTGTGTGAGCAACAGTTAAAGGTCCTAGGGGTTCCAGATGAAAATTGGGTTACGTACCTCATAAGTGCTTTACCTAGTGATATTGCGAGACTCATTGCTAGGGAATCGGAAGAAAAGGCCCAGGACTACCAACAGATCAAGGCGATGTTGAAACGATTCAAATTGACTGCTGAAAAATTTAAAATCCTGTTCGTTCAGCACAAGAAAATTCCAGAAAGTACCTGGAAAGACTATTTTTTCGACCTTAGAACCTACTTTGAAGGTTGGCTATCTGAGCTCAACATAACTTCATTCGAAGATTTGAAAAGTCTTATTTTATCGGACAAATTAAAAAGAAGGTGCTCCCCACAGCACAGAGAACGTTTCTTAGACGTTTGGACTAATTTAAATGATCCAAATGAATTAGTAGAAAAGCTAGATGCTTACGATGTTCTAGGGGCAAATCCCGTAAAATCCAAAGTAGTGGAAATCCACCAGAAAAATAAAAACTGGTCAAAACCGAAAGAAACCGTACTATCGAGCTTTTAATAAAACGTGTCCGAATAAATCCTACTCAAATAAGACAACCCAGTCAGACAAACCACAGATTGAAGATCACCCAGCCTTGAAATGTTATGGTTGTGGTGCTTCCAGATTTATTTGTGCTAAATGCTCTACTTGCAATCCTGTGATAAAAACTCAAATCTTCTCATTTCGAGCAAATCCAAATATACACATGCACAACCACACCTTTAACCACAGTAAGCCTGTACATTAATGGGGTCTATGGCAAAGCCTGGCTAGTGAATCATTGTATTCTGTGTTAAAAGAACAAGGTGCAAAATTTCAGAGGACCTCTCTGAACATGTCCTTAGCAAACGGCCAGTGGTCAAAAGAAGACAGTTTGACCACGACTGTAACTGTAGAAATTGAAAGAAGAAAATTTCATACAGATTTTATTGTGTTACCTGAAGCTAAAGGAAACACAACCCTCTTAGGAAGAGACTTTCTTGACAAGTCCGGTTTTGTACCAGATGTTAAGAACAAACGTTGGTACTTCGGCAATATGCCTCATATAAAAAGTATGGTTTTGTAGATCCTGTTACAAAGCCTCTTGAATGTTCTGCTGATGACATCATTTTAAACGCATGCACCTTGCATGAAAATGAAGGAAAAGAGCTGACTCCCACTCAGAAGTCACAGTTAAATTATTTGCTGAAAAAGTATGAAACCATCTTTCAGCCAGGGGGAGAAGCCACTCTGTTTGTTGAGCATCACATAAACACCAGAAATCACCCGCCTGTGTCGGTACCACCTTACCTAGGGCTTCTATAATACAGGCTGAATCGTCAAGCATTTTGTTTCCCACTTAGACCAATGAGCGATTGTTGCCCATACGGCGTAGCCAATCATTCTTCTCCTACCGGCAGTTAAATGGCGGCGTGAGTCAGCCCATATTATAGGAGCCTTAACCTTACCACATGACTCCTGCAAAAAAGGAAGTTCTAAAGGCAGAATTAAATGACCTTTTACAGAAAGGAATTATTGAAGAGTGCGAATCACCTTACGTAGCTCCTCTTGTTTTGATCCCAAAACCAGATGGTACAGTACGTCTCTGTATTGACTACCGGAAGTTGAATGCCATCATCCAGTTGGGCTCTTATCCACTACCTCAGATAGATGACTTATTGCATGAAGCTAAGCATACCGCTTACATGTCAATAATTGATTTAAAATCTGGTTACCATCAGGTAAATGTTTATGCACCAGACAGGGACAAAACTGCTTTTATTTGTCCTTTTGGTACCTTCTGCCTTTTTGAGAATGCCGTTCGGATTGACCAATACTCCAGCCAGTTTCCAGAGGTTAATCGATCGCTTTCAAAGTGGTCTACAGGACATTCTAATGCTTTCCTATCTAGACGATATAATTGTTTTATCAGAGACTTTTGAAAAACATTTAGCAGATTTGACGGCAGTTTTTGACAGACTCTTGGAATTCAAACTCCGTGCAAATCGAGAAAAGTGTAATTTTGCCTGTTCTCGTATAAAATATTTAGGACATTGGATTACAATGTTCGGAATTGAAGTTGATCCCGGGAAAACTGCAGCAATTCAAAAGATGCCTGCTCCTTGAACTGTCAAGCA
Source organism: Maratus speciosus (assembly GCA_963932465.1). Taxonomy (NCBI): domain Eukaryota; kingdom Metazoa; phylum Arthropoda; class Arachnida; order Araneae; family Salticidae; genus Maratus; species Maratus speciosus. The sequence continues at coordinate 343,886,003 of OZ010788.1, forward strand.
AGTTCAATCATTTTTGCAATCTTGTTCCTGGTACCGACGGTTCATTCCCAATTTCTCGGACATTGCTAGGCCTTTGAGTAACCTGACCAAGAAAAATGCCTCCTGGAAGTGGGAAAAGGAGGAACAAACTGCTTTCGAAGCATTAAAGCAGTTATTGACAAGTCCTCCTGTATTGAAACAGAATGATGCCACAAAGCCATACATCTTACAAACAGATGCCAGTGGTTATGCCCTTGGTGTGGTACTTCTTCAAGCACACAAAGAGGAAGAGCACCCAATTGAATATGCAAGTCGTTTGTTGAATGCTGCTGAAAGAAATTACTCCACAACAGAAAGTGAAGCACTTGCAGTTGTTTGGGCCTTAAACAAATTTTGTGGATACATATAAGGACAAGAGGTAACTGTTACCTCCAATCACCAACCACTGAAATGGCTTGAAGTCGCCATTCGGCAGATTGGCTCGGCAGAATCTACAAATCCAATCTTACAACCTGAAGATTGAATACATTCCTGGTAAAATGAATGTTGTTGCTCACATGTTGTCATGTCCAAATTGCAGCCATGAGGAACCCTCCTATGAAATCTGTACAGTCTCCATTGAAATACCCAAAAGATCTTCAATGAATATTAAAGAAGAACAGTTAAAAGATGATGATTTAAGAAAAATCATTGAAGCTTCCGAGTCCTATGAAAAAGGCACAGACTATGCAAATTTGGCTGAGTGAGGATATCTTTTAAATCAAGGAATCTTGTATCGCTCAGATTCAGATTCTGAAGAAGCACAACTAGTCATTCCTGTACATGAACTAAATAAGATTTTAAAAAGTCATCACAATTCACCAACAGCCGGACATTATGGAGCTGAAGGGACATACCACAGAATATCCAAAAGATACTATTGGACCGGCATGAGAACTTTCATAACCAACTATGTCAAGAATTGTGCAGATTGCCTTCGTTACAAAGCTAGTAACACAAAACCTGCAGTTCTCTTACAGACACCTATTTACTGTCAACGGTTCGAAACTCTTGCCATTGCCTTGTTTGGACCCTTACCTGAAACCACTGACGGTAAGAAATGGATTTTCATAGTGGAAGATTGCTCTACAAAATGGATAGAACTTTTCGTACTGAATGTTGCCACAGCTAAAGAATGCGCTGTAACTCTTCTAGAAGAAGTTTTCCTGAGGTACGGTCTTCCTAGAAAAATAATTAGTGAAAACAGTCCTCAGTTTGTCAGTGAAGTAATGCAGCAAATGTGTTCTGGATATGAAACAATCCTTAATTCCAGTGTATCATTCTCAAGCAAATCCGGTTGAACGACAAAAACATGATCTCAAACCTCGTTTAGCTATTCTCGTTGGTAATGAACACTCTTCATGGTCAGAAAAATTGCCCACAACTAGGTTTGCTATGAACACAGCCAAATGCGACACAACAGGGCAAACGGCTGCTTTTTTACAGTTTGGTTGCGAACTTCGCACCATTGATGACATTCGTCACGATATCAGACCTGTCATTAACAATGATAATTTTGTGCCAGAGATAACTCCTTATTTAAAGAAATTTGCTAACTTTACTAAACAAGTGAAAGACTTGGTCGAACAACGCCAAGACAAAAGAAAACAGTATGCGGACAGAAGCCGGAGAGAAGGACCTCAGTTTCTCCTGGTGACCATGTATGGGTAAAACTCCATCCTGTTAGCAAGGCTGGTCAGAAAAAAACCGCCAAATTCAGTCCTCGATGTAACGGACCCTATGTAGTGCTCACACAGTGCTCGCCTACTTCCTATGAAGTTGCCAGTTTACAAGCTCCTGAAGTTCCCTTAGGAACTTACCATACATCTACCCTAAAACTTTGTAACAATGTTACTAACCAACCAGTTATTCCACTCAGGAAACGTGGTAGGCCAAAGAAAAATGTTCCTAGTCCCTTGCCGAGACGTCTAAGGAACCAGAGGGGGAGGATGTAGCAAATATTTAAAGATTGCTACACTAGATGGCAGCACACGACAATCCCTAATTTTAGCGGCTGCCAAATAGATTTCTCCCATGATTCATTGCAATACTTTTATGCAGAGTGTTCCGAGACACACAATGTAGATGGTGCAAAATACAAGCTGCTTGCTTGATTATTTCACGCAATGGAGAGGTTACGAGGCCTGCTGTCTTCTTTTTTACCCCGGAGTTTAAAGGAGAGGTGAAGGAAGTGATGAAATGTTTTTGAATCAGCGGATTTCTTCTGAAGTTCCTAAAGTCTGTACATATGTATTATAATTGTACATAGTCGTGTTAAATGACGTATCCTTGTATCTTTTATATCAACTATTAAAAGTTTTGTACTAAATCTTAGAGTAGCAGATCTAATTTTGAAGTGATGAGTCCTTCATTAAATATTATGACCCCTACTCATGAAAAGTAAGGTAGTTATAGTTATGCTTAAAAATGCACTTCCAGCATTTATCGATCACAAACAGTAATGTAATCAAAATCTTTAGTATGTCCCTGTAAATGAATGATAAATGCTTTGCAGATCATATTTTACAGTAAGCATCTTGTAATGCACCTCAGTAATTTATATAAATTTCATTATGCTTCAAAAAGTGTAACATTAAAATACACTGCACATAATTACAACACATAGATCATTGTGTGACCCTGCAAATGAATTATAAATACTTTGCACTCCATATTCTATAGAAAGAATGTTTTAGTGCACCTTAAAAATGCATATTTAATTCATTATGTTTGAAATAATGTAACATTATTAAAAAACAAATGATTTCTTCCATAGACCATAATGCAATAAGATTCTTTTGAGTGTTCTTGTAAACAAACTATAAATGCTACACACATAGAAAACAATACATGACATGTTTTCTATTGAAAAAAAGTCATAGTGAACCTCAGCAACATATATCAATTACATCAGAATCCTATATTTGTGAGAATTCAAGCACAGGCAGACAGCAGACAAACTGAACTTATAAACACTTATGAGAGCATATGTTACACAAAATTGAAAAGGAAGAACTAGCAAAAAAAAAAAAGTATTGAAGTTTGTATCTTAAATATATATAACCAATAACTAAACATAACCTACCACCATCAAAAACCGTAATATTATGAATTAAAGCTGTAAGTATATATAAAAAAAAAAAAAAAAAAAAAAAAAAGATTAAATTATTTATAAGAATTATTATGGAAGAAAAATAAGAAAGTGGACACCGACAAATAATGGAAATGCTTATATATTGAATTACGTTTTCAAGGGCACAGAATTCAATGATATAAGCAAAATGGTTGTTTTCTGTGGGAAAAATAAGCTAAAGCTAAAAGTTATTTTCCCCTGTGCCCTAACAACCATTAAAAATCAAGTGAATTGATTAAAAATGAAAACAGAATAGAAACAAATAATATGAGATGGAAAAAACAATAAAACAATTTAAATATTTATAGGATATAAAATGAAATAATAAACACCATACCGATTAATATTTTAGAATAAATCCACGCGCACATGGCACCCATATCGTAAAGATTAAGGTTAATAAAACAGTTAAGAAATCACAGTAATTGATACCATAGGATGCAGTTAATACATATTGAAATAAATGTTAAATAACTTTTAATATAATATAAAATAATATAAATAGAAAGTAATTACATAATTAAAATGCACTATTAAATTAATTAAAAACCGTTAAACAATATCGTCAAAATTTAGCTAAAAATTCCCCCTGGTGTAGTAAATTATAACTGAAATGTAGCTGGAATAAGTAAATCTAGAACTTATCGGGAAAAAAAAAAAAAAAAACAAATTGTGGTGCTGCCATCTAGTATTATTTTTATGATTTAATTGTCAAAAGACTTGCTTCAGTTGTAAGCAATTGAATGTAACAATTGTTTTATTAACAGCAAAACCAAACATATCCTTATATATAGATAATTATAAACTGAATATAAACCACACAATGTATTTAAAAAAAAAAAAAAAAAAAAAAACTATTGTTAATAAAATTTAAAAAGCATACAAAATATTCTATTAGCAAATTTATTTAAACTACACTAAGAATTTAAATAATTCTAGAACATCGATAATACACTATGACGCAAAAGTTTAGACAATGAAGAAATTCTTACATACTTTGAAAAATATTTATTCAATTTTCAAATCACTGCTTGAAATTAATGTGCTGTACATATAAACAATATTTATAACAAAGAAAAGTGGAATTGTGCATATTGCAATAAATTAAATGGTAACAAAAATAAACTGCTGTCTCAAAAGTTTAGACACAAATTAAATAAAATCGAAATAAACAATTTTTAAAACCTGGTTGCGCATCCATGCTTATGTATTACGTCATATACACGAGATTGCATGGAAGAAACTAAATCTTGCATAGTTTGTGGATCGATATCGTACCATGCATTCTCAATAGATGTCTTAAGTTCCTTTTCAGAAGAGTATTGTCTAGCGTTGCTATAAACTTTGCGACACATGATGCTCCAAAGGTTTTCTATAGGGTTAAGATCTGGGCTACATGCTGGCCAGTCGAGAACTCTTATATTATGGGAATTAAACCAAGATTTTGAATGTTTTGCAGTGTGAATTGAAGCATTGTCTTGCTGAAATTACCACTGAGGACCCCCTAGAAGCTCAGCAAATGGCAATAGGTTTTCTTCTAATGTCTGTGTATAATGCTGTGAAGTTTGACGACCACTGGTGAAGGTCAGAGATACTTGTCCATTATAGCAAAAGGCTGCCCAAATCATCACCGAGCCCCCTCCTTGTCTGCGACTAAAAAAACGTAGAGGTTCCTTCCGCAAGTCATGCCAATACGATAAACAACCATCTGGACCATCCAGATTCCACTTTTTTTCATCGCTAAATATGACTGACTGCCATTTCTCTCCATATGACATATGCTTTCGAGCCCACATAAGTCTTTGTAACTTATGATATGGTTTCAGAGCTGGTTTCTTCTGCATTTTGCTATAAACGATTGTTCCTTTTTCTAAAATTCGTCTACGAATCGTATCCTTTGATACAGAGAGTCCCGATGAGCTTTGAACTCCACGTACGCTCATTTGTTGAGTACTCGCTAGTCTTTGTATCAGGCGATCCTCTCGTACATTTGTCACACGTGGCCTCCCAGACCGACATTTTGCTTTATATTCGGAACCACTCGATAAAACTCGATAAATAGATTTTTTTGACCTATTAATAATAGCAGAAATTTCAGAAACGCTCTTCCCTTCACCTTTCAACTGCCAAATCCTTGAAACCTCATTCACTTGAATTTCTTTAGCTCTCGGCATGTCGACTATGAAGCGCAATCGTTTGCAGAACTTAAGTACTCCAAATTTGTGACATCATCGATTCTAAATTTGCATATGCCAGCGAATATTCAAAGAAATTTAGAATAGTGTCTAAACTTTTGCGACAAGCACATTTGAATTTTTATGAAAAAAATTAGTATTATAGCAAATAAAACGACTGTCTTTTGTACATAGCATTTTAAATCAGTTTTTGAATATATTTACAGGTTTTTGTAATTCTGACGTCATAATTCTACATTTTAAAGCTGAATGACGTCATTGTCTAAACTTTTGCGTCATAGTGTACATAGCATATAGCTATATGCTATAAAACAAAATAAATTCATTAATAATTAATATAAATAATTATTAAAAATATAAAAATCTTTAATAAAAACTATTATATATAAGATAATTATAAAATGAACAGGAAATAAAAAACATATGGTCATATAAAGAAGGTGAACTGATACTTAAATTCCAATTACCTAAAAAGCACAAATATAGTGTGTGGATTATTTTATACATCCATAAAATTCCTGAAAGTATGAATGTGGGACATTCAAAAACAATAAACCGATAATAAATTATATAACACTAAGTGAAAATAAATAAATTAAAATATTAATAAGAATAGAGGAATAATAATAAATATACTTACCCAATTTTAATCCATACAGTATAACTTTATTTATATTAAATATACTTATATGTATATTAATCACTATAAAAATGGCATACTAATAGTAATTAATATGATATTGTCCTTATTAAATTAAAATTTATAACAAATGATTGTAAATAAGATTAACCAATAATAAAGCTAATAATTAATGAAATTCACCAATTACATATAAAATATCAAATCAACATCCTTATAAAATACGTATCAAAAATATAGTAATAATACAAAAGCCCCCCCCCTTTTTTTTTTTTAAATATAAATTAACCATTGCGTATTATCCAGACAACACCACCCTCCTCCGTACTCTAACATCTACCCACCCATCCAACCTATAATAATTTTTTTATGTTATTTTACAATTTTTTATTTTTTTATAGAGATTTTTTTATTTTATAATTTTTTTGTAATTTTGTTTACGCATGTGTTAATTTGTTTTAAAAGATCATGTAAGAAAAATACTAATTGTATATTAATGAATATATGAATTTTTTTGGAAAACCATGATTTAATGCATCATAAATTAGTTTTTTAATATTATTGTTAATTAGAGAAGAAGAACATAAACATTTTATTCTATATAAATGATTAAGTATTATATTTCGAAAAACAGAATGATGTAGACAAGATTTAAAATTTGTAAATGTATTAACTTTGAATTTAAATTCTTTACGTTTGTCATATAAATCTGTGATTGTTTTGTTGTCTTTTATTGTAATTTTAAGATCTAAGAAGTTAATTGTATTGTTAAATAATAGGTTTTCCGTTAATTCCAAATTAGTGGGATAATCTACTGGAAATGGAGTAATTGCAGAATGATCAGTATCAATTAAAATTATGTCATCAATATAACGATATAAATGTAGATTATTATTAGTAAAATTACGTTCATAATGATATAAGTCTGAGAGTAAACTGGATGTACAACCGCCTTGTGGTATACCGACATGCTGTAAATATAAAGTGTTATCTTGCAAGATATAATTATTATAGATAATGAAGTTAGTTAAAGATTTAAAATATGCAATATCAATATTAGATGGTAATTCCAGTTTTTTATAATACTTTTTAAATAATGCATTTATAATTTTATGTAAATCTAATAGGTCTATATTATTAAAAAGATCTTTGAAGTCATATGTTGTTATATTATATACACAATGAAGATTTTTTAAAATATTGACAAGTTGATAGCTATTTTTTATACAATGTGTATTATCATTGTTTGTAGTAAGTACATATAATTGATTAAGAATTTTTAAGAGAAGTTTATTGGCTTTATTATTATATGTATTGCAACCAATAGTTACAGTCCTAAATTTAATTGGAGTTTTATGAAATTTGGGAATAAGAACTAAATATGGATAATTAAAGTTAGTAGATAAAATATTTAATAGTTTATAATAACTTCGAATTTTACGATTATTTACAATTACATTTTCATTAGTTTTTTTAAATGACTTATTAGAAGAAATACAATTTGTAAGAAGTTGGTGATAATAAGATTTACAAATAATAGCATAATTATTAGGAGATTTGTCTACATATGTAATAACGTAGTTTTTTTGTAATTTAGTAATTTGTTGGAAAATATGCTGTGTATTAATAGAAACCAAATCAGCCATATTATTTTTTAAAGCCATAGTTAATTTTTCAATTACTAATATTTTCCACTGATTAAAATATTCAATAGGCTTATTATAAGAGATAGAAATTTTATAAATAAAAATATCAATATCATGTGTAAACTGTTTGATAATAGATTTAACATTAAATTTAGATGGAAGTCTATATTTAGTACCATAACCCATTAGTTGTTTCAATTTAAAATCATTAACAATATCAAGATTTCCAGTGATTATATGTCCATGATCATTGTTTATGTATTTTTTTAGAGTGGGGTCATTGCATTTACACAGAAAATTACTTGCAGCAGATGTATTTTTTGAAAATGTATTGTAGTTAAAAATCTTTCTGCCAATATATATATATATGTGGTCTTATATTTTGTTATTTCATTTTTCAATTTAAAATGAAGTGCTAATATAGTGTATATAACAAAAAATGTATTTTTAATTCAGTTTCTCATGTCAAGAAAATATTGTAATCCTTAATTCTATTATATTCAATGATTAATTTAAGCAAAAATGTTTGTGCTAAGTTGAACTCCATAAACAGATTCAGAACATATTAGTTTGACTTAATAAAAGATCTAGAAAGTTAGCAACCTCCCAGAAAAAAACTACTAGCAGGTCAGTCTTATTTTGGAATAAACTATATCCTAAATCAATCATTGTGCATTATAAACATGTATTTATTATTGAAAATAAGAGTGATAAGTTAATGATAAACTTTATTAGATAAGTGACAGAAATTATTTTGATGCACTCAATCTATTGGTTATAATTTTTGACAAAATATTTTTACATCAGGTATCTAATTGTTCAAGTAGTTATGTTTTAAAAAGGGTATGAACAAAGAACAAATAAAAAAATAAATTGTTATTTATAGCAATAAGTAAATTTAAGGTTAGAAAGCAATCAATTCCCAACATTAATAATCTTAATACTGATATGATACACAATATCACTTTGACTCCATAAAATGAAACCAGTATGATTTAAAATAAATATTTATTTCAACAAAAATACAAAATACTTATAATAATACAATTTTATTATTATGAACACATTCGGGTAAATCAGGAATTACTTGAATAGTTGGTAATTTATAATTTTGAGATTTTTTATTTTCAATATCTTTCTTCTTACAAAGTATGAATTCAACAGCAATTTTTACAAGTCCATTCAGTATGCCTGAAATAACAAATTAACATATGACTTATCAAGCACATGCAAGTTAGAAATATAGTATACTCTTAAAATTCTGCACAGCTTGGGACCAGGTGTTTTACAGATTTTAGATCATTGCTTTGTTTATATTTTTAAACCTCATCTGAATAGTCATATCTTTATGAAATAACTATATGTTATACATAAAAATGTAGTAAAAACCAGTATAATAAAAATACAAGTAAATCATTAAAAAACAATTTATTTAATAAATAATTCTGATAAATTTTAATCATTATTACAAATTAGAATTTAAACTTGTTAAAAATTTGACCAATAGTAGTTTAATTAATAACATTATTTTTATAATTTATTTTTTACAACATGCAAACAGCCAATAGTTCTTGTTCAGTTATAAAAGTCTGTGTCACTTGAAAATTCAAACATTTATCTCTATGGTAAAGTCTCGTAAAAAATAAGTTTTTCTCCTTCTTTCTCAGATTCAGTATCTGATGAAAGTTTTGAAAACATTATACCACTTATAAGTTTTTCATATGTGAGCTACTGAGTGACTATTGTGTTTTATCAGCACAAGTTATCCAGCTTAGAAGCTGACAACCACCTAATGAAATGTGACCATTTTGATTTTTTTGCACTGAATCTTAACTGAAAATTTCATTGTTTACAATGTGAATGATGTGCAGATATTAGAGAGATGACTATATAGTACAGGTTTTACTCAATTAATGTGGTTAATAAATCTTGCGATATTACTATACTAATCAAAACATATATTTAATGGGAAAAATATTTTCTATATATGTACACATTTATCAATAGAATGTGAATAAATCTACAGCCAACTTTCTTAAAAACCCAATATACATAAATATAGACAATTTAACAATGCACTACAATATTGTTTTTGATGAACATTAAGCTCAAAGCCACTGCAGCTGTCCGATGGCTTTGAGCTTAATGTTCGTCTTGGTGCTATTCGACAGAGGGTGGGTGGGCCGACCCAGACTGTTGCAGATTCCGTGGAGAGCAATGTTCTTCTGCATCTGTCTTATGTCCTTTATGTCCAGACACTAGCGAAAGTCAGGTAAAAAAGAAAAATACTATTTCTACGATTGTTAGAAAGTACAGTCGTGGAAAAAAAACGTAAACACCCCTTACTAATCCCGCAAAAAATTATCGTATAAGAAAGTTACTCGTACCACATGATTGGTAATAAAATCTTTTTTTAAATGATGTATATAAAATTTGCTTAGGGGGCCATCCTCACATTAAAACGGTTTTTTTTTTTTTTTTTTTTTTTCAATAGCAGTACTCAATTCTGAATCCTGACAGCATAAAGGAACTCTACACCCTTCAATTAGCCTAAAAACAAATTTTTATGCAATTCGTACGATAAGTTTCCGATGAATTAATTATTTTTAAACGAGCATATTTTAGGGGCTGTATCCAAATTGAAGTTCAGTACTTGATAGTTGAGCGAGAAAGCCGCTTTCTTGATCAAGGCATCTTAAGCACTACTCAAGCAGTTGTTGAAGACTGCTAGATTACAGGATAGCATAAGAAATTTCAAAATATCTACTCACTTCTATCAGACGGCCCCTTAAATCATCATTTTGCCATTTTTTTAAGCATAATTTGAAAACTACTTGAAAGAAAAATGTGAAATTTTGGATTTGCATAAAGCAGGACCTAATAAATCTAAATCCATCAAAATAATTGTAGGTTGCAATTCATAATTTTTCCGAGTATTAATTTCATAATTCATATCATAAAATTATAAAAATTGCAAATTCAACATATTTATGTTTGGGTATTTTAATATTATTGCTACACAGAAAAATAGCACATTAGGAGTATAATTTCAGGAGATATTAATAAAAATATGAAAATGTAATTTAACATTAGAAGCACTAAATTTTGAATGTTTATAATTCAAAAACTTATCATATTAAGGACTTGAAATTTGGTGTCTAGGCATAATTTGAACTGAAGATTTGAAATATCTTGTTAAAATTGGGTATTGCCATTAAAAAAAATAAAGTTTGGGTTCGTTTTAACATGTAGATGGCCCCCTAAACAAATCTTATTTGCATCATTTAAAAGTAGACTTTATTTCCAATCGTTCAGTACCAGTAACTTTCTTCTACGATAATTTGTTGAGGAGTTAGTTAGTAGGAGGTGTTTACTTTTTTTCCCCACGACTGTACATATTACCAAATTGATTTGAATTTTTTTTTTTTTTTTTAAGTTCATCTAATTTTCATAAACTTCCATTAACATGTGAGGTAATTTAATACATTAAAAGGACAATTTTAAGTTTAATTAATCTACGTTACTACAAATTTTTAGGTTAATTATGTTGGCTTACTTACTATTTAAAAATGTACATAATTTGATTTTAAATTTTAATAATACATACAACGTACTAAAACACTATGTACATTTTGAACTGAAATAATAAAAAAATCCTTCTTTAGGTCAGTAAAGAGTGATGTGTAATAATAAAACAACAAACATCTAATATGTTCAGTAGCAGGAAAAAACAAAAAACAAAAAAAGCTATCCCATGCTTTTGAGCACTGTTTGTAGTAGAAGAAAAAGAAAAGAGCCAATTAATTAGAAATAATGTTTATTTTGATTTAATATAGATTTAAAAAAAAATACAATTATCTGCATATTAAAATGAACAAAATTTAAAGTTTTCAGTAGTAACTCCTCCCAAATTTAATAGTAAATAATATATATATATATATATATATATATATATCCATACCCTTGAATTAGACTAAATGGAATATTTCACATTGTTTTATGATTAATTTTAGAGTTAATAACTATTTTATAAAAATTCAATTTCAAGGACTCTCTCCAAATTGAAGTGTGGTACTCATATTGTGCACATCTCATACACCATCCCCTAAGCTTATCATATGATATCTTTTAAGAATAAACTAAAACTATTCACAAGGAAGGTCTCCTTACTGGGCATGCTCAGAATATGTTGAAAAAAAAAAAATGCTAGTGAAACTAATCACATACGTAATAAAGGATCGGTTAAATTTAGTAGTAGAATTCCAGTAGAAAGTCTGTAAAAAAAAAAAATAAAATACTTTCGAATATTTGGCACAAAATACAAAAGCGACACACAATTTGGCGAGCAGGATTTTTCCTTGCCAAAAGCAAATGATTTTAATGTTTCTGAAAATTGCTTGTTCATTGTTTTTTAGAATGTGCGGTATTTAATGAATTTAAATTTAGTGAATGGAAGAATTTATTATAATTTTTTTTTTTTTTTTTTAATTACCCATACATGTTGCTTGTTGCTTTAGTTATTTAATTTTATCACTGGAAAAATATTTTCTTTGTTTTGCAAGATTCAAATATCTATTTTAAGTTATAGCTAGTTTACATTTGATTTTTAATTATTTAATTTGTTTCTTTTATATTTTTCAAGTTGCAAATACTATTTACTTATGTGTATTATCACATCTGCAGCAATATTAATTAAAAATATTCTATAAAGTAACACATAATTCCCCCTTTTTTTCTTTTTATTACAGATATGAATGAAATTTCACCATTTTTTTTATCATCCAAGATTTTTTACATTTAAATGGCTGTTCAAAAATAAAGTCCATATGAAGAATTCTGCCATTATATGTTTCCATATCGAAGAACTTGTTGTTTCCATAGCAACAAAATCAAATCAATAGTGCTCAATCGGACTTATAAATATATATGACAAAACTATAGTTAAAACAAACTAAATATGACAAAACTAAAGTTATTTAAATTAAATTAATTTAAAGAAATTCAACATAAAAAGTTTTTTTTGTAACTAGTTATTTATATTAAAAAACAGGGCTCAGCCTTGCTTTTTCTAGCACGCTGTTCCTTTTCCCCTATCTCGCACCGAAGAAGAATCTCGCTGTAGATTCGAAACAGCTGTTTGCTGCTTTTCACGCATTATTTGTGCATTTTAAACGTTGGTTTACTGCTTTTTAATATTCCTGCACAAAGGCTTTAACTGCTATTTTAATAGTTATTTATATATTAGAAGGACAGATAATTTATTTTTAAATTCTTATAACATACAAAAAAAAAAAAAAAAAAAAAAAAAAAAAAATATATATATATATATATAAATTAATTTTCATTCATTTTTATTTGAAACAGACTTTCTCTCAACTCAATTTGTAATGACAAGTGGAATGGAGTCTTGAAATAATTTATTCATATTTCCAAATATAACTTAAATTTGAAAGTGCTACAATAGTTTATAGTAAGTTCTTATTTTAGAAAGACTGAATTTATAAATAATTTCTTCATTGATATATGAAAATTGTACAATATCAGAAAATTGCTTGAAAAATCAAGAAAAAAAAATGTGAGTTATGTGATTTTTTTTTAAAGCTTTCTTCTTTATGTGGCATATAAAAGTTTTGTTTTACAACTGCAAATATGCTTGCTTACCTGATGTAGCAAATACTCCACCGATGATTCCACACAAGCGAACTAAAAATCTCCATGAAGAATGCCTTTCAACAGTCACTTTAACTTTCACAAAAGACATATCATACTTGAAATAAATTCCAGGAACACCATGGCTTCCAGACTCATGGTTAATAGGCCTTGCCTTTTAAAACAGAAGGAATTAGACGATAAAAAAACTCTTAAGGATGTAATGGATTTCAACAACTCATTAACTAAGAATTTATATTGAATTGTGCCAACATGCATGGATTATTTTCTAAAGGTGATTGGAACGGAAGTTAATCAAGTAAAATGTGCTTGAATACCTTCTGTTCAGCTATTTCTTAAATTCCTTACAGTGTAATATAAAAAATAGACCAGAGGAATTTTGAATATATACTACAACATTATTTTTTTAATCACCTTACCTAAAAATACTAATTCGACCATTATTAATAAATTTTAGTATTTCATTTTTCTAAGTTAATGTTAAAAGACAAAAAAAAAAGCAATGCAGCGAATCTTTAGAAAGTAATTTTTAAAATAGTACTTTTACAATAAAGTTTATTAGAGTTTGCATAATTTATTTCTACAAAGAAAAAATGTTAAAAAAAAAATAGAGAAACCAGCATTTGAAACACTAGAGAACTTGTGATAGGAAAAAAGGAAGTATAAAGAAAGTAACAAATCCTGAAATTGTAAAATGACAAACATAAAAACATTATTCATATGGTACTAGCAGATCCACCTGGCATTGCCCGGACCCTGACTAGCTTGAGTCTGCCAGGGAAAATTAAGCTTGAACCTAGACCTGTCCTCAATCTAATAATAATAAATAATGAGAATAAAATAAATAACAGTAATAATAACAACAAAAAAAAAGATGCCCCAGACTAAGAAATGTATAAAACAAATAATGGGAAAAAAAAAAGATCAAGATTAGTACATTCAGAGTCCGCCAAGAAAAATTAAGCCCAGGTTGCAACAACAAAATTCTTTGAGTTATTTAATTTTTTAAATTAATTTTTGTTTAATGTCACATGGAAATGCAGCATTATGTCAACCCCATGCTTTTATTTAGCCTTAAAAATCTATATTTTCAATATTTTTCCTTTCTTACTTATTTATTTTACCATTTCCATTGCTCTGCATTTTTAATTTGATACCCCACTCACCTTTTTCGACAACTTATCAGCATTTTGACCTCATGTTATTTCGATCACATTTTTAAAAGTATTTGATCCATGAATGATTTTGATCTTGTCTAGACACCATATTCCAATACGAAGTTCATCTTTATCCCTCAGATGATTGCAGCATGTGCATGAAGCCCGGCTGTCAGAGGCGAGCATTCAATGCTTCCATTTGTTTGGTGCAATCATCAGGTTCAATGAATGAATATAAATTCACAAGATTCGATTGGAGAGTTTTGAAGCTGAGGTCAATGATTTTCAGATTAAGTCAGCAATTGCTGCTTGTCAGCTCAATCCATAGGTTAAATATTTTGAGGAGATCCAAAATAAGGTGAAATGTTGTCCCTAAATGCCCTCCTAATTTTAATTTAACACTTAATTAAAATGTTATTATTTAATTAAAAGTAGTAGTAGTTGCTCCAGCTTATATTTTATGTGATGTGTGTTCCTTTTTCACGCAAATACTTTTCAATCATGTCATTAGTTTGTAAATTAGCAGTAAATGGTGGTGAGTATTTTCATATCAGCTCTGCACAATACCAAAGCAATGGCCTTATCCAAAATCCGAATTCTTGTCAAGTAAATCTATCTTCGCTTTCGTTAAAATAGCATTCAACAATGAATTTATGATCCTGAATAAATTAATCTTTTGCACTCCACTGACATGTAGCGTAGCTAAGAGGGGGGGCGGTCCGCACCGGGTGTCACCCTCTAAGAGGTGACACCTGAGTTTTATTTGTTCAAAATATACATAATCTTATAAGATTTTGGAAAAGAATTTTGATGTAAAATGCAATTTCTATCGCACCATACAACAGAGTTAATTTTCTTTTCTTGGAGAATCTGAAATTTTATAAATAAAATGTATCTAAATTAGATGTGCAACAGTGAACAAAAGACTACCAGTCCAACGAGTGGTAGCCAGGGCTACAGAGTCGGTCGGGAAAAACTGTAGACTCCGACTCTGGAAATTTTAATGACTCCAACTCCGGGTTGGCTAATATACTAGTGTTGCCTGTTGGCTAAAATGATGAGGGAACACAGGAAAAATATAATAAAACTTTCATTATTTTGGCATCAGTCCTGATCTTAGGGCTTCGAAAGATAAGGAAAAAATATATTATCTACTCTAGAGTCCTGCGAGGGTCAGGTTGTACCCGACATGACACGTAAATTTTATTTTAAGTCAACCCGAACCGACTAAAAAAGAATTCCTTGACCCAAACCAGCAACCCAACCCGAACCTGAAGTATTTCAACCCGAACCTGCAATATTTCAACCCGCAACCCGACCCAAATCTGCAATGAAAGGAAAGTAAATCATGTTTTAATACCATTATGGAATATGATCTATAATTGTATCTCTAATACCATTTTTATGTTAGAAGAATGAACAAATCTATATTCTTTAATACTCAAATACAGTAGCACCCTGACTTATGTCTCCTCGACTTAACTCACCCCGCATTTACGTCGTTTGTCCTGGAAAAAAGAAATTCCTTAATTAACACACCTTTTGATTTTTTAAAAACACTATCATTTCTATGAAGGGAAAATTTCTTCGATAGTCATGCTGTAGTGACAAACAAATAAACAAAGTCACTATAGAAAAAGCTCTGCTGTGCTTATAAAAGAAAAGAAAAATTTGTTGGTTTAAACTTCATTGCAAGTTCTTTTCACATCCTCAAACGGGGCAACTAGAAGGACAGTAAATTTTACGTTAACATCTTATTGATTTATTCCAAATTCTTGTATTGCAAATTCATTCCTTTGCTAATGTTAAATGTGTGTAACATAATCCTTAAATACAATAGAATATGAACATTAAATATTGGAGAATTTTTACTGCTTATCTAAATATACTTCGACTTACACAGCTAGTCTTGGAACGAATTGCTGACGTAACCGGGGTATTACTGTATAGTAAAGCCTCTGAACAGTGGACATCTCAGGATCATTGAATAGAGCCAAATATCGTGTTGGGTTATCCCGTATTTTGTTCTTTCAGCTCGGAATGAATCTAATTTTTTTCTGCAGGTCGAGTTCACATTCGAAGTATTCTTGTAAGTCATATATAGGTTTTTTGCCACTCAGGTTATTAGGATTTTCACGAAAGGTTTAAGCACAACTATGTTTCAAATAAAATGAAATATGTATTTGAATACGTATGAGGATATATTCAATTTACCGCATGATAAATAAAAAATATATAAGAAATGCGATCATTCTTTAAGAATCATTTTTTCTTCTTTCGAAATATGAAAAATGTTAACATTTTGTTTTTTTATACACATAAACTCAAATGTATGGTATTTTTGATAGTTTATGTACACATACACACGTGTTACATGTGTGTAGAGTGAGAGGTGCCCGCTATTTAGATATACAGTATGGAACCATTTATCCGGAAACCAGTTAACCGGAAAACCAGTTATCCGGAATGATATTTCTGATACACTGATTTCAGAATTTTTGCAGAAAAAGGTGTCATACACTGTCAGTTTGACATAGGCTTTGCTTGAAACAATTGTATAATTTGATCAAAACATATTTAGTTGTATTTTAGATGTTTTAATTTTTATGCAGAGGAAACAGGAGAATTTTTGTTCCTAAGGGATTCCCATAAATTACCTTCTTTTAAACTCTGGTTAACTTTTGATCTTTCTTGCATTGATTTTTAATCCAAGTAATCTAATAATTTAATATAAAAAATAATGTCACAACCACACATATTCCACAAAACTTATCAAATGGATGCCACTTTAATGCACAACCAGTTAACCGGAAAAACCAGTTATCCGGAATACATCTGACCCCAAGCATTCCAGATAAATGGTTCTGTACTGTACAAGCGTTCAAATATATAAATTTTAGGAATTGAAAAAATGTTCGCTAAATAGAGTTGTCCGCCTTAGAGACACAGGTCGGGTTGTATGCGACCCAAACCTGAACATTCCATTTGAAGTTGACCCAAACCCGAAATGAAAGAAAAGTAAATCATGTTTTAATGCAATATGATTAATAAAAATCTACATTCTTTATCAATAAATAGAACTATTACTATAACAAAATTCACCCTCAATTAAATGAATATCACAGATATGATAAATTATACTCGAATTTTGATACAATGAAAGCAAAGAAAGAAGAAACAATATTTCAATCGATATGCAACGTTATAAAACTAAAAACTTTAAATATGCTTTATAATTAATTGCAGCTTCAAAAGTTCATTTATAACTGTACACCTTGTTTTACACAATTGCCATTCACCCTTTAATTTATCATCATTACCAACAGTTATTATTTTGAAAAATTTCTTCTCTAATATAGTGCATCCTGTATATCATTTACATTTTCAACGGAAGTTCAAGAAGTATTGGTCATCTTTCCTGAGTCTTTGAAATAACAAAGTGCATTATATTTCTACAGTAGTTTAAAAATACAATGCACAGCAAAACGTCAAAATGATCTTTCCTTTCTTCCTATATTCCATATGGTAGTTTTTTGTCATAACAACGTTAGGATCATCAAGAATTAAAATTATAACTATTCAGCGGAAATGTTTCAGCTTATAGAAGCGTTCATTATAATCTTTATCATACCAATAGTTGAAAAAGCATATGTTTATATTAACTTCCAGAAACGAATTCTAAATGACTAGATAAAACATACAGGCATCATTTTGCTTTTGTTAAACTTTGATCTGTGGTTTATGTAGACTTTTAACGTGAAAAAATAATTTAGACATTCTTTTAATAAAATCGGGTCAACCCAAACCCGACCTGCAAGAGTAAAAATGCCAACCTGAATCCGAAACAATGAAAGCCAACCCGACCCGCAATGGGAAAATATAGCACCAACTCAACCCGAACCACAGGTTGGGTTCGGATAAAGGCGGGTAACTTGACCCAATGCAGGACTCTAATCTGCTCCATTAATTTTGAAATTTTGTGTTCCCGCAAACCTGAAAATGCAACTATCTTAATCTAAAGAAGAAAACAAAATGTAATTTTTTACAATTTCAGCTTTATTTCGACCTTGACAAATCCAAAAATCAAAAAGAGAACGATAACAAAATATCACTATTTTATTATTATTTTGGGTACTGCTGATTGAGAAAGAAATAATTACAGTTTCACATTATTTAGAGCCCTGCACACGTGAAAATTGTTATCCAATTAACAAAAGGTAATTGGAAAATGGATGTGATATATGAGGGATGTGAGATATGAAAAGGAAGCAAAGCATATTACGCATGTGGAGTGTAGTATTAGCTGTAACTGTTTGCTCAAAGAAATTTATCAAACTGTAGAAATCAAATAATGTCTGAAATATTCTAGATAGTATTTTTGAAAGAATGACCAAACAGATTTAAAAACAAATAACAATTTTATTAAACAAATTTAAATAAAAACAAAATGAAAATAAAACCATAAAATAAAAGTAGATGTATAAACAATTGACATAAGTTCTCAAGTTCTCTTCAACATCCAATTATCACAAGCACCTAGTATAATACTGTGCAGAGAAACATTACTCTATATCAACGTTTAATCAAAATGAACCAGAGCACCAAAAGCTAGAAACTATTTCATTTAAAAACATTAAAAAGAAATCACGTTTAAATTTTTTACTATAATTACTTTACTTAACTTCAATTAACTTTAAAACCATGTTGATACCGTTAATTCATCACAACGTCTCCATATCAAATGAAAAAGCGAGAATGTTACATTTGAAATTATTAAATAAAACGGACACCATAATCTCTTATTATATCCAGCACTTCACATCCCATCATATCTTAAAATAACAAGCGTGAACAAAAATGATATGCAGCCAACATGCAAAGAAATGAGGTATACGTCTAAAAGGAAAACGAAGCTATCAATGAGCTCTTTCCTATGATATAAATAGCTCACTCCCTTTGCCGACAACGCCCCTCACGTGACTTCCGATCGCCAGGTCAAACGCCACTTCCAGCATCTAGAACGATCCTGGGAAATGTGGGCTAATAGCGATCGGCCACTAGAGAGACACGTGTTAATGGACAGGCAACGCCATCTGTCAATGGTCATCGTAACTCCTCACTTTACGAGACTGATCAATCGATGTTTGTTGACAAACCGATTGACTGAAAAAGAGATTACGTAATGTCAGAAAGAACGTGGCTGATAAGTAAATGCAGATGCTCCAGGAAATAAATTATGCAAAAGTGATTCAAGGTAAAAATAAAGTTAATATATTTATTATAAAGTAATATTTAAACACTGAAATAAAGATAATGAAAAGTGTTTAAATTTAGAAACTTGATTAATGAAACTTAAATATGTGAATGGTAAATAAAGTATTTAAGTTATATTTTATTTAAAGACAATTATGAAATTACTTAAAGAGGGTTTATATAAAGATAAGTTAAATGAAACAGGTTAAGTTAAATAGGTTGAATGGAAAGATAAGAATAGGAGGGAAATATAAATATATTTCCTAACAAAATCCCCCCTCTTATCATTTCCATGAAAAACTCACTAGGTTACAAACCCATATACCAGAAAGAGGTTATCTTACACGAAAAACCCACACATTGGTACACCTTGGTTACTATATACATCCAACCATTGCAACAACAAAAATTCAGCTATAAATATACTTGACCACAACTGCAATCATCTAATCTATCTATCCATAGCATCCACTATCCACCACTTTAATACAAAACCTATATGCCAAGTCACATTACATGAAGGCTGGAAAAGTAAAAAAAAATCTTAAAACTTTTGGGCTCCAGTCCATACACAAAAACTGCAAAAATAAAACAATATAAATTATACACAACACAATACCTATTTATATAAAATGTACATGTGGCTCATTTAGACATCTTAAAACATATAGAAGCACATCTAGTCCAGGAAATATACAGTCTTACATGAGTAAATATTGCACATTAAAAATTTTTTAACTTTTATATATACCATAAGGAGAGCAGAACCTTGATTTTAAAAATTTCAATTTTTAATTCTAACACAAATACTTAAATTCTAACACTTTAGTATTCAGAATTTAAAATTCTAAAAATATTCTAACACTTCAATAATTAAAAATTGATTCTAACAATTCCTTAATTTATCCAGTATTTCAATACATGTATCATAACATTTCAAAAATTAAATCAATACCTTAATATACATAATCTTAGACTTTAACGATTTAAACCAGTATTCAGATGCCTAGACTAACCCTTTGACCCTTAACTAAAACTATATCCTAGACTCAAATATAGCACACTCCAGGTATGGCGAAAAAAATTCCACTTCTAATACCAATCTCCATGATCTAAGAACCATTTCTTACAAATTCAATTCATCTAAAACAATATCATCTGAACAAAGTCAATTCATGCTCCATTAACCGTAAAAAGATAGACAGAAATTCATAACTACTCTATATCCAAGATATCCTGCAAAAAAAAAAATTAAAAAATTTATTTTGTGACAGAATCCTTATGCACTAAATCCATACAACACTAAATGCGAAAAACATGCATTCATACATCTCCATTACCTTGGCCAAGGTTTTCATACAATCCTTTCATACCTAATGAAGAAAACATGGATATGAGTAGTGTCGGATTTAATAATTCAGGAATATAGAGGCTAATACATTAACAACCCCACTTTTAAGCACAACTTATCTTGAAGAATGGAGCATGATCAACGATACCGATCCCAAAGAAATTTCTCATAATCAGAGATCCCAGAAGAAATATTCAGTCTAAAACTAATCTTAAATCATTTACAGACAAGCCAATTACACAACATACCTAATTTGTATGCAAACTATTCACTTAATTCTTCAAACAGAAGATTGAAAATCTAAAACGATTATAAAAAAATGCCCCCCTTTATTCACTGCTCAACTCTTAAAGAAAACAAAGCTCTACTTCTAACACAATATGTATATAACAGTACACATTCTAACATTATATGTAAAAAATGAGCCATAAAAATTAGGTCAAGCATTAAAGGAAGCAAATCTCGAAAGTTATTTAAACAAGATCCAATCTTTGTTACTCATTACCATTATCAGGCATTTCTATACAGTAATGGCTGTCTCATCAAAACAAAAATTTCACCCCCTGAAGTATATCTAACTAGTCAAATTACACAACTTTAACAGTATTCCAAAGTGAATATAATCCATTGAGTATAGCTCCCGCATTCCTTAAACTAAAAATTAAATGCAGCTATTCAACTCAAATACAAAGATTAAACAGGGTCCGTTCAATCGAATACTGGCACAAACTACTTCAAAAATTGGTCATTAACAGAAAGATTTACTTACATTTACATGACCTGCCACAGCTTCAACATTCCTTTGGATATATAAATAAAATTTAGCAATATCTAAAAATTGGTGCAATTACCTCAAAAATTTCTAACATTCCTCCAACATATCCCATAAATGTTTACTGTAATAATTTCTCCCGTTATAAATGACAATTCAATTTGCCAAAACAATCCGCATTAAACTTCAGCCATTATCCATGAGATTCTAACACATTATACATATGATTTCTCAAAAATAACAATTTAAACTGCAAATCTCATTAGCATTGAATTTCAGTCATTATATAACCTAGGGAAACATCTTCATAATAATGCACCTAAAAATTGTTATACTGGCACAAACTACTTCAAAAATTGGTCATTAAAAGAAAGATTTACTTACATTTACATGACCTGCCACAGCTTCAACATTCCTTTGGATATATAAATAAAATTTAGCAATATCTAAAAATTGGTGCAATTACCTCAAAAATTTCTAACATTCCTCCAACATATCCCATAAATGTTTACTGTAATAATTTCTCCCGTTATAAATGACAATTCAATTTGCCAAAACAATCCACATTAAACTTCAGCCATTATCCATGAGATTCTAACACATTATACATGATTTCTCAAAAATAACAATTTAAACTGCAAATCTCATTAGCATTGAATTTCAGTCATTATATAACCTAGGGAAACATCTTCATAATAATGCACCTAAAAATTCCATTAGTTAAACAAAACAAAAGTAATCAAATATTTAAATGTCATTAAACAAAATCTATAATAAAATTTAAATAACAGTTATTATCATACAACATAAATTGAAATTTATAAAAATTAACAAACAATGGAGGAGGTAAAATTAGATATGAAAAACTATCTGGAAGTCCTACATTTAAATCTAACAGCACCATAGTGCAAAATCCTTGACTCAATATTCAAGGCAATTCTCTCAAAAACTGAAACAAGAGATAAATACCTATTGAAATCAAAAGTTTATATATTCTAAACTTTTGGACTCCCAATAAAAAATTTCTATTTCAAATTACATAAGAAATAAGAGTTAACAAATATATAATAGAAATAAGCTCCCCCTCTAAAAATAAAAAGTAATAAACATAAATTTAAACTATCAATTAAAACAAATGTTACACTTTAAAAAGAACAAAAGCTGTAGACAGGCTTATTATACTATTGCATAATATGACCATGAAGTTCTAGCATAGTAAATTAATGTTCTCAAATGTTACCTTCAAAAATTCAGAAATAACCTAATTAAAAACATAAATAAGTTTATTAAAAATTGTTTCTATAAAAATATCACAGTTATGCTTTTAATATTCTCAAAAATTCAAACTTTTAAACCTCTACTGGTTAAAAAAAACTTTAAACTCATTAAACTCTTGAATCGAGACAAATACTTCATTTCTACTATCACAGATATTAAGTTAATTAAAAATTCCATCAATACTTCAGCTTACTTATATCTAACTAAGATTCAATGCTTTCCCATAGGAAAGATAAGAAAATTTAAACATTCTCAAACTGATTAATCAAAACAAGTCTTTAAAAATTTTTGCATTTCTAGCTTATCAAACTATATATATATGTATATATATATATATATATATATATATATATATATATATATATATAAAAAAATCAGTATATCTAACTCTAAATCTTAAAATATTAAATATCTAAAAATAAAACTAAATATTCTTAAACCAATTTACAGATGATTCCGCTACTCCATTGGTATAATCTTCATCTGTAACATTTCCATAGACCAAATAAAAATCGATGCACTCTCTCAAAAACGTTAAAAGATGAAAGTCTAAAAGAGTATGTCCATTTGTCACATATAAGATGAGTATACCATTCCTTTCAAAACGCCGTTATCAGTTACACAGATGAGGTGAAAAGTATGCAAGAAAAATGTGGCCCAGGATGCAGACCACTGCTCTTCTCTAACAACACTGGACAAGAGATGAAGATCAAGCACCATGATAACACTAACATCTCAATTGGCCATCTTCACACAATTTATTCAACAAAGACACACTGGCATCAAGCTGGAATCTTTAGATCACTAAATAGCACTTTCCTTCACTGGAGACATGCAGAATCAACATCTTAAAAGAACGGTCAAAACGTTAAACACTTGAAAAACTTTCACAATGTAGATTCTCTTCTCATTAGTGAAAAATATATCCAGCAGCCAACAGCAAAGCCACCGGACGACATGTTAAAAAAAATAGTAAACTTCAAAAATAGATTACGAATTATAGATTACAATTATAGATTAATTGAAAGGTTTCTCTAAAAAATTATATCTACAGCAAAACTTTAACAATTAAATCCCTTCAAAAACTTTAAAGTCTTCTAAAAATTTCACAAACATTAATACATTCTCATATGGCCACCCATTGCAGAGCTCTCTCACAACTCCACTCTAGGTGAGCCATCTGCAATCAAGTAATTCAAATACAAAATTGGATCAAAGCCATTAAACAGGATTTCTAATGAAAAGTACTTTTATTTTGGGCAAAACAGAGAGGCCCATAACCTTGTTATCCAATTACCAAAAGGTAATTGGAAAAGATATGAAAAGGAAGCAAAGCATATTACGCATGTGGAGCATATTAGCTGTAACTGTTTGCTCAAAGAAATTTATTAAAATGTAGAAATCAAATAATGTAAAGTCTGAAATATTCTAGATAGTATTTTTGAAAGAATGACCAAACAGATTTAAAAACAAATAACAATTTTATTAAACAAATTTAAATAAAAACAAAATGAAAATAAAACCATAAAATAAAAGTAGATGTATAAACAATTGACATAAGTTCTCAAGTTCTCTTCAGCATTCAATTATCACAAGCACCTAGTATAATACTGTGCAGAGAAACATTACTCTATATCAACTTTTTATCAAAATGAACCAGAGCACCAAAAGCTAGAAACTATTTCATTTAAAAATATTAAAAAGAAACCATGTTTAAAAATTTTACTATAATTACTTAACTTCAATTAACTTTAAATAGCATTGAACTTTAAATAGAGAAAATATCAAACTATCTTTAAAACATTATAAATAACAAAAGGTTATTTTCAATTAATCATCTTTAATTATATTTCTCTCCATAAAAGATTTGTTACTTAAAGTCAAGTCAAACTACCATTATATTCAAAAGCTTAATACAAATCTCCAAGTACTTCATACTGCCACTCGAAGTTGAAAAATGGGAGAACTAAAGCAAACATTGAAAGAGACATAAATGAAATCACAAACTGCAGCAAGCCTCTCCAGAGATCCCCTAGCGAAATACGTCTGTAGGATCTCAAAGGAATCGTAAAGATCTTAACACTGCCAGTCAGTAACAACTCCAAGTACCCTGCACGGACAACCAGAAAGCGTGAGTCTTGGACCACTATTGCTTTGCTACGACCGATCTGCAGTGTCAAGACAGGAAAAACATCCATTGTCCTTTTTGGAACCAACTTACAACCCTACAGTTCATAACCCATTTACTAAAGAGAAGTTGACTAGATTAAACTCCATTGACATAATTACTTTAACCAATTGAAACCAAAAATATCTTTTAAAAGGGAGAGAAAGTTACTGTAAAGAAAAGTATTCTATTTCAAATAAAAGAAATGTAAAAGTAAACTAACTGACACATGTCGCCGGTGGCCCGCTTTCTGTACATTGGGAAAGGCTTAAAAGATTCGATGCATCTATTCAGGTTCCCTCAACACCGAATGACATCGTTGATTAAACATCTATCATCCAGCGAAACCAGTATCACGTTGACACCGTTAATTCATTACAATGTCTCCATATCAAATGAAAAAGCAAGAATGTTACATTTGAAACTATTAAATAAAACTGACACCATAATCTCTTATTATATCCAGCACTTCACATCCCATCATATCTTAAAATAACAAGCGTGAACAAAAATGATATTATGCAGCCAACATGCAAAGAAATGAGGTATACGTCTAAAAGGAAAATGAAGCTATCAATGAGCTCTCTCCTACGATATAAATAGCTCGCTCCCTTTGCCGACAATGCCCCCTCACGTGACTTCCGATCGCCAGGTCAAATGCCACTTCCAGCATCTAGAACAATCCCGGGAAATGCGGACTAATAGCGATCGGCCACTAGAGAGACACGTGTTGATGGACAGGCAACGCCATCTGTCAATGGTCATCGTAACTCCTCACTTTACGAGACTGATCAATCGATGTTTGTTGACAAACCGGTCGACTGAAAAAGAGATTACATAATGTCGGAAAGAACGTGGCTGATAAGTAAATGCAGATGCTCCAGGAAATAAATTATGCAAAAGTGATTCAAGGTAAAAATAAAGATAATACATTTATTATAAAGTAATATTTAAACACTGAAATAAAGATAATGAAAAGTGTTTAAATTTAGAAACTTGATTAATGAAACTTAAATTTGTGAATGGTAAATAAAGTATTTAAATTATATTTTATTTAAAGACAATTATGAAATTACTTAAAGAGGGTTTATATAAAGATAAGTTAAATGAAACAGGTTAAGTTAAATAGGTTGAATGGAAAGATAAGAATAGGAGGGAAATATAAATATATTTCCTAACAAAAATAAGGGGGGGAGGGGCAATTTACAATTTTGGCATTACTTTTGGCCCTACAGACACAAAGAATCTGAGGGCAAGAAACAAAAAGGCTATTACAATGCTATTTCGGGTTCCTTGGCTTCTAAAATAGCAATAATTTACAATTTTCACCTTATCTTGTGTTAGAAATCTGCATGGGATGAAATCTCCAGGCATGGACCCTTAAAAGTTCGGAACCTGCCCATTTATATTTTTGCAGTTCATGCCCCGGCCCGTGTAAAAATCAGGGGAAACAAGATCGGTCTATGAAAAAATGCTGAAGAATGAGAAACATTTTGAATTTTCTATAAAAGGTTCATATCTTAAATTAAAATCGATTCCTTCCGCATGATAATCTTTTGTGGCGAGTCTGAAAATCAGATAAAATCAAAAATTTGACACTGTTATCGGAAAGATTCGATGTTTTTATAGAAAAAGGGGAAACATTTCTCGATTGCTTTCTATCAGTATAATAATACATGGGAATTATATCTACTTACAAATGAAAGTGACTTCAAAAATGTGCAAAGCAGAGCCTTAGCATAGGCAGCGTTCATGATACAAAATAAATAGAAAAATCACTGAAGTTATTCTTATACTCGTACACGATAGAAGACTAAAAACCTCGAACAAACAAAACCTCAAGCTGATGCTAGTTGGATAAAAATAGAAAATATTCTTTTCAGGTCAGACATCTAAATAAATCAGCCAATTAAAAATTATAATACTCTCATAAAAGAAAATCGAAATGAAAGCAAATTCATTTTTCAGTCACTTCAGTGCTGCCGCGTCGTATCAACACGTCGCCGCCATCAATGCCAGACATAAATTTGCAAATATCATTAGAATAGAAAATACGATTTCTATTTTCCCTTCATTCTGATCAAAGTAGCATTAAAATGATTTGAAACAGAATAGAACATGTAATTGTTAAGAAGGAAAAGTTTTTTTTTTTTTTTCTATACATGAATAAATAAAATTTCGAATGTAGGACAGACGGAGCTAGAACCCGTCCAATCCCAAAAACTGATATGAAAATTGGGTCCGTTTCCTCTCTTATCTCCTACATGTGCAACACATTACGTCATATATGTGTTTTGATAAAAAAAGAATGCAAAAGCTTGGAGATGGAAAGGAAAGAGTAATTTAGGTTGGTGTTTTGGAAGCGCTGGGTTCCGGTGACTTATGACCAATATTTAAATATTTACTAAAAACAGAAAAGTACCTGAGCTGAAACCCGTTTGGTTCCGGCGCAAATTAAGACCTGTGTAGGATGGAAATAAAATTATGTGTACATGTGATATGCTTACATGATTTCGATTAAAGGAAAATTTAAACACGCATTTTAAACAATGTTAGTTGTAAAATTTACCTTAAAAATATTTTTATTTTTGGAAAAGAAATTGCTTTCAGAAAGAAAAAACTCAGCATAAACAAATGTGATCTAAAATTTCTGGGAAATCTAATAGTTTTATAATAGACACATTAACTAACAAGAAAGGAAAAATCATGCATCAAGTATAGAGTATTTAATACTATGTCCCAACACTTCTAGAATCCTTTAACAAAACTTTGTCTTTTAATATGGTAAAAAAGATACCTAAGTAAGTATTGTAGAAAGCGTATCAACAATTGCCGCTCACAGCCATAAAAGTGCTCCAATTCTTCTGGGCTGCTCTGTACATGGTCTATAGATTTCTACAAATTCTACATAATATGCTAAAAATCTAGTTTAGTAAAAAAACACATAACACAGTTGAAAATTCCCAATCTCTACCAATAGATGGAAATGTACTTGAAGTCCTTTGTACCAGTACTGCATATTACATACAGATTTTATACACGCCACATATGCTGACATTTTTCAGGTAAAAGCATGCTTAAAACTACTGAAATCATACTTCCAAGAAATATTATCCACAGGCGGCCATGTATCTAGTTTTGCATAGCCATGTATATGAATTTTGCTACAAACATCTCTTAGTATTAAACGAAATGTAGTTGAGCTTGAAAATCAATTTGAAGTAGCATAACTCAAAGTAAAAACATTTTTAAGCAATTCACACTAATATTCTGTAATGCGAATTCTTTTGTGTAGCCCTGGATATGCTTTATAGAATTTATGCACACCATGCTTATTCAAAGATTTAGTTAAACTTAAAAACTCACAACATAACTGAAAACACACTTTTAGCAATCATCCCAAATAGGCAACACTGTCGACACAGTATTGTCTCCGAAATATTTTATGTGTCCCTGTAAATGAACGATGAATGCAACACACACCATATTCTACTGCAAGGATCTTGTAGTAAACATGTGTAATGTATATCAATTTCATCATTTTTCAAATAATGCAACATAGTTGAAATACGCTACGAACAGTTTTCAATGTAGACCATTATATAAGCAAACTGTTTAGCATGACACTGTAAATGAATGCTAAATTCTTTGCACACCATACTCTATAGAGAAAGCATGTATTAGTTCACTCCAAAAATTCACATCAATTTCATTATGTTTGTAACACGGTAACATCATTAAAATATGTCGCAATAGGTTTTTCTTCATATACCAAAATATAACGGAATACATTTGAAAGCTCCTGTAAATGAACTATGAATGGTACACACTTTATTTTCAGTACAGAACATGCTATAGTGAACATTAATAACATATACGTATACCAATTACATGGCAATCCGATTATATTTACGTGAGTTAGAGCATGGACGGACAGACAAACCCAGTTCATAAACACTGCTCAACTATGTTGGAAAACGTTAAAAATGAAATATGAGTATAAAGTAAAGTACCTTTCAAGCGATACATTTTCCTGTTTTTTTTCCTTTGCTTTATAAACGAGGTCGGGGGGGCTGACACCATTTGGGTTGAGGTGACACCATTTACATCAGCTCTGTTGTTACCCATCCCAGCTATGCCACTGCCACTTGTACGTGACATACTAAGTTTAACCTCAAATCCACTGACACCTATACAATAAACAACAAATGAACATACTTTTAGAGAGTTCCCCACATATTATTTCAAATGTAAGAATAGCGTGGAGTTGCTGGTCGGTGATTGAAATTTTGGTGTGGAGTGCAAAAGGTTAAATCATTCACTATGCAGTTTCTAGTAACATGCTTAGCACATATTACCTTGATTTATAATTTTTAATCACTAGGGATGGATTGTTTACCAATATATTAGTCAAAATGTAATGCGATTTCAAACGCCGAAAAACAGTGCTGAATATTTCATACCAGTATCTCCTTAAATCCAGTCTTTCGTTTGATTCATATATTTATTCACTGGCTTCATCCAAAACAAAAAATCCACTTCTGCTGATTATCTCTCTTTCTTTAAAATCTTTAGTAAAGAATATCTTAATATATTTTAATACATTCACTTGCTATTGCAACATTCATTATCAATACTATTCCCTCAAATTGGAAATTCCACTGTCCATTATTAAATAATATTGTACTGACCATGTTTTAGTTTTACTGCTGCTATAGGTCTTGATATACTGCAATATATCAAGACATTGATACCATGGCCAATAACATGAGCTTGAATATATGCTGGTTATTGAAGATAGTATTGCTTACGCTGTGCTCATCAGGGTTGTAAAAAACCCAAGTTTTTTGTTAAAAACCCAGCCCGGGTGGGTTTTATTAAAAAACCTGTGTTAAATGGGCAATTTTCCCCGGGCAAATTGGGTTAAAATGCCAAAATGTGGACTATGATTCCACCTTCCTCACAAATAATAATCTTCAGGGTTGCCACTGTATAGGGAAAACTGGAAAAACTGAGGGAATATTAAAAACAAGAAATTTTACTGGGTCAATCCATTTCAAGTGGTCCAGAAAATCATTAATTTGTTGCTCGACCATTTTTAAAAAATCTGAAATTTTTTGTACAACAGCTCTAATATGATGGAAGTTCAAAATGACTATTATTTTAATTTTATTAATTTTTGTTTGTGCATGGCGGCCATCTTTGTTTCATCGTCTGCAGCAATTTTCTCAAAAGAAGGGTTTACGGAATTGTAAATAATTCATCGTTTATTTATCCAATTCAAGTGCGGATTGAAGTAATTTGTACAGAATACATTGGGCTAAAAATCTGGTAATAGAGTAGTTTCCGAAAATAAATCCTTATGGGTGAAATTTAAGCATAAAGTTTCAGTTTTTTTCAAACATTTGTCCGTTTACAAAAGGAACTTTTTCTAGCAAGGAAAACTGTGAACATGACATAATTTTTTTTACAAATAGGCCGAAAGTACTTGTACTCACACGCCAAGTTTCAGACCTGGGACTTCGTTTCTGTTCGCTAAAAAAAAATCCCAAATTTTTCAAAAATGTCAAAAATTGCACTTTTTAGGCTTTGATATCTCTGGTGGGGCACAAGATAAAAATCTGAAATTCTGGTTTCTGAGAGTATTGTATGGTAGTGCTAAGCACAAGAAATTTCAAGATGGAGATTTGACTACAAGCTGAGATATGGCAAGGGCAACATGTCAAAAGAATACTGCCAAACTATTGTTTTGTTGTAGTCACAGCTAAGTATTTATCTCCGAGTGCCACTTAAATTTATGTTTTTGATTATCTGTAAATAATAGTAACAGAAAATAAAGCCCTTTACAAAGCTTAGCAATTAATTTAAAAAATAATTATGCCTAAGGCAATACATTTTGTATGGTTTCAGTAATTTTTGTTGTAATTTTAGTAACTAAAAGAAAGCTCAGCACTTTTACATAAAGAAAAAAAAATATTTTTATAGAAGACCTGAAACAAAAACAGAACAGGGAAAGAGAAAAACTTTTAATGTTGTCATACTTGTTGAGACATGATCAAACATGCCAAAACACATTCTTACTTGTTGGTTTAAAAACCACAATTTTGATCTTTCTCAAAATTTTATTTGTAGGAACCAAGTCTTGTAATTTCTTGATAACTTGATTGATGACCTTGGACCTGCTGGCTCATAGAAATAAACTTTGAAATCATTATGTGCAAATGTCAGTTCATTAATAATTCCTAGCTTACTTCTTATCCAAAAATGTCATTTTCTGCAGTATAAATTTTGAAAGGGCTTTAGATATCTTTTTTTTCTAAAAATTACTTGAGGCTGATGCATGGTAACGTCGTATAATGTTTCATTTACAGGAATATGCTTAGGTAGGAACACGTTTCAGGGATTGGCAAGCAGCATTAAAATTGTGGTTTTTAAACCAACAAGCAGGAATGTGTTTTGACACATTTGATCATGTCTCAACAAGTATGCCAACATTAACAGCTTTTCTCTTTCCCTATTCTGTTTTTGTGCCAGATCTTGTATAAAAATATTTTTTTTCTTTATATAAAAGTGCTGAGGTTTCTTTTGGTTACTAAAATTACAAAAAACATTACTGAAACCATACAAAATGTACGCCTTAGGCATAATTATTTTTTAAATTAATTGCTAAGCTTTGCAAAAGGCTTTATTTTCTGTTACTATTATTTAAAGATAATAAAAAAAATAAATTTAAATGACACTCTGAGATAAATACTTAGCTGTGACTACAGCAAAACAATAGTTTGGCAGTATTCTTTTGACATATTGCCCTTGCCATATCTCAGCTTGTAGTCAAATCTCCATCCTGAAATTTCTTGTGCATAGCACTACCATACAATACTCTCAGAAACCAGAACTTCAGATTTTTATCTCATGCCCCACCAGAGATATCTAAGCCTAAAAAGTGCGATTTTTGACATTTTTGAAAAATTTGGGATTTTTTTTAGCGAAGAGAAACCAAGTCCCAGATCTGGAACTTGGCGTGTGAGTACAAGTACTTTCGGCCTATTTGTAAAAAAAATTATGTCATGTTCACAGTTTTCCTTGCTAGAAAAATTTCGTCTTGTAAGCGGACAAATTTTGGATAAAAACTGAAACTTTATGCTTAAATTTGACCAATAAGCAGTTAGTTTCGGAAACTACTCTATTACCAAATTTTTAGTGCAATGTATTCTGTACAAATTGCTTCAATCCGCACTTGAATTGGAGAAATAAACGATGAATTATTTACAATTCCGTAAACCTTTCATGTGAGAAAATTGCTGCAGATGATGAAACAAAGATGGCCACCATGCACAAACAAAAAATAATAAAATTAAAATAATAGTCATTTTGAACTTCCATTATGTTAGGGCTGTAGTACAAAAAATTTCAGATTTTTAAAAATGGTCGAGCAACCAGTGCTGGACCACTTGAAATGGATTGACCCTACTAAATTTTGGTGCTTTGCAAAACTTATCCGTTGAAGTTTTGAAAATTCTCAGAGGAATTACTCAGGAAAAATTAATTTTTTGCTTAGGAAAGCACAAGGAATTTGATTGCCGAAATAAGTGGCAATCCTGATCTTAAATACAATCTTTGTGAACACTTCATAGTGTAATAGATGGGAATGACTTCATACTCTTAATAAGGATCTCAATAGGACTGGGCGATGTAGAAATTTCTTAAATCGATTTATCATCCATCCAACATCGCGATTTAGTGCTAAATCGCGATTTAACACCGATTTTACATTTTAGAATATGGAAGCCTATTTTTTAATTTTTAGTAACAAAATAAGATTTTTATGTGCCCCCCCCCCACACACACACACCTCCTGTATTATTTAGTATACTTGGCTTTTAATTTGTCAAATAATTTTGAAAAGAGGTATATTTTACACATAAAAAAGCTTTGAATGTCCCAAAACACTAGTTTTTTTTTTCCATTTTAAAAATTAGTGACCTATTGTAATACATTTTATAAACTCATTCTATAAGAAGTAATATAAAAGAAAATGATTTTTTTTTTTTTTTTTGTCTGACTTGTTATGCATGCTACAATCTAAATTCCTTAAGGGGGGGGGGGGGGGCTCCCCCCAACCACTCAAATAGCACTTCATTGTTAACAGCATACATACACTTTTTTTTTTTTTTTTTTTTTTTTTACAGACACAGATTTAAAAAGTTACTGAGATAAAACAGAAGCATATTAAAAGACTTCAATGATGAATTTAACTATTCCTTTCCCATGGTGAGAAAAGTAGTAAAAAAAAGGGGGGGGGGGGAGATATGAGAAATAAGATGCAATTTTATATCTTTTTAGCTTTTAGATTAAAATAAGATTTGTTTAACATAAATGCTGACATTTATATAGCGGATGGAGAAGGATTGAAAGTGTGACCCTTGGAGCACATCACTGAAATTGCTGATTTTTTTCGTGGTTGTTGCCATCCTTTAAGATTAGTAATAAAATATAATCTTAAAATATATCTCTTTTTAATGATAACAAAATGTCAAAAAAGCAAAA
This sequence comes from Maratus speciosus, assembly GCA_963932465.1. Classification (NCBI taxonomy): domain Eukaryota; kingdom Metazoa; phylum Arthropoda; class Arachnida; order Araneae; family Salticidae; genus Maratus; species Maratus speciosus. The sequence goes on from OZ010788.1 coordinate 343,919,830, forward strand.
AATCGCAGATCTGCAGAAAAATCTAATGAATGCCTCCTCCAGCCCTCCCTCATTCTGCCGTAAAAATAAAGTTACTTGACTCATTACAGAACTTTATTAAAGTATTTTTAATTAATTACAAAATAATAATAAATTAAAACTAAAATATTCCCATAATACCTAAACATATGAAAATTAATTTTTCATGAAAATAATGCATAAAAATATAAAGTAAAAATGGATGAATTTGGATATAAATAGTGAATCAATTTCAGCAAGATACTCAATCCATGTGACTGGCATTGAAATCGGATGTCAAATCTGATGCATGACTATTTTAAAATATTTTAATTAATTACAGAATAATAAAAAATAAAGAATATGTATTAAAATATTACCCAAACATGTGAAAAATGAATGTTTCATTAACAGAATGCATAAAAATAAAAACTGAAATTCGATGAATTTGGATTTTAAATATGAAACTTTATTCTTTTTTTTCTAACCATAAATACTCAATCAATTTCAGGAAAAAAATATTAGTAGTAAAAGAAAAATATTTCATGTGGATCACGGCCAAATAGTGATACACAAAACAATGCATGACTATACCTTTAAAATAATTTCATTAATTACAAAATAATAGAAAATAAAAAATAAATTTTAAAATATTACTAAAACATGTAAAAAATTAATTTTTCATCATAAGAATGCATAAAAGTATAAACTGCAAATCGATGAGTTTGGATTTTAAATATAAAACTTTATTATTATTATTTTTAATCATATAAATGCTGAATGAATTTCAGGAAAACAATCTTTTGAAACAATGCAGGGTTCTACTTTAAAACATTTTAATTAATTACAGAATATTGGAAAATAAAAAATACATATTGCAATATTACTCAAATATGTGAAAACTTAATTTATCATCAAAAGATTGCATTAGCATATAAATTGAAATTCGATGAATTTGGATTTTAAGATTTAAACTTTACTTTTTCCTTTCAACTTTCCACTATATAAGTTCTTAATTTCTGAAAAATACACATTCCAATCTCGTAAACTCTGAATCTTGTTTACAAAATAAATAAATTAATATCAATTCTTACTTAAATCATCGTTTTCTTAAATCGCCTTTTTCTTAAATTGGATCCTGCTAAATCGATTTATCACCAGCTTGCCTTGTTTTCATTAAATCGTCTTTTTCTTAAATCGGAAAGCATTGAGGCTTGCGATGTTTGCTTAAATCGGATCCTCCTAAATCGATTTAACACCAGCTTGGCATGTAAGTGGTAGATACATCAAAGTAGATAAATTGATTTTCCGATGTTAGCTCAGAATGAGTATTTTGTTTTAAATCGATTTAAAGTCAATAGCTAAATCGCGATTTAAGACAATGGCTAAATCGCGATTTAAGATAATGGCTAAATCGCGATTTAAGATAATGGCTAAATCGCGATTTAAGACATTGGCTAAATCACGATTTGACAATGGCTAAATCGCGATTTGACAATAGCTAAATCGCAATTTACGATTTTAGCTTAAATCGATTTAAGACCAATGGTTAAATCGGATTTCCGATGTAAGCTTTAAATCGATTTAAGGCCCAGGCCTAGATCTCAATATTTTTCTCTGTTTTTAAAATACATATATATATATATATAATTCCTTTAATTTAAATAACAAACAAATTTTAAATTGCAAAGCTATCAATTGTGTGTTATTTAATAATAAAATATAACTAAAAAAAAAACTTGTTCCTTTGAAATTATCATAAGATTAGCAAATGTTGATAAAAAAAATATCTTACAACAAAAATTTTTCTTACATGTATATACAGGTCCACTCTCAACGGTGTCCAGTGGCTAATTCCTTAACTGTTAGTCATAGACATATAGTTCGGATTACAAAAATGTTTATACTTTAAAAGCGGTTTGGGTCAATAAAATCATATCTTAAAAAATTATGAAATTCAAGTTTTTATACCCCCCCTGCCCCCCTGGGTCCTATAAGTTATATTTAGTAAAATTTTCCTAAAATTAGTAAAACACAAGTAAGACAAAAAAAAAAGTCTCGTTCATGCAACACTAAAATTGACTGAGTTATGAAACTTTAAAAATGCATGACCAGACCTACCAACCTTTGAAAATGAGAAATCGTAGCACACAGAATTTAAATTAATCTGGAGGTTGGTTGGTTGGTTTTTCGTGTTTCACAGCCATCTTTTGACATTCGTAAAAGGAATAAGGGTTCAGTATTTCAACTCAATATAGTAAATGTTTTCTCTGAAAATTTTTATACGCTCTTTAGAGTTTATTTTCGTTTTGCAGTTTTTTTTTTTTACATTTGTAAAAGGAGCCTGGTTCCAATTATTTTAGCCCAGTGTAGTAAATTTTGATGGAATTCGCGATTTTTTCCCCGCCATCATTTCAGGATATTCACAATTTGTTTTCCACACTCGTAATTCACATTTTCCTATCATGATTCTTTGTTGAAATTCGCACATTTTACCATGAAATTTTGACGAAATTCGCATTTTTTACGCGATCCTTTGACGAATTGAGCATTTTTTTACCACGATCCTTTGACTAAATTAGTGTTTTCTTTCTGCGATCTTTCGGTAAAATTTGCTTTTCCTTACTAATCTTCCGATGAAATTTGCATTATCTTACTGATCTTTTGACGAAATTCGCGTTTTCTTTCTGGGATATTTTGACAAAATTCACGTATTTACTACAATCCTTTAACGAAATTTATTTTCTTCTGTGAACAATTGACGAAATTGATTTTTTTTTACACGGTCATTTGTCGAAATTCGCGATAGTTTATCGCAAATCGTGCGATTTTGCACATTATTTCAAACCCTGTGTCTCAAGAAGCCCCCTCCAGAATTCTTAAAATGGCACCCTTGTTTCTAAGGAAGGAAATTCCTGTATAAATATTTACAAAAACACGATTAGAGTGTTTTATGTTAAGAAGTTTTTTTTTTTTTTTTTTTTTTTTTTTTGCAGCCCAGAATTTTTTTTTTCTTATGAGCATTTTTTAATGTCCGAATTTTCGGACTAATGGCCAATTTTTTAAAACTTTCGGAAATGAATACTTGGAAATTTCGGAATAGAATCACTCCTGAAAAATATGCTGCGCGGGATAAAAATCACAACTAGAAACACAAAATGCTTTTGTGTTTTTTGCAAAAAATCGTAGTTTAAGACCATTTTCGTAGCATCATAGTTTATAGGTCCAAATCGTAGCAAATACGATTTTTTCGTAGCAGTTGGCAGGGCTGCATGACTTACACCACTTTTAACAAATATTATGTTATTTTATTTAACTTCAACGATAGTATGCATGTTTTCCCAGTTCAAAATTTTTACTTGAAATTTAACTCACTTTCAAATATCCAATCGAAATTAAATTTTACATTACATACTGATGTAAATCCGATGACAATCTAATATTATGATTTTCATCGGTTACCATTCATACTTATTTTACAGGATAACAGAAAAAATTACGGATAGATTACCACCAAGAAGTTTAAGAAAAAGTTTTAGATTAGATAGCACAAGACTGCGATGGTTGTGTTTTTTTAACTTTTATGTATTTTTTAGCGCTGAATCCGAGAATTAGTACCTTAATTTTTAACCATCATCTCAGGATATTTTGTAAATCATAAACTGTCAAAGTTAAAAAATAACAAAATCAGATACTATAAAATAGAGGAGATGGCTTGATAATTGATTTTTATGGAAAAAGCACTGAATCAGCGGTAAAAAATACATAAAATAATTTAATAAATAAGTTTAGTAAATATAATACTCTTGAAGCTCACTGAAAAGCTTAAATTTACATTTTGCATTAAGAGCTAACGTTTTAAAATTATACGGTTCCCAATCTAAAAGTGCAAGTAAATTAGTACAAATATATTTTCTAAGATTCAAAGAAGTGAATAAATAAAACAAAATAACCATAAACTGTTAACAAATACATCATTTGTTCCTTTCCAGAAATATATTTAAAAAAAAAAATAGGTTTTTTATAAAAAACCCAGTCTGGGCAGGCACCTGGGCAGCTACTCAATACAACCCTGGTGCTCATTCATATTATCTTGGCCATATTAGCGGTAGTGCAAGGTTTCTATGAGTGAATTGAATATGTCTTGATATTTCAGCTTAAAATAAATGTGCAGAACCAAGGATTACCCAAAATATTATGAGGTGACTTCAAGAAAAAGGAGCAAAAGTAACATTTGTCAATTTTGAATTGAATATACAGTAAACTCTGTCTAAGGCGGAATCGGTCGGGACTGAGAAAAATTTCTGTGGTAGACAATATTCCGGCTTATGCAAAAAAGCTACCCCCCCCCCCCAAAAAAAAACCCTGGAAGATGACGATCTTTTATTGATTCTCCTGACTAGAAAATCGGTTGAAAACTGAAATTCTGAAAGATCCTTTGTCTTTTTAAAGATAAATGAGAAACTTTATTCAATTTCTTAGTACTGCTGTAATGCATTCATATTGGAAGTTTATACACACAAAAAAAACCTTCAAGAATGAGAACGAACGCTATAATTTTGAATTTGAGTACAATCTTAAAGTATAATATATTGTACTTTCGAAAATACGTAATTATTTTCATAAATGTTAATTTTACTAGAAATATTAACTTTTACATGCAATTTTGCATATGAAAAAATGGCATAAGCATAAATTCCTTAAAATTTAAAGTTTCTGTTCTTTTGAATTAACTTTTTTAAAAGCTTACGGAATTTTAGCTAACATGCTCGACATTGAGTTATTTGACATCAGTTTTAAAGTTTAATAAACAAAATGCTTTTCATTTTTAAATTATCCTTTTTCCGCCTTATGCAAAATTTTGGTTTCGGTGGGACCTTAAAATCCTTTCCGTTTCTGCGTCAGACAGATTCCGCCTTATGCAGCATGAATTAATGTGATTTTCTATGGGTTCGCCGGGACTTGAAAAAATTTCCGCGGTAGACAGATTTCCGGCTTATACAGAGTCCGCCTTAGACAGAATTTACTGTACTTATTTAAAAAGAAAGTTTTAATGTTGTTTTCACATAGTAAATAGATATAAAGGTAAAAATATCGATTAAAAAAAATATATATGTAACGAATTAGCCGCTACTCCAGTTATGGATCTTCTGTCGTGGCGTCGGCCAGTGCCTGACCGATGGGGGCAGGGGCACGAACCGCGGACACGTGCGTGCCGATTTCTGAGCGAACCCTCGGAACTTCTAGCATATTTAGGTAGTCACAGGCCATGAGTGGTATCCGGGAAATCAAAGTCAGATTAAGATAGTAGTTGTTCCAATAAAGACACAGTTTTTCCGGGTACCTGATTTATTGTTCCTTTGTTACATCCTTTTGAGAAATCAGGCCCCTTTTGGCTTGAGAGCTGCTACTTTACTTTATGGACATCGGGCTTGGGAATTGTGTACCGCCAAGCGATACTTAAGAGAGCCGAGTGACGTGGAGTTAGTGCATTCTTTTGATGGTAAAAAGCTTTGTCCGGGGACCTGTGCATCGGTATAAATATGCTGTATTTCGCATTATTCCTGCTAGGGGCCGTTGAAGTCAAAGGAGGCGTCTTTAAACTATAATTGGTCGTTAGCTGAATGATTGACTGCCCGGGATAAAGGCTGTGGTTTGAGTTTGGCCGATCGAATGCAGCAAGACTTACAAATTGCACTTATTCAGCAAAAGTATTCTTATGAGATGTGCCAAAACGATCTTTGAAAGTTATAAAATGCAATGCGGGAAAACTGACTTAACAGGGGCAACTTCATTCAATCAACTGAGACACAATTACAAAAGCATTTTAAAAGTTTTAATTTTAATTTCTAAATTTAAATTTTAAAAAGGGGCTTAGCTTTTATCGTTTCATATATACATATTATTAACAATGCATTGTTGCCCTAAGAGAAAGATTTATAAACAACATTTCTGTTGCTTCTGTCACACATTTAAACCTATTTAATTATAAGCATATTGGCATGAAATGTGCCATTAAATCAATCTCAGTGTTTGCTTTTTACATATTTTAACCACATTAAAATCATCAACATCCTGAAATTACGAACATTTCATTTTATGTAGTAAGTTTTTATTAATGATATATTCACAAGGGAACATTCCCAATCTACAAATTCAAAAAATGACGAAAATTTGGTGATATAAAGGGCTTATGTAGGTATGCAATTTTTTTTTTTTGCACCAATTAACTTTAAGAGGGTAAATTTTACTGCGGAATATTTTTCGACCTTTTTCTATTACTCATTAATGGTAAGAGATAAAGTGAAAGTTTTAAGTTAAAAATTGCTACTTTTTATTAACTCTGTTAAAAACTAACAAAATATCAATTGTTAATAACATTTAAAAAAATTTTTGAACAAAATTATAATATGCATTTTGTAGACTACATGGGAATTTTAATTTTATTATTAGTTAAAATAGAATCTTTATTCTCCTGTTTAATCATAGTTCTTGTCTATAAAAGAATGAGTATTACTGGCTTATTAAATACAAGGAAATTACAAATATGATCACAATTTATATATTTTTTTTGCTTTCTTTATCATTTTAAATGATACATACAAACATCGATCATGATCAAAGTAACATAGAACAAACGATTTAACAGTAATAAGTATTGCATGGTAATATATAAACAGAGAACTCTTTAATAGAATTCTTAACACTTTTGTGAAGTTGCAAAGTTTTTTTTTCTTGTTGATATTGGAACTTTTTTTTAAATCTAAGTTTCGAAGTTCACTCTAAAATCAATAGTGGAAATGCGAAATTTTCCTGATAATCAATTGTGAATACATAAAGGGTTTAGAGAAATGACAGTAATTTGTTATTTGCAATAAAAACTAGCATTTTTTTTAGAACAAAATAAGAATTGTCAGGTTGACTACATATGAGGCATTCTCACAATCTTTTGACTTTCAGGAATAAAAATCTGGCGAAATTAAACTTACTAAAATAACGTTTTAAACTATAGACGAATGCCTTAATGATTCAAAATAAAGAAAAAATGATCAGCAGCGAAAATTTTTTTTTATTTAACTGAGGTTTAAGTTAAACTTGCAATTTTAATTTTCCTTACCATTTTACCACTGTAACTTTTTATTTTCTTCTAAATTTTTACTTATAATGAATTTGCATAGTATCCACAGGACATTCAAATAAGAAATAATAACAATGTAGTATTTTTAGTACAAAATTTTGATATAACATTGTCTTAAAGGGGTGTTGAAGAAAGGATGGTAAGAAAAAAAAAGGGATGGTAAGGATGGGACAGCAAGGAAAATTACCACCTATTTTTAGGCAAATCATGTTAAGGCTAAGTGATAGCCACAATATTCATTGATTTTTAGAAACAATTATTTACATTGGATTAAATTAAAAAAAAAAAAAATAATTTACCTCGAAAAGTGCAGGAATAAACCTTGGGGACGGTAAGACTACCAATAAAAACACGATGCTTGAAATTGATATTTAAATGCTGATTTAAATTCTGCAGTAAATTTCCTGTCAAAGAATTCTAGCCATTCTTTCTCTAGATACTTCTGCATGAGAAAAAAGTTGAAAAAAATTCTGTGGCTGCATCTGAAGTGATTTTCTGTATAATTTTAGCAAGAGGGATGGTAAGGAATCTAAAACCCAGGAACAGAGTTAAAAAAAAAATTAACAACCGTAAAAATGTGTGCAGGTTAATTTTTTGTTACATACTTATATAAAGCAATAGTTCCAGTTTTGGAAAAAAATTACATTGAATTACTTTTATTGAAACAATTTTATACAGACAGCTCCAAATTAAACAAGTTGGAAATTGCTCATCAAACGTGGCAAATGAGGTGCGTTCGTACTATAGCTAGTTTTATAATTAATTTTTGCACCCCATATTGTATTGAATGCATATTTTTTTGCACTTCATAAGTGCATAGTCTGTAACATCATTAAAATGCACTGCAATATTTTTTTTCCCCATTCCCCGTAATGGAACGGAAAAATTTTGACTGTCCCTGTAATTAAACTATACATCCGATTTTCATAAAATTTGAAATCGCTCGACAAAATTTTGCAACAATTATATATTTTAAATTTCAGACCTTTCGGAATGCTATAACATCATTAAAATGCACTTGCAATAATTTTTCCCATTGGCCGTAATGTAAAGGAAAAATTTGATTGTCCCTGTAATTAAACTATACATCCGATTTTCATAAAATTTGAAATGGCTCGACAAAATTTTGCAACAATGATATATTTAAAATTTCAGACCATTCGGAAGGCTGTAACATCATTAAAATGCACTTGCAATAATTTCCCCCATTGGCCGTAATGTAAAGAAAACTTTTGACTGTCCCTGTAATTAAACTATACATCCGATTTTCATAAAATTTGAAATGACTCGACAAAATTTTGCAACAATCATATATTTAAAATTTCAGACCATTCGGTTGGGTAGCTTTTGCTCTGTTATATGCGGACGGACAGACGGACGGACTGGACGACGACTATAGGTGCTACGTATTTATATAATTACGAACGCACCTAAAAATCAGCATCAGGGACACGTTACGGTATAAGAATTTCGTGGTATATTTGGGCCTCCAAAATCATTCAAAACTTACTTATCTCATTAATATTGTTATGTAGTCATGCAATGGGATGTTTTCCAGTATAAGAAATAAAAAAAACCCAAGAATATGTACTAAAATAAAAATTACTATTCAGGGACTTAAAAGTCAAAAGATTGTGAAAATACCTCATATGTCAAAATTAACTTTTTTACTCACTGACCACTAACAAATACAAATACTTGATTTTAAAAAAATTGTGCTTTTTCTAACTATTAATATCATAATTTACTAATACCCTTTATTTACCCTTTGATAAGATTACACTCGGTGAAAAAAGCTGGCGCTGGATTGAATAGAGTGAAATATATACAATATAAAGAAATATAAGATATAAGGTAAGAGATATAAGATATATATATATATATATATAAGATATATAAATATAAGATATATAAACAAGTAATTACTGCAGCCAAATTATAAGTGATAAACTATATTTAAAGATATGTTGATGCATTGTATAAAACAGACAAGAAAAATGGATTTTTCAAATTAAAATATATTTTAATTTAAAAATTGATTTCACATCTTGGATATTTTAGTTTTACTATTATACTTACTGTATAGGATATTTTAGTTGAGAGAACCCCCATCCCCCTTTTCGTACATGCTCCATTCAATCATTGCATCTGTCAAGTGGTAATTATTAAATTTGACCAGTGGTGACAATAAAGTCAAACACCAAAATTTCAGTATTACTCGCTAAATGGCGAGTTCTAATTTTGTCCTATAGTTGACTACAAGATGTAAATTATAATTTTGCTTTTTAAATTTTGTTACGAAGTTTTTTATTATCTTATTAACAATTGAAATTTTGTTAGTTTTCGACAGAGCTAATAAAAAGAAGCAATTTTTAACTTAAAAACTTTTCTTTATATTTGAAAATTAATGAGTAATAACATAAAGTGCAAAAATATTCTGGAGCAAAATTAACTTTCTTAAAGTGAATTTGGATAACAAAAAAATAACTGCATATTATATACCTCCATGAGACCTGTATACCCCCAAAGTTTCATAAATTTTAGAATTCGGGAATGTTCCCTTGTGAGTTACACTAAAGGAAATTTAATAGTAAAAACATTAAAAATACCATAAAATGAAAATAATAAGGAACATAAAAGCAATGGAATAAAGGCAAATAGATATGAAACATTGGTTCCTTTCTTTTAAAATATTTCCATTTCTGAAAAAAAAAAAGTATATTTAAATGACACTGTGTGAGCAAATAGGTATAAAACCTTAATTCGTTGTTTTCTACATCCCGTTTGTGTTTAAATTCCTGCTACCATACCATTTGTCTTTGGAAATTAGCAATTTTTTCATATTCCACCACATTTTATAATAGTATCACGATATATTGCCAATATCAATATTAACTTATTGATATACAGTCCACTCCCTCTAATCTGCAATTCTATAATCCACACTATATTTTAGATGTAAACAAACAGTTAAAATCTTTTTTTAAGCAAGATATTTTACACTTTAACCAAAATAAAAGTTGACAGATCTGATGAATTTATTAAGAAATTTTAATGAATTTCTGCATTAATTAGAAGGAAATGTTTTTGTTTATCTTATCCTTGTAAATAACTATTAGACTGCTATATTCTGAACACATTTGCTGGCTATATAAAAGATAAAATTGCTTTCAAAGAAGGATTTAGTACTTGAGGATAAATATCCTAATTTTTTAGAAAACACTGATCAAAATATCCTGACTCTTAAAAGGCTGCAAGATTAAATTGCACAGTATAAATTAAAAGCTATAAAGCAAACTACTATCACTGCGATGCTTGATAGATTTAAAAATAAGTAGAAATATTTTCTATTAATTTTGTATTATATCATTTAAATGTATTTCTAATATAGAAAATAGTTTTTTTAATATAAAAAAAAACATTTCCTTTCATTTCTGTGTTATTTATTTACAGTGTGATTTCTATATTTGTTGATAAATTCAAATATTAGAAAGCAAACAAAGAAATGACCTATAATCCGCAAAATTCTATAATCTGCAAAACCCTTGGTCCCAACCTGTATGGATTAGAGGGAGTGTACTGTAGTGTGATATTAAGTTTCTGATAACATCCAGTCCTATTAATCACATGGTTCTTTTTAGTGTGACACCAAGAACTAAAAAAAGAAAAAGTACAGCAATAAAATCAGCCCATGGCTTTAGATTATAAGCTTATATTTACACTCTAACTACTAAAAGGATTAGAATTGCTCTTAAAAGGAAAGAGTATGAACTCATAATGATCATAAAGCACATTTATATTTGATGACTGTAAACTATGGTGTAAAAAAAAAAAATCATGATTTTTTTTTTTAATAAAAAAAGGATTTTTAAAATTTAAATCAGATTTTAAAGATTTTTTTCCCAATGTTCAAATACTGAATAGCTACCAAGAATTTTAGGCTTCCAAAACAATTAAACATCTAATTGCTAACGTAATCTATGTTTTTAACACTTTGATAAATAAAATTATAATTAATAGTTAGTAATTACAGAAATCATAAAAATTGTAAATTAGTAGTTTCATTAGTTAGTAGCACACAACAGCATTATATAAATTAATATTTTGTAATAATTATGTAAAATTATATTGAATACTAGTGATATTTACATTTATTAAAATTTTTAGTAATTGGATTTAACATTTAATTGTTAACATTACTTAAAATTAATAAGTATTAAACAATTAACTCTCTAATTAGGAACATAATATACATTTTTATGCTTTAATTATTTCATGAGGAAATATATTAGTAATGTGTTTAGTAACGATATAGGAAAAAAAAAACATGTAATTTTTTAGTACAATAAATAAAGTGTTTTTAATTTTTAACAATTTTATTAATTACAGATTGAAAAGTACATTAAATAACATATTTTATTAATATCCCCTTTTTGCTAAAGAAATAAAGTTCTATCGTTTTTGCAAGGTCTTCGGCACATGGATTTAGAAATACTGTGGAGTAGGAAAATTTTTTAAAAGAAATCTCTGGCTACAGCTACAAGTTAACTTCAATATTTTAAAAAAAGGTAGGGAGCATTTTGCTAATTTCAAAAGGAGCTCTTAAAAGATCGCCTAAAGGTAACAGTAAGTAATTACATAATTAATAAAAACTGCAGATAATTAATTTCATTAGTTAGTAGCCCAAATAATAAAACTAACACATTATTTGCAGTTTGTTTTGCATTTGTACTGTTAATCGCCTAAATCTAAACTTACAAACTTGTATGTGTATGCTAACTAAAGACTAACTAAATTATAAATATGATTTAAACCCATCCATACACACATACGAAGTAAATATAAGAATAGCTAGTTATGATCTGAAATCCTAAAAATATTCAATAATAGCCTTATTACCTCTCATTGGGATTATTAGCTTTTAATTGTTCATTTTTTTAAGAAAGGCGTTTTGCTGCCTTTTCAATCCCTATTTTTTTTTTGTTTGTTTGGTGTATATGAGTTACAAAGTTAAACAACATACACTGAAGAAGCTGTTTCTGTTCTTAATATTTTTATACCAATTCTTCTTCTCTTGTACATTCTTTTACAACTAGCAAAAGCCATGCTTTGTTTGGATTCGCGAAGCATTATTTAATAAGATAAATATTTGAAAATAACAATATTTTTTAAAATTATTTTTGCATCTTTATTAAGCAAAAACATTATTTTTGATGTCATATTGCGGCATTCTCACCTATATTGAAATATGGCATAGATATCAATGTTTCAAGTCGTTACGTTTCGCGACCCAATTCTGAGAGTGTTCGATATCAATGCTTGTTTTCTAGTTTAACTACAATATCGTTTCAGCCTTTAGCTTACGAGTTTCATTTTTCTGACGATATGATGTCATATATTTATGAATTCCACGCATCTGGAGATGAATAACTGTATTCCAATTTAAGTATTGCGTCATCATGCCGATGACATACGCTGGTTTCCAATTGGTTAATTTCTATAACTGCAGACTTCACTGTTACAGAATTGATCTTGATAAAATAGTATAAATTGGAGCAACTTCATGTTCAGATGGCTCTCTTACATGTTATGTTTTTCAGGCATGTGCTTGATTTAATCAAAGGCTCATTAAATGAGCATGTTACTTTGTTGGCAGAGGTTAAGGCTTTATTTATTTAAATTTAATCATGTTTTTAATAAAGTTATGTTTAAATTATAACCTGACTTCTTTCTGCATGTTTGTGGATACCAATCCATAATAACTCTGCTTTAAGTAGTTGTGGCTTTGGGGTTTTAATGGATTTTTGCTCTAGCAGCCCGTTAATTTTATGTTTTGGCTCATTTTAATTTTAAAAATGTAAATTCAGCCAAATAACTAAGAATTTCCTCGGAATTTTTTATTTATGATATAACACATGGAGGAAAGAGATAGTCTATCTCTTTCCTCCATGGACATAACGAATTTAACAATTAATTTTATTTGTTTACAATTCTTTTGATGCCACTTTATATAAAAAAAAAAATCGTAATATAATTTTTAAAAATGCATAAGTATCGCCTGCGTAAATGATTTCACATAAGAAGAATAAATTGTGTATTTGAATTTTTAACACTGAAAAATACTTTTATAATTGAATGTAAATAACAGAATTTTCACAAATTTTAACTCATTAAAAATATTCTATAATTTTCATAAAAAAGGTATTTTAAAATTTTCATAAAGGAAATCGAGAAACTATTTAATTAATCATGATTCTATTTATAATGACTAACTCTATGATTTATTTTTTCTTCTGAAAACATACGTGTTTCATTTTTTATTTGCAAAAATGTGTCCGTAATGGAAAAACATGTAAAATAAATTAATTAAAATAATAAATTTTTTAAGGTTATTCTTCAAAAAAAAAAAAAAAAAAATAACATTGTGCAAATCTACTGATCATAATTTATTTTTATGTTTAATTTCAAGTCAAAATACTGAATAGTTTTTCTGTAAAGTGTACAACACAATGTAATTTGTGTAGTCTAGCAGAGGATGAGCGAAGCGAATCCTAATAACTGTTCAGCAGATGTCATTCCTTCATTCTTAACCCCAATATTTGCTGTAAATTTATTATTGCAAAAGTAGAATGGGAAAATAAAATTCTCACTATTTTATTCTTATACTTGCAGAAATTTACTATGAATGAATAATCTGATTACTTAAAGAAAATTATGACATTGCAAATTATATTAGATTTAAATATTTTTAAATGAAATGCTTTTTATGTCAGATAAAAACAATGCTATTTACAAATTTATTGTACTTAATTTTTTACTATACTCAGGAATTAAGCTTAGAAACAATTATTTAAAGCTTTTTTTTTTTTTTTTTTGGTTTATTCGTAAGTCAAAATACTTTTAGAAACTTTCCAAATTATGTTCATCTTAGATTTTTATACTTTCGTATGTCATTTCAGAATTTAGAAAATTTATGATTTTAATCAATGATTTTTTTTTTACAAAAATCAGTTGATTAAAATCACAATTTAATCACTGATTTAAATCAACTGATTAAAATTGTCGACACCCTACTGTAAACCATTTAAAATTTTTTAGTTTATATGCTTTGATATGTTACAACAATATGTAATAAATAAAACAAATTAAATGTTAATACCTGTTCTGTTACAGAATATTGATAAGTACTTTTCCTTCTACCATGATGCACAATTTCTGTTGGAACTACTTTAATATAATATTGAAATAAATGGAAATCTGAAATAGAAAAATGTCTAAGTAATCATTTCAATTATTACGATGATGCAGATACACACATATGAAAACTTTAAATGAAGACATGTAATCATGAAAAGTAAATTACTTGTTGGGGCAATTTTTTCATCTCCCTCCAATGGATCAAACACACCTGATGTTGGATCACCAAAAGAAAATCTTTCGATTCTGTGAGAAAAGTTATAATCTGGGGAAAAAAAAGTTCAAAAATATAAAGAGAAACTTTATTATTACAATTAGGAGCAATAGCAGTAAAACTAAAGAAGTTCATGAAAGAATAAGAAATAGATTAAATATATTGTTCATACATTCGTGATTTCATTTCAATAACAGTATAACTTCAAAAATCCAGAATTGTTATGTTGATAATTTGGGTTTTTCTAAATAAGTAATTAAATAGGTGAAAAAAAAGAAATGCTATCTTTTAAGCTGTTTTATATAAATAATAATTGTTTTTCTAACTTTGGAATAGCTCCTTTTTTGTCAGTCAATAGTGACAAATTACTCAATATTATATCTAAAATAGATTATTGTAATGCTCAATAACATTTTGAGGAAGTTTTTTTATGTTGGCTTTGCGCTCGCCGATATAAAGACTTTTTCCTCAGATATTTATAAATATTTATGAATATTTTATGTGTAAAATTAAAGTTTATAATGTTTTAAAATGTCTGTAAAAAATATTTAAAGTTACAGCTAATTCATAATTTAATCTTTAAAATATGTATTTAAATGTCAAAATATTATTTTAAAAGTTTTTAGAGATATTCTATTAGAAAATATATAAGTTTAATTTATTATTTTATATTTATGAAACACATGGTTCCGAAACGTCGATGTTTTGGTATTCATCTGCGACGATCAGACCACATTTTACAAGCACTTAATACTCCTTTTTAAATTGGAAAAATACTGAAAAAGAAAATATAGTAAGTGTAAATCAAGCATCGATTAATCCATTTTTAAAAAGACTGTAAATGAATATTAAAACATAACACTGTTATTTTCAGTGCACAATCGAACTATTTGACGATGCGCTGGTTGAAAAAGGTGAAGAAGCAAAGGGATAAAAGGAGTGAGGCTTCGCCGAAATGGGGGTTCTCTTGTATGGCTCGGAGTTGGCTGGAAGGATTTGGAGTGAGTGATGTCGAAGGGATGGAAGGAAAGTCCGGAGTTTGTAGGATCAATAGGCTGATATGGAGAGAAAGACCTTAGAGGCAAGACGTCTGACTGATTTCGGCGAGCCAACAAAAAAGCTACCGACAAATTACCTGGAGATGTAGCGGAATAATTGTAAACATGGTCTAATTTTAATAGAGGTACCTCTTTATTTTTAGTTACACCAGAGTATTCTAAATTTTTATGCAGTTTAATATTCAAACAATCTATGTTAATATTTAAAAGTAATTAAAAAATGGCAAGCTCAAAAATTGTAACCTATTTAAGAAAAGTTATCTAAGTTTAGTCAGATATTTAATATAGTTTAAATGCTTTTACTATTTTATTAAATAAACTTTAAATTGATTCTGAATATAATCTCTGTGATTATTATATTTCTATCCCACAGCAGCATTTTTTTTTTCCATTTTAGGTTATAATATTTATGAAAATTCTATACGATCATTAGTTTTAATTTCTCTAGGTGGTTTTATCACCCACGTGTTAGTGTCTGCTCAGAAATTGTTTTAGGTACAACACAACAGCATCATCGGGACTGAGACTATGCCAGATTTTTGAAGGAATTTCCAAAGTAGTAACTAGGAATATCAAAAATAGTACCATATTCTTAATGGTGCCTTTAACCATAATTTAATTCATTATTAAGTGATAATTATGTAAGAAAAAGAGAAAATTAAATATAAAAAAGCTTACTTTAATTGATATTTTCTATGTTACAGAAAAAAGAATCTAACAAAGAGTGAAATAATTTCTTCTCTTATAATTTCGGAAACATTGATGTCAACTTTGTTTGCTTCAATTTGTTTTGCCGCTCTTTAACAAGTTTTTTATGTTTATTTTATGCAAATGAAGAAAGTCTTTTTCTGAAATGCAGTTTTGTTTCTCTAAAGCATATATTAATTCTCCAATCAAATTTATGCATTTTTCTAGTGACACCTTTTCTTCTGCCGGTTCTTCACCCTTGGCTTCTGAGCTGCTACTAGCATTATAGGCGATTCTACTTAGCACAGTGTCAATGATCTCACTGTCCGTTAAATTATTCGTTGTTGATGCATTTTCGTCAATGCTTGCCAATCATCTATATCCCTATTTCCGGCACTTAATGCATTTTCAGATTTTGCATGTTCAATTAGCTCATAAATTTGCGGTCTTTTCACGGCAAATTTGAAAGCCTAAAAATTCTTCCTCATCATTGATATCGCCGTTGCCGAAATTCATACCGGTCATATATTGTGCTATGAATTCACCAAAGTTGTCCCCAAAGTTGTTCCAAGGTTAAACAACAGTGCAGCTCCCAGAAAATTTGTTCTGAAAATAATCGCTTCTGACAAATGAAAAAAAAAAGTAAAATATTCTTTTTTTGCATTTTTATTTTCGATCTCGAAGTTTTTAATTCATAAAGAATTGCTATTTTTCTTCTCCCATAACTTGAAATGAAAAACAAAAAGGAAGGGAAATGATGGCTTTGATGCCGGATTTTTGAAGTCATATTGTATATATACTATATGTATATGAAAAAAAAAAAAGTTTTTTTTTTTTTTTAAATAAAAAAAAGGAAAGGGTCATTTTATATGTAGCAATAATTTAACTATGGGCAGATACAATAATTATAGAAATAACAATTTGAAACAAACAAAATAACAGTCATTTTATATAATCATACAATGAACAATATTTTCTATTTTTCATTTTGAAGGTAGCAGATTATATATTTGTTACAGTCAACAATCACGATGATGTTTTTAAATTTCAAATTGAAAAAAAACTACAAATTTCTCCTTAGACAAGTTTAGCACAATGCCGAACAATGTTAACATATTGAGCCATTTTCCGAGCTCCCTGCTGTTTTTCGAATGCATCTTTCTACCCTTTTATTTAAAAAAAAAATACTCAACGAATACATGTGCCTCTAACTTATAAAACTATCAATAATTTATGCAGAAAAATATTCAGAAACAATTTAAGTAAAATAGTTGAGTACTAGACAAGGGAAAAAAAGACAAACAAGTTAATATATGCTCTATTCCAATTGAAATACATTAATTAACAACAACAAAAATTATTCAAAAGGTGAAAAGACAAATTTAATAAATATTTTTAAACTGTTCACTAATATGGCAACTTTTATTTGCATTATTTTAAACTTGAAATATGGACAGCCACGAATTTTTGCTGTTGTTCGAAGAAATAATTTTATTGTTATAAAAGAATTCATGGACATCCACGGATTTTTTGTTGTTGTTGTTTTAATTTTTTTCATTTTGGAATATATTGAATTCATTATAAAACACATAGAATGTGCATAAAAATATTTCTTTTCCTGTTAATTTTGAAATTAAAAAAATCGTGTTCAGTTTTGTTTAGATTTTAATGTGGCACAAATTCTTATTGAGGTATCTCAACTTAACATAAGTCAAACATGGTCATGTTGAAAATAACAGCAGCAAATTTTTAAAATAATCTTATTAAATCCTTACAAATTTCAACTCAATTTCAAATTCAGTACAAATTCTATCCTTTAAATTATATAATCATTAAAAAATATATATATATCAAAGTAGACTGGAAAACATTTTTTCCCCTCTCACCTTATTCTAAAATAAGTACAATCAATTCTTCATTTTAGGTCACATTTAAATTATTTTAATCCATCATTTATAATCAAAAGATTTTGTAATTTTGTTTCCAGGTATGTAGTTTAAGCCAAATTAAGTTATAATTTAACTTACCAAATTAACTTACATTTTTATCTATAAAACTAAAATAAGCATTATAGATGACTGATAATTTTTGTTTTGTTTTTGAGTCTAAAATATTGTTGAAAATTCAAATTTATATCATCATTCATGAAACACAAATTAATATAACCTCAGATCAGCTCTTTTGAATCAAAATGAGGATATTTTTAACTTATATATGCTGATGGATTTCTTTCATTTGTTTTCTTTTACGATTTTTTTTTTCATTATTTTACTTATTTTTTCCATATTCTTGATATGCATTTCAGGTAAAATATCCTAAAAAATTCGAATTGATCAACATACTTAATTGTTTTAAAGTATGTGAAATCTCTATACTTAATAGTTTAAAAAATGAAATGTTTGATTAGACATCGAAAATCTTCTATATCCGGAAATGACATTGGGTTATAGCAAACCATCCCAAAAGAACCCTGTGGGGTGCTAGGGTTACCTGCTCATTTGTTTCTAATGCAGACCTGCCAACCTTTGAAAATGAGAAATCATAGCACACAAAATTAAAATTAATCTGGAAGTTTGTTGGTTGGTTGGTTTTCATATTTCGCAGCCATCTTTTGACATTCGTAAAAAGAATAAGGTTTCAGTCTTTGAACTCAATACAGTAAATTTCTTCCTCTGAAAATTTTTATACAATTTTTAGTTTCTTTTCAATTTGAAGCAGGTTTTTCTTTTACATTCGTAAAAGAAGCCTAGTTCTAGTTTTCTAGCCCAGTGCTAGCCCCGCGATCATTTCAGGATGATATTCACAATTTTTTTCCCACAATCATAATGCACATTTCTCTATCACGATTCTTTGTTGAAATCTGCACTTTTTACCACGAACTTCTGACAAAATTCGTATTTTTTACCACGATCCTTTGACGAATTTTGCATTTTTTGCAATGAATCTTTGACGAAATTAGGGTTTTCTTTCCGCGATCTTTTGGTGAAATTTGCGTTTTCTTACTGATCTTTCGATGAAATTTGCCTTATCTTACTGATCTTTTGACAAAATTCGCGTTTTCTTTCTGCGATATTTTGACAAAATTCATGTTTTTACCATGATCCTTTGACGAAATTTATTTTCTTCTGCGACCAATTGATGAAATTGATTTTTTACATGGTCATTTGTCAAAATTCGCGATAATTTATCGCAACTGATCGGCAAAATTTTCGATATATTTTCGCGAACAATTAACAAAATTCACTACTCGTTTCCATGACCTTTTGACGAAATTTGCAATATTTTTCCCTCGATAGTTTATCGAAATTTGTGATTATTTGCACACTCTTTTGACGAAATTCGGAACTCTAAACGAAATTAGTGATGTTATTCATCGACCATTGAAGAAAATCGTAATTTTTTTCTGAGATCTTTGACGAAATACCAGATATATTTACATGATCATTTGAAGAAATCCTAATTTTTTTCCCGCGATCGATTCACGAATTAATTTGGGGAAATTCTATAAAAGAAAAAAATTCACGGACTTCTAAGAAATTTCAAAATATACTCGCAAAAGAATCATAGGTCTGTGGAAGAATTTGAAGGGGGAAATACTGCACAGCATTTTTCATTATGCAGGACTTTCTTTTTCCGTGTGCAAACCGTGCAATTTTACACACCTTACTTCAAACCTTCCCTCTCAAAGAACCGTCTCCCCCCCCCCCCCCCCCTTCCAGAAATTCTTAAAGTGGCATCCCTGTTTCTAAGGAAGGGAATTTCTGTATAAATATTTACAGAAACATGATTCACTCGTGGTTAATACAGTACAGAACCATTTATCCAGAATGTTTGGGGTCAGATGTATTCCAGATAACTGGTTTTTCTGGTTAACTGGTTGTGCATTAAAGCAGCATCCATTTGATAAATTTTATGGAATATGCGTGGTTGTGGCATTATTTCTCATTTTAAATTATTTGATTAGTTGGATTAAAAATCAATGCAAGAAAGATAAAAAATTAGCCAGAGTTTAAAAGAAGGCAATTTATGGGAATCTCTTAGGAACAAAAATTCTTCTGTTTCCTCTGCATAAAAATTAAAACATCTAAAATACAACTAAATGTGATGACGAAAAATACTAGATGTTGTCATCAAATTATACAATTGTTTCAAGCAAAGCCTATGTCAAACTGGCAATGTATGACGCCTTCTTCTGCAAAGATTCTGAAATCAGTCTATCAGAAATATCATTCCAGATAACTGGTTTTCCGGTTAACTGGTTTCAGGATAAATGGTTCCATACTGTATACATAAAGAGGGTGTTATGTTAAGAAGTTTGTTTTGCAGCTCAGATTTTTTTATGTCCGAATTTTCGGACTAATGACCAATTTTTTAAAACTTTCAGAAATGAATACTTTGAAATTTTGGAACAAAATCACGTCTGAAAAATATGCTGTGCGGAATAAAAATCGCAACTAGAAACAAAAAATGAGTTTGTGTTTTTTTTCAAAAAATAGCAGTTTAAGACCGATTTTCGTAGCATCGTAGTTTATAGGTTCAAATCGTAGCAACTACGATTTTTTCGTAGCAGTTGGTCTGTATGCTGCACGGGATAAAAATCGCAACTATAAACAAAAAATACATTGTGTTTTTTGAAAAAAAATCGTAGTTTAAGACCGATTTTCGTAGCATCGTAGTTTATAGGTTCAAATCATAGCAACTACGTTTTTTTCGTAGCAGTTGGCAGGTCTGCTAATGCCAAAAATCTCACCAGAACCTTTTTGCACTAAGAGATACATGTTCCTTGAACTTACTAGCCTTTATAATAAATATAAACATATGTTAAGCTAATCAATTTTGATTAATCAATCGTTTTTTACATTTGAAAATTTAGAAAAAACAAGATTTAAAATGAAATTTCCTTCAGATTCAATACAGCGCTATTTCTTTTCACAGACGTATACTTTTCTCTAGTATAATACCCATTGACCAGTGAGCTCTGCGCCAAGATTATATGCAATAAATATTAAAAAATAAATTAATAAAATCCATTTAATAATCTGATCAAGAAACTGTATATATTAGTCATATATATATATTTCAATAGTTTACATTTTAAAGGTTAAATAATTTTTTTTTTTCACTTTTACACCACCTTATATGAATTTTGAGAAATTCATTTAAAGATTATGATATATTACGCATTACACAGTTTCATGAGTGCACCTGCTAGTATTGTTTGTAATTTAATATTACAAATAATAAATACTAATATCACAGATACTAGTAATCTGTTTGCTAAGAACACATACAAAGAATTTATTCAAGCTAATACATATATTTTACCTTTATCTTTTAAAAAGGCTGATATGTGAAAATGTCCAGCAGGATTCGGAATATGCCTTTAAAAAAATAAATAGTTCTATAATGTGAAATACAAATAAATAAAATAAATATATGATTGACTAAATATTAATATACATATAGCACTACATATAATACAAGAAAATCAAAACGTGTGTGTCTGTTGAACTGTGAGTAACAGGTCGTACTTACTAGAACAGGGCAATGTAGAAATTTTTTAAATCGATTTAACACTGATTTTTTTCTTAGAATTTGGAACCTATTTTTTTAAATTTATAGTGATGAAATAAGGTCTGTTATGCAACCCCCTCCCCTATATTATATAGTATACTACTTAGTTTTCAATTTTTCAAATAACTTTGAAAAGAGGCATATTTTACACATGAAGTTGAAATACACAAAGACTAGTGCATTTTAAAAATTAGTGAAACATTTTAATAAATTTGATAAAATTATTCTTCAAAAAATAATATAAAAAAAACTGATTTTTTTTTTTTTTTTTTTTTTTTTTTTTTTTTTTTTTTTTTTTTGTCTAACCTGGGATGACTGCTACAATCTAAAAGCCCAGAGCAGTATGTACATGAGAGACACCCCCACCATTAATTTAACCTCAGATTGACATGCATGAGGTAGCTAAATCAATGTATGTGGTGTTTGTGCTAAATAGAATTTCGTACATTAATTTAACTTTGGATAGCCATGTATGCGGTAGACACATTGATGTAAATTTGAATTCTGTAATTTTATGGAAGGATTAATAGATAAATCAGATCACAAATATTTGCTTTAAATTGATATTTTGTTTTAAATCAATTTAAAACCAATAGATAATTGGATCACCAATATTAGCTTTAAATTGGTAATTTTGTTTTAAATCAATTAAAAGTCACAGTTATGCAATTTGAACATGAAAGTAGTCTTAAATTTTTATATGATTTTTTTTTATTTATTTATTTATTTATTTTTAGCGCACATTCAAATTTTCAGAACTGAAATATTTTTCCATGATTAGAAAGAGGAAAATCTTATTTTACAGATATGATTCAGGGCTGATTGTGTTCAGGTAATTTACATGAATTCAGGTATTTATATCATTTTCCATACTGGAATTCCAGATTTTCTGATACTTACATTAATAAAATAAGACTAAAATATCAATTTCATATAACTTCTAAGCATATTTCATTATGAAAAATATTAATTTTAATTGATTTGGACCTCTGTACAAGCTGTCCCTGTACAATTGCATTTAAGTATGATACTAATTTTGGGTTATTTTTGAAATCAGATTGGGTTTATGTTTAACTGGTTCAATGCATGGCAGCTCATGCCTGGATCCACGAAGTGATCAATATAAAATTTTATAAATATAATTTGGACAACTGAAACATTATTACATATTATTACAGTTTGTAAATTAAATACCAATTTATTCCAAGGCAAGACGAAAAAAAAAAATATTAAGAAATATAAGCAACTTAAAAATAAGATGTAACAAAATTTATGAACTTACTTTCCAGCAGTTATATGAAAATTACCAGACACCTTATTTACTACAAGAGAGCCATGTAAACGACAAGCATTTGCCTCACCAGACTGTTTGCCACTTCTAAAGAATAAAGGAAATAAAAAAATGCTATTTATATTCTAATAGGATTGCATAAAATATGAACTAAATTATTCTTAAAAAGTTTTACAAAATCAATGGTAGAAATACCTTTTTTTTACTCATTGAATTGTTTTGTTTATATAATCAATGTTAATTTATAACAGCAAATTTACATTGGAAGACATATATACAAATTACACATAAATTTATGAGATAAAACTAGTTTGTTTTAGAACATCTTTAGCATCCATGATTAGGTTTGAATTTGATGTAATTAAAATTTAGATTATTCTGAAATGAGTAAACAAAAGAAAAAAAAAATTCATAGATGCAAAAAATTCAACACTATTACATAATCTTATCTTCTCACCAAAGTATGTGTAGTGTAATCTAGATAAGATGGATTAGATAAGAGGTTTTGTAAAATAATCATATCTTCTTGAATATTAATCAGCTCTGGAGCTTAACTTTATCTCTTTGATATCAAATTGTGAACTTCTCATCAGCAGAATGATTTTTTTGCTTCATAGAGCTGACAAATAATAGGATAAATTTTGATTTATACAGCTGACATATAATAGGACTACAAGTTAGAGGTATGCACAGCTGAAACTTTCAGGCCTGGGTTTGGCCCAAACGAAAACTATCTTGGCCTGGCTCAGAGTAAAAACTAAAAGTTTGGCCCGGGCCGTTTATAATTTTGCAGTTCCTGACTTTGCTTGACTCGTTCAAAAATAAGTGAAGTAAGGCTCGGACTGGCCCGTGCAAAAATCAATGAAATTAGATCTGGTCAACCTAACTCAATTTCAAAAAAAAAATCAAATTTTTCTTACCATACAATTAAGATTCTTTTAATGAATACTGCATACATATTTATGGGTAAATTTTACAGTACATTTTAGATTACTATATATATATGGTCACCACAAGCCATAGAATACCGAATAGCAACAGTAATCATTACTTACAAGGAAGGTCTCCATAAACACAAATTCAGAAAATTTTGAAAAAAATTATGGAATATTCTTTTCATGAGGATTTGTATTCATTACAATCATTGTATTCATTCATTCATTGATTCATTATATATGCTTAGAAAAAAAAAAAAAAATTCCTGTGGAATCTCTATATATCATCCATAAAAAAACAATGAAAATTGCGTTTTCTTAGCGATTTATAGCTGGTTGGTGACACAATGAAATTTCAAAATATATGTTTTTATGATAAATACTCTTTAGGGTAAAACTTTTGAATACTAACTAGTACTAAACTAGTTTAAATAAGTTTAACTTAAATAAATACATTTATTTAACTACAGATCTGCCATACAGTCGAAGAAAAAAAAAAGCAAACACACTCTACTAACTCTGTAACAAATTATCGTAGAAGAAAATTACTGGTACCAAATGATTGGAAATAAAGTCTATTTTTAAATGATGTTACAGTAGAGTCTCTAAAATCCGCAATCTACTGAAATCCGCTTGCATTTGAAAACGTAAACAATGAAATTACCAGTTAAGAAGTATTCTTTACAATTTTTATTCCAAATATCAGTGAACGAAAATAAAATGATTTTAAACAAATTTACGAGAAAATAGTAATGACACTGGATACTACGCAAATAAAACGCTTTTATTTCACAGAAACCTACACATAACAAAATGTAAAACAATAGAAATTGATGTGAAGAGTAAACAAGTAATGGCACCATCTATTGGCCACTATCGAAAGTAGCGAATTAATTAATTTTATATTTCATGTAAGGTTGGCAACACTCATTTCATTATTATTTTGCATTTGCTTTGAGTTGTATAGACCAACAGCAAATAATGACTGTTTACAGAATTCAAAAGAAACTTCATCAAGAGAAAATGAAAGTTCTCAAGCAAAGAACTATACAAGAAATTTTAATAAAAAATAATTTTGGGTATTAAAATTATAATGTGTAAATAAAAGGGATTTAAATTTTGATTTGCTTAAATTGAATTATTACAAGCTCTTCTTGTAAATGGATATAGGTAAGTTAAAAAAAATAAATCATTTAATCCAGAATCTGCAAAACTCAAAAATCCACACAGCCTAAGGTCCCAAGCTGTGTGGATTTTTGAGACTCTACTGTATATAAAATTTGCTTAGGGGATCAGTTTATAGTTTTAGTTTTGCCATATACATATCAAAATCAGCCCAAACTTTGTTTTTTGCAATGGCAACAATCAATTTTGACAAGATATTTTAAATCTTCGGTTCAAATTATGCCCAGACACCAAATTTCAAGTCATTTGGATGATAAGTTTTTGAATTATAAACAATCAAAATTTAATGCTTCTAATGTTAAATTACATTTTCATATTTTTATTAATATCTCCTGATATTATAATCCTAATGTGCTAATTTTTTTGTATGATTATAATACTAAAAAACCCAAATATAAATGCAATGAATTTATAATTTTTTAATATGAATTATGAAATTAATATTAAAAAAAATTTTGAATTGCAACTTACAATTTTTTTGATGAATTTATATTTATAAAAAATATTTTACTCATTTTATTGAGATCAACTTTGACCATAAGTCTGTTTTACAATGTAAACAAAGCATAAGCAGTATTTCAGTGCCTCGCGATCTTAAGCTAGCTAATTTCAAATGAAATAGCAGAATAAGTTTAATCATAGAATTATTAACCCCATTTCAAAGGAAAATAATGAATTCTATTGTCTTTTTAACATAGATTTAGCTTTAGTTCTTCAAATAAATCGGGATATAAACCATGCAAATATACCTGAAAAGATCTAACAAGACATAATCCCCCCCCCCCCCCCCCCCCCCCCCCAAACACACACACCCTCTCAAACAGAGCAATGTCGAAAATTTATTTTCAAAAATATGCCATTAGAAATCGACTTGGGATTTATTTTCAGACTAAAAAGCAGTTTGTCTGGTTCTTTTCTACATTGTTTTCTTCATACTATTTTTTACTCTAAATTTTGTATTTGCTGATATTCTTTACATTTCTACCAAATAAATTTAGAAAAGGGTGAGTTAAATAAATTCAAAATCTGAGAAAAAGCATTATAAAAACACATATAAAATTCCAATCACATCCACATATTCGAAAACTATTTTAATTGCAGATACCTTATATTTTTAAATTCGGATAATTAAACAGTTGTAAACATTATAAAATGAATATTGAAGAGGATTTTACCATACATAACAATAGCCAAAACATAGAGTAAAAAGGTTATATTGGCAAGAAATAATACATTAATAAAAGTGACTTAGTCATTCTGTAGCATTTCAACAATTGAGTACCGAACTTCAATTTGGGTACAGCCCCTAAAATATGCTCATTTTAAAATAATTAATATCTCTAAAACTAATCAGGAATTTCATTAAACTGTGCGCTTAGGCTAATTGAAGGGTGCATAATTTATTTATGGTGTCAGAATTGGGTAATGCCATTGAAAAATGATAAAGTTTGGGTTTGTTTTGATGTGTAGAGGGCCCCCTAAGCAAATGTTTTATACATCATTTAAAAGTAGATTTTATTTCCAATTGTTTGATACCAGTAACTTTCTTCTACAATATGTTGCAGACTTAGTAGAGGGAGTTTACTTTTTTTTTTCTTTGACTGTACATTTATATGTATATTTAATTAAATTTTGTCAGTGTCAGAGAAAACAAGAGATGTTACTCTGGAAAAAACTCCTTCGATATCGTAATATATAGAGACAGCATTTTTAATTAGGCCTTTACTTTTAAAGTCATTTAAAGCTTATCCAACCAGTGAAACTGTAAATTTAAATACGCTACTTCATTATTTAAGTTTATTAAGTTATGTGCATTTAAACACTCATTTAACAAGCATTTCCAAATGCAGTAATTAAAATCCCATTTGGTGAAGAAATCGCCAAATCACATGGCTCGTTCCTCTTTTTGTGCCAGATATTCAAAAGTATTTTATTTATTTTTTTACTGGGATTCTGTAGTTAAATTTAATGAATCCGTTATTATATGTATACATAGTGTCATTAGCATTTTTTTCAGAAGGTTTTGAGTATGTGCTTTAAAAGGAGACCTTCCTTGTTAGACTCTTAGACTGTAACATTAAAAAAAAGGATAAAAATAATAATGTAGTTTAGAATAAAAGAAAAACTATGGTTAAAAACATCATAACTTTTGAAACTGTATAATAAATAAAAAGTAAATTTTTGAAAATATTTAAGTAATAATTAAAGTATATTTCTAAGGATTATGTTAACAGAAGTTTATTATTATTATTACTATTTTTGCAAAGCAAATTGCTTGCTCAACACATCCTAGGAACAATTAAGTTCAGTTCTAACCTAGTTCAGCCTGAGTATGTAGAATAAAATATAAGCCTAATACCGGGCTGGCCTGAGTCTGCTGAAAAAAAGTTCGGGTTCAGACACAATGTGGCTGTCCAATGCCGATCTCTATGCTGAACATGTTATATTTCTGCATTGATGTTGTCAAGCTAGCATCGGTCCGTGAATTATTTATATTTATTCTTATCCCAGTCGCGTCCATTGAAAATAGTTCATATTTTATCAGCTTTTTTTATCCTTTATATATCAGGTCAGTTGGTCTGCTTAATTCTTTTACTGGCCCAACTAGCCTGTTTATTATTTTTTTTTCAACCCAGCACACACAAAAAAAATTTCTTGATTCTGTCGGCCCGATTGAAGTGAAAATTTGCCTTCATTTTACTGAAGTATGAGCCTCGTGCAGACCTCTACTGCAAGTGTGCTTATCCAGGGCTTGAATTTCAGGGCAGGATTGCGGGATTCACGCCCAAAAAATTTAAATCCCACCCAAAAGAATATCGTGGGCGGGAGGCTCCCACCCAAAAAAATTCGCCCTTTTCCGAAAAATTTTGCATTTTGAAACTACGATCAACACTCGCGAAAGCCTTGCAAATTTTGTGATTTTTTCGTGCGACCGATTGACACATTTTGAGGGGTTTTTTCCCCTCGATTGAGAGGCTACTTCAGTCAAGTGAAAAGACCGGTTCGGTAATGCTAATCTGATGGAAGAAATTTATAAAGATATCTCGGTTGCATTTTAATATTTTTAAATGATTTTTTTTTTGCATTGGATAGCTGAGATTGATCTGTATGCAGGCCTTTTTTTACTTTTTCGATTTCAGATTTTTTTTATGAGGATGCTTTCAGTTTCGAAACCGGTTCCGAAAATGAAAGTGCTCTCATTAAAAATATCTGTAAACAAAATAGAAAAAGCAAAAAACGGCCTTTGTACAGATATGCGAATTTCACCAAAGATAGCTAAAAAAACGCGACTTTCGTCATAGGATCCCGAAAAAAAAACGAGTTTAGTCTAAGGAAGAACCCTTGAAATTTGGTTGAAAACTGAAAAATAAACTGTATAAAAGCTTGACTTTCTTCCTTATTTAAATTAAAAAGCATTTTACATAATTATTCTGAGTTGTTGATTTAAATTGATTCAGTGGCACTTTGTCATGTCTGTATTAATGTAATTCTTTAAATAACATGCAAAATAACAGTGGGTTATAAACATTTTTTTCTCCCTCCGAAGCAGCTCAACTCCCCTCCATTTACAAATATTGGGAGGGAGACTCCCCTCCTAGGAAAAATTGAATTTCAAGCCCTGTTATCGATTCGAACTTGAAACTGATCATCTTGTTAGAAGCGTAAAAAATACAACGTTAAAAGCACGTTAAAAGGAGAGATGGGGATTCAAATTGAATTCTTGAATCCCCACCTCTCCTATATATGTGAGCAAATTTCTGCCATCCTTAGCACTGAGGAAGGTATGCTATATGCTACCGAAACCAGTATGCTTAAAATTTAAAATTTTTGGTGCTTTTAATGTTGTATTTTTTACGCTTCTATTATATTGCACCAAGCTCCTTCTTTATAATTATTGATCATCTTGTTATTGGCTGCTTGATGTAGGGGTCAATTTCAGGCCAGTAGACCTGTCTTGGTAGTCAGAAAGTTAACATCATTATAATATAAAATTGATGTTAAATTAGATCTATTATGTATGCCTTAACTAGGGCTGAGGGGTTGATGGGAAAAATGACTGACTTTGACTCTTGGGATTTTAAAGAGTCTGACTCTGAATCTGGGCCTGTGCAGACACTTTACTGAACTTGACAAAATTCTTACCTTTTTACAATTAGAGACCCTGTACGTTGTTGCTCATAATAAATGGAACTAATAATGGCATAAATCTTTGGTGATAAAAGGCTACTATAGAAACAAATAGAGCAGAAATTTCTTATCTCTTTCACTGGATGTTCTTTACTGTGGTCGGAAATTTCACATCGTTAATAAATTCATTGAAATTCAGAATAACAATATTTATTTATTTATTTATTTTTTTTAATGCTCAAAGGTTTTCTCCATGCAGCAGAAATGTAAAATATAAGATTGGATGGTTAGGATTTTAAATAAAAATAGTTACTTAGGGCTTACTTTATTCAAATCTGAAAAAATGCTGTATGATTTTCAAATAAACTTTATAGAAGAAAAGAGGACAAAATTTACTATATTGGGCTAAAAAATTGAATTTGGATTCCTTTTATGACTGCACAAAATCATCAGCAAACTTAAAAAACTGAGAATTACCCAGTCAAGCAAAGGGCATCTGGTGGTGCGATGGAAGCTCGTCATTTTGAGATGTTGATTAGGATTTTTTATTAATGTATCAGCTAATTATGTAAAGGTGAAAATTTTCAGCCTTAGGTGCATTTGAACCTGTCTTCATGTATCCTCATCCAAATTTTCAGACTACTATGTGCAATAAATTTTCCTAGCCATGGCCAACTAAAACACACACACAGAGATAGATTCTTTCTTTCTTTTATCACTTCACTTTCTTTTATCAAGATATATTACAGATATAAAACACTTACCCAGTGGTTATTCCTCTTAAAATGTTAGTATAACCATCCCTCCAAATTAATTCTTGAATGGCATGATATTCTTCTCGAATGTACAAATTTATTTTTTGCATTGTTTCCCACTGAGCTCTTTGAGGTTTAGTTAATTCGAAATGCACAGGCTCTTCTTCAAGTTCACCAAACAATTCTGTATTTTGGTTCGTTACATCAAGGATGTCAGCACCTATAGCTATACATATGTAATTTTTTTTTTTTTTTTTGAATTAGTAGAATTATCTTTTTATAATTTATATACATAATTTTGCAAACTTAGATAAATTGATGAAACACTTTATAGTAAATAAAAAGTAGAAACAAGATCTAGATTTGAACTTAGTATTAATGATTTTATAGCTTAAGCAATTAAATGAATAAAAACGATATATTTTGAGAAAGCAGAAATACAGATGTAAATTTTCCGAAATTTTTGAAATGGTGGGAAAAAATGTTTTTCTTCTTCAAAAAATTAGAAGAAAAAAAAGATTTTTTACAAAGGAAAAGCTTTTTTGTAGTTTTATTTTCTTAGAAAAATAAAATTTTAACCATTTTTTAAGTTTATGTACACCACAAAAATAATTTTCACTTGATATGAATATATTACAAAAATAAATTATTTTCTGTTACAATATTAGCTTTTTAGTCTCAGAATTCTCAAAGCAGCTTTCCTTGGTTAGTTTAATGTTATTATTTGTAATATATTATTTCAATTGTTTAAAATGATTATTTCAGTTGTACTTTCTATTTTGAATTTACATTAAAACAATTTTAGTAGCAACATTAACAAAAAAATTCTTACAACTTTATTTAACTAAGAACCAATATTGCAACAGACTATTCATATACCTGCAGTGTAGTATCAATAAACACTCACTCTGATTTATAATGAACATAAAATATACATTTTGTTCAAATTTGATTGAAAAATGGAAAACTAATAAATTTTATTGATTTTTGAAAAAAAAAAATTAATACAAGAGTAATTAAAACGTAAAAAATAAAAGATCTTAAATGTTGCTTTACATATTTTTATAGGAAGACAAAATCTGCCCTGCTATTTCATAATTAATTTTAAATTATGTTAAAACTTCTGAAATGTCGTTTGCCTAATCAAAAGTTGTTTTTAAATGTAGTTGTATTTGTGCTACAGTAGTGTATATGCATTTCTTAATCTTCAACACAAATCAAACATAATTGCAAATTAATTAACACACGATATGCCTCAAAATAATAATTTAAAAAATTTTTGGATTGAGCAAAATACTCATTAATTAAAAAAAATATCTTTAAGAACCTAGAAATTCTGCATTGTTATATTATTACATTTTATACTTATTATATAGCTAATACTGTTTTTTAGGATTTAACATTTGTCGCAGGAAAAAAAAAAACTACCAAAAAAATTTAACACCTCCATTTCCAAACAACAAACTTCCAGACATATTTCTACAACATTTGCAACAGAAATCTATCATAAAGGTTATTGTTTGGAAATAGTGGTGTTAACATTTTCTGATAACATTTCTCCCGGGACAATCTTTTAAACATGCTGCTAATATTAACTTTGTTATATTGCTTTCTTGTACTACTTATGTTATCTTTTTATTTTAATTACAATTTTTATTTACCTTTTTATAAGTGTGTTGCGGCCGCCTAGCATAGCAAATGTTCGACAACAAATGTTCAACCTTACTGATAATATTAAATTTGTTATACTACTTATGTTATCTTACTATTTTAATTACTCTTTTCTTTTTTACCCATTTATAAGTGTGTTGTGGCCCAAGAGAAAAAAATGTTGAGCATGGCTGGTCTCAGAACATTGCAAATGGTGAAATCATAAAATATAAAAATTAAAACACAATTCTGAGCCTATTTTCATGTAACAAATCTTTTAACCAATTTAACTTGATATTCATTTTACGTTCAACATAAAATTAAAATTTGTCTTTCGTTGACACAATTTAGTTTAGTACCACAGGAATTATGATTAATCTGACCTTATAGGCAATTTGCTTTTATTTCTTTTTTATATGCTCTGGCAATCAATTGCTAATTCTGGTAACTTTGCTACTAGTTACCTTACATTATTGTAGCAAACAAATGTTTCTTGTTGAGATTTTTTTTTTTTTTTTTTTTTTTTTTTTAAATCATGTTTAAAGATTTAAAAAGTCACTATGTTGAGCCACAGTTTTCAAACAAACTTCATTTGAAAGTACTTTTTTAAAAATTGAATGATATAAAATTTGAAATTATGTGATACTTTAAAGTGATGATGAACGATAGAAATAGAAACTGATTTTTTGGAGGATGTCAGAAAGTTAACACATTTCTGACACTGACGAAAAAAATCTATAGCTTCTCATTCAAAAGAAAGAAAAAGCATTAGAATATAGGTAATACAAAAATTTTAATACATTATTTTATAAATGAAATTCCAATTTTTCTAAAAGAAAATACACCCCTTTGGGAATAAAAAGAAAAAAATTGGGGTTTCTCCTCCAAAATTTCTAAGGGGTTCTCTGAGCTTTCCATATCTAGGCAAAAATAGGTAGTACAATCATTGCAGTTAATTTTAGCATTAGTTATTAAAGAAATGTTTTCTTTTGTTTAAAGCATATAATGTCAATTTACGCTAAATGATGATAAGTATAAAACTATAAAATATACCTTTAAAAATAAGTAGTCAGTACATTCAAAGAGAAATACACAAAGAAAGCTTCACTGATCAAAACAAATGTTTTTCTTCTGTTAAATAAATTTGGCTAAAATTTTTACACCTTAAATGTAAGTCAAATTTGTTTAAGATAAAAAGCATTTTTGAAACATGAAAATGACATCTGAAAATTCAGAGAGTTAATATTTTCCAAAATAAAATGCACGCAAATACTTATTTTTAATTTTCATAAATAATTATTTTTAATAAAGGACCAACTTTTTCATATATCATATAGACCAGGCAGCGGCTGTCCAAACCATCACCTCATTGAGTTCACGGCTAAAAATCTAGGATTAGTTAAAACTCGATTAGCATATTAAAATGCAACTGGTCTGCCAGGTCATATCTTGGAGGAAACTACCTGCAGATTCAATTTCAGTAGTTGATTGGTAGGTTTACCATTGTGTTTTCCTGCACCCAAAGGTATGTAAAGATGGAGAACTGGGTGCAGGAAAACACAATAGTAAAAATACCAATCAACATGATTTATATGGCATTTGAGGCATTTTGATGTATATATAAGCTTAGTGAAATTGTAACTGTAACCTTAAATTAATCATAATTGTGGGGGGCCTATGTAACAAAGAAGTACCGAGAAAAAAAAAATGCTTTCAAATTTACTCATAATTAAATACAGTTAAACATGCTGAGACAGGATCACATAGCAGCAGAAAAAAAAACTCCCATTAAATAAGGGTATTTTAAGAATTTCTTTTCCTTCACTATAAAAAGCATATACAAATTAAAGCAACTTAATCCATCATTAACTATATCAAATCAGGACTTAATTCAGATATTTTAAATTATAAAGTAACCAATTTTACAAGCAAAAGAAAGCTTCTCAGCAAAGTGAAGTTATTGATTCAAAATAATTTAATAAATATTATCTTAAAATCAGAGTTAAAAAAAAAAAAAAAAAAAAACATAACACATGTGACATTTTTTGGGTTTTATTGAAAAACCTCGGTTTAAAAAAAAATATATAAATCTTGAAGTTAAAAAAAAATCCTGCTTAAAATAACTATTTAAATAATAGTGCATATACACACAGATTGCATTAAGAATATGCTACTTTACAAAATGCATCAAAACATCTTAGAAAAGGGAAAACTTTTTATTCTATTTAAAGGAGCCAAAAATGAGCTTCATCTACCCACCTCCTTTCTCTTTTAGCATTCCAATTTTTTTAACAAATCATTGTTTTGGAATGACAAAGTAGTACTAAATGGTAAAATTGGCTAAAATGAGATAATATCTATTGAATAAACAACACATCCTAGAGATTTTTTTTTTAAAGAGGTGTGAATTTGAATAATTTCTAACTGTATTTTTGCCTACAGGAAATAAAATTTTCATTTCATTTTTCCCCAGTAGCAGAAAGCTCGAGACGGGTGTCGCAGATTTTCTTTTCTTGTTTGCAGATTATTTTTCTATAGAACCTTTATTTCACTTTATATTATGTTTAGCTCTTTATTACTTAATACAAAAACTTAAAAGATTATTATTAGTAAAATTGAAAAAATGCATAATAACAAAGGTAAGTGATTGTTTGATTAATTAATGCTTCAATTCTAAAATATTTTACCTGCAGATTATTTTCTGCGCCTGAAGTATCTGTTGCAGATACTTGAAGAATTTTTTGCTACTGGGCATTTTTCTCAAATTATAAATAAAAGCAATTGGATCTTTATCATTTCAAAGTAAGAGTGTATGTATTTTACATTTGATATTTTTGAAAATAAATTAAAATATACTTAAAAAAAAACAATTTATATAAAACTCTTACTTACTGCTGCATGGCATATTTACCGTTAAGTCAACATTAATAGGCAATTTACTGCAAACAAATAAGTAAAAAGAAATAAATAAGTTTTAGTTAAAAAATAATTATAAGAAGAAAATGAATCTAAGAAAACACATACCTATCTATATCATGATCCACACCGTATTCAAATTTTAATTCACTTGAACTGTAATACCGTATTTCTGTATAAACTAGAAAGCCAATGATGATAAAACATAATATGGTAACTAAAAAATAAAGGTATCCATACATTAAAATTAAGTTCAATATAATCATTTATTCTTTTAATCTATGATTTCTTTCATTAATTTTACTATTATAGTAATAATGCACTATTAGACCATACTTAGAACAGGAATCATCAACCACATAAAGCAATTGTACCCATGGCACCTCAGGAAATTTATTAACATATTTGACACTTCTGTATAATAAATATTGATTTTGATGAAAAGTAAAAAGGTCTTAATTTGCACAGTTTTTCCTAAAATAAAATTTGCTGTGATCAAAATATTTAAAGCCCTCCTTTGTAGCAGGGGTTTGCCCAAGTGGGCCCGCTTGAAAAAACCCACTGTGGGTTTTTTCAAATTTTCTCGTTCTTTCACAACTGTATCATTATTTAATCAAAGTAAAATAGTGAACATAATTTTTACAAGAGTTTATTAAAAGTAATTTATTTGATTTTTAATTAATTAAAAAATATTTTTAATTAATGAATTCTTGATTTAATTAATTAAAGTTTTAGAGAATACAAAGATAAATGCCAATTTAAATGTATTTAAAAAGAACCACATTTAAAGGAATGCAGATATGTAGATAGAAAATGACCAAAAAAGAAATTAGCTGAAAAGAAGGAAGATTTTCATACCTTTAATCTAAAATGCATCCAAATGCTTTAAATCTTAATTCATGCCTAAAGATGGCACTTGAACATCATCCTGATTACTTGCCAGGTGTTACAGCTTTTAAGATAAATGATCCCATTTATTATCCTGCTTCAATGTTCAATGAAAGTATACAGGAGCTTTCAATACAAAAATGGGGCAGATTATGGCAAAAAAGAGTGAAGAAGATAAGTTTCCTCCTGGATTTTGCCAGTTTCCTTTTCTTTACATTCATCACGTTACCTCTGCTTCAATCTAACAATACTTTTCTACATTTGTCTGGTTTGGAGCAAATTACGTAATCATGTAGGAGTTGATAAAGCAGCAAAGCTAGTATAAGTGTATCACCATTTGCGATATAAATTTACAGATACCACTGACACTGAATTCTATTTCTATGACAATCTAATTTAACATTTAATATTATTGCAATATATATATATATATATATATATATATATATATATATATATATAGCAAATTTTGCTAAAATTTTCAAAAATATTATTAATCCCATTTCTTTCAAAAAGAAAAGAAAAAAAAATGTCTTGAACTGTTTCTGATTTGAAGTGAATTAAAAAAACTATATTAATTTAGCATGTTTAACTTAAAGTAAGAATTAAAAAAAAAAATCTAGTAGTTGGTTTAATATAGCTTTAATGAAGCAAACAAGTCATGAGATACAAATGTACCTTTTAAATTAACTCAATTATATATATATATATATTGTTAATTCATATTTAATTAATGCAAAATTATACCACGCTTCACTGATAAATGAAGTTAGGTATTATGTATATGAAAATTAGACGTTTAAAGAATTCTCCAAAAAAACTCAATAAAGCCCGAAAAAACCCGGGTTCTAGACTAGTGGGCCCAGTTTTTTTGTTGTTGAAAAAACCCAGGTTTTTTCAAACCCTGCTTTGTAGGGGCCCAATATAAATATGAGATGAGTTCTCTACATGTCCTATGTATGCATGTACTTAGAGTTTACCCCTAAACAGTTTTAGAAGAGTGCTGCACCCTGCTTGCCCTTTTAGGGGCCTGTCCAGACTTTTCTTAATGGGTCATATTTTGTAAAAATTGTGAAAGCCTTTTTATTTTTGTGAAAGATCTAATCATCATTTTGTGAATCTGAAATTAGCATTGAATTCAAGTTCATGTTTTAATGCAATGGCCAATGGGGAAATATATATATATATGAATGCATTAAATTATTTATATGTAGTAAACATAGTTGCATTATACATTTCTTTAGATATTATAGCCTGTTTTGGGAGAGGTCCAATTTTATTTTAAGATGATTAATATTGTGAAGAGCCCATTTTTTATATGAAAAACCTTTGTGAAGGGTCCTTTAAAAAAAAAAAAAAATGTGTACAGTCCTTTTGTTAAGGCAAAGAAATGTGTGAAAGGTCCTGTTGCAAAACAAACAAACAAACAAAAAAAAAAAAAAGGAAAAAGTTTTAAGATCAAAAAATTTGTGAAGGGTCCTTTAAAGACCCCAAATTCTTCCTAAACCTTGCCTTTGATTAAAAGAAGAATGCCCTTTGTGTCCTTCATAAAAAAATGGCACATTTACTGCCTTTTGTATTAAAAAAATTTCTTGCCTAGTACTACTAAACTTCATTGACTCATTCTCATAATTAAATAAGAGTGTTCCGACTTTTAAAATATTAAAAGTGCCTTTAGAAATCAAAAGTGTGTCAACATCCTTTTCCCACCAATAGCACTTTGCCCATTTATGTTAATATTAATTTATTAATATAATACTTTATATTACAGTTGGACCTCTATTTTGCGAACTTTTACTTGGAACGAAGAACATTTTGCAAATTTCTTCGTAAAATAACCTCCAAATAGCGAAGTGCATTCTCTATTTAACGAACTTTTTCTTGGGATCTAAATTCTTTTTCTCCCTATTTCGCAAAATATTACTGGACATTTCAAACTTATTCTTTCTTTCAACACATTTTATGATGATCAATGACCAAGACCAGATCTTATCAGGCACCTAACTCACCGAGAACAGTAAAATCACAGTGATTCTTTGCTTTTCATCCAAGAAGTGCAAACTTTCAATATTCCCTTTTAACCCTCAATGGAGCTGCCCCGTGTCCTTAGAGTCTCCTGTTTTTTAGATTGCTGAGCATGATCAGTCGTGTTGGTAATTTCGGTTCTTGTAGCTCGGAAATGTCAAAGTGAAAGTGCTTGAGCATCAAAGAAAAAAAATATATACTCTTGATGTGGTGAATAAAGGCGTGAAGAAAAAGAATACTGCTTTAAAATTTGGTATTCGTCCAAATAGCTTATCAACCATAATAAAAAATCATGATTTTAATGTAAGATCATTTTTTTAATTGAAAATACAGTGTATTTCCAGACAATGTTTTGTTTCATTCTTATTTCCCTTGCAGATTTCTTTTTGATGGGTAAAATAAATAAAACAAATAGATATAATTTATAAAAGAAGTGTGGTTAATTACTTTTTTAAGTTATATTTAGTGTTTATGGACATGTAGCTTAAAGTGTTCTAAAAGGTGACTCTCTATTTAACGAATTTTCCATATAACGAACTTTTTTTTCGGTATTTAGTGACTTTGTTAAATAGAGGCCCGACTGTAATTTATGTTTTACACAACAAAACTGTATACAAAATAATTTGCTTTTATTGAAAAATTTGCACACAAATGGATAAATGTAAGCTTGTGTGCTTTATTTATTCCCTATCCTGCTGTGCCTTTTAAATTTAAGAAAACAAAAACAGAATAGATTCTAATGAAGATATGAATAACTTCTCTAAATAAGGCAGTTTATCTTTCAATATAGCTGATTTAAGTAACTATTATTGTACCGCATAATTATTGGTTCTACATTTAAAAATTTGATTTCAATTGTAAAGCTTGGAATATATACATATGTAGGGGAGAGGGGGCACATGTGAACAATTTTTACATTTTTGACTATTTCTCAAAATTGTTATGAGCTATTGAAACAAAAATTGACTGTATGAATATTTACACTTTGTTGGTTTTTTTGGTAAAACTTTTGGATGCATTTACCAAGAATTTCTAACTTATATCATCATTCTAAAATTTGTTCACATGTGCCCCAGTGGAGGGATAGTTGTGAACATACCTGGGGCACATGTGAACACAAATAAATAAGACAAATATTTTTTTGTGAATAAAACCTGCGATAAAAACTAATTAGATGCCCTCTTATTTCTAGTTGTGTGAATAAATCAATAAATGTTTCAACATAGATACAAGAAATTATTCGTAAAATTATACACTAATATACCTATACTTCTTTTGCAGCGGTAGAATTGATAAAAAAAAGTCACTGGTCCCAAGGACCAGTAAGCATGAGAATTTACTGGTCCGCAGTCATCATGACTGGCCCACTACATAAATTTCTATTAATTCCTTTTAACCCTTGAGTGACCTCCTCCCCCCCCCCTCTTAGAATATAAACCAAACTTCCTTTACAGCCATCCAAAATTTTCAGCATAGTAAAATGTAAAATTATAATTTACTAAAAATTAAATAAACAGTATACATAACGAAAAACTATAAAATTATTAATTAGATATTTTATTTATCTGATTATTTATTTCAAATGACTAAGATTTAATGCAATTTTTTTTAATTATTGTGTGATTTGTGTTTGGTTGGTTGGAGTTTTCTAGGGGACAGGGAAATTAAGTTTACCTGTGAGAAAGGGGGAAAAAGTTACTGGTCCTGCGGACCACTAAATTTTTCAAATTAGTGGTCCGATTGCATTTTTGGTGGTCTCGGATCAGCGGACCACCAAGGATTTCGAACGTTGTTTTGAGTCAAGCATAGCAAAACTGTGTTACTTTTAAATAAGTTATTGAATAATTCTGTTATTGTGTTTTTATTTTTTTCTAAATTTTATGCAATGTGTATATAGCAAATTGTGCATCATGGTTTTAAAAATTGGTAAAACTGCGATATAAAAAAAATGGTGATTATCACAGTACTACTTATCACTTTTTTTGCCCAAATGAATTTTATTTTCATAAATATTTTAAAATACTTCAATATGGGCTAAGAAAAAATAAATACATTTAAAACTGGAAATCATTAAAGAATAACAAACATTTAACAGTATATATAAATATTATACAGACATACATGCAATAAATATAATAAACCCAACTGGAGTGAAAATTAGCCAGAGCCAGGAATCGAACCCGGGACCACAGCATTCTAGGCTGCTACTCTAACCATGTTGGGGAAGTCACCAGCCATCATATAGAGGGCTGGTGATGACTTTCCCAACATGGTTTATTAGTAAAAAATTGCAGACCCATGTATCGGCCGGAGTAGCTCAGTGGTTAGAGCGGCAACCTGGAATGCTGTGGTCCTGGGTTCGATTCCTGGCTCTGGCTAATTTTTCGCTCCAGTTGGGTTTATTGCATTTATTGTATGTATGTCTGTACAATATTTCTATATACTGTTAACTGTTGAATGAAAGCGTTATTTGTGTGTGTTATATTACATATTGTAGTATGTGTGTTTTATTATAACAATTAAACATATTGGTTTTTACAGAAAGTCACCACTTTTTAATTGTTATCTAACTTCCAGTAAATTAAAACTGTGAAGCAATCCTAAAAACATTGAATTTATAGTTCAGTGATTGACAAGGGTAATTAAATTTTAAACTAAAAAAAAAAAAAAAATGCATCTACAGACTTAAAAAATACACTTGTGAACTGTTCACATCTGCCTCCATATGTTCTGTTCACAAGTGACCCATCTATCACCTTAAGCTTAACTAATAAAAAAGAAGATACAATAGAACCTCTTTTACCCGAAATTCATTTTTACTTATCCATCATACGTAGTATAGGGTAAGTCTTGTTAAAGTTGCTTTTTTTTTTTTTTTTACTATCGCATTTCTTGTGTGCAAAATCCATTTTGAAAGGTTTTTTTTTTTTTTTTTTTTTTTTTTAAACTATCATATTTCTTGTACGCAAGAGGTCCTTTCCGAACTACGAGTACATATAAATATTTTTGATCCCCTTTCTTAGAGTTCCTTTGAATTTAACTTGAGCTCCCGTAAGCTGAGGAGTGGAACGAACGAAACGAACAAAGACTGTGATACTGGTGAACTAATAACATTAAAAAACTCTGTGATAGAACTTCAAAGCAAAAGGAATCGAAACTGCGACAAACAAAACATTTTTTCAAACCTTATGATAGATGTAAAAGGTACTTAATTTCAAAATTAAAATTAAGGTAATTTATTCTTGTTTCTATTTTGCTATTGCTTTATTTTTATTAAGCACTTGTTACCATAATAAGAAATATTGCAAATATTTCTCCTTAATCTTAAAATTAAAGCATTCTTGAATATCCAAAAATTTCGATTTTCCGAAAGATGGTCGGCCCCAATTACTTCGGATAATCGAGATTCTAGTGTATTTTTAATTGAAATAAGGAAACAAAACTGTTTGTAGACTTTACCTAATTAATGCCACTATAGAATGCAATGCTGATATTACATTTTATCAAAAATACCATAAAACAAAAATTTCACTTACCCAAATTATGAAAAAAGAACGTTTGTTTACAGTAAGGGGAGCAAAACAATGTTGTTGTTTTTTTAATCAAAGGGGCCTTTTTTTTTTTTTTTTTTAATCAGGGGACCCCCGTTTTTTAATTCATAATTTTACCTCTTACTCTAGGATGTTATTTAAAAGCATCACTCAATCTATCATTTTTAGTCATTCATATCTTCAAACAATCAGCCTCTCTTTCATACATAATTCAATCAAAGATCGAAAATACAGGTAAAAATAAGAGAAAAATAACCGATCAAACATTTATTCTCACCTTTCAAGCAATAATCCAGATAGGTACTTGTTTCAAAATATATGAGATGAGAAAACGAATAATAAAAATCACTCGACTGCAACAGATAGACCTGTTCAACGCGAAATCCAGTGCAGTAATAACGTATATTTCCAAAAAAATTCAAACAGTTCTCTGATTCTCCTCTTTTGTCCAATAAGAAAGCCTTTTATAAAAAATAAGCGTCCAATTAGAAAGCAGTTTACAAAACAAAGAGTTTAAACCATCAGCTGCTCTCTCAAGAGAAATCTTAGGGTTGCCATAAGAAAATACCAAGGTTGCCACATTGACACAGTTATCGCCCGTTTGGGAGGAAGTAGAGTGTTCTACGAATCATACAGGGGTGGCGCCAGAACTTGCCTGACGGGGGTGGGGCATGGTATCCCCGACAGGGGGGCCGAACCAGTCCCTGCACACCTGACCTGAATCCAAAAATTACATTTGAAGTCAACCCTCAACCCGACCCGAACCCGACATATTTCAATCTGCATCCGGCCCGAACCCGAAATACTTTAACCCACAACCCTAACAGAATCCGAATGAAAGGAAAGTAAATAAAGTTTTTTAATGCAAATATGAAAAGTAATTTATAATTACATCTCTAATACCAATTTTATGTTTTCCATAGTAAAATTGAAAAATCTGCATTCTTTAATATTCGAATATAGTAAAATGAATAGCAGACACCTTGTTAGATGGACTGGTGCATCAGGTCGGGGTCGGGCTGTACTTAATTTTCCTTTTTCGGGTCGAGATGACTCCAACTTTTTTTCTTCTGGTCGTGTTCACCCTAGAATATTTCTTCCTGGTCATATTTATGCTTTTTGCAAGTTGGGTTTTAGGATTTTCAAAAAAAGAAAAAAAAAAAAAGTTTGAGCAGAACTGTTTTAAATGAAAATAAATATCTATATGAATATGGATGAATATATATTCAATATACTGCATCAGATATAAAATGTATATATACATTTTATAGCCTATATATATGCCTTTTATATATGTCGTAGGCTAATTGGAGAATCCATCTCCCTTTTTCCAATTAGCCTGATATTTTTCAGGCTTATTGCAAAGAGCCCAGAAAGCGTTAGGCTACTTGAAAAATGACCACTTATTATCCGATCAGGGTGATATTTTTAGCTCACAGGCTATCATAGCCTGAGAGCTTATGTGCCCGCCGTACGTACGTATGTACGTAACATGATAACTCTTGATAGAAATATCCGATTTGCTTCAATTTTTTTTTTTCTAGGTTCATTCTGATAAGGTGCTTCGCTGATTAGTTTTTGGGGTTCATTGGTTAAGGATAAAGGGGGAAAAGGGGAGGTTAGTCCCGCCCCCTTAATTTATATAAATGGGTTTTTCATGCAGAAATATTCGATTTGCTCCAAATTTGGTATACCGGTTTATTGTGTTAAGGAGCTTCCCTGATTAGATTTGGAAGCTCATTATTTAAGTATAAAGGGGGGCTACCCCCTTAATTTAGATAAATCGGTTTTTCATGATGAATTATTCAATTTGCTCCAAATTTGGTATACCGGTTTATTAAGTTAAGGAGCTGTCTTGATTAGATTTGGAGGTTCATTAGTTACATATAAAGGGAGGAAAGGGGCTATCCCCCCGTAATTTAGATAAATGGGTTTTTCATGCAGAAATATGCGATTTGCAATAAATTTGGTATACCGGTTAATTATGTTAAGCAGCTTACTTGATTACATTTGGAAGATCATTATGTATAAAGGGGGGAAAGGGGGGCAATTGCCTCTCCCCTTAATTTAGATAAATGTGTTTTTAATGTAGAAATATTCGATTAGCTCAAATTTGGTACACTGGTTTATTATGTTAAGGAGATGGCTTGATTAGATTTGGAGGTTCATTAGTTAAATATAAAGGGAGGAAAGGGGGGGCTACCCCCCCCCCTTAATTTAGGTAAATGGGTTTTTAATGCAAAATTATTCGATTTGCTCCAAATTTGGTATACCGGTTTATTATGTTAAGGAGCTTCACTGATTAGATTTGGAAGTTCATTAGTTAAGTATAAAGGGAGGAAAGGGGGCTAGACCCCCTCCCCCTTAATTTAGATAAATGGGTTTTTCATGCAGATTTATTCGATTTGCTCCAAATTTCGTATACAGGTTTATTATGTTAAGGAGCTTCCCTGATTAGATTTGGAGGTTCATTAGTTAAGTATAAAGGGAGGAAAGGGGGGGCTAGACCCCCCCTTAATTTAGATAAATGTGTTTTTCATGCAAAGTTATTCGATCTGCTCCAAATTTCGTATACCGGTTTATTATGTTAAGGTGCTTCCCTGATTAGATTTGGAGGTTCATTAGTTAAGTATAAAGGGAGGAAAGGGAGCTATATCCCCCCCCCCCCCCCCAATTTAGATAAATGGGTTTTTCATGCAGAGTTATTCGATTTGCTCCAAATTTCGTATACCGGTTTATTATGTTAAGGAGCTGCCTTGATTAGATTTGGAGATTTATTGGTTAAGTATAAAGGAGGGACAGGGGCTAGTGTCCCCTTAATTTAGATAAATGGGTTTTTCATACAGAATTATTCGGTTTGCTTCAAATTTGATATACCAGTTTATTACGATATGGCTTCCTTCATTTGATTTGGAGGTTCATTGGTTAAGTATAAAAGGGGGGAAAGGGGGGCAATTGCCCCTCCCCTTAATTTAGATAAATGGATTTTCATGCAGAATTATCTGATTTAGTTTAATTTTTTTTCAACCGGATCCGAACTTGAAGGTTCCATTTGAAGTCAACCCAAAACCGACCACAACCAGGTTTCGGATTGAGTTCAATTAGAACTTTCAGGTTCGGATCGGGTTGCCGGTGGACGGAGATTATTTTGTCTGGCTTGCATCGGGCTATAGTTCTTTGGAATATTTTTGTCGGTTAAGATTTGGTTCGGGACGGGTTTCAGGTTGACTTCGAATGGAATTTTTAGGTTTTGGTAGCCGTGCGTGTCCACGGAAACTAATTTGTCTTGTTCGGATCCGGTTATGGATCTTTGGAATACTTTTATCGGTTATCAGATTTGGTTCGGGTTTTTTCAAATGGAACTCTCAGGTTTGGGCCGGGTTGCATGTAGACTGAAATTATT
Source organism: Maratus speciosus (assembly GCA_963932465.1). Taxonomy (NCBI): domain Eukaryota; kingdom Metazoa; phylum Arthropoda; class Arachnida; order Araneae; family Salticidae; genus Maratus; species Maratus speciosus. The sequence goes on from OZ010788.1 coordinate 343,964,422, forward strand.
TTGTCTTGCTCGGATCGGGGTACGGTCTGTTGTAATTTATTTTTCGGGTTTGGGTAGGGTTATGCGTTAATAAACCTAATAAAAAGAAAATTGCCCAGTTAAACTGATGACATTGAGCTCACAGGCTATTCACACTAATTGCATATTATACTCTTATTTCAAAGAATAATGCCTCTCGAAAAATAAATGAAGGTATTAGTCCCCGTTGCCCCCCTTTCTACTTAACCAAAGAACCTCCAAATCTAATCAGGGAAGCTACTTAGCATAATAACCAAATTATGTATACCAAATTTGAAGCAAATCAGATAATTCTGCATGAAAAAAATATTTCACTAAATTAAGGGGGGGGGGGAGTATTAGCTCCCCCATTTCTCGCTTTATGCTGAACCAATGAACTTTCAAATCTAATCAGAAAAGCTCCTTATTAGAATGAACCTAGAAAAAAAATTAAACTAAATTAGATAATTCTGCATGAAAACACATTTATCTAAATTAAGGGGAGGGGCAATTGCCCCCCTTTTATACTTAACCAATGAACCTCCAAATAAAATGAAGGAAGCCATATCATAATAAACTGGTATATCAAATTTGAAGCAAATCGAATAATTCTGTATGAAAAACCCATTTACCTAAATTAAGGGGACACTAGCCCCTGTCCCTCCTTTATACTTAACCAATAAATCTCCAAATCTAATCAAGGTAGCTCCTTAACATAATAAACCGGTATACGAAATTTGGAGCAAATCGAATAACTCTGCATGAAAAACCCATTTATCTAAATTAAGGGCGGGTCTAGCCCCTTCCATTCCTCCCTTTATACTTAACTAATGAACCTCCAAATCTAATCAAGCCATCTCCTTAACATAATAAACCAGTATACCAAATTTGAGCTAATCGAATAATTCTACATGAAAAGCGCATTTATCTAAATTAAGGGGAGAGGCAATTGCCCCCCTTTCCCCCCTTTATACATAATAATGATCTTCCAAATGTAATCAGGGAAGCTGCTTAACATAATTAACCGTTATACCAAATTTATAGCAAATCGTATATTTCTACATGAAAATCCCATTTATCTAAATTACGGTGGGATAGCCCCCCTTTCCTCCCTTTATATGTAACTAATGAACCTCCAAATCTAATCAAGGCAGCTCCTTAACTTAATAAACCGGTATACCAAATTTGGAGCAAATCGAATAATTCATCATGAAAAACCGATTTATCTATATTAGAGGGATAGCCCCGCTTTCTCCCTTTATACTTAAATAATGAGCTTCCAAATCTAATCAGGGAACCTCCTTAACACAATAAACCGGAATACCAAATTTGGAGCAAATCGAATATTTGTGCATGAAAAACCCATTTATATAAATTAAGGGGGGGGGACTAGTCCCCCTTTTCCCCCTTTATCCTTAACCAATGAACCCCAAAAAATAATCAGGGAAGCACCTTATCAGAATGAACCTAGAAAAAAAATTGAAGCAAATCGGATATTTCTATCAAGAGTTATCGTGTTACGTACGTACGTACATACAGAATCGGCGGGCACATAAGCTCTCAGTCTTTGATAGCATGTGAGCTAAAAATATCACCCTGATCGGATAATAAGTGGTCATTTTTCAATTAGCCTAACGCTTTCTAGGCTCTTTGCAATAAGCCTGAAAAATATCAGGTTAATTGGGAAAAGGGAGATGGATTCTCCAATTAGCCCGGCTCTTTGCAAAGAGCCGGATTCCTCAATTAGCCTACGACATATATATAAGAAATGTGATCATAGATTATTCTCTCTTTAAGAACCATTTTTTTTTTTTCGTGCTTCGGAATATGAAAAATATTACCAACATTTCTTTTCTGATAAACAGAAATATATATATGTATCGTATTTGTGATAGTTTTTGCACACATACACATGTTACATGTATGTAGATTTGGAGATGACCACTATTCAAAAGTATAAGCGTACGAATATATAAGTGTTAGGAATTGAAAAACTGTTCACTAAATAGACATGTCCGCTTTTTCGGGAGTGTCCATTGTGGAAATCTTATTGTATACAGATTTTTAACCTGAAAAAATATTTTGGAGATTATTTTGAAAAATCGGATCAACCCGAACCGGACTCGCATGAATCAAAACCCAAACCCGAAACCGACCCGCAGCAAAAAAGTAGAAGTCAACCCAACCTCGACCCACAACAAAAAAATATGGCTCCAACCCGGGGTCGGGTCGGATGCAAGTAAATGCGGGTAACCTGACCCGATGCAGGACTCTAGGCTGATTTCGTAATATATATTAAAAAAGTGTCCACGAGCCCGGGCCTGTCTCGAAGCCCGAGTTTGGTAAAATTTTCGTTCATTAAGCTCGGCCAGGGCTTAATTTCTATCTCAAGACTCGGGTCGGGGAGAGACTAAATTTTATTTTTTTTAAATGTTGGGACGGTAGGAATTTCATTCTTCCAGGGACAGGTCTGGGTCTTGAATTTTTTCTGTAGATTCGGCCCAGACCGGGACTGTATTTTATTCTTTCGAAGCCGTATAAGATGATAATTTTTTTCTCACGAGTAATGTCCTGGTAACGTTCCTCCTATATTAGTAGAGAAAATGGACAATAAAACAGCATATCTTTGTTTGTTTCTTCTTCTTTCTTTTTTGTTTGCATTTTTTAAATAAAAGGCGGAGTATTTGGTTAATTTCTAGAGAACTTAATCAAATCCCGGCAATTTCTGAAGAAATTAATCAAATCCCCCTGGGCCAAAAATGCAAAAAAAGCAGACAGACCATGCGGGCATGGTATGCTTGTAACAGCAAATGCGCAAGTGTTTAGCTTTTATAATGGGCCGGGCAAACAATAGTTCAGCTTGATACTATGTCAATTTAAACAATAACATAAAAAACACTCTTTGTTTACCCATTCAATTTATAAAAATACTGGCCAAACACTTTTTAATAAAGGTTAAAGTGAGCAGATGTATTTTACCATGTCTTATCTCTTCTTGAACCTTATTTTGTATAGACGCCTAAAGATTGCGGTCAATCGAATAAACATTAAAAAGAAGAGCACACGAGTTCTAAGACAATATATAAGGTATTCGGTAACATCCGGCTGTTGTGACGACTGTGGCTGACTTGTGATTGAATTCTCTCGTCTCAGACTAAAGAATAAAATTTTAATTTAGAGTATCAGGGCCGAAACTAGCCTTTTTTGCACCCGGGGCAAGCATGGAATTTGGCGCCTCCCCCCTTTTCCGCAAAGTATATTTACAAAGAGAATTTTACTAATTTTCTAATAGCCGACTTATTTTAAAATTTAAAATATGTAATCTTAAAATATGTAATACTGAACTACGTAATCTACAATGGCAGACCCAAGGGGGAGGTCAAGGGGTCATGACTCCCCTCTGGACATCAACAAAAGTATTCTAAAGATCATTTTTAATATGAAATTTACAGTAGAGTCCCGATTATCCGAATCCCGCTTAACTGAGTTTCCGCTTTCACCGAGTTATTTTCTTCTGATAGACTGATGGCTTCTATTATCATGAAAAAGCCATTATAAATGAAGTGTTAGGTAAAGATGAAAGAGCAGCCGTAAAAAGTTAGAACTTTGATTTTCTGGTCAGAATGGGAAGAAAAAAAATGGCCATAATTTTCTTTGACAAGAAAAAATTATGGCCCTTATTTTTCTTTCCATTCTGACCAGAAAATCAGGGTTCTATTTTTTTATGACTGCTCTTTCATCTTCACCCAACACTTCATTTATAATGGCTGTTTCATAATAATAGAAGCCATCAGTCCATCAGAAGAAAATGATCCATTCCAAAGGTATAATCCTTCATTTGGCGCCCCTTCGTTCTGGTGCCTGGGGTACATGCCCCATCTCGCCCCCCACCCCTTAGTTTCAGCCCTGAGCAAACTCATAAAAATTTGATGTAATTTGGGCATGGTGAAAAAGCGGAACATTTAACATCCGGCGTAGTTGTTCCGTCGGTCGAATCCCGGGATCCCTGAAAATCAGGACATTCCGCATAAGTCTGAACACTTGGTAACATTAAGTTCCCACTACAATATTTTATAAGGTTCATAAGCTTTTTGCAATTCAGGTTTCTAAGATTTTCCCAAACAAGTTTGACCCCAAGTACGTATCAGATGAAAAGAAATACAAATTTGAATATGAATGAGAATACATTCAGTTTACTGCATGAGAAATAAAATGGTAAGAAGTGTCATAATAGATTATCATTTTTTTTAAGAACCATTTTTTCTTCTTTCGAAATTTGGAAAATATTATCAGCTTTTCGCTTTTCAGACATATAATAACATATGCATCATGTTTGTGATAGTTTATGCACACCTACATGTTACATGTTTGTAGATTAGGAGGTATCCACTATTCAAAGTAATATAAGCGTACAAATATTAAAGTGTTAGGAATTGAAAAAGTGTTCACTAAATAGAGATGTCCGTTTTTTGGGAGTGCAGATTTAGGAGGTCTTACTGTATATAAATTTTTAACCTGAAAAATATTTTGGACATCCTTTTGAATCATCTGGTCAACCAGAACAGGACCTGCAAAAGTTAAGACCCAATCCGAACCCGAAGCAATGAAAGTCAACATGACCCGTTGGAAAAAAGTAAGTCATCCCAACTCGAACCCGACCCGCAACAAAAATATATTGCCAACCTGACCCGAACCGATGGTCGAATTGGGTGCGGATAAAATTGGATAATCCGACCCGATGCAGGACTCTAGTAGATGTTTGCATGGGCCGAAATTTCCAGGCCAGAGAATGCCGGAATATCCCGGTGATTTGAAGAGCTTTTTGTCTTATTTTAAGAAATTTTTGTCTTCTGACCAAAAAATTTTAGAAAATATTGTGCTTAGGTTCATGATTTTTACTTATTTTTAGATAAAAGGGATTTATAAATTCCGTTTCTAAAACGTAAAAATACTAGGCAGCAGAGCTGCCAGAACATCCATGTAAATTGACGATCATGCTGCTTTATGTGTGAGCATTTCAGGTAATTGTTTTCTGTATTTTGAGGGGAAATGGGCAAATAAAAGTGCAATTTTTCATGTTTAAATTAAATATAATCAAGGGAAAAAATTGTTCAATTCACGGATTATTTTAAGGATCAATTCACGGATTATTACTGCAGAGTCCTGCGCAGTTTGGGTTATACCCGACCCGAACCCGGAAATTCTATATCCATTCAACCTGAACCAGTTAAAAAAAAAAAAAGTTGACCCGATCCCGACAAATTTTCATCCTCCACATTTCGACCTGAACCAGAAATACTCGAACCTCAATCAAACCCCAATCCTAAATGATGAAAAGAAAAAAAAATACCTGTATATATATATATATCCATATTGTAATGCAACTATGTAAAAAGTAGTCTACAATTATACTTCTAGTATCAATTTTAACTTTTAAGTGAAAAATTCAATATACATATATTCGTTAATATTCAAATATATAAGTTTTTCTTCTTAAAATAAATTTTGTAAGTTCTTTTGACAGATCGATTCATCTTGAATCAAGAACCGTAAGTGTCATCACCCAACCCGAACAACTAAAGTTAACCCAACTTGAATCCGACCTGCCACGGCAAAAGATCAGGTCCAACCCGATCTGGTCCAGACCACTAGTCAGGTCAGCTGCAATTTGCCCGACCCGATGCAGCACTCTATTTGCCATCCAACTCGACCCTGACAAAATAATTTTCGCCCTCCGTATTCTTAACCGAACGCGAAATACTTCAAACTTCAAACTAAGCCGACCATAAATCTACAATCAGTGAAAATTGATCCACAATGTAATGTTATTTATAAAAAAAATAGCATATGATCATAACTTCAGTATAAATTTTACCTCTTATATTGCAAAATAAACATGTAACGAGCCATCCATGTATCAAATATGTAGATTTTTATCTGAAGGAATTTGGACTTTTTTCTTTTCGAAAAATTGGGTTCACCTGAATCAAAACCTGCAAGAATCACAATTCAATCTAGAAAGTGACTCATACCCGGAAGAATTTGTTTAGTCAATCCGACTTACAAAGAAAAAAATGAGCTTCAACTCGACCCAATCCGACCGGGCCGAAATTCAAGTCAAAATATTTTCCCCGACGACATTGAATATTGACCCCGACGGGGGGAAGGGGGGGCATATGCCCCCCGGACCCCCCCCTCTGGCGCCGTCCTTGGAATCATATACATTATTTTACTTTAAAAAATGTCTTGAATGAATTTTTACTTCAATAACTTTAGAAGACTTTTTTACTTAACACCATCTAAAACAAACAAATTACAACTACCAGAAATCAAAATGGTTCATTGTTCTGAAAATTCAGACAAAAGATGGTACCAGTACTGCCATCTATTGGTAATTTGGAACAGATGCATTATAATCCCCCATCCACCATCTTGGATTTTTTTCTTGACGTGAATTAAAAATTGTTTTTTAATTAATAGTTATAATTATTATGTTAAAGTTTTTTCAATATTGTATTAATCTATTAACAATACTTTAACCATTGGCAACATTTACTACTTGGCGAAAAAGGAGTTTTCATGCAAGAAAAAAAATTCAAGATGGCGGATCTGGGATTATAATACACCTAAGCCGTTGACTTCACAGTAAACTTGTTTAACTGGCATTCAGCAAGAGTTCCATAAAACTAGATGTCAATAGTTAAGAATTATATTTCATATGCAACAATTTATTTTAATATAGGGTAGATGTGCCAGTAATGGACACCCTTAAGGAATTTCTTTGTATTTTTTTATTAATAGTTATAATTATTATATTCCAGTTTTTTCGGTATTATATTAACCAGTCAACAATATTTAACCATTCTTATAGTCTCATTTCCCAATATGAATGGAAATTTAATTTTAAATAACAAAAATATATCAAAACACCCAAAAGCCCAGTAATGGACACCCCATAAAAAATAATAAATATACTAATTGTTTTTATGACTGTTTTTAGAACCAGAATTTAATGAATACATACTAATGACACAAAATAGTTATTTCCAAATAAATTCAACAATTAGGATACTAGTAATTAATAAAATATTAGTGATAATCATTTACTGTTTGCTTCAATTATTGTAATTACTATAAGACCGATGTTTTAATTATTTTAGATGGATAGTTTAAAACACTAAATATCAGGCAATTACAGCTATCAAATTATTGAAACAGTGGGAGATTTAAAAGGTAATTAAAAAGAAAAAGTTTGGAAATATTAGTTAGTGTTTAGTTTTGTCTCACTATTTTTAACAATCTTCCAGAGACTACTTGATATATCATTTATAATAATTAATATAACAAATATGAAAGAGATGATATTGTGAGTTGAATATTTTAAATACTAAATAATTTCAAAATAAAACTGTAGAACTGATAGTTGAGGACTCTGATCAGCAGATTTACTAGCTTCATGAATATTACCAATAACTTTCATTAATATTACTTGAGCCCCTCTTTGACTGTGACTCTTAAACAATATTTTCTGCTTCCTGGCTGGCTTGATTGCCAGATTATAAAATATGCAAGGTACATATGTACCTTAAAAAAAAAAATAAATAAATAAATAAAATATTGAAATTTTATTAATCATATAAAATAACTTAAAAGCAGCTATTTATAAAAGTTTTGGTGTTATTACATTCTGATAAGTATAATTAAAAAATTAAATTTGATTATTTAGGTTTGCAGTTAAGTCAAACTATTTTATGCACTATAAACATTACTGAAATTGCATTCTTAGCAATGTCTACAGGGGGTGTCCATTACTGGAAAATGACTAATTAACCATCCCAGTAATGGACACCCCCTCTTAAAACCTTAAAAATAAATGAAATTTTGTAAATGGCCATTAGTATATAATATTGTAAGTTTTCTATTGCTACTCAAACAAAAACATTAAAATTTTGCAAGAAAATAAATAATATATAAATTAATTAAACAAAGCCAGCTCTTAGCCTCTTCATTAAGATTTTCACAGAAAAACAACGAAACTTTGAAACATTATTTTCTGCTTCCTGATTGGTTTGATTTAAAGAGTCAACAATAACCCAGTTTTAAAAAACATGCAAGGGGCAATAAAGCTAAATATTTATTAGTTATTTTTTTTATTAACCAAAAACATCAAGGGGTGCCCATTACTGGCACACCTACCCTATGTGTGTAAGTGTTAAAATATCATGCATGATATTCGTAAAAGAAATTTTAGAAAAAAGGTACAGAATAAGAAGTACCTGTTCCTCCAGATGCAGTTGCTTGTTTATATTCTTCATCAATTTTAGGAAAAACATCTAAGTTTTCAATCTGTTTTAATTTTATAATATTTCTTCGAAGCATTTTAAATCAGTGCAGCCGAAATCATAAATATTTATTTAATATGAAAATCGTATAATTTACGCTATAGAAAAGTTCATTTTGAAGTAATTTAACTCTGAAAGATAATATTTCTAACAGCATAATCAAAAAATGAAAAAAAGAATACTTAGTGAAAATTCATCCTTTATTTCACACCAGAAAAGCTGAAAGTAATAAAAAACTGCCGTGTCCATTTAAAAGGTAAACAAATAAAACAAGAAAAGTTGTGCTACTATTATGCTGCATACTGAAAAATAAAAATATTGGATTAATTAATTTTATTATTTGCAATAAAATCAGAAAAATAGAAAGTTTAAGCATTTAATTTTTAAAATAGAAAATAAATTATTTATTTATTTAAATAAAGGAAAGAGATAATCATTTTAATTTTGCATGTTTTGACATGAAAATCGAAAATAACCGTTACCGCTGGCGGTTGTATTCAAACAGCGCAGTTCAATGAATGATTTGTGTTATTGTTGATGTTGATCTCGAAAGTAAACGAATAAATATCAACAGCAGTTCGACAAATCTGTACTGAGACTGTAAGTATTATACCTTTCTCTTGTATAATTTCAAAAAGGGAGAGTTTAAAAATGCTATCTTTTTTATAATTTCTGTAATCGTTAAAAAGTTTGCCATTGTTTACATTAATAATCTGCGCAACAGCTGTAGTTATGCTTCTTCTAAAATGGGTCTCTATTTATCTAGAAATTTACGTACTATTGATTTTAATTCTAAGTTTACTTATAGGTTTATACTTTTTTTCTATACGTAAATTCTTACATATAACCATGTTAAAAGAGTAATACTCAAATTTAAAGAGTTTAAAGGAAAGTCTTAAAAACATTTATTGCTGTATGGTTTATTGTACGAAAGTGAATGAATATTCCTCGAATAAAGTCATGATTACATAATACGAAAATTCTTAGAGAAGTATATATATTTTTAATTGTGTATTTCATTTTGACACATATAGTATATTTCTTTCCTGTTTTAGTAATGTAAAAAGTTTACGTTAATTTAATTTTTCCATTACTGCAAAATTTTATTTAATGAGCATCAGCCATGATTTAAATCATTTGTTTAAAAATATCACTGATTTAAATCAACCATACTCATGAAATAAATTATTGTGTTCTTTTATTTGTTAACATGTTTATAATCCTTTACATTGTGATTTGATTTTTTGTGAGATTTTCGTTTAAAATTTCTTACTTTAGTAATAAAATTTCTGGCCAAATCAGATTTCTTTCTGGATTTCTTTTTTAAATTGACGTAAATAAGATTTCTCCATTCAGCAGATGAAAAGTAGTATTAGGTACCCAGGGTTCGCACAGACTCCTTAGACTCCTTGGAAACTCCTTAGAAATGAAAACGTTCCCAAGTAGTACTTAGAACTACTTAGATAAGCAAACTACTACTTAGAAACTCCTTACATTCTATTGCGGCTTCGGACGCAAGCGATATTGCTGCCGAGGAAAAAAAAAATCGTGATTGAAAAACGCACGGTAAATGCTTTATGCTATGCACGTAATTCATCTGAAGCACAACATTGATTGGATAGGGTAATCTTAATAGCAGGGCTCCCACTAGTTCTGTTTTTCAATTATTAGGTCCGTAAAGTCCTTTTTTCGACACTTTTACCCGACCTTTATTTTAAATTTTATCGATGTTTGGCATTTAGCCAAGAATCTCCAAAAAATCGCGTTTTTCGCAAACATGTTCCAAAAAAATACCGGCAAATTTCGTCAATCGATCGCGGAAAAAATTCGTAAATTTTGTCAAAGGATCGTGAAAAACGCGAATTTACTCAAAGGATCTCGAAAAAACGCAAATTTCGTTAAATATCGAAAAAGAAGCAGATTTCCTCAAAAGATCGTATAAAACGCGAATTTCCTCAAAAAATTGAAAAAAAATGTGAATTTCCCCAAAAGATCTCGAAAACCACGCGAATTTCCTCAAAGGATCGCGAAAAACACACGGTTTCCACCAAAAAATCGCGAAAAAATGTTAGTTTCGTCAAGCAATCCAAATATAACGCGAATGCCCTCAGAAGATCGCGAAAAAACTCGAATTTCCCCAGCGGATCGCGAGAATACGCGAATTTCCCCAGCGGATCGCGAAAATACGCGAATTTCCCCAGCGGATCGCGAAAATACGCGAATTTCCCCAGCAAAGCGCGAGAACACGCGAATTTCCCCAGCGGATCGCGAGAATACGCGAATTTCCCCAGCGGATCGCGAAAATACGCGAATTTCCCCAGCGGATCGCGAGAATACGCGAATTTCCCCAGCGGATCGCGAAAATACGCGAATTTCCCCAGCGGATTGCGAAAATACGCGAATTTCCCCAGCGGATTGCGAAAATACGCGAATTTCCCCCGGCGGATCGCGAAAATACGCGAATTTCCCCAGCGGATCGCGAAAAACACGCGGTTTCCATCAAAAGATTGCGAAAAAAAGTCCGATTCGTTCAACAATCGAAATTAAACTCGAATTCCATTAAAAGATCGAGAAAAAATTGGATTTTCCCGGAAGGTCGCGAAAAAAAGTCCGATTCGTTCAACAATCGAAATTAAACGCGAATTCCATTAAAAGATCAAGAAAAAATTGGATTTTCCCGGAAGGTCGCGAAAATAAAACGCGAATTTCCCCCAGAAGATCGCGAAAAAAACGCGAATTTCATCATAAGATCGCGAAAAAAAATGCGAATTCGTCAATATTTCACCTTCAAAGAAAGCGATTACCGCTGTTCTAAAAGAATAAATTCAAAATTTGTTATATTTTTTCTTGTATGTTGCATTTAGCATTCTTTTTTTTGCCTTTTAAAATTTTCTTTAAGATGTACCGTGCATGTGATATACATAGTAAGTGTTTGGGGTTTGACTAATCTCTATTTATATGACCTAGGGGTGATTCTAGTCCGAATTTTCCGAAAATGCAAGGCATTCATTTCCGAAAATTAAAAAAAATCGGTCACCAATCCGAAAATTCGGATATATGGTCGCCGAAAAAAATAAATTTTGTCAATCGTTTGCAGAAAAATCACCAATTTCGTCAAAGGATTGCGGGAAAAACGCAAATTTCGTCAAAGAATCCCAAAAAACCTCGCAAATTTCGTCAAAAGATTGCGAAAAACCCCACAAATTTCGTCAAAACATCGCGAAAAACACACAAATTTCGTCGAAAGATCGCGAAAACCCAAAAATTTCGTCGGAAGATCGCGGAAAAACGACAAATTTCGTCAAAGGATCGTGTAAAATCGGCAAATTTCGTCAAAAGATCGCGAAAAATCGGCAAATTTCGTCAAAAGATTGCGAAAAACCCCACAAATTTCGTCAAAGTTTTCGCCACGGAGAAAACTCATAGCTAGTGTCGGGAGTGGAATTCCCCCCCCCCCCCTCTTTGGTGTAACTTTTCAGAAGATTTGCTTGCTGTGAATTTCAGAAATTTTTTTTTTACTCAGAATACCCTGTGACATGGCCATTGGCCACTGTATAAAAAAGTAGATAGTCAATTTTGTATTTAAACTCACGAAATCAATAAGCAATATATTGTGAATACTGTGCAATTTTAGCACTCACAATTAGATTCTAATAGAGTAAAATTTGTTTTTGAAATGTTTTTCTCTCCAAATTGGGCATTAAAAATTGGAGTGTGCATACCACATAACGATGCAGCACATAAAAACATAAAAACCCTGCCGGCTCTTGCCTACAGGCGGAGGTAGATTTCGAAGTTAAGTACTAAATTCAACAACAAAACTTAAATCAAGATTAGAGATAAACTCAGTTCCTTCACTAAGAATGAGCTCTAAGGGAGCTAAACATTTTGTAAAAATTCTAATATACACGAATACACATACGTATGTATATGGAATAGGTTTAAAAATGGCTAAAGCAAATTCAGAGAACCTCAAAGTGTTAAAATATATTAATATTTCCATAGTCGGGTTTTCATCATGTTTCAATAAGTTTCTTTAAACTCACATAACGTTACCTATTCACTTGCTGAGGTCCATTATATTTCCAATATGACGCAATATATATTTTTTTAATTCGTCAAACTATTTATTTCATTTTGAATTTTCATGCCGAAATCTTGCTCTCGAAAACTTATGACGTAATATTCAATTTGTTTTCAATTCGTCAAACTGTTTATTTAATTTAATTTTTCATGTGAAATCTTGCAATAGAAAAGCAATTGTTGTGGTGAGAATTTTATTTATTTTTTTTTTTATTGTTGGCAACTGCTATAACGAAAAATATTTATTTTTTCCTGTCATTGTTGTGTAAGAGCTGGTTTTATCAGAATCATGTTAAGACGGTATTCAAAATTTTGAGCCCTCCCCATTTCCATTCCCTTGGGCTGATTTTGCCCATTTTCAATCCCCGCCGAGATATTAACCATCTCAAAGTTGTTGGCAAGTTTGAAGACGATCCGTGCATAATTGCGACTTTTATCGTGCGGACAAAATTTAGTACATACATACATACATACACACACACACACACATATATATATATATATATATATAAACTTTTTAGGTGGGGGTGGTTTTGGGTTCCTGGGGTCATATAATGAAAAGTTATGAAGGTATTTTTCAAAAGTCGCACCATGGTAACGACTGCAATAGGTAGTATTTCTTACGAAATCTACCTAAAATGGCAAATCCTTAAAATTTTTTGGACTCCTTGGATTTTTTGGGTACTCCTTGGATTTTTTCTTCCCAACTCTGTATGAACCCTGGGTACCTACTATATATTAATATTAAAGACCAATACCTCAAATTTTTACAGTAGGGTTATTCTCTACAATAGTGCAAAAAGTGTTTCCCAGTCATATAAATGCTCTTAATTTCATTCAGGGTTGGAAAAAAACCGGGTTGTTTTGTAAAAAACCGAAAAAACTGGTTTATTTGGTTTAAACCGGGTTTTTTAAAATATAATTTCCTATTGCATACAGATGCATATCTGTTGATAAAATAAACATTTTTGGATATTATATAAGTAATATAACTTTTGAAAATATTTAAATTAAATAATTACAGTCAATTATATAGAAAATTGAAATCATTTCTAATTTAAACATTATTAGTAACAGCTATGTCTTATGTTCAAAGTAAACTGCTCTACACAGTGAAACATTGATATACGTTGAAAATCGTATGAAGAATCCTTTGATTAATAATATAATAATCAATAAACATTTGATGCAGTTTCATGAATATAATATATTATTCTGTGGTTGTTATTATTATTTGGGATTGACCGAATACCGAATAGTTGATTCGGTATTCGGTGATTCAGCATGTAAACTGAATATTCGGCCGAATAATTGCAGATAAGTATTTTGTTAGAAGTAGAAGAATTCTCTTTTATTTAGCAGTAGATTAGGCTAAACAATGAGTTTCAATATTATGTGCATTAGGGTGTATCGATTTTTAACTTTTTTTTTGTTTCCAAATTCCAAGTTGATAAAAAGTTGCTACTAGACACCACAACTTACCACAAAAAATTTTGGATTTTTAAAAAAATGTTTAGGTCTCCCGCACAAGGCCTAAAGTTTAGAAATTTTACATAAAAAGTAAATTTTTACAAAAATTTAAAAAAAACCTAAAACACTTTTTTTCTAAATTGCAAGTTAAAATTCCACTAACAATAAGCACAAAAAACGATAGAAGATGTATTTCAAAAACTTAGCACAACATTTAGGTCTCCCGCACAAGGCCTAAAGTTTGTTAATTTTGACGAAACTTTCGTAATTTTTAGTGTAAATGAACCATTTTTTTTTTCGTTAAAAACACCAGACTTAAGTGTATTTTTGTTACAGGAGGCATAAAATGACACAATATAAATATATATATATATATATATATATATATACATACTACATAAATAATATATAAATGTTGTATACCTTAAAAAAGATAGTTTAACGATGTAAATTGTTTGATAAAGGTGTTGAAATAAACTCTATCGTTATTTGTGGTTACTATTGTTTATTACAAATGTATAAAATATTATAACGTAGAATAAAATGTAGTATATAAGTACAAAATGTTGCTGATGTATTTTCATAGAACATGAGCGCAGTTTTCTTGTTCTATTTCAAGTTAACTGACTTGTTTTAAATATTCGTCCTTTCGTCTTGTCTTCAAAACCTGAAACGAAAGTTATATACAGTATTTAAGTAGGCCTACAGATTTTTACAAAATTATAGAAATGATCCCCAATGAATTTTAAATATTACATGGAAGACAGTAAGATAAAGATGTTATTTAAAAAAATTAAAAATCAAAGTAGTACAAAAAACACTTACTTACATTTTAATCCTTCACTGAGGTTTTGTACTGGCTCTTGGTCTCGAACGTAGGTAGCTCTTTACAGTTTTCCAGTCTAGCACGAATGAAACCATCTCTTTTGATCATCCCACACACTTGCTTTGAAGCTTCTGTGACTTCTTTCACAATTCGTTCCACAGCTTGAGTGTGAGAAGGAATTGTAAATTCAACCCTTCCACTTTTTCCCGTTTCCGCAATTAACTGTAACTCTTCTAGGCTCATATCGGTAACAAGAGGGAGTTTGGTTACTGAAGAGGTTTGCCAGTCAATCATATCTATATAGTCTTTAGCATTAAAATTGATCTGAGGGAGTTTAAATATCCTTACCCCTTTCTTTTTTGTTTCGCAAGCATTCTGGATTCTCTTATAAGCCAAGACTCTAATA
This sequence comes from Maratus speciosus, assembly GCA_963932465.1. Lineage (NCBI taxonomy): Eukaryota > Metazoa > Arthropoda > Arachnida > Araneae > Salticidae > Maratus > Maratus speciosus. The sequence goes on from OZ010788.1 coordinate 343,979,546, forward strand.
TGTTTTCGTTCATCAAACAACATAGCTATTAAAACATGCTCTGGGTGAGCTATGAATGCGTTGCTCTGTAACGTTGCATGGGCGACATGTTTTAGCTCGTCTTCCAAGTAATTTCTGAAATGAATTATTTAAAAAAAATTAATGGAACCCTGCGGGATTTTGGGATTGCACTTAATTGAGAACCATGATGGTATGTAGACTTTCATTATGAACTCTACAAGCATTCTCAGCTCAGGGGTCGGATCATCCATGACTACATACAAACGAAGGATTTGATTTGCCAGGGTAAGCCACCTGGCGTGCAAGATGTTTCCGGGGTTTCGCCTGGCCAACTCTTCTGTACATGTACCTATTGATACAACTTTGGATATTTCGTACAGATACTTTTCATCTGTGCTCAACTCTTTAAGATCAACTTCTGGTATATCACTTTCAATTGCAACAAAATTGACAACATCCAGATTTTGGCAGCTTAGAAGTTGTTTACCAACAGGCCCGCTAAATGTGTTTGGTCCAGAAGTTGGCCCATCAAGAGCAACCATAATTTTTCTAAATGGTAATTCATTCAAATGCAGTAGACACACAACTGCCTGCAGTGGCTGTTGTATTTTATTTTCAAATAAGGTGATAACTCCATTTGAAGTGCCTGTGTTTGCTGCCGTACCATCACAACCAATAGCTTTTAGTTTTTTAAGATCGACAGTTTTTTCTTCACAATACTTTACAAGTGATGTAACTATGTCCTTTCCTGTTCCATTTATGGGAGTTACATGACCGAAATACTTGGATCCAGGATCTTCAACAATAGATATGTGTTCTTCCATTAAAGATTTTCGGACACTTTTACCAATCTACAATTTCTTTTGTTATGGTTTCATCTTTACGACCATCAAAGTAAATGGCCAACAGATCGGAGGTTCAAGTTGAGCTTACTTCTTTACGAGACTTAAGTCTTTCACGTGCTACTTTTGATTTATCGATTACTGCCTCTTGGTTCTCCGCAGTAACGACATTTAAGTCTCGCAAAAGGGCAGTAGCTAACTGAGGTCCAGCTCTACTAGAAATGCCCCTGCGGTCACAAGCTCGTGAAAACAAAGACAAGCGCTGTGGCAGTTCTTGTTTTACTTCTACACTTGAAACACTTTTTTGATTCGTATCAAGTACATTTATTTCAAAATCACTATCTTGACATGATGTGTGAGACATTGAATCATCTGTACTATTACCAGAATCAATGTTATCAACAGATTTTAAGTTTTCATCCTCAGTCTTTTTTACAACTACCTGCATTAAAGCTTGTGACCTAGATTTTCTTTCTAATCGCTTTTTAAGCTATTTAGTCTCATTTTTGTCACACTCTGCAATTGACATCAATCTAGGACCATGTTGGTCGAGCAAAAACTCGTGTTCTAGTGCCGGGACTTTTTTGTGAATAGAGCAAATACAGTTGCTGAGGTCACATTTGCAAGTACAAATATCAAACAATGCAGTTTCAGTTTTTGACTGAAAGCTAGTTACTGCATCTTTGTAGGAGTTAGGATACTTCCTTTTGGGCCCTGAACACTTTTTAATTTTCTCAAGCTGCTGTTGCAGTTTTAAAGCCATAAGTATTGTGTTTTTGGTGCTATAAACAGGAATTGAAGCTCTTTTCCATATTTCCTCAAGTTTTAAAGCAGCTCTTAACGCAATTACCTTCTTTGCAGGCTGAGGTATTCCCTCTTGTTTCATTTCAATGCGTACGCACTCAAAATACTTTAAAACATCCATCTTGGTTGGCAGAACATTAAACTCACTCACATCAATAGGTTGCCCGATAACCGGCCTGTCGGTAGTTTGTCTAGTTAGATGCGGTTTTTTACTCATAATGAACAACAACACTCACTCAATTGATTCTTACAACAAGACTATCGCACTGAAACACAACCGTAATGCTCGCTCGCGGGTAGACGACTACTGACAAGTCTGTGCGGTAATTCATAGGTGCCGCGTCACCGCGGTGCAACAGTCTGGCCTTCCCCCACCGCCCACCCCATCGCTTCAAGTTGACGGTTGACGTATTGAAATGAGATTTATTATTTCACTTATTTCAACAATTCCAATCATGCCTAACGAGGCTTTAGTTACATTTAATTTTTAAACCAGCAACAACACAAATATCAAAGAACTGAAAAATGTTCAAAAATTGGCTGAAATTTATGACTTTTAGGCCTTGTGCGGGAGACCTAAATGTTGTGCTAAGTTTTTGAAATACATTTTCTATCGTTTTTTGTGCTTATTGTTAGTGGAATTTTAACTTGCAATTTAGAAAAAAAGTGTTTTAGGTTTTTTTTAAATTTTTGTAAAAATTTACTTTTTAAGTAAAATTTCTAAACTTTAGACCTTGTGCGGGAGACCTAAACATTTTTTTAAAAATCCAAAATTTTTTGTGGTAAGTTGTGGTGTCTAGTAGCAACTTTTTATCAACTTGGAATTTGGAAACAAAAAAAAAGTTAAAAATCGATACACCCTAATGTGCATTTGTTCAGAGTTCAGCTGCACTACAAAAAACAAGTCAAAGGCCATTTTTAATTTAAAAAAAAACTTTTTCCATCCTAAAATAGTCTACATAGGTGTGAAATCAGAACAACTGTCTACAACAGAGAAAAAAAAAAGTAACGAAGATGCGCATCTTTCCCTTATCATTTAATTTAATTTAATTTTACATTAGTTTTTTTTTTTAAATTTAAATTTATTTAATGTGTATTTTCTTTAATGTACACATCAAATAAGTATATCAGAGTTCATATCTGTATATCTAAAGTGTATATTATAGAAAATACACACATCAAATAAGTATACCCCGTATGCCTATCCTATAGCTTTTATAATCATTATGTCAAAATCGCTCAAATTTCTTTTCTTCATCACTACAATGTTAAAATATTAATCAAAATATAAATAATCTATCAATAATTTGACAGAAAATAGTTAAATGTACAAACTGATATGATACCTTTTGTATTTTGAGAACATTCCTATTCAATATGTTTATAATTAGACAATCAGTAAATCAGCTTAATGACAACATTGTTTCTTTGTATTTGAATGAACTTTTGCTTTTCTGACAACCCTTATCCTTGATGTATTTAATACTTTCATAGGTTATTTTTGGGTATTGACTAGTGATAAAATACTAAAAAATAAGTGATGGGTTAATGAATTTGTGAGTGGAAAGAAGTCATTAAATTTTTTTGTATAATTAGATTTAAGAATAAAAATGTAACTGAATAAAATTATTGAGAATTTAATTTCAATTGAAGCTTATTAAAAAAGCTAATATATGCAAAAATGCGTATTAAAAAGTTTCAAGTATTCGGTTGCCGAATACCAAAGCTTCGGTATTCGGCAAAATTGCTGCTTCGGTCAATCCCTAATCTTCATCACCACAATGTTAAACTATTAATCAAAATATAAATATGTATCAATAATTTGACAGAAAATAGTTAAATGTATAAATTGATATACCTTTTGTATTTGGGAACATTCCTATTCAATACGCTTATACAGAGTTTCCCCCAGGCAGTTTCAGGAGGGTGCTGCACCCTGCCTGCCCTTAGATTTACAAAATAGCACCCCTCTTGCCCCTCATTAAAAAAATTAGCTCCCTTGTTGCCCCCACATGAAAAAAGTGCCTTTACTCCTTTGTTTATTAAAAAATTTACTTGCATAGTAAAAATTGACTCATTGCTCTCTTTAAAATAGTTTTCTGTCTATTAAATATTAAAAAGTAGTTTTAAAAATCAAAAGAATGCCTTTAAGAAATTCAAGAAATGCCTTTAAGAATCCAAAACATGCCCTTCGGAATCTGAAAGTGCCCTTTTCCCACAGACAGCACCCTGCCCTTTTTTAAACCTGGGGGAAACTCTGGCTTATAATTAGACAATCAGTAAATCAGCTTAATGACAACATTGTTTCTTTTTATTTGAATGAACTTTAGTTTTGCTAACAATCCTTACCCTTAATAATAGCCTGTATAGTTTAATACTTTCATAGGTTATTTTGGGTATTGACTAGTGATAAAATAATAAAAAATAAGTGATGGGTTAATGAATTTGTGAATGGAAAGTAGTCATTAAATTTTTTTGGTGTAATTAGACTTAAGAATAAAAATGCAACTGAATTAAATTACTAAGAATTGAATTTTAATTAAAGTTTATTAAAAAAAAGCTAATATATAAAAAAAAATATATGTTAAAATTTTTTAAGTATTCTGTTGCCGAATACCGAATATTCGGTGTACACTTTGACCGAAGCTTCGGTATTCGGCAAAATTGCTGCTTCGGTCAATCCCTAATTATTATTACTTTTTTAATATCCAAATACTTTTGACGGTTATTTTGTTTTCGGAGTGATAACTCTAAGTGTCCAAGTCAACATTTTTGGCCATTAGATTCAGCAACTAACAGAAAAGATTGATTGGTATTATTGAAGTGCTATAACTAGCACTCAATTTTTGCAAGCTGTGTTATTCAATTTGATATCTTAAGTTACACTTTTAAATTCTTTAAGGATAATCTTCCCCAATCCCAATCCAGAAAATTTTCTTTTACAACTTAACCAAAATCTTAAAGATCATTGTATTTTGTTATTAACTGCTGTAAATAATCTGCATTTTTTAAAGGAAAATATTTTATGCTAAATATTGAATATTATTTATCTATTTTACCTTTTCCAATTTCACATGTTTTAAGAAAAATCTTTAGGGTACCATATCTGTTCAAAAGCACATGCTAATTTTCATTCTACATGCATAGAAACATGACCTAGGCTCATTATGTCTCATGTTGACTGCTGAGATGAAGTGTTAAAAGTAGAAATTACTTCTATCTATAATTTAAAACAATTAAATTACAAAAAAAAAAAAGAAAATATTATAATAGATTTTTTTATAAAAAACCCAAATGGTTTTTTTGACAAAAAACCCAATTGGTTTAAACCGTGCCAACCCTGCTTAAAAATATTTTCTACTAAAATAATTATTAATTTTTGCCAAATATATAAGTCTTTATAACTTCTGGAAGGCAACAGTGAAGGCAATTATGCGTGAAAAAAAATTATAAATATTGTAAAGAATATAAGTTAGACTCCAAATTGGTGTTTTGAAATTACATATTATATAGCTACACATTTTAAAGATTATATTAAATGAAACAATGACAAAATGTAGCACACCATGGAAATTCTGGAAATATTCTTATTTGTCCATATGGAGAGATAAAGTTATAAATGTTAAAGGAGAAATTAGAAAGGATATAATATTTGAAGAGAGTTTGGTACATAAGTATATAAAAAATGGAGCATTTAAACAAGAAAAAAATAAATTCTCTAAATAAAATTTTGAAAAGCTTGTTGCTAAGCATATTCATGCATATGCTATTCATGTTTTTAGTAGTGAGAAATGGTGTTTTTATTATACGACTATGTACTTATAATTTTAAATGTTTACTACAAATAAAATAAGACTTGTATATGAATAGGTCTTAAAATTAAGTTATAAAACATGTAACTAAATAACCATTGTCCTCTTTAATTTTATAAAGCAGTAGAAATTGGGGGGGGGGTCAGTGTAAAGCAGTTGATATGGCCCTTTTAAAATTTAGCTGACATGTTTGCTATTTGGACTACAAATCACCAGCGAAACCAGTTTTATTCCAGTATTAATGTCTTTATAACTGAGAAATTGGGTTACTTATTAAACTCTAAATCAATTAAATGTCTTTAAAACTAATTAAAAACACTTTTTAAAAATGTAGTTTATAATTACAGTGCTTCGTTGTATAAAAGCCAGTTATGGCCAATTTTGGCCAAAAAAAGCCGGTTAAAACCAATAAAAGCCACCGGCGTGGCTTTTTTGCAACCCTGCCGGAAATACGATCACAAGCTCATTTTCCAACGTCGAGGAATTCGGAAACAGCTCAGCTGACACTCCAATACAAGAAACGTCTTCATTTTGAATTAACACCAAAAAGTTCTCGAAGATAGAGGTCACACAATGTAGCCTTCACTCTTCCATCGGATGACTTAAAAATGAAACGTAGAGCAGTTGATATCAATATGGAAAAACCAGAAAGAGAAAAAAACCTTAACCTTCACCGTGCGTTTTCAATTTAAACAAGCCTCCATGCCGATAAAACATTAAAAACACCTGCTCACATCATGCTGAAAGGGTAAATCCCAACTGGTGAAGAAACATGCTGGCCGAAGCATATTTATATGATTCGGACATGCGTACCAACTCCCGGCATATGCAAAACAGATGGCTTCCAGAATGATCGGAGACTTAGGACGCACTCTACCGGATAACTAACGCCATCTCGTTACGATCGGGAGTACTGCTCAACTATCACACGTGGAAAACGATCTCTGAAAACCACGATGTTTTGAAAGACAGGTGACCGGCAGAAGAAAATACGATTAAAGGTAAACTGTAACTAAGGATGAAAGCAAGTCAAATAAAGGATTTTAAGGATATATAACTATGGAAAACAAGGATATGAGGTAAGTAGAATCTGTATTCATATTATAAATAAAGAACGGCTGTTTCAGCTAAAATGTAAATAAGTTGTAGAGCTAAAGTAGTACGGTGATATGATATAGAGGGCTTGTTATTCCTAACTAGTGCCCCCCCCCCCCTCTTATCACTCGTATCACACCAAGGGCAAATGCCTAAAGAAGCACCACACACGATCACACAGACCACGTCATACACGTAATCTTCCAGGCTTCAAAACTTAACAACCCATCAGCTCCATCTTAAACAAAACATCAGCTCCATCTTAAACAAAACATCAGCTCCATCTTAACGAATATTCGGCCCATTCGGCTTCTGCCGAATATCAAGTCCATTATTCGGCCTTGGCCGAATAATACTGTAATAAATGTTTTTATATTTACACAGTATAACTTTTTAATTTGATAATTTATATTCATCATATATAATGAAAATTTTATTTGAAATTAACTAACACTTTTTTTTTCCATTAACTTTCATACGCCGAATGGGTTTTATCTACCCATTTTTATATAAGAGGCTAATTTAGGAATCATGTTAAAAAATTTTTATGCTGTATCAGTAAGTACAAAAAGTATCTGTAATAAGCTAACATAATCTGTTAAATTTAAAATTAATCTATTCAAAATTGTTTTAATACACTGTACAAGCTAATTCATTTTTTTTTTTTTTTTTTTTTTTTTAATCATAATGGGAAGTTTAACATTTAACTCTTGTTAAATAAAAAAATATTTCTTTCAATAATATTTTGGATTATACCTATAAAGAACATAAATATATTATTGATTAGATATAGATGTATTATATGTATAAGATATATGTATGTATAATGTAAAAGAGAAAAATAAGATATATGTATGTATAAGATATATTATATGTATAAGATGTATTATATGTATAAGTCGTATATGTTGCAATACTTAAGTTTTTTTTTTTTTTTTATAAAATACGCTTAAAAGTTAAATATAATTTAAGTGATTTTTAAGTCTGTTACTATTTCTTATTAAATAATGAAAGAAATGTAAATACTAAATTCTTTTAATTAGTATGCATTTACGTTTTAGATATTTTTTTCAAGAATAGCATTGTAATGCCTTAAAAAACAGTTAAAATGTTTTCAATAAACGTAGATTGTGATGCAGAAATAATAATAATTCAGCATTCTCAGGTGATAGTCCATTTCTTTTTTTCATAAATGTTACCTGCTTCTGAAAAAAATCTCTCACTATATATGGTACTTCCTGGTGCAGAAAGGTACTTTTTGGCTAATTGTGAAAGGTTTGGAAAGTCTTCCGAGTTTTTCGCCCACCACTCCAAAGGACACTGTTGTCTTTCTAGTAGTGGCTGGGAAAGAAAATTACTAATTTCTTTTACTTCTTCACATTGCGGGGCACTTTCTATAGAGGCTTCACTGCTGACAGCAAAGGGAAAAAAATAATACAGATAAATAAAAATTTTGTTAATTGTGAGCTTTACAAAGTCTACAATGATTTCTTTCCACCATTTTAGAGGATATTCCTTTCACCCTTTCTATCAGTGGTTTTTCTTAAGATATTAAGATTTCTTATTTTTTATTTTATTTCGTCTGAAAGCTGAAACTTATGTTTCCTAGTACTTTTAAAATTTTGTCATTACTTTAAAATGTAACAACAACACACATAATATATGTAACTGGACAGTACCCATTAAGGAACTTTTGCTAAGATTTTTTTTTTTTTTTGGGGGGGGGGGATCTGAATTATATTATTGGGGCAATTTTTAGGCCGAACATAGCCGAATATTTTTTCAGAGTCAAATAATGCTTTAAAAATTTGTATATATATAATTTTTTAAAAGAAAACAATACATTTTAATTGTAAAATATACAAGAATTGTGTATATAGTGCATACTATATTTTTTTTAGGAAAAAATAAGTTCATTATTCGGCGGCCGAATATTCGGTTATTCGGCCAAACCACTATTCGTTGCATCACTAATACAAACCTCAACATCCACTTAAATTACACAGATGAGAAAAGTAACAAGCTAGGGAAAACTTATTAAAAAATCAAGCTCCGGAACATTAAAAATATCTTTAAAAATACAAATTACATAACACATAAAAATACTAATTACACATAACACACTTTGAGCTAAAATGCTGTCTACAGCATATAATGATTCAATACAATGCATAAAAATCATTAATTTCACAATAAAAATCATAAACTTGTTATATAATAATTCATCAAAAGAAAACTTTATTGAGAAAGTCCATTCTTCACTTCAAACCCCTATCACAACTCATTGTCATTACCATGACTCACTATCAAGGCAAATGCTCTAAAACACTTAAGTAAATCACTTATTTAAATTAATATTTAAAAAAAATTCATTTTGAAATCTGGACCTCTAAATCAAAAATATACATTAACTTTTAAACTATTCAAAATAAAGAAAATATTCTGTTTCAACTTTAAATCCTTCAAGAAAAACTTCACTTTTCAAAAAAAAAAAAAAAAAACTTAATTTAAAAATTTAATTTAAATCTTAAAATTTGTAATCTCACAAATTCAAATATCAAAAACAATTACTTTATATATAGAGATCAGCAATCCCAGGGCAAAACAACTGGTGATAATTCTAAAAAAAATCCTCCAATTCCTTGCATTATCTATTCCTTCAGCCCTTCATGATTTCTAAAAATTAACACTCCCTCAAGGTTATTTACAAGGTATCCTCTGCAACTCAACTTACATTATCATATTCAACATTGTACAACTTTACTTAAAGCTATACCATCTGTTAATGTCAAATATCCTCCTCCCCAAAAATTTCACGTCAAACTAAAAATATGTAATCATTCACATTCAGCAATGAAACTCCATCGGGCCATTCCTACATATCTAAGAGCCCTGACAATTGGGACAACACAGAACTAATTATACGGTCCCAAGAAACTAGGACAACGAAAAATGGACATATATTGAAATGGTACACCCAAACATTCTAAACCTTTCAACATGCTGAGATCTGAAGGTCAAGTGGTCATTGTCGACCCGGGGATCCCAGCATATCCTATCAGCACAGATGCCTAAGCATTAGAGGTCTGCACGGGCCCGGGCTTGGCCCGTACCCGGCGCGGAATGAAGGCGAATTTTCAAACGGGCCGGGCTGGCAGAATTAGGACAATTTTTTCAACGGGCCGGGCCGACAAACAAAATAAGCGGGCCGGGCCGGCAAAAAAATTAATCGGACCTAACGGCCCGATATAAGAATTTAAGCGAAACAGATAAAATACGAGCCGTTTTTAATGAATATGATTTTCTCGAGAAGTATGAATGTGTGTCACGAGCCGATGCTAGTTTAACAACATCAATACAGAAATGTAACACGTCCATTGTAGAGATCGGCATCGTACAGTTACAAAATGTCTGATTCCGAGTTTAATTTTTTTTCAGCAGACTCGTGCCGGGACAGAACTGGTCTTAATCGAACTCAGGATGTGTAGAACAGTCATTGTGTTTTGTAGTATTAATAGTGATAATGAACTTCTTTTAACAGTATCTTTGGAAATATACCTTAAGGTGGTTCTCATATTCACTGCTCAACAATGCGAAGCTTTCAGATACATTTTCTGAGAAAATTTTTAACTATAAAGGCATAAAATTGACAGGCCTGCCTATTGAAGGCATTTGGAAACGAATAGCTTTTTCCATATTTGATAAATTACTTACATAGATAACAGAGATTCGTGTCACGTGACTGTACGTTTTTCTCCTTTCCTGTGCTATCGCTTCCGGAAATTCGATTCAAAACGCTAACTTTGACAGTATTTTCAGAAAGATATATTGCTTTTTATCTATGAAAAAAACGACATTTACATAGCTTCTGAATAAGAATACCTGCCAATCTTACGCGTTGCCGAAAAGAAACGAATTCATAAATGTGTCGAAATGTAGCTCCTTTGGATTTGAGAAAAGCCTTAAAAATGAGAGAAATATTTTCACAAATCTACTTTTTATTATACAGCTTCAAAAGTTGTCATGTTTTTAATCCTTTATTCTGAACTACATTAATCTTTTAATGAATCCTTATTTCCATTTTGAAATGTCTGTAGACACGATGACTAAAACACTGTAAGTAATCGCTAGTATTTTCTATTGTGTGTTTTTCTGTTTTGCGAGCATCACAGTAATGTAAAATATACTGTAAAATGTTCCCATAAATATGTATGTAGTATTCATTAAAAGAATCTTAATTGTATGTTGAGAAAAAATGGATTTTTTTTTTTTTTTTTTTGTAGAAATTGTGTCGGGTCGGGCCTGTTTTCACTGATTTTTGTATGGGCCGGGCTCGGGCCGAACTTCCAATTTTTACACCGGGCCAAGATAGCTTTATTTCGGGCCGGGCCCGGGCCTGAAAATTCCGGCCCGTGCAGACCTCTACTAAGCATGCACATATTCCAAAAATCCAAAATAATAAATCCATTGCTTCCAGCCGAAAGACTCCATACCACGTATACAACATAAGTACGTAGATATGTAAACCAGACAAAGAAACGCTGAAATATTTAGCCTGTAAAAACTTCAAAAATTAATTCCATGAAAATCCAAGTATCATTTCAGGCAGAGGAGGTTCGACATCAAAAAGCCACAGAAACTTAAGATTGCATACCGACATCACGTGACCATTCAGAGGAAATCAAATCTTATTGTTGCAAAGAAGGTAGCATCTTATGTCGAGAAACTAACAATTCACTTTAAAACTAGCCAAGTCAGGAAACTTCTTAAAAATTTATTTAACTAGAGACCAGCTCCAGTCACAACTAATCCATCTCCTCTCCAATCAAGAAATCGAATATCACCTATAAACTCACCCCAGGATTACCAAAAACAAGATTATAATTTGATTCAAATACATCTGGGAAATCTAAAATATACCTTACAAGTTGTCAGAATGTCTATTTCAGTCAGAGAACTCTCCATCTTTACAGAACTTGACACATTCATTATCAGAATCAGGTAACCCGGGAAATACTTTTTACACTGCCCTCTGACAAACTGTGTTCCAAGAAAAATTCATCCTACCAACTGACCAACTGATGCAAAACTTACAGATTAAACAAATCCACAGTTTCAACAAACATATCTTCACGGTCAATACTCATTTTTGCCAATCCTCCTAAACTTTATATTAAAAACTCTTCAAATATATTGAACTTAAACCAATAGCAAGCTTTCAAAAAAATATGGCAAAAACTATCTCAAGACAACCAGTTCTGCACAACTTTACCCAGACACTAAGAATTTAACTTCTCTAAAAATATAATTATTATAAAAAAATTTTTTATTTGATCTAAACCATCTCTAAAAGCTTTCAAACAAACTTCAACCATTATAAATTAAACTATTGTAAACCTCAAATTAGTAGAGATATGGAGCCACATCCAGAATTCCCCCTTTCTCAAAACCAGCCTCCTTTCGTTATAATTAACCATACTTTATTCAAACCTCAAGATATCAAGTTCCAAACATCACATTAGACAAACTGGACCATTAAGTCAACTACAAAAAAATTCGACATTCAAAGGAAAAATATTTTTATACAAACTATAAATAACAAAAAAAAAAAAAAAAAAACCAATATTATATGTACCCACTCAACAATATCCAGCATGCCTCTCTCGATCAAACTCCACATTGAGCATTAGCGGAATATCAAACACTATTTTACCCATGATTAGAGAAAAATCGAACTAAGGCAACAGGACATTTACAATCATAGCCCCCATTTCTGGCTATACTGAAGATCAGGAAAAACAACTTTAAAAGTAACTTAAATCATGCCAAAAAAATTTTTAACTTCAGTGAATTGCCCAAATGAAGTCTCACTATATATAAGTATTGAAATCCTCCACATTGAGTCTTAACACCGAAAAACTACCAAACAGATGTCGTCATACTCAATGGAAACCCTCATATAGACCATCTTAAAAACAGGCAATCCATAAAAGTCAAAAATTTATAAGTTATACCTATTATAAAACTTAAAAAAATATTTATAAAAATATAAAAATTGTAAATTAATCTAAGTCAAACTTTAAATTTAGTATTGTGCTTCATAAACAGAAACCATATCTTAATAGCTACAGTCTATCCTCTGGTAATGGTCTAAAAACCTCTTCATAAGATTCAAGAATCTTCTTAAACATCAAATTTTAAATACAAGAATATCTTTTATTAAATTACAGACACAAACTGGGATGATCAGAGACAAGAACAAGTCAGAAAAGCACATTTATAGAGTATATTTCAAAAATACATCAAAGGTTGATCAAAGCATTAATGAACCGGCGGCATTAAACCACATACAGCATTCAACAAAAATGAATTATCAATTAACTCACGTTTTAAAGCTTGGTTTAACCAAGACTTACTAAAAACCAGTCAGATACTGTCTTAAAAGTTTATCAACACCACCGATCCATCAAGCAATAATCCCTTTTAAATCATGCTCAATTATCTTAATACAAGTCAGAAGATAAACCCTTAATACAGAATTACTAATATTAACAACACTCAGTGACCTCTCATATTTATAAAACCTTTAAACTCAATTTACTTTAATCAACTCAAAAATTTAGTGAAAATATACTTTTAAATCTTAAATCAAAATAACTTTAAACAATCTTTGCATTAAATTAATCATTTCATCCATAACTTTAAAAAATGTATCAGAAATTACTTAAAAACCAGAAAAATGGACCCAATAAATTAACTTTATCTAGAATTTTATAAAAACAAGCTTGCACCACAGCACTCCAGGCAGGTTCCCTAATCCTTAAACTTAAATGTGAAAAGAAAACCCCCAATGCAAAGTACAAGTTGCTCATTAGGCTGTAAATAAAACCTTTAACTTTATAACTTAAACCAATAAAAAAAAATTCTATTACAAAAATTAATCGTTTAATATGCTTTAGCTTATAAAAATAACTTAGTTTTCTTTAATATTCAATACAATCTTTAAATTAATAAAAGAACGTGAGGATCACCAAAAAGCCTTGAAACTGTCATTTATGATATATCTCCAAACTGCTCAGCTAATTAACATTCAAAATCCAACAATTTTACAAAGAAATAGAATTTAGCTTTTAACTCTTAAATATTCCAAACTCTTAACATCAGGTTCTACTACTATTTAAAACAATATTGTACTTGTTCAAGCCCTGATACCCAGTTCTTATTTAACTTTTGGAAAGTAATCAGGCTGTCTAAAACTTTCTACTTAAAACTTTACCTCTAAAAAAATTAAAATAGATTATCTAAAACAGTTGATCTTAAAACATTAAAAATTCCATAATTTAAACATTCTCAACTGATTTATCTTAAATTTAACGGCAAGACTCTAGATGAAAGCTCCATAAAAAAAAAAAAAAACATTTTTAAATTCTTAAAATATTAATAAAACATAAACGTTTTAATATAATATAACTATAATTTCTTAAATTAAAAGTACAGACAAGATACAGATTTAGCAGATCGAAAAAAAAATGTCAAAAATCACCGGGAATCACATTTTGATATTATCCACCTCCATTTTGTAGCATAATCAAAATCGGCATTACTTTACACTAAACTTCAGCAGGAAAAACCCAAGTGAGCATTGTCGTTATCGCATGTCTAATTAATAAACACAGTTCGTTAAACTTAATTTAATGTTCATATCAACACTGGATCAGTTCTCAAAAACTAGGAAATCACATAGCGACCAGTCAATGTTCTTTTTGCAGAAAAACTTATGCAATGGGCACCAGCACGGCGACCGCTGCGCTCACTTATTAAAAATTTGAAGCTGCACAATTCACACTGGAAAGTACTATCGACATTAATTAACTAATAAAACACCAGCTTTAATGATGACACTATTTCGTTGACACACATCAAAGCACTGAAGATGAAACACCGAAGATGAAGCACCAAAACTTCATTATCCCTTATCTTCTTAGACTTTTAATTCACTTCTTTATTAGAAAAATTTCTCTTCTGATGAACACTTTCTCATTGTGCCATGGAGTACCCAGTATACTAAACTAATTTATTCCATGTCATGGAGCACTCAGTACATTACTTTCAATATCAAAAAATTTAATTATACCGGCAAAAATCCATTACTTTGTCTTAATTATTCAATAATAAACCTTTAAATTTTAATATACCAAATCAATTTTTAAACATTACTTAATCTTTACTAATAAATTTAAATTTACTTTAAACTATTAAACTTTATATAACAAATTATACACTTAAAATATAACATTCAAAAATTTATCGACACCCCCCCCCCCCCCTCAAAAATATCAAATAACTTCCGTGAGGGCCGGCCGATAATTAAAGTTAAACGCCAGATCGATCACGGTCAAACTGGCAAAAAAAAATTGAGGTTGGAGACTTAAAAATATATATCTATTTAAACTATATCACCTTAAAACTTTATTAAACTTACAATTTATAGACTTAACTTTTAAAATTTACTACATATAATCTAAATAACAAAACTTTAATAACCAGAATAAATTTTTAACTTTTAACTATTGTAATTAAATTTTTAAATGGGGCAGGGACGGGCCCATAACCCACATGTTGAGATAATTTACCAATAAGTAATATCTCAGTAAATTAAGTTAGCAGAGTGAATTAAGCAAATGGAAACGTAAGTGCTTTATGCCCCAACCTCGGATGAAAATTACGTTAAACTATTAAATCTATTATAACTAAAACCTTAAATGAAATTAAAATGTTTAAACAGTTTAATGAAATTAACCTGCTGAAATACAATAAGAAAAAGTCAAACTAATATGTGATCTAAATAACGAAAGACAAATTTAAAAGAAACAAAACATTTATTTAAATTTAGTCAAAACAGAAAAACAAATAAATTAACTAAAAGAATAAAATACATAAAACATACCTCAATCAGTTTTAACTTTAGTTGACAGACATTAATTATGCATTTACGTATAGAACAAATTGCACTGAGTAACACTCCATGACACACTATTGCAGAAGTATAAAAATATAAAACATCTTTCAATTCAATGCTCCAGAGCTCGATAAATAATTTATTATTGAAAAGCTATACTTCGTTTTAAACTAATTCCAGCACTTCCAGCGATATCATACAGCAGTGTAAACACAAACATCATTCCCACCAGGAAAACCGATAGATAAACAACAGTCCGGAAATACGATCACAAGCTCATTTTCCAACGTCAAGGAATTCGGAAACAGCTCAGCTGACACTCCGGTACAAGAAACGTCTTCATTTCGAATTAATACCAAAAAGTTGTCGAAAATAGAGGTCACACAAGGTAGCCTTCACTCTTCCATCGGATGACTTAAAAATGAAACGTAGAGCAGTTGATATCAATACGGAAAAACCAGGAAGAGAAAAAAACCTTAACCTTCACCGTGCGTTTTCTATTTAAACAAGCCTCCATGGCGATAAAATATTAAAAACACCTGCTCACATCATGCTGAAAGGGTAAATCCCAACTGGCGAAGAAACATGCTGGCCGAAGCATATTTATATGATTCGGACATGCGTACCAACTCCCAGCATATGCAAAACAGATGGCTTCCAGAATGAACGGAGACTTAGGACACACTCTACCGGATAACTAACGCCATCTCGTTACGATCGGGAGTACTGCTCAACTATCATACGTGGAAAACGATCTCTGAAAACCGCGATGCTTTGAAAGACAGGTGACCGGCAGAAGAAAATACGATTAAAGGTAAACTGTAACTAAGGATGAAAGCAAATCAAATAAAGGATTTTAAGGATATATAACTATGGAAAACAAGGATATGAGGTAAGTAGAATCTGTATTTATATTATAAATAAAGAAAGGCTGTTTCAGCTAAAATGTAAATAAGTTGTAGAGCTAAAGTAGTACGGTGATAAGATATAGAGGGCTTGTTATTCCTAAAAGTGGCCATATTTAAATAAAAGGCCGCGCAATATCTCCTACCAAAATAGGAGAGTTTGCGCATCTGCTACTTAGATGGCGCATTTCCCCATAAGTTTAAGTTGAAAAGTAAAAACCAAAAGGTTAATTACTTTTGAATGTCATTAAACTGAGAGTTAACACGCAAATGGAAACATTTCCTGACTTTGTCTGCCCAGAAACCTATTAACTGAAGCTAGTGAAATAAATCAATATAAAACTATCTGCAAAAGAATACTTAAAAAAAAAACCAAGCCATTTTATAACAAGTAACAATTTTATTAAAACATACTTAGATCATAACAAAGATAAAAATTAAAACCATAAAATAAGTCTTTCCATCATATGACATAAGTTCTCTTATGACTCTATATCAATATGAACCGGAGCACCAAGAAAGTAAAGATTTCAAAGAAAAATATATATTTAACTTTACTAATGAATGTAATTAAACCAATTGAATTAACTTTTAAGTTTACTTTAATCAAAAACTATTAACTTTATTTAAACTGATTAAAAAGAAATAGTTTAGTTCCAAAAAGGTATTTATATTAAAAAAGTCAAAATGTAGATTTATATTTCAATTAACTATTTATAAAAATAAACTTGGTCCAGTTCAACTGAAATTAATATATTAACTATTGAGGTTTAAGAAACAGAATAATTATGAAAAGATTATATTAATTAAATACAATCTCTCTTCTTTATTTAAAAGATTTTCCAAAAAGTCAAGCACAACTTTATAATTAACATAGCTTAACTGACAATTTCAGACACCCTTAACTGCCACTAAAAAGTGTACTGAAAATACAGAAGCACGACAATCAACTGAAGTTGATGTTGAATGAAATCCTGGACTGCAGCAAGCCTAATGGAAATTCCCTAGCGGATACCGGCTGATAGAATTTCCCAAGGAATTACAATTACCCCGACATTACTACAGTAGAACCTCGATCCATCGTTTTTCAAGGGGTGCATGAAAAAAAACGATGAATGCGGGAAAACGATAAACGCGGGTTAACGTTAAAACACGGAAAAAAAAAAAAAAAAAAAAAAAAAAAAACGATGTTTATGCATTACTATAATGGATATGTATACAGTATACTAATAAAAACTAATTTGTTACTTACAAAACTGTAAAAGAAATAAATCGAAGTTGTAGAAAATTGATATTTATTTTAAAAAATCAATAAATTTATGTTGGATTTTTCGTTTATTATTTAAATTAAACAGCAAATTTCCAACATGTATAACATTTCTCTGGTCATTTTCTGTAATTTCATGTTCATATGTAAAAGTTCGTACAGTTTCAAATGCCGTAATTGCATCAGACTGACTTGGCACTGGTGTAGGCTCAGCTTCATCGGCATGAACATTATCCTCTGCTTCTTCGCCATTATTTTCATTTTTTGAATCACCACACATTTCTTCTATGCTTAGGACACCGCATGCCACCACCCCTAAAATAGCACAAATGAGTAATTTTAAGGTAAAAGAAGTAATTACAGTTTGTATGTCATATGGATCTGCCTGACCTTCAATTTCATTTTGGTGAGGAGAAAAATTTTACAATGATGAATGCGGGAAAACGACTTTTTGAAGAACGATACATGCGGGTTTCGTTAACATTATTTAAATATAATTTGTGCAGGGACCATAGAAATAAAACGTTCAATACGGGAAAACGATGGATGCGGGAACGATAGATCAGGGTTTCACTGTAGTCATAACAGTTCCAATTACTCCGTGCGGTAATCCGCTGTTGCGGCAGTATCGGACCATTCCTATAATGACTTAGCAGCAGTATCGAGACAGGATAAACCCTGGTCTCTTAGAAACCATAACACAACTCTACAGTCCGTTCCTCCATTATAAAAAGTAAAGTTGGCTAGATTAATATCAACAGATAAACCAGAATAATATTTGGACCTAAAATGTACTTTAAAAGAAGAGAAGATATAAACTGTAAATGAAATTAATCTATTTCAAACCAATGGATATAAGAAGAGTACAAGAAATAAATATCTAAAAAAGAAGTAATTATCTGAAACACGCGGTGGGTAGCTGGCTCTCCTCCCGGCGTCAACAAACCATCACAACATCTCCAGGTATCTTCTTAAACAACCGAGGGTACACGAGAGTTCCGTTAAAAAGATAAACACCACGGGAAGAAAACTATTTTCACACCATAGCAGCTAATAACACAAAACAAGACCACAAGTAATACATGCTTCACACTTTGTTATCCAAGAGATGATTAAATAATTTCCAGAGATAAAACGTCCTTAATATTCTCTACTTCATTTTAAAAAGAAAAACAATGGCAATGATAAAATCACTTAAAAGAAACGACAACGCTTTGCCTAGCCAACAAGCACCTGCTCTGAGACACGAACGAGACAAGCTATAAATAGCATTCCCCATCCGCCGACAACACCCCCACGTGACTTCCGATCACCTGGTCTACGTTACTTCTGACATCTGACGATTCGGGAAAAACTGACCAGTGAACGGACACGAGATAGAGTACGTCACAGCGGACAGGTCACGCCATCTGCCGATAGCCGTTCCAACTACTTTAGCCTGTGAGCTGAACTTGTATCGCAATGTTGACATTGGCAAAAGCGAAAGATGAAGTTGTATGCTGGAAAAACATCGTAGTAATGGATGAACACGTGAACGTCTCTAAAGGAGTTTATGCATAGGTGAAATAAGGTAAAGTAAAAAAGTTATATTTCTTAGAAACATATCTAAACACTGAAAATAAAGATAAATGAATGTGTTTAAATATGAGACTTAAAGTATTAGAAACTTATATAAATAAAGTATGTAACCAGAGTTATATAGAAATAACTACAAACTAAGATAGAAAAGATTAAATGGAGTTTTTTATTATCATTCTTTTGAAATGTGCGCAGACTCTCCTCGCTTTACCTTATTCTTAATTCGGAAAGGACCGCTTGCATATAAGGAATATGATAGTTAAAAGAAAAAAAAAGCTTTCAAAATGGAGTTTGCACACAAGGAATGTGATATATATAAGAAAAAAAAACTAAAAATGGATTTCGGTTAAAAGAGGTTGCACTGTAAATGAAATTTTGTAAATGGCCATTAGTATATAATATTGTAAGTTTTCTATTGCTACTCAAACAAAAACATTCAAATTTTGCAAGAAAATAAATAATATATAAATTAATTAAACGAAGCCAGCTCTTAGCCTCTTCATTAAGATTTTCACAGAAAAACAGCGAAACTTTGAAACATTATTTTCTGCTTCCTGACTGGTTTGATTAAAAGTGTCAACAATAATCCTGTTTTATAAAACATGGAAGGGAGAATAAAAAAATAAAAAAAATTAAAGCTAAATGTTTATTAGTTATTTTTTTATGAACCAAAAACATCAAGGGGTGTCCATTACTGGAACATCTACCCTATATCATGCAAACATCATTCCCTCACCTTTCCCCCACCTGTACTGCCATATTTTATTGCCTGTTTCTTTCCATCCAGAAATAAAAATAATTAAAAATACCCTAAGCAAAATAAAGTTCTTATCCGGTACATTACAAAAAATAATAAAAATATTATTTTTTACTATTATTATAGTATAGTCTACTCAATTAATTATATGTTTCCCCATCTTAGACCATCATTCCCTCACACATTGCTATTATCTCAAATACCTACCAGTAAAGAGCAGTAGCAGTCTAGCATCCTTCACAGAGAAGAAGTCATTTTGAGCACTTGTCAGTCCAGCAACATAAATTGGTGGCGTAAGATTTTGTTAATTTTTCAGAATTTTTTTTCAATCAAGATATCTGGAAGCGTTTTTATTAGCAGTCATTTCCTCACACAGAATACTCATTTTTTTTTTTATAAATATCAAAATTTTTAATTTTATCATACATTATATATTAAGTGTTGCTCTTAAAGGAAACAGTTTGGATTCCTTCATAATTTTGCATTTTCCCCTACAACTAGTAAAAATGTCTTTTTTCATCATTCCCTCACATTTACCATTATGAGGGAATGACAAGATGAGTGAGGTAATTATGTGCTTTCTGTTTAAATGATGGATTTAGTTTTCCTGCTTAAAATTTATACTAATAGTACGTTACTTTTTAAAATTATGTGGCTAAAACTAACCAAAACTTTTTATTTAATCTGTTCTTGGAGAAATTTATAAATACATCACAGTAGCTTAGTAAAAAATTATGCATATACGTAGAATAGTGTTGATTAGCATTTTACATTTTTTATGCAATTAAAATATATTGACTTAAAAAAAAATCTTTAAAATGTTAGATTTATAAGATTTTATAATTGCTTTTAACTGATTTCTTGCTAGATTACTGGTGCAATTTGTTTCATAAATCTGAATTATGCTTTCACATGTTTGATTTTAATCTTAAACAAGCTCTATTACAGAAATTTTTCTCCTTTTTTTTAAACAGATTTATATTAAAATCAAAAAGTAAATAGTGATACATACATTATAGCAAAAACAAAAAGCAAAGCTTTAAAAAGAATAAGGCAAAAAAAGAAGAGAGAAAATGAAAAATAATCCTTTGAAGCTTGAAAAAATGAAGCAAAAAGAAAAACTGAAATATTTAAAAGAGAAAGGACAAGTTAAAACTGTAAAGGAGATCACTGCATCCAAAACAGATCAGCGAGTATAGGTGAAAACTGGGAAATTGAGTTAGTAGCCAGTGGCCGGTAGACTCAGTTTCATTAGTGGCCACTTTTTAAAGTTAGTGGCCACTATAATGTTTTAAACTTTCTTGGCATCTAGATAAACTATAATCGTTGTATATATACATCTTTTCTATAAATCAGAGTTTTATACCAGCCAACTATTCATGATAAGAATAGGGACACAGTTGTAATTCAAGAAAATTACTTTAAAACTACAAAATTGTTATATTATTTTTTTTAGAATAAATTTTTGGATTATTTGTAAATGTTCATAAACACAATAAAATGCTATTTCGATTTTATTTAATAATTAAATGTGTTATTAACATACCATATACATTACATACAGTTGAAATCTAAGCTGGTGAGTGTATTTCGCAGGATTAAACAGTATCTCTTGCAGAAAAATAATCTAACTGATCAAACACATTGAAGATATTGTAATGTCCTTACCCTTTAGGGTCCAATATTTTTTTTCAATTTTGAGAACAAAATTACTTTTATTTTAATAATCTTAATCGTAGCTATCCATATAGATTTACTGATATGATAATAGGTTAAGAGTTTTTGGAGACGTTTGGAAAATCTCGTATTACAAGAGGGTTTAACAGATATTACAACTTTATAATGTTTTTTGTGTTTTACCACACGATTCGTTCAGAAAAGTAACCTATATTTTAAATTTAAAGAGTGAAATATATGCATAAAATAAATTACTAAATGTCCAAACATAAATGAACTCATAATAAGAAAAGCATAGCCATATACTATCATTACTATGTGTAGATAGTAACAAAAGTAATTTTTATGACAAAATAATACTTGATGTGAAAAGACATGTACTATTAGTAGTAAACCAGACCCGAAAGGGTTAAAATCCATTTGCATTTAGTGAAAAAAAAAAAAAAAAAAAAGGGAATAAATTATTTGAAATACATGTGGAATCAAAGCTGATGAATATATTTTGCATAAAACTATATTTCTTGAAAAAATAATCCAACTGAAGAGAGAGCATGGTGAAAAACTGAAATATTAAAAATACAGCTAAATTGCTGCAATCTGCTTGCATCCGGTAGGAAAAAGAATTAATCAGTTTTCTAATTAGATGTAATCAAAGTAGAGATGCATATTTCCATGAAAAAATTTGTATTTCAGTTGGTGATCGATAACAGATATTTTATCGCAACTTGGCGAGTGGCGACTATAGTGGCGATCGATGGCCGATATTTTAATCGCCACATTTACAACTTTAATCGCCACGTGGCGAGTGGCGACCGCTAATTTACACCTATATCAGCGAGCTGTAATTAAGTTTTTAACACTGGAAGGGTGTAAGCTGAGCGGATATTCATCACAGAATGCTGGCTGTGTACGGTGACACATGTGTGTCAAAGCTCACGGTGATGAGGTGGGCAAGAATGTTATGCGGTGGTCGGCAGGCGACTGTGGATTTGCTGTGGCCTGGTCAGGCGCACAAAGTTGTGACAGAGAAGCTGATTACGGACCTTGATACTCTATCACATCTTTGGACCGCTGAAGAAAAGCCTAAAGGGTCAACGATTTCAATCCGACGAGGACGTAAAGGCTGCAGTTTCTGAACTGGTTCCATGATTAACCGACATTGTTCTTCGTTGACGGAATTCATAACCTTCCTAAGCAATGGGACACCTGCCTAAACACCATTGGGGGATTTTTTTTAAAACGAATTTTGTATGCATTTTACTCATTAAATATTGTTACAGTGGAACCCGGTTAAGATGCGTTTCAAGGCAGTGAACAAAAGTCGCATATTAAACGTGATTTGTATAATTTTGCAGTAACTGGGCTTATTTACGCAACTCATCGTCTGAATGAACTTTAGAGCTTTCATTTAAAGTGTACTGCCGAAAGTTGTGATTTTTAAGTATATTTAAAATTTAACTGTATTCAATTTTAACTCATTGCTTCTTTTTTATAGGACACTGGAATAATAACTAGTGATGCAACGAATAGTGGTTTGGCCGAATAACCGAATACCGAATATTCGGCCAAGTTATAGCCGAATATTCGGCCGCCGAATAATGAACTTATTTTTGCCTAAAAACAAAATATAGTATGCACTATGTGCACAATTCTTGTATATTTCACAATTAAAATGTATTGTTTTCTTTTAAAAAATTATTTATATACAAATTTTTAATTTTTTAAAGCATTATTTTACTTTGAAAAAAATATTCGGCTATGTTCGGCCTAAAAATTGCCTCAATAATATAATTCAGCCCCCCCAAAAAAATTCTTAGCAAAAGTTCCTCATCAGGTACTGTCTAGTTACATTTTAATAGATGTGTGTTGTTGTTACATTTTAAAATAATGACAAAATTTTAAAAGTACTAGGAAACATAAGTTTCAGCTTTCAGATAAAATAAAAAATAAGAAATCTTAATATCTTAAGAAAAACCACTGATAGAAAGGGTGAAAGGAATATCCTCTAGTCTAAAATAGTGGAAAGAAATCATTGTAGACTTTATAAAGCTCACAATTAACAAAATTTTTTTTTCATCTTTATTATTTTTTTTTTCTTTGCTGTCAGCAGTGAAGCCTCTATAGAAAGTGCCCCTCAATGTGAAGAAGGAAAAGAAATTAGTAATTTTCTTTCCCAGCCACTGCTAGAAAGACAACAGTGTCCTTTGGAGTGGTGGGCGAAAAATTCGGAAGACTTTCCAAACCTTTCACGATTAGCCAAAAAGTACCTTTCTGCACCAGAAAGTACCATATATAGTAAGAGATTATTTTCAAAAACAGGTAACATTTACGGGAAAAAAAAAAAAAAAAAAAAAAAAGGCAATCACCTGAGAATACTGAAATATTATTTCTGCATCACAATCTACGTTTATTGAAAACATTTTAACTGTTTTTTAAGGCAAATATAAACATCACAATGCTATTCTTGAAAAAAATATCTAAAACGTAAATGCATATGCATACTAATTAAAAGAATTTAGTATTTACATTTCTTTCATTATTTAATAAGAAATAGTAACACACTTAAATTATATTTAACTTTTAAGCGTATTTTACTAAAAAAAAAAAACCCTTAAGCAACATATGACTTAAATATCTTAAACATCTGTATCTAATCAATCATATATTTATGTTCTTTATAGGTATAATTCAAAATATTATTGAAAGAAATATATTTTTATGCAACAAGGGATAAATGTTAAACTTCCCATTATGATTAAAAAAAAAAAAAAAAAAAAAAAAAAAAAAATTGAATTAGCTTGTATAGCTGTGTTAAAACAATTTTGAATAGATTTAATGTTAGCTTATTACAGATACTTTTTGTGCTTACTGATACCGCATAAAAAATTTTTAACATGATTCCTAAATTAACCTCTTATATAAAAATGGGTAGATAAAATCCATTCGCAGTATGAAAGTTAATGGGGGAAAAAAGTGTTAGTTAATTTCAAATAAAATTTTCATTATACATGATGAATATAAATTGTCAAATTAAAAAGTTATACTGTGTAAATATAAAAACATTTATTACAGTACTATTCGGCCAAGGCCGAATAATGGACTTGATATTCGGCCGAAGCCGAATATTCGGCTTCGGTAAAATTCGTTGCATCTCTAATAATAACTGAAAATAAATAAGGATTCCAACATGACTTTATAGTTGATTAATGTTACAACAAAAAATAAAACAACAAATATATGTGATTTTCATGCTAGGCTAATGTTTTTAACACGAAGAAGAAATGTTAAATTTTTGAAGCCAGTTACAAAAATTATATTTAGTAATTGTGGTAATGAGTATCATTATAAACTGTCCTTCATTTTTAATTTGAGAAAAAATACCATCCTTATTAATGATTGTGTAAAAAATATTGTTAGCCTAGCAAAAAACTAAACGAAACTTTGAAAACATAAAATAACACAACTGCAATCGCATTTGCTTAATCATCAAAAGTTTCATTTTTTTCTTTGCCGATAACATGCATTATAAAACATAGTAGTGATATAACGTGCATTTAAAACCTGACTAACAACGGGTATAATCATAATTTTTATGACATATCAGAGCAAGTTGTTCAAGGCATTTTTCGCAGCGAATGCTTTATCAATCATTAATTGATTTCTTTGATGAACAATCCGCATTTAATCAGTTTTGCTCATTTAGCAAGTTATTTTCATTCAAATATCTACCACTATTTCATGTTAGTAATATTCTCCTTAATTAATCTGTCATTAAATAAAATAAACATTACTATTTGGAATGAGTGGTTTTTATCTTAATAAAATAATCCTCTAGTTTGGCAATATGGTAGAGGAATTCGCATTTTCATTTATGAATTCGCGTCTTAAGCATGATTTTTTACTTCAAAGGACCGAAAATCTATCGCGTATTAAGCGGGATCGCATAATAACCGTTCGCGTATTAAACGTGATATTTTTACATTAGCCTTATGGGCGACGTCAAGTGACCGGAAGAAATCCGCGTATTAAGTGGGATCGCGTATTAACAGTGAGCGTCTTAACCGGGTTCGACTATATTTCTATCTATGTATCTGTCTCATTTCTGTACCTACGCATCTCATGGATACACACCTCGAATCACTTTCATTTGCTCTAGTAGATATGCATATTTTTGAGTAGTTTCAGTAATCAGGAAGCCACTTGATGCCAAATGTAAATGCTGGAGTAGAATGTGAGGCATTGTAAGCCTAGTAATATTATATACACTATAATGCAACTTATAGCTTAACAGAAAGAACAGATGTTTTATTAAATTCAAAATATGAAAATATTTATAAGCATAAAATAATAATAGATACCAAACTGTTTGTTACTTGGTAATTTTCAAAATCTTGTAATCGGCATTGATATTTTCTTAAAAATAAAATAAACAGGTAAATACATTTTGCAGCATAAAATAAGCAGTTTATCACACTTATCGTTGTAGTATAAAGTTGCACTTAATAACCTAAAAGTACTTACTATTTTTGGCTTTGTTATTTGCATTTATTGTGAATTAATTTTGATGTATGTTATTTTTTTCAGTTATGATTTCTTTCAAGAGATGGCAAATTTAAATGAAAGGTAAGTAATTGCACTCTTTTATTTAACGTAATTTGTTTTTTGTATATAAAGATGGAATTTCGTAATTGATTTTTTACTCACCTTCTGATATGCTAGAATTAAAAAAAAATATGTACACAGGTATGCTTCAGATGACAATACAGTATTTTAATACTTTTTGAACTAATTATAATTTAATTTTAAGGTATTTTTTCAGGATCTGGCTGCAGGTGATAAATTGCCAAATAATATTCTTTGTGATCATAACTGTATACGGGTTACAAAAATTGTGCTAATTCTGTGCCAAACCAGCCGTGGTTGTAGTTTGTAGTGGGTAGCTGCCCCTGTACCCATCCAGATCTTTTTTTTTTAATCTCTGTTTTTTTATAACCATTAGTGTTGTAGTGGGTAGCTGCACGGATCCTGGGTTTTTTTTTTTTTTTTTTTTTTTTTTTTTTAAACCTGGGTTTTTTACAACTTCCAAAATAGACTTAACTAACTGTAAAACTGCAACAAAGAAATATTTTAAACATTAAAAAGTAGAAAATATAAATAAAAAATAAAGAGTAATATATTTTTAAAAATATGCTTTTATCAATTAAAATAGTTTAATATATTAGGTTAATAGGCTTAACTGACTGTAAAACTGCAACAAAGAAATATTTTAAACATTGAAAAGTAGAAAATATAAATAAAAAAATAAACAGTAATATATTTTTTAAAATATGCTTTTATCAATTAAAATAGTTTAATACTATATTAAGTTATGATTACATGTTGAGATATCAATTTAGAAATCCTGAATAGATACACTTTCTTGTATTATTTTTAAGTTATTCATATTGATTGGTAAAGATCTTTACCAATAAGTGTGATTGAGTTAAAAGTAATTTTAAAAAGTGTATCATCTGTGTACTTGTCCATTACAGTGGAGCTCAATTACCTGCAGTATTAGGTAGTTTAACTAATGTTTTTTTTTTTCTTTCCCCAGTTGCTATATCTTAAAAAAGTAACACAGCAAAAAGTATATATTTTTTAATAAATTCACTTGTCCATGCTTTCTACCAAACATAAATCAGAGGTGAATTTTCCATAATAGTTCACACCAAATTAACACATTGTAAAAGAATTTTTTTAGAACAACATGAATTGCAGTCATGAAATTAAACGCGATTTTAAAAATAAACATTGAATTTATATAAAAGAGGTTTTTTAAGACTATTTTTATAGTTATTTTCATATTAATAGATTTTATCTACTTGATAAAATCAGCAAAAAAGCTGAAAAATCAATAAAAAGTCTCACTAGGAATCTTTTTAATCCAGGGGTTGACAAATTTCTTCTAAATGTTAGGAGCTAGTTTTAAATTTAGGCTATATCAAATTTTGTGACTGTCATTATAGCAGTATCTTACTAATAGCTTTGGTTTGTAAAAACTATATATGTTTGCATAAACATGAAAAAAAAAATACTTGTTTTAAAAAAATAAATAAATAAATAAATAAATATTCCCTTACCCCTTTTTTTCCAACCCTGCTTTATGCTGTGTTGTAAATTGTACTTTTCTAAAATAAAAATATTAGGGATGCACCGGATATTGATTTTGCCGGATATCGGATACCGGATATCCGAAGCTGCTTTGCCTGCCGGATTCGGATATCCGGCACTAGATATGTTTTTAATTATATGGTGAATGTTTATTTATTTCTTTATATAATACCATCTCAGAACAATAAATTACAAACATGTTTCACACATCATTAAAACATTTTAAATGTATTGAAATATAATTTACAAAAACTATATCTCTTTGAATGTCAGGGCTTGAAATTAAAGTTTTCCCTGGAGGGGAGTTTCTAGAGGTCTGCATGGGCCCATGGGCCCGGGCTTGGCCCGAGGCCCGTACCCGGCCCGACCCGTGGGCCGGGACGGCGGAATGAAGGTTAATTTTCCAACGGGCCGGGCCGGCAGAACTAGGACAATTTTTTCAACAGGCCGGGCTGAGAGACAAAATAAACAGGCCGGGCTGGCAAAAAAATTTAAAGGGCCTGCAGGGCCAGGCCGATAAAAAAAAATTAATCGGGCCTGTCGGCCCGATATAAGAATTCAAGCGAAGCAGATAAAATACGAGCCATTTTCAATGAATATGATTTTCTCGAAGTATAAATGTGCGTCACGAGCCGATGCGAGTTTAACAACATCAATACAGATATGTAACATGTCCATCGTATCGTAGAGATCGGCATCGTACAGTTACAAGATGTCTGATTACAGGTTTAATTTTTTTTCAGCAGACTCGTGCCGGGACGGAACTGGTCTTAATCGATCTCAGGATGTGTAGAACAGGCATTATGTTTTGTAGAAGTATTAATAGTGATAATGAACTTCTGTTAACAGTATCTTTGGAAATATACCTTAAGGGGTTCTCATATTCACTGCTCAACAATGCGAAACTTTCAAACACATTTTCTGACTCGTTTTTAACTATAAAGGCATAAAATTCACAGGCCTGACTATTGAAGGCATTTGGAAACGAATAGCTTTCTCCATATTTGATAAATTACTTAGAGATAACAGAGATTCTTGTCATGTGACTGTACATTTTTCTCCTTTCCTGTGCTATCGCTTCCGGAAATTATATTCATAACGCTAACTTTGGCAGTATTTTCAGAGAAAGATATATTGCTTTTATCTATGAAAAAGACGGCATTTACATAGTTTCTGGATAAGAATACCTGCCAATCTTATGCGTTTCCGAAAAGAAATGAATTCTCAAATGTGTCGAAATGTAACTTCTTTCTATTTGAGACAAGCCTTAAAAATGAGAGAAATATTTTCGCAAATCTACTTTTTATCATACAGCTTCAAAAGGTATCATGTTTTTAATCCTTTATTCTGAACTACATTAACTTTTTAATGAATCCTTATTGGAATTTCGAAATGTCTGTAGAGACAATGACTAAAACACTGTGTAATCGTTAATGCCTACTATTGTGTGTTTTCTGCTTTGCGAACACATAATAATCTAAAATATACTGTAAAATTTTCCCATAAATATGTACGTAGAATTCATTAAAAGAATCTTAATTGTATGTCGAGAAAACACAGATTTTTTTTGTAGAAATTGAATCGGGCCGGGCCGGGCCTGTTTTCACTAATTTTTGTACGGGCCAGGCCGGGCTCGGGCCGAACTTTCAATATCAACAACTCAAGATCTAATGTTATGGACAATTACCAGTTGGGTTGCTAAATGAATTTCTTAATTTAGATTTTATTCCATTTTGCGTGCGTTAGCCTCTTTCACAAGTTGCACTTTTGACAACAGCACAGAGCAACTTTAATAGCTTTATAAATTATCAGAAACACATGGTTATGCTCTCTTAAAAATTTTTAGAAAACTTTGCAAAATCTGATGTGCATTCATTTTTTACTTACTTGCATGAATAATGCATATCGGTTGTATTGTCAGCATCCTTCGGTGATTGTATGTCACTTCTGAACAAACTTGCTTTATTATATCCTTAATAGAATTATAGTAGTCAACCCCGGTAGCAGAAAGTTCGAGACGCGCGACGTGCGTCGCAGATTTATTTTGGACCTTGCAGATAAATTTGCCAACTTGAAAAAAAAAAAAAAATCCTTTAAAAAAAAAAAAAAAGTGCTAAAATTCTGACAAAAAATATCGCGATTTCGAAAAAATGGTCGCCGAAAAATATGATTTTCGGCAATCGTTTGCATAAAAAATCGGTAATTTATAGCCAAAGGGTCGCTATAAAAACGCGAATTTCGTCAAAAGAGACCGAAAAAAAAACATGAATTTCGTCCCAGGGTTGTAGAAAAAATGCAAATTTCTGTCACAGGGTCGCGGAAAAAACACGAATTTCGTTAAAGGATAGCGGAAAGAATGCGAATTTAGTAAAAAGATCTCGGAAACAACGCGAATTTAGACAAACGATTGTGGGAAAAACGCAAATTTAGTCAAACGATCGCGAAAAAACACAAATTTATGTCAAAGGATCGCGAGCAAACGCAAATTTATGTCAAAGGATTGCGGAAAGAAGGAGGAATTTCGTCAGAAGATCTCGAAAAGCGTAAATTTCTGCCAAAAGATCGTTGTACAAACTTGAATTTTATCCAAAAATCCCGAAAAAACGTGGATTTCGGTCCAGGGACGCAAGAAAAACGCAAATTTCTGTCACAAAATCGCGGAAGAAACTTGAATTTCATCAGAGGATCGAGGGGGAAAAACACTTAGTCAGACAATCGCGGAAAAAAGGCAAATTTCTGTAAAACGATCGCGAAAAAACGCAAATTTCTGTCAAAGGATCACGAAAAACGCAGATTACTGTCAAAGGATCGCGAAAAAAGGAAAATTTATGTCAAAAGATCGGAATTAAATTTGCGGAATTTCGTGAAAAAATCGCAAAAAGTGTAAATTTCTGCCAAAGGATCGCTGTAAAAACGCGAATTTCGTCAAAAGATCCCGGGAAAAACGTGAATTTCGTCCCAGAGGTGCGAAAAAACGCAAATTTCTGTCACAGAATAGCAGAAAAAACACAAAGTTCATCAAAGAATAGAGGAAAAAACACGAAGTTCGTAAAGGATCGCGAAAAAAAGCTCATTTTTGTCAAAGGATCGCGAAAAAACGACAAATTTCGTCAAAAGATCGCGAAAAAAACGAGGAATTTCCTCATACGATCGCAAAAAAAACCAGCAGATTTCGTCAAAAGATCGTGAAAAAACGGCAAATTTCATCAAAAGATTGAAATATACGGCATATTTCGTCAAAAGATCGAGATAAATGGCATATTTCGTCAAAAGATAGCGAAAAAACCCAAATTTCATCAAAAGTGCACAAGAACCCCCCCCCCCCCATCTGTTGTAACCTTTCGGAAAATTTGCTGTGAATTTTAGATTTATTTTTTTTTACTCAGAATCACCCCTGGTATATTAATCAGTAAGAAAGCTGTTTATTTTAACACTCATAATGTTTGTACATAAGAAAATATAACACGCTACTCCTGCAGACAATTTTCATCTCACTAAATTTCTGTCGCAGACACAACCATAACTTTCTGCTACTGGGGTCAAAACTATAACCCTTGGTATTTTTGTTAATTGAACTATGTTCTGTTTATTGGAATTTTAATTCATATCCAAAGTTTGAAAAGGAAATAGTCAATTGATTTTTACTATTACATGAGAAATGGTTGATTTCAAAAAGTCATGTTCTAATTTCTGTGAATTGCATGCAAGTATCAACAAATTTGTTATTGCTAAACATGTTTTTTTTTTTTTTTTTTTTAAGTTTACCAAATTTTTTTTCTTCATGTGCACCACAAGTATAATCTCATTTTGTTTAGTGCTGACTATTGCCCTTTTGGTAGGGCTCAGTTTCCGGTGGCCATTACTGCCCTTTTAGTTATTTCCTATTTCGGGTACAGAGAAAAAAACATCACAAAATACATAAATCGGTCATAGAAAAAATATCGCTGATTTCGTCAATCATGATGAAAAAAAAAAAAAAAATTGTCGATCAGTCGCGAGAGAAAAACTGAAGTTCGTGGGAAATCGGCAGCGCGAAAATGTCATGCAATTCGTCTATCGATCACATGAAATTTGTCAGTCTGTCACGAGCAAATATCGGGAAATTCCTCAAGCAGTCACAGAGAAAAAACACGAAATTTTTTTAATCGGACACAGAAAAACAATAGTTAATTTCATGAGTATGTCACAAGAACAAACAGGGAAATTTACCAATCGGTCGCAGAATAAAATTGCTAAATTTGTCAATTGATCGCGAGAAAAAAAATTATGAAATTCGTTGATTGGTCTCCAGAAAAAAATCACGAAATTCGTCAGTCGGTCGCGGAGAAAAATCGCAAAATTTTTCAGTCAGATGCAGAAAAACAATCATGAATTTTGTCAATCTGTCGTAAGAAGAAACTGTGAAATCTGCCGATCGATAGTGGAAAATATCACGAAATTTTTCAGTCGGTCCCGAGACTTAATCGTCGTTTTAGAAATAAACATTTTCAGAAAGTGATTTTTTAGAAACAGGAGCCTCCGCCCACAATATTCTTTAAGGCACGAATCCTGACATCCCGTCTCGAAATTCAAGCCCTGTAATGTATATTAATAATGTTGCATAAATAATATAATTTAAACATTAAAATATTCTGTTCATTTGTACAATGAAATGCTGATAATTGCTATTGGATTTGGATATTGGTTTGACTATATTGATAATTGATAATAATTAATTTGTACAATGAATTGCTAATAATTTGTACAACAAATTTTAACCAATTAATATGCCTATAATTGTAGAGAATTTTCACAAAGAAATACATACTTTCTTTTTATAATTTAAACATAAAATACCTACTAATACTGTTTTACTTTAAGTCACATTTAGTTTTATTTTAAGTTAAATTAACTTTGATATTTATACGTAAAAAGAAAATTACTGTTAATTTCAAATATTTATGATGAAGTTACAAAAATAACTAGTTGGATGTGCCAATCCCAAAACTCCCGTCTTCTTCCTAATATTTAAAAAAGTAGTTACAAATGCTAATACTTCAATATTATTAGTCCAATATTATACCAACTATGATTTTCATATAAAATTTCTGCTCCAGTCAATTAATCAGACTAAGTTAATCTCGATCATGATATTTATTAAAATCAATTATTTTTTCATTATTCTGTTGTACATCAGCTGTTTGCGAATAGCCAGCTTAGCAGGATGCGAAGTTTCCATCGCGTCACGAGCCGCCAATATACTGTACAAAAAATCGAGAACATTTTACCAAAAATTGCTATTACAGTGCCACCTTCTGGCGGAATATTGCCAAATTCAAGGAGAAACCGCTGGCCATAGCCAAAAATATACACACAAAACTGGTTCAGTTCTATGCTTAGCTTCATACACTTTTCAATGGTAAAATAATGGAAATAACACAAAAATCGCTAGAACCCCCTTCCAGCGGAATATTTTCAAATTGAAGGAGGACCTGCTGGCCAAAGCCGAAAACATACTCCCAAGAATTGGTTCAATTCTATGCATAACTTTGTACACTTTTCGATGGTACAAGAATGAAAGTGGCACAAAAATCGCTATTACAGCATCCCCTTCCGGCAGAATATTTCCAAATTAAAGGAGAACCTGCTGGGCATAGCCAAAAACATGTACAAAAAATTTGGTTCGATTATATGGGTAACTTCATACACTTTTCGATGGTACAATAATGAAAATGGCCAAAAATCGCAATTACAGCACCCCCTTCTGGCAGAATGCTTCCATATTGAAGAAGGACCTGCTGGCCACAGCCAAAAACATACACAAAACATTTGGTTCAATTCTATGCATAACTTCATACACTTTTCGATGGCAGGGGTGCAGAAAATGTTTCTACTCCCAACATTTCCCCCAATCCACATGAAAATTTCCCCAAAATTTTAAGGTATGTTATAGGCAAATACTGTATTACCGTAGGTATAGAAAATTTATTTTTCCAATATTTCTCAACTTATGCACGGTGTATCAGGGGCGGATCCAGATACTCGTTTTGGGGGGGGGGGGGGGGGGCGATATCGGATGATATATAATCAACACAGTCATAGTTTCTATTCGTTAAATCATTCGTTGCAGTTAATTATTATATAAGTATGAAATAATTAATGCTATTTAAAATTACTATAGACTCTTGATTATCCGACATTCAATTAACCGACACACTCGGTTAACCAACCCTCTTATTATATAATAGGTTGGGTCGAAAAAAACTTTTTTTCGATTTTCGATGATAGGTAGTGCGGAAAAGTTGCCACTAGTGGCACTAAGTTTATACAAAAAATTTGAGATTTTTCGGACAATTCCTTCATTTGCCGCAAATGGCTCTAAGTTTTGCTAAAATTTTTGAACTTTTTTAGCAAAAAATTTTAAAATGGTAAATTTAATTTGTTTTCGCTGAATTTACTTGAAATGTCATGTTTAGTATACGAAATGATTAAATAAGCTCTGACTAACGATTATTTATTAGTTATGTGTATTTTGAATTAGGCGATTTTTATAGCCTTTTCGCGTATAACTGAGCAAAAATTGTAAGTATTGTTTGGTTCGTTCGTCGGTTTCTCTCTTTTGTCTTTATTATGTTCCTCACTCTTCCTTCGGTTTTTTGATGCATTCAGAGTCCCATATTTGAATGCCAGACCACAGCATGTCTTGACAGCAATTCTGGAAGGAGAGGAGATATGGAGTAGAAACCAATGAAAACACAATCAGTCATCACGAGGATGAGGGGGGAAAATTGTAGATGGGGAGTAACTGCGAGATGGGATTTTAATGATTTTTCTGCCCTAAAATACAGCTATTTGTCAGAAGATTAAAAAAGTGGGAACTTTGAAGCAGGCAGTTCGTCTGAATCAGAGTTTGAACCAGGGCTTTCAAAAGCAGACACTCCAAAACTCATATCCCTTTCTCACACAGCGTTCATCAGATAGAACTGGTATATCATATAGGTAAACTGCGTTAAGAGCTTCATCTGTGCTTCAGGATGCAGGAATTGTGACAACCAGGAATAAAAATCTCGTCATCGATAAAGACTTCGTCAGGAGACGGAAAAAGAAACTTGAAAAGAAGATACAGTTGGAGGAATATCTTGGAGGATGAAAAATTACAATATTTTTTTATAGTAGAAATAATAACATGATCGTTATAGAAAAAAGGGAACAAGCGGCACCGTCGAGAGAAATACGAAGCACATAATCCCTAATGGTGTGCGAAAATGTACTTGTTCATTTCTACGAGCCTATCTATTCCTGTTTCATGGACATAAAAAATGCAAAAGGCTGAAGATTTTAGTACTCTATTAATCTAGCTCCGTTTCAGTTGGTAAAGGTCTTAGGCCAAATGGTTCTACCATCTAGTTTAGACAGCTGATGTCGCTGTCAGAGTGGGAGCTCGTTCGTATAAAGAATACGTATCAAATGTTGCAGTTCTCTTCTTGATTTTTTCCAAAACAGGCTTTATTCAGGCTTAGAAAATCATATAATGATTTTGCTATTTCTCCGCAGTGGTCAGAAGGAGGTGTCAAGTGACCCAAATATTCCAAACCACATTCAGACAACATGGTGATGTTTGTTTCATCTTTCTGTCGACGGCGCTGCTTGCTAGTCCCCCTTTTTTATGAAGATCGTTTTATTTTTTCTACTATAAAAAAAGATGCTTGCAATTTTTCTTCCTCTAAGATCTTCGTCCTCCTGTATCTTCTTGTATCTATCCTGTATCTCCAAGTTTTTTTTCTGCCTCCTGACCAAGTCTTTACCGATGACGAGATCCTTATTCCCTGTTGTCACAATTCCTGCAATTTTTGCTCACTTACACGCGGAAAAGCTATAAAAGTCACCTAATTCAAAATGCACATAACTATTAAATAATACATAATTAGAGCTTATTTAAACATTTCTAACTCTAAACATGGCATTTCAAGTAAATTAAGCTAAAAAAACTTAAATTTAACGTTTTTTAAACTTTTGCTAAAAAAGTTCAAAAATCAGCATTTGAGCCAAACTTCAAGCCATTTGTGGCAAATGAAGGAATTGCTCGAAAAATCGCAGGTTTTTTGTGTGAACTTAGTGCCACCAGTGGCAACTTTTCCGCACTACCCATCATCGAAAATCGAAAAAGTTTTTTTGGCCCACCCTGTTATATAAGTCTCCTCTCCTCAAAATATGACTTATTGTTACTAATTGTGCCGAAAAATTAAAAATGTTACCATAGAATTTATTTATTAAATGTCTTACTTTTATTCTTTTCATTTTTACTCTGGTGATTATTTATCTTATCGGTTTATTAAAAAAAGGGACTGAATAAAAGTCTCAAGCAGTCTTAATATCCTTGAAAAGTCAAAATGTGTCATCTAAGTGGTGCGTATACTTCTTCATAATCTACTCATTATTAGTCCATCAAGGTTAACATTTGTTACTGAGACCTATGTCTATTTCCATAGCTTCTCTACAAGAGGTAGAAAGATAGCGGAAAATGGTAAGCTAAACAATGAAAGGTCGATGACAGTAGAGCGGCATTTTCTATTCAACTCACCTAGAAGGCCTTTCATTAAGTAAATACATGAAGAAAGAACTGTTCTACCAAGTTAGCTTTAAAAAAATTAACACACCATATGCATTTTAGCTTTTAACTGACTAAGACAATCCTTTTTTGTTCATTCATCAAATACCCCTTGAAATTCACCAATGTGGGTGGCAATAGCAGTACATTTTTTTAAAACATTAGTGGCTTTTTTCAGAAAATATTAAGATGCTTGGAGTTTTAAAATGTCCTTTCTTTTTCTTGTTTCTTTCTTTTTTTGAAAATTACGACGAATCCCATTCTTTTCTCAAACAAAAGAGCTCTGTGCGAAAATATTATACAAAAATTAGAAGTGCATCTTCTTTTAAAAGATGAAAAAGTTTCTACACTTTAAAGGGATCCACTTAATGGTGCCAATTTTCTGTTGTAGAAATTCAACAAAAGGTACACGAAGTAGCATCGTCCCTCACCTCAACCCATAGTGTCAAAAATTATGGCGCCATATGCCTTTTGACAGGACATAATCCTTTTTTGTTCATTAATTGGCGAAACGTCAGTGAGGTTGCTTGTTACGTTTGCTTGTCTGCCTGTTCCGCGAAAACTACCGTTAATAGCGTTGGATTTATATCTTGGAGGGCGACCGCCCTGATCGCCCCCGCCCCCCCTGGATCCGTGCCTCAGGGATTCTCCTCCTGGCGCTAAATATGTATTTTTTCGCGGCCCTTTGACAAAATTCACGTTTTTTTTAGCGATTCTTTGGCGAAATTTGCGCTTTTTTCGCGGTTCTTTGACAAAATTTTCTTTTTTTTTTGCGGATTTTTGACAAAATTTTCGTTTTTCGCGGCCCTTTAACGAAATGCGCGATTTTTTGACGAAATTGGCACTTTTGCGAAATGCTTTGACGAATTTGATGATTTTTTCTGGGAACGAAAGACGAAATTGAATTTTTTTTCAGTGACCATTTATTGGAATTCGCGATAAGTGGTGGATTTATACTTTTGGGGGGGGGGGGCGATCGCCCCGATCGCCCTCCCCGAGGATCCGCGCCTGCGGTGTATATGGCAGGATTGATTCTGAGGGAAAAAAAAATTCTGAAATTCACAGCAAATTTTCTGAAAGGTTACAGCAGAGTGGGAGAAATCCCTCCCAGTGCTATGTTTTTTTCGCGACTCTTTGACGAAATTCGCATTTTTTCCCGATCTTTTAACGAAATATCCGTTTTTAGCAATCTTTTGACGAGTTTTGCAGTTATTTCGCTCTCCTTTTGGCGAAATTCGCAGCTATTTCGCTCTCTTTTGGCGAAAGTCGAGATTCTTTCGTGATCTTTTGACGAAATTTGCGATCCTTTCGTGATCTTTTGACGAAATTCGCGATCTTTTGACGAAATGCGCTGTTCTTTCGCGATCTTTTGACGAAATGCGCGGTTGTTTCTCGATCTTTTGAGGAAATGCGCGGTTGTGTCGCGAACTTTTGACGAAATGCGCGGTTGTGTCGCGAACTTTTGACGAAATGCGCGGTTGTGTCGCGAACTTTTGACGAAATGCGCGGTTGTGTCGCGAACTTTTGACGAAATGCGCGGTTGTTTCGTGATATTTTGACGAAATGTGTGGTTGTTTCGCGATCTTTTGGCGAAATTTACGTTCATTTCGCGATCTTTTGAAGAAATTTGCAGGTTTTTCGCGTCTCTGTTGACGATATTCGCGGTTGTTTTGCGATCTTTTGGGTTGTTTCGCGATCTTTATACGAAATTCGTGGTTGTTTCGCGATCTCTTGATAAAACTTGTGGTTGTTTCGCGATCTCTTGATCAAATTTGCGGGTTTTCGCTCGTTCATTTGACGAAATTTTATTGATTGATGATTTTTTATTTCGCTCCTTTTGATGAAATTAGCGGTTGTTTTGTGATCTTTTTACGAAATTTGCAGTTTTTTCGCGATCTTTTTACGAAATGTGCGTTTATTTCGCGATCTTTTGACAAAATTTGCTTTCATTTCGCGATCTTTTGGTGAAACTTGCAGTTCTTTCGTGATCTTTTGACGAAATGCGCGGTTGTTTCGCTCTTTTTTGACGAAATGTGCGATTGTTTCGCGATCTCTTGACGAAATTTGTGGTTGTTTCGCGATCTTTTTGCGAAATTCGTGGTTGTTTCGCGACCTCTTGATGAAATCTGCGTTCATTTCGCGATCTTTTGACAAAATTTGCCCGTTTTCGCTCGTTCATTTGACGAAATTTTATTGGTTGATGATTTTTTATTTCGTCCCTTTTAATGAAATTAGCGGTTGTTTCGCGATCTTTTAACAAAATTTGTGGCTCTCTCGCGATCTTTTTACGAAATTTGCAGTTTTTTTGCGATCTTTTGACGAAATATGCGCTTACAGGGTTCCTACGGGTCAGGGAAAACAGGTAAAAGTCAGGGAATTCGAAAATTTAGGCAAAAAGTCAGGGAAATGTCAGGGAATTTTTGAAATATTTGAAAAGGTCAGGGAAAAGTCAGGGAATTTTTTATGTACTACTTCCATCGGAATTTCTATTATCGTCGTAAATGAAGAAATTTTGAATTAATTATTCATCCAATAAAAAATATTTATATGAAATTTGTGTAAACTATATAACAATATGAAAAATAATTAAAAAATCTGAAATTCATACAGCACATACTTTTTTTTCAGCATTTATCTAAATTAAAGTCCAATGTGGAGGGTTTTACAACAATATGTAGGCTGAATTTTTACTGAGAAAAGTCAGGAAAATTTTAAAATAAAGTCAGGGAAAATCTGGAAAAGTCGGGGAATTTTTTTTATCAGAATTGCGTAGGAACCCTGGATTATTTCGCGATCTTTTGGTGAAACTTGCGGCTCTTTCGTGATCTTTTGACGAAATTTGCGGTTATTTTGTGATCTTTTGACGAAATTCGCGGGTTTTTTTTCGCGTTCCTTTGACTAAATTTGCGATCTTGTGATGAAATTCGCTTTTTTTCTGTAATTCTTGGACAAAATTCGCGGTATTTTTATGTCCAAATTTTCAGATTGACGACAGCTTATTTTTAAATTTTCGGAAAATTCGGAACAGAATCACACCTGGTATATACGGTACACATTATTCTGAGAACGATTTTGTAAACGTCGCCATACGGATCTTTTTATTTTGTAGTGAAATTTTTCTATCTCAGGGAATTATGGAATTCATTGTTAAAATCGAAATTAATTGCATATATTTCTCGCAAAATTTCCCCAGGTGGTTAAAATTTCCCCCGATCCTAGATCGCCAGATCGGACATATTCTGCACCCCTGTTCGATGGTACCATGGCGACACACGGACAGACTGACATTTTGTATAAACATGTTTTTTGGGATCTCTGACTCCTAAAACATGCAAATCCCTCGAAAACTAGAAGTGTAAAAAACTGTGTAAAAAGTGTAAAAAATTTCTATTACAATACTTTCTTCTATTGAAGGTAGAAGAAAGTAAAAATAGGCCTGTTTAATTGTTAAATTTAAAAGAAAGAAAGAAAATTAATAAAGTCATACTTTAATAAACAACTTCAAATATCATTTTACAATCTGAAAGTAAAGGTACAATTTTCTAAAAGATGTAAACGTAAATTCTTAAATTTATTATAATGCGTTCAAATATCAATGTTATGAAAGCTGGCAATTCTTTAAACTTTTGAAAATTACCTTTTGCTCATGATAGTGAACTTACTATATTTCATATTTTCCATTATAAACAACAGTTGTTTGGGGTCAAATGATTTCTCTTATCCTTATATATTTGCTTCGCTGTGCTCTGCCGGATATCCGGCAGAGAAGTCTGATATCCAGTGACTGTGATTCGGATATCCGATGGTATTTCGGATATTGATAAAATAGCCGGATATCCGTTGCATCCCTAAAAAAATATATTGCAAAGATATTAGATAAGTAAACACCTCTTTTCACTAGAAATTTTCATTTTATATTCAATGCACTTTCTCTATTAACATTTTAAAACTTTCTTTTTTATTTATTTGTGAACGCTAATTAATTAAAATTTTAAATTACACAGCAAACTATGAACATTGTCATTTTGGTAAGACTTTGATTTTGCACCTTGAAAATATGAAGCGCGTAAAAATGCAAAAAATAAAGATATATTCTAGTGTTGACTGTTGGCCAATTTAGCAATGTGCAGCGACTGGAGGGACTTTTTAGCTACTTTACGTGGCTGATAGTCCTATTTTAATGTTTTATGCACTCGATGGCACTTACAGCCCTTTTTGACATGCCATTTTGATTCATTTCTGTTCCGGTCACTGGAGAAAAAAAATCATGAAATATGTCCATTGACTGCATCTAAGAAAACATAAATAAAAAAATGGACAAATTCACCAGCCTTTTACTGTGAAAAATCTCAAAATTCTTCAGTCAGTCGTGGAAAAAAAATTGCAAAATTTGTTCATTAATCACATAAAAGAAGCCCCATGAGTTTTATTAGTAAGTCCTGGGGATAAATTCAAAAATTCACCCATTGATTATGATAAAATATCGCGAAATTCGTCAGTCGGTCTTGGGGAAATTGCGAAATTCAACAGTCAGTTGCAGGGGGGAAGGATATCTTGAAATTCGTCAATTGATCGTGGGAAAAAAATGTAAAATTTGTGCATTGGTCA
Source organism: Maratus speciosus (assembly GCA_963932465.1). Lineage (NCBI taxonomy): Eukaryota > Metazoa > Arthropoda > Arachnida > Araneae > Salticidae > Maratus > Maratus speciosus. Next base: position 344,020,587 of record OZ010788.1, read on the forward strand.
CAGAAAAAAACACGAGATTCGTCCATTGGTGGAAGGAAAATACTGTGAAATTCGTCATTCAATTGTCAGAAAATATCTCAAATTTCTCAAGTGAATCATTTGAAAATAAACGGTCAAGTGAGATATTACTCACGCACAGAGAATTCCGTACAATAATATATGAATTAGTAAGTGTATTATTAAAAAAATACCGTTTCTAAAAGAATACTAAGACTTCGTGAAAACTATACAACGTAGGGTTGGGTATAGCCGTATAGTATACAGGGTGCAAAGGAAAGTACCTTTAACCTGAAAATACTTGGGAACGGAGAGAGATACAGCTATACAAGTGAGGTAACGGTACAGTAAAGCGACTACGCCTGACCTAATGCAAATGACAGCAGCACCCCTGGTGACTAAATTTGGAAGATAGCCATTGCAAATCGAAAACGAAAAGAGGTAGAGCAAATTTTCCAATTAGAAAGTTTTAGAGCATCAAATAATTAGTACTAAACGACATTTGGTTCACACAGATAAGATAAATCGTCGCCTGCTTACCCAAAAATGTCCAAAATCGATGAGCGACGATTCTACTTTGCCTATTCACATTCTGGAAATGTAGAGTGCACAATTGCAGGTTGTGACGTTGTACTGTGCTGTAATGTCTGTAAAGATTTAATTTCCAATGCATTTAAAATTTTAGAATAACCCTTTCAGGGCCAGAAGAATTCTGTTCGTAAACTGATGAAATAATTGACTGACACCAGAATATTCAAATGAATTTCTCTGATAACAAAAACCCGCTAATTTGCACTTTCATTACAAAAGCAAAATTTTCTTAAAATATTCTTGGTGCCATTTGTCAGATTTGGAATTAAAATTAGGTGGCTACCGCCCTTGAAAGGGTTAAATCTATGTCGCGGTATTGAAGAGGCTTGTAATAGACGTTCCATGCTGAGAAATGTGCATGCAGAATTACTCTCACGAATACAAATGTGTATCATGAGCAATGGTGAACTTTTCGAACATACTGAATATTAACTTTTTATCACTGTGAGACAGTTTGTGTTTTTTTTATGTGTGATGTGATCAAAATGTATTGAGATAAGTATGTATTTATAGCATAAATTGTGTGTATTTCTTCATACTTCTGACTATTTCATTCAAACGTTTACACAAAATGGAGTGCATCGATTTCAGGCATTTTTGGGTAAACAGGTGAAGATTTATCTTATCCATGTAAACCAAATGTCGTATTATACTAATTAATTGATGCTCTAAAACTTTCTAACTGGAAATTTTGCACTATCTCTTTTCGTTTATGATTTGCAGTGGCTATCTTCCAAATTTCGCCACTAGGGGGCGCTGCTATCGTTTTCATTAAATCGGGCGTAGTCGCTTTACTATGCCGTTACCTCACTTGTATAGCTGTAGCTCTCTCCGTTCACAAGTATTTTCAGGTTAAAGGGACTTTCCTTTGCACCCTGTATACTAGAAAAGTATAAATGTATATACCATGAAAGTTCAAAGATATATGGAACCTAAATAATAGCAAATATAGCTATTCTGTATATTTGTTATTCCATATAGGTTTTTAGTTAACCTCTAAAGACATAGTAGATGTATTGAGAGAGCCACCCAATGGAAAGTAGTTGCGAATCCCATAGTATTTATGCGATTAATTCTTATTAAATTAGTCTGTTTTTAACAATTTGACGTTTATTGCTTTTATACTGCTACTGGGCATTGCATTTCATAAACATATCCTTAAAATTTGTTATCTAGGCTTTAAAAGCCGATGGAACATAGAGTACGCCGTACCTGTCATTAAGGCTTAATATATCGTCTAATTACCCACGATTTTTTCCAAAATTCATGATGAACAATGCTTTTATACTTCTGCTACGATAGCTACCTCCAGCTCTGCTCAACACTTTTGCTGAAGCCCGTAAATCGAAATTTGAGTGTAACGGAAAAATGCGATTTTCTCAAAAACTGTGTGACCTAGGGTAATCGCTATAATTTTCCTGCAAGGTTTAAATTAATGTCTACTACCTGTAATTTTTTTCATAATTTTAGTTTCAATGGATTTGGAATTAAATGGGGGGGGGGGGGGGGGACATATTTTTGCACTACATTTTCCACCATAACTTTGAAAATATAATATATAAAATTAAATGAAATATATTTTTGATTTTAGCGTTACGAAAGCTTTCACAGGATACCCCCACACAATATACAAAGAAAAGATTTTTTTTTTTTTTTCAAGTAACTTAATTAGCCCCTGTATATTTTCACTAAATATATTTATGAATATTTATTAATCTGTAAATACGTGGGTTCAGGGGCCTCGATAAGGGGTGGGGACGGGGGACCCCCCCCCCCCCCCAAACATTCACGAATGTTATTACACTTGGCAAATTTTTAAACTTAGTTGGCAAATTTGTTTAAAACTTTAATAAAAACTATAATATATTTTCTATTTCTGACAGACTTGGCAAAAATTACAAAACTAATTGGGAATATTGTTAAACTTTTAACAAATAAGAACTATATTACATTTTCTAACTGTGATAAGTTGGCAAAATTATAAAACGAGTTGGCAAATACTGAAATTTGACTTGGCAATTTAAGGTTCTTTCCCCCACCAATAAAAAGTCTTCATGATGGCGCTGCGTGGGTTAATAATCTTTATTACTTCCCCCAATTTGGACTTTCCACGTTGCATAGTTTACGAGTAAAAGGGCTGTGACAGACAGACAAAGAGTGATCTTATAATGGTTCCGTTTTTACTTTTTAAGTACGGAACCCTAAAAATTGTGAAAATTTCCAATTGGTTGCTTTAAATTCTTGCAATATTTAGCAATCGATTGAAGGAAAAAAATTGCAAAATTTGTCAGTTGATCATTTAAATCTATCAAACCAATTCAAAATATATCTTTTAAACAGGGTGCAAGAGTGCCTTTTTAGGGTTTCGTTCATCTGACGAAACCCTATTCGTCTTGCTCCTCTGTCTGTCTGTCTGTCCGTCCGTCTGTCTGTCTGTCACAGAGCTCGTTTTCAGAAACTATATATGTTGGAGACTTGAAATTTTGCACACTTATAGCTGAACATCTCGGATCAAACGACAAATCATAAAATTTTGAAAAAGTTGTACATTTATCCATTTGGGCTCCTATATGTGTATTTTAAACAATTCTTTCTATGTGAGCCTCTAATTAGGTTGGAGGCGTGAAATTTTGCATACTTATAGCTGAACACTTCACATAAAACGACAAATCATAAAATTTTGAAAAAGTTGTAAATTTAACCCTTTGGGGTCTCACATGTGTATTTTGAACTATCCTTTCTAAGTGAACCCCTAATTAGGTTGGAAGCGTGAAATTTTACATACTTATAGCTGAGCACCTCACATAAAACGACAAACTATAAAATTTTCAAAAAGTCGTACATTTAACCCTTTGGGCTCCCACACTTGTATTTTAAACAATGCTTTCTAAGTGAGCCCCTATTTAGGTTGGAGGCATGAAATTTTGCATACTTATAGCTGAACACCTCACATCAAACGACAAATGAAAAAAATTTGAAAAAGTTGTAAATTTAACCATTTGGGGTCTCGCATGTGTATTTTAAACAATCCTTTCTAAGTGAGCCCCTAATTAGGTTGGAGGCATGAAATTTTGCGTACTTATAGCTGAACACCATCATGCGACAAATCATAAAATTTTGAAAAAGTCATATATTTAACCCTTTGGGCTCCCACATGCATATTTTAAGCAATTCTTTCTAACTGAGCCCCTTATTAAATTGGAGATTTGAAATTTTGCATACTTATAACAGACCACCTGAGGTCAGGCGACAAATCATAAAATCTTGAAAAAGTCTTACGTTTAACCCTTTGAGCTAACACATATGTATTTTAAGCAATTCTTTCTAAGTGAGCCCCTAATTAGGTTGGAGGCGTGAAATTTTGCATACTTATAGCTGAACACCTCACATCAAACGACAAATGAAAAAAATTTGAAAAAGTTGTAAATTTAACCATTTGGGGTCTCACATGTGTATTTTAAACAATCCTTTCTAAGTGAGCCCCTAATTAGGTTGGAGGCATGAAATTTTGCATACTTATAGCTGAACACCATCATGCGACAAATCATAAAATTTTGAAAAAGTCGTACATTTAACCCTTTGGTCTCCCACATGCATATTTTAAGCAATTCTTTCTAACTGAGCCCCTTATTAAATTGGAGATTTGAAATTTTGCATACTTATAACAGACCACCTGAGGCCAGGCGACAAATCATAAAATCTTGAAAAAGTCGTACATTTAACCCTTTGGGCTCCCCCATGTGTATTTTAAACAATTCTTTCAAAGTGAGCCCCTAATTAGGTTAGAGGCGTGAAATTTTGTATACTTATATATAGCTGAACAACTCACATCAAACGACAAATCATAAATTTTTCAAAAAGTCGTACATTTAACCCTTTGGGCTCCCACATGTGTATTTTAAACAATTCTTTCTAAGTGAGGCCCTATTTAGGTTGGAGGCATAAAATTTTGCATACTTATAGTTGAATACCTCACATCAAATTACAAACCATACAATTTTGAAAAAGTCGTACATTTAACCCTTTGGGCTCCCACATGTGTATTTTAAACAATTCTTTCTAAGTGAGCCCCTAATTAGGTTGGAGGCGTGAAATTTTGCATACTTATAGCTGAACACCATCATGCGACAAATCATAAAATTTTGAAAAAGTCGTACATTTAACCCTTTGGGCTCCCACATGCGTATTTTAAGTAATTCTTTCTAACTGAGCCCTTTATTAAATTGGAGATTTGAAATTTTGCATACTTATAGCTAGAGATGTAAATTTTCCGGAAAAGTTGAAGTGGCGGAAAAAAACCGTTTTTTTCCAGTCTTTTTTCTGGAAAAATTGATTTCCTATAAATGTTTCTCAAAAATAAGTTATATTTTCTTAAAAAGTATACAATAATAAACTTTTTCAATATTTATGCACATTAAAAAAAAATTATTTTCTCTACATGTGAATATGTTATTAAAAAAAAGAGAGAGAGAGAGAAAAAGCCAGCTTTTAAAAGTTTATCCTTTCAGTCTCAGAATTCTTACAGTAGCTTTTCTTGCTTAATTTAACACTAGTGTTTGTAATATATCATGTGTCTGTTAAATAATTTTTCAGTAGCACTTTTTTAATTATATCAATAGAGCTAATTAAAAAAAAAAATTAGTTTTAACCAATATCACTATAGTTTTAAAGCAGTTTTAAACTGTATTGTACATCTCATCTACATAGTACTGGTTTTCAAATACATAAAGGATGCCAGTGTAAAAGAAACAAATTATGGTAGTTCTGGTATTATTATAAATACTATTATCATTTTCAAATCTTCCGTAGTTTAAAAATTGGTATTCTTTTAAAACATTACTCCACCCCCCATCTTACAGTTATAATTTTCATTTCCTGTATATGTGGTTTTGGTACAGCTTTACAGACTAAACTCAAACTATGTTTTAGTAAGATTTGGATCCTTAATATTGAAAGCGGTATTTTTAGGTAGATTTCGTAAGAAAAACTACCTATTGCAGTCGTTACCATAGTGCGACTTTTGAAAAATTCCTTCATAACTTTTCATTATAGGACCCCAGGAACCCAAAACCACCCCCACCTAAAAAGTTTATATATATATATATATATATATGTATGTATGTACTAAATTTTGTCCGCACGATAAAAGTCGCAATTATGCACGGATCGTCTTCAAACTCGCCAACAACTTTGAGATGGCTAATATCTCGGCGGGGATTGAAAATGGGCGAAATCGGCCCAAGAGGGTGGAAATGGGGAGGGTTCAAAATTTTGAATACCGTCTTAACATGATTCTGATAAAACCAGCTCTTTCACAACAATGGCAGGAAAAAATAAATATTTTTCGTTATAGCAGTTGCCAACAATTAAAAAAACCAATAAAATTCTCACCACAACAATTGCTTTTCTATTGCAAGATATCCACGTGAAAATTAAATTAAATAAACAATTTTACAAATTGAAAACAAATTGAATATTACGTCATAAGTTTTCTAGAGCAAGATTTTTGCATGAAAACTCAAAATGAAATAAATAATTTGACGAATTTAAAAAAAAAAATCAAAATATTGCGTTATATTAGAAATATAATGGACCTCATTGAAGAAACGTACTAAAACATGATAAAAACCCGACTATGGAAATATTAACATATTTTAACAGCATATTTCGTAGATTTGATGGATTTCGTAAGAAATACTACCTATTGCAGTCGTTACCATGGTGCAACTTTTGAAAAATTCTTTTATAACTTTTCATTATAGGACCCCAGGAACCCAAAACTACACCGACCAAAAATGTTTATATATATATATATATATATATATATATATAGTATATACATGTATGTACTAAATTTTGTCCGCACTATAAAAGTCGCAATTATGCACGGATCGTCTTTAAACTCGCCAAACACATTGAGATGGCTAACATCTCGGCGGGGATTGCAAATGAGAAAAATCGGCCCAAGGCTGTAGAAATGGGGGAGGGTTAAAAATTTTGAATACCGTCTTAACATGATTCTGATAAAACCAGCTCTTACAGAAAAACGGCAGGAAAATTTAAAAAAAATTCGTTATAGCAGTTCCCAACAATTAAAAGAAAAACCACAATAACATTCTTACCACAGCAATTACTTTTTTATTGCAAGATTTCCACGTGAAAAAAAAAAAAATATATATATTACGCTATCGTATCTCCATACATATAAGGGGGTTATCGTAGGGGGGGCCCTGTTCTGTCGCCAAATGCCGCCAAGTTTGTCGCCAACTGGCAATATATCGCCAAATTTGGTGACCAAAATTAGTGGTGCCAAAATCAAAAGTGACGCCAACTTGGCGACATCTCTAATATTTTGCCAAATTCCCATAGACTTCCATTGTAAGCTAATAGGGTTTACTTGCTTACAAAAAATCAACAAATTGAGATATATAATTCAACAAAAACTAATATTGGTACTACTTGGATATCCAGTCGACCAAAAATCTTTCGCCAAACTATAAGATTAAATGCCAATAATGGTTGATCGTAAATGTCACATTCACTTAACTTTAAGCAAATTACACGTGTTTGCGTCATCAAGTGATTTTTATTTCGACGTTTTATTTATATTTTTATTAATGTTATACTAATTTATTTGTTCTTTCGTTATTTAAAATAAAAATTATGTCAATTTGTATAATTTGGCGATTTATATAATTTGGCGAAATTGATCGACGGGATAAGTAAGTAGTACCCTAATATTAGCTTAAGGGTGTTCTCAAATCCAAAAGGGCAACTTTCTGACATAAGTTTTAATTTATTTTTGTTCGAAATGCATGAAACTAGCTGGTGTCGTTGTTCAGAAACTATGTCATCGAGCTGTTTTATCCATTTTTTTGCAAACGCAGTAGATCTTTCAGAAAATAGCGTCAAAGTGGGCGTTTTGAACCGAATTTCCGCGCGAAGGGAGAAAGAGTACTCAAGAGCGGGAGAAAAACGGGTTTGTCACGTGATCGAAATTGCTTATAACTCAATAGGTAATTGATTGATCAAAAAATGAAAAAAAATTGTTCAATTCCAAATCACTTCCATGGCCAGGCTTTCCAATTTTATATCTTTCCGTTAAAAAATGAATTTGTAAATGTGTCAAAACGTTTTGCGCTTGTTGAGCAGAGCAGTTAAGAACAGCCTTAAGGGATTAGGTATATTAAATGATGTCATTTAATACACGGATAACTTTGCAGTGCATATTATTGACATTTTCTTTTTAACCTTTGTTTTTTAACTTATTTCAATTTTAAATTAAAAATTAAATATTTATGTTAACCGTGCGATCAAGTTTTGATAATAATTTTCTTTCAATAATAAGATTTGATACCATTACTCAATCCCATTTTATTTCAACATCAAAGCATATTCGTTTTATTTTACATATATGACGTCAGATTCGGTCTCCTTTCCGCACTTACTCAAAATTCATGCACAATGTATTATTAGAAATACTTGAAAATTTCCGTTTTATTTCTAGTATATATTTTTTAGTTCTTAATTAATTTATTTCATTTTCCCTTTTCACGTGAAGATCTTTCAATTTAAAAATTAAATACTGAGGAGAAATTATTATTTCAAGTTGTGATTGGCAGTGAGTTATTGCATATCAATGTAAATATCACAAATATTAAAATAACATTCGAGATCTTTCCAGAAATATCATTTGTAGGTATATCAGCTGCTTCCAGGCCACGGCCAGTTAATACAGTTTTATTCGCAGAATATGTTGTTACAACTTTTTCACGTTCACATATTGAGTGATTTTTTTTCATAAATGTGTTGTTTAGTGAATTTGTTTTTCAAAAAGGCGTTGTGTGTAGTGAAAGCTTATTAAAATGCCCAAGCTAAAGAAGAAAAGTTATTTTATGCGTAAATTGAAGGGTAAGGTAAGAAAAATATTGGCACGTAAGACCACTGAGAGTCACAGTCCGCATCCTACAAGTCCCAGCATTAGCAATGAACAACAAATCAGTTCCCCTACCAAGAGAGATATAGTACAGCGACAGCGTAACAAAGCAAGCCAAGCGAAGCGACTGGCAGGGTTCGCACAGACTCCTTAGACTCCTTGGAAACTCCTTAGAAATGAAAACATTCCCAAGTAGTACTTAGAACTACTTAGATAAGCAAAACACTCCTTAGAAACTCCTTAAATTGTATTGCGGCTTCGGACGCAAGCGATATTGCTGCCGAGGAAAAAAAACATCGTGATTGTAAAACGCACGGTAAATCCTTTATGCATGTCATTCATCTGAAGCACAGCATTGATTGGGTAGGATAAGCTTAATAGCAGGGCTCCTACTAGGTCCGTTTTTCAATTATTAGGTCCGTAAAGTCCGTTTTTCGACACTGCTAGCCGACCTTTATTTTAAATTTTATCGATATTTGGCATTTAGCCAAGAATCTCGGAAAAATCGCGTTTTTCGCAAATATGTTCCAAAAAATACCGTCAAATTTCGTTCAATCGACAAAATTCGTAAATTTTGTCAAAGGATCGTGAAAAAACGCGAATTTCTCCAACAGATCGCGGAAAATCTCGAATATCTTCAAAAGACGCGAAAAAAACGCGAATTTACTCTGGATCGCGAATTTCGTTAAAGATCGAGAAAAAAGCACATTTCCTCAAAAGATCGCATAAAACGCGAATTTCCTCAAAAAATCGTGAAAAATGCGAATTTCCTCAAAAATCACGAAAAACAAGCGAATTTTCTCAAAAGATTGCGAAAAACACGCGAATTTCCTCAAAAGATTGCGAAAAACATGCGAATTTCCTCAAAAGATTGCGAAAAACACGCGAATTTCCTCAAAAGATTGCGAAAAACACTCGAATTTCCTCAAAAGATCGCAAAAACCACGCGATTTTCCTCAAAAAATCGCGAATTTCCTCAAAAGATCGCGAAAAACACGCGACTTTCCTCAAAAGATCGCGAAAAACACGCGAATTTCCTCAAAGGATCGCGAAAAGCACGCGAATTTCCTCAAAGGATCGCGAAAAGCACGCGAATTTCCTCAAAGGATCGCGAAAAACATGCGAATTTCCTCAAAGGATCGCAAAAAACATGCGAATTTCCTCAAAAGATCGCGAAAAACACGCGGTATCCATCAAAAGATCGGGAAAAAAAGTCAGTTTCGTCAAACGATCGAAATGAAACGCAAATTCCTTTAGAAGATCGTGAAAAAAATGCGAATTTTCCCAGAAGATCGCAAAAAACCGCGAATTTCCCCCAAATGATCGCGAAAAACAAGCGAATTTCGTCAAAGGATCGTGAAAAACACGCGAATTTCGTCAAAGGGTCGTGAAAAACACGCGAATATCGACAAAGGATCGTGAAAAACACGCGAATATCGTCAAAGGATCGTGAAAAACACGTGAATTTCGTCAAAGGATCGCGAAAAATACGCGAATTTCGTCAAAGGATCGCGAAAAATACGCGGTTTCCATCAAAAGATCGAGATAAAAACGTCAGATTCGTTAAACAATCGAAATAAAACGCGAACTCCATTAAAAGGTCGCGAAAAAAATGCGAATTTATCGCAGAAGATCGCGAAAAAAACACGAATTTCCCCCAGAAGATCGCGAAAAAATGCAAATTCGGCAAAATTTCACCTTTAAAAAAAGCGATTACCGCTGTTCTAAAAGAATAAATTCAAAACTTGTTATATTTTTTCTTGTATGTTGCGTTTAGCATTCTTTTTTTTTTTTTTTTTGCCTTTTAAAATTTTCTTTAACATGTATATGATATACATAATAAGTGTTTGGGATTTGACTAATCTCTATCTATATGACCTAGGGGTGATTCTAATCCGAATTTTCCGAAAATGTAAGGTATTCGTTTCCGAAAATTTTAAAAAATCGGTCACCAATCCGAAAATTTGGACATATGGTCGCCGAAAAAAATAAATTTTGTCAATCGTTTGCAGAAAAATTGCCAATTTCGTCAAACGATCGCGGGGAAAACGCAAATTTCGTCAAAGAATCGGGAAAAAACGCAAATTTCGTCAAAGAATCGCGAAAACTTCCGCTAATTTCGTCTAAAGATCGCGAAAAACCCCACAAATTTCGTCTAAAGATCGCGAAAAAAAGGCAAATTTCGTCAAAAGATAGCGAAAAAACCGAAAATTTTCGTCAAAAGATCGCGAAAAAAACACAAATTTCGTCGAAAGATCGCGAAAAACGGCAAATTTCGTCAAATAATCGCGAAAAAACACACAAATTTCGTTAAAAGATTGCAAAAAAAAAAAAAAAAAAAAAAACGCGAATCTCGTCAAATAGTTGCGGAAAAAGCGCATATCTAGTGTCGGGTGTGGATTTCCCTCTCCTCCCCCCTCTGGTGTAACTTTTCAGACGATTTGCTGTGAATTTCAATTTTTTTTTTTTTTTTTTTTTTACTCAGAACCACCCTTGTGACATGACCATTGGTCACTGCATAAAAACGTTGATTGTCCATTTTGTATTTAAACTTAAAAAATCAATAAGCAGTATATTGTGAATACTGTGCAATTTCAGCACTAACAATTAGATTCTAATACAGTAAAATTTGTTTTTGAAATATTTTTCTCTCCAAATTGGTCATTAAAAGTTGGAGTGTGCATACCACATAACGATGCAACACATAAAAACATCGACGACAACAACAACAAAAATGGCAGATCCTTAAAACTTTTTGGACTCCTTGGATTTTTTGGGTACTCCTTGCATTTTTTCTTCTGAACTCTGTATGAACCCTGATGATACAAGGCTTAGCATGTATCACATGTTTTATTTTCATATTTTATATTTTGTATATCCATGATGGGTAAGTATTACGGTAGCCCCCAACGACTAGTTTTCTTTTAATAATGAATCTGAAAATGTGTCAGAAAATTTCGAGTTGCTGAGCATGTAAAAGTTTTTTTTTTTTAATACCGCCTTAACATCATTCTGATAAAACAAGTTCTTATATAAAAATGAAATTAAAAACTCGTCAAACGGGGCCAGATAAAATTGTTAAACAGGGCTTATCTCTAATCATGATTTAGTTTTTGTTGTTGAAATTAGTATACTTAACCTGGAAATCTACCTCCGCCTGTAGGCCCGAGCCGGCAGGGATTTTTTTTTTTTTTTTTTTTTATGAAACTTTTAAAACAGGTGGATTTTGCCATATGTTTGAAAATTGTTTTCAACTAGATTTTTCACAGAGATTTGCTTACATTTTCTTTGCAAAGTTTGTATGGATTTATAATTTTTGAAAATACATTTTAAACAAATCTAAGAATCTATATTTCAAAAAAGAAAAAAAACGATACATAATTTTAACTACATGTTATTATGAAAACAAATTTTTTTTACAATAGTGAAAAATTAAAGTCATGCGAATAAAAATAAAAGCATTTTTCAAATTTTACATTAAATTTTCCATCTTACCATTTTCATTTATTGGTATAATATTGAAATACTTTTGCACATGAATTTTCATTTTTAAGGAGAGAAGTTGCATTTAATTATCTTACCAGGGATTTGCTTGGATTTTTTTTTTCACACGATCGTGTTTTTGCGAAATTGTGAATTTTCATAAAAACTTGTGAACTTGTAAAAAATGTGAATGAAATGTAAAAATGTACTTGGAATTTTGTAAATTTGTCATATTTAAGTTCTTATTTAGGCATTATTGAGATGGTCCTTTGTACATATAAACAGCTAGATAATAGATTCATTGGTTAGGTATTGCAGTTATTATACAACAGTTTTTAATTCTAAAATCATTACGTTTGTGAAGAATCTAATTTGGAGATTGTAAAAGAATTCTGAAGTGTCTATTTTTAAGAGAAAGAATTTCGTTAAAGGTCATATGTTTTAAGGAGAAAAAATTGAAGGATCCTTTAAAGCTGTTCTCAAATCCAAAAAGAGCAACTTTGTGACGTAAGTTTTAATTTATTTTTGTTCGGAAATGCATGAAACTAGCAGGTGTTATTGTTCTAAAACCATGTAATCAACTGGTTTTTTCCATTTTTTTGCAAACGCAATAGATATTTCAGAAAATAGTGTCAAAGTGGTCGTTTTGAACCAAATTTCAACGCGAAAGAAAAACCGGTCAAGAATGGGTGAAAAAAGTGTTTGTCAAGTGATCAAAATCGCCTATAACTCAACAGGTAATTTATTGATCAAAAAATGGAAAACACAGGTCGATTCCAAATCGCTTACATGGTCAGGTTTTCCAATTTTATATCTTTCCATTAAAAAAATGAATTTGTAAACGTGTCAAAACATTTTGCACTTATTGAGCAGAGCAGTTAAGAACACCCTTAAGAGACTCAAGATCTTTCTAAAGAGATCCCTGCATATAGATAAGATTTTCCATGTTAAGGTTTTCATAAGGGACACTAAACATGAAAAAAATATATAAATAAAAGTATCAGAATGTAGCAATTATAAAATTTTGACTACATTATTTTATAAATGAAATTTCAATTTTTCCAATTTGGAAAAATTGAAAAATAGCCCTTTGGAAAAAAACTGAAAAAAAAAACGGTTTTTTTTCCAACTTTTCCGGCTTTTTTCCGAGCATTCCCATCTTTACTTATAGCAGAACACCTGAGGCCAGGCGACAAATCATAAAATCTTGAAAAAGTCTTACGTTTAACCCTTTGAGCTACCACATATGTATTTTAAGCAATTCTTTCTAAGAGAGCCCCTAATTAAGTTGGAGGCATGAATTTTTGCATATGTATTGCTGAATACCCCAGACCGCACGACAAATCATAAACTTTTCAAAAAGTTTTATATTATTTACTCCTACGGGCTCTAACTTGTGTATTTTAAGCAATTTTTCTAACCTCCGCCCTTTTCACCGGGGGACACCTTTCCAACTTTTGCCGACACCCCTTTGACCATTCTTTCATATTATGCACCATAGCCTTACATATTTTAGTTCCACTTTTTACCGCCAGGGGCGCCTACTAATCTCGGGTGCTATGGGCCCAATCCCCTCGACTAATATATCTACGGATAGTATGTAAAACGGAGTTTCGTTCGGATAGAGGTTTGTTTAGAATAGAGTGCACCCCTGGTTGCAAAATGTGGAGCTAACAGATTTTTCAAAAGGATGAAATGTTTTGAAAGAAATATTAAACGAAACCCTCTGTGCGATCTGTGATCACACGTACCCATTTGTTTGAGTAGAGTGTGCCTTTAAGAAAAAAATTTAAACTCTGCAACCTTTTTGTTCTAGAGTAAGCAACCAACTGTAATAGAAAATTTCCAAAAATCCAAATCAAAGAATTCTCTTCCCAAGTCCCAAAACTAATTTTTATATGTTGATGTAATTTTTTATAATTTAGAATGTTTTTTATTTTGTGTACATAAGTTATTAAATTAACAAAGTTGTAAGTATGTATTTACATATATTATTCATATTTATCACTATTTTGTGAAATTACTTATTTTGTGCATTTCTTATAATAAAGTGTTCCGAATTACGGAAAATCCTCTTATCCAGAATACCTCAGGTCCCAAGCATTCTGGATAACAGTTCCTATGCTGTATTACTTTAGAAACTTTTTTAATGAATGTTTCTGAACATAAATTATTTTCTTTAAAAAGTTTGATACATATTTGATACTAATTTTTTTATTTTTAGTTTAAAGGATGCTGTGTGTATCGATGAAGAGGTATTTTTTGGTCCTATCTCGGATAAAGAGAGAAAAATCAGGGAACAGTTTGAAACTCTTCATAAAAATGAGCTTAATGGACTAGAAGCTTCTAAGATTATTGAAGATGATGAAAGCCAGAATTCAGTATACAAGAGTTTTTCTGTTGAGGAGAGTAAATATGATAGTTTCGATGATAGCTTAAATGAAGGTATCGATAAAATGCCCCAAGAAGCAAAGCGTATTACTCTGAGAAAAAGTTACGATAAAATAAAATCCAAGAGATTTTATGACAGTTTGGAAGACGTGCATTCTCTTGCGTCAAATATCGACAAATGCAGTATTTCGTGTGAAGTTGAAAATGAATCTAATTTAAACAGCAAACATTTTGTTGAAGATTCATTAAAAATTTTATCTGTACCTGTTGCAAGTAAAAATAATTTTATAAATGACCAAGTCCATTTTGATGATGATTCATTAGCAATTTTAGAATGCGAAACTACCTTTTCTGACAGTCTTGAAGAAGTCAACGTGCTGGAAAGCATTGAAATTGAAGAAATTAATGATATTGAAAATATGTCAGTGGAAAATCAAAATGTGTTTACAGTGGAACAACATTCTATTTGTCCTAAAAATCTTTTTGATACTTCTGTTGAAATATTTTGTGAGAAAAAGAATAGTGATACTGCTGAACTAGAAGAGTCATTTGATGAAAAAAATTTACTATACGATTCACTTTCAAACTCTGATTTTAAAGATATTTTAACTGATAGCTTGGAAGAAGGTAAACAACTAAAGGAAATGTTAAATTTATCAAAACATGCGACAATAAACGTAGCTTATGATAAAGAAAATATAATGGAGAGGCATAGTAATGAATTATTAAATGTTGAACAGAGTTCTCTTCCTAATCTTTTTGATACTTCTGTTCAAATTGTATCTGTGAAACATAAAGACAGCATTAATCCAAAAGAGTTTCTTAATAACAAGAACATATTATATGATTCATTGTCAAATTCTGAGATTAAAGATGTTTCAAAAGATAGCTTAGAAGAATCTGATAAATCAAATGAGATTTTAAATATTTCTCAACAAAGCAGTAGTGATAATTTTGCAAAATCAGGGCAGGTTTTTCAAAAGCAACTTCATAAAGAAAATATAATAGAGAGGTATGATAATGAATTATTAAATGATGGGCAAAATTCTATTTGTCCTTTTCCTAACCTTTTTGATACTTCTGCTCAGATCATATCTGAGAAACATAAAGACAGTAGTGGCATTATTCCAAAAGAGTCTCTTGATGACAAGAATATATCATGTGATTCACTGTTAAATTCTGAAGTAAAATGTGTTTCAAAAGATAGCTTAGAAGAATCTGACAAATTGAACGAGATTTTGAATATTTCTCAACAAAGTAGTGAGGATAATTTTATGAAATCGGGGGATATTTCTCAAAAACAAAATGTCCTTGAGACTTCTGTTCAAATTATTTACGATAATGCATCTAATTGTATTGAGAAAGAAAGTATTAATGAAATAAACTCTAATTCTAAAGAGAATTTTGAAAATTATAAAAGTTTTCAAGAAACATCTAATGACCAAGTCAAAATTGACACTTGCAGTGCACTACCTGCTGCATCCAAAAACTTCTGTCCATCTCAAAATTTTTCTGACAATTTAGAAAATGCAGATGCTGATAAAAATACATTACATTCAGATTATCACATAAATGAAAATAAATTAAAGTCAGATATTTCAGTAGTTTCTGATCCTGTCATTACTTCTTCTAAAAATATATCAGATATTACAAAAGAAGCTTTTTCTGTGGAATCTTGCCATCTAAAATTTTTAAATAATGATATAAATGTTGATAAAGACTTAAAATTTCAGCTACATATTGAAGTTACTGTAGGTGATAAAAAATGCCAGATAGCTTCTCAAGATATTAAAATAGTACCAGTAACCAGTGAAGGCTATAGGTCTGAAAATGATTTTATTTCTACAGTTTCTGTTACAAATCCTGTAAGCCATTCTATTTCTAGTGTTGCTTCACACGATGGTAGAAATGATCATGCAATGCATTTGAATAACCAAGAAATAAATTTAAAAAACACAGATTGTAATGCATTTAGAGCACATTCCTCCAGTCAAATGAATTCAAGTTCACGCAAGAAATCCGAAAATGCGTTTACATCACATATTACACAAAGAGCAAAATCATCTGCTTCCCAAACTTCCTGTATGAAATTCGACTGTATGGATTCTTTCAATGATGTTAGTTTATTACAAGCACTCGATTTGTCTGATCTGTCTGCATCTTTTCTAAATGAATCTGTCATTCAGTCAAAAGATTCTTTGATACCACTAAATCTTTATTCTCTAGATGAATGCTTGCAGAATTTTCATATTCATCAATTTAAAAATAAAAATAAAGAAAATATTCCAGAAGATACGCAAATGTTTGAGAGTGGGAATTTTTATGCAAGGAGAAAAAGTTCTAGTCCTAATAAAGTATATAATTCTAAAACTCCCCAAAGCTTAAAAAAGTGCTCTAGTTTCAAAGAAACAAATAAAAAGACTCCAGGAACAAAAATACCTGTCAGAAAAGTTGATAATTTTATTGTACCTGCTCTTACACCAAGTAAATTTGCAAAGCCATTTCCAACAACTTTGTCTGCTGAAAAAGCAAAAAAGTGTCAACATTCACCCCATTCTGTAGACAGTGACAAGAAAACAACTCCTAATAAAATACCTCATATTTGCAAAGTTAGGAACACTATATTTTCGAAGGTGCCACAAATTATTCCTTCAAAGAAGTATATGAATGTCCAAAGCCCAGTTGCACAAGTATGTTTATGTAAATTTTTGTCTATTACTTTGCTTTGAGTTTTTATTTAAATTTTTATTCTTAATTCTCATTAATTTTATTTGATAGTATATTAATGGTCCTGTGAAAACACCCGAACCTGTGTTAAGAGATTGCATGGTATGAAGAACATTTATTTTTTGTTTTTGATTTAAAGTTTAAATTTATTTTTATTATGTTAATCCATTTTTTAAGTGCAAGTATTTTTTTCTTGATTGTTTTCTGTTAATTTCAAGTTATTTATTTTATTTGCCTTTGTATATATGAATTACTTTTAAAATTATAATATGCCAAAAATATAATTTATGGTAATTTTCAGACTTGTACGTGCGGTAGATTTCGCTAGCCATCACAGACAGAGTGAAACTTTCTTTTATTAGCATAGATTAACTCATTTTATTCTTCTTGTTTTCTTATGTTTTAAAAACAATTTCTAATTTAAGTATTTTTTGTATTTGCTGGGAGATAAAATTAACAAGTCATTCTACTTTATTAGCATTTTAATATGGAATTCTATCACAAAGATCCTAGGATCTACTTTTCTATATTCCTTCTTTCGAGATATCTGGAAACAAAATATAGCAGTGATGTCACTGTACTTGAAAAATCCTGTGTCCCCAGGACCCAGGATTTCCAAAAATATGGCCCCTTTTTTTACAAAAGCGGGGTCCCACCAACAATAATTTATATTTTAAAGGAATAAATGAAACTTGTTTATTTGGAAAAGATAAAATAAATGCATTAATTATTGTTTTATTAATAATTAAATAATGAATTAAAACCAGTGTTATTTGCACTCAAATAAGATATTTTTAAAAAATATTAAGAGAAATTTTCATTACTTATTTAAAAGTAAAAAAGCAAGATACAGTTTTAATTGTAAAATAATGTTTATTTGAGAGTAGAAGATATCAAGCTCCACTAACAAGCATCACTAATGTTCGCATTTCTTTTAAAAAGGGGCAAGATGGGTTCATTGAAAAAGATATTTTTGCTGAAAAAAGAAAAAGTTAAGTAAAGGGTATAGCACAAAATTAGCACTCGCCAGGCGTCGAGTAACACTTAAAACGTGGCGATTAACTTTATTGTCCTCACTCGCCAAACTGAATGGGCACCACTCGCCAAACGCGATGGTTGAAAGATCGATGCCAGGGAGGAAAGGGGTTCGTTCGGAATTTACGGCTTCCAAATCGGCGATTCTCCCGAACGTAAGAAAAGAAAGTAGCTTGGGTGATTCTGTCTCGAATTTTCCGAAAATTTAAAGCATTCGGTTCCGAAAAAAAAGGGCATCAGTCCGAAAATTCGGACATAAAAATATCGCTAATTTCGATATGGTCGCCGAGAAAAATCAATTTCGTCAATCATTCGTAGAAAAAGATCACAAATTCCGTCAAAGATTCGCGAAAAAAAGTGAATTTCGCCCAAGGACCACGTAAAAAACGCGAATTACGTCAAAACATCGCGAAAAAACGCAAGTTTCATGAAAAGATCGCGGAGAAAATGCAACTTTCGTGACAAGATCGTGGAAAAATGCAAATTTCGTCAAAAAATCGCGGAAAAAAAAACACAAATTTCGTGGAAAAAAATGCGAAAGAAACCCGCAAATTTCGACAAAGAATCGCGAAAAGGAATCACAAAATTCTTCAAAGTATCGCCGAAAAACGCAAATTTCGTGAAAAGATCGCGGAAAACGCAAATTTCGTGAAAAGATCGCGGACAAACACAAAATTCATGAAAAGATCGCGAACAAAACACAAAATTCATGAAAAGATCGCGGATAAAACGCAAAATTCGTGAAAAGATCGCGGAAAAACGCAAATTTCGACAAAGAATGGCGAAAAAGAAACAAAATTCTTCAAAGTATCGCGAAAAAACTCAAAATTCGTGAAAAAATCGCGGAAAAACACAAAATTCATGAAAAGATCGCGGAAAAAACGCAAAATTCGTGAAAAAATCGCGGAAAAAACACAAATTTCGTGAAAAGATCGCGGAGAAAAACGCAAATTTCGACGAAGAATAGCGAAAAAGAATCACAAAATTCTTCAATCGCGGAAAAACGCAACTTTCGTGAAAAAATCGCGGAGAAAACGCAATTTTCGTGACAAAATCGCGGAAAAAATGCAAATTTCGTCAAAAGATCGCGGAGAAAACACAAATTTCAAGAAAAGATCGCGGAAAAAACGCAAATTTCGACAAAGAATCACAAAATTCTTCAAAGTATCGCGGTAAAACGAAAATTTCGTGAAAAGATCGCGGAAAAAAGGCAAATTTCGTCAAAAGATCGTGGAGAAAACGCAACTTTCGTGTCAAAATCGCCGAAAAAACGCAAATTTCGTCAAAAGATCGCCTAAAAATGCAAATTTCGCCAAAAAATCTTGGAAAAAAAATGCAAATACTTTCAAAGAATGGCGAAAACCACCACAAATTTTGTTAAAAGATTACAAAAAAAACGCAGTTTTGTGAATAGATCGCGGAAAAAACGCAGATTTCGTCAAAAGATCGCAAAAAAGCGCAGATTTCGCAAAAGGTCGCGAAAAAATGTGAATTTCGTGAAAAGATCGCGAAAAAAACGCGAAATTCGTTAAATGTTCGCAGAAAAATGCGTATTAGTTAGTGCCGAGGGCGGGGTGGGGGGGGGTCCCCCTCTTCTGTGAATGTATTTCATTGCAGTTAATAGTAAAAATAAAATTTTTCAGTTGAGTGTAATCATATCGAATGGTAAGTAATATACAGGTGTCCGAGAAAGATCCGTACAACTTCAAAAATTTATTGAAAAAGAAACAATAGGGTTACAGCGCAACTAATTAGTACATTAGATAGAATAACTCAAAAAGTTTTTTTTCCTATAACTTAAGTTATTACTAGGGATTGACCGAAGCACAATTTTTCCGAATACCGAATACCGAAGCTTCGGTCGAAGTGTATACCGAAGCTTCGGTATTCGGCAACCGAATACTTGAAACTTTTTAATATGCATTTTTGCATATATTAGCCTTTTTAAAAAACTTTAATTGAAATTAAATTCTCAATAATTTAATTCAGTTACATTTTTATCTAAAATCTAACTACACAAAAAAATTTAATGACTTCTTTCCACTCACAAATTCATTAACCCATCACTTGTTTTTTAATATTTTATCACTAGACAATACAAAAAATAATCTATGAAAATATTAAACTATACAGGGTATTATTAAGGGTAAGGATTGTCAGAAAAACAAAAGTTCATTCAAATAATAAGAAACAATGTTGTCATTAAGCTGATTTACTGATTGTCTAAGTCTAATTATAAACATATTGAATAGGAATGTTCTCAAAATACAAAAGGTAATGTATATCAAT
This sequence comes from Maratus speciosus, assembly GCA_963932465.1. Classification (NCBI taxonomy): domain Eukaryota; kingdom Metazoa; phylum Arthropoda; class Arachnida; order Araneae; family Salticidae; genus Maratus; species Maratus speciosus. Next base: position 344,041,036 of record OZ010788.1, read on the forward strand.
TTGCACATTTAACCATTTTCTGTCAAATTATTGATAGAATATTTATATTTTGATTAATATTTTAACATTGTGGTGGTGAAGATAAGAAATTTGAGCGATTTTGATATAATGGTTATAAAAGCTATAGAATAGGCATAGGGGTATACTTATTTGATGTGTGTATTTTCTTTAATATACAAATATGAACTGTGATATACTTATTTGATGTGTATATTAAAGAAAATACACATTAAATAAATTTAAATAAAAAAAAAACTAATGTAGAAGTAAATAAAATTAAATGATAAGGGAAAGATGCGCATCTTCCTTACTTTTTTTTCTCTGTTGTAGACAGTTGTTTTGATTTCGCACCTATATAGGCTATTTGAAGAAGAAAAAAGTTTTTTTTAAATAAAAAATGGCCTTTGACTTGTTTTTTGTAGTGCAGCTGAACTCTGAACTTATGCACATGCACATAATATTGAAACTCATTGTTTAGCCTATTCTACTGCTAAGTAAAAGAGAATTCTTCTACTTCTAAGAAAATACTTATTTGCAATTATTTGGCCGAATACTTTTAAGTATTCGGCCGAAGCCGAATATTTGGTTTACATGCCGAACCACCGAATACCGAATCAACTATTCGGTATTTGGTCAATCCCTAGTTATTACCTTAGGAAATTTCTACATGAGACCCTTTCGTAGCACGAACAATATCAAGACGATATTCCAATTCCATCCACGACCGTTTCAGCATGCTAACATCAACAGTAGCTACAGCTGTTTGGATGTTTTGCTTTAATTCTTCGAGACTGTTAACTTGCGTTCGGTATACAGTATCTTTAACATAACCCCAAAAGAAAAAAATCCAGTGGTGTTAGGTCAGGAGACCGTGGTGGCCATGCAATGGGACCATCCCTGCCAATCCAACGCTGTGGAAAAGAATTATTCAGCGACTCACGAACTGTCAATCCCCAATGAGAAGGTGCACCGTCTTGTTGGAAAAGGATATTCGGTTGAAGGTCTTGCAGTTGTGGGAATGCATAAATCTCAAGCATATCTAAGTAGGTACTTGAGCTCACAGTCGTTTCTGAGAGAAAAAAAAAGGTCCAAGGATGCGATCGTGAAGCAATCCTCACCACACGTTCACCTTTTCACTGCTCCGTTGGAGTTCACGTACGGCATGTGGTTGTTCGGAGCCCCAAAATCGAACGTTATGTTTATTGACCATTCCGGACACATGAAATGTTGATTCATCGGAAAACAGTATTCGTTTCAGAAAATGTTCATCGGCATCCAAACGATGCAGCATGTCAACTGCAAATCCATAACGCTTCGCATAATCATCCGGTTGTAACGCATGCAGAATCTGAACTTTGTAGGCTGTAAGTCACAATCGTTTATGAAGCACATTGTGTAGAGTGGATCTTGACATTTGTAGCTCCCGGGATGCTTGTCGAACTGATTTTGTAGGGCTCCTACGAAATGTTTCACATATTCGTTCCACACTTTCTTCGCTAGTTCTAGGGCGACCATATCCTCTTTTATGTTCCACACTAACCGTTGTCATAAATTTGTGATACCACTCACGAATGCTTGACCGAGATGGTGGCGATTCCCCATACGTCGTTCGATAATTCCGCTCTGTTTGCGTATCGGATTTTGTTTCGATAAACCACGCAACACATTGAGCTTTCTTCACGCGATCCGCCATTGAAATAACTAAAATGCATTAATATTCTTTTGCATGACATGTAGCGCCATCTATGGTCAGAAACATACTGCAGAAAAAAACTTTTTGAGTTATTCTATCTAATGTCCTAATTAGTTTCGCTGTTACCCTACTGTTTCTTTTTCAATAAATTTTTGAAGTTGTACGGATCTTTCTCGGACACCCTGTATATTAGTAAATTACAATGTTGATAGTTAGAAAAAACACAATTTTGTATGGAGCGTACATAACTTTATTACTGGCCAGTGGTTAAAAAAAACTGGCCAGTGAAAAAAATCAGTGTACTCGCCAGTGGGTAAAAATGTTAATTTTGATCTATAGTAAAGGGGTACTTTTTGTTGAATAATAGGTGCTTTCACTTTCATTGCACTTCCCATTGAATTATTTGTCAGCATAGATCTGTGTTGGGATCAGCCATTTTCCTTGGAAGGGAAATTAACATCTAAATCAAGCATTAAATCATAAATCTTCAAAAGGTGGGAGACATTTCAATGCAGTAAGAAGGGGGGGGGGGGGGTTCACTGGTCCACCCCCTGGAAACATTAATCAAAGTACACTGAAATCATGCTGTATTTTTAAGAATTTCATAAAAAAGAAAATCCTATTTTATGAATGTTCTACGTGTTTTTTCTGCGATACTTTGACGAAATGTGATCTTTTTTCAAGATCCTTTGACGAAATTTGGCTTTATTCTGCGAATTTTTGATGAAATTCGCTATTTGTTTTCACCCTTTTACAAAAATTGCGTTTTTTCACGATATTTTGATGAAATGTACGCTTTTTCCGCGATCCTATGATAAAAATCTGCTGTGATCCTTTGACGAAATATGCTAATTTTTCGCGTCCCCTTTACGAAAATCGAGTTTTTCCGCGCTATTTTGATAAGTTTTGCGATCCTTTGACGAAAATCGGCTTTTTCCCGTGATTTTTTCACGAAATTCGCTATCTTTTGACGAAATACGCTATCTTTTGCGGCCCCTTTGCGAAAATCGTGTTTTTTCCGCGAGATTTTGATGGGATTTGTGCTATTTTTTGCGATCCTTTGATGAAAATCAGCTTTTTTCAATGATTTTTTGATGAAATTCGCTATTTTTTCGTGGCCCCTTTACGAAAATCGCGTTTTTTCCACGACATTTTGATGAAATTTGCGCTATTTTTTGCGATCCTTTGACGAAAATCGTTTTTTTTTCCCACGATTTTTTGACGAAATTACGGGACGCAAAAGAGCTATTTTTTGGTGTCCCATCTCCGATTTTTCACGTAATTTATCATCAAAGCGCATCACTGTATAGTTTTTAGTTGTGATTTATTCATTAGTTACAAGAATAGTTTTTCTTTTTCTATTGTATTTTCCCTATTTATCCACATAGGATGAGGTATAATTCCGAAATATTTTTCCGCATTCAACATACATATTTTATGTAGTGTAAATGTAAATTTATAAGTGCAGAGGCCAGTAAGTCAGAGTTCTAACTTTCAATTGATGTTTATGTCTGTCAAAAAAAGTAAATGTTATTGTTTTAACAGCAAATTACAAGCTATTTTTAATTTTCCTAAAAGCATGGCTTCATAATAATTTGCAAAAGTCACTTGTAAAACTAATTTTTTACAAAGCAAAATTAGTTTGTGTGTAATTTTCTTTTTCTTAAATTTCTTTGATTACTGATGGATAATAGCAAATATTCATCAATAATATTTAATTATGTAAATTGCAAAAGCTAACACAAAAAAGTTAACTTGAAGATCTGAAACAAATATGTTGTATCTATAGCGTCATACATGATTTATTAATCAAACCAATTGTGAGATTTGTTTCATACATACAAATTTATGACGCTCATTCGTACATACGAATTTAGTATGGCATTTCTCTGTCTTATTATAATTATTTTATTAGTTTAATTAAATTTGTAATATACCTTTTGTTTAGAATCGCCTCATGGAGTCACCTCATAATTTACACCATGCACATACTAGTGGATCACTAAAGTCAACTAAAAAGTAAGCTTATGTTAAAGTTATATGTTACTAATTTATATCTGCCTGTACACTGTATTCTACAATTTTTATTTTTTCTTAATAAATTTATGCGCTTTGTATAATTTAAACTTACAAGGGGACCATCAAACATGGTGCTCACCGATTTTGATGTATTAATGTATATTGTAGAGTTCTTTTCTTATCCCTAATTACTCTGATGAAAAGATTTCTTCAAATGGGCCTTGGATTTTGAGAAACTGGAGGTCAAAGTTCAGCGTACGTTTCAAATACACAATAGTTTGCAATATTCAACGAGTATTGCGTGGCGTGACGACAGGCTTCTCATCCGTCAGCCGGAGGGCCCGAGTTCGATGCTGGCTCCCAACTTTTTATTATTTTTTTCAATTAATTTCATACTTTTGACACTATATAAATTTTAACCAAAGTTGCGAATTTCTACAGCTTTGAAATTTTGACATTTTCCTTAAAAAAAAAAAAAAAAAATTACGTTTTTGATTTTTCATGTAAACAATAAATATCTATTTTTTCTCTAATTTTTAAACTAACATTTCTGTTGGTTTACAAATTAAATTGTGTTTAATTTGTGCAGAAAATTTCTTTTCATAAAATTAATATTATTTACCTTTTTTATATTTTAAATACAAGTGTCAAATAATGCATAGTATTTTATTAGAAATATAATTAACAAAACAAATACCTTATTAATATTTGGTTTGTTTTAAATATATTAAAATATGTTAAATGATAAAATATAATTTTTTTTAATATTACTGACATTTATATTTAAGTTTAGTAAATGTACAATTAATCGGATGATATATATCATAAAAATATTCAAAATGGAATATTCATACGGAAAATTTTCCTATATAGAGAAGCCTATAAGAGCATAATTTCTTACCTAGTACATGTCTTCAAAAGAAGATAAAATATATCGGTTAAAAAAATTTATTTATTTAGATTTTATTATGAAAAGTTGACGATTTCTTAAAATAAATGTTTCATAAGTTATATCTTAAGTGGGATCTGCAGACTATTTTTATATTTCCAGTTGATAATTTTTGCTTTATTATCATTATTTGTTAGAATGAAAAATATTTTGAAATATAATTTGTATTTTTAAATATAATTTGTCCATTTTTAGGGTTCCATTCAGAGTTTCTCCCAGGTTTAAAAAAAGGCAGGGTGCTGCTTGTGGGAAAAGGGCACTTTTGGATTCTTAAGGGCATTTCTTGAAATTTTTAAAGTATTCTTTTGATTTTTAAAACAACTTTTTAATATTTAATAGACAGAACACTAATTTAAAGGCAGCAATGAGTCAATTTTTACTATGCAAGTAAATTTTTTAATAAACAAAGGAGTAAAGGCACTTTTTTCAGGTGGGGGCAACAAGGGAGCTAATTTTTTAAATGAGGGACAAGAGGGGTGCTATTTTGTAAACCTAAGGGCAGGCAAAACTGTCTGGAAGAAACTCTGCGTACTTAAAAAGGGAAAATGGAAACATTATAAGATCACTCCTGTGTCTGTTTGTCACAGCCATTTTACTTGTAAACTGTAGAACGTGGAAAGTTCAAATTGGGGGGGGGGGGGGGGGAGTAATATTGACTATTGACCCACATATTTACAGATTATTAAACCTTCACAAATATATTTAGGAAAAATGCAGAGGGACTAATTAAGTGACTTGAAAAAAAATCATTTTTCTTTGTATATTGTGTGAAAGATTTCGTAATGCTGAACTTAAAAATATATTTCTTTTGATTTTAGGTATCATATTTTCAGAGATATCATCGAAAATGTAGTGAAAAAATATGTTTCCCCCCATCTATTTCCGAATCTACTGAAACTAAAATTATGAAAAAATCAGAAGGAGTAGGTGGTAATTTAAACCTTACAGGAAAATTATAGCGATTACCCTAAGTCACATAGTTTTTGAGAAAAATGCATTTTTCTGTTACACACAAATTTCAATTTGTGGGCATTCAGCAAACGTATTGAGGGGCACTGGAGGTACCTATTGTAGCAGAAGTATAAAAGCATTGTTGATAATGATTCTTGAAAAAAATTGTCGGAAATTAGCTGAGATATTAACCCTTAAAGTTACGGATGGTTTGGACATACATAATGACAGGGGCGGTGTATTCTATGTACCATCAGCTTTTAAAGACTAGATAATAACTTTTAGTGATATATTTGTGTAATACAGTACCCAGTAGCAGTATAAAAGCAATAAACGTCAAATTGTTAAAAACAAACTAATTTAATTTCGAATTAATTTAATAAATACTATGGGATTCGGGACTACTTTCCATTGAGTGGATCTCTCAATACGCTTACTGTCTATATTATAAAGGACAAACATATCTGTGTGTAACGCATATGTCATTTTGCGAATGGCAACACTTTGAAATTTGAAATAAAATTTTGGTTTTGCAATTTTCTCTACTGCAAATTTTTAAGCTTCTAAACATCGCACATTTTTAATTTTTACACCGTCGTATAAATAAGGGCTGCAAAACAAACTTCTTAACATAAAAACCCTCTTTATGTATATTAACCACGAGTGAATCGTGTTTCTGTAAATATTTATACAGAAATTCCATTCCTTAGAAACAGGGATGCCAACTTAAGAATTTCTGGTGGGGAGGAAGACGGTTCCTTGAGGAGCAAGGTTTGAATTAGTGTGCAAAATCGCACGATTTGCACACGGAAAAAGAAAGTCCTGCATAATGAAAAATGCTGTGCAGTATTTCCACCTTCAAATTCTTCCACAGACCTATGATTCTTTTGCGAGTATATTTTGAAATTTCTTAGAAGTCCGAGATTTTTTTTTTCTTTTATGGAATTTCCCCAAATTAATTTGTGAATCAATCGCGGAAAAAAAATGAGAATTTCTTCAAATGAGCGTGTAAAAATATCGGGTATTTCGTCAAAGATCTCAGAAGCAAATAGTGACTTTCTTCAATTGGTCGCTGAATAAAATCGCTAATTTCGTTAAGAGTTCAGAAAGAAATTGCAAATTTCGTCAAAAGAGTGTGCAAATAATCACGAATTTCGATAAACTATCAAGGGAAAAATATTGCAAATTTCGTCAAAAGGTCGTGAAAACGAGTAGTGAATTTTGTTAATTGGTCGCGAAAAGATATAGAAAATTTTGCCGATCGGTTGCGATAAAGTATCGTGAATTTCGACAAATGAACAAATGACTGTGTAAAAAAATCAATTTCGTCAATTGGTCGCAGAAGAAAATCAATTTCGTCAAAGGATCGTGGTAAAAACGTGAATTTTGTCAAAATATCGCAGAAAGAAGCATGTAAATTTCATCGGAAGATGAGTAAGAAAACGCAAATTTCACTGAAAGATCGCGGAAAGAAAACCCTAACTTCGTCAAAGGATCATGGTAAAAAACGGAAAATTCGTCAAAGGATCGTGGTAAAAAATACGAATTTCGTCAAAAGTTCATGGCAAAAAGTGCGGATTTCAACAAAGAATCGTGATTGAAAAATGTGAATTATGATTGTGGGAAAAAAACTGTGAATATCCTGAAATGATCGCGGGAAAACAATTTCGAATTTAGTCAAAATTTGCTGCACTGGGCTAGAAAACTAGAACCAGGCTCCTTTTACAAATGTCAAAAAAATGCTTCGAAACGAGAAGAAACTCTAAAAATCGTATAAAAATTTTCAGAGTAAGAAATTTACTGTATTGAGTTCAAAGACTGAAACCTTATTCCTTTTAAGAATGTCAAAAGATGGCTGTGAAACACGAAAACCAACCAACCAACCTCCAGATTAATTTTAATTTTGCGTGCTATGATTTCTCATTTTCAAAGGTTGGCAGGTCTGTATTTGTGAAAGACAAATTAACGAAATTAATACTTCTTTTATAAACAAGTAAAAGAATAATATTGAAAAAAAAACAAATCTAACATATTTGTAATCATACAATTTAAATTTTTAAATGACTAAGTAGGATTTTTTTTCAAAATGGAATTTGTTTGCAAAGTTCCTCTCAGTTTACTGATTGTCTATGGTTTTAAAAACAATTTTAAAGCATGAAGTGTTTTTAAATTTATCTATATCGCGCGGAACTCGATTGCGAAAGATTAATCCGTTTGCATTTAAAACAACATGAAGAGTTCATTATTTTCTTACTGCTAATATCCATTAAAATAAAATTTCCTATGAATAAATAAATAAAATAATATAAATAAAACACATATTTAACAGACATGTATAAGCTCTGAAATTATCAGAATATAAAAGGATGCTGTAAGTAGCAAAATCTTGGTCAAATAACTCTTAGCATGCGACTAATAAGAAAATATCGCTTTTCAAAAATTTCAAAAATTTATTTGATTCTATAATTCGTATTTTCCATATGAAAAATGCCTTTTTAATGTAAGTGGGCAATCTAAAAAAATTATTGCATATAAAAGAAGTATTAGTTTTCGATTAAAAAAAAAATGTTTTCACCTATATTCTTTAACCCGGGAAGCCCGGGTACGATCCCCTACTGTCTTTAAAAGTTAATTAAAAACCTATCTGGAAAAGCACGACACAGACCAAGGCTGCATTGCAACTTGTGACATCCTTTCGAACCGCGCATAGCATAATGCCAAGTTTAAACTTGGAACAAGGGGTTTTGTTTTAGCTACACTGTAAAAAGAAAAGATTATTACCACGCTAAATTTAGTTTTATGAAATGCCAAATGAAGTTTAAATATGCACTACTTTTATTGTTAGTTAAGTAGATCAAAAAAAAAAAAAACAGATTAGGATAAGATTAAAAAAAGAGTTATACAGAGTAGCAATATTTGATATTATTTAGACTTCATATCTCTTTGAACTTTTATGGTATACCCATTCATATTTGGGGGTATTACATATATAACGTTATGAACATTTTTCTAATTTTGGACCTCCTCACCCCTTTACGATATCATACGTTATCGTTCATCACCCACCTCCCATCCGATGATATCTTTATAAATGTCTAAAAATTATTTTATTTTTAGATTCTTTTTTTTTTTTTTTTTTTTTTTTTTTTACGCTTACAGTGATATACACATATGATTATATATTTTTTAGTTGCTGATATCGTTATCAATCTACAAGTTATTTTATTTTTAGATTCTTTTTATACACTTACAGTGATATACATGTATGATTATACATTTATTAGTTGCATACTTTACAGATTTATAAGAAGTCAATAAAATATCAATAAATGAAATAAATTTATATTAAATAACATCTATTAGAGTTAGTTACTATTTAAAAGTATTTAATAATAGTCAGAATCGGATAATATAGACGAACACGCGAACGCCGTTCGCAGAAAATTTTCAAAGTTTGCAGACAGTTTTGATTTTTTTTTTTTTTTTTACAAATTTCTTTATAAAAAAAATTATCAAGACCCCAGGCGGAGAATCGGTGCGACGCACGTCACAGACTCTTGAGAAGGTCTGCAGACTATTTTTCAAATGGAGAAAAAAAAAGTTTGCTTGAAATTATCTGCCATGTACCATGGTACAGTATTTTTTGGAAGAAGCGCCGCGGCGCAAATGAGTTTAAAACTTTAAAATATTGTAAGTGCGGCGCTCATGCCGGAACGGCTGGTACATTGCTTTTTTTTTTCTCCAGCCTGGGCCGGTAGCAGAAATATCGAGAAGGGTGTTGGAGATTAATTTAACTGATTAAAAATAAATTTTGTGTTAAAAAATAAATGTTAAATGTAGATCGCTTTTAAATAAAGTTCTTTGGTTGGCAATTTTAGTGAATTTTTTTTTATATTCGAAAGGGGAATATTGTTTTAATATCTTAGTAAATATTATCCTCTTTTCAATAAAGTCCAATTCAGAAAATTGGAGGGGAGGTGTGTGTATGGGGGGGGGGGGGGGGTTGAGTGCATGTAACGTAATACGAGGGATTGGAAAGAGGGCGTTTTTCCTTAAGTTCGGCAGACTGTTTATAAAATCTCTACTTGTGTTGCAGACTGCAGAAAAAAATTCTGCTTAATAATACCTGTAAATTAATATTTTTCTTTTAGTGATATTGCTTAGTGGCACTCCACTCACATATAACTTTTCATTTCTGCTGTTAGCAGTGATGTAGAACTCGTGAGGGGCACAGCATTTTTCTGCAGAAAATTTTTAAGAAATTATTTGAGTTCGCAGACAGTTTTACATTTTATCTAAGTCTGATAATAGTACATTGTTACATAATGTATTCAAAAGTAATATTGTCTTCTTGCACTAGCCCTCTGCCCGGGGAGGTTAAAAGCAGAATTTATCAGCACAACGTTGTAACAGACGACTAATTTTTTAATTCCACCTCACACCACATTCTCAAAACAAAAATGATTGACATACTGTTCGAGAACATTTGCAAGAGAAATATACTATACAAAATCTGTTTTTAAATAGAGGTGCGAACAATGTAGGAAAATAGTCGCCTGTGATAGCCCTGTCAATAAAACAGTGGACAACATTATTTGTCTTTCTTTACTGGTAAATGCAAGTATCATTTCCTACATATTATGTTCAGGATTTCGCTAACAACAAATTATATGCGCATATGGCAGAAGAACAGGAATGCTAAACGTTAGCATATTCCAAATTTTGGAATGAAATGATTTTATAAACATTTAATGGTTTTAATAATAGCTTTGTATTTTCATAAAAACATATAAAAAAAAATAATAAAGGCAACAGAGTATTTAGATGTAAAGAAAAAGTTTCTGAAAAAAGAAAAGTTTGATTGGATCAAAAATGATAACGATATCAGAAAGCAACCTCCCCTCACCCCAGAGATATCTTATGCAAACAAGTGCCACCCCACCCTCCAACCCACCTAAAGTGATAACTTTATATATACCCAGCCCCTTTTCTCAGTGGCGTAGCTACATATTCAGCGCCCTGGAGCAAGAAAAGTTTGTGCACCCTCTTGTCACTCAAAGAAGTTCTGCGTAATTTTGTTTTGAAGTTACATATATACATATATATATATATAGTAACTAGCTGACCCGCCCGTCGTTGTCCGGGCTCGTTATAATAACGTAAACAAAACACAAGTTTGCATGATTTTATATATTCATAAAGTAGTTCAAATAAACTGTTTTTAGGGATGGCCCACTGGCTTCGGCAGCGTCTAGTATATTCCCGAGAAACCTCTTTCTGAACGAATCTGTGGTCTGGGTCCCCGCGAACCAAAGGCAGTGTAAGCCAGGAATGCTCCGTACGCGCCGGAGGCAATCGAAAACCAAGATGAATGAGTAAACACCGTAGTAATCGAGCCCATAGAACCCGAGGTAAGAATGCGAATCCTGGCGGTGGAACTATAATCTTTAAAGCAATCGTAAGCTAAGTTGAATGGACCTATTTTTGTTGAAATAGAGCCCACAACAACCGAGAAATGAATGTGCCGTTAATGTTCCGAAATGGTGGTAACAGAAGTTTAAGATAAACTTCTATAATGCAGAAAGTAGCTGAATAGTAAACTAAGCTTACTAATTATCCAATTAGCGTTGAAATAGGGCACATTGAATCCGGAAAAGAATGTACCATTAAGGGTGTTCTCAAATCAAAAAGGGCAACTTTCTGACATAAGTTTTAATTTATTTTTGTTCGAAAATGCATGAAACTAGCTGGTGTTATTGTTCAGAAACTATGTAATTGAGCTGTTTTTTCCATTTTTTTGCAAACACAATAGATCTTTCAGAAAATAATGTCAAAGCAGGCGTTTTGAGCCGAATTTCCGCGCGAAGCGAGAAAGAGCACTCAAGAGCGAACGAAAAACGGGTTTGTCACGTGATCGAATTCGCTTATAACTCAACAGGTAATTGATCGATCAAAAAATGAAAAAAAAACAGTTTGATTCCAAATCGCTTCCATGGCCAGGCTTTCCAATTTTATATCTTTCCGTTAAAAAATGAATTTGTAAATATGTCAAAACGTTTTTCGTTTGTTGAGCAGAGCAGTTAAGAACAGCCTTAATGTTCGAAAATGTTGGTAACTGAAGTCTAAGACAAACTTTCATAATACAGAAAGTAGCTGAATCGTAGTCTAGGTTGAATGAACCAATTCCCGTTGAAATCGGTCCCCTAGAACCCGAAGAAAGAATGCACCCCGAAGCAGTGGAAGGTGCTTTTCGCCCCCACCCCCTGTAAATTTAACGAATTATCTTTAACATTAACGTGACATTTAATTTACGGATAAAATCCCATCCCCTCTAATGTTAACCACTTACCTTTAACGGTAGCGCAAATTTTAATTCATGGCTGTAATGAGTAAACGTAAGTTGATGCCGAAAAAGAAGATTAATATTCGAAAAAGGTGGTAGCTGGAGTATAAAGAAATTTTTTAGGGGTTTATAAAGTAGCCGGAGGACCCTAGAACTATGCTAAAGAAAATTGCAAGAGTATCGGATAATTTTTAAAGAAACTGCACCAAGGACCCTAAGAAGGCGATTAATATTCAAAATTGGTGGTAGCTGAAGTGTGAGTAATTTTTTGTTATTCATGCAGTAGCTGGAGGACCTAAGAAGTTGTTAGGAAAAAATCCTAGTGAATCGGGCCATTTTTAAGGGAACTATAATAGCCTACTGATAAGGATATAACTGATATAACCTCAACTAATATAAGGAGCCTACTGATAATTGAGAGCAATGCCTAAGATGAAAACATGATAGAAGACCCTAGTACTTAGCGTTTTAGATTTTCAATTAGTCGAAATTAAGTATAGGGTATAAGTATTAATCATTAGACATTTTTTTTTTCAAAGAAGTGCTTAAAAAAGAGCCCTAGGGTCCCAATAAATATATGAAGGTGTTGGCTCGGGGAGAGAAGTCCAAGACTCTATTTTGAAGTTGAGAATGTGACACAATTAGTGGGTGAAAAATGCATGGTGCATAAAAAGTAACCCTAGGGGGCCAGTGTCTTAACTGAAATGTAGAAACGAAAAAAAAATTAAATGGAAAAAGAGCCCCAAAAACGAATGTCGGATTAAAAGGGGACAATTTATTAACAATTTAGGGCACAGAAACTTCAAGTGGGCTCGTATCAAGCCCCAGGAGTTCTGGGTCTCAACTGGAATGTAGTTGGGGAAAGGGCATCAAGAAGGCGATTAATATTTAAATTTGGTGGCAGTTGAAGTCTAAAAAAAATTTTAAATTGTTCATGTAGTAGCTAGATTTCCCAAGATGTTGTCACAGAACAAAGTTAGTGAATCAGACCATTTTTAAGGGAGATATAATAGGAGGTCCAAAAGGGGCCAACTGGTACTTGAGAGCAGGGCCCTCAGATGAAAACATGTTAAAAGGTTCTAGTACTTAGCGTTTTAGATCTCAATAAGTCTCAATTAAGCATAGGGTATGTATTAATCATTCGAATAAAATTTTAAAGAAGCGCAAAAATAAATAGAGAGAAATTGTTAAAGAAGGGCACTAGGTGCCCAATAAAAATATGAGGCTGCTGGCCCAGAGAGAGGAGCCCAAGTCTCAATTTTAAAGTTATGCTTTTGAGAGGTTGACAATATTAGGGTGTGAAAAAAGCATGGCGCTCAAAAATTTCAAGGGGCCCGGAGTCTTAACTGGAATGTAGAAACGGAGAATAACTAAATGGGAAAAGGGCCCCCAAAACGAAGAAGATCTGATAAAAGGGGGGGGGGAGTTCTGAGCAATTCAGGGCATATAAACTGAAAGGTGCTCTTTGGGGGGGGGGGGGGGGTCATAAAAAAATAAAAATCTAAGCTTCAGGTGTATCAGGACCTGTCTTGGACTACCCTCACCCAAAGTTTCAGACTTCTACGTGCAGTATATTTCGCTAGCCACCACACACAGAGCGAAACTTTCTTTTATTAGCATAGACTAGCTGACCCACCCAGTGTTGACCGGGCCCGTGATAATATTCTTAAATGAACCTGAAATTTGTATGATTTTATTTCTTAAGGCTGTTCTTAAATCCAAAGGGACAGTTTTACGGCATACGTTTTAATTGATTTTTGCTCGAGAACGCATGAAACTGGCAGGTGTCAGAACTTTGTAATCAAAAGACGTTTTCCGTATTTTTTGTAAACACAATAGATCTTACAGAAAACACTGTCAAAGTTGGCGTTTTCAACGGAATTTCCCGACAAAAGCAGAAAAAACAGTCAACGAAGGGGAAAAAAACGTCTTGTCATACATCTTTAACACGATTTTGTCTGAAATATGTGCTCGATGACTGCGTAAAAAATCGGTTTAAAAAATAAAAAATAAAAACAGTCCTGTTCTTACATATATACAAAATAGGTAACCGCCGTTCTGATTATCACGTTTATAGACAATATTGAAACAGTTCCATTTTCATATTAAAATGCAATTTTTAACAAAAAAAGAATGTTTGAATTACATTTTCTTTGCCGAAAATATTCTTTATAAATACTTTCGCATATCAAGCGCAAAAATCAATGTAATACACATTTATATAGGGGAAATTACAACCACAGCATTGCACTAAAACACGAAGCCTACACATTTCAAATATACTTAATAAATGATAATAAAATACGTATATATATATATATATTTTAAGAGAGGCCATGCTCTCAGACAGGATAAAAATTCTTGGGGTAGACCATGTCGCTATTGGTCACAGAGAAAATTACACAATATATACGTTAGGTTTTAAAAAATTTAAATGGTCCTCTGAAGCAAAGAAACTTTCAAGAAAAAAACAATCAATTCTTCTGCCTTGCAAAACGAAGTAAAAATCATTAATAAAAAATACTTCAAAAAAGTGATCTTTTAAAAAATTATTAAATGATTTAAGACTTTTCCTATCTAATGTTTATAGCAAATTTTAAAACTATTAGCTTCACCTGAGGGAGAGAGCAGCTTCTACCTGGTTTAGGGCGCTCCAACCCGAATGTCGGTTGCCCGGCGGGCCAGTCTGCCTTATTTAATCCTAAAATTCACCGATTAAATAAGGTTTAATGCTGAAAACTACTGCTACAAAAAAGTGGTATAATTTTGCATATGCTATAATCAAGCCCTAAGGAACACTGAATTTGGTACTTAACGTTTTCCCTCTTTTTAAATCTTATCGATTCTGCATTTGACATTTGCAATATTTTCAAAATCTCAAAAACAATACTCACAAAATTTAATGCTTCCCATCACCCCCACCCCGTCTAAATATTGTCGCCATTGGCTGATGTGGAATATGTTTGTTTAAATCGAGCTCTTATATTATTGCTCTGTATTGATACATATTTAGTTTCGACAAAACAAACAAACAAATAAAAACCCTTCAAAATTTTCGTTTTTTTTGGTTTTCGTCTGTAAAATGGTCAATAATTTTCTTCAACTTGTCAGGCTATTTTTTTTTACAAATCGTAAAATAATTATCATCGTAAAATTACTAGCGTTACATCGTACATATAGATTTCTCAACGGTGAATTCTTTGCTACCATTATTTCTGTACAGTAATCATCATGATACATTTCTAAAACATTTTAATAGAAATGTACCAGAAAAATTATATTTTGGAAAGAGTGGTAGCCAGTAAAGTGATCGATGAGAGCCCTGTTAAATAAGTTTTGATTACTTTAAGATCTGAAAATCTTCAACACTCGTCTACAGAAAAGTTACAGAAACAAGTAATATAAAAATTTTGTTTTTAAAGTCAATTCCTACTTAGGCCATCAAAGAAAAATTTAATATAATCAAGCTAATATGAGTTTTTGTTGCATTAAAATATCTCAATTTGTTGATTTTCTATAAGCAAGTAGGTTTACAATGGAACTCTATGGAAATTTGGCGAAATATTACAGATATCGCCAAGTTGGCGTCACTTTTGGCGACTCATTTTGGCCGCCAAATTTGGCGACAAACTTGGCGGTATTTGGCGACAGAACAGGTCCCCCCCTACGGTAACCCTTATTGAAAATACTTTCATTGAAATTCAATAACCAATGGCGGCCATTTTGTTTCCTATGCACAACTAAAATTAATTAATTAAAATTTAATTAATTAATTAATATTTGAAAAAACTTTATTAACATCAATTGTCATCCAGTACAAGTTTAAAAAGATTTATTTCAACCTGATAGGATGAATAATGAGTATTTTATTAACGATTGAAAATTTGTACAAGATAAATATATAAATATATAAATAAATATAGGGAGAGTCTGAGCTAATAGTAGGAATTGAAAAAAAATGGCATGCTGAAACGGTGTTGGAGAAGTTACTTGAGGCTGCAATATGGTGTGCATTAAAATTTCCTTAATAGAAGTCATTTCTTTCAACTGTGTATGAAAACATGATTTAAATCGAAATAGTTGAGGTTAAACACAAGGCAATATATTTTAGGAATATATTGAATATAACTGAATAGGAATATAACTGATTGTAACAAGATGTATCTATAATGATTAATAATATGATTAATAATGAAAAAAATATGTAAATATTTTTAAATAAAAATTTCTTAATTAAAAAATCTTTATTTCGCTTTTTCTAATTTTGCGCCCTTAGGATTCGTGCGCCTGGAGCAGTTTGCTCCAACTGCTCCACGGTTGCTACGCCCCTGCCTTTTCTAGTATATACGGCTATAGTCTATACCCAATCCTACATTGTATGGTTTTTTACAAAATCTTGTTCTTTTAGCAATGATTTTTTTAATAATTCATATATTTATTGTATGGAATCCTCTGAACGTGAGTAATACTCGCACTTGACCATTTATTATTCATCTAAAGCAGTGGTTCCCAACCTTTTTTTGCCCGCGCCACACCTAAGCCTCTCTAAAATCATTATCCCCCCCCCCCCCCCATCCGTTCTATATCATATAAATTTTTAACTTTTTTAAAGTCATTTTACATTCACATTTACATTAGTCATTCACATTCTTTAGTTTATCAAAATCATATTTTTTTATTACACATATGTTTTTAGTTTAGTATATTTTTAGTTGCACTCTCTGAATGCAGTGAGGTCATGGATCTTCGCATTTACATCTACAAAAGTTTTATTGTTTCTGGGTAACAAACCCTCAGATTTAAAACTGATAAATAGCCTACATTTTCATCTTCGCAAAATTTTTTGAAATCTCTCTCACATTTTGTATTACATCTGGTAGAATTGATACATTTTATAATGGATTTTAGTATGTACTTCATTAAGAACAAATGATTTTTGTTTATTATCGAGACTGTATGGATAATATAATTCACAAGTAAAATTTCCGGATTCACGCTTTTATCCATTTTAAGCAATTATTTTTCTTTCCTGTCATGACATACTTCTTTGATAGCGCACTTCCTTTTTCCCATTATTAATATTTGGCCATCATGTTTTGTTCAATTTCAAATTTTAAAATGCATATGTCATGAAGTATGTTTATATACTGCGTGTGCAGTCTGCAGAAGAGCCATAAGAAGTTACTTTCTACCTATTTCCTTCCGCGATGTGCACGCGAATTTATTAATTTCATAAAATTAATACCTCATTTAAATAATTCAAAACATTTTTTAGATTAACCATGTCAAAATAGTCAATTTTAGATATACCCTATAAAATTTCATATGTAAAAGTGCCTTAATGAGTCATATTGTACTATGAATAGAAGTTATATATATATATATAGATAAATAGCACAAAAAAAGAGGTGTGTTTTACTAAAATAATATTAAAACCAAAAAAATAACATGATTTTTTAATAGATAAAAGATGTCCAAATATGTAAAAGAAATTCAGATAATTATTCTGGTATAAATGTATTTTGAACTTTGAAATGAAAAGGTTTCGAAAATTAATTTTTATTCAATTTTTATTAATTTTTAAATTTTTCGTCTATTATTTCTATTTTTAGACTAAGACACTGTTTTCATTAGAAAAAAGAAAATGACAGAAAATTTGTTAATAAGAAATCTGAAATTGCCCCCCTGAAAAGTCATATTGCCCCCCCCCCCCCCCCCACCTGTGAGGCGTACGCCCCACGTTGGGAACCACTGATCTAAAGATAAACACATTTGGACATTTGACATCAAAATTATTATTTATAATTTACATGAAATTATTGAAAATATTCTAATAAATAAATTCTTTATATTTTAATGGAAATAATTTACCATCCTGACTTACTGAAAATCAACTTGATATACCTTAGAATAAAAGCATATAAAGCAATTTCACAATTTTTTGTGCTAAATAAGTTTATCAAATTTAAAAACAAATTTAAAAGTTCATTTAAGAGTAGTAATGATTAATAAGTTCCTATTTTTTATTACTAACTTTATTTTTTACTAATTATTAGTGGTATAAAAATAGATTCGATTGATGCTACAGTTATTTATAATTTACATGAAATAATAAATTTTCACTTAAAATTCCAAAGAGTAAATAAATATATATAATGTATTATTTCTAAACTTTGCTTAAAATATAAAAATACTAGCAGAACTACACGGCTTCGCCCGTGTCAATTATAAGGAGCCTTCTAGGTAAAATAAATTAAAACGAAATCATACAGCAATCACAATAACTGAAATTTGTGCATTCCCATCCATAAATCGTTAAAAAGACAATCAGAAAACATAACGTTATTGTCTCACAACCATAGTAAAACCCCTGAGCTTTAATAACAGAATTCATGTTTTCTTTGGCGGGCGTAGAAGATAAATATGTGATTTTTCTGACAATAGGAAAAACAAATCCATCAAATCCGCAGCATTTAGTGAAATTCTCATTTACATTATAAAGTAAAAGCACTATGTCAGTGTCCATAAATTGTGCCTTTACTGCAATTTTTCTAACTTCTAAACATCACACGATTTCATTTTTTACAATGTCAAATAGAAAAAAGTTCTTTCAAAGGAAATTTGTTTGAAAATTGTGTCTCAATTTTTTAATTTTAATGTAATTTTCAAGCATGGATATTTTTAAAGGTGCGTGCAACCTGATTACGAAAGATGAAC
Source organism: Maratus speciosus (assembly GCA_963932465.1). NCBI lineage: Eukaryota > Metazoa > Arthropoda > Arachnida > Araneae > Salticidae > Maratus > Maratus speciosus. Next base: position 344,059,708 of record OZ010788.1, read on the forward strand.
CCGTTTACTCTTAATGCAATAGTATAAAGAAAAGACATGTCTATGAGTAACGCTGGTATCATATTTTCGGTGGCAACAACTTAAAACAACAATAAATTTCCCTTTTAGTGCAATTTAACCTCTAAACATCGCACATGTTCCAACGTCTTACAAAAAACAATTTTAAGTAATATTTGTTTGTAATGTTTATCTCAATTTACAGATTTTTTATCGATTTTAAAGTAATTTTCAAGCATGAACATTTTTTAAATATGCTTGCAACCCAATTACAAAATATTAACTCAATCGTTAAAAAAAATTGTAAATAAGTCAGAATTTTTTTGTTTTCGTGTAATATTCAATAACTAAATTAGCAAATGAAATTAAAACGCCAAAAATAAAATAAAATAAAACATGAATTTAACAGGTATAAAATCTAACTACAGTGAAACCTCCTACAATGGTCACTCTGAACAACGGTAACCTCCGAATACCGGTCATGTTTTAGTGTTACCGAATCTCTTTCATAGAAATAACATTACACTAAACCTCTGAACAACGAATTCCGAACAACGGCCACCCCAAAGCTTTTTTTTTTTTCAATATAACCTTTCTCTCACATTTTTATATAGTTGTCAGTTTTTTTCTTTTGTTGCTGTTGTTTTTGTTTGTTTATTAATTTTAACTGCAATTCTGTAGAATTAAAATTGAAATTTAATGACAAATTTCTCCAAATCAGGAATCCGAAAATACAGAAATAATTCTAGATGATGCTGAGTTAAATGATATTTTAAATAGCGTCAGAATGACCCTTAAATCCACTGAGTACGTGAATGTAGATAAAGATTTGGCAGTTACTACTTTTAATAGGATAGAAGAACTGATAGAAAGCAAGGTCAATGAGAATAAGAGTGACGACGAGAATGAATCAGAAGATAATATGGAATTATCACAAAATTGTAGCGTACTATCATATTATGATGTTCTTTTTAGCTTCAGAGAAATTAAAAATTTTGTGCTCACTCAAAATGATTACGAAATGTACAACAAATCTGTGGAAATGATTATGCATTTAGAGAAATAAATATGCTTAAAAAAACGAATAAGTGATTTCATTAGTAAAAATAATAGTATGTATTTTTTAGCGGAACCTCTGAATAACGGCAACCTCCGAAGTACGGTCACTTTATCGTACGCTCAGTGGTGGCTGCTATTCAGAGGTTTTTCTGTACTCAAAATAATCTAATCTAATAAGTATATAAAATGCAAATGGGAATTTCGTTCCAGGTGCATATAACTTGAATTCTTCTGAAGGGTTTTCCATGCGACTTGTACTATTAGTATTTCAGGGAAGAGTTTAGTGCGTAACATATTGTTTTCCGTTGCTTAGTCATAGAATTATAGGGAAACTGATTTCAGAACAGACTCATTCTTACAATTTTTTTTTTTTTTTTTTTTTATCATTTCATTAGGGACACAAATTCTCAATGTTAAAATTTACTTGATTAAAGGTTATTTCAGAAAATATCTCCTTGTGATTTATGAGAGAGTTAAAGAATATTATTGATTTTGAAGGCAAGAAAGGATAAAAGTGAAGTAAATTCTTTATATTTTAATGGAAATAATTTACCATCCTGACTTACTGAAACTCAACTTGATATACCTTAGAATAAAAGCATATAAAGCAATTTCACAATTTTTTGTGCTAAATAAGTTTATCAAATTTAAAAACAAATGTAAAAGTTCATTTAAGAGTAGTAATGATTAATAAGTTCCTATTTTTTATTACTAATTATTAGTGGTATAAAAATAGATTCGATTGATGTTACAAATAATATAAATAAGAGAAAACAGACCTTGTCTCTGTTTCTGTCTTTTCATGAAATGATTTGAGACATTGGTAAGAAGAACATGTGCTTGACTGGAACAAAACTTATGTTTATTGGTCGATCTTGCTTGGGTGTTAGATGAGGAGTCCTTAACTATGTTATATATACCTTAACTTTAACTATATAGACTTTAACCATATTTTAGAGTCAAAGTAATCATAATTAAATCATTACCCATTCAGGAGTAGGAGTACAGAAGAATAGAAGCGACATTATTTGGTTATTAAAAGACATAACAGGATGTTTCAAGTTGAAGATTCCATTACTGATTTCTACTTCCAACCATGGCATTCAGCACCATGCATCCAGAAACACTTGAAAGTGCACGGGACACAAACCCTAAAACAGCGGGTACACCAACCAAAAACTGAGTGTTTTGTATAAGCATCATACGTTGCAATTCTTTCTGCAATATTATTTTATGTAAAAGTATGGCATATTACATTTTTGCTAGATATGAACTGCGAATTTTTAGCATGCACACATAAAAATCATCCCTTCATATGAAAATTTAAAAAAGATTATTATTTTAAGCGTCAAATGTAAATATGAGTTTATTTGAAAAAAATTACAAATAGTCATGTGAATAGCATAACTTTTACAATTCTCTTCAGGTGCATAATATTTATCTCTTTTTAACTGGAAAATAATTTTATAATAGGATTCTTCTAAAAGAATATCAGTAATGTTTATTACGTAAAATTTTCTTTACATTTCAAAAGTTTACATTTTTTTTAATGCACTAACAATGTTCAAGCTCAGTTATACCAGTTGTGATTAAGCTATAGTAGTTTGAGTTATAATATTAAAAATAATGTGCCCATTTCTTGTTTATATTGTAATTCAATTTTTAAATTAGACAATGAGTTTTTAAACTAAAAAGGGTTTTTATGCATTCTATTTATACATTTATAATTGTTTTTTTTTGCCATTTTATAGGTGTTTTTTAAAATTAAAGTCTTCCTATTTGTTTCATCTTACATATGTAGTTGGTTGGTTGGTAATAACATTAATAATTTCTTTAAATATTCACAGTAAATCAATAATTGTATTCTTAAGGGTTTCTTTACTTTTGTCTATATTTCCAAAAATTCACAGAAAAAGTGCAAGTTGTGACATAACTGATGTATAAGTTTATTTATTTATTTGCATAATTTTTCTGTTTTTAATGTGTCTTTATATTGTTGATTTATTTAAAATATGCATTTGTCTTTGTAGCATTTGGATGCTAATATAGATATAAAAATATTTCATTTTAGAAAAGCTTAAACTTTCTTATGCTAGATCTGACATTTTTTGGATGTGATTCATGCTGCTGCTGCTCAAGATTTTTTTTTGTAAACCAACAGCTTATTTATATTTCCTTTTATGTGACTATATGTTGTGAATTCACAATTTCAAATTTGCTGTGATGTTATATATATATATATATTATATGCATTTTCGTAGCATTTTAATTTGACTACATACTTAAATTGATGTATGCACTAATTTGTTATATTTTGGAAATAAATGTTTGAGTAATATAATTTGTTTTTTTTTTCATAATTGTGCTGATGAAAATTTCTTGACTCTTTTTATGAATACAGTGTGACTTCAAAAATCTGACATCAAAACCATCTTTTCCTGTTCCTTTTTCTTTTACACTTTCAAGATATGGTACAATAAAAATAGCAGTTATTTATGAATTAACAACTTCAACATTGAAAGTAACTAGTATGTTGTGGCCATCACAAAACTTTCTTCTATATAAATCACGTCAATTAAATCATTTAAATAGTACAAGAAATGACAACGATTTAGCACCAATTCATATCAAAGTGTATCTGAATTTGAAGTTGGATGAAAATTCGTGCATTAGTTCTTGAGATAGAGCTATGGCGGAAATTCTGAAAAAAATGTAGCATAGCAGCGCCACCTGTTGAGCGATTTACACCAAAAGTAAACAACACTAAACGATATCAAGGCATACCTGAATCTGAAGTTTGCTGAAAATCCAAGTATTAGTTCTTGAAATAAAGCTATTGCGGAAATCGCAAAAAATACAGCATAGCAGCGCAACCTGTTGAGCGATTTACACCAAAAATTAAACAGCACTAATTTATACATCAATTCATGTCAAGGACTAACTAAATCTGAAGTTTGGTGAAAATCCGTGCAATAGTTCTTGAGATACAGCTCTTGTGGAAATCGTGAAAAATGCAGCACAGCAGCGCCACCTGTTGAGCGATTTACACCAAAAATTAAACAGCACTAATTTATACATCAATTTATGTCAAGGACTAACTAAATCTGAAGTTTGATGAAAATCCGTGCAATAGTTCTTGAGATACACCTCTTGTGGAAATCGTCAAAAATGCAGCACAGCAGCGCCACCTGTTGTGCGATTTACACCAAAAATTAAACAGCACTAATTTATACATCAATTTATGTCAAGGACTAACTAAATCTGAAGTTTGATGAAAATCCGTGCAATAGTTCTTGAGATACACCTCTTGTGGAAATCGTGAAAAATGCAGCACAGCAACGCCACCTGTTGGGCGATTTGCACCAAAAATTAAGCAGCACTAATTTATGTCAGAGACTAACTGAATCTGAAGTTTGATGAAAATTCGTGCATTTTTTCTTGAGTTAGAGCTATTGTGATAATCATGAACAATGCAGCATACCAGCGCCACCTGTTGGGCGATTTTCACAAAAAAGTAAACAGCACCAAACTATATCTTGGACTAACTGAATCTGAAGTTTTATGAAAATCCGTGCAGTAGTTCTTGAGATACAGCTATTGCAGAAATCGTTAAAAATGCCGCATAGCAGCGCCACCTGTTGGGCGATTTTCACCAAAAACTAATCAGTTCCAGTTTATGTCAAGGTCTAACTAAATATGAAATTTTGTGAAATTTCGTGCATTAGTTCTTGAGATAGAGCGCCCACAAAATTTGTGTCACATACAGACAGACAGACAGACGGACAGACAGACAGACTCACAGACAGACATTTTGTAAAAACATGTTTTTTGTAATCTCTGACTCATAAAACGTGTAAATCCGTCGAAAACTGGAATTCGAAAATTTTCATGAAACCAATACTTTCTTCTTGTAAAGATAGAAGAAAGTAAAAATACAAAAAAATATATACAGTACAGAACCATTTATCCGGAATGCTTGGGGTCAGATGTATTCCGGATAACTGGTTTTTCCAGTTAACTGGTTGTGCATTAAAGCAGCATCCATTTGATAAATTTTATGGAATATGCATAGTTGTGGCATTATTTCTCATTTTAAATTATTAGATTAGTTGGATTAAAAATCAATGCAAGAAAGATAAAAAATTAGCCAGAGTTTAAAAGAAGGCAATTTATGGGAATCTCTTAGGAACAAAACTTCTTCTGTTTCCTCTGCATAAAAATTAAAACATCTAAAATACAACTAAATGTGATGACAAAAAATACTAGATGTTGTCATCAAATTGTACAATTGTTTCAAGCAAAGCCTATGTCAAACTGGCAATGTATGACACCTTCTTCTGCAAAGATTCTGAAATCAGTCTATCAGAAATATCATTCCGGATAAATGGTTCCATACTGTATATAATTTTTGACATTTTCTTCATTTCTCAGAGACAATTATTTTCTGAACAAATTTTCAGGGAGCTGCACTGTTGCACAGCACTGGCGTGGAGATTCGTACACAAGTTTTTTGTTTCTTTGGTCTCTCTTCTGATGCTGTGTTAAATAGAACCATTGATAACACTAGTAACAGCTTCGAAGACGAGGCTGAACAACAGGCGTAAGAAAACGTGTCACTAGAAAAATGCATAAATTTGACTGGAGAATTAATATCTGCTTTAGAAAACAAGACTGTGATTCCAAAATAAAGATTCTGCCTTTGTATAAAATACAAGAAAAACTTGTTAAAGAACGGCCAAAAAAATTGAAGCAAACAAAATTGACATCGATGTTTCCGAAATTGCACCAGAAGAAATAATTTCATTCTTTATTAGGTTTTTTTTTTTTTCTGTCACCTAGAAAATATCAATTACTGTAAGTTTAATTTTATGTTTAATTTTCTTTTTTTTCTTACATAATTATCACTTAATAATGAATTAAATTTTGGCTAAAGGCACCATTAAGAATATACTACTACTTTTGATATTTCTAGTGACTACTTTTGACATTCCTTCAAAAATCCGGAATTTTCAATAATCTGGCATAGTCTCGGTCCTCTTGATGCCGGATTTTTGAAGTTATACTGTATTTCTATTTTCAATATGTTCAATTTTTATTATAATGATTTGAAGCAATATAATTGAATTCTTTTAATTTGTTGATAAGAATCTGCAAAATGTATGTCAAAAATGTTTGATATTCATGTAACTAAAATAAACAAAAAAAAAAAAAAAAAAAAAAAAAAATACAAAATATATTTACAAGAGATTAGGATATTATATGTTGCATGCAATTACATTATTTTATTCCACTTAGTTTACATATGTAAAGGTAGAATTTTGTAATTGAGAATCGCGAAATTCAATTGATCGCAGGAAAATATCACAAATTCTATTAGGGGACTCTAAACAAACCAGTTCAAAATATTTTTTTGTGAACAAGGTACAAAAGGGTTCCTACGAGCCATGTAAAACCTGGAAAGCAGGGAAAGGTCAGGGAATTAGAAAATTTAGGCAAAAAGTCAGGGAAATTTTTAAATATTTGAAGTGATCAGGGAATTTTTGATGAAGTACTTTCCATCAGAATTTCGATTATCATTGTAAATGAAAGAATTTTGAATTAATTATTCACCCACTCTAAAATTTTATATAAAGTTTATGCAAACTATGTATCAATATCATAATATGAAAAATAATTAAAAATCGGAAATTCATACAGTACATACTTTTTTTCAGCATTTTTCTAGATTAAAGTTGCCCATTGTGGTGTGTTTTACAACAATATATCAGCCAAAATTTTATTGAGAAAGGTCAGGGAAAACCTGGTAAAGACAGAACTTTTTTACCAGATTTGTGTGTGCCCCCTTTTTAGAATAGTGTGCCTGTTTTGAAAAATTCCTGTCCGGCTGCACTTTTTTTCTAGAGTCAATTCTATGCAGGCATGAATTTTTTTTTAAATCTATTGTTACGTGACTCAACAGTAAATATTTGTTTGTTATAATAATGTAAAATAGCATTTGCAGTAATATGTATATATATATATTTAATTTTTCTATCTTAAAAAAGAAACTGAGCAAATAGAAAGAAAAAAAAAAAATCGATCGCAATTCATTAATTTGAATGCTTAATATATGGGTTATACATGGAGATGCAGTGTTATGTAAAGTGAATTTTCATTTTGAAAACTTTAATTTTAAATTTGGCATATTCTACTTTTAAGTACATTGATAATAACATGTTTTTTTTAATTGTTATATTAAAATTGCCGTGTATACGTAAGTACTGTAACATTGTGATGTGTGATTAGTTGCAATATCCTTGCAAATTGAATGGTCCATGAATTTGATTTCCACATTCAAATTGAAGAACATGATTATCATTATTATTTTCTTTTCTGCACACTTTTATTTCCCTTTTAATTAATTAATTAATTTATATATTTTTGGAGAACTGTTTGTAAAAACATGTCAGTAATAAAATGCAATAAATGTTTTCCTAAATAAAAAAAAAAAAAAAAAAAAAAAAAATCTGAAAAGATGAAAAGCAGAAGTAAGGAATATAAAAATTAAGGAAGTGGATTTTAGACTAAAATCTTTCAATGTACATTTGTATAAATACTCCTCCCTATTTAAAAATGAAGCTTTTAGATACTGTAGTTTACATTTAAATAAATATTTTAAAATGCCTGACCCCATAAAACATATTTTAGATGTAATAGTAACCTTAAATAAAAGACCATCTTAAGTAACATATTAGTGACATGAAGTTTTAGCCATTATAACAGGAAAGCAACTTTTTATATATCTTTCTCTTTGTTATACTTAGGGACTAGCGGTAAATGCAATCACCATTAGAATTTTAAAACAATAACCCTTATGTCTGGGTCCTATCTGATTTTACTGCAGTAGGTATTTGCTCATTTGCTAGCCTTTTTTTTACCCTTCAGGAATACCACCCTGAGAATCTACATCTTCTTTCATGATTTCCTTCTATTTCTAGCTTGTTCTTTCATTTGTGTCAGATTTCTATTCAGTTTTTGACTGTATAGGTTCATATGTTGGACCTCATCATTGTCACAAAAAGCATTAAGTATGTCCTGTCTTTTAGCCTTTCAGGAATGAGAATCGACATCTCCTTTGACCATTTCCATCTGTTCACAGTTAATTCTGTTGTTCTTTCAACTCTATAAGAAGAAAAAAAAAATAGATACATAAAAGCTTAATTGATTCTTGAAATTTACAGAGAATAGCATTCTCATGATGGCAGTAAAACTTTTTTGCATTAATGAACGCTTAGTGAGGGACAGAAAAATATTTAAAAATATCTAATACATTCAACAAACAGCTTCCTTTATCTTGTTACGGAAGAATGATTTTTCTTGTATTTACAGTTTCTTTTTTTTTTTATGAAAATTTAAAACTTACTAAATTGCTGCTTTTGATATTTGAAATATACTGCGCATATTTTCAATTTTGTTTCAATTACTTTCAATAAAAGTGCTAGGTATTGAAAAATTTAGATCAATAAAATGTTATATGCAAGTGAAAAATAACTTTCACAAACATGCTAACATTTGCATCTCTCAGTCCTAGGCCTGGATAAAGGATGTGATGATAGATTTTTATACTGCATACACACATATTAAATAAATTTTGACTATGTATTATATTACCTGTTCAGTTATCTGAATTTTTGTGTATCAGAAGCCGACCCGTTCCCGACAGGTACAGAAAATTAATGCTCTACTGTAATAGTAATTTTGTTTCTAAAAGCTAATCTTTAATTTTTAGAACACAAGTTCTGTTTTTTAAAGTTTATTTTTTAACGCAACCCACATGTAATCCCTGAAGCCTTTTCCTGCTCTCCATGCCAGTTCTCGTAGTACTCCAATAACATTGTTACAAAAAATAATAATAGATAAAGTAAAATAAAAAATAAAGATTATAAATTAATAAATACTATTAAAATTTTCAATTAGTAATCTAATATTCAGTATGTGGATGAGTAATATACTGCGTACAAAAAGCAGAAGGACACTAGACTTTTTCTAAGAAAAGCACAACTGATTAAGTTAGCGCAAAATTCTTTATTTGCATAACATTTTACAACTAAATGAATATAAAATCATAGTAATAAAAAAAAAAAAAAAACTATGAAGAGAATTTGTTTTTCATAACATAGTTCAGTGGTAGAATTCATATAAAAAAGTCACTGGTCCCAAGGACAAGTCAGTATAAGAATTTACTGATCCGCAGTAATCATCACTGACCTGCTACATAAAATTCTATTAAGTCCTTTAACACTTTGAGTGACCCCCTCACCCCCAGAATATTAATCAAACTTTCTTTGCAGTTATCCAAAATTTTCATCATAATAAAATGTAAAATTATAATTTGCTAAAAATTAAACAATACATAAAGAAAAACTATAAAATTATTAAAAAAATTTTCATTTCAGATTATCTATTTCAACTAAGGTTTAATGCAATTTTTTAAAATTTATTTTTTTTAAATAAAATAAAATTATGCGATTTGTGTTTGATTGCAGTTTTCTTAGGGATGGGAAAGTTTACGTTTGCCTGTCAGAGAGGGGGAAAAGTTACTGTCCTGCGTACCATTAAATTTTTCAAATTAGTGGCCCGATTGAATTTTTGGCGGTCTCGGACCAGTGGACCACCAAGGATTTTGAACACTGTAGTTTCTGTTGCTTACATGAAATTCTGTAAAAAAAAAAAATAAAAATAGAAGGACGCATGTATTTTATATGAAAATTAAAGTATTAGTTAGAAGTTTTCTTTCCACATGCCTTTATCCCTTGAAAGACGCTGTTTGGCATTGAGTCATAGAGTGCTTATATTTCACTTTGGCAAAAATTGTCCCAAGCATCGTTAAGTGCATTCTGAAGCTCAACAAGAGATTCATATTGCTTTTCTACATTCTATATGCGATGAACGAATATCGCCCATATATTTTCAAATGTATTCAGGTAAGGGCTTTATTTTAGTTGGCCTTGGCACAAAACACGTATCTTATTTGTGTGGAAACAATTTTTAACACTAATAGCTGTGTGAATCGCTGTGCTATCTTGTTGAAATATCCGATCTTCTCCACCTAATTTTGAATCATAGGGAAGAAGTTCAGATTCTAACAATCCGATGTAATCTTTATGGTTTTGTCTATCATTCAAAATGACCAGATTCCTTCTTCCACCATATACGTTGGCTAGCCAGACAATCAAACATCCCCCTCACATATGTTGAGAGGAATAAAATTCTTCCGCATTCTCGATACAAAGCCAACATAACTGATAACCATCAGGACCATCTAAATTGAACTTTTTCTCATCTGAGTAAATGACAAGTCCATTCTGTGGTGCAAAACATTTGGTCTCTCAACCAAGAAAAGTGGTTATCTACATGCATTTTTGACCACCTTGCATGGTATTGTGTCTGCTCTTCAAAATGAAGACTTTGGATTTTTTTATATACAGTCGAGTCTCTATATAATGAAATCCATTGTTTCATTAAAAAATTCGTTATATAGAGAATGAGTAAAAATTCCTATTTAATGTGTAAATTTTGAACAAAAACTATTTTTGAGGTGTTTAATTAAGAATTTGAAACGTTTAACTATAAATATTAACCTAATATTGTATTTCTTAATTATTTGAACAGTTTCAAAAAAGAGAACAGACATTTATTTGAAAACATAATAAAAATCGCATAAGGAAAACTTAATTAATTTTAGACGAGGAAATCTGTAATTTTTCGCTGTTTTGATTTCAAAATTGTTACACTCTCGAAAAAATGTTCACACTTTAGCAAGGAATGAAAAATTGTATCGGGAACATTTTCTTCCATTTGAAGTCCTCTCCTTATAAGATCAAAATAGCTCACCCTTTCACTGTGTGATGGTTTTTTTCTCTTATTGTACGTTTTCATGCTGATTGTCACTCTCCCCACCAATGTTCATAACGCTACTTAAAATATCACTATCAGTAGGATACTACACAATAGTGAGATTGTCATTCACATCCAAAAAATCAGAGAGAGTAATATTTTCTTCGACATTTCCGTGTTCCTTAATTAATTTCCATTTCTCTTTTAAGTCTGCTAAAGCCACATCTTCTTAGTCCTTAGAATCCACATTATTCTCCAGTTTAGAAAAGCTGGCCTTTTTGAAGCAATTGTAAATTGTTTTTTCAGTTACATCAAATCTTCAAGATTTATCAAGTTCCGCAATACACTTTCTAAAACTAATGATGTCTTGAGTGGAATAATTTTCTTCAGTAGCTATGGTCAGTTTTTTAAGAATTCTTTTTTTGTAATGAAGCTATAAATTTTTTATTAATTCCAAGTCCATGGGCTGCAGTTTTGATGTGCAATTTGGTGGTAAGAAAATAACTTCAACATTTTGCAGTTTTCCTCTAGTTTTGTGAGTGAGCTGGACAATTATCAATAAGTAAAGCGATTTTTCGGCGTTGTTTTCTCATTTGATTGTCAAGTGCTTTTAACCATTTGTCAAAAATTTCAGTTGTCATCCAGGACGTTTTATTAAAATCATTGTCCACATCTAAGGACTTCACCCTTTAAAACACTGAGGAGATTTACTTTTCCCAATGAACTAGCATATTTAATTTTAAGTTTTGTGAATCTTTCACATTAAAGAAAGCCAGAAACAATAAACATCTACTCTAACTATAAGGATCGGGAGCTTTAGTTTGGATAGATGAAAATGTGTTTTAAATGGTGACAGTGATCTGCTCTCGCGGCTGTAGCTGTCAAGGGAGAATTCTCCATTCAACCAATAGTGTACTTGCGCCTTCTTTATCGCCGGCTTTTTTGTGGAGCACATCAGGTCATGTTTCATGCCAGTGGAGCTCGGGAGCTTTCTGGCTGTGAATATTATGAATATCGACTTGTTGTGCTTGATTAAAAGAGAGTTTATTTTTCTAATGTAACCTTCTGAATGATCTTCGATCTCATTCACCTTAACTTCTATTTCCGCTCTTATATGTGTAACAATCCAATATACACTGTTTTAAGAAGAAGGAGATGTGTGTGTGTGGGGAATGAATTCGTTGGGCATAAAGAACAATGAGATTCAAGGTAGAAAAGTAAGATAAAAAACTCAGCACTGAACGATAAATCAGGAATCAGTGATGGAAAATTGATTCCATGTGATTTGGAAGCTTTTTAAAAACTGAATAAATAAAGAACATTCATTTTATGAAAAAATTCGTTATATGGAGATTGATATTTCGCTATATGGAAAAAAAGGACCGTTCCTACTAAAAATTCGTTAGATAGAGAAATTCGATGTATGGAGTTTCGTTATATAGAGACTCGACTGTAGTTATATACAGTTTGACGTGACACATGTGTTAACCCTGCTTGTGTTCAGACCTTTGAAATTGTAGAATCTTTCTTTTTCTACTCTTGGATAATGCCTCTTTCATCATAAGGCATCAGTGTTTTAGGTCTTTATTTTTAGGACCGTGATGCTCTGGATTTTTAAGATAATTTGATATTGCAGTTTTACTAACATTGAGCAATTTAGCAATCTCTCTGATGCTTTTTACCTTCTTTTCTAAAACCTATGTCTTGGCCTTTTTGAAAATTATTTAAAGGTATTCCTTTAGGAATTCTTAAAAAAAAAAAAAAATAATCAATCTAAAAATGCAGAAATTATATATATATATTTAACAGAAACAATAAAACAATAATGCTTATTTACCTTATCTATAGCAGAAGAGTCCAAGGAATTAAATTTTTTAGAGCTGTCCATCTACTTTTTTTACAATGTGTTAGTTAACAAAGTTATTATTTTTTTTTTATATACATAAATTAATTGTTGTAGCAATTTATTTTTTATTTCATAACCAAAGGATGAATATAAAATGATTCCCTTAAAAAAAAAAAAAAAAAAAGAAGAGACCTTAAATCTAAATCACAAATAAGTAAATTAAAAAAATCGAATGTCCTTCTACTTTTTTTTTTTACACAGTGTATATATTGCATTACATTCAAGATTCAAGAAGTGAGTTTGAAAAACTTCAAAAATCATTCTTCATATATTTCGTCTCTGTTAATATCATTTCGAAGAAAATTGTGTGGGAACAATAAAAGGCATCAGGCACCCACTACTTCCCCCTCCCTCTGACTCCTTTAGTCATCACGTTCATTTCCAAGAAAATGGAATGAAATTCTTAAGCTTGCTGTATTTTGGCAGTGAGAATATTGTTTTGTTGTGCACCCAGTAGCAGAAACAGTGCAGCACGGAAGCGGGCGCTGCAGATTAATCCACCAACTTAAAAATAAATGCTGGGCTTAAAAAATAGCTGAAATTTGCTTTAAGTCTCTAGATTTATGGCATTTGTTGTATCCTTATCTGGGAGCACGGCAGTGCGTCCGCCAAGTTCGCACAAGCCGTAAGCTACCTTTTCCTGAACCATTTCGGCATACTTTTCACCCCCTCATAACGTCGTTTTAGGGAGAGATATAGAAATTTTTCTTTTATACACATGTTCGTATGGTCAAACTGAACTAAGGTTCCACGATTTCATGTTTCTGTATTTAGTAGTTTTCAAAATATTAAATTCCGAAAAAGCGCTTTTTTGTCACTGACTCACTTCGCATCATCAAATAACTAAGGTACTTCTAAAAGTCGTAGAATCATGAAATTTCACAAGTAAGTCGGGTTTGTAGCACAATTAACCAGAAAAATCTGAAAACACAGAATTTCTGCCTCTAAACCCTTCATACAGGGGGTGTTCATTTGGCCGTAAACAGTTCCTATGCATTCAATTGTGCCAATGTTGGTCGCCAAAACTCGATTACAGAACTTTGAAGGTGGTCACGTGATTTCAAGCAGAATAACATTTTATATATATGCTTTTCCAAAGATGTTTGTTAAATAGAAAAAATGAATGTACCTAAAGAGTTTAATCAGTATAGGTTATGATATATTTACGATATTAAAACAATAAAACATTTAACAAAATAAAACCGCAATTCGGTACGTTTCCGATATAAGTAGCCTTGGCGAAATACAGAAAATAGCCTTGACGAGAAAAGAAATTTGATAAGAACGTATTTTCTGGCAACCTATTTACTGAGTCATATACACAAGCAATTTTTTCCATATGTATACAATTTATTTAATGTAAGGAACCACCCGCTTATTTATTTTTATATACCAACATAAATAATCTGTATATAAAAAATAATATTTTATATATGTATAAATAAAATGTTTATATGTATATAAATACACATAAATAACATAAAAGTGCATCAGATTTGTTTTCTTAGTTGTTTATATCATTTGGTAACATATCTCAGTTTCTGAAGTCTGAACTGCGCCAAGATTTTTAAAAAATGCCAAGGTCCCTATAGTGGAAAAATATCCTAATTCCATATGAAAGTTTAAAAATCTCCTGTTAATTAAATGAAATGTGTAACTAATAAACTATCTTTAACGATGTGCGACAGATGTGGCGTCCGAAGTCCGCTGCTAATGTTATTATATTGTATTATTAGCCTACTTACTGTTAATTTATTGTTAATTTTAAATCTGTAAAAGAAAGATTATAGTTATAGAAGAGATATGTTGGTCGCCAAAATCCGATTACAGAAAATTAGCCTGAGTTACAAAGGTGTTACAAGATTTCAAGCTGAATGAATTTTTATATGCTTTTACAAAAATCTTAATAAGGCAAATCTTTCAGTTTATCTGTCCATCTTTCTATCTTTTACTTCCCTAAAACAAATTTTATTTAAGACCGGGAGGCGTCTGCACAGATCATCACCTCATTGAGTTGACGGCTTTTAGGATTAGTTAAATATCGATTAGCGTATTGAAATGTAACTGGTCTGCGAAGTCATATCTTTGTGGAAACCACCTACAGACCTGATTTTACGGGTTAATTGGTGGATTTTCCATTGTGTTCTCCTGCACCCATTCCTCCATGTTTCCAAACTTTTGGATGCAGAAAAATACAATAGTAAACCTATCAGTTAACCACTAAAATTAGGTCTTCAGGTGGTTTCTACCAAGATATGACATAACAGACCAGTTGCAATTAAATATGCTAATCTAGTTTTAACTAATCCTAAAATTTCAGCTGTAAACTCGATGAGGTGATGGTGTGTACAGACGTCTATTATAAATGTCGGTATTCTAATCTCAATAGCACTCTGGTCAATCTGGCAATTATCCCTACTATTTATGAAACACTATTCCTTTAAGTGCGTTTTAGTGATGTTAATGAACTTATGCATATGCATCATACATATTATACATATGCATATAATACGTAATACATTTGCATCATACATATTATAGGTATGTGTATAATACATAATACATATGCATCATTATGACGTCAGAATAAACAAAACATTTTTTTGTCGCCAAATTTGAGAATTGAAATGATATATTACCAAATTTGGCGAAACTTTGCTAAATGTCGCTAAGCTTGGCGAATATTTGACGCTAGTGGCTATTTTTCAATGAGTTAATTATTAAAGCGAGCCATCTATTTTTATTTTTCCGCATATCATCTGAATAGTTAAATGATATAACATACTAATATTTCCAAAGTGATAATAGTTTCGTCACTGCCCAAAACCTCTGCTATTGTTATTATATTGTACTGTTATTATACTTACTCTGACTATGTTGTTAACCTTTACACCGCTAAAACTTCTGTATTATATAAAGAGAATTTACGGAAACTATTAAAGCATTGAAACTGCCAGTTCTCCTTATGATTATTATAATTGTATAATTTGTAACCTGTTAATCAATATGTACGTTAGAATGAATCTTCTATAATCCGGTTCCTCGCATTTTAGTTTTCGGGTTTCGAGTAAAATTAGCTAAAATCTTAAAACCATGGCACATTGACTAATTCTTCAAAACGATCAGATGAGAAGAATGATAGATTTTCAAATGGATCATGGCAGTAAGCCGGTAGACCTTCTATTTTTCCGTAATCGAGTCTATTGAAAAGGTTAACGTGAAACAAAAAGATATTAGCATCAATATGGTTTAATGCAAATACAGATATTGTCAAATGATTTCATAAGAACCATTTCACTTGTACCCAGTCGTATCAGTTAAAATACAACAATTGGCAGTGAGCCCAATTAGAAAAGATTACTGAAATTATGAATCACAGTAACATGGTGCAACGTTTAACATGGAAGTAATACGGTAAATACTGCTTGCTAGAGGCGGCTAGTACTTTAATATAAAAAGAAATAAAGTATAAATTCGTAAAGCTCAATAAAATAAATTTAGGTATTTTTATGTTAGCCGGGCGCAAGTGGCAAATCGCCAAATACTGTTCCCAACTCCATTGTTCATATTGCATTCATTTCATTTAAAGATATATACTTTTCAGTCATCTCATTTAAAATAGATGCATTTCCCTCATTTTATTTAATAGAATATTTAACATAGAAATAAATAAATAAATAATAACATAAACCAAAATATTTTATTTGAAAATCAAAGCATTGTTTCTAATTTACACATGTGAAAAATGAAAACTGCTATTGGCGAAAAAACAAAAGGCTAATGAGGAGATTTGCTCCCGGCTAACATAAAAGTACCGAAATTTAAGTTTTTTCATATTAATATAGTTTAGAATAACAAACTTGAAAAAACATACAAAAAGTAGTGATATCCCAACAAAAAGTTTTCGGTAAAAAAAAAAGCGCCAAGTTCTTAATGTTTCGGCCAGAAAAAGTAGTGATATCTAATGTTCGCACAAGTTAAAAGCCAAACATCCCAAATCTTTCATTGAAAATGGCTTCCTGCGACTTGGCCGTTAATGCCTTCGTGAGAGTTTTTCAAATTTTAAAATATGTACAAATGAGCTACATGCCAACTACATTTTTTGATTATTTTAGGCATTTTGTGACATAGAATACAGAAATAAAATACACATTTGAAAAAAGCATTTAAACAACTTCAGTCTATTTAAATGCTTAGAAGTTAAAAATAACAAAATACTTGTATTCAGGAGATAATATCCCTAATTGCTAAAACATAATTAATATCAACTTTTAACAGTTTATAAATCGAATACCTCTTAATGTTTGCAAACAAACTATAATAAATGTTCAAACGAAAAAAATCTCTTTCGTCAATACACAAGATTTCAATATTATACAATAAAATATAATGTAACATATTGTGAGATATGAAGTAAGTAAATTTTGTTTTATTTCTTGGGTTTTATGTTAATGACTTTAGCTTTTGACCGTACAAAATGGCAATTAAACCGCAAGTGGACTAAATGATTTGTAATCAAATCTAATGTTTCTTGAAACTGAATGGTAGTTATCAGAAATATTTTACTTATAATGTCTTTATGTGAATTTGCCTCTTTGCATTCTAATATTACTTTTAATATTTAAATAATTCATAAATGAGTAATTTCCAATCATTAATTTTGAAATGCTGTAGAAGGCATTAACGGCCAAGTCGCAGAAAGCCATTTTCAATGAAAGATTTGGGATGTTTGGCTTTTAACTTGTGCGAACATCAGATATCACTACTTTTTCTGGACGAAACATTAAGAACTTGGCGCTTTTTTTTTACCGAAAACTTTTTGTTGGGATATTATATATATTCTTTATAAATGGAAATTTTGCTTACTTTAAGTGTTTCTGTTATTTCTTATGATAGTAGGCTTATTGGGTCGCAGATAAATTTTTGTTTGCTGCAGTCTGACACAGAAAATTCTGCTTCTGGGGTTGTGCACTTAAAGACCAGAAATAAAAAGATATCCAATAATTTAAAAAAAAAAAAAAAAAACATAATTAAGAGATGATTGTTGATCAAAGGCAAAGTAGGTAAAACAGCTTGCATGCATTGTGTCAAATTTCAAAGTTCAGTTTGATATCTGGATATGACTGTAGAAGGGTCAAGTTAGTTTGGATCCAAAGAAAAGTGTGTGTTTCAAAATGAAAGTATCGGTATGTATTTAAGTACTTTGAGCAAAAAAAAAAAAGAAAGTTGAGTTTGCGAACAGGCAATTCAATAAACGATGGTGGAAAAATACTTTATTTATGGATTTTACAGGAAATCTGCATTGCCTTGTCATAGGGTTGCAAGACTTCTTTTTCTATTTTATTTTATTTTTTTTTAAAGGAAGATTTTCATTGCACTATCATGATTTTTCATATCCTACTAAACTATGTTGAATGTGCCAGTAATCATTTTGGCAAAATTGTGTTTAAAAAGAGTTATTAATGAATGGATTTAACCATTTTTACCTCCTACCCGTATCACCCTATTTTAACAACATTATTTAACTAATTTTGCAGTCATATATCCCATTATGAATAAATAATTAATTTAATTACATATAATAATTAAGGATCGGCCGGAACCGAATTTCGGTAATCTTCCTATTTTCGGCCAAAAATGAAAATGTCAAAAAAAAAAGTAATTAATGCATACACAAATATGCATAATTATTAATTAACTATGATTATACATATACCCAAGTTGGTTCTTTGTGCCTCTGACCAAAACTTTTTATTTTCATATAAAATAAAATGTAATTAATTCAACAACGGCACAGAGATACGAATTTCATATAATTAAAAAATGAATTGGGTATACCTACTTCAATTTATTTTTTATAGGGATTTTTGGAAATGATGATCTGTTATACTAGAACTTTTCCAAAGAGTATTTGAAACACTGAAAAGCACATGAAAAGAGATTTCAAAATTTAGTCTTATATGCATTGCTTTCTTTATAATTTGCAACCGCGTCTTGAAACACTCATGCAGTGACATATTCAGGGGGTGGGCTGATGGGACTCCAGCCTCCTCCGAGATTTGTAGAAAATATCAAGTTTAATAACGAAAGTTTAGCAAAATGTAATGAAACCTGTTAAGATAGAATTCTGCCGTTTTAGGCAGATTTTCATCTTAGAAAGTTTATTATTTTGCAGAGACCCTGAAAGATCCAATTTAGCCAAGTTTCCGTTATACAGGCTCTCTTTATGCGCTTTTTATTATGTAAACATGATATATAGTGATTAAAAGTGAATTATTAATTTTAATTAGTTTAAAAAAGATTAATAAAAGGCTTACACTTGCTATTTATCAGTTGAAAATCTTTAATTAAAGGTTAATACATAGATTAAGACACCTTCTCAGTATTAACTGCAAATCCTTGAACCTTTGGTTTTTTTAAATTTACCTAAATGTTTGTTACGTTATAGACTTGTTATTTAGCTTGTTATAGCACTATAATGTGTTATTTTATTTTTATAGAAATACAAAATATTGACAATAAAAGTTGTTCTATGGTTGTGTAACTTTTTGATTAGAAATAAGCTTTATTTAAATTTGAAATGTCTCATAAATCTAATTGAGTGTCTCTGAATCTCAAATACACAAAAAGCTTCCTATCAACCACAATTTATGATTAGATTAAAAGAATTCAAAAAATTCTGCCAAATTTTGCAATTTGAGCCGATTTTCAGTCAGTGGCAGTTTCGGAGAAGTCATCATCATGGAGCTGCTACTCCAAATGTATTACATTTATGACAAAATGAAAAACACTATTCAATATTTAAGTAATGCAAATGTCATGTATGTATGCTGCAAAATGAGTCCTAGAATGTATTGAAGGAGGTGGGGCTGGGTAGAGTGGGAATGCTCTTAAATAATTTAAAATTTGCTGTTTATTTTGGTTTTATTTATTATTTATTGAGATACCTTTTAGCAGGTAATTTTTAATATTCTGTTTTAAAAAATGTGGTATAATTGTGGAATTATCATATATATATATTAAAACGTAAACCTGATTCTGTAAGTTCAGTCAAAAAAAATTCGCGCATGTGTGAAGTTAAATTTACTAGATCTTCCATTTAGGGGAAAGAAACAGAAGGTCTGGTTAGCAGAGTGGTCTAAAGCACCAGTTTAAAGCTCTGAACTTTTGTAGATGATGCAGGTTCGAACCCAACGCCCGGCAAAATGATTATTTTTGCCATTTTTGGCGATAATTCATTTCGATAATGACATATTTTATTAGGAGGAGAAGTTATATGATTTTGATTTTATTATTATTATTATTTGAATGGTTTATCATTAAATAAAATTTAACACTCAAAAATATTTTGAAAAAATAATTTTATATTTAAAATATTTGACCTAAAATATTTTTTATGTAATTATAAATTAAATAAATTGATCTGATCTACAACTTTTGTTTTCTGACCATTATCAAGAATATATAGGTGTGTGAGTCAGTAAGAAAAGTTTGACATTCTTTTCCGTAAAAAATAAAAATAAATAAAACGGAAAGAAACGAAAATATTCATATAAGAACTATAAAATAAATTATCTTGATATCCATGGTTTAATATTTAAAAAATGAAGTAAAAAGTATAATCAAATTCAAGTAATAAATATATATATATTATAAATCGTTAGTTGCATTAAGTTCCAAAATTAGGCTTTTAGAGAATGAGACTGATATAAATAAAATCCATGGTAGCTTTTAAAGGTCATGTAGTTAAAAAATAAAAATAGATATTGTTATTTAAAAAAAAAAAGTTAAGTAAAAATGAATGCTCTGCCCAGTATTTTTTGGTAAATTTCTGATAGAAGGCAATCATAATTGGTTGTAAATTATAAACTTAAAGTTCTTTTACTTCATTCAATAGGTTAGACTGACAGCACCCTCTAGCTCACCTTCAAGAAATAGGAATCATTTATGCAATATAAAACTTGTCACGATTTCAATAAATAATTTAAAAGCAACTAATTAAAAGTTCAAGAATTTTTCTATTGGAACATTCTAGTTATTTACTGTCAAATCTTGACGGGTACTATCTAGTACTTCTAAAGATGAAAACCTGCCTAAAACAAATTTTTCTCAGTCCTATGCAATTCCGTCTTGGCAGGTTTGATTGCATAATAGATGCGTTACCTGTTATGATAGAAACGTGTTTAAAGCGGAATTTTTCCAGTTTCTTGTGATTTTCTCTTAGAAACTTTTACTATATCTCAGCCCCCTCCGAAATGATGTCTAGATATGCCATTGCAGTCATGACTGAAAATTATAAACAGTGAAGTTCATAGCAATAAATAAAGAGTGTCTCATTTGAGATGATACAGCTCAAATCAATGAGTAATGTTGAAAATTTCCGAAGGAAGAAACAACATATTTGGAATACAGATAGTTTCAGCCTAGAACTCGAATTTTCCCCGAAAATTCATTTCTGCAAAACTCCGATTTTGAGTCGAAAACAAAATCAAGTGTTTGGTTGATCTCTAATATTAATATTATATTAGTAATTTTGTAATTGTACATACAAAAATAATTCAAAATATCTTAAAATTCAGTGATGATCATGAAAATTTTAGTAATGGACACCCTACAAAATAAATGTTTGTATTTAGGGATAAAGGGAAAAGTTATTAATTTAGGGATAAAGGGAAAAGTTATTATATTTAATAACTTATATTTTAATATATTTAAATATTTATATTTTAATATTTTTGTTATATTTTAATATTT
This sequence comes from Maratus speciosus, assembly GCA_963932465.1. NCBI lineage: Eukaryota > Metazoa > Arthropoda > Arachnida > Araneae > Salticidae > Maratus > Maratus speciosus. The sequence continues at coordinate 344,081,300 of OZ010788.1, forward strand.
TGTTTGAAAAGAAAAATCAAACAAAATATTAAAATATAAGATAGAGAGATACAAAGATAAAAATTTTATAATGTCTTAACTAAACTCATAGCCTATAATAATGTAGACTTCAAATGATAAGAGAACAAAACAAAAGTCAGTAATCTTAGTTCATATTATCATTAAAGTGTCAAAATGTTTTTTAACTGACCATTATTGACACATTTCCTTTTCTATTTAAAACAAGTGGGTAAGTGTGATCACAGATCGCACAGAGGGTTTCGTTTAAATATAATTTTTTATCGTGTTATAAGCTGTCTTAAAGTTTAAAACAGATCGCCGTGTTAGATTTCCTAATTTTAACAAAATCGCGTTCTGTTAGTTCCACATTCAGTCACTAGGGAGCGCACTCTATTCTTAACAAAACTGCATCTGAATGAAACTCCGTTAAACAACCTATCAGTAGATATATTACTTGAGGGGGTGGCGGTTTTTGATGAAGCCCTCGTTTGCCCCTCTCTCCCCCCCCCCCCCTCCAACAAAAATTCAACTTATCTTAAATTTATAAAACCCTTATTAGCCCAGTGGTTAGGGGGTTGAATTCGGATTTAATTAGGGGAAAGCTGGAAATTGTTTTAATCCCTTCTGTTAAGGTCTAGAATGAATATGCTACGTTTTCCTCCTCGTACTAGATGAGTGTTAAGAATTAATTATGCATAGATTTGAGTCGAAAAACACATTTCTTTTAAATACTATGACACTATCTTGAAATCATTAACTCTTTCAAAAACATTGTCAATAATGTTGTAGAGCTTAAAATTCTGAGTAAAATGAGTACCTACACTTAATATTTTTGTTGAACATTAAGGTCACAATTCTACTTTAAAGTTTTAGACCCATGGTCAGGGGGTTGAACTCAGAATTAATTAGGATAAAACTGGAAATTGTATTAATCCCTTCAGTTTAGGTCTAAAATGAACGTATTATGTTTTCTTCCTCACACTTGGGTGAATGTTAGAAAATTTGTACATATTTATTTTCGAAAAACATGTTTTTTTTAATTACTTTAACAATATCTCAAAACAGCTAATTCTATAAAAAACATTGTCAATACAAATGTTGTAGAGTTTAAAATTCTGAATAAAATGAGTACCATCATTAATATTTTTGTTCAACATTAAGGTCGCAATTCTATTTCAAAATTTTGCCTTAATCGCTAATCAAGAGCTGGAAGCCAGGAGAGACCAAGTTAACTTAACAATACCTCAAAACAGCTAACTCTATCAAAAAACATTGTCAATACAAAAGTTGTAGAGCCTAAAATTCTGAATAAAATGAGTACCCACATTAATATTTTTGTTCGATATCAAGGCCACAATTTTGAGATATTGTTAAGTTAATTTAGTCTCTCTTGGCTTCAAGCTCTTGATTTGAAAAATTTTGAAATAGAATTGCGACCTAAAGGTTGAACAAAAATATTAATGATGGTACTCATTTTAAATTTCATCGCGATCATCATCATTCATCGCGAACTTCCCTACAGCAGCCGAAAGCTTGGCGACAAGTTCTTCTGCGGATTCAATGGGAGTCTCATACACAAGAGCCTTTAGCTATCCCCACACAAAAAAAATCGAGACATGAAAGATCTGGCGAGCGCGGTATTGCCTGGTGTGTTTCAGAAAATTCGCCAATCTGTTCTTTGCCGTTGTACTGCGTGCATAACAGCTGCATGTCAATGTTTTGAGCACTTATTGTAATCAAATGCCATTAAATTTGTTTTCGTAACTTAACTTAATCGTTCATTGTGTGTTTTTGCCTCGTATAAGAAATTAACTTTTGGCGTCCTCTAACTTTTTTACGTTTAGTTTTCGACCATGCATTCTTTGATACAAAATGTTTATTTGGGTGTGTAATATCACCTCTTAAAAAATTTCCCATCTTTTTTTAATCACCCTGTATAGAGCAAGTTTTGTGATAGTCTCAAAATCATAGAATGAAAATTCTGAAAGTTATCGTCGATAGAATAAGCTCGAAATCCATTGTTCCCAAAAAGAAGCAAAAAGATGAGGGGTTGTATCAAATATCTGTTGATTAGTGCCAAGACAGCATGCACAATATTGCACGTACTACTATATTTGGTACAACCCCTCATCTTTTTGCATCCTTTTGGGAACGATGGATTTCGAGCTTATTCTATTGACGATAATTTTCAGAATTTTCAAGCTATGGTTTTGAGACTTTCACAAAACTTGCTCTATATAATTAGCTAATACATTATGCACATTATATTTTGATTGCATTCGCGCATGCGCACGCGCAGTGAAACATTTTTTAGCAAACCTACTCATTTTTCAATCCATTTTTATTATTTTTTAATGTTGATTGCAGGGTATTATGTACAATGTTGTTTGTCATATTTTCTGAAAAGAACTTTTTTTATAATAAGAACTCTGCACATTATAAGCAAAAAACTTGGTGAAATTTGGGACTATTTTTATAAAAACCTTAATTTTTCTACAAGTATACATGCTATCGTCATAAAAATGAACACAGTACATTACAATAAGCCACTTATTAACCCCTTCGCGACGGGAGCCTTTTACGAAATGTTTATTACTTTGCTACCGGTTTTAAAAAACAGAAGTTTGTGCCTATTCAAATCGGGAAAATGCTCGGATTAAATAAGGCAAATTTTACAGTAAAATTTTACTGGTGAGGATAAACGAGGATCCTTAGGCCTATTTCCGGCACGTATACGTGTCGCTCGTCCCCAAGGGGTTAATAATCTCGAGTTTGAACGCTTTAGCTATATTAATTTTTTCAGGTTTATCCAAAAGATATTCGTTTTTTTCAATTTGTTGACGGTCCCCTATGGGGTTTCGGGAAAAAAATCTTCGCGGAAATGTATGACCTATACTATACTATTTACGCACCTGCAGTTTCAGGTTAATTCCTCATGTATTTTTCTAGATATTTAATAAAACGTCTAAAATTGCAAGTGACCGGTCACCTTCGGCCATATAGTGTAGTTGGTATAAAAGCTTGGTTTTTGACATGGTGGTTACTTTTAATGTATAATGAGAATATTCCATAATATATTCAAGTAACCGTTTTCTATTATAGCGAGTGACTATAAAGCTAAAACTGCAGATTTTTAAAAATGTGCTTATTAATTTAAATTAATGCATGATTAGCATGAAATTGTGTATAATTATATTTTATACAGTCTAAGAAAATGTTTTACATTTAACCCCTCTCTTTTCAAAATCCATACGCACAGACATATTATCTATAACTCAATGAAATTACAATAAATGCTTCTTTCCTACGTGGCACGGGTGGCAATGCTTCTCCGAGAGCAAGCACCATTACTCGTTGCTACATTACTAATTAACGGAATACATTCTTTAAATTTGTGTACAGATCTAAGGAACAAATGGTTCGAAAGACACACTGATTGCGATAATTTGTTCAATCACAATAAAAAATAGCTTTTTACAACTTTATAGTTACTACTTTTTTAATTCTTATTTTACAAAGAATTTTACGTGGGTACGTTAAAAGCTTGGTCTTACAAAGAGAGGGCCAACCTTGTTAATCACAGATTTTGATTATTTTAATATATGTTGTAGGGTAGAGACCCCTTAGTCTCAGGTTCAACGGATTTTATACAACGCTCGTTAGTTCTTGAGAAACCGGGGGTCTAATATCAGTATACGATTTAAATACTTACTTTGTAACACGAAGGATAGGTTGGACGTAGCTCAGTTGGTACGGCGTTTGCTGGCTGATCCGCGGGCTCGGGTTCGATGCCCGAAAGCATCACACAATTTGTTTTTCTTATATTTTGTTTCATAAATATACTTGTAATTATAACTTAATAATCTCATTGTCAATTAAAATTTATAATATTGTATTTCAATTATAATTTTAACATATTTAAGTTTTTTTTACTTTTAATTAAATAGTTGTATAAATCATCATAAAACTGTTAATTTTTTAAAAATCACTTTTAAAATGTATTTCATGTATTCTTTATCGATGCAATGATATTGAAGAATTGTGTCAATTCGTGATTTTAAAGAAATATCATTTATGCATTGCTTTAACAAGGGAAATCAATACGATGATATTATTACTCTGTTTTTAAAGTAATACGCATAATTATATTAAAAATTAGCATCGGAATTAAATTACAACGGATTTTTTGCATATTAAAGATTTTTAAATTTGTAATACGTATGCTTGCTTGCGCTTTCAAATATTTTGTTTCCCCCCTTATCTTCTTTCTGCTTTTATTTTTATTTTATTTGAATATGTTTTATTTTATCATAACTAGATGGCACCACAACAGGTTTGTAACGATTTTGGAATTTTTATTATTCAATAATAGATCCAATTTCTTTTTAAATCTCTTTAAAGGATGAGAAATAATAGTTCAAAATAAAAAATGATAAATTAAAATTTATATTTATTAACATTATAATTAATGTACGATATTAAAATTTTTAATTGAGATTATTAAATTATAATTACAAGTATATTTATAAAACAAAAAATGTGAAAGACAAAATATGCAGCGCGTTCGGGTTTCGAACCTGGGCCCGCGGATCAGCCAGCAAACACCGTACCAACTGAGCTACGCCCAACCTGCACTTATCGTTACAAAGTAAGCATTTAAGTTGTGTACTAATATTAGACCCCCCCCGGTTTCTCAAGAACTAACGAACGTTGTATAAAATCCGTTGAACCTGAGACTAAGGGGTCTCTACCCTACAATATATATTAAAATAATCAAAATCTGTGATTAACAAGGTTGGCCCTCTCCTTGTTAGATATAATTGGGAGCAAAAAGCATAAAACAGGGTGTTTGAAACTGAGAGAGATCTGCAAAGTGTATGTTTCATGTTTTTTTCTGAAATTCGATGGTCTGTTATTGTTTCGAACATGAAACAAAGACAGAAGTGCAATTAAGTAATGGCCCATTGTATAATACTTAAACTCAAAGCATCTGTGTGGCAGGAAATGAACATTCTTTTAGCATAAGACGTCTCGAAAAAGTGACTTAGTCCAAATAACCCATTTTCACAAAACCAATGCATGTAATATGCGCTTTCACAGTTTTAAGTAGAATTTTCACCGTTTAATTGAATCACTTTGTTGAATAGAGTTTGATTTCTCAAAGCGGCGGATTTCGAAAAACGCCAAAATGTTTAAATTTTAATTTTGGTTTTGATTCATATAAGAGGCAATTATAATAATTTTTCTTAGCTCTGGGGGGTGTTTTAACCCCCAAACCCCTCCCGTGGCTGCGCCACTGATTCCATGGAAAGATTTTATTTGATGAGTAAGATGAGGTGGCCCCCCGCCAGCATTGCTAATTACAACCTCTCAGGTGCAAGAATAGAGGAATAGTGACGCTTACAAAGCCAAAAACCATTTTCCAAATCGAGTCATGGTGCGCGAACTAAAATTTACGTTACGAAGAAATGCATTCTAAAATTTAAAACAAAAACTGCCAAGGGTCAACCAGGATTGGCGCCGTCATCTTTAACCAACATATTGGGCACTGACAGGCAGCCCTAAATTAAAGCAGCTGAAATCATCGCAGATATGTCATAATAATTTTATTTATTGCTTTTGTTGTTATGATAACCGCAGTACGTTGCGCAGGCATTATAACAGCATTATTACAACAGCAACATTATAATTGCATTTAAAAGTAAATTTTTTTCTGTATAAGACGGTGTAAAATTTTAAAATGTGGGATGTTTAGAAGTTCAAAAATTTGCAGTTGCGAAAATTGCAAAACCGAAATTTCATTTCAAATTTCAAAGTGTTGCCATTCGCACAGATATGTTTGTCCTTTATACTATAGATAGTCAGGGAACTCTTTTAAAGACAGCAATGAATCAATTTTTACTATGCAAGTAAATTTTTGAATACACAAAAGGATTAAAGACACTTTTTTTCAACTGGGTGCAAGAAGGGTGCTAATATTTTGTATGAGGGGCAAGAGGGGTGCTAGTTTGTAAATTTAAGGGCAGACAGATTGTAGCGTCCTCCTGAAACTGTCTGGAGGAAACTCTGCTAATGTTATATAGCCCTGCGTCAACAACTTGAGCAATTCATTTCTTTCTTTTTCTTTTTTTTTTTTTTTGTAAACTTTTAAACATTGCACAATTTTAAATTTCGCATCATCGATTTGAAAAAGTATTTTTAAATGCAATTTGTTTGAAAACTGTATCTGAATTTACTGATTTTATATGGTTTTAAAAATAATTTTCAAGCATGATTTTTTTCAAAAAGCTATCGTGTACAGCTTGATTACAGAAGATTAACTCATTTGCACTTAAAACAATATAAATAGTTCAGCATTTGTTTCCGTCTAATATTACAAAACGAAATTGAAACTTAAAAAAAAAGACAAACACTCATGTTTAACGCATGTAATCGAACTATACATTACGCTTAAATAAACAGAATAAAAAAAGCTGCTGTAAATAGCAAAATCTTTGACGATTTATTTTGTTATTTACTCTTCTCATGTGGCTAATATGAAAGTACAATTTTCAGTAAATTTCGAATTTTTATTTAAATACTTGATATTTTTAATATTGAGATGCTTTTTGGTGTTGTTTGTGAGCAATCTAAGAACAATATATTAAATGTAAAAAAAGTATTAGTTTTCCATTAAATTTTTTTTTGCTTATGTTCTGTACACCAAGAAGACCTGGGTAGATCTGTGCCCCCGAGATGGCGCTGCATGCTTTTTTTCCGGGCCTAATTCTAAGAGCGATTCACATGCGTGACGTCATAAAACACGTCCCAGCTACTGTTCGTTTTCGAAAACCGCGCCTAGCACTCTGGGACGATTCTAATATCCAGAGGGGTGTTACGCTTAGATGGGCATTTCCGGAAGTTCTACTTCGGCGTTCTCGTCTGCGTTGTTACTAATAGTCTAAGAGCACGTGAATGCCAGACCTTCCTTATTTTATAAAAGCTGAAAGTTTCTCAGCGCAAGCTTCCAGCACAGATAGGAACGATGGGCTACTATGAAATTTGGGTCATCGTGGTTTTGGCAGGTAACAGGTAGCAAAGTTATATAAAATACCATTTTAATTTCATCAAATAATAAAGCGTAATTCTTTTATATTTTTGCAGGAGACGGTGCGGCGATAGGAATCGAACCGGAGAACCCACGGTCAGAAAGCGAGATCTTACGTGCCGAGCAAAAGGCTAGCTCGATCGCTTCCTGCGAGATACTCGTTTTACTGACCGCACAAGATTGCGTCGCCACAGTACTCCACCCCCAGTGAGAAGAACATCGTGTTGATGTTGTACGAGCGATGTGCACTCGTGTTGCGCTGGCGGTTGCCAGAGTGATGCTGTCGTGCGCATGTGTGTGCCCCCGAAGATGCGCGGCTTGATAGGCTTTGTGCTATGAGAGTTGTCATAGGCTTTGCGTGCTGTGAGCGTTTCACAGGCTTTGCTTGCGGGCTGTGATAGTTTCACAGGCTTTGCTGCTGGGGGTGTTTTCAGTGCTGCCATCTGTTGGTCTCGAAAGGAGATGATGATGTTTGTGAAGGTGCATGTTCGTTTGTCCAAGGTCACCAATGCAGGAGACGGTGCGGCGATAGGAATCGAACCGGAGAACCCACGGTCAGAAAGCGAGATCTTACGTGCCGAGCAAAAGGCTAGCTCGATCGCTTCCTGCGAGATACTCGTTTTACTGACCGCACAAGATTGCGTCGCCACAGTACTCCACCCCCAGTGAGAAGAACATCGTGTTGATGTTGTACGAGCGATGTGCACTCGTGTTGCGCTGGCGGTTGCCAGAGTGATGCTGTCGTGCGCATGTGTGTGCCCCCGAAGATGCGCGGCTTGATAGGCTTTGTGCTATGAGAGTTGTCATAGGCTTTGCATGCTGTGAGCGTTTCACAGGCTTTGCTTGCGTGCTGTGATAGTTTCACAGGCTTTGCTGCTGGGGGTGTTTTCAGTGCTGCCATCTGTTTGTCTCGAAAGGAGATGATGATGTTTGTGAAGGTGCATGTTCGTTTGTCCAAGGTCACCAATGCAGGAGACGGTGCGGCGATAGGAATCGAACCGGAGAACCCACGGTCAGAAAGCGAGATCTTACGTGCCGAGCAAAAGGCTAGCTCGATCGCTTTCTGCGAGATACTCGTTTTACTGACCGCACAAGATTGCGTCGCCACATTTTCTTCGAAATAATATTAGAAATCACATCCTCCATTGCCAGACACTTAATATCGTGGCAACCCCTTGCCAGACATCCTTAAACTTTAATAAATTGAAACTGTACTTACGTAATAGTATAAAAGCTGAATTTCATACATGTTACTTGGTTAACTATTACAAGATGTTTCCTCAGTAGCCAGACAGTTTCGATAGTTCTAACCACTGGCCAGACAAACATATACGGTGGAACTAGCTTCTCAATACACTAGACTAGAGTCAATATAGCTAGGCGCCCAACGGAGATTTTTCCCCTTTCCTCTTGGCTCTGAAATTGGCGTCAGTTATTTGAGGTTACTGCATTTAAGAGGAAGTGCAAGCGCTGGCACGTGGCCAACTTCACTGCGCATCTTTCGTTTACTCAGTACATGTATTATACTGACAGTACACGTTTTACTATTTGTTTGTGCAGTTTATAAAATAAATGTGATTCAGCTTTGATAAAGTATCACCGTGGGGGACATATTAATTTGTGTTATTTGTAAAAAAAAAAAAGTAATGACAACATAATATTGTTTTCTGAAGAGACATTGAGAAAATGTCAATCAATTTTGAGACTGCGAAAAATACATAACCTCAAATACACGGACATTATTTTACCTAGTGAATATATGGACAATGTTTATCACAGGGAGTGTTGTAAAGCATTTACAGGACTGATGAAAAAATGTTTCACCTCTGAGTATAAAAGTTCTAAAGAAACCGTTGAAACAGAGAAAGGTAAAGAAACAGAAAAAGAAGCAAGTATAGCTACAGACTATTCATCTTCACCTACATCGTTTTTACCTAAGTTGACCGTAGAACCATCTCATTCACAGCCTTCACTTACAGAATTTTTAGCAGCATCAAAACCACCTTTTGCTCCTCAATCAATAGAACCCCAACCTTCAACTTCTCAGGAACATGTAGACATTTCTCAACTTGAAGAAGGCTGTGAAAATAATGATTTAATTTCAGAAGTAAATAGTTCGATCCAAAGTGACACTAGCGTTGATACATGTAAAAATGTTTGCGTATTTTGTAATAGAAAAAAGAAACAAATACGATCAAAAATGCTTCCATTTCATGAAAATGATAAAGACCAATTTAAATCGCGTATAATATCTGACAGAAGGTAACGAAGAGTATAACGAGTTGTTCATCATATTGGAAAATTTTGTCGGCCCGAAAATATATTATCATACCGAATGTAGAGTTCATTTCAATAATAAAATATCTTCTTCTACAAAAATAGCTGTTAAAAGTGATTGGCATCATCATCGAGAGTACCATCAAAAAGCTTTTAATGAAATTAGTAACATCATAGGGTCATTCCATACAAAATCAGCAAATCACCTGTGGCAGACATGTCACAGATTTTAACGAAAACCATTTTGTAAGTAGATCATATCTATTTTTGAGTAAATGTAAAATAATAGATTTTAGGATTGTTTATTTAAGTTTTAAAATTTATATTAAAAGTGGATGCAAAATCGTGGTTTTGGCTACATGCTTGAAGTTTCAATTTTGGTTATTAGCCTTAAGAATGCAAAGACTATATTAAAAATTATTTATAATTAGGAATGAATGATAAGTAACAGATTGACGTAAGTTAGTAATTGTATTTTTATTCCTTAATGAGAAAAAAAATATTTTTGAAAAAATTTGAGGGGAAAATGCAACGTTTCTATTGAGATGAAGGACACCTCTGACAATATCAAAATTGCTTGACGTTATAGCAAAAAGCATATATATTAAATATTTAAACTTTCATTCTTGCCTTTTTTATTCCTTAATGAGAAAAAAAATAAATAGTAAAAAATGTTGAGGATAAAATGCAATATTTCTATCACTTGTTTCGACGTGAAAGAAAGCTTTTTAAACTTTTAATTCTTTTTATATTATAGATAACAGTGTATATTTTAAATATAAAAACTTTTATACTTGCTTTCAGTTTATTTTTTCCTCAAGAAGATTTTTAATTAAAGTAGAAAAAAAAGCTCAATTGAACAGAAAATTATATATTAATTTCTAAATCCACATACAGAAAATAGATGGCAGCACTAAATTTTTTCACCTTGAAATCGTGCAATATTTTAAGAAACGCACGCGATTAAAAAAAAATAGCTCATGGAACGTAGTTAATATTGCCTTTTTTAACCCAATTTTGTGACGTTAGGAATCAAAAAGACATGCTTGAAATTTTTTTAGCAGATTATGGACTTATTGATCTTTATGTCTGTGCAATAACTGTAATGTGGGACATTTCCTTCATTATTTTTTTTACCTGTCAATAAGAGGAAAAATTTCAATTTTGTCATTTTTTAAAAAGTTTCTAAAATTTTTTTTTTTAGGTGAAGGAAATACATGGCAACTTAAAAACTTTAGTAATTCGATCTTAATATGTAAAACTACATCAGGCATTAATTTCTCAGATGTTTTTGAATTCCTTTAATTTTTATTACGTTTTTAATTTTCTCAAAATTTGCAAATTTTCAATTTTTACAACCAATTAAAGAATAATCATGGTGTTACCAGATTATTATTGCTCAATAAATAAGAAGATAATTTTTCAGAGGTTACATTATTTAAAAAAAAATTCATTTCAGTTAAATAGTTTTCAAGATACAGAACTTCAAACCTGCAACTTTGGACGATTGCACACATGCCATTCTTTATCACAAGTTTTTTAAATGTCCAAAACTGCTAAAATAATTTATTTTTTGTGAAGATATTTTGCAGAGCTCTATTTGAATATGAATTGAACCTGTATATCAAATTTTATTAAAATCTGTTACTATGTGGCCACGACTTTTTTTAAATTTCTGCTCATTTTACGTGGAATGACCCCATAGAGGAAAATGTAATAAAGATTGGGCGTTGTTATTTATTGATACATTTACATGAATTATATAGTGATTCATTGGAGAAAATCATTGAAGAAAATTCCATTGAAGTGAATGCTACTTTTGCCGCACACCATCCGGAAGAAAAAATAAGGAAAATATTCTCTAAAGACATTAAATTTTTTACAATCCGTAATAAAAAGATATTAGCACCCAATTATTTCACGACAGTAGATGATAAAATATTTAAAAATTTACAATCAGAACATATTTTACAAAAAGCTGCATCAATTTTACGAAAAACAATACTGAAAATTGACAAGAAAAAAATACCGTCCAAAAATATTTCAGCACAGCAATTAATAACAGGTGAAGTTTCATTACCACAACAATTATTAGATTTCTTCTTCACTCTTCTTGGTGGATGTAATCAAAGACGGAAAACTAGTCTAAAATGTGTTCGTCAAGTTCGCTCCTACTGTCAAGATGTTTTTTATGGAGTACATAATGATCAAGTAAAGACATCAAAGCACATTATGCTGGGTATGACTCTGAAGAGCTCAACGAGCAGCAGAAAAATTATTGGCATTATCAATAGATATGGTCATTGCATTAGCCATCAAAGTGTCGAAGAACTTGAAACAGAAACCACGTATACTTCCACTGAAAAGTCTAATTTATTTAATTAAAAAATTAAAAAAAGCACCTGAATTTTTTACTGGAGTAGCTTCTGATAATTTTGACCGTTTTGTTGAAACTACGAGTGGACAGGACACTTTACATGACACCTTAGGAATTATTTGTCAAAACAATGAGTTAAATACATCTGAAGAATCCGGAATATCCGAAGCACCGGTTCCTATTAATGAAGGCAATTCACCACAAAAAAAAAAAAAAAAAAAAAAAAAAAAAAAAAAAAAATGAAGAGCTTTTGACGCCTTATCTTCAGAGGAAATTCCATATCAAAAAAAAAAAAAAAAAAAAAAAAAAAAAAAAAAAAAACATGATGACTAGAGATCTGCAATCAACGGCTGATGAAATTGAAAATATAGTCCCAAGAAATTTACAATTGCACACAGAAATAGATATCATCTGGAGACTTAGTCATGCGGTAGAATTACCTGATGTTCCTATGTGGGTTGGTTTTAATAGCCGTATTTATAGTGATTCTCCGCAACAACACATTTCATATTTAAATACCATCAATGCCTTACCAATTAGTAACTCTGAAGTTTTCGAAACCATGCATCAAAGTAAAAAAATAGCTCATGAATTAAATCAATCATCCAAACAAGTAATAGCGAAAGTAGCTTTACAAATTCAAGCAACAGAAAAACCAACTTTTGATAATTTATTTATACATTTAGGACCGTTTCACATTATGATGGCTTAATTTAAGGCAATTGGTAAAATGAAAAGTGACTGTGGCATAACAAAAGTAATGGTGGAATGTAGTTTGCTGGCAAATGGATCTGTGAGTGAATTTCTTGATGGAAAACCTTTCAACCGCTGCAAAATGTTGCAACCTTTGGTGGCATTAGGATCGGAAATACTACATTTCAAATCTTTTTTGCAAATTAATAGCACCTGATTAACAGATGATATGATAAAGGAACTTCAAAGACTGCAAAAAACTGTAAAATATCATTCCACATAGAAAATGAAGAGCTGAAGGAATTTATGATTGATTACTGTATTTACAAACAACAAAGTATCAATGGCGAGTTTGGCAAAACTCAACAATTTTATTGGATTTACATTCATCTTATTGATCACAACTTACATCTATCACGAAGCATTAGTTCTGGGAATTTCGAACTTTTCAAGTCACTATTGTCTAAAATTACAAATTTATTCTTTAACTGTAATCAACAGAGCTATGCTCGATGGACTGTGAAATATTGTGATAACTTGTGAAAGTAGCAGAAAGCCATCCAGATTTATATGAAGGATTTAAACAAGGTTGCTTTGGTATTAAAAGGACAACCAAGCCGTTTTCAAGACAACCTATTTATCTGGAGAACAGACTATAAATGCAGATGCTGCAAGAAGATTTACGGGTGTTATAAACTTCACCAATTCAATTTCGGCACGCCAACGGTGGGCTTGAAACCACGATATAAGATCTACGATAATTATTCAAGTTTATCAAGAATTAGGACTACAATCTCACCAAGATATTTCAGCGGATTTGAATCCGCACAATATTCAGAAAAATATCAAACAATTACGGAAATTTATTGCGACCTTCGATCAGTTTATTAATCTATTTTTAGAAGTACCTAAAGATCAATTGATTAACATTTCATCTGGTAAATCTGGATCAGAACTGGTAAAAGCATTTCTTCTGAATATTGAGAAGAATGGTGAATGCGTACGGAAAACGTTTATTTCTGAATGTCTTACAGATATTAGTAGATTTCAAAAGTCTATTAAAAATACACCTGTTAATAATTTTTCAAAAGATAAAAAAATATTAACAGGTGAGAAAAAGAAGAAAATTCGAGTAGGTGGTACAATTCAAGAGATTAGAATTCAACGAGATCTGTTTGGACATATGCTGGGAATATCCATGGACTATAACTTGGATATTTCGAAAATTTTATCGAACTCAATTTTCACAGTCCTTTGTCCATGTGCCATTTGGATTTTACTATTTGTAAGACGGATAAATCTGCCTTAATGAAGTGTTTGGAAAAAGAGCTCCAGCATGAGCCACCACCTTACGTGGATGTCCTATTAATTGATGGCCTCTTTCTGTTGCACACTATGAAAAAAGTTCCAAAAAAATGTGGAAGCATTTCTAAAAAAATGTTGCAAATGGTTACTCAATTGCAAGCGTCAAGAGTTGACGTTATATTTGATCAGAACTTCCATCGATCACAGATTACGAATATTCCCAGCGATTCGAATCTGCACAATTGGAGTACACCATAACTGGGCCTGATCAAATTCGGCCGAGTGATTTTGCGAAAGAATTAAAAATTCAAATTTTAAACAAGCTCTTGTTGATTTCTTCATCTTGTATTGAGCCACTGATGAAATGGTGCCGTTTATTGGTAACAAAACCATTCACAAAATTTTTGAACAGTGTCATTCTTTCGTAGTTAATAACTCCAACAACATAGTATCAAAAGTTGTGGAAAAATTATCATATCCAGAACATGTAGAGGCAGATACCAAAATAATATATCATGAGTGTAGCATTGACAATCAAGCGAATTTAGTAATCAGAAGTATCGAAACTGACATTGCTGCTATCATGCTTGGCCTTATGTACTATCTACAAAATGATTCACTTATTTGGATGCTGACAGGTACTGGAAACAACATGAGGTATGTAGGCCTCACAAAGATACACGCAAAGTTAGAAGAATCTATTTGTAAGAGTTTGCCTGGACTTCATGCAATAACAGGTTGTGATTATAATCCTGCGTTTTTCAGAAAAGGCAAATTAAGACCTTACAAAATATTTACAAAAACAGAAGAATACCAACAAACTTTCATAAATTCGGTAACAAAGAATTATTTGAAAATAATGATGAACAACAAAACACTTTAGATAAATATACAGCAGTTTATATATGAGGTATACAATGTTGGTGGGATAATTGATGTTGATGCTGCTCGGCTTCAACTGTTCATCAATATCTACATTGTCTCAGATGTTAATGAAGCGTTTGACCGCAAAAGAATCCGAAATTTTGATGCCAGCAGTCTGCCACCCTGTAAAACCGAGATGTTACAGCAATTCTTGCGAATTCAAATTAAAACTTCTATATTTAGTGTTCAAATGCCTAGTAGAAATAAATCTTTCAGGAGTAGTAATAAGAAAATTATATATAATGTTTGTTATTCAATTTTGTGATCAAGAAGCAGAAAAAAGAGAATTAATTGTTCCCATTGCTCATTTTACAAAACGAGTCAGTCAATTGCCGGGATTTCTGTAGTACTATTAAAATGATTCGCCGAGAAGCAGGAGATGAGCGCAATCCTGTTTTTTGTTCATCTAAACAAAGAGTTAATAAACAATTAAATTTAAAAAATCTAAAAACCCGACTGCGTAAAAAGCGAACTAATTAATTATTTCTCACCAATGTGAAACTATTTTTTTTAATTCCTACTATTAGCTCACACTCTCGCTA
This sequence comes from Maratus speciosus, assembly GCA_963932465.1. Taxonomy (NCBI): domain Eukaryota; kingdom Metazoa; phylum Arthropoda; class Arachnida; order Araneae; family Salticidae; genus Maratus; species Maratus speciosus. The sequence goes on from OZ010788.1 coordinate 344,096,505, forward strand.
TATATATATCTTGTTCAAATTTTCAATCATTAATAAAATACTTATTATTCATCCAATCAAGTTCAAATAATTTTTTTTAAACTTGTAGTGGATGACACTTGATATTAATCCAGTTTTTTTTCAAATATTAATTCATTTATTAAATTAAATTAATTAATTTTCAATAATCGAGAGAGCCCTCTTCTTGATCAAGGTATTTTAAGACCGAGAGAGCCCTCTTCTTGATCAAGGCATTTTAAGCGCCACTCAAGAGGCAAGAAGAATGGGAGAAAAAAAAATTCTCTTATTGACCTAAGTAGGAATTAACTTAAAATATTTTTTTTTTATATTACTTGTTTATATTACTTACCTATTTTTTTATTTACTTGTATTGATGACTTTTAAGTTGTGTTTAATTGTTAGTTCCTATCTATAAACACTGTTTTGAAGAGGTCTATATATGTCTATGATGGTTAGAGTTGCAGTAAAGCTAGAGATCCTACATACACAACTTCCAGGTTGTATAATATTTCAATGGAGCTTCTGACTGTAAAATAGTCAAAGAAACATCGTCTTCATTTTGAAAGACCTATCCAATGATATGCCACTCAAGGTGCGTACATTTTTTTCGTCTCTACCGCCATTTTGTATTTTACGGCCGCCATTTTGAATTTATAAAAGCAAAACCTAGCCTATAACTATCGGGCCGTTAAGACGAATTGATAGAGATCTCATTCATTAAAATCCCTCCAGCCGTTGGGATATTTCGAGGGTATAAAGATTTCACATACAGAGATACGCGTGAAACAAATAACCCTTCTTTTCAGTCGGGTAAAAAGGATGTCTTTGAAACAAGTGGGTAAGTGTGATCACAGATCGCACAGAGGGTTTCGTTTAATATTCCTTTCAAAACACTTTATCCTTTTGAAAAATCTGTTAGTTCCACATTTCGCAACCAGGGGCGCACTCTATTCTAAACAAAACTCTATCCGAACGAAACTCCGTTTTACATACTATCCGTAGATATATTAGTCGAGGGGATTAGGCCCATAGCACCCGAGATAAGTGGGCACCCCTGGTGGTAAAAAGTGGAACTAAAATAAGTAATGCTATGGTGAATAATATGAAAGAATGGTCAAAGGGGTGTCGGCAAAAGTTGGAAAATTTCTCCCCGGGTGAAAAGGGCGGAGGTTAGAAAAATTGCTTAAAATACACAAGTTAGAGCCCGGAGGAGTAAATAATATAAGACTTTTTGAAAATTTTATGATTTGTCGTGTGGTCTAAGGTATTCAGCTATACGTATGCAAAAATTCATGTCTCCAACTTAATTAGGGGCTTTCTTAGAAAGAATTGCTTAAAATACATAAGTGGTAGCTCAAAGGGTTAAACGTAAGACTTTTTCAAGATTTTTCTGATTTGTCGCCTGGCCTCAGGTGTTCTGCTATAAGCATGCAAAATTTCAAATCTCCAATTTAATAAGGGGCTCAGTTAGAAAGAATTGCTTAAAAGACGTATGTGGGAGCCCAAAGGGTTAAATGTACGACTTTTTCAAAATTTTATGATTTGTCGCATCATGGTGTTCAGCTATAAGTATGCAAAATTTCACGCCTCCAACCTAAATAGGGCCTCACTTAGAAAGAATTGTTTAAAATACACATGTGGGAGAACAAAAGGTTAAATGTACGACTTTTTCAAAATTTTATGATTTGTCGTTTGATGTGAGGTGCTCAGCTATAAATATGCAAAATTTCACGGCTCCAACCTAATTAAGGGCTCACTTGGAAAGAATTGTTTAAAATACATATGTGGGAGTCCAAAGGGTTAAATGTACGACTTTTTCAAAATTTTATGGTTTGTCATTTGATGTGAGGTGTTCAGCTATAAGTATGCAAAATTTCACGCCTCCAACCTAATTAGGGGCTCACTTTGAAAGAATTGTTTAAAACACACATGGGGGAGCCCAAAGGGTTAAATGTTCGACTTTTTCAAAATTTTATGATTTGTCGTTTGATGTGAGGTGTTCAGCTATAAATATGTAAAATTTCACGCCTCCAACCTAATTAGGGGCTCACTTAGAAAGGATTGTTTAAAATACACATGTGAGACCCCAAAGGGTTAAATTTATAACTCTTTCAAAATTTTATGATTTGTCGTTTGATGTGAGGTGTTCAGCTATAAGTATGCAAAATTTCATGCCTCCAACCTAATTAGAGGCTCACTTAGAAAGAATTGCTTAAAACACACAAGTTAGAGCCCGAAGGAGTAAATAATATAATACTTTTTGAAAATTTTATGATTTGCCGTTTGGTCTGAGGTGTTCATCTATAAGTATGCAAAATTTCACGCCTTCAACTTAATTACGTGCTCACTTAGAAAGAATTGTTTAAAATACACATGTGGTAGCCCAAAGGGTTAAATGTACGAGTTTTTCAAAATTTTATGATTTGTCGTATGATGTGTGGTGTTCAGCTATAAGTGTGCAAAATTTCAAGTCTCCAACATGTATACGGCCTGAGAACGGGCTCTGTGACGGACAGACAGACAGAGGAGCGAGACGAATAGGGTTTCTTCAGATGAACGAAACCCTAAAAAACAGATATGGATGAATTCGATTGCAGCGTTATTAGACAAACTGTACACGATTTTTATGTCAAGGAGAAAACAATCCTGTCTTTGAATAAATTGCTCCCTGTTTTAAAAGAAACGATCAATTTACAAAAATAAAAATTAATTTTGTTTCGCGAAAAGCAAAAATGTTATATAACTTTTTACAATTTTAAAGCGTTTTCGTTTTTTATAAATATTAACTACAAAACCATTTTTACATAAATCGATATTATTTCCCCAAAAGTGCATTCTTAAAAAATGCAACTAAACAAATCCCACTCATCCCTATTTTAATATTATTAAAGCAGACCTGACGCATGCGCAATAACGCGGAGGATTTTGCTATCCGAAAACAAACGGTACTGGAAGTTTCGGATTGTTTACAATGGTGTTGTGATATTACAGTGAAACCTTCCTGTGCGACCACTTCCATTAAGCGACCACCTCCATGAACGACCATTGTTTCATCGAACGAAATTTATTCCCATAGGCTCAATACTAATTTTACCTCTATTCAGAGACCAACCCAGTTGAACTCCCTCCACGAGCGACCAATTTCTTTGAAGAAAATGAAAGAAATTCCGTTTTTTTCCTGGTCGCTTGAAGAAAGTTTTATTAGAATAATAACTCCGAAGAGCGCATTATTCATCAAACTTCTAAACTAAGTTTAGAATTTTTATTTATTCCGGTAACTTTTAAGGGTTTAAACCCCTTTGTGCCTTTTTAGGCAATGAATTTAACTCTGATGACAAATTAAGGAATCCTGTCAGGAAACTCTCAAAGAAATAGATAAATTAATGAAATCGTCATTATTTGTTCCCGTAAAAAAAAAAAAAAACATTTATTTATTGAACTTTGAAAGGACTTGAAAATTAAAGTTATAGAAGATAAAACCGTAAAATCAAAGCAAACGTCGATGTATTAATTTTTTAAACTCTGCAGTAATTAACTTATGTAATTAACTTTTGTTTTGATACTTAGATTTTTACATTTTTTCCTAATGTGGAAAATAAATTTTGGTAACATTAATTGTTACCTTTTTTTAACAATTAAAATCTAGATTTAAACATGACCTCCATTAAAAGACCACATTTCAGAGCGACCAGTTTTTATTGGAACGGAACGTGGTTGCTTTAGGGAGGTTTTACTGTATTTATTTTTTTATTTTGTAATTAATAATATTTTTCAGTTTATTTAAATTATAATGCTATAAATAGCAATCGATTATAACTATTAAAGTAATTGTAGATTATATATATAGATATAATAATGGGGAGGAAATATTGTGCCCCTGGTTGAAATTCTAACTACAATACAGTAAATCATGATTTTAATCAATGATTTAAAAAAAATCATTGATTAAAATCATAAATTTTCTAAATGTTTAAAATGACATAAAAAAGTATTAAAATCTAAGATGAACATAATTTGGAAAGTTTCTACAGGTATTTTGCCTTATGAATAAACAAAAAAAAAAAAAAAAGAAAAAAAAAGAAAATGTCGGAAATTGTACGTCAAACGTGGAAATGAGTACAACGTCAAACGTTCGTACTATAACTAGTTTTGTAAATTTTCAGATCTTGATGCAATAGCTGTTGCACTCTTATGCAAAAATGCATGAATACAAAATTTATTACGATTATATATATTAAATTCAGTAATAGGGAAAAAATATGACTCCATCTTAAATATGACGCAATTACCATGGCAACCTAGAATCATTACCTATCATGGGATATCATTGAATTAATTACGTATGACAGGATTTAATTCGAATGAAGAAAACTTTTTTTAATATCTTTTTAAGTTGTGATTCGATTTTCATAAAATTTGAAATGAATCGACAAAATTCTGCACAGATTATATATGAAGCATTCTCACATAATTTTGACTTTTAAGTCCCTGAATAATAATTTTCATTTTAGTACATATTCTTGGTTTTTAAAGTTTCGTTCATCTGACGAAATCCTATTCGTCTCGCTCCTCTGTCTGTCTGTCCGTCTGTCCCAGAGCCCGTTCTCAGAAACTATACATGTTGGAAACTTGAAATTTTGCATACTTATAGCTGAACACCACACATCATACGACAAATCATAAAACTTTGAAAAAGTCGTACATTTAACCCTTTGGGCTACCACATGTGTATTTTAAACAATTCTTTCTAAGTGAGCTCTAATTAGGTTGGAGGCGTGAAATTTTACATACTTATAGCTGAACACCTCACATCAAATGACAAATCATAAAATTTTGAAAAAGTCGTGCATTTAACCGTTTGGGCTAACACATGTGTCTTTTAAACAATTCTTTCGAAATGAACCCTAATTAGGTTGGAGGAGTGAAATTTTGCATACTTATAGCTGAATACCTCACATCAAACGACAAATAATAAAATTTTGAAAAAGTCGTACATTTAACACTTTGGGCTCCCACATGTGTATTTTATACAATTCTTTCTATGTAAGCCTCTAATTAGGTTCGAGGTGTGAAATTTTGCATATTTATAGCTGAATACCTCACCTCAAACGACAAATAATAAAATTTTGAAAAAGTCGTACATTTAACCCTTTGGGCTCCCACATATGTATTTTAAACAATTCTTTCTAAGTGAACCCCTAATTAGTTTGAAGGCGTGAAATTTAGCATACTTATAGCTGAACACTTCACATCAAATGACAAATCATAAAATTTTTAAAAAAAAATCGTGCATTTAATTCTTTGGGCTGCCACATGCGTATTTTAAGCAATTCTTTCTAAGTGAACCCCTAATTAGGTTGAAGGCGTGAAATTTTACATACTTATAGCTAAACACCTCACATAAAATGAAAACCATAAAATTTTAAAAAAGCAGTACATTTAACTCTTTGGGCTCCCACATATGTATTTTAAACAATTCTTTCTAAGTGAACCCCTAATTAGGTTGAAGGCGTGAAATTTTGCATACTTATAGCTGAACACCTCACATCAAATGACAAATCATAAAATTTTGAAAAAAAATCGTACATTTAATTCTTTGGGCTTCCACATGAGTATTTTAAGCAGTTCTTTCTAACTGAGCCCCTTATTAAATTGGAGATTTGAAATTTTGCATTCTTATAGCAGAACACCTGAGGCCAGGCCACAAATCATAAAATCTTGAAAAAGTCTTACGTTCAACCCTTTGAGCTACCACATATGTATTTTAAGGAATTCTTTCTAAGAGAGCCCCTAATTAAGTTGGAGACATGCATTTTTGCATACGTATAGCTGAATACCTCAGACCACACGGCAAATCATAAAATTTTCAAAAAGTCTTATATTATTTACTCCTTCGGGCTCTAACTTGTGTATTTTAAGCAATTTTTCTAACCTCCGCCTTTTTCACCTGGGGAGCACTTTCCCAACTTTTGCCGACACCCCTTTGACCATTCTTTCATATTATGCACCATAGCCTTACACATTTTAGTTCCCCTTTTTACCGCCAGGGGCGCCTACTTATCTCGTATCCTATCGGCCCAATCCCCTCGACTAATATATCTACGGATAGTATTTAAAACGGAGTTTCGTTCGGATAGCGGTTTGTTTAGAATGGAGTGCGCCCTTGGTTGCTAAAAGTTGAACTAACAGATTTTGCAAAAGGATAAAGTGTTTTGAAAGTAATATTAAACGAAACCCTCTGTGCGATCTGTGATCACACTTACCCACTTGTTTTTAATTTCTTATACTGGAAAACATCCCATTGCATGACTGTTAACAATATTAACGAGATAAATAAGTTTTGGACGATATTGGTGGCTTAAATATACCATTAATTTCCTTACCGTCCCGTGTCCCTGATGGCGATTTTTAAGTTTGGACCTGCCTGTATAAAATTGTTTCAATAAAAGTAATTCGAGGTAATTTTTTTCCGAAACTGGGACTATTGTTTTATATAAATATATAGCAAAAAATTAACCTGCACACATTTTTACAGTTGTTATTACTTTTTTAACTCTGTCAATGGATTTTAGGTTTCTTACCGTCCCTCTTGATAAAATTATACAGAAAATCACTTCAGATTCAGCCACAGAATTTTTTTCAACTTTTTTCTCATGCAGAAGTATGCTAGAGAAAGAACGGCTAAAATTCTTTGACAGGAAATTTACTGCAGAATTTAAATCTGCATTTAAATATCAATTTCAAGCATCGTGACTTTATTGATAGTCTTACCGTCCCCAAGGTTTATTCCTGCACTTTTCGAGGTAAATTAATTTTTTTTTTAAATTTAATCCAATGTAAATAACTGTTTCTAAAAATCATTGAACATTATGGCTATCACTTAGTCTTAACATGAGTTGCCTAAAAATAAGTGCTAATTTTCCTTACCGTCCCTCACCCCCCTACCGACCTTTTTTTTCCCTTACCGTCCCCCTTTTTTTCCTTACCGTTCCTTCTTTAACATCTCTTTAAGACAGTGTTATACAAAAATTTTGTATTAAAAATACTACATTGTTATTATTTCATATTTGAATGTTGTCAAGTACTATTCAAATTTATTATAAGTAAAAATTCGCTGCTGACCATTTTCTTCTTTATTTTGAATCATTAAGGCATTCGTCTATAAGTTTAAAATGTTATTTTACTAAGTTTAATTTCACCAGATTTTTATTCCTGAAAGTTAAAATTTTGTGAGAGTGCCTCATGTATTAAATTTCAAGCCATTCGGCTGGGGAGTTTTTGCGCTGTTATATGTGGAGAGACAGACGGACCAGACAACGACTATTGATTCTCCGCATTTATATAATTACGACATTTCCCCATAAACCATAATGTAATGGAATACTTTGAAGTGTTTCTGTAAATAATCTATGAACGCTGCATACTTTATTTTCAGTACCGAACATGGCATAGTAAATCTCAATAACACTAGGGGGCGCTGCCCCCTACGAGCTACGCTCGTCAACCCCCGTTCAGACACCGCAGACTCTAAAAGCACGCTAATTTGATCGGCTTAAAAAATATTTCGGAAGATTGAATTATAAGTTTAAAAACAGTGGCGATCTCCCTATAAACGGGTTTCTATTCATTTCTCTTTGATTGGGGAATTTTAAAGCCAACTCAGCAGCTGTTAAATGATACAATGACTGTTTCCGTCTTTGATTAAATAAAATCTGTTGACATTTCAAAATAAGCTGATATAAAATAAATTAAATAAACAGAGTCTTTACCTCCCGGTATTTTTTAGCAAAGCTAAAAGAAAGGTTTTTTTTAATGACACTTTAAATGTATCGTTTTTAATCTGCCGTAATTTTCACTAAACTTTTCCTTCTCCTTTTACTATTCACGTGAAAATAATTATGTTAGAAATGAAATATTATTTGAGCTATCCTAATAAAAATAGTTGAAAATATCATCTTAAAATATTACATAAATGTCTCGCGCATTTTTTGCTTATTTTACGTAATGTGTAATGTGACGTAAATGTGACGTAATTTCTCCTATTTAAAACTTCTAACGCATGTTAATGAATTTATTATTTTACAACATTCTTTCACTTTTAAAATTCACGTGTAATATGGTTTTTATGATAATTTTCAATGAGTTCCTGCTTTTTATATTTTCTTGTTTATAATAGTCACGTGTAAAATAAATTTTTAATTTGAAGCAAATATTATTGCTAACGCTGTTTATACAGTTGGCAACAGTTTAAATTAATACAATTTTCTAAAATGTGTAAAAAAATATCTCTCGAAATGCTAAAATTTTTAATTTAAATTAGAAATAAAACCTCAAAAAATGAGTCAAATTAATAAACTGAATTAATAAAGTGAGAGTGAATAACCCTTAAATGCCTGAATTTTCAAAAATCATTTAAAAAATGTTTTTCGGTTTTCTTTTTTTAAATAAATCGTGGGAAAAATACTTAAAAAAATCATATTTTGTTTTAAGTATGGTTTACGGCTAAAAAACTGTTTGTTACTAATCGGCAATACTGGTGTTTAATTGAAAAAATAATTTTCCTCGAGAAAATTTTATAATATTAAACACACAAGAATTTTGAGAATTATGACAATAAATCAATTTTACTTGCTCACTGCAGAACAAAATAGGGTATTTTGCAAGCTTCCAAACAAAACAAAAAGAACATGTATCAACAATCTCTCTATTCTAAAAAAAAGTAACTACCGCTGTCACCGCCGCCGCCGCCGCCACCGGTTTTGAAGTTTTTGTGACCGGAGGTCTTTCTTCGTTAATATTAAAAAAACTGTTGCATACAAAAATATGAAAATCGGTAGTATTATAGAAAAATGTTTGATAAACACGCTGATGCAGACAGTTTTCAAATCGAAAAATTATTTTAAGAGATATTTAATGCCAAAGTTGGACAAAATCGTTCCATTAAAAAAGTTTTATAGGAGCAAAAACTGTACATAGGAATTTAATCATTTTTAGATCATTTTATGCGTCAGAATTTCCCGGTGTGCAGATTGCAGTTAGTTTTTTAATTTGAATAATTTTTCGAGGTTTTATTTCTATTTTAAATTCAAATTTTCAGCATTTCGAGAGATATTTTTTACAAATTTTAGAAAACTAGGGGGCTCGGCCCCCTACGAGCTACGCTCGCCAACCCCCGTCCAGACACCGCAGACTCTAAATGCACGCTAATTTGATCGGCTTTAAAAAGATTTCGAAAGATTGAATTATAATTTAAAAAACAGTGGCGATCTCCCTATAAACGAATTTCTATTCATTTCTCTTTCATTGGGGAATTTTAACGCCAAATCCGCTGCGGTACTACTTGATTATCCTGTCGACCAATTTCGCCAAATTATATAAATCGCCAAACCACTCGCCAAATTATACAAATTGATATAATTTTTATTTTAAATAACGAAAGAACAAATAAATTCGTACAACATTAATAAAAACACAAATAAAACGTCGAAATAAAAATAACTTGATGACGTATACACGTGTAACAACATTTCAAAATAAGCTAATATAAAAGGAATTAAGTAAAGAGAGTCTTTGTCTCCTGGTATGTTTTAACAAAGCGAAAAGAAAGTTCTTTTAAATGAGATATTTTAAATTAATTCTCAAAATATCAAATAAATGTCTAGCGCAATTTCTAAATTTAAACTTTTTTGTAATATTATTTTGTGTTCATTTTATGTAACTAGGGGGCTCGGCCCCCTACGAGCTACGCTCGCCAACCCCCGTCCAGACACCGCAGGCTCTAAATGCACGCTAATTTGATCGGCTTTAAAAAGATTTCGAAAGATTGAATTATAATTTAAAGAACAGTGGCGATCTCCCTATAAACGAATTTCAATTCATTTCTCTTTGATTGGGGAATTTTAACGCCAAATCCGCTGCGGTACTACTTGATTATCCCGACGACCCATTTCGCCAAATTATATAAATCGCCAAACCATTCGCCAAATTATACAAATTGACATAATTTTTATTTTAAATAACGAAAGAACAAATAAATTCGTACAACATTAATAAAAATACAAATAAAACGTCGAAATAAAAATAACTTGATGACGTAGACACGTGTAACAACATTTCAAAATAAGCTAATATAAAAGGAATTAAGTAAACAGAGTCTTTGTCTCCTGGTATTTTTTAACAAAGTGAAAAGAAAGTTCTTTTAAATGAGATATTTTAAATTAATCGTTTTTAATCTGACGTAATTTTTACCAAGCTATTCTTTCTCTTTTAAATAATCGCGTGAAAGTACTTTTGTTAGCAATGAAATATTATTTGCGGTTTCCTAACAAAAATAGTTGAAAATATCCTCTCAAAATATTAAATAAATGTCTAGCGCAATTTCTAAATTTAAACTTTTTTGCAATATTATTTTGTGTTCATTTTATGTAATAACTATAATGTGACGTAAATATGACATAATTTCTCCTAAGACTTCTAACGCATGTTAATGAATTTATTATTTTACAATATCCTTTCTCTTTTAAAATTCACGTGTGTACTTTTTATGACGTAATTTTTAATAAGTTCCTGCTTTTTATACATAATTATTTAATTCTAATTTGAAAGTTTTTTTTCCTGTTTATAATAGTCACGTGTAAATAAATTTTTAATTTGAAGCAAACATTATTGCTTGCGCTTTTTATACAGTTGGCAACAGTTTAAATTAGTACAATTTTCTGAAATCTGTAAAAAATATCTTTAGAAATGCAGAAAATTTGAATTTAAAATAGAAATTAAACCTGAAAAAATGAGTCAAAATAAAAAAAATAATGCAATCTGCACTCCGGCAAATTCTAACGCATAAAATGATCTAAAAATGATTACACTGCCATGTATAGTTTTTGCTGCTATAAAACTTTTTTAGTGGAACGATTTTGTCCAACTTTAGCATTAAATATCTCTCTATTCTAAAAAAAAGTAACTCCCGCTGTCACCGCCGCCGCCGCCGCCGCCGCCGGTTTTGAATTTTTTGTGACCGGAGGTCTTTCTTCGTTAATATTAAAAAAACTGTTGCATACAAAAATATGAAAATCGGTAGTATTATAGAAAAATGTTTGATAAACACGCTGATGCAGACAGTTTTCAAATCGAAGAATTATTTTAAGAGATATTTAATGCCAAAGTTGGACAAAATCGTTCCATTAAAAAAGTTTTATAGGAGCAAAAACTGTACATAGGAATTTAATTATTTTTAGATCATTTTATGCGTCAGAATTTCCCGGTGTGCAGATTGCAGTTAGTTTTTTAATTTGAATAATTTTTCGAGGTTTTATTTGTATTTTAAATTCAAATTTTCAGCATTTCGAGAGATATTTTTTACAAACTAGGGGGCTCGGCCCCCTACGAGCTACGCTCGCCAACCCCCGTTCAAACACTGCAGTCTCTAAAAGCACGCTAATTTGATCGGCTTTAAAAAGATTTTGGAAGATTGAATTATAATTAAAAAAACAAAAGCGATCTCCCTATAAACGGGTTTCTATTCATTTCTCTTTGATTCGGGAATTTTACGGAAAAATCAGCTGCTGTTAAAAGATACAATGGCATTTCAAAATCAACTAATATAAAATGAATTAATTAAACAGAGTCTTTGTCTCCCGATATTTTTTAACAAAGCGAAAAGAAAGTCCTTTTAAATAAGACATTTTAAATATATCGTTTTTAATCTGACGTAATTTTCACCAAACTTTTCTTTCCCTTTTTAATATTCACGTGAAAATGCTCTTATTAGAAATGAAATATTATTTGCGCTGTCCAAAAAAAAAAAAAAAAAATAGTTGAAAAATTCATCGTAAAATATCAAGTAAATGTCTTGCGCTATTTTTAAATTTATACTGTTTTGCAATATTATTTTGTGTTCATTTTATGTAATAACTGTAATGTGACGTAAATGTGATGTAATTTCTCCTATTTAAGACTTCTAACGCATGTTAATAAATTTATTATTTTACAATATCCTTTGTTAAAATTCATGTGTAATTGTAGATGAAGTAATTTTCAATAAGTTCCTGCTTTTTATAAGTAATTATTTAATTCTAATTTGAAAGTTTATTTCTGTTTATAATAGTCACGTGTAAATTTTTTTTTAATTTGAAGCAAACATTATTGTTTCCGTTGTTTATAAAGATGGCAACATGTTAAATTAGTACAATTTTCTGAAATAAGAAAAAAACATCTCTCGAAATGCTGAAAATTTGAATTTAAAATAGAAATGAAACCTCGAAAAATGAGTCAAATTAAAAAAAATAAATTAATTCTGCACACCGGGAAATTACAACGTATAAAATGATCTAAAAATTATTAAATTCCGATGTATAGTTTTTGCCCCTATAAAACTTTTTTAGTGGAACGATTTTGTCCAACTTTAGCATTAAATATCTCTTAAAATAATTCTTCGATTTGAAAACTGTCTGCATCAGCGTGTTTATCAAACATTTTTGTATAATACTACCGATTTTCATATTTTTGTATGCATTATTTTTCTTAATATTAACGAAGAAAGACCTCCGGTCACAAAAAATTCAAAACCGGCGGCGGCGGCGGCGGCGGCGGTGACAGCGGTAGTTACTTTTTTTTAGAATAGAGAGATAACTATAATGTGACGTAAATATGACGTCATTTCTCCTAAGACTTCTAACGCATGTTAATGAATTTATTATTTTACAATATCCTTTCTCTTTTAAAATTCACGTGTATACTTTTTATGACGTAATTTTTAATAAGTTCCTGCTTTTTATACGTAATTATTTAATTCTAATTTGAAAGTTTTTTTCCTGTTTATCATAGTCACGTGTAAATAAATTTTTAATTTGAAGCAAACATTATTGCTTGCGCTTTTTATACAGTTGGCAACAGTTTAAATTAGTACAATTTTCCGAAATCCGTAAAAAGTATCTCTAGAAATGCTGAAAATTTGAATTTAAAATAGAAATAAAACCTGAAAAAATGAGTCAAAATAAAAAAATTAATGCAATCTGCACTCCGGCAAATTCTAACGCATAAAATGATCTAAAAATGATTACACTGTCATGTATAGTTTTTGCTGCTATAAAACTTTTTTAGTGGAACGATTTTGTCCAACTTTAGCATTAAATAACTCTTAAAATAATTCTTCGATTTGAAAACTGTCTGTATCAGCGTGTTTATCAAACATTTCTGTATAAAACCACCGATTTTCATATTTTTGTATGCATTATTTTTGTTAATATTAACGAAGAAAGGCCTCCGGTCACAAAAAAATCAAAACCGGCGGCGGCGGTGACAGCGGTAGTTACTTTTTTTTAGTAGAGATATTGTATTAATTTAAACTGTTGCCAACTTTATAAACAGCGCAAACAGTAATGTTTGCTTCAAATTAAAAATTTATTTTACACGTGACCATTATAAACAAAAAATATAAAAAGCAGGAAATCATTGAAAATTACGTCGTAAAAACTATAGTTACACGTGAATTTTAAATGAGAAAGAATATTGTAAAATAACAAATTCAGTAACATGCGTTAGAAGTCCTAAATAGGAGAATTTACTTCATATTACACTTATTACGTAAAATGAACAAAAAATAATATTGCAAAACAGTTTTAATTTAAAAATTGCGCGAGACATTTACTTGACATTTTAAGATGTTCATAATATTTCATTTCTAACAAAAGTATTTTGACATGAATATTAAAAAGAGAAAGAAAAGTTTGATGAAAATTACGTCAGATTATAATTGTCAGATTCAAATTATAATTCAATCTTCCGAAATCTTTTTAAAGGCGATCAAATTAGCGTGCTGTTAGAGTCTGTGGTGTCTGAACGGGGGTTGACGAGCGTAGCTCGTAGGGGGCAGAGCCCCCTAGTTGAAAAAATAAATCTATCTTTATTCAAAAACAGCATAAGTGTTGCCATTTAAATGTTAAAAACCGATTTAATAATATTTTCAGAATCTATTTTATTAACAACATTAGGCATTATAGCTTCAATATTATTCTAATAGTATTTATAAGCCTAAATTGGGTATGTTGCCAAAAGGCAACACCCGGCATTTAAGGGTTAAAACTACTGAAATCGCACTTCAAGAGATTATCATCCATTATATCAGATTCCATATTATTTTTATTTTTTATGATGTTTCAAACAGCTATAGTAGAAAAATGACAGAGTATGAACACATGTATAGTGTAGAAACAGTTAGATGTGACTGAAAAACTGAAAATTTTTGCAGGAAAAATGGAAAAAAAAATTGTTATATTTTGGCTATACACATTTCTTTTATAGCAAAGCTTCATAAAGAGACCAATGCGTTCTGACTACCTATGCCAGTAATCCGAGAGCGATTTTGGCAGGAATTTTTTGGAATCGCTCCAAGCATAAAATGATGACATATGATAGTTCAGCGTTCTATGTTTATGCTATAGGAAGTTAAAATATCATAGAAATTCGACAGAGTTTCTCGCCAAGCAAAATAAACAACAGTGCAATGAACCGTAAATGAAAGGAATTTTCGCCAATTAATGCTAAACGATATTTCAAAAATTTTTTAGTACTCTGTCAAGTTTATATTTTCCGAACTGACCAAAGCGGGATTTTGACTCCTCTATATCTCCGGTTCTATTTATGATAGAAACAAAATTCTTGTTTCTATGAGACGGGGCGTGCCACGTGACTCAGAAAACGAAAATAAAGTTGAATCCGGCCAATAGGTTTTTAGTGAATGCGATTTTAAAAGTGCTGTTTTTTGCACTTTTGAAATTCTTGTTCTGACCAAAATCTGTTGGCAGGGCTACAGCAATGTGTAATTATCGGATATTTACGCGGTTTACGGCATTAGAATTGTTTTTATGAGTAGTTCAAACCTTTGAAAGTTTCATGTAAAAATATTAATTAGTTTTTGATTTATACCAGTTTAAAGTCTCTTTATTTTTGCAGCGTGGCGTGCCTCATATGTGAGGCATTTTCACAATCTTTTGACTTTTAAGTTCCGGAATAATAATTTTTATTTTAGTATAATAATTATATCGTAATACCCACTAGCTTCTTATTACTGCAGCGTGGCATACGTAATATGTAAGGCATTCTTAGAATCTTTTGACTTTTAAGTCCCTGAATAATAATTTTTACTTTCTTCTATCTTTACAAGAAGAAAGTATTGGATTCGTGAAAAATCGATCCGAGCAAGACAAAATAGTTTCTGTCGACACGCAACCGGAGCAGAACCTGATAGCAAAAAACCGAAATCTGACACGAACCAAATATGATAACCGTCAAAAATATTCTAAAGCACCATAAGGCGATCCGAGTAAGACAAAATAATTCCGTGAACACGCAACCGGAACCGAACCTAAGAATTCCATTATAAAAAACCCGAAATCTTACACGAACCAAATCTGAGACCCGAAAAAAACATTCCAAAGAACCATAACCCGATCCGTGCAAGACAAAATAATTTCCGTGGGCAGGCAACTCGACCCGAACCTAAAATTTAAAAAAAAAAAAAAAAAAACGAAATATGACCCGAACCTAATATGATAACCGACGAAAATAATCTAAAGAACCATAACCCGATCCAAGAAACAAAAAATAATTTCCTTGGACGCAACACGACCCGAACCGAAAAATTCCATTAGAAAAAACCCGAAATCTGACACGTAACAAATCTGAACCCGATAAAAATATTCCAAAGAACCATAACCCGATCCGAGCAATACAAAATAATTTCCTTGGACACGCAACCCGAACCGAACCTAAAAATTCCATTAAAAAAATCTGAAATCTGGCCCGAACCAAATCTGAATCCGACAAAAATATCCCCATAAAACATACCCGATACGAACAAGAAAAAATAATTTTCGTGGATGCAACACGGCCCCAACCTAAAAATTCCATTAGAAAAAACCCGAAATCTGACACGAATTAAATCTGAACCCGACAAAAACATTCCCAAGAACAATAACCCGATCCGAACAAGACAAAATAATTTCCGTGAACACGCAACCCGACCCGAACCTAATTTTTTTTTTGAAAAAAAAAAAACGAAATATGACCCGAACCAAATTTGATAACCGACAAAAATATTCAAAAGAACCATAACCCGATCCGAGCAAGACAAATAATTTCCTTGGACACGCAACCCGAACCGAACCTAAAACTTCCATTTTAAAAAAAAACCTGAAATCTGACCCGAACCATATCTGAATCCGAAAAATTATCTTTAAAAACCATAACCCGATACGAGCAATACAAAATAATTTCCGTGGGCACAACACGAGTCGAACCTAAAAATTCCTGTAGAAAAACCCCGAAATCTGACACGAACAAAATCTGAACCCGACAAAATATTCCCAAAAACCATAACCCGATCCGATCAAGACAAAATAATTTCCGTGAGCACGCAACCCGACCCGAACCTAAAATTTTTTGAAAAAAACCCGAAATATGACCGGAACCAAGTATGATAACCGACAAAAATATTCTAAAGAGCCATAACCCGATCCGAGCAAGACAAAATAATTTCCTTGGACACGCAAGCCGAACTGAACCTAAAAATTCCATTTAAAAAAACCCTGAAATCTGACCCGAACCAAATCTGAATCGGACAAAAATATCCCCAAAACCATAACCTGATACGAGCAAGACAAAATAATTTCCGTGGACGCAATAACAATTCCATTAAAAAAAAACCGAAATCTCACACGAACCAAATCTGAACACGACAAATAAACTATTCCAAAGAACCATAATCCGATCTGAGCATGGCAAAATAACTTCTGTGGACACGCAATCCGGTCCGAGCATAAAAATTTAGTTTGAAATAAACACGAAATATGACTCGAACTAAACATTATAATCGACAAAAATATTCTAAAGAACCATAACCCGATCCGAGCAAGACAAAACAATTTCCGTGGACATGCAACCCGACTCGAACCGAAAAATTCCACTAGAAAACCTCCAAAATCTGAATCGAACCGAACCAAATCTGAATCCGACAAAAATATTCCAAAGAATTATAACCGGATCCGAGCAAGATAAAATTATTTCCATTTTCATGCAACCCGATCCGAACTTGAAAGTTCTACTTGAAGTTAAACCGAAACCCGAACAGTACCCGAAATAAAAATACATCAAGTCGTACCCCGATCCGAACAAGGCAAATTAATTTCCGTGTACACTCAATACGACCAGAATCTGAAAATACCATTTGAAGTCAACCTGAAACCCGACCACGAACTCGATCTGGAAAGGACAAAAATATTTCAAAGAACCGTAACCCGATCCGAACAAGACAAAATTACTTCTGTCGACACGCAACAGGATTCATTTGAAGTCAACCCGAAAACCGACCATAACCCGGTTTCGGATTGAGTTCAATTATAACTTTCTGGTTCGGATCGGGTAGCCTGTCGACGAAAATTATTTTGTCTTACTCGGATCGGATTATACATTGGTGTCCAAAATTAAAGACCAGTCACAAAATGCTAATTTTTAAGTAAGCGAATACTCAAAAGGAAATAATATAATTCAAATAATTACTATCCCTACAGCACAGCTAGTCCATATAGCATCTCATTCGTGTCACACATGCTCACAGGTGTCACAGTCACTACGGTGAAACAAAAAATAGGAAATTCCTCACGTCTCATTATTAGTCTCAAATGATCACTATATGTGACTCCACTGAGACGTCAATGTGACTGCTGCTTTGAAACGAGTCACCAGGTGACTTTACAATGTAGTTACTTTGTGAATCTCATGTGACTGTCATTTTTAGATTCAATTTCAAAGTCATTATGAACATTGCATTATGATAAGTCACCAAATAATGTCACATTATAGTCACATGGTGACTTTTCCCAAAAGAGCATAATTGTGACTTCACAGTAGTCTCTTTGTCACCTGAAAGTCATCATGTGATTTTAATGTGACATTATTTGGTAACTTATCACAATGCAGCGTTCACGATGACTTTGAAATTCATTCTACAGATGGCAGTCACATGAGAGTCACAATGCAACTGCATTGTAAAGTCACATTGGGACTCGTCACAAAGCAGAAGTCACAGTGACGTCTCAGTGGAGTCACATATTGATCATTTGAGACTCATTATGAGATGTATGAACTTTCCCATCTTTTTGCTTCACCGTAGTAACTGTGACACTTGTGACCATGTGTGACATGAATGAGATGTTATATGGACTAGCTGTGCTGTACAGATAGTAATTATTCGAATTATATTATTTCCTTTTCAGTGTTCACATAGTTGAAAATTAGCATTTTGTGATTGGTCCTTAATTTTAGACCCCAGTGTAGTTCTTTGGAATATTTATCTCGGGTTAAGATTTGGTTCGGGTCTGGTTTCAAGCTAACTTCAAATTGAATTTTTAGGTTCTGGTCGTGTTGCGTGATCACGGAAACTAATTTGCCTTGCTCGGATCCGGTTATGGATCTTTGGAATATTTTTGTCGGGTTCAAATTTCGGGTTTCTTTCAAATGAAATTTTCTGATTCGGTTCGGGTTGCGTGCCAACGGAAATTATTTTCTCTTGCTCGTATCGGATTATTGACCTTTGGAATATTTTTGTCGGGTTGAAATTTCGTTTTTTTTTCAATTAAAATTTTTAGGTTCGGGTCGGGTTGCGTGTACACGGAAATTATTTTGTTTTGCTTGGATCGGAATATGGTTCAGTGGAATGTTTTTGTGGAGTTCAGATTTGGTTCGGGTCAGATTTCGGGTTTTTTTCAAATGGAATTTTTAGGTTCGGATCAGGTAACATGTCCATGGAAATTATTTTGTCTGTTGAGATCCGGTTATGGTTCTTTGCGGTTTTTTGTCGGGTTCAGATTTGGTTCGTATCAGATTTCGGTTTTTTTTCAAAGGGAATTTATAGGTTCGGATCGGGTCGGGTAACATGTCAACCGAAATTATTTTGTGTTGCTCGGATCCGATTATGGTTCTTTGGAATATTTTAGTTGGGTTCAGATTTGGTTCGGGTCAGATTTCTGGTTTTCTTCAAATGGAATTTTCAGGTTCGGGTCGGGTTGCGTGTAGACTCAAATTATTTTGGCTTGCTCGGATCGGCATAGAGTCTGTTCTAATTAATTTTTTGGGTTCGGTTCGGGTTATGCGTTTATAAATCTAAAAAAATCACCCTGATTGGGAAATAAGTGGTCACTTGTCAATTAGCCTAACCGCTGTCTAGGCTCTATGCAATAGACCTGAAAAATATTTGGCTAATTGGAAAATGAGAGATCATTCTCCAATTAACCTACGACATGTATATCTCACATTGCAGTAACATTTAAAGCTGGTTAGAATTCGCGCGATTACGGGTTGAACATAAAAAAGGCTTAAATTTGCCAAAAACGTAAAATAAAAAAAATTATTCAAAATTTTCGAATTTTTGGCCCCAATCGTTCATGACCCCCCCCCCTCCCCCTAAAAGCAACCCTTGTGCCAAATTTCGCAGCCCTGCGTTCTGTGGTTTCCGAGTTTGTGAGGTTACATATATAGATACGCGCACGAATTTTAATAGGATAGATGTTATTGCATTCGACCCAGTTAAGCTCTCTATTGTAAGGCGGCATTAAAGCATTTACGGTTCGTTTACAAGATCACATTACAACCGATAGATATTTACTGAGTGGCATGTATTTTAATGAATTTGTACCTTTTCAATCGCTAGACAATTTTAGGTTACTTGAAAGGTGAATATGAATTCAATTTGTTCATCTAAAGGCTCGGTGATCCAGGTTTCTACTTTAAGAAACGTGTTTCTATTATCTACTTTATTAAAATGCTTCAAGATTTCAGCCCACACCCTTTTAAAATTCCAATACTATGGGTATTTTTTCACACAAAATTTAGATAACAATTAAATGAACTTTTATTTTGCACGACATCGGAATGATTTTTGACGAAGGTACTGCGCACAATAATCATCACCGAATGTCCTGCTGATATTTGAGGAGAAACTGGATTATAGAAACGTGCCAGTGGACCTCGATTATGGTCAGATTCTAGGTAAACACTGACTATGGAGAAACCACAGAACAGGCTCAGGAAGATAATGTAAGTACTTTAGTGAATCACATCACAGAGTACTTATAGTCATGAAAACAATTCGACAGAACTTAAGGATCACTGTTTATCATATTGAAATAAGTGGGAAAGTGTTCGATTCTGTATTGCTTTTATACTAAAATGCACATACACTCAAATATTTTTTTCAACATTCCAAACTTTGCAATTTATTCAATTTAAACCATTTTACAAAAGTAATTCAGTGAGTCTGGTTTTTTATTACATAATTTTTTTTTCATTTTTTACAGTCCTTTTATATCAAATAAATTTTTTACAGTTTTATTGGAATTTTTCCTTTTCTTTTCATTTAAAAAGATTAATAAGGGGATTTATTAAACTAATCGATTCTGTTATTTTGGACTTGGTAATTAAAGAATGTTATCAATATGCCATAAATAGCTTTTAGTTAATTTTTACTCAGATAATAGAGCTATTTAAAACTTTACAAATCCGACTGAAATTAGGGAAAATCATTCCATAACGATGAAATATCAAATTCTGAACTTTTTTTGAAATGAATTATAATTTATCGTATGAATGATTCGAAATAGGTGAGAAAATACTTGGAAAGCATATGACTTAGTGTGTCCTGCTAGTCACGTAAAAAAACAATTATGAATTTAGAAAGTACATGCATTGAAAATTCAGAAAATCCAACAAGTGTTGGAGCTTATGAAAACATATTCTATAAAAAGAGGCTTAATCAGATAATCTGAGTTTCTGCCGCGCTTATCGGAGGGACATTGGATTTCAAAATTATGAAAAACTAATTTTATTTAAAAATTACTTCAAGCACGGCTGATGATAAAACAAATGCTCATTATTCAGTCTGTTTTTAAGTCTTTACATATTTTGTGTAAAATGATGCGAATTTTGAAAATGTAATGGCAGTTTTTCAAAAGTTATTAAAATAAAATCTTTACTGAGTTAATTCATGAATCACCCTATAGCTAGTTCGACACGTTTTATCGTTTCTAAAAAATAAATGATTTCTTCTGAGATTTGTAAGGATCGCTAAAATGTATTTGAATTGTTTTTAAAAAGTCCAACATTATGTCTTACTAGATATATTACACTTTTTTAAAGTTTATAGCCTGACTATTAAATTATTTTTTTACTTCTATCATCTTTCGTTTACCTTTTCTTTTCTGAATTAAAATGGGATATATATAATGCAAATGAAATACCTTACAAAAAGAAGTGATATCTAATAAAAAACAACTCGTTGTAAATAATGCCGCCAAGCCACAAACTTAAAACTTCAGTCATAAAAAGAAGTGATATCACATAAAAAGAAGCGATATACAAGTGCATAATACGAGTGCCGTGTAAAAATCTATCACTACTCATAATGTTTCCAAAGGACTCCAGTGAGGTACAGTATGTGAAAACTGCTTGGCGACCTGCAGGCGTATATTTAATGTATGCAATACCTATACAGGGTTACCACGCTTCAGGGAATTTCCAGACCAGGAAATTCTTCAGTACCGGTATTTTCTTATAGAAAATCTCCCCTTAAATAAGGCGAAATTTAGGGCGTTTAATCTAATTTTATTTTTCTATAAACAAATACTGATATTATACCTGGAAAATTCCCTGAAGCGTGGCGACCCTGCTATACCAATTTCAAAAAATTGTGAAAATCGAAAAAATTAATTTTAATTTGCTCATTATATCACTCTTATAAATATTTGTAGGAGGAAGATCTGTAATAAATCAGAAAGATTTGTAAGACAAGCAGGAAATGGTATGTAATTGCGGTAATCATCTATTATTACAATTATACTTTTCATCATTTTACACATAATTTTTAATTACATAAATACGTTTAATAATACACTGTATTAAAATTAAAGGGAAAACTGGTAAAATAGATCCTGTTTATGACAGATTTATTTCTTAAACGTAAATGTCGTGTTTCCAACATAAGGAATATTATATAATACGAGTTGGAACCCGTCGAAATTCGACGAACTAAAATGTTTAGAAAGAAACTGTTAGATCAAATTTATGATAAACCTACAAAACTAATGGCAATGAAAAATTCAAATTACATTGGTTGCTTAACTCTTAAAGCAAATAATATTTTTAACCTAAAATCACCAAAATTTTGTTTCCACAAACTTCAACTGCTTAAATTATTGAAAAATTAAACTGTATTAGAATGCGTAATCAAGATGAATAATTATGATGAAGTTATCGATTGAGGCTCTTATGTTTGTTTTTAAGGGATGAAAAATCAGTAAAAAGGATTTTGTTTTGTCACATCATAAAATTTTCCCCCATAAAATCTAAACTGTACGTTATTTCCACATTCTCAAAATTTGCATACGCACCACTCAAGTTCACAACTTTAAAGTATTTTAACGCAGAATAGATTATTAATGAATGTATTTCCAAACTTAACGTCACGTTTGTCCGATACAACTTTGCATGTGAACATTCTCACAAACTTTAAGTTCTAATCTCAGTACCCGCGAATAAAATTCAGAAATTTGCTTTTAGTTATTGTAGTATTGGCCAAATATTTAGTTTTATCAAAGAAAATGAACGTTTTGTTTTAAATATGACATCTTTTTTACTCACTTAATCATTTTGTCTAGCGTTTCAAACTCAGTATGAGCGTAATAAAAAAATATTGAAATGTAACTTATTTATGAAGAAGAATGCGGGTTTTTTTTAGTGGCTGACATCATTTTCTGTTCAAAAATTATAAAAGAAGTTACTTTTATTTGTAATGTGAAAATGGCATCAATAAGGATATAATCAATAAAAATAAATAAACCATGACTATTTTCTCTTTACTTTTAACAAAAATGGTGTGCTTCAGTTGCCACAATTACAAAATTGGTACTAAAAACTATAAAAAAAAATTAATATCTCAAAAACAAATTGAGATAGAGCTTTCAAACAAATTGCCTTTAAAACTACATTTTTTCCCCTATATTAACGGTGTAAAAATTGAAACTGTGCGATGTTTAGAAGTTTAAAAATTTGCAGTAGCGAAAATTGCAAAACCGAAATTTCATTTCAAGTTTCAGAGTGTTGCCATTCGACGAATGACGTATGCGTTACGCACAGATATGTTTGTCCTTTATAATATAGATGTGAAAATGGCATCAATAAGGATATAATCAATAAAAATAAATAAACCATGACTATTTTCTCTTTACTTTTAACAAAAATGGTGTGCTTCAGTTGCCACAATTACAAAATTGGTACTAAAAACTATAAAAAAAAAAAAATTAATATCTCAAAAACAAATTGAGATAGAGCTTTCAAACAAATTGCATTTAAAACTACATTTTTTCCCCTATAGTAACGGTGTAAAAATTGAAACTGTGCGATGTTTAAAAGTTTAAAAATTTGCAGTAGCGAAAATTGCAAAACCGAAATTTCATTTCAAGTTTCAGAGTGTTGCCATTCGACGAATGACGTAATGCGTTACGCACAGATATGTTTGTCCTTCATAATATAGACTAGTAGCCTTACTAGAACAGATTTTTCCCCTGTCATGTGCAATTCCGTTTACGCAGGCTTTACTGCAATATATGTTAGTTTAATTAACGTCTATTATTAGGTGCAATGTTACTAATATTCATATGATCATTATTTTTTATTATTATTTTACAAATTCAAAATGTTCATTACATGTTTACTTAGAAAATCCTCCTCATAAAAGTGGTCTTTCTCGTTCAAATAATGGTAATCAACAAATCGATCCCATGATGTTAAATAAGAATGGGCATGTAAACACCAAAAGCTTCGAATTTTCACAGTTTAATGGGAGAACATTGTTAAACAAATAGTCATATGTAAGTGCAGGAAGAACAAACATTATAAAAACCTGCAGGTCGCCACGCAGTTTTCATATACTGTACCTCCGAGTCCTTTGGAAACAGTATGAGTAGTGATAGATTTTTACACGGCACTCGGAGTATGCACTTCTATATCGCTTCTTTTTATGTGATATCACTTCTTTTTATGACTGACGTTTTAAGTTTGTGGCATGGCGACATCTTTTACAACGAGTTGTTTTTGATTAGATAAAGATTAATGTCAGCCACTTACTTATGAAGGTTTTGAATTAGAATTTATTTTACATTGTCAACTGATAATATTGACTCCTGCAAACCTTATTTATCCACCAGATTGGCGAAATATATATCTAGAATAATCTCGAAATAAAAACTAGAGAATTATTTATTAATATTATGCACTTTGGTATATAAATAAGATCTGAAAATTAGACAATTTTTTTCTTTTCGAGCAGTTTTAGTTCAATGATTACAGTTTGCCATCTTATATTGTATGTTATATTTTGATGGAAATTAATGTAAAGTCGAAAAATAAGTAGAATAATAAAAAAGTGTAATTTTTTAAAATTAACCATTTGAAAATGGTTGTTGTTTTCGGTCGAGGATGGGGTCAAATGATGATAGCATTTTATTTATTTTTAATGAAATTCAACGATGTTCTTTACTTTTAGAAGGATTTTTATTTGAATAGGTAATAGAAAGGCTTAAAATCGTTAAAAATTGTTTGAATAGGTAGTCGAAAGGCATAAAATCGTTAAAAATTGAAAAAGTTATAAAATGGGTAGGCGTAAATAATCAGATATGGAAAAATCCAAAGCCAAAGTGCGACGCCGAAATGAAAATCGTCTTGCAAAGTAAAAATCGAGCTCTTCAACTGATTATGTAGGCCATGAAAATCGAGATCTTCAACTGATTATGTAGCCCTTGAAAATCGAGGTCTTCAACTGATTATGTAGCCCATGAAAATCGATTACAGAATAAAAGATGAACGCGAAAAAGGAAACAATCTAATGTTTAATCGATTGATAGTAAAAGGCCATGTGTCGAGGGGCTCCAATCCACTAGCCACGGCGTTTTACAATTGGTCGATTCTAACCGGGAAAAATTGAGCTCAACGTAGGTAATTTGTCGCAATCTGTGTATGATTCGGTGGAACTGCTTTCGATTTGTAAACTTTTTTTCTTCTCGAAACGGGACTTGGAGAGTTTATCGATGAAGGTTTTGGTCGTCTGAAGTTTGATCTTTGCGATCTGTTGTTGAAGAGGATGCGACGGAATTTGGTGAACAAAATTTAGATTTTTCGTTTAAATTTTGTTACGAAGGTGATTTGTTGCGATCTGTGGATGATTCGGTGGAACTGCTTTCGCTTTTTATTTATTCGATCATTAAAAAAATTCCAAATGGTCGTTGTAATCTATTAAATTACATTTTTTTTATTTAGTTATATTATACACTTGCTTCAAAAATGATGAAAAAGAAAAATATATAATTTTTGACATGTATAAATACGCATAATAATGTATAACCTCTTCAGACCTGAAGTACAGAAATGTGGACCTCTATTCTTCTCCTCATTTCTTTATGAAAATTTTCTTTAGCACTCTCAATAGATTTTCACATAAAATGCTTCTTAAGAATTTTTTTCTTTATAAATTGTTCTAAAGAAAATTTTCTACAGCGATCTATATAGATTTTTACACACATTTTTTCAAATCCTTTTTTTTTTTTTTTTTTTTTTTTTTTTTGTATAAAAGATTCTTACAGAAAATTTTTATATAGTGCAAATTTCATGGCAAATGTCTCTATCAAATATTCTTCGACGAAAACTATAGAAATGGTCAGTCTTTCAGAACTTTTCTTTCACTTTAGTCAAGATTTAAAAACTTCGTCAAATATGGTGCATGTCGACAGATAGCTTGAAATGTCCGAAAAATGATAATGCTTTTACGAATGTCGATAGATATCCCTGCATGTTGTAATAGTAATATCATTTTTACAACATTGGCCTACCTAAACCAAATACTAAAAATAAAGCATTAAAAAAATCAAGTTTTATAAAAACGGCAAACTTATTAAATTTTAATGTTTAGAATACTATTTCTGTACTATAATGTTATATATAATGCAAAAAACTCGTCTTTTAAAAACTAATTTTAAATTATATCTATAAATATCGGTAGATGTAAATTTGACGCACGACATTCTGCGAATTTCGAAACATCGGCCGATATCTTCTAGAACATCGGCCGATATCTTTGTGCTATCTGGATACATAAACATTTCTCAACCAGTCCATTAAAAGTGAAATTTGGTTATAGTCACAGAATTTTAACTTTAGCACTTACAGTAATCCTTCCTCACACATACAATAGACATACTACTATATACATAAATAAAAGCAATATTTTTGGAGCATTTTAAGACAAATCGCATCAAGAAATTCCTATGATTATGCTATTTATGACTATAAAAGTGCCAGGTGCTACTTTTTAAAGAATGATTAAAAGGATAATTTTAAGTGCTTTACCTCAAAATGTTAAAAAATGTGCTTTTTTAATTGCGTGCAGGATTGCGCTTGAACTAGTATTTAAAAATTTTATAGAACACAAATTATTCTAGCTATATTTTAAGACTGAAATTTGTATAAACTTTTACGTAATATCTATTTTTAATTTTAAATTGAAAATATTCAGTATTTTCTTTCGGAACTTATTTGCATAAAATAGTATTGCGAGTTACACTATAAACAAATTTGGTTTCAATTTTAAGATATCTATAAAATCTATAATTTCTGATGATTTCTTCTAAAAATACTAAGTGCTTCAGGAGATATCTTGGCGCAATCTTACAAAACCTCATTTTGAAATTACTTCAAAGTATTTTTTTGGCTGCATTTTTAAGAAAATTTAATATACAGTCGAGCCCCAATTCAACGAATCGCGATTTAACGAATTTCTCGATTTAGCTAATTTTTTTTATGGTCCCAGCGAAAATGGAACGAAAATACTTCGATTTAACGAATTTAAAATCCCGATTTAACAAATAACTTTCTGTGTAAAATAAGTGAAAATTTGAAGACATTTTTAAATATTTATAAAATATTTTCAATGATCCTGATTATCGATTTTCTGAATATATATCATATGACGCAGAAATATCTTTATGCATGTACATTATACCGAAATTATTCATGCTGTTGTAATGGATCGGATGAAGAAGATGAAATAGAGATGAAACATTCAACATTCAAAGAAGCAGTTAGCAGTTTAGATTCTTTGAAACGGAATTTCATGGCTTATAATGTTGACAGTACTATTTTCGCAGCTTCAGGAGAAATCGATAAATAAGTTTGGAATACAAAATTGAAATAAAGCAAACAAAAAACTGCAAAAGATATCTTATAATTTACCTACAAAATTTGAATAAATGAGATTTTTCTTTTATTAAAATGATTGTGATTTATAGCAGTGCATAAAAAAAGAATGAATTTTTATACAATGTATTTTCGTAAAGCAACAAATGTTTAAAATCGTTATTAAGGCTGTTCTGAACTGCTCTGCTCAACAAGCGCAAAACGTTTTGACACATTTACAAATTCATTTTTGTAAAGGACAGGTATAAAATTCGAAAGCCTGGCCATGGAAGCGATTTGGAATTGAACTGATTTTTCCATTTTTTGATTAATCAATTACCTATTGAGTTATAAGCCATTTTAACCACGTGACAAAATTGTTTTCGCCCGCTCTTCAGTGCTCTTTCTTCCTTCCCGCGGATATTCGGTTCAAAACGCCCATTTTGGCACTATTTTCTGAAACATCTATTGCGCTTGCAAAAAAAATGGAAAAAACAGCTCAATGACATAGTTTCTGAACAGCACCACTCAGGGCCCGACTTAGGCTATGGGGGGCCCCGGGGCAAGAATCATTCTGGGGGGCCCCCTTCTATCTATCTATAGAATTTTTTTTGCGAATAATGTGCAAGTAGCTACTACTAAACTTCATACATATTGTAAGTATGTATAAATCTTGTACTCTGTACTACTCACATCTGTATACAGAGTATCACAAAAAATGGTCACAACTTTAAGAAAAAATGCTAGTATGATAATAGTAGAAAAAAAGGATAGATTGGTTGACACGAGTATTTCTTTGCAAACTTCGCTTATCTACGTACGTTATAAGATGTCTAAAAGAAAATGCCTCAAATGCGTCATAGTGAATGGTTTTAACTTGCCATGATACGTAGAAAACGTTAATAAAGAATTTCTTTTGAAAACGATAGAATACTAAGTAGTCATAATAGAATTTTAATAATAAGTTTTCTAATGATATAGTTTGTTTTTTGCATGGGTGGCAGGAGTACTGGAAGCAGAGAAGGGAAGGGTGACTGCACTCCCTTCCTAAATGTTTGAAAATATATGAATTTTCGTTACTTTTGGCTAATTTTAATCATTTGACACCTTTTAATGAAAATCTTGATTAATCTCATGGGGGCCCCTAAAAAGGGGGCCCCGGGGCAGCTGCCCCGCATGCCCCTGCATAAGTCGGGCCCTGGCACCACCAGCTAATTTCATGCATTTTCGAACAAAAATAAATTAAAACTTATGTCAGAAAGTTGCCCTTTTCAATTTGAGAACAGCCTTAAGGTAAGTGATCAATGTTCTTTTTATTTATAGCAATTTTGTTAACTTGTGCTGTTGTATAAAAAAATTCCTTTGATTATCCCGATTTAACGAATAATCTCGATTTAACTAACAAAGAGTCTAGTCCCGAACGATTCGTTAAATCGAGGTTCGACTGTGGTTAAATATTATCATTCTCGATTTTTATTGAAAGCTAAATTGTATCATAAAAAGAAAAACTAATAAAAAATACTGAGAAACTTCAAGGTGTTAACAAATTAGCGACCATTTCGAACGCTGCATGAGATAAATTATGGGTTCGTGAATCCCGAGGATTAAAAAAAAATTGTACACAACAACTATGAAGTGAACAAACAGGGTGTCAAGAAAATGCAATAAGAAAATTTACTGCGCAACATAACAATCAGCTACTTTAATTAATTAGAACCGTTTTTTGCGAATCGTGTCAAACCTGTCGCGAATTCAATAAATCGACAAGCAACCTTTCGCAAGTTCAACAAAAGAGAACAAACGACAGTTGCCTGCATAACACACACAAGAAGAAACAGCATTTGAGAAATAAACGTCAAAGAAATGCTGATTAACAGCTATCATAAAAATTACCAGGGCTGTAGTGATTGTCCCTATTTTTTCTTTCTTTTTTTGTAAGCTGTAATCCAGAGAACGAAAGTGAACTGTAAACACTGTAACTTCAAGGCAAAAGGTACCGTCAACCTTTACTTTGGTCCATCCCATAAAAAAAGTTTTCATTCTTTGTATTGAACAAACAATACAAGGGGCTGTGCATATATAATGTTATCACTTTTTTGGCAATTTTGAACCCCCTCCCCCCTTTTGATATCATCCCTCGTTCCCCCCCCCCTCCCCCGTAATGATATTGTTATCAATGTCTAAAAATTCTTTTCATTTTTGAAATTTTTTTCTTTTGCTTGGAGCGATATACAAATATGGTTACATTTATTTTTCGCATACTTCATTGATTCATATGAAGAGAACTCAATAAAATATCACTTTATGTATGGAAAAACTTTTTATCAAATAACACTTAAAAGAAATAGAATTTAAAAGTATTTTATAATAGCTTTTTGTTACATAATACATTCAATAGTAATAATGTTTTCTTGCACTTGACCCCGCACGGGGGTGGGGGGGGGAGGGGAGGAGGGGGAGACAGAGCTTCTTATCACCAAAACAGGTGGACAACATTCTTTCTCTTTTATTTATTAGTAAACACAGGTATCATTTGAAACATACTTCGCATATGGTTTCTCGAACAGCGAATTATATATGCACAGACATATGAAAGAAGAAATAGGAAATTTGGAATTAAATAATTTTATAATCGTTTAATGATTTTAATAATAACTTTGTACTTTCATAAAAATAGATAGCAGACTAAAAAAAGATAACATTCTATTTTGATGTAAAGGCTAAGTTATAAATAAAAAGAGAAAATTTTGGTTGGATCAAAAATGATAACGATATCAAAAAGTGAACCCCCCTCCCCTAGAGATATCTAACGATATCATTTGCCAGACTCCCCCTCCACCCTAAAATGATAACGTTATATATGCACAGCTTCCAAGATAATTTGGAGTTTTTGCACTTGAAAAATAATTTATACCCTACTATAGGATATGTGAATAGTTTGGGGGTAATTTAATTTTTTTGTAATGGCAACACTGAATGTGTTTGTAAACAACTGTTTTCGCGTGTAGATTTTAACTCTCCAAACTTTCTATTGTGAAACAATCTTGATAAGAGCTACAAATAAAGTAAGTGTCAAAATATTACCTTTAGTAACCTGTAACCCATGTGTGATCATAATTTTTCCTTTAACTTTTTATTTTGGCAGAAAATGTTTAAGTTTTCATAAAGTTAGCACGAAAACTAGTATTTCGGGGCTACTTTGTGCCAGGCCTGTTTTGGTCCGAAAATAGCCCCAATTATTTAGAAATGCTTTTTATGTAACCAAATCTCTTACAAGTAATATAATTCTTTTTTTTTTTTAATCAATTCCTTCCTACTTAGGTCATCAAAGGAAAAATTTATACAATCACTTAAGCTAATATTAGTTTTTGTTGCATTAAAATATATCAATTTGTTGATTTTCTATAAGTAAGTAAACCCTATTGTTTTACAATGGAAGTCTATGGAAATTTGGCGAAATGTTAGAGATATCCCCAAGTTGGCGTCACTTTTGCCGACTCATTTTGGTCGCCAAATTTGGCGATAAACTTGGCGGTATTTGGCAACAGAACAGGGTCCCCCTATGGTAAACCCCCTTATAGGCATGAAGATGCATTAAATTCTGTTCAATAACCAGTGACCGCCATTTTTTTCTCCCATATAAAAGTAAAATTAATCAATTAGAATTTAATTAATGAATTAATATCTGACAAAATTGTATTAACATCAAGTGTCATCCACTACAAGTTAAAAAAAATTATTTGAACTTGAGTGGATGAATAATAAGTATTTTATTAACGATTGAAAATGTGAACAAGATATATATAGGGAGAGTGTGAACTAATAGTAGGAATTGAAAAACATTTTTTAAGTAACTTTTTTTTACAAATGTTACTGTTGCAAAATGTTACATTAATTGTTTTTGTTCCAGTTGCTGAGGATAACATGACGAAAACTGTTTCTCGTTTCTTTAATATTAACAATTGGTTTATTGTGTTTGAATGTAAAAAAACAAAAACAAAACAAACAACAACAACATTTATTTATCGGGTTTCCAGTGTTAATTTATTAGCAAATGCTATTGCAAGGGGGTTTCCATAAAAGTGTATTCATTTACATGTGAAATGCGTTCATTTTATATGAAACTAAGTGAATGGACCAAAGAAGCCCCTAGCAGGGGCTACTTTGTTCCAAAACTTTAAAAATAGTTAAAAAATAAAAAATTTCCTCTTCAAAACCATACAGTTTGCTTCATTATTTCATGTTAATTGTTTACAACTCCATTTCGACGTTGAAAAATCACATGTAATATTTTTTAATAATGGAAATGTGAGTGGAACCAGGAAAAAGTGGCCCAAAGTAGCCCCGGTAATGCTTTTTAAGGTGTCATTTTTGTACAAATTAACGAAATATATAGATACTTTGTGAATGGAACTCTCAATTAGTGGTGATTTTCATAGGTGATGCCATGCTTTATTTTACTTCTAAAAATTCATGCGGTGAGTTCGAAGAGAAAATGATATTATTTCATTTGACATTGATTGCATTGCTCAATACGTCTTTTTAACCCTTTCTACATAGTTGGAATGTGCTTACGACTTCGGTTGGTCTGTCTGCCGTCTGCCCGTGTTCTAACTGTTATAAATATATAGTCGGATTACTATGTACTTGATATGAGTTATTAAGGTTTACTGTGGCATATTCGCTATTGGAATTGAAATGTGTAGCATTTATAGTTCGTTTACAGAGTCACTCAAAATAATCCCGTTACATTATAACTTATGGGGGAAAATCATTTGCAGTGTAATTTAATGATTTTACATTATTTCAAACACGCTGAAATTGATAAGCATTTCTGGGGTGCACTATAATTTTTTTTCTGTAGAACATAGAGAGCAAAGCATTTATCATTCATTTACAGGGTTATACAAAAGAATTCGGTTACATAATGGTCTACTGTGAAAAATTGCTTGCAGGATATTTTAATTAATGATGTTACACTATTTCAAACATAATGAATTTATATGCGTTATTTAGGTGCACTACAAGATGCTTACAGCAGAATGTGACGTGCGTAACAGTATCATTCATTTACAGAGTACCACAAAATATATCGGTTACAGCGATAAATGTTGGCAGTGCGTTTTCAGCTGTGATATGCGTTTTTTAGTGTAACTAAAATTTTGTATACAACGTGATGTATATAAATTCTATAAATTCTATACAGGAATACACAAAATAATACCTAAGCGTTACCGTGAATGAGTGTGAATTGCTTAAGGGGATTTTTTTTTTTTAATTTGAGATATGCATTTTCCAGCTAAACTATTATATAGTACCTATACTAATAGAGAGTTGTGGAATAGGAATTCGTACACAAGGCTACTCAAAAAACTGGATACATTGCTATCTGTGTATTTTTCCTTGAATTAAATTTTAGTTTAATACGAGGCGTGTATAAAAATCTGGAGATAATATATATGGCTTTACAAAATTATTCAAATGCATTTTCGGTGGAAATTGCTGAAGGTGAATATTCTACTGTATTATGCATTTTGTAACAGCTGAATTTTAGTACATTATGTGATACAGAATTATTGGTCATGAACAGGGATGAACAAAAGAATTAAAGTACTTTTCCTGCTATGGATGGTAATTGTTGAAATCTGCTTTTCAAATGTGTTATATTAAATTTTTAAATTTGTTTACTTGGATATTTTTTTTTCACCATTTTAAACGGTGAAGTCCTGTTACAGTAATATGAAAGAGTTGGAAAGTGCTTCATAATCTATGCTTTTGGCATGATTTTTTTTTTCAAGTTAAAATTAATCTTGAGATTATCGCAAAAACAAATAAGTCTTACAACAACAAAACAGAGAACATCTCTACACTGTAAAAAAAAAAAAAACACTGTAAATTTGCCAGCACAACTCGATCACAGTTGAATGTACTGTATCTTTCTTTGGTTTCCTGACTATTTAAACATGAAAAATACAGTAGTTGCGTAAAATTAACAGTACAATGCACTGGCAATTTTGGACGCATTTGGACTACAGCACAAACTACTGGCGTCCAAATTGCCAATACATTGTGCTGTTAATTTTACGCAACTGCTTTATATTCCATGTTTAAATAGTCAGGAAACCAAAGAAAGATAAAGTACATTCAACTGTGATCGAGTTTGTGCGCGAGATGAACAGTACTTTGTACTGTAAAAATGTCAATTTTTTTTTAGTGTAGATTATAATCGCCACATTTCTCCGGAAAAAACGGACGTAGTTATTCGACTAGAAATAATGTCTTCTTTTTATTTACGCTAAAAAATAAGCTTAGGGGTCGTCTTTATACTGAAATTTTACAAACTCTGAAATTTTCAATATGAACACCCAATTTCGACGTATATTTGTTTTTTTTTTCGGTAAATTTTACCTTACGATACTGAGAGGAAAATCTCACATTGCATTTTATTTCCCGATCGCGTTTTTAAAAATTCTATTACGCACATTCCTTCGCGATCTTCTGCTTTTCGCTGCCGGTAGTAGTTTCTCTTTTATGCCGTACGAGAGGTACTTTTTTTCCCGCGAGACTGGAAATGCTTATACTGGTTAACATTTTCCTACTTTTCTGCGCTTCGGCTCTTGGGGGGGGGGGGGGGGTGTGCATATCCAGGAGTCCTCAACCATGACGTATGCCACTCGTAGGTGTGACTTTGTTGTGAACTGCGCTTTTTCTGTCTGGAGTAGAGCTACTAAATTAAGGCTCCTATAATACGTGCTGACTCACGCCGCCATTTAATTGCCGGTAGGAGGAAAACGATTAGCCACGCCGCGTGGCAACAATCGTTCATTGGTCAAAGTGGGAAACAAAATGCTTGACGATTCAGCCTGTATTATAGGAGCCCTAACTAAATAAGGAAAGGGCTGCTGACGTCACTGTTG
Source organism: Maratus speciosus (assembly GCA_963932465.1). NCBI lineage: Eukaryota > Metazoa > Arthropoda > Arachnida > Araneae > Salticidae > Maratus > Maratus speciosus. Next base: position 344,130,692 of record OZ010788.1, read on the forward strand.
GTCTAATTACTGTGGATCAGAAGAAAAATCTGTCCGTTCTTTATGACTCCTACTGTACACATGAGCTTGGGAAATTTGATTGGTCTACGTTTATCAGATCTCTGATATGATTGGCCTACGTCGCCAAGACTATTCCTGCAATGATCGTTATGACAAAAATATAGAAGGTAGATTGGTTGACGGAAGTGTTTGTTTGTAAACATTCCTTTTCCTTATATATATGCCCTTTCCTTATATATACAATATATAAGGAAAGGGCATGTTTACAAACAAACACTTCCGTCAACCAATGCACCACTACATTTTTGCAGGAATCGTCTTGGTGACGTAGGCCAATAATATCATAGACCTGTTAAACGTAGACCAATCAAATGTCCCGAGATCATGTGTACAGTAGGAGTTATAATGAGCGGACATGTGTTTCTTGCCGACCCACAGTGACGTCAGCTGCCCTTTCCTTACATTAGCCTTACTCTGGAGATGTAAGTTAATACATCTTTGTGACGCGTGATCCTTCTCTGATCGGGGTATTGTTTCTGTTTTGGATTAAGCTTTCAATTTGAGGGTTTTCATATGTCGTAATTTACTTTTTATCAAATCATTAAAAAATTTACACTTTGTTACATTCGGAGCTCCCAGATATCTACCCTATATATATATATATAATCCTAATGAAACGAATTTATGAAACGGATATATGAAACGAATTTATGAAACGGACATATGAATCGACTGATTAAACAACTGATTATGTTTCAAGCGATTTCTCCTAAAATATGGAATACTTTGCGATGAAATTAACACCAAAAATCAGCATTGATCCGCAGATCTCAAAACTGGTATTAGAATATTTAAATTCGAATTAGTTTTCAAAATATTAATTGTTTTTTAATTTTATATACATTTTTCTAATGATGGCAACTCAAATTTTAATCAAACAAATATATATTTTTTCATATTTCAGAAAAGGTTGACATGGTAACCCGGCTATTGTTGTATAATTGTAAAGGCTATTGTAAAGTAAATAAATGTTTATTTACTTTTATTTCTTTTTATAAATTATATAAATTATTTTGTTCTATAATTATTAATTATTTTTTTATATTTCCTTTAGAAAATAACAGAAAATAATTTAAAAATACGGTACTACTTAGTTATTCCGTCGACCAATTTCGCCAAATTATATAAATCGCCAAAACACTCGCCAAATTATACAAATTGACATAATTTTTATTTTAAATAACGAAAGAACAAATAAATTAGTATAACATTAATAAATATACAAATAAAAAGTCGAAATAAAAATCACTTGATGACGTAAACACATGTAACTTGCTTAAAGTCAAGTGAATGTGACATTTACGATCAACCGTTTTATCTTTACTTTATCTTTTACGCATTTAATCTTATAGTTTAGCGATAGATTTTTGTTCGACGGGATAACTAAGTAATACCAAAAATGCATATGTAACTGGTATTTGAAAACGAGGTTTTCGCCAGATTTTCGTAAAAAAAAAAAAAAAAAAAAAAAAAAAAAATCACGCCAAATCTGCTGTGCGTTTATGACATCTGGCCACTCGGGGAAAAAAAAAAAACTAACTGGAGAGTTGAAAAAAAGCTGTTGGCGAGATTTGCATCCGGCTAGCGTAACAGTACCAAGAATTCTTTGCAACCATGGGAAATTTTATGAAGTTTTATTCGAAAAATTTTTTTTGATTTTTTTAATCAAAATGGAAAACTTACGGTCCCATATTGGCGCGATTTTTTTCTGACGCCAATGTCATATACGGAATGGGCACTTAACTGGCGCCATAGAATCGTTATTTTGCTTGATATGGTAAGTTGGATGTTGTTGTTTATGCTGTTGATGCATTCCCCAAATTGGCGTCGTTAAAAAATCGCGCCAATATGGGACGTATATGGCATCTTTGCCAAACTTTCATATGAACGGCGAAGGGATCAGACCGTATTTATTTATGGCAGTTGATGACTTAAACTATTATAATATAGATGAAATGATGGCGATAGAATAATATTTGGCGACTTATCACCTGTGCCTGGCTAACATTAAAGTACCAAAATGGCACCTAGAGTATAAAAAGCGAAGTGGTCCACCTGGAACTGTTGATGATAGTCACATGACTTAGGCTATTGTTATAGAAATTGTTTTAAAATACCGGGAGACAAAGACTCTGTATAATTAATTAATTTTATTTTAGCTTCTTTTCAAATGTTTAACTGATCCTCTTTAATCAAAAAAAAAAAAAAAAAAAAAAAAAAAAAAAAACCATTGGATGTCTTAACAGCAACTGATTCGCCCTTAAATTTTTGCTATCAGAGGGAATTGAATGGAAACCCTTTTACAGGAGATCTGCACAGATTTTTCCAGTATAATCCAATCTTCTCTAATATTTTTAAAACCCATCAGATTAGCGTGTTTTTAGATTCTGCGGTGTCTGAACGGGGGTTGGCGAGCTTAGCTTGCAGGGGCAGAGCCCCCTAGTTTCATATAAAAGTAATATTTCATAATAACCGTTGCTTTTTTACGCAAGTTAAAGGCTGATAAAACGCCCTGAGGTGATGTACGTGCCCTTTAAAAAAATACCGTTTCTTATTTTTTGAAACGACGCAATGATTGGAAGTTAAGTGTCTTAGCGATTAAATTTTTTTTAAACATGATTTTTAAGAATTTCGTCTAAAGAGGAAGCTTCGTTTCTTGATAATTTTTTTCAATAAAATAAAGAAGATTTTTTATTTGTAAGGAAGTGTCTTCATTCCATTCATTATTTCCAATCTACTGTCGCCAAGATTAAGTTTAGTATGAAAATTTTAATTACCGTCAACTGGTGTAACTTTGGCCCAAATTTCTATGTTTCAAGGCATGTTCAGCATCTCCATTCTCTTATTTTATTTTTAAAAGGAATATCATGTTAATTTTTTGTTTCCTAAGAACATATGGAATCACACCATTGTCATCAATTTGTCGACTTTAAAATTTTTTTTTGCCAAAAAGTGTTTTTGAAAATTTTAGGCTAATGTTACCATGAATTTGGGTAACTTTGGCCCATGTGTTAAAACGAATATTATAGGGCCTACAACATGATGTGAGCCAATGTTACACTATTGAAGGAGGCAGAAGAAAGAGGGTGAGAAGTATAAACATGTAAAACGACAGTAAATTAGCATATATTTTAATAAAAAAATTATTACAAACTCATAAATATTGCTTAATGTGGATTGTCCAGGTCTGGGACTGAATACTGGTTTCTCTTAGACAGAAGTTTAAGTGGGCTAATTTTTGCAACAGTATTGTTCCATTTATACACCATCGAGTCCGGTCGCTGTGACCAACGCCAACAATTTAACTTCTTTTCCATGCTGTCAACACAACCATCCTTTGATTCCAAAGTAATCCTTCGAGAATGAATGTTACCATTAAACAACACAAGTGCAAAATTTCCAACGTTGCAGTCATCTTTGTCAATAGCTTTCTTGTTTGATTCATTTGAAATCAATATACTTTATGAATTTTCAACAATTTTTTTGTTTGTATAACCACAAATGTCTATTTTCAAAGTATACCAAAAATAAACAAAAACATCAATGTGTTTAAATTCAATTAGAATAAGAAAAAGCTCCCCTTCAAATATAACATATTTTATGCATTGACAGGTAGTATGTACAAAAATTGAAATGATAATTGGTTGGATCAGTGTTACCCCAAATGTTGGGCCAAAGTTACCCCAAATTAGAAAAAAAAACAATAGCAAGACATATCAGCTAAATTTTGGCCTAATACCAGAATTGTCGGTAAATGAACAGTAGTCGAATGGAGGACTTGACACAACATCGTCTAAACAAAATGTTGCGATTTATTTAGATAATATGGAGGACAAACATCGGCAGGAAATTGGATTATTATTACAAGTCAATTAATCGGCAAAATATTCGTACGTATGTAATTGGCCCGTAATCAGAAAGTTATGAAAATTGAATCCATTTTCTGTGGTGTCATAGTTTGTTTTCGCAGTAAAGATCCCCCCCATGCAGTGGTGAAGGGGATGTGTGTCACGTGAATAGAAGTCTCCAATCCCCTGCAATATCTTATCTCACTGCCGTTCAAAATGCTTTTTCACGTTTCAAGGATATCATTTGTAAACGGATAAATATAATCGCAGATAATAGTCTGCGAGCCAGGTACAAATTTCGTCAATTATTTCCACTCGGCCGATATCTTGTACAATGCTTCAGAGAGTTGTGTCATTACGCTCTGTGAACGTCAACCGCGGTACCGTGGGTGGGTTGAGCAGCAGTAGCCTCCCACGCACGTAAAAAAATGAATTTTAGTCATTTCCTCCCGATTGAAAATTTATCAAATGACAGTTAACCCAATATCTTGAAGGAAAAAAAGTCAGCTGATTATAAAGTGGTGGTTAATACGTCAGCTGGTTACGCGAACATAAAAAAATATGTATATTCAGCAATTTCCTGTCAATTGAAAATTTATCAGATGGCAGTATATATGCTATTTTAAATAAATAAACATGCCAGCTGACTATACCTCAGTGGAAAAATTGTCAGTTGATGCCCTGAAAGGTGTAACGCAGGAGCCAGACAGGAGCACCTATCACTTATTTAAATGCACCAGCTGACGAGTTTTCCCTTGTCATATTGCTAGCTGATTTTTTTTATTATGTACAGTATCATATTAACTATCAGCTTACGGATATTCATCCGGGAGGAAATGACCTATCTTAAGTTATTCGACATTGCGCTCCATGCTCTAACTGTAAGATATAATTTTATTGTAATGTTTCATTTACATCAATATTCTTTATAGATACTAGATACTTTAAAATTGATAAACATAGAAATAAATAAATAATTAAATATGTATAATAATTAAATATGTATATTCAACGTAACATAATCGACACGATTAAAATTAAATAAAAAATGTTATCTTTTTCGGGCTGAATAGTTATTTGATCAATCGATGATGGTAAGTGAAGTCCAGAAAACCAACTGAATTCATATTTGTTGTCGATTTTTACCCAGCCATAGTCTGACGGTTCATCTGTAGTTGGGACTTTTAGATGTGCGTGTGACCAAATTTGCGCTACGTAACATGTTCGTAAAAAATGTTGATATAGTCCTGATTTGCATGGAGGTAGAGAAGAGCCATCAATTTCTTTTTTGGGTAACTGGAATGAGTAATCAATTGTCAAGGAATTTGTATGTTTTTTGAACCGTTACATTCAAGGGCGGATCTGGAGAGTCCTCAAGGGGGGGGGGGGGCGATTTTAGAAATTTGGAGACTCCAATCTGATGCGCGGGTCGGGGCTAATTTTTTTCACTGCGGGTCGTGTTACTTCTACTTTTTGCTGTGGGTCGGGCTTGGGTCCAGTTGACTATAATTTTTTGCTGTGGATCGCATTTGGGTCCTGTTGACTTCTACTTTTTGCTGCGGGTCGGGTTTGGGTTCGGTATACTTATACTTTTCTGCTGCGGGTCGGGTTGACTTCTAACTTTTAGCTGCGCTCTAGCGCATTGGGTTTGGGGCAGATTTGCATACATTACTTCCGGTTTGGGTCAATTTCTGATTTGGTTTTCACTCTTGCGAGATGGGTTCGGGCCGACCCGAATTTGAAAAGAAAGTCTAAATATTTTTGAAGATAAAAGGTAAAGTAAAAGATCCATAACTGACACGCCCAAACAATTATTTAATAATACTTTTTAATCTTCAGGATTATGTAAAAAATACTAGTTTGTTATAAGACTGCTTATCTCTTTATACCTAAGATGAGTTGTAATTAAAAAAAACTAGTATGTTGTGGCCATCACAAAACTTTCTTCTATATAAATCACGTCAATTAAATCATTTAAATAGTACAAGAAATAACAACGATTTAGCACCAATTCATATCAAAGTATATCTGAATTTGAAGTTGGATGAAAATTCGTGCATTAGTTCTTGAGATAGAGCTATAGCGGAAATTCTGAAAAATGTAGCATAGCAGCGCCACCTGTGGAGCGATTTACACCAAAAATAAGCAGCACTAAATGATGTCAAGGTGTACCTGAATCTGAAGTTTATTGAAAATCCAAGCATTAGTTCTTGAGATAAAGCTATTGCGGAAATCGCCAAAAATACACCATATCAGCGCCACCTGTTGAGCGATTTACACCAAATATTAAACAGCTCTAATTTATAAGTCAATTCATGTCAAGGATTAACTAAATCTGAAGTTTGATGAAAATCCGTGCAATAGTTCTTGAGATACAGCTCTTGCGGGAATCGTGAAAAATGCAGTACAGCAGCGCTACCTGTTGGGTGATTTACACCAAAAATTAAACAGCACTAATTTATATCAGTGACTAACTGAATCTGAAGTTTGATGAAAATTCGTGCATTTTTTCTTGAGCTAGAGCTATTGCGATAATCATGAATAATGCAGCATAGCAGCGCCACCTGTTGGGCGATTTTCACAAAAAGTAATCAGCACCAAACTATATCCTGAACAAACTGAATCTGAAGTTTTATAAAAATCCGTGCAGTAATTCCTGAGATATTGCTATTGCAGAAATCATGAACCATGCCGCATAGCAGCGCCACCTGTCGGGCGATTTTCACCAAAAACTAATCAGGTCCAGTTTATATCAAGGTCTAACTAAATATAAAGTTTTGTGAAATTCCGTGCATTAGTTCTTGAGATAGAGCGCACACAAAATTTTTGTCACATACAGACTCACAGAGTGACAGACAGACTCACAGGCAGACATGTTCTAAAAACCATCAAATCGTGTTCTGGGCATTCTAAAACGTATAAATCCGTCGAAAACCGGAAGTCGAAAATTTTCACGAATCCAATACTTTCTTCTTGTAAAGATAGAAGAAAGTAAAAAAATGCTTTGAAACTTATTAAAAAACATACCGAGTGTCCTAAAATGGACTGATTGATTTTAAAATTCAGTGACTTGCAAATGGTGACAGCAATTTAAAAAAATCTTGCAGGAGGGTTATGTAAGATGGCATGAGATTTTTTGCTGCGATTCTTGATTTTACTTTACAATAGCAGCGGTAGATGGCACTGCAAACAATAGTTGTTAAATCTGGCACCGATTTAGCGCCTATTGATTGCAGCGCCATCTGGTTTCTATTCTAAACTGAAAAAACTCCTGATCAGGGGTGATTCTCAGTTAAAAAAAAAAAAAAAAAAAAAAAAAAAAAAATCTGAAATGTTACAGCAGAGGGGTGGGGATACCCTTCTGGCACTAATTATTCTTGTTGCAGGTCGAGTTAGCCGTTTTCGATCTGGGTCGATTTGTGGCTGAGTGTAGATTCATGCAAGCTCGGTTTGGGTTAAACCATTTTGTTCAAAAGTTAGTTCAGTATATTATTTCAGATTCAAAATTATACCTATAATAATAAACATAGGTGTATGTATGTGTGCTGTTTCCCAAAGAGAGCACTGTATTTTTTCCACGACTCTTTGACGAAATTCGCGTTTTTTTCGCAACTTTTTGACGAAATTCGCCTATTTTCCCAGCCCTTCGATAAAATTCGCGTTTTTCCGTAGCTGTTTGATGAAATTCACATTTCTTCCATTTTTCTTTGACAAAATTTACGTTTCTTCCGCAACTCTTTCATGAAATAAGTGTAATTTTGCAGCCCTTCGATAAAATTCGCGTTTTTTCCCTCCACCCTTTGACAAAATTTGTGTTTTTTTCGCTACCATTTGACGAAAATTGCATTTTTTCAGCGATCCTTTGACGAAATTCGCGCTTTTTAAGCAATTCTTTAACGAAATTTGCTTTTTTTCGGCGATCCTTTGACGAAATTTGAGTTTTTTTTGCGACCCTATGAGGAAATTCGCGTTCTTTTCGCGATTCTTTGATAAAATTAGCATTTTCGCGATCCTTTGACGAAATTCGCTTTTCTCGCGGTTGTTTGACAAAATTCACGTTTTTTCCGCGATTCTTTGGCGAAATTGAAGTTATTTTCTGTGAACGATTGATGAAATAGATTTTTTGCGGCGACCATTTGTCAAAATTCGCAATTATTTTTATGTCCGAATTTTCGGACAAAAATTGCGCCTTTATTTTATTACATATTTCAAATCTGTATATATTTTAGAGTTCAAATATGTCCAAAATCTTTGTGAAAGAGTTTCTTTTTTAAATAGAATTAGATCATAAAAAAAGATGGTTTGCTGCGGAAATTACGGGTTGCTCAAATTTTGCCACTTTTACGTTGGCCGTGGAAATAGCGGGATGCGCAGTGAGAGGATTAAATTTTCGGAAAATTTGGAACACAATCACCCCTGCTCCTGAGATCTTACATAACCCTCCTTCAAGTATTTTTTTTTTTTTTTTTATATAGCTGTCGCCATTTGCAAGTTATTGAATTGTATTTAAAATCAGTCAGTCCATTTTAGGACACCCGGTATATTCAGTAGCTATAAGGGATGATGGCTGAAAGAAGCATATTTAAAAAAAATTAAAGCTGGCTTCGATATGTCAGTTAGAGGTTTACCAGGGCTGAAATTTCCAGGTCCAACCCACAAAGAAAAAAATTATTAGCCCGGTATAAAAGCTAAAAAAATCAACTCCAGCACAGCCTGCATTTTGCAATTACAATTATTCATTAAAGCACACTTACTTATGCTCATATTTTATTTTACATTATGTTCGAAAATCATGAATGCAGAAAAACATTAATATTAATGACTATTTAGGCAATTATGTACATAAAAACTACGTAAAAATCATTACTTAGACAAATACATTCAAATGGAAATCCAGTAAGAAAATCAGTTTAGAATGAAAGAAACGGATGATAAAAGAAAATCCGAATTTTAAAGCTCTACAAAGAAAAAAATTCTGCATAGCAGCGCCACCTGTTGGGCGATTTACACCAAACACTAATATGGACCAATTTATACCAGGAAGTAACTTAATCTAAAGCTTGATGACAATTCATGCATTAGTTCTTGAGATATAGCTATTGCGGAAATCGTGATAAATGCAGCACAGCAGCACTACCTATTGGGCGATTTACATCAAAAATTAAACAGCAATAATTTATTTCAAATGAAAATCAAATTTCAAAGTAATTGCTTAAAAGGCGCAAAGGCCAACATAGTGAAAAAGATTCCAAGCCGGGACTCGAACCCGGGCCATCAGTATAGCGCACTGACGTTCTACCGACTAAACCACTTGGAACGATACCTAGCTCGGAAAATTTCTCACTATTATATGTTGGCAAGGCTACAAACGCAGCACAAGATGGAATATTTATCGTGAGTCACCGACCTGGGACAAACACGAAACATAATTAAATCCAGCATCGATAGAAATTATATTAATGCATGGAAATTATTCCAGAGAGAAAACATTCGCCTTGCATACAATATTTCAAATGAAAATCAAATTTCAAATTCTAAAGTAATTGCTTAAAAGGCGCAAAGATTCCAAGCCGGGACTCGAACCCGGGCCATCAGTATAGCGCACTGACGTTCTACCGACTAAACCACTTGGAACGATACCTAGCTCGAAAAATTTCTCACTATTATATGTTGGCAAGGCTACAAACGCAGCACAAGATGGAATATTTATCGTGAGTCACCGACCTGGGACAAACACGAAACATAATTAAATCCAGTATCGATAGAAATTATATTAATACATGGAAATTATTCCAGAGAGAAAACATTCGCCTTGCATACAATATTTCAAATGAAAATCAAATTTCAAAGTAATTGCTTAAAAGGCGCAAAGGCCAACATAGTGAAAAAGATTCCAAGCCGGGACTCGAACCCGGGCCATCAGTATAGCGCACTGACGTTCTACCGACTAAACCACTTGAAACGATACCTAGCTCGGAAAATTTCTCACTATTAAATCTTTTTCACTATGTTGGCCTTTGCGCCTTTTAAGCAATTACTTTGAAATTTGATTTTCATTTGAAATATTGTATGCAAGGCGAATGTTTTCTCTCTGGAATAATTTCCATGTATTAATATAATTTCTATCGATACTGGATTTAATTATGTTTCGTGTTTGTCCCAGGTCGGTGACTCACGATAAATATTCCATCTTGTGCTGCGTTTGTAGCCTTGCCAACATATAATAGTGAGAAATTTTCCGAGCTAGGTATCGTTCCAAGGGGTTTAGTCGGTAGAACGTAAGTGCGCTATACTGATGGCCCGGGTTCGAGTCCCGGCTTGGAATCTTTTTCACTATGTTATCCTTTGCGCCTTTTAAGCAATTACTTTGAAATTTGAAATTTGATTTTCATTTGAAATATTGTATGCAAGGCGAATGTTTTCTCTCTGGAATAATTTCCATGTATTAATAGCAATAATTTATACCAGGGACTCCCTGAATCTGAAGTTTAATGAAAATTCGTGCATTTTTTCTTGAGATAGAACTATTGCGATAATCTCGAATAATGCAGCATAGCAGCGCCACCTGTTGGGCGATTTTTACCAAATTGTAATCAGCACCTAACTATATCCTGGACTAACTGAATTTGAAGTTTTATGAAAATCCGTTGAGTAATTCCTGAGATATTGCTGTTGCAGAAATCATGAACCATGCCGCATAGCAGCGCCACCTGTCGGGCAATTTTCACCAAAAACTAATCAGGACCAGATTATATCAAGGTCTAACTGAAACTAAAGTTTTGTGAAATTCCGTGCATTAGTTCTTGAGATAGAGCGCCCACAAAATTTTTGTCACATACAGACTCACAGAGTGACAGAGTGACAGACAAACATTTTCTAAAAACCATCCAATCGTGTTCAGGACATTCTAAAACGTATAAATCCTTCGAAAACCAGAAGTCGAAATTTTTCACGAATCCAATACTTTCTTCTTGTAAAGATAGAAGAAAGTAAAAAAGTAGATTTTTAAATATGCATCTCTGTAATTTATCAAATCAAATTAAATTTTTAAAGATTTCTCTAAACAAATGTACAACATAAATTTTACGGACAACAAATAAGTAAGATGCCAGAACAACTTGGGCTCGGGGAAACAAATTTAGAGAAGTACACGTGTCGCGATCGGGCCAATGCTGTTTATCATACGGGCTGACACGGACCGAACGTTTAGCTTTAATCCGGGACGAGACTCGAGCTGGAAATTTTGGCCAATGCTGACCTCTAGGAAGAGACCTGAATTTGCAGAAAATTTTAAGATCAGGGCACGGCCCGGCTCTAAATGAGAGAAGACCTGACCCAGGCCGAGTCTCGTGGATTTAAACTGGTGGAGCGACCCGGGTCGGGTCGCGCCGGGCTCGAGCTTCACCCCAAGTCATTTCAAGTGAGGATGCATAATGCCGTTTTGAAACCCTTTTTTAGCCCAAGGGGGGGGGGGGGCGATCGCCCCCTCGCCCCCCCCCTTAGATCCGCCATTGGTTACATTTTCCTTAACCGCTAGGGCTGTATCTTGCCTTAGGTGCGTATAGACGTACACAAAGCGGTAAGAATAACATAACACGAGTTTCCGCTATGAGCGCTGATGGCGGAAATGTTAGAACGGAGAGCATTTTATCCGATCCCAACCGTTATATCTAAAATAAGAATTTGCGCATGCGTGTGGACTTAAAAGGAAATTCTCTTACTAGAAAAATTGTACAGGGTTACCGAGTTTGCTATATGTCATCATGCTAAATTGGCGATTACGTTTTTGGCTTTCGAAAATAAAGAGAGAAAGTTAAAATTAAAATAAAAACATAAGAAAAGTATTTAAAAAGTTAAAATAAGTACATTTTATCAATAAAATCAAAACTGAATAACTTACATCCATAAAGAGTGAAAAAAGGAAAGAAATTTTTACTGTTCTGCCATCTACGTCCAGTGATTTAAACGAAATTGGTTATTAAATGAATGTTATAATTATCGTAATAGATAGCTTTTAATTGCTTATAACTGAATTAAAAAAAAAACAGTTCCAAGAAGCTGTATTTAAAAAGGAAGGTCATAGTAGTAATATTCAATAGAAAATGTATTTAATATTTAATAAAATTACATAAAAAAGTAGAATAGTATTTAAAAAATAATGCATTATTAAATTTGCAAAAAGCATAAATTATTACATTTAAATTTATATGTACTGCTTAAAATAAATTAATAATGTTTCTTTAAATACATACTATTTTGGCAGTAGAACATACAAAATTTAAAAGAATATATTTTAAACTTTATGTTAAAAAAGTAAATATGTAAAATAAAAATAAAAATAAGATAATCATTCTTCTTCTTATTATTAAGTGTGGAAAGGAATAGTACATATTTGCAGCTGCATTTTTATTGGTAATAAGTTTAAATTACTCCGCTCATTTGCAAAATTTAACTTTTTATCTGTTGAGTAATAAATAATTTCCTAATTGCGTTAGCGTTAAATACTTTAAGAAAATCACATGAAGTTATTTCTAAAGCAGTGTTGTTTGTCAATAAAAATAAAATAATAATGTAATTGACATAGAAAATTACAAAACAAATAAAAATAGAACATTAAAATGATGGTAGAGGTATTTTTATTTATTATAAACCATTGGCTTAATACAAGATTTACAAAAAGTTTTGCCCAACTGAAAAAAATGAAAAAAATGTTGATGCGATGAAAATGTCACGCCAGATATGATAAAAGCTCCAATCTGGTAACCTTGTACATTCAATTTTTCTAGTTGTAAGATAATTTCAATCTAAGTCCACACGCATACGCAGTTTCTTATTTTAGATATAACGGTTGGGATTGGCGAAAATGCGAAGAATTAGAAGGGGATGAGAATTTAAAAGTATATATAAAGAATATTGATGTAAATGAAACATCGCAATAAAATTATATTTTTCAATTAGAGCATGGAGCGTAACGTTGAATAACTTAAGATAGGTTACTTCCTCCCGGATGAATATCCGTAAGCTGATAGTTAATATAATCCTGTACTTAAAAAAAAAAAAAATCAGCTAGCAGTATGCCAAGAGAAAACTCGTCAGCTGGTGCATTTAAATAAGTGATAGGTGCTGCTGTCTGGCTCCTGTGTTACACCCTTCAGGGCATCAGCTGACAATTTTTTCACTGAGATATAGCCAGCTGTCATGTTTATTTATTTAAAATAACATATATACTGTCATCTGATAAATTTTCAATTGAAAGGAAATCACTGAATATATATATATATATATATATATATATATATATATTATGTTCGTGTCACCAGCTGACGTATTAACCAGTACCACAACTTTATAATCAGCTGACTTTTTTTCTCTTCAAGATATTAGGTTAACTATCATTTGATAAACTTTCAATCGGGAGGAAATGACTAAAATTCATGTTTTTTTATGTGCGTGGGAGGGAACCGCTGCTCAAGCTACCCACGGAACCGCAGCTGACGTTCACGGAACTCATGATACTACTCTCTGAAGCATTTTACAAGTTATGGGCCGAGAGGAACTTTGTTATGAAAATCTGTTGCTGGCTTGCGGGCTAGAAGGAATAAGGGAGAACAAATACTTTCCAAGAAATGTTCTTTGTTGAGAATAAATAATTATTCGCAAATCAGTAAACTTAAATATCTTTAAAATTTACAGACAGCAGGACAATTAGTGTAAAAGCAAACTAACAATTTAAAAGAGTTTTTTTTTTTTTTCTCTTTTTTAATAATTACGTATAGACATTCGTACATAAAATTATACTTTGTTGAAAGGTTAGAGATATTTGCTGTTTTGTTGATTTAGATAAATAAATTGAAAATTATAATATCTGAAATTTATATTATAATATTATAATATATGAAATTTAGACTATTACAAGAACAAACTTTTTTCTCTAAATGTATTTTGTTAATTATGAATTAGACATTTCTGATTTAAAAATTAATTTACTTGAAAATTATTCAAATAATGTTATTATATAAAACTAGGGGGCTCTGCCCCCTGCAAGCTACGCTCCCTAACCCCCGTTCAGACACCGCAGAATCTAAAAACACGCTAATCTGATCGGTTTTAAAAATAGTATAGAAGATTGACTTATAATGAAAAAAGATGTGCAGATCTCCCTGTAAACAGGTTTCCATTCAAATTCCTTTGATTTCAAAAATTTAAGGCCGAATCAGTTGCTGTTAAGACATCCAATGGTTGTTTTCGTGTTTGATTAAAGAGGATCAGTTAAATATTTGAAAAGACGCTAAAAAAATTAATTAAGTGTACAGAGTCTTTGTCTCCCGGTATTTTAAAACAATTTCTATAACAATAGCCTAAGTCATGTGACTATCATCAACAGTTCAGGGCTAACCACTTCGCTTTTTATATTCCTGGTGCCATTTTGGTACTTTAATGTTAGCCAGGTACAGGTGATAAGTCGCCAAATATTATTCTATCGCCATCATTTCATCTATATTATAATAGTCCAAGTCATGTAACTGCCATAAATAAATACACTCTGATCCCATCGCTTTTCATATGAAAGTTTGGCTCAGATATCATATACGGCCCCATATTGGCGCGATTTTTTCCGACGCTAATTTGGGGAAAACATCAGCAGCATATACAACAATATCCGGCTTACCAAATCAATCAAAATAACGATACTATGGCGCTAGTTAAGTACCCGTTGCGTATATGACATTGGCGTCAGAAAAAAATCGCGCCAATATGGTTCGGTATATGACATCTGTGCCGAAGGTTTTCCCTTCTGATTAAAAAATCAAATTTCTTTTTCGAATAAAACTACGTAAAAGTTTCAATGGTCGCAAAGAATTCTTGGTACTGTTACGCTAGCCGGGTGCAAATCTCGCCAATAGCTATTTTTCAACTCGCCGGTTAGCATTTTTTTTTAATTTTTCGAGTGGTAAATTAAAACATTGCTTTGAAGTTGAAATTAAATGTCATCGTTTGTTACATCATTTAATATTTGGCCAGATATCATATGCGCACCGGGTTTGGCGTGATTTTTTTTAACGAAAATTTGGCGAAAACCTCGTTTTCGAATACCAGTTACGTATGTATTTTTGGTACTACTGAGTTATCCCGTCGACCAAAAATCTATCACCAAACTATAAGATTAAATGCCAATAATGATTGATCGTAAATGTCACTTTCACTTGACTTTACGCAAGTTACACGTCTTTACGTCATCAAGTGATTTTTATTTCGACGTTTTATTTGTATATTTATTAATGTTATACTATTTTCTTTGTTCTTTCGTTACTTAAAATAAAAATTATGTCAATTTGTGTAATTTGGCGAGTGTTTTGGCGATTTATATAATTTGGCAAAATGGGTCGGCAGAATAACTAAGTAGTACCGTATTTTTTAATTATTTTATATTATTTTTAAAGGAAAATAACCAAAAAAATAATTAACTATAGAATAAAACAATTTATGTAATTAAAAAAAAGAAAATAAAGTAAATAAACATTTATTATTAAATAAACAACAATAGCCGGGTTACCATGTCAACCAAAATAATGCCATTTTGGCGCCAATTAGGTACCGCGGTGCCTAATATTTTTCTTTTCATTTCGTTTAAAAAAAAAAAAAAGAAATGAAAACCATTTATTTTAAATGTATATATTATATGTGTATATGTTTGTATTAAATAGCATGATAATGAAATACAAAATGAATTATGAAGAAAAGTAACGTGATACATTTCTCAGCATACATTCAAGGAGACCCAAACTTCTCGCCAAATTAGTTTAAAATAGTAACCTTTTCTAAAATCTGAAAATAAAATATCTGTTATGATTAAAATTTGAGTTGCCATCATTAGAAAAATGTATATAAAATTAGAAAAAAAATTAATATTTCGAAAACTAATTCGAATTTAAAAATTCTAATACCAGTTTTGAGATCTGCGGATCAATATTGATTTTTGGTGTTAATTTCATCGCAAAGTATTCCATATTTTAGGAGAAATCGCTGTGAAACATAATCAGTTGTTTAATCAGTAGATTCATACTTCCGTTTCATAAATTCGTTTCATTAGGATTTTATATATATAGGGTAGATGCATTATAAAAAAGTAGATCATCTTTTTTCTTCAGATAGTGAAAAATTTAATTTCATACCGTTTAAAGTAAAAAAAAAAAAAACTGAACAATTTTTTTATTAAAATAATTATTTACATATTAAGGCTAATGTCAGACGAACGTCTTTTTGCACGCTTTTTTCCTTACGTATCATCTCTACACATGTTAGCCTTAAAGTAAGATAAAACAATATTTTTTTTCATACATAAGCAGAGTGTAATGAGAAGTTTTAAATGATGATTTTCACTGTTAGAAGGCAGTGTTAAATGAGAATATTTTACATTATAAGGTGCAAAAATTGTATAATTAAAATGTATGAAAGTTAGATTTAATTCAAATAGTAAATATTGTTAAATAGGTATATTTTTCTCTGTAAAATACAAAAATCTTTCTTATCGTGCGTGCAATTAATTAAAAAGTAAGAAATTTTGTTTAGTTTAAAGTCAAAATATTGCTGTTAAATGATCTTGCAATTGATTATTATTTGTAAGATTTAAAAATATTTGTATATCAATAGTATAAGTAATTTATAAGCAAGAATATCCTTTTTAAATTAAATGTAATTTTATTTGCATTTTATAATAGAAATTAATTGTAACTTAAAACAATAGCAATTTTTATTGTAAAATTATTTAACAGCAATATTTTGACTTTAAACAAAACAAAATTTCTTATATTTCAATGAGTTGCGTACTTGATATGGAAATATTTTTGCATCTTAGAGTGGAAAATATTCCCAATTAACAATATTTATTTTATGAATTAAAACAAATTTTGTTATGTTTTAAATAATATTTTTGCATAGTACAAATTCTTCTATTCGATATCATTAGCAATGGTGGAAAATTGGCGCAGAGGAGGAGCCTATTGACATCACTAAATTTTAGTAGTATTTTTCGGCTTATCTAATGACAGAATTTCTGAGTTTTTATTAAAGGGAATAATACTATAAAATATTAGTGGTGTCAATAGGCTCCTCCTCTGCGCCAATTTTCCACCACTGCATTAGCTAATCGGCAAAAGATCATATGATATTGCAATGCACTCGGTAAGAGATTACCAAGTGACCAAATTATCGAAAACTAATACGCAAATGTTTCAAAACCGATTCAATTGTAGTCGGGATGCGATGCTCAGAAATCTGCCGACCCCGGTAAAGGAGATCGCCAGGACGAAGTATAGTCACGTTAGGACTTTCGGAGGAAGTTAGGAAAAAGGAGGGCTCATAGGGCTCAATCCCTCCCTACTTAAATTAAAACAATGAAGTTGCAAAATTTTTTAAAAATCTATTATTTTCTGTCTTAAATGTCTGCTTATTCATCTGTGACATCTGTCAAAGGAAAAAAAGTGCAAAATTTATAAAATTTATAGTACTAATGAAACTACTAAATCTGTAGATCAGTGGCCTCAAATGTCAGTTCTGTAGTTTTATTTTGAAATTATTTTATATAATATTTAAAACATTCGATCCGCAGTATCATTTCTTTCATATTTGTAATACTAATTGCTACAAGTAATATATCAAGTAGTTTCTGGAAGTTTAATTGTTAAAAATAGTGTAAAATATACGAACCCGTGCAATATTTCAAATCTTTTTTTTTTCAGATTTTTTTTTTTTATTATCCTTTTAACCCCCCCGCCCCCCCGTCTCAATTTGATAACTGTAATCCCCTGACATTTAGTATTTTAAAACATCTAAAGTAATTAAAATATTGATCTTGTGATAATCAAAATAATTAATTTAAGCCGTGAATAATTCTCACAAATATTTTATTAATTGTTATTTGAAAATAACTATTTTGTTTCATTAGTATGATTTCAGTAAATTCAGGTTCTAAATACGGTCATAAAAATAATTACATATTACTTGTGGAGTGTCCATCCGTGGAACAAAGAGTGTCCATTACTGGAATAATGGGTGTTTTGATATATTTTTGTTATTTACAATTAAATTTTGTTTCATATTTGGAAATGAGACTATGAGATTCGTTAAATATTTTTGATAGATTAACATAAAGTTGAAAAACAGGTATATAATAACTATTAATTAAAATAATAAAAAAAAAATCCTTAAGGTTGCCCATTACTGGCACATCTACCCTATATTCATATGAAATCAAATTTAGTATCAGTGAAATTTATATTTTCTTTCATTATTATTCATGTAAAACTTGTCAGTAAATATTAATTGGTAAAAATGAATTTAATTTTAGTATGGCGTTGCACAAAATCATAATAACATGCATTTTTTTTACTTTTTATGTATGCACCAGGTCTTTGATTATAACTTACATAATTCTACGACTCAAATTCTCTTCTGGAGCCATTTTATTTGCAGAACGTTAAGGATTTCTTCGTATCTTTTCATGCACTCTTTTCTACCAACTGAGCGTGGACGACTAGATTTAGATTGAGCTTTACAGCTTTTAGTATCCAAAATTGATTTGCTGTTCAATATAGTATAAATATGCTCTGAAAAGCAAGACATTTTAATTGCTTAAAGATTTTACTTGCAGAAACTCCACGATCAAAGAGCTGTTTTTTAGAACCATCATCCTTTTTGCTTTCATCTTTAAAATAATTCTAAATTTTTGGTTTTTTTGTTTTATTCAAAAATCGTCTGCACTAATAAAAAATTGCCAATCGCAGAAATAGAGAGATGATTGATTTACCAAACGATTAAAATTAATTCTTATTGTTTGGAGTATAAGGTTTGAACAGAATTTCTAACACTTCCCCAATATTCAAGCAAAAAAGAAAAAACATTTACAAAATCATGTACATCAAAATCAGTGAATTTTTTGAAAACTTTGTGTGGAGACACATTACATAAAATATATACATGTTGCTGAAGTGAGTTATTATTATTTTTTTTCGTAATCCACCAGTTGGTTAATAAATTAGGTACAGATGAAGTAGAAAGTGAAAGTTCTTTTGGAATGGAAAATCCCATATAATTTCTTTTATTCTTTCACATTTTACCTCTGCAGGCACTGATAATTGCAGTTTCCACAAAAGTTTATTCATATATGTGTACACATATAGATAAAGATTTTAAAATGCATAACTAGTTTTACATATAATTAAACCTCCAGATTACCTTGAATTAAATCGATTAATGTATTTTTCTTTTTTAAATTACTAGCATAAGATCATGCTTTTTAAAATTCTCCTGGAAAAAACTTTCTTGCAAAATACTTTTACGATTACTTTAGTGACTACTACGACCAAGCATATGACTAGAATTTTTAAAATGACCTTGTAAGCCTATTTGCTTGTCAACAATACTTTTTTGTGATGTATATTTCACTAAAGTAAACGAAAGTATTGCATTAAAGTTCACGCAAAACTTAGTAATATTTGTCGATTTAATCATCCATAAATTTTTTCCTCTCATTTTTAATACAAAAACATTCCATAAAATTAAAATATATTATATTTTTATGAAAATACTTTAGCTAGTTTTTGTAGGGTTACTTAGAATAATTCAGACATAAATTTCGAAACTGTGGAATTTTGCATAACTCAGTGAATTTTAGAGACGTAGTTTTTTGTTTTATGGGAATACAAATACAAAGATCAAGTGTAACAGATAACTTAGTAAAAGACAACTAACATGTAGGTCCGCCTTCACACCATATTTATTAAAATTCAAATTATTGTACATCTTATAAGTATTTCCGGATTAAAGTAAACTTAAATATATGATAAATCAACCCTTATAACGGAGATTAATTAGGCGGCGGTCAAAGTTGGGAAACTTAAACGTTACATTGCCAAGTAAGAAAAGCAACAAAGAACTAGTATGTTGTGGCCGTCACAAAACTTTCTTCTATATAAATCACGTCAATTAAATCATTTAAATAGTACAAGAAATTACATCAATTTAGCACCAATTCATATCAAAGTATATCTGAATTTGAAGTTTGATGAAAATTCGTGCATTAGTTCTTGAGATATAGCTATAGCTGAAATTATGAAAAATGTAGCATAGCAGCGCCACCTGTTGAGCGATTTGCACCAAAACATAAACAGCACTAATTCATATCAAGGTATACCTGAATCTGAAGTTTGATGAAAATTCGCGCATTAGTTATTAAGATACAGCTATTGTGGAAATCGCAAAATAATGCAGTATAGCAGCGCCACCTATTGAGCGATTTACACCAAAATGTATAAAACGCCAATTCATGTCAAGGACTAACTGAATCTGAAGTTTGATGAAAATACGTGCATTAGTTCTGGAGATAGAGCTGTTGTGGAAATCGTGAAAAATGCTGCATAGCAGCGTCACCTGTTGAGCAATTTATACCAAAACATAAACAGCACCAATTCATATCCAGGTATACCTGAATCTGAAGTTTGTTGAAATTCCAAGCATTAGTTCTTGAGATAGAGCTATTGAGAAAATCGCAAAAAATGAAGCATAGCAGCGCTACCTGTTGAGCGATTTACACCAAAACGCATAAAACGTCAATTCATGTCAAGGACTAACTGAATTTGAAGTTTGATGAAAGTCCGTGCATTAGTTCTGGAGACTGAGCTATTGTGGAAGTCGTAAAAAATGCTGCATAGCAGCGCCACCTGTTGAGCGATTTACACCAAAACTAATCAGCACCAATTTATATCACACTCTAAAAAATAAATGTGTAAATTAGTTAATTTTACCCGTGTATATGTGTAAATTTCTAAAATTACACACCTGTCGTAAAATTTACACATTTTTTTCTGAAATTTACCTGTTTTTATGTGTATTTAGCTTATGAAAGTAAGTGTGTAAATTGTTATCACTTGAAAAACTCAGATAAGTGTGTAAATGTAGAAAAATGCCCTTATTTACACGAATTTGTGAGTTATTCTAATTTAAACATAATTATATGTACACAGATAAGTGTGTAAATTTTTGAAATTACATACTTTTCATAAAAATTACACATTTTGAACAAAAATTTACCTGTTTTTATGTGTATCTAACTTATGAAATCAAATGTGCAATTTGTTATCTCTTGATAAACCCAGACAAGTGTGTAAATGTAGAAAAATACCTGGATTTACACAAACGGGCGTGTTACACATAATTATAAGCAGGGCTGCGGAGTCGATGGAAAAAATTGACGACTCCGACTCTGTGAATTTTAACAGATCCGACTCTGACTCCGATTCCGACTCTTTCGCTCAAAAATGGGCCGACTCGGACTCCGACAACGCAGACCTGCTTGTAAAATGGACGACTCCGATTCCGGGATATTTAACAGATCCGACTCCGGACTCTTTTGCTCAAAAATGGGCCCCGACTCCGACCCCGACTCCGCAGCCCTGATTATAAGTTGTTATCTGAAAAGACAGCGTGAAAAGTGCATATGTTTTTTGAAAAAAATCTATCCAACGGCTATTTATAATTACAAAAGAAGAACCGTAAGTTTCAGAAGTAAACGTTTGAGTAAGATTTTTAATTAGATTACCTTTGGTATATTCATTGCCATTACCCATATATCAAGCATAGTCGTTGTGACGTCACTGTAGGTCACGGTGGCCATGTCATATCTGTGACTAAAATACCACCACCCGGTGGCGTCACAATGCGAATTGCTTAGAAACATTTAAAAATTGCAAGAACACTGCAAAATATGTTATTCAATGTGAAAAATACATCTCTGACAAATTTTTAAATTTTTGTGACGCCTCTGAAAGCCACGTCACGTGTGTAATGAAAAGACCCCACCCCGTATGTTGTGAAGTCCTATTTTTACGAAAATGTGAATTTGAAAGATATTTGAAAAAGAGGAGAAATATAATAATCAGGATTGTCTGAATGCACTTCTGAGATCTGTATCTGACTGATATATATACATATATATATATGTATATTGCGTGTGTGTCATTGCTATTTAACCTATATTCTTTTATTTATTTACCTACTTAATGGAAAATGCTTCATAAATAGATCAATTTCAATCGATATGTAATATTATGAATCATGATGCAAACATAATTTTGCATGTGATACACGAAACAAAACACTTTTTTATTAAGGGAGTTTTTTAATTGCTTTTTATATTATATGAAAAATTTATATTTTTTCTTAAATTAACAACAGCAATCAATATTATAAAGCGAAAACATATGCTTGATTGGCTGTGGCAAGGCAACACCAGATGCATAAATCTACCTTTTATTGCGATCAGTGTTGAATTCGGACACTTTTCTCAGGGAGGGATTTCTGTCGCTCCGGGGGGTACATTATAGAGTTCTGGGGGGGGGGGGATTGCACTTTTTGGCCATTGAAAACACAAAATCTCAAATCTTCCGGGGGTGGGAATCTCATTGCTCCGGGGGGGGGATGTCCCCCCTCCCCAGGCCACCCCCTGAAAGCAACACTGATTGCGATTTTTTAAACTTTTAAACGTTGCAAAATTTTATATTTTACACCGTCGAATGTTCTTTCAAATGCAATTTGTTTAAAAATTGTACCTCAATTTACTGATTTCTATGGGTTTAAAAATAATTTTCAAGCATGAGTTTTAAAACAAGAAACCTTTTGTCTGCATTTCAATTACAAAAGATTAAAAAGTTTCCTCTTCAAGCAATAAAAATAATTAAGCGTTTGTTTCGGGCTAATATTCCACAACGAAATTAAAAACTTCATCAAAGACATGTACTAAAAGACAAATTTAATAGACATGTACTCGAACTACGCGCTTAAATTACTAAACTATTAGAATTAAAAAAACTGTTGCGGGTAGTAAAATCTTTGGCGATTTCTCCGACTATTAACTCCTGTATGACTCTTGGTTTAATTTTAGGAACACATTTTGCATTTAGCATAGATTATACAAAATTTAATTTTCTATTTTCAAAAGATTTTGCATTATTGCCTATTAAAATAATTTTTAACTACTCTGATAATTTAAACATTGTTTAATTTGTTGTATCCTCTATATCAGTATAATTATTGTTACATCTGACAAAAAAGGGAAATTTACAAAACTTGAACTATTCTGAAATAAATCGCAAAAAGCTATAAAAAAGTTCTTGAAGTATGAAATTTTAATTAGAGAACTCTTGTAAACGTATTACATCATAGAAATATACACGAACAGTTGAGGGGGGAAAAAAAGAAAAAAAAAGTCATCTGCGTGCTTTCAAAGTCAGACCGGAAACCGCAAACGATATTCGAATAAAATACACATTACATTTAGAACGTCTTGGAACAAGCAAGGTAAGTTAGTTTGCAAAGGAAAAAATGGCCGTTTTGCGTATGTATTGTCAGTCTGGATATAAAAATTTAACCAAAAAACTTCGCCGGAACCCTTCCACGTTAAATATCTGTCCGTGAAAATCACAATAGCTTTGGCATGTTTAAAAGGATTCATGTCATTGCTAGTGTACTTATGATCAGAACATATATATTTGTTCATCAAACAATAAATGGATTACTACAAAAAATGAAAACTACGTCAATGGAGATTTGGTATGTAAAAACATTATTTTTCCTGTTTGCTTTTCCTTAAATTATAACGATTTTATTGAAATAAATAACTGTCTAAATTGCACTTGTCTACAATTGTAATCATATGATAAAAATCAATTATTTAAATTACATTTTAATAAAATTTGTTTACTTGTAAAATACCATTCGTTAAAATCACATGTTTTTTTCAAGTTTTAAAATTATATGGAAAAAAATTGTATTCAAAGTTTAACATAATTAGCAGATATTTAAAGATATTTAAATTATTGAATAAAAAAGCTTTCTTGTAGAATAAAATTGTTTGCAAGCTTATTTTTAAAATTTTGTATTAAGTAATGGTATGAAACAATTTGCAGTGCATATTTTTACTAAAAAAATAATATCTATTCAGAAGATAAATTTTTAAAAAAGAAGAATTTGTGGGCACAATGGAAAAGTACTATTAAAAGAAATCAAAGATGTCTAGTATTAAGAAAAAAAAATCAATGTCAGTGAGTATTATTCAATTGAGAAATGTTATAAAATTTATAAAAATATATACATGGCGGATGAGAAAATTTCATTCAATCAAATTAAACATTCTAATTGGAAAGTTTTCAAAGTAATCTGCAATTCTGAATCATTTTTAATATTTTAAACATGGTTCATACGGGTGCTTGAATTTCATGACTAAGAAATTCTTCGGTACCAGTATTTTCATATAGAAAATCTCTCTTGAAATAAGGCGAAGTTTCGTCCGTTTAAACTAGATTTATTTTTCTATAAAAAATTCTGATATTGGGCCTTGAAAATAACGGTACGCGTACGAACCATGTTTAAAGAATATTTTTCAGAAATATTAATGCATTTTTCCCCACATACTGAAAATTGCCTAGTTTAAACTTTGTTTATAACTGGCACTAAATATTGTGTAGGAAAAGAAATTTTCTTCAGAAGTATTTGAAAAATTTCCTCCATTTGATAGAAATGCTTCTAAAACTCAGAATAACTTTCTTTTTCTGTTTGATGCTACAACAAATATCTCTTAATTTGAAACTTTTTCAAGGGGCTTTACATATATAACTTTATCAATTTAGGGGGCAGGGGTGGTATGAAAATGGATATCGTAAGATTTCTTTTGGGAAAGAGGGGCCTGTCTTTTGACATCGCAATCTTTTTTGGTATTTTTTTCTTTACATCAATATAATCTATTATCTTTTTTTCCCTTTTAGCCTATTACTTATTTTTATGAAGATACAAAGTTATTATTAAAACCCTTAAATGATTATAAAATCATTTCATTCCAAAATATGGAATATCCTAGCTTTCGCGATTCCTGTTCTTCTAGTATATAATTCGTTGTTAGAGAAATCAGGTTCGAAATGATACTTATTATGTTTACTAGAAAATATGGGAAAGAATATCGTTCACCTGTTTCGTTTATAAGAAGTTATGCTTACCTCCGCGCAAGAAAAAGTGCAATAAGATATTATTACTGTTGAATGCATTATGTAACAAAAATATATTATTAAATAATTTTAAGTAGTACGCATTTCCAAGTGTTATTTGCTATAAAATTATTTCAGATGTAATAGTGATATTTTATTTACTTCTTTTCTTCATTTAAGTAAAAAAAAATATATATGGAGCTGTCCATAAATGATGTCACACTTTTTCCAATATTTTTTACCCTTCTCCCCCCTTGTCACAATTTCACGAACCCCCCCCCCCCTTCCCTCCAAGCGTGGCATCCTTTGTGGACGGCCCCTGTATATATGGGAGTAATAAATGCATAATCATACTTGTATATCATTGCAAACGTATAAAAAGAAAAACAAAAAAATTGTAATAAAAAGAATTTTTAGACACTGATGACGATATCATTAGGAAGAGGGGACTGGTAGAATGATGGCGTATGATATCATAAGGGGGGGCGGGGTCTTGTGGAAAATCGCCAAAAAGTGGATCGTTATAGATGTATAGCCTCTAAGAAGATCCTTTTAATAAAAGTCTTTTGTCTGCAGTATAATACCTAATTTAAGCTGTTTCAGAGAAAGTGTAAATATAGGCAAGCTGATTATACTAAAATACAGAGACACAATAGTGGTGCGGGCGCAGACGGAGCCAGTTAAAGTAGGCTCTGGCAGGCTTTGTTCGCGCCATCAGTTACTGGTGCGTCATTAACAACGTTTTTCGCATCAGGCGCGAAATACTGTTGCTGTGGCAATGCTTGGATATCGGAGCTTGAAATTAACTTCTTTTTTTTTCCCCAGGAGATTTCAATAATTTTTTCTGAATCAATTTAAAAAAAAATTTCATCTTTGATTCCATCCTGTGTTATGCAAAAACAGGTATATCGATGATAAGAAAATGATTTGTCTATATGTGGCATGTAAATTGCATAATGACATTATGAGTACACATTTTGCTTATTAGAAAGAACAGACACATCAACCCTATGAGTTTGTTTTTCATGTATTTTTCTTTTTTACTATCATAAAACATTTAATTCGCAATTAATACAAACCAAAGTATAACGATAACACTTTGTACACAAAAATCTCCGTATTTTGAATATTAAAATAAAATTTGTTTTGTAGATTACGCAGAAATATGTGTAAAAATAAAATATAACCAACATATCTGTGTATTTTGTATATTACACAAAAATATGTGTATTTTATACATTACACAGCGATATGTGTATTTTGCATATTACACAAAAATATGTGTAAAAACAGAATATTACACAGATATGTGTGTAAAAATATTACACAGAAATATGTGTATTCCTGTACAATTTACACATTAAAGTATGTATTTCAAGACTTATCACCTAATTTTTACACATTTGGACTTATCATCAAATTACACATTAAAATGTGTATTTTAAAATTTACACATTTTTGGCAATTTACACACCAATTTACACGTATAGACAAATCATTTTTGTATCATCGATATACCTGTTTTTGTGTGTAAATTTACACATTTTTTCTTTTAGAGTGCAGGGACTAAATGATTATAAATTTTTATTAAATTCTGTCTATTAGTTCTTGAGATAGACCTACAAAATTTGTGTCACATACATACAGACGGACAGACAGACAGAGTCACAGACTCACAGACGGACATTTTGTAAAAACATGTTTTTCGGAATCTCTGACCTCAAAAACATGTAAATTCGTCGAAAACCGAAAGTAGAAAATTTTTATGAATCCAATACTTTCTTCTTGTAAAGATAGAAGAAAGTAAAAAGCATGCGCCAAGTATAGATTATGAAACACTTTCCAGCATATAGAGAATACCGTAACAAAACTTACCCTTTTAACAAGGTGAAAGATGATATATAAGTAAACAATTTAGAAAAAAGCATCATACATTCGAAAACTCAATTTCCTCAGTTACCATGTACAGTCGGCAAAATATCCGAATTCTTCTGTGCAGCTCCGAATATAACCAATAGATTTGTATATATACTGTACAGTATGCTAAAACTTAGTCCAGTTAGGAAACGCATAACACAGTCGAAAATCACACTTCAGCAATTTCCGTCAACAAATAGACATGTACTCGAATTCTTTTGTGCAGCTCTCTATATTATGATTTATGCACACCAAATAATTTGGAAAAAATTAGTTAAAATTCAAATCGCATACCAAAATGGAAAACGCACTCCCAGAAAATATATTTCCCATAGACAATACTGTAACCGAATTATTTTGTGTGTTCCTGTAAATGAACAATAAATACTATGCACACCATATTCTGTCCTTTTCGGTCCCTGGTGTTCTTTTTCTTATAAAAACTAAAATGTCCGATTTTTTTACATTTTCCCCATCACTTCTTAATAGCTGAATGTTTTTTGCGTTCAAACAAACGAATAAATGGCAGGCAGCATCTAAGCTGATTCCCATATAAAATAAATGTTATCTTCATCTGAGTTTGCAAAATGCTTAAAAATGCCCAAAAGACAATATGACCAAGAAAGTGAGAAATTTTCATGTTTAACTTAAATCTTTTTCAATAAAAATTTTGAGGATTTGTAGGTTATTTACTTGTTTAAAGCTCTTAAATTTGTGATTGCGTTCATTTAGGTTAACGGTTATTAAATAGATGTTTTTAAGAGGTTTGTAGTTTCAGATCCATATTTTTGAACCTAAATTACTAATCGCCTAAAGTATCAATTTCAGAAAAGATATTTTTCCTGTCATTTACGATGTCATTTTGTTTGGAAAAAACCAATGAATAAGCATTTGATTTATTATTTTAGCTTCGGGACGGAAGAGGCTATAGTAAGAAGTGTCTTGTAGTGCACCTCAGCGATATACAAGGTGTGCCTGAACTCATGGGCTGTAAGGAAAGATAGGGTACATTTAAAGAAGCAATTTTGTACAGCAATGTGGGGTCGAAAATGAAAAGTGTTGGCGAAAAACAAGAAATACGGAAGAAATGAAAACAAGCGTTTTATTGACACGACAATTACAGTAAGTGCTCAAATGTGCCACTATCAACATCGATACAGGCCTGGCAGCGTCTAGCAAGCGACTAGTGTACCCTTTCGAAGATTCCAGGTGTTTCAGAACAGTTGCAGCAGCGACTTCCCTTCATCATACCTTACAATGCCAAATGATTTAAGTTTTTACGTAATCATACTTAACTATTAAAAAATAAATAGCAAAATTACTGTTAGTCAGCATCTACTACACAATAAAATTATATTTACACAGTAAAAACTGCTTCGTAACGTCCTCAAATATTACCGGCAGCAAAGGGACCATTTTATTTCAGAAACGGTTACATAAACACCGTAAAGGTATTCGTTTTTAAAATTCTTTTCCCAGGTTTTATGAAGATAAGAGAAATGTTTCCGAAATAGTGGATATCTTTAAAGCTCTACGAGGTTAAATTAAATTTTCGTAGATGCCTCTGCTAAATCAGGGAAAATTTCTGCATTTTTCAATAGTGTATTCTAGTGTATACAGCTACATTTACAATCAGTTCAATCGAAAAAGAAAAAGCTGATCTTTTTCCTTTTTACAAAATTATCTCTGAAACCGTTGATGATAGAAACACACTTTCAATTACAAAAAGTATACAAATCGAGTACCTTTTTTAGAATTGACATTTGACAATTTGTTTTACAAGGTGGTGTATACATGTTAAAATACGAAATTGTTATTTTTTAATAATGCTCCATTTGCTTACAACATATTTTTGAAAAATGTTACCTTGTATCCAAGAAGGGCATAAAAAAATTTACGACTGAAACATACCAAGTCATGAAACTTTGGATTTTAGGAAATTTCATTTCCTCTATTTTGAATCATTTGGTATAGAGTACTCGTTTTTTTTTTTTATGAAAATTGTGACGGGCACCATATTAAATCGTGCTTTCTAATTTACTATCTTCAAAGAGAGATGACCATTTTTTATTTTTCAGATGTTGCGTAGTAGCTAATGGGAATTTAAGCCACATATTTCATTTGAGAATTTTTTAAGATATGCTTCCATGTGTGAATTATAGAACCATCCTTCTTTGATTAATTCTTTCTGCTGTTGCTGTATTTCATATCGAACGATATGCTAGCTGAATAGCAATCCGTGATGTGTCGCATTTTCATTGCATGGAAATTTTCGTTTTTTTTTTTTTTTTTTTTTTTTTTTTTTTTTTTTGGAGGGAGTGGGAGAAATTTACTTTTATTCTACTTCTAAGAAGGATTTATATTATTATTTTTACTAAATTACTTATAATAAGTCGGAAATAATATTTTTACTGAGGGTTAAATGAATATTACGGAATTGCATTTTGAAAGTTACATTAAAAAAAATTCATTTATTGTAAAATGATAATTTTATCAATGAAAACGCATGTTTTTTACGACATTGCTTTTACAGGTGACAGAATTTCATTATTTGAAGATCTGATCCCTCATTTCAGAACTGTGGAATGGATTGTATTTAAAAATGACACAATTGCAGATAAATATTCATGAATTAAAATGCATGCTTTCTTTTAAAAATGATGCTATTTTTGCATGTGAAAACATCCCAGTTTTAGAGTCCTTTAGTTTTAAACACCATGAATTGAAATTAAGAAACATTTCCTTAAAATATTAATGAGAAAATGATATCAAAACATACGTCAATAATAATTTCCCATTTCTTCTTAGTTTCCCAATCGCCATCATTTGAATTTATTACAGAAATTTCAATAAAAATAAAAAATAAATTGGAATTTGGGAAAATTTCTAAAGCTGTTGTAAGGTTGTAGAATCCAGGGTTCGCAAAAACCCGGGTTTTCTTGAAAAAAACCAACCCACATGTTTTTTATCGTTTTTTTTTTCATGAAAACCCAATTTTCCCCGGGGAAAATCGGGTTTTTTTTCAAAAATGTAATATACGTAAAAAAATTAAATAAAAAGTAAAATTTTGAACTAGTTATTGTAAGTTTTATTTTCATGAATATAGTTGATTTGAATTTTTTATATAAAGACATTCTTATCATATGCCTCTACCTATAGTTATTTACTATCAATATTAGTAGCGTAGCAATTTAAAAATTATGGGGGGGGGGGGAGGAGGGACTCAGTATGATCAAAATAACTAAAAAAATCAATCAATGATAAAACGTTTCATTTTAATTAGTAATCCATTTTATTCAAAAATTAAAAATGTTTATGTGCATTATTTCAAAATAAACATTTGGAATTAATTAAATTTTACAATTTTGTGAAATATGTCAGGAAAGTACGAAAGAAAAAAGAAGAAATGTATGGCTATGGAGCCTTTTTGCACTCCCTCTTCACCCCCCTTACTCTCGGAAAGCACAAATATCTACCAATTCCAATGCTAAGATTTTGAAAGAAAGTCTATTTTAGTTGAATTTTTCAACACATCAAGAATGTTCTATTAATCACAGTAAATGGAATGTGAACAGGGAGAGAACGTTCTCTGTAGGAACTTAAGAATTTCTTGTATTGCTTCCCAATATAAATTCCCCCTACTAGTCTATTCTAACTGATCTAGTCTGATGAGTCTATTCTAGCCTGGTAACATTCTAATAATTCTGAAAACGATCAGGTATATTACTTGCCTTTACAAAAGAAGAAGTCAGTCTTTCAATTACAGCTTAAAGTTCACTTTAAGGAGACACTATAATGCAAAGGAAAAAAACGTTTCCAATGGTGGGGGTCTTGAGCTCCCACCCCTTTCCTACGCCCTGTGTACTATGATCTATGTTAATAAAATATTTCAATGTGCTAAAATACTTTTTTTTTTTTTTACTTCAGGTGTTTATGTAATGGGTTATATACAGGGTCCGACAAACCCCAAGCACCAGGTCGCCCGGGCGACTAAAAAATTACTTTTGGCGACTAACTTTTTTACGTACTTATTAATTTAATTTTTTTTTCCTTTAACCAAAAAAATTCCATGTGAGAAAATATTTACTTTTATTAGTGCGATTATTTGCAGTGGAAGAAAATACACCATACTGAAGCAAAAACTCTCCCTAATTTTTCAGAAATCTGAGTTTTTGCTAAACCAAACTAAAGTGTATGTTGAAAGAGCATACTGCTTAGAATAGAAAACCTTAAAAATATTCCAGCAGAAAATGAAAAAGAAATTTTAATGATGTTTCATTAAGTAAAATGTACCAAAATATGCAGTTGTCAGATAAATCTCACAAAAATGACAAATGGACAAATTGTATTCCAAATCAAAATCTCAAAGGCATTATTAATTCATGTATAAAATTTCTTGTTGGGAATTAAAGGTAAGGATGTTAATTTTTCTATTGTTTTAATGTTTAATTTCATAGTCTGTTTCTATTTAATTTTTACAATTTAAAAGTGTTACTATCTTAGAATTTTTGCTCAGTTTGACTTTTTTATTAAATAGTTAACTTATTCACCACAAAATGACGCATAGATCACTCAAAAATAGCCGAATACGACTATGGGTAGCCAGTGTTCCATTTTGCAGTGAATGCGATATTGTCAGAGAAATGATTCTTCAAGCTGGCTCCTAAGAATTTTTTCTGGCGCCTAAGAATTTTCAACTTTTGTCAGTCCCTGGTTATATATATATATATAGATAGACAGTCGGACCTCGTTTTCCCGACACCCGGTTTTCACGTCACTCCACATATCACGTCAGTTTTTCAAAGTCCCGATTTTTTGTATATGATTTTAATGTAAATAAACTCCGGATTTTATGTCATTGAAAAATTTTCAACTCCGGATATCCCAACGGTTTAGGAAAATTGTCCATTTTTCGTAATCCATCTTATAAGCACGGCAATTAAGCGGTAAGAAATGTCTTA
This sequence comes from Maratus speciosus, assembly GCA_963932465.1. Taxonomy (NCBI): domain Eukaryota; kingdom Metazoa; phylum Arthropoda; class Arachnida; order Araneae; family Salticidae; genus Maratus; species Maratus speciosus. The sequence continues at coordinate 344,162,510 of OZ010788.1, forward strand.
GCCAAACTTTCCACAAAAATGTCTAAATTACCCATTGAGATAAATGAGAAATTTTACTTCAATCCTTTATCTGAATAAATAAACCCGCACACTATCGCGGTCTTTTTGTTCTGGTAAGGCGGCGCATTCTTGTGGCTACAACCTGCGTTTTTCACCCGACTAAAACCGAAGCATTTGCAATATTGCATTGAAAGAATCAGAAATTATCTAACATCTATTCTGAAACAACGAATATTGATTACAATTCATTGCATAATATTGGAAAAATAATTGTAGGAAGCACATCTAGGGATAAGCAAACCTTAATTAATTAATATTTCATGTAACAATAAAAAAAACCAGTCATCATAAATCTGATTTTTATTCTTTTCAATTTTGTTTTTGTGATTATTTTGTTTAATAATAATGTTTTATTGCTTAAATCTGCAAGAACAGTTATAAATTTAAAATTGTCTTAAATTAATAAAAAATACAGCTTTTTATAAACATATTTTTCTCCAACTCCGGTTTCCGCGACACTCCGCTTATGACGACACTTTTTTCTGGACATTAAAGTGTCGGGATAACGAGGTTCGACTGTATATATATATATACACTGGTGAAAACAATTAAAGGGACAAACGGTTTTTTAAAAAAAACAAAACAAAATAAGTTATCCCTATACGCAAATAAGGTATCAGATGATAGTTAAGCTCGTCGCGGACACACTTGCCACGCAGTGGTATGTGTGGTCATAAGGCAGTGGCGCTGTGATCGCGTTTATGCAGAGGTGCCTCATTTGACCGCCGAAGCTTGTAGCGGAAGGACGTTTTGAAGCATCGTAGCATAACCCAATTCTTGTTTTTTGAATTTCTTCGTTTACCCATCGTTAGTATGGCTAGTCGACATCGTCTAGATGAAGCCACAAGATGTCAGATTGTTGGAAGACTCGATGCCGGTCAATCACAGGCTACCTGTTGTAAGGACCTCGGTGTTCCGTGAAATGTGGTGTCTACTCTGTGGAAACAGTTCACAGAGACCGAAACAGTGATCCCCCGACCTGGTCAAGGCCTAAAGAGGGCAACAACGCCGGCTGAAGACCATTATTTGAGACTTTTAACCAAAAGGGATAGGTCCACGACAACGACACAACTGTCTCGTCACCTGTATAATGCTACAGGAACAGAAAGTGATTATTATAGGTATTGATATTTTCCCAGCTGAGTGAACATGTGTCCGAGACGTCTGTCTTAAAATGCCAACGCTCTGTCTGCCTATTGTGCTCTCAGGACCGACAACCGACGGACACCATTCACTCAGAGAACCTTTTGGCAGTAGCATCTGGTCTGTTATCTGAAACGGTTCAAAAGAATATATCACAGGTAATGGAACTTCAGTAGATGATAAATACGTAGGTACACATTATTATTTTTAAGATAATCTTACTGATTAGCAAAGGTATCACACAGATTAATATTTGTCCAAATAAGTATTTTTATTTTTCACTTAGGAAGGAAGAAACGTTGTGCTGAGTTTTTGAATACAAAAGCAGTGATGTTATAACAAAATGTACTTGAGTTAGTATCGAGTTGGTAATCTATAATAGAAGAAAGTATTGTAATCGAAATTTCTTTCGACTTCCGGTTTTCGACGGATTTACACGTTCTAAAGGTCCCCGAGACGCCGAAAACACGTTTAATTCAAAATGTCTGTCTGTACGTGTGTCCTCATTGTATCATCGAAAAGTGTATGAAGTTATCCATAGAAATAAACCAAATTATATATATATGTTTTTGTTTATTTCCAGCTGGTCTCAGTTGAATTTGGGGATACTCTCACAAAAGGGAGCGCTGTGATAACAATTTTTGTGTAATTTTCTTAATTTTTTGTAGTTTTGTTGTGCATCGGCGGCTCGTGCAGCAGACGGGAACTTCGCCTCTTGATAAGACAGTGATTCGCATGCAGCTGATGTACAGCAGAATAACGAAAAATATTTATTTTAATAAATATCCTGATTGAGATTAACTCGTTTTTACTCCGATTAATTGACTGAAGCAGAAATTTAAGATGAAAATCAAAGTTGACATAGTATTGAACAAATAATATTGAAGTAGTTACACGTGTAACTACTTTTTAAAATATTAAGATGTATGAGATAGAAGAAAGCTTTCGGATTGGCCCAAACAACTAGTTAATATTATATAGAAGGGCGGTGTAAAATGTAGTATAAATTAAAAGAATTCTCTATTCAGTTTATCGAACGACGATTGAAAACTTGACGATGGAATTGATTTATAGAACAAGGACTGAAACAAAGAATTAATTGCATAATTAGAGGATCATTTTTTTAAAGATAAAAGAAAAAATGGATAACTAGTACAATATATTTCGGAAATAGATAGTTAGCATGGTATCATCAGCATTTTTTAGTAATCTCGGTGTGGAGATATCAGCATTATTATAAATAGTGAATCTATACATAGCCATTTGTATACAGTCATATTATTAATTAGTATTTATATTTTGTAGGTTCTATATTAGTCCAATAAACTTTATATATAAAAAAAATGATCTAATTTGCTCTCAAGAAATAATTTTTTGATACCTCCATACCCTTTTCTTGCAAGAATACAGATGAGAATTTCTTTAACTGTTATAATTAAAAGCGTAAAGAAATAAAACTTAAAAGTTAATAAAATTAAAGACATTGAAATTAACATAAAGATGAAAAGTTTTTCAACATAGCAATTAATATCAATTATTCTTATTTGATAAAGTTGTATGCGAATAATTTTACAAGAGACGATCTGCACTTTTCTAAATTTTCGAATGAATCGTCCTCGACCTTCAAAAGATTAGAGAATCACTGCCCTACACAATTAGTGTAACACAGGTATCTATTTAAGGATCTTTTTAAGATTATTAGCTGAAAATCATTTATCGCTTTTGGAAGAAATTAGGTGAAAGTTCATCTTCTCACATCATTTTATCGTTTTATAAATCATTTGTAACAGAATGCAGTGTCGCAACAATTAATAACACAGCCTTGACCCTGCAACATGTTCACCAAATTCTTCCAGGTGTATCAAACTTTCAAGGTAAGGATCTCTGATAACGCCGGCAAGAAAGTCGTAAATGCTCTCATTTGAGTTGTTGTTCACGTAAACAAAACAACTTTTTCTCTTAATTAGTTATAATGATAAGGTTTGAAAGAGAAGGTGTGCAGCTGCAACTTCAAAAGGAACAGGTTGTTTATTGTGGCAAAGCCACAAGGCTAAAATAATCGCTAAATAATATCGAAACAACTATTAGAAGAAAAGGGCATTAAAAAAAGGTTTTCGGGCCTTTTCGTGTATCAAAGCCCTTTTGTTTAGACCAGGATTTTAATCATTTTATTCACGAATTATTTTAAATCAAGGAAAAAAATACTCTTGAAATAGATTTTAAATGTAGTGTGAAGAACAAATAATATCGAATTCCTAAAAATGTTATATTGCTATGAAATTATACAAGGAGCTTCAAACGAAGTTCATAAACACTAAAATTTATTATTAAGAATTATTAAATAGTGCTTTTGCGATAATTTAAACTTGGGATACTGTTACACAAAACAAAAAGTAAAAAATCTTTTTGCTTACGTTCTTGTTGAGATCCAAGAACAGAAATATTTTGAGAAAATCTCCTCTTATGCAAAACAAAAATAAATTTATTAAAGATGAATTTTCCAACTGAATATTCGAAAAGGAAATGGTTCTGTCATCTATTACCGTATTTCCCGTGCATTATTGGACTTCACATGAAGTTTATGTGGTATAAAAGAATAAAAATAAAACAGAGGCGTTTTATAATACAATCTCATGTTAGGTTATCGCACATGATTGGGTTAAAAGGGAAATAAAAATTTCTGGATGACATTGTTCTTGAGTTACGATTATAGTTTGTTTAAAGAAAAAAAAACATATGTATTTTTATGATGTAATAATGTCATTCATATATAGAACTTTGGAAAAAAAAATAGTAGTTATAAACCAGGCTTACATTGAAACAGGACTCAGGGGCGTATTTAAGCAGAATTCATTGGGGGGGGGGGGGGGCGTATATGACGATTTTGCCGACTAACTTTGAAAAATTTGTGTCTTTAAAAGTACGTTTCTTTGTCTGCATATACCATACATATCTGTGTTCTATAAAAAATCGAACATTATTACCTGGTCGTGATCAAATTTTGCTCTTTAGAATATGGAATAGCACTTTATACTTTAGAATATAGTGTAGAATTTAGGGTACAGTTAAAGCCGGACACACCTCGCTTAAGCACTTGCGTTCCATTGTTGTAAATATCCCAGCAAAGTATTTTGATATTAAAGAAATATCTGTTTATTTGTTGCTGAATATGCAAATCGAAATTTGCAATTCGGATTAATGAAACTGTTTAAAGTTTTGAGTAAGATACTACTTACAACTTTTTCAAAATCAGCTTATTTATATTTACATTACAAAAGATTTAATCATAACTTATTTTAGTTTCATTTTTGTCCATTCATCGCACAACAGGCATTTTAAACCGGCGCTTTTTAGGTGCGTTCGTAATTATATAAATACGTAATCACCTATAGTCGTCGTTCAGTCCGTCCGTCCGTCTGTCTGTCTGTCTGTCCGTCCGCATGTAACAGAGCAAAAACTACCCAACCGAATGGTCTGAAATTTTAAATATATGATTGTTGCAAAATTTTGTCGAGCCATTTCAAATTTTATGAAAATCGGATGTATAGTTTAATTACAGGGATAGTCAAAAGTTTTTCTTTACATTACGACCAATGGGAAAAATTGTTGCAAGTGCATTTTAATGATGTTACAGCCTTCCGAATGGTCTGAAATTTTAAATATGTAACTGTTGCAAAATTTTGTCGAGCCATTTCAAATTTTATGAAAATCGGATGTATAGTTTAATTACAGGGACAGTCAAAAGTGTTCCGTTACATTACGGGGAATGGGAAAAAAATTATTGGAAGTGCATTTTAATGATGTTACAGACTATGCACCTTATGAAGTGCAAAAAATTATACATTCAGTACAATATGGGGTGCAAAAAATAATTATAAAACTAGTTATAGTACGAACGCACCTCATTTGCCACGTTTGACGAGCAATTTCCAACTTGTTTAGATTGGATGAACCCATCTATTCACGACAGTGCCGAAATCTAGGCATTCTAAAGCGTATACTTCTGAAACGTAAACACCATGAGTGCTTTCGGACATGGATCGGTCATTATTGTTCTTAGATAGTTATTCTCACTTTTTAAGTTACGAAAAGATTCGAAGCAACTGTGACTAGAGAAGTTAGAGCTAGACGTCTGAAACGGTACGCCAGTGGGTAGAATGTTTCTCAAACATTCCGATTTTTTGGAAACATCATCCATTTTTTCAGCCTTTGCGCAGAAATCAAACAAAACTTCCAGCTCTATGTGTAATGCTTCATTTCAGAAATTGCCTGGGTTTTACATGGAGGATTCATTATTTCATACAGCGTTATGATTATGCAGATGCAAGAATTGAGGCTATCAGCCATCATCACTGTAAGGGTATCTAGTACCTTTTTAAGGCTGCTCGTCACTCAATTTCCGAATTTTCCTCGGTAATGTTAAGTCTATGAGCATTTGATGCATTCTTATATTTAAAATATCATATCAGGAAATTAGTATTTTTAACTTCTTTTTTCTGTTTTCTTAAAGGATGTGTCCTTTTTCTCTTAGTTCTCAAACTATTACTAAAGTATAGACTTAATTTTATAGGAAGTATTAAAATTTTACTCACAGTTCGTCCGCTTTTAACACATAAAATATTAAATTAAGCACAGATTTTAGAACTATTTTGACAACTAAGAAAAAGAGACATCTTTTAAGAAGAGCACAGAGAAAACGGAAATAAAAAATATTCATATGCTGAGGAAATTTATTAAATATAAGAATGCGTCGAACGCCCATAGACTTAAACTGAGTGACGAGCAGCATAAAGCTTCGTGCGATAGAACGTTAGAAGTTCCGGAGTAAAGAGATTGTCTCAATTATCTTCTAACTTCTTTTGTGACAATCTTCGTCATTGCTGCATAACAAATTCATTTAACGGATCTAAACCTCTTGCTTAATTGAAAAGAAAATTGTGCTCTGTATTTCCCTATTCATGTTTTCAACTTCACTGTCGATCATTTCAAGTGATTTGATACATGTCTTCAGTACTTTAGTAGCATCTATTCACGGTACCAGTTTGACCTTTTTTCTCAAAATTTCGCTTTCACACCAGAAATTACCTATTACATTTTACTCTTTGTTTAACGACAGATTTCATTATAAATTAAAATAACAATTCTTCTTTAAGAAATTCCTGTATGAATTCCAAGTTCTTTTCATAAAAGTAGAGGCCAAATTGGCAACCCTGCATCAATTATGTTAAGATTCTTCATCTTCAGTTTTTCGTTTTGGGATGTAGCGGAAAGGTAAATTATGTAGTATGACCTTAAACGTGTGCCCTGAAGCATTTCCTCAGAATTGCGTTATGTCTGAAAATTAGTTTCAAAATTTGCGAAAGTTTCCATTTTCGTCTTTGTCATTTCCCCAGGGTTGATTCTGCTCCGAATTTTCCGAAAATTAAAAAAAAAAAAAATGGTCATCAGTCTGAAAATTCAGACATAAAAAAATCGCCAATTTCGTCAAAGGATCGTGAAAAAAGCGCGAATTTCATCAAATGATCGCGGAAAACCGTGAAATTCACCAAAGATTTCAAGGAAAAAAAACGCAAATTTCATCAAATAATCGCTGAGAAACCACGAATTTTGTCAAAGGATCGTGGAAAAAACACGAATTTCGTCCAAGGATCGCAAAAAAGCGCGATTTTTTTTCAAAGATTGCGAAAAAACGCGCATTTCATCAAAGAGCTGGGCAAAAAGCGCGAATTTTGCCAAAAGATCGCGATAAAAACGCGAATTTCATCAAAGGACCGCGGAATATGCGCGAATTCCATCAAACCACCGCGGTAAAAACAAGAATTTCGTCAAAAGACCGTAGTAATCACACGAATTTCGTAAAAGAGACTCACAAAAAACGTCAAAGGATCGCGGAAAAATGCGAATTTCATTATACAATCGTGGTAGAACCGCGAATTTTTTTAAAAAATAGCGGAAAAACGCGATATTTGTCAAAAAATTGCGGAAAAACGCGAATTTTCTTAAGGGGCCACAGAAAAAACGTGAATCTCTTCAAAGGATCGTTGAAAAAGGCGCTAATTTCGTCCAAGGATCGCGAAACAAAACCGCACATGAACCGCGGAAAAATCGCACATTTTGTCAAAAGACCGCAAAAAACACGAATTTTGTAAAAAAGACGCACAAAAAACGCGAATTTCGTCAAAGAATCGAAGAAAAAATGCTAATTTCTTCATAGGATCGTTGAAGAAAACGCGAATTTCGTCAAAGGATCGTGAGAAAAAAACAAATTTTGTCAAAGGATCGCGAAAAGAACGCGAATTTCGTCAAAGAGCCACAGAAAAAACGCAGCGGTCTCTTTAGAAAACAGTACGTACACAAACATCTAAGTTTATTATTTTAGATATTGTTTTTAATCTGAAACAATATACTGAACTAAAAATCGGGTTAACACGAACTCAACTTGTAGGAATCTACACTCAGCCTGAAATCGACCCCGATCTACAACAAAGAATTAACCCCCACCTGCAACAAAAATAATCAGCGCCGGTAGGGGACTTCCCACCTCCCCCACTCTGCTGTAACCTTTCAGAAAATTTGCTGAGAATTTCAGAAATTGTTTTTTTACTCAGAATCACCCCTGCATTTCCCCTGAAAGACAGATCTTTTCTATCCAGCGTTCGCGTAATGTCCGTCAAGCTTGTTACAAATTCAGTATTGACTGCAAAATCTTGCTTTTTCATAATGATCTACGCTTGCCTGCTCTTGTTGAGTAATGCATTAACGTGATTATGCGTCATCATGAACTGACAAAGAGTAATTCGGTGGAGTTGGAACAGAAACGTTGCGCGAGCTTCCTATGCTCTTCATTTTGTGCCATTTGTTTACACCACTCTCAACCCAAGCATTTTATGTTTTTCTCTGTCAGGATCTTCATGAAACAGGCAGCAAACAAAATGAAAAACCAGCGTTGAGTTTTATGACATTTTACAGAAAACTGATACTCTTTGTACCAAGAACTTTTGAAACGTCGCTGTCTATCCTGCGGGTTGGAACCGTTTGTCGAATATAACCGTTTATCGAGTTTTGACTGATAAGGACCGAAACTGATCAGTCTCTGATTGCCTGACTATATTTTATACCTTTTCGTTGTCTCATTTTCGTTCCACGACGGAATTGCTCCTACTCTCCGTAACGCACGTGAATATTCACGTTTTTGGTCTATTTTTTTTTCACAATTTTACCACAACTATTTAACGCAGACAACAATTTTTTTTTGCCCGAAAATTTATGTCTATAGTCGCCGTAAGGAACGAAGTACCGAAGGAATACTTAAGTCGTCAGATGGGTTAATTTTTCAATAATCGGCTTGCAATCATTCAAACAATCGACTAAATTATTTAACTATCCAGCACATTTTCAACACACTAATATGAATACCTTCGCCGAAGTCGTGGTCATTTTCAGAGTTCGGTAGATCATCTATATGTTCAGAACCAAACTAATCCGCTAACGGACTCTCAGAAGAAGCACATTCTATATTGAAAAGTTCGTCTCTCGTGGTCCTTTTTCAATTCGTTTTGAGCGAAGAGACAAACTTTGGATTTTTGAAAGAAATTCTTAAGAGAAATGATAAAACTTGACGGGTTTTAGTGTATATTTTAAGAAAAGACGCGGGAATTAAAAAAAAAAAAAACCAAAAAAAACCGATTGTATGAGAGTGTTATTGGTCGAAACTGACTACCCAGAATTTGCCGACTATGATCGAAAATGCCGACATTGGGGGGGCGAGACGCCCCCCTACGCCTCCCCAGTAGCTTCGCCCCTGACAGGACTGTAGAGAAGCATGTTCGTCAAATGTCACGTGATATTTTGAAAATGAAATAAAAACAGAAATCAGTTCCCTCTCATAAACAAACGAATTTTACAAAAAAGCATTGGTTATAGTTTAGTGAAAAATGAAAATGAGATAATTTTGATTTAATTTTCATTATTGTAGTGAAAATTACTTTTGGGGCGCTTGAGATCTAAAGTTGCTGCTCAAACAGAAATTACGCATACTTCCACCAGCGAAAATTACGTCTAAAAAAAAATTGGCATTCGAAGAACTCAAAATTTTTATAACGATTGTGTTAAATGAAGACCTAATTTCGGAAGTGTATAGTGATTCCGGTTGTGAAAATGATGTAAAAAACTTCAGTGTAAACAAACCAGTACATATGTATCACAGTATTGGTGATATCGCTTCATCAGTTATAATACTATTTGCACACAGTTGTGTTAGGTAAATATATAGTAAAAATAGTCCCCTAACCTACAACATATTAAAAAAAAAAAAAAAAAAAAGAGAGAGAGAGAGAGAGAGCTGTGAACGGTTTTTGTAATTACTAGGTGTGCTGATCCACAGAAAAAAATGTCTACCAAAATCTAACTACAGGAAGTGGGTTATTTTCAAAATGGATGCCGTTAACTAGGAAAATCGGCAAAATTTCTATAACTTTGTTATTTTTAAACGTAGAACAATTATTTTTCCATCAAACTTATGGTTCTTTATGATCAAGAAATTCATTTGAACCAATAAATGGTGTTTAATACTCATAAGGCTGCATTTTTATATGATTATATTTATATTTTATTATTTTTTTATTATAATATCGAAATTTTTATAGATTTTTTAATGTTATTAAAAGTTATTTTAGTGTATTAAACACTTTAATTAGTAGTCCTTATCTAAAATATCCAGAATTGTCCATAAAAGGTTATCATAACGTTTCTGAGAAGGTTTCATGTGATACCGGCTCATTTTGTTGTAAGACGGCAAGTTAGTAAGTTGAGCTGTTTTGTATTTCATTACAAATGATAGAGCAGGGATGGCGAATCTATGGCGAACTTGGCACATAAGAAAACTCTGGCACGCGAAAAAAGTTATAGATTATATTCAGTTTATGGAGAACAATTCATTTTATTTTAAATTTTTATTTATTTTTATTTTTTATTATTTTTTATTTTTTATTTATTTATTTATTTATTTTTTTACTAAAGTACAGTTTTATGTAACAGGTAGGGTAATGTGTCCCCCCAGTCACTTTTAGGCTCTTGGAAGTTGTAATTTTCAATGAAAATGTACAAAATTTGGATTTTACATATGCTAATTACCCACGCACATAGAAACATAGGCAAATATCGTACAAAAAATTTTTACAATGCAAAAAATTGTTTTTTCAAAAGTATCTAAAAAATACAAAAGAAAAAAAATGGTCTCAATTTTGTCCCCCCCAAAAATCCAACACGCCGAGGCTTAACTTATAACTAATTCAAAATTTATTTCTAAATGAGTAAGTAATTTAATTTACATTAAAGTAAGCCACAAAGAAATGCACTAATTATCAGTGAAAGAATAATATAACGAAACGTTAGTATGGTTGCTAACCTCCCGATTTTTTTCATACCAATATTTTTATTCAGAAATACTTGCTTTATACAATCTCAGTTTTAACGCATTTAAATAAAGAAAACATTTTTGTAAGGTTTTACTGGTATCCAAAAAATAGGAAAATTAGCAACTATGCATTAGCCATCCAAACATGAGGAAAAAATTGAAAAAAAAGTCATAAAAAAGTATTCCTAATTTCGTCCCCGGGACGAAAATACGAACTGAAAGGGGGACGAAATTGGGACCACGCTATTTCCCAATATTACGATCTTCAGTTCCCGTAAGATGAACTGAGCGTCCTAAAATTCACTGTATGCTACAGTCAGCCTCTTACGAACGTAAAATACATGCAATGAATAAGAAATAAATAATTATAGTTCAGTAAATAATGTTCTACAAACGACGTAATAAGAACTTAGATCTTCTAAAAATAGGAAATTCACCGTCTTTAATTTATGTATGCGTCTTGGCGAACGAAACTTTCAACACTGACCCCTTTTACCTTCCGTCCCCTGCGCCTTGCGTTATAAGTGGTGCCACTTTCACAGAAGTGGAGAAGTTAAGGGGTACGGAATTAGGAGAGGAGGCCCTGTAACGTCATTTTCTCACCAAACCTTTCAACATACAGAGTTTTACAAATCATTTTGCTTCTTTACCAATTTTCAAAGGTTTTATTTTTGAAAATCAAATATTAAGAGATAGTTTGCATTAGTGATGGGCGATTCTCGAGAATTCGACAATCGAGAAAAATCGTCATCGTAAAAAATCACAATCGATACAGCCATCGATTAATTCATAGAATCTACAATCGAGATGTTTTACAATCGATTATAATGAGAAAAGCTAAAAACAGTTATTGGAAAACTTAGCTATTATTCTGGCCGACAATTTCATAGTAGTGATAGGGCTTAGTGATGGGCGATTCTCGAAAATTTACCAATCGAAAAAATCGTTATCGTAAAATACACAATCGATACAGTCATCGATTACTTTCGAGAATCTACAAAGGAGATGTTCTAGAATCGATTATTGAAATCATTGTTTTTACATATATATAAGGCAGATTTTATTAAATATAGGGTAACTAAAAACAGATGGAATTAAAAACAATAAACCAAAGGGAAACTATAAAGGGGCCATAAGACTGGAAAAGTGAAGTCTGCCCCCTGGTTGAAAAAAGATGAAAAAACGCGAGTAGCTATGAAGCGGTAAGGGGAGTTTAAGTATCAAAAATTAGAATTTTTCGGCAATTAGCACCAAAATGGCCAAAGAAATAAGAATCAAAAGCACCCCCTAGTGGCAAAAATAGGAACTAAAGGATGATAAAAGGGATCAAAATTTCTACGTCATTTGAGATTGGATCTTTAATTTCCCCATTTTTAGAAAGTCTTCGACTGGAATACATTAAACGAACTCCCGCGGGGAGCAAAGTAGATGGGAGGGGCAAGGAAAGTGCATAATATGAATAAGTGGTCACAGGACTTTCCAACGATATGGCACATGACGGGTGTCGGCTAAATTTAGAAAAGTGCCCCCGCTCGGGGGCAAAGTAAGGGGAGGGGCGCGGGCGATATATAAAATGAAATAGTAGTCACAGAGCTTTCCAATGATATATCACATGAGGGGTGTCAGCAAAAGATAGAAAAGAGTCCCAACTCCCAGGATTCCAATTATCGTGCCCCCCCCCCCCCGCCGAAATATACCCTGCCCATCCTTCTCTTTGAAATTTTCATATATTAAAAATTATTTATCGGAGGGCTCCGTAAAAAAATCCGATCTAAAATGTTTAAAAACGCTACGATTTCAAAAAAGTTCGAAAAGTACCTCTCTCGGAGCGCCAAACTAGGGAGGGAAGAAGAAAGGTTCATAATATGAAAGAGTAACTTTGCGATGATAATTGAAAACTTTCCGATGATAGAACAAATGACTGGTAAAAAAAAAGTTTGAAATCTACCCTTCCCACGTGGGTTCCCTCTTTTATCCCAGAATATACCCGGAAATCACGCAGCCCCACTTTTAAAACTTTATATTTAATAAATAATATTTATCGGAGAGCTTCATTAAAAAACCTCATTTAATGATATTTATTGTAGAAATCTCTACAATTAAAAAAAAAAGTCACCCCCGCACCGCTCCCCCCCCCCCCCCCCCGCGCCCCTTCCGGAATTCAACTCTGGGAGGAGAAAGGTTCATAATATGAAAGAGTGGTGAAAGGACTTTCCGATGATATGTCAAGGAGAGGTTTGGTAAAAGTTTGAAAATTACCCGCCCCAACCTCTCTTTGTGCACTCTCGCGCCCCCCAGAATTCACTCACCTTCCTCTTTGAACTTTTTATATTTAATAAATAGTATTTATCTGAGTCTCCAGGTATGGGGCAGTTTGGCAGAGCTAAAATAAGAGAAACATTGAAAGTTCGGGGCAAAATGACACTAAATTTAACAGTAAAGTTTGAAACTAGGACTATACAGAACTGAATACATAAACCACTATGCTTCATAACCCACATCGGTTAATAGCAATAAAAAGATAAGTGCCAGTTAAACTGATGGCATTGAGCTCACAGGTTATTAACACTAACTGCATATTATACTCTTATTTCAAAGAATAATGTCCCTCAAAAAATAAATGAAGGAAAATATCCCCGTTTGTTGCTTTTATACTTAACCAATGAACCTCCAAATCTAATCAGGGAAACTCCTTAACTATAATAAATCAGTATATCAAATTTGAAGGAAATCAGATAATTCTGCATGAAAAAAAGAAACATATCGCTAAATTAAGGGTGGTCTAACCCCTTTAACCCTTTTATACTTAACTAATGAACCTCCAAATCTAATCAGGAAAGCTCCTTATCAGAACGAACATAGAAAAAAAAATTAAAGTAAATTGAATAATTCTCCATGAAAATCCATTTATCTAAATTAAGGGGAGGGGACTTGCCCCCTTTTCGCCCTTGTATACTTAACCAATGAACCTCCAAATCTAATGAAGGAAGCGCCATATCGGAATAAATCGGTATATTAAATTTGAAGCAAATCCAATAATTCTGCTTGAAAAACCCTTTTATCTAAAGTAAGGGGAGACTAGCCCTCCCTTTATACTTAACCCATAAACCTCCAAATCTAATCAAGGCAGCTTCTTAACATAATAAACCGGTATCCCAAATTTGGAGCAAATCGAATAATTCTGCATGAAAAGCCCATTTATCTAAATTAAGGAGGGGGTCTACCCCCTTTCCCCCCTTTAGACTTAACTAATGAACCTCCAAGTTTAATCAGGGAAGCTCGTTAACATAATAAACCGGTATACCAAATTTGCAACAAATCGAGTAATTCTGCATGAAAAACCCCTTTATCTAAATTAAGTGGGAGACCAGCCCCCCTTCTCCCCCTTTATCCTTAACCAATGAACTTCCAAGATTAATCAGGGAAGCTCCTTAACGTAATAAACCGGTATACCAAATTTGGAGCAAATCGAATAATTCTGCATGAAAAGCCCATTTATCTAAATTAAGGGAGGGACCAGCCCCCCTTCTCCCTCTTTATACTTAACCCGTAAACCTCCAAATCTAATCAAGGCAACTTCTTAACGTAATAAACCGGTATACCAAATTTGGAACAAATCGAATAATTCTGCATGAAAAACCCATTTATCTAAATTAAGGGGGGCGGACCAGCCCCCCTTCTCCCCCTTTATCCTTAACCAATGAACTTCCAAGTTTAATCAGGGAAGCTCCTTAACATAATAAACCGGTATACCAAATTTGGAGCAAATCGAATAATTCTGCATGAAAAGCCCATTTATCTAAATTAAGGGGGGGGGTCTACCCCCCTTTCCCCCCTTCATACTTAACTAATGAACCTCCAAGTTTAATCAGGGAAGCTCCTTAACATAATAAACCGGTATACGAAATTTGGAGCAAATCGAAGAATTCTGCATGAAAAACCTATTTATCTAAATTAAGGAAGGGGGGGGGGACCAGACCCCCTTCTCTCCCTTTATCCTTAACCAATGAACCGTCAAAACTAATCAGCGGAACGCCTTATCAGAATGAACATAAAAAAAAATTGAACCAAATCGTACATTTTAATCAAGAGTTATCGCGTTACGTACATACATACGTACGTACGTACGAACAGTACATGCATACACACAGAACTGACGGGTACATTAGCTCTCAGGCTTAGATAGCTGTGAGCTAAAAACAGATTGGATAAGGAGATGGACTCCTTTGAGAAATTATGACTTAAACCAGAAATGCGGTAAGTTTGACTCTGAAAGCTTCATTTCCATCTCGCATTTCGGCAAATCTCATCTCGATGATTTTTCCAGCATTTCGACGCTTCCAGACGGGAAGCTGCTCGATAGTTGGTTCTCTCGCGGTTTTAAACCTTTCGGGATGGGAAGTCTCTCGAGAGTTTCCTCTCACCCTTTTCAACCTTTCCCGATGGGAAGCCTCTCGCTTGTTACTCTCGTCCTTTTCGAAATCTCCCAATGAAAAGCCTTTCGAGGATTTCTCTCGCGCTTTTCAACATTTCGCTATGAGAAGCTTTTCGTGGATTTCTCTCGTCCTCGGCAGAGAAGAAAAGTAAGAAAATTTATAGAGAGTACCAAAGGACGAGATAGAGAAAAAGGCATGACAATGAGCTGTGAAATGAAGCCCTAATTTTCAAAGTTTCTCTTATTTTAGCCCTACCAAGATGTCACATACCTGGAACCCTCCGATAAAAATTATTTATTAAATATAAAATTTTCAAAGAGGAAGGTGGGTCGGGTGATTTCGAGGGAGGAGGACGTGAGAGTGGACTCATGCGGGGTGCAATTTTAAAAATTTTACCGAACCCTTCCTGTGGCATATAATAGAAAAACCCTTCGACCACTCTTTGATACTACGAACCTTTCTTCGCCCAGTGGGGGGTGGGGAAGGGGCGAACAAATTTTTAAAACCGTAGCCGATTTCTATAATAAATTTAAATATCACTTTAGATATGGGTTTTTTGTGCAGTCTTCCGGTAAATAATATTTATTGAACATAAAAATTTTAAAGTGGCGGCTGTGTTAATTCCGGGGCGAAAGAGTGGGCCCACGGGGGGAGAGAGGGGGAGCAATTTTCAAACTTTTTTTGGACCAGTCAGGTGATATGTCATCGGTAAGCTCTCGGATGACTCTTTCATATTATGAACTTTCTTCCTCCTCTCCCCAATTTGGCCCCCACTGCGAGGGTAGTTTTTTCCGCTTTTATCATTTTAGATCGGATTTTTTTATGGAGCCCTCCGCTAAATATTATTTATAATATATGAAATTTCAGGACACTTTTCCAAATTTAGCCAAGACCCCTCATTTGACATATCGTTAGAAAGGTTTGTGACTACTTATTGATGCTATGCACTTCCGGTGGCCGCCCCCCACTCCCCTCCCCCGGAGGACACTTTTTCAAATTTAGTCAATACCCCTCTTGTGAGATATTGTTGAAAAGGTCTGTGACTACTTATTGATGTTATGCACTTCCGGTGACAGTCCCCCCCACTCTTTGCCCCACCGGGGGACACTTTTTCAAATTTAGTCAAGACCCCTCGTGTGAGATATCGTTGGAAAGGTCTGTGACTACTTATTGATGTTATGTACCTACGGTGTCCCCACCACCACTTTGCCCCTCCCCCCACGGGGCTGTTTTCCAAATTTGGCCAAGACCCCTCATGTGAGATATCGTTGGAAAGGTCTGTGACTATTTATTGATGTTATGCACCTCCGGTGACAGTGTCCCCCAATTTGCCCCTCCCGGGGGACACTTTTTCAAATTTAGCCAAGACCCCTCATGTGAGATATCGTTGGAAAGGTCTGTGACTACTTATTGATGTTATGCTCCTCCGGTGTCCATCCCCCCATTTTGAACCCCCCGGGGGACACTTTTCAAAATTTAGCCAAGACCCCACATGTGAGATATCGTTGGAAAGGTCTGTGACTACTTATTGATGTAATGCACCTCCGGTGACCGCGCCCCCCCCCCACTTTTCCCCTTCTAAATTTAGCCGAGACCCCTCATGTGACATATTGTTGGAAAGGCTTATGACCACTTACTCATGTTATCCACCTCTCGCACCCCTCCCCCCTTTGCCCCCACGGGGAGGGCATTTTAATAAATTCAGATCCAGACTTCTCATGTGACATATAATTGGAAAGTCCTAAAGACCTGTGACGACTTAATCATATTATGCAGCTGCTGTGCCCCTCCGCTCGCTTTGACACCTCCTCCAAGAGATCTGGTCCGACGTTCATTCGTTTCGATATTATATTTTTTACAAGATTTTGTAGTGCGTGCACACCACACCCGCCTGCTATCATATATCAGTGCCGTATATAGCGGGTAACCTGTTCGTGATTTCATATTACAAGATTACGTATAAATTAGGGGCCCGGATTAAAGGAGGGGCCCGCTAGCGGTCGAAGTCACCTAGTCTTTATTAACATCGACTCATTCCAGTTCACCCGCAGACGATTCTTGATACATGTATGACGTATATAATACATAATATATGATTTATAAAAGAAATTTGCAAACTGTAGTCATCGAGAAAAAATTTACACAATCGAAAAATATCGAGATGTCCATACAATCGAGAAAATCGAGAAAAACATCTCGTTGTCGCCCATCACTAGTTTGCATATTAATATGCCTAATTGACACGCTTTCTACTTTAGATTAGGTTTTGTTTTATTTAGGTTTAGGATTTTAAGTTATTTTAGGTTTTATTATAATCGGTATCATGCATCTATTGAATCTGCTTCTACCTGAAGAACTAAAAATGATCTGATTTGGGAGTATACAAAAAAAAAAAAAATCTCATTTATAGATTATTAATACGAAATTCGATGCGACATGGCTATATTTTTGAGTAAATACAACATAATAATTAAGTTAGAAATCGAATTTAGTATACGAGTAAAACAATTTAAGTAAAAATTCAATAAGTATTAAATGTTTCTGGCACGTTAGAATGTTGGTACATAATAATTTTGAAATTTTTGGCACGCATACTCAAAAAGTTTCGCCATCCCTGCGATAGAGCATTACTGAAATTTTCATAAAAATTATGTTTTATTAAGGGTAACACATGAACTCGACAATTAAAAGAAATATTTAACTTACTACTCTAATTTTAGGTGGATACACTTTAATAAAATGCAATTATCTAAATCTCTACAAAATGTTATGTTACAACCAAAAGTTTGACTTCAGTAATTCTGTTTTCTTTTGTTTTAGGTTTGGAGCATGAGTGCTAATAAAAGTTCTCTTGTTCTATCTGTATAGACAATTTGGCAGATGGATCAGTAATTCAAGTTTATGAGAAGGGTGCTGATGGCGTAAATGCAGCAAGTGTTCTGAGAGGTGACAGATTTGTTGTCACTGCTGACTGGAACGTACACGTGAAATGTCGAAAACGTTATGTAAACGAAAAATGCGTTCAATTGAAAAAACACGTTTACAGTAAACTCGAGGTGAGGAGAAATAAACGTGTGTTTGCCTTTCAGAAGTAGGCATGGTTGCCTTTTCTGTGAGACACTTTGTTTTCCTTGGAGGTTCTGACAACAGCAATGTAAGGACAGTCGCATTTGCTAGGGCCACCCGGTGAGTGCTGTAAAAGTCGTTCAGATGACTGGTCATTTTAAGTAAAAGGGAGGATTGAGTATTATGGCAGAGATTTTCATGCAGCTCACTGCATATGTCATCATGTATGTGTTATGTAAATGAAAAAGGCATTTATTTGAAAAAACGTGATCATAGTAAACTCGAGGCGAGTAGAAGTCAACGTGTGTCTGCCTTTTAGGAGTAATCATGATTATGTTTTCTGTGAGGCACTTGTTTCCCTTGGAGGTTCTGACTAAAGCAATGTAAGGACAGTAGCATTTGCCAGGTCCACCAGTGAGTGCTGTAAAAGTCGTTCAGATGGCTAGTCATTTTAAGTAAAACGAAGGATTGATTATAGAGCACTTTCAAATGACGTCACATATCGACAAACAGAGGTCAAACAACCGTTGGAGGGCGGTTGTGATTGATAGCAGAGAGGATTGTGGGCGCGGTTGGAGGTCAACTGGGCGGTTGTGATTGGCGCGGATGAAATGGTCATGAGCTGATTGAAACTTCCCTATTATGGCTGAGATTTTCATCCAACTCAGTGCATATATCATCATGTATGTAGTGAAATTCCGGAAACGTTATGTAAATGAAAAAGGCATTTAGTTGAAAAAACGTGATCATAGAAAACTCGAGGCGAGTGGAAGTCAACGTGTGTCTGCCTTTTAGGAGTAATCATGATTACGTTTTCTGTGGGGCACTTGTTTCCCTTAAAGGCTCTGACTAAAGCAATGTAAGGACAGTAGCATTTGCCAGGTCCACCAATGAGTGCTGTAAAAGTCGTTCAGATGGCTAGTCATTTTAAGTAAAACGAAGGATTGAATATAGAGCAGTTTCAAATGACGTCACATATCGACAAACAGAGGTCAAACAACCGTTGGAGGGCGGTTGTGATTGATAGCAGAGAGGATTGTGGGCGCGGTTGGAGGTCATCTGGGCGGTTGTGTTTGGTGGATGAAATGATCATGAGCTGATTGCAACTTCCCTATTATGGCTGAGATTTTCATCCAGCTCACTGCATATATCATCATGTATGTAGTGAAATTTATGAAACATTATGCAAATGGAAAAAGCATTCAATTAAAAAAATTATTATACTAAACTCGAAATGAGGAAAAGTCAACTTGTGTCTGCCGGCCTTTCAGGAGTAATCTTGATTGCCTTTTCTGTGGGACACTTGTTTCCCTTTTAGGTGTTGACTACAGCTATGCAATATAAGTGCAGATTCACGGTCGCCAGTCGCCACGTGGCGACTAATTTTGAGCGTCTAAGTCGCCATCCTTTGGCCAATTTCGCTTTTTTCCGCGATTCTTTGAAGAAAATCGCGTTTTTTCGGCGATCCTTTGAAATAATTTAGGTTTTTATAGCGATGCTTTGACGAAATTCGCAATTCTTTCGCAATTTGCAGGTTTTTTTTTTGCATTCCTTTGATAAAATTCGTTTTTTTTCTGCAATCGGTTGACGAAATTTGCGTTTTTTCTGCAACATTTTGACGAAATTCGCGTTGATTCTGCAATCCTTTGATAAAATTAGTATTTTTTTCGATACCCTTCGGGGAAGTTGACGATTTTTCTGCGAAGATTGGCAAAATTTGCATTTTCCCCCGCGGTTCTTTGACGGAAAATGCGTTTTTTTTAGATTTGACGAAATTCGCGTTTTTGGGATTCTTTGACGAAATTCGCGTTTTTCGGTATTCTTTTACGAAATTTGCATTTTTTTGGCATTCTTTTACGAAATTCGCGTTTTCCTCTTTTTTTCTTTTGAAGAAATGGGCGATTTTTCTGAGAAAATTGGCGAAATTTGCGTTTTTTTGACGAAATTTGCGGGTTTTTTTTGCGATCCTTTGACGAAATTCGCTTTTTTCTGCTTACAATAAACAAAATTAATTTTTTCGGCGGCCATTTGTCAAAAGTCTCTATATTTTTTAAGTCCGGATTTTTTTGAACCGAATACCTTAAATTTTTAGAAAATTAGAATCAGAATCACCCTGTAATAGTCTGTGATAAGATTTTTTTCTTAAAGATAATTTTTCTTGTGTGTTCTTGAAAAACAAATGTTTGAATTGTATTTTGATTTTTATAGTGCAAAATAATCTGGAACAGTCACAATTTTTTTTATATGTACTCTTGTATGTCAAAATGAAAATAAGAAATATTGTTTTTCTAACATTCCCCACTACTATGATTACTGAGCGTTAGGGCTGGACGATATCAGAAATTTAATATCGCAATATATCAACGAGTTAATATTGATATTGGTGATATATCTCGATAACTGCCTTAAATTGTGCAAGAATAGAAATATTTCTATTTTCGAAACATAAATGGTATAATAGCAGCAATTTAAGTAAAAACAGATGTCAGAGAACAACGAAACAACTTCTCATACCGATATGTTCACACAGCATCATTAAAATAAGTATGTATATTTATACAAAAAAATATTTTAGAAAAGAAAACAATGTTTGATATCTGTTTTACCCTTATACCATTTGTTTCAAAGTATTTTACTTCAAAAATAGTATGTTACCTATTCTTCCTACCCTATGCATTATTTATCAGCAACATTTTAACTATTTAATTACATTGTGAATAACTGAGAAAATGATAAAATACAAACTAAAATAAAGCATTCTGAAATTTAGGACGTTGACGATTTTATTTTAATTTTCACAGGAAAAGAGGAAACTCGGGAAAAATTAAAATTTATTTAATGCCATATGTCACGCTTATATACTTGTTATAAATAGGTTTCAGTGGATGATAGACGCAACAGAAATGTTGCTTTTCAATCTTTCTCTAAGGAATCAAATCATTCTTAATAGAAAAAAGTCACTGTAGTTATATCTCCCTTATTTACTACAAGAAAACACCATTGAAACATTTTTTTAATGTAAATACTCAAATCACATTTGGAAATAGTTTTATATTAATTTAAATTTTGTTTTTTGATAAACATTATAGCTAAAAATATCAAGACAGGATATATTAAATTCACTCGGGAAAACTTTGCTCTAAAACGACAAAGAAGAAAGAACGAGGTACAATATGAATAAGCATACTGACTGGGAAGCTCTTCTTAAAAGCAACCAATCATCACAGTGAATGACTGCTTTGACCTTGAGCTTTTTACCAACTTGTTTGTAACAGAACAACTTTCCCATTAGCGGACTCTGATTGGTTGTTCTCAAGGCGAGCATTTCAGCTGCTCAGGTATAGACTTAATGATAATGAACTATCTTCTGTATCAAACTCGACAACGAATAACCTATGCTCATGTGAATATTCATAATGTATCAATATCTGGTGTTATTGCAATACGTGTAGGCCAACGATAGAGGAACGGATGATAAATGTTATTCAGTATTTTACGCAGACAGTCGAAAGAAACCTAGGTTTACAGTGAAGGAAAGTATCGCAATGATTGGGATAATTTCTAACGGAGATGATCAGCGGAGAGAAAGATTATAGAAGTAGATTTTTTGTTTTGGATGAGGCAGGAGGTTGAAGACATTGGAATAGAATTTTTTTTTCGGGGCTGTGGTGGTGAGCGGAAAACATTATTATTTTATTGAGTTTTGAGATACTTGACGATATTTTCTTCGGTGCTAGTGTTCGTAATTGCATTTTTTTCTAAACACTGTTATTTTATTGTGATATATCAACAGAGTCAAAATTTAGATATTGTTATTGCAATAGTTAAGAAATATCAATATCTGTAGATATATTGATAAATAATCCAGCCCTACTGAGCGCATAGATATATGTTTTTAAACCTCTATCTTTCCCTACTTTATCTTCTGACTGTACATAGCTTAAGATTTGTATTATACTTAATTTACATCCAAATTAAAAGAATTGTCTTATTAAATGAAATATACACATTTGATGTAGTCTTTGTCTCTTTTGTACATGTGTAGATTATTTTTCACTTTGAATTCCTGAATTTTTCCCCATATAAACGCTATTACTTTTATCCGTTTCTTTCACAATAGGGCTACTGGATTATTTGGGTTCAGGAGCCACTGGCTCCTTAAAAATTTGGGGAATATGCACTTATGCTATGCAAGGACAGTCACATTTGCCAGTACCACCAGTGAATGCTGTGAAAGTCCTTCAGATGGCTGGTCATTTAAAGCAAACGGGATGATTGAGTATTATGGCAGAAATCTCTATGCAGCTCACTGCATATATCATCATGTATGTAGTGTGAATTTCTGCACCGGATTTAATTTGACCCGTATATTTTGAGGTGATTCGATTCAACTGGTTCTGAAGAAAGGGGTAGAAAATTTGTGAGTCCTAGAGATGCTGCCCAAAAACAGGTTTTCTTAAGAATGTGTGATTATCTTGAAATGAATGATGAAGAACAATTCAAAATTTCAGACCTTCAAGATAAAATGAAGGAGTTCGTGAATAGTGACGATTCGTCTCTTTACAACAGATATTTCTTAAAAACTTCTCTTTAAAAACTTTATTCACCCATCTGCATGATTTTTCATAATAAACATGTAAAAAAAAAAAAAAGAAAAAAAGTTTGTTATTGCTTCTGAAGCTAATATACAAAGGGCAGAATATATATACTGATTTTACTGCGTGTATATCGCCCAAAGGTGGTGCTGCTATGCTGTGTTTTCCATGATTTCTGCTATAGCGATATTTCATAGAACTGCATATTCTGTTAGACCTTAACTTAAATTAGCACTGGATAGGTTTGGTTGTATATCGCACCATAGCTGGCGCTGCTATGCTGCATTTTCAGGATTTCCGTGATAACTATATCTAAGGAAGTAATGCACGAAATTTCATCAAACTTCATATTATATTAGACCTTCATATCAATAAATGCTGATTAGGTTTAAGTGTATATCGCCTAACAAGTGGCGATATTTGTTTTTCACGATTCCGCGATAGCTATATCTCAAAACCTACTGCACAAAATTTTATAGAACTGCATATTATGTTAGACCTTGGCATAAGTAGATGCCAACTAGATTGTGTGTATATCGCTCAACAGGTGGCGCAGCTATGCTGTGTTTTAATTGTGATTTCCGCAAGAGCTGCAGCTGAAGAACTAAGGTTTTGATTCAATTTTGACTTTGATCACTCAACATCCTGTAATCCTATGCCTGGTTAAAGATTCCTAACCGGGTCCACAATCAGTTGATGCAATTTAGAGAGCATGGTTATCAGTATTATTAACTCCATTCCTTTAACTTTCATACACTTTTAACAACACTGTTGCCAGATTCGCTCATTTTTGCGCAAAGTTTTGGTTGTGGATCCGGTTACGGAACGTTAGTCTTATGCTTTTTTGGTATGAACACTATAATTGTATCTCATTTTCTATTTTGTAGAAATGCATGAAATTTTTTGTTTGGTTTAATGATTAAAAATGTATATGGGGCCGTTCAAATATTACGTAAGCACCTAAGGGGGGGAGGGGGTTAGCGATTTGCTTATTTTTGCTGACAAGGGGGGGAGGGGGGATTTGAATGATGCTTACGTAAGACATTTTCAGAAGCTCTAGCTTGTAAAAAAAAAAAAAAAAATTCAAATTGAAAGAAAGAAATAGCAAAAGAATATCATACTTGAAGTTCTGATGTCAGCTATTTTGACCGCACAAGGAAAACATAAACGATCTCTTTTATCTAGAGGTGACTGTTCATGTTTGATGCATGAGGGCTTATTATCTCTGAGAACTTACTACTATTTCCAATTGTGAGAATAGAATAGAATTGAATGGACCGATGCGATATGATGTATTGTGACAATATGAGTTTTCCGGGAAAGCTTCCAAAACGTAAGTAAAATTCTATCTTTTTTGTCTCCACCCCTCCTCTGTCAAGTGGTTGAACCCCATAACCATAGTGACCGACTGCTCTACTGTCTGGTGTCTCGTGAGTTTTGAAAACCTCTCAGTACAGATCTGCACGGGCCGGGCTCGGTCCTAATTTCATTCACGGCACTCGGGGCGGGCCCGGGCCATACATTTTTCTGAAGGCTCGGGACGGGCCGGGCGTAGTTACTACTCTTTACGGGACGGGCCGGGTTCGGGCCTTACTGTTTTCCTGGGGGATCGGGCCGGGCCCATTTTTTCTGTACAGAGCCGGGACTGGTTTCATTCCAAGTCTTCAAGGCCCAAAATTTTAAATCCTAGTTTTGACGCAGCCCGTATGAAAATCATTAATCTCGGCGTAGCCTGATCCGTTCAAAGGTCAGTAAAATTAGGTCAGGCTCAAAAAATTTTGAAAAAAATGTACACATTTTTAAATCGCTATTATTCTACTATTAAACATTCAAATTTATTCTTTTTAAAGAATAGTAGATTTCTAAGCTTATTAAAATATAGCTAAATGAAAATATAAGAAAACATGTGAGAAGGAACCTGTCTATGATGAAATCCTGTTATAAACTGAAAAACGTGTTGATCCATACAAAATTAATATACTAATACGTAAGAATAGGATATATAATACATTTAAAACTTGCTAAGAAGGGCATTTGTCTATAACGGATTTTTTTGTTTTTTATGCAATTCCGTTTTAGAAGATTTTATTGTATAGCATTTTTCAGATTTTTAGCACTTCAATACATGGAATATGGATTAACGATATTAATGATAACGGATTCATTTACATACAAGAAATAGAGATTGATTAAAAAAAATAAATGTCGCAGCCTGCGCCACTTATATAAAAATGAAGGTTATAAACATAAAAAAATATTTAAGACATATTTTTGGCCAGAACTCCTCGTACGAGACAAATCTTTCACCAAATCTACATAAAAATCAATGTTTTGTAGAAATTCAATCGGGCCGGACCGAGATTTTAACTTTTTTTCCGGGTCGGGCCGGGCTCGGGCCGAACTTTTAACTTTTTTATCGGGCCGGGCCAATAATTTTTTTGTACGGGCCGGGCCGAATTTTTTTCTCTATGAGTCGGGCCGGGCCCGGGCCTGGAAATTTCGGCCCGTGCAGACCTCTACCTCTCAGTACTGCAGTGTAGTGGTGTTTAAAATAAATAAAATCAGAAATATGTCTTCATTTCGAGAAATCTTGTATAAAAAGCTTTTTGAAAGTTTCAAAAAGTCTGCATCAGATAAACCTTTGAAGGATATCCAATGTAAAACTAATGATGTGTGGCGGCAATACAAAAAGTCTTCTAAAACTGACAAAGAGTTAGAGGTATTGGTGCTAAAAAGAATTGAGGACGAACTGCGTAAGGCAACCAAAAAGAAATCAGTCTTTCTTGATTATTTTATAAAGGTAATTATAATCAATTTATTCTTAAAATTTTAAATATATTTTATCATAACTTTAAGCTTACATAATTACTTGTAAAAATTGGAAAAAAGATAGATAATATAAAATGACCGTGTAGCCTTGGCAAAACATGGTCAGTATGGGAATAAATAAAGACCAAAAAAACATCAAAAAACGAGTTATTACTTTTTAAATATGGCGTCGCCAAGCTAAGCCTTATTTTTTCTTTTCAAATAACTCAAAAATTAATGCATCCATGGGTGAAAAAAATTAAAAAATGTTACTTTTGTAGCAGATAATCTTCTAACTGTTTTCAAATTTTGAACCTTACTAAAAATGAAATGTAACCCAATTGAATTGAAACCAATGTATCTCAGATTCAAAAACAGATAAATAAGGTTTCCAGTGATCTCAAAAAAGGAAAAACAATCCTTAAAAAGGAAACGACAAAATGCTGAATACCAAAGAAAACATCGAACCACCAAACGAACAAAGCTTGGAGAAATCTGCCATGATAATTCAGACATTAAAAAAAATAGCTTTGAGGGAATCAGTAGGAAGACCAAGTTTAAACAACCATTATTACTTAAAGCAATAGCAGACATAGCTATTATTGGAAGCGCTGCAGATGCAAAAAGAAGAAACAAGTCCGAAGTGTCAAAACTCTCGATGACTTGACTGCAAAACTGCAAAAGGTTGGTTTTGCAATAAGCAGGAGTAGAACATATCTTCGTTTGCTTCCAAAAAATTCCTCAACCATCGGGTGTCGAAGACATGTCACCACAGTGCCGATAAAACTTTCTTGGATTCTGGCTGATTATCACCGATCTCACATTGATACCCAATTTGCAGTAATATCCATCCATTATTTAGAAACTTTAGCTTCAATTTTTGGACCCATGGAAGTGATTCTTTTTTCACATGATGACAAAGCGCGTGTACCTTTGGGAATTACAGCAGCCAATAAACAGGCTATGATACTGATGCATATGGAGTATCACGTATCCTTAAGCGATCACGACTGGGTCATCGCTGAACGCCACAAACTTATCCCATGTGTTTATGCTGGTATTGTGATTGCTCCTGGCATGGCAGGTCAAAGTAAAGCCATACATAGGTTATTCTGGTCCAACGTTAATAGCTATAAGAAGTGGGAAACACAGTTTTTCCACAGCAAATACTCATGCTCAGGATTTTGAAACTCTATTAATACACAAAGATTTTGAAAAATTAGTGAAAACAGAAGAGGGTTTCATCAAACCTGTAATCATAGTAACGGTTGATGGAGATCCAGACAAGAATCCCCGCTACCAGAAAGTTATATCGTTTGCTATTAACCATTTCAAAAAGCATGATTTGGATGGAATTTTCATAGCGTGCAATGCTCCTGGAAGAAGTGCATATAATTGAGTAGAAAGGCGAATGACACTACTCAGTCGAGAACTGTCTTGTCTTATACACCCTCATAACCATTATGATTCTCATCTCTATGAGAACGGTCGCACTACTGATGAAGAAATGGAGCAAAATAACTTAGCATATGCTGGTAAAACTCTCGCAGATATCTGGAACTCATTAAACATTGACAGTTATCCCGTTACTGCCACATATGTTGATTCAGGCGAACCAGAGTCTCTTGGTTATGACTTGGATTGGTATTCGAAGTTCGTACAAGAAAGTCAATACTTGCTGCAAATTGTAAAATGCGAAGAAAAGAATTGTTGCACTCCTGCACGTAGTGGATTATTTCGTATATTAAAAGGACGATTCATTCCTCCTCCAATTAAAATGATACAATCGTCAAATGACATCATTGCAAATGAAGAGGGGGAATTTATAGATTTAAGTCTCCGTCTGGCCTTAAATCTGAATAGTACAGAAAAGGGATTTTTAAAGATGCTGTATGATTATTTTTGCTCTTCCATAAAGTTCACGCATTTATCCGCAAGAACTTGTGGAAGTTGTGGCCAATATCATGCATCTCAGAAGTCAGCAAACAGACACAAAAAAATTCAACAGAGTGAAAAAAGCGAGAAGGACTGCCTTATACGACTATTGAGAATTGCTGCTCGTCGAGCAAATGAACTTATGCGCTTCGTAAAATTCGTGGAAGATACGGAAGATGTTGAGTGGATCAATGAAGATGAAATTGATAAAGATTGCATCCGAATAGTAAGCGATGAAGATAATCAAGTAAAAGTGGAAACCAATATCATAACAGATATGGAAAAATGGTTTGAGCAGCCGTGGTCAGCATCGGAATAGATATTGTCATGTTTAAGTTTAAATTTTTCAAATGGCTAAGTTCTTCTAAAATTGTGATCTAAGAAATTTTCTTAAATAGAATTGTAAAGAAATAAAACAAGCGTTTATTATTATTTAGTAGTTATATTAGTCGAGAAAATTTTTTATAATTTGTATTGTGTCCTAATTTTTTTTAAGTAGGGGGGGGGGGGTTCCAATTTTCTTACGTAATTATTAAGGGGGGGGGGGGGGTTCGCGATTTGCTTATTTTTGCTGACAAGGGGGGAGGGGGTGTCAAAAATAGTCAAAAACATGCTTACGTAATATTTGAACAGCCCCTATGTTGATATAATTTACTACTCAATAGGGTGCGCTTTTGTTCTTTTAAGGGTTCCGAACTTAAAAAGTAACAAGTTGGAAATTGCTCGTCAAACGTGGCAAATGAGGTGCGTTCGTACTATAACTAGTCTTATAATTATTTTTTGCACCCCATATTGTACTGAATGTATATTTATTTGCACTTCATAAGTGCATAGTCTGTAACATCATTAAAATGCACTTGCAATAATTTTTTTCCCATTCCCCGTAATGTAACGGAAAACTTTTGACTGTCCCTGTAACTAAAGTATAAATCTGATTTTCATAAAAATTTGAAATAGCTCGACAAAATTTTGCAACAATCATATATTTAAAATTTAAGACTATTCGGTTGGGTAGTTTTTGCTCTGTTATATGCGGACGGACAGATGGACGGACGGACAGACAGACAGATAGACGGATTGAACGACGACTATAGGTGCTACGTATTTATATAATTATGGACGCACCTAAAAACGGTACCATTATAAGACCACTCCTGTGTCTGTCTGCCCGTCTGTCACAGCCATTTTAGTCGTAAATAATGGAACATGGAAAGTTCAAATTGGCTGAAGTAATAAAGGCTACTAATCCACTCCCACATATTTATAGATAATAGATTATTAACCATTCACAAAATGTAGGGAAAATGTAGAGGGGCTAATTAAGTCACTTAATGCAAAAATATGTCCCTCACCCCCCTATTTCCGAATTTACTGAAACTAAAATCTCTCTATTCTAAAAAAAAAGTAACTACCGCTGTCACCGCCGCCGCCGGTTTTGAATTTTTTGTGACCGGAGGTCTTTCTTCGTTAATATTAAGAAAAATGATGCATACAAAAATATAAAAATCGGTAGTATTATATAGAAATGGTTGATAAACACGCTGATGCAGACAGTTTTCAAATCGAAGAATTATTTTAAGAGATATTTAATGCTAAAGTGGGACAAAATCGTTCCACTAAAAAAGTTTTACAGGAGAAAAAACTATACATCGGAATTTAATAATTTTTAGATCATTTTACACGTTATAATTTCCCGGTGTGCAGAATTCATTTATTTTTTTAATTTGACTCATTTTTCGAGATTTTATTTCTATTTTAAATTCAAATTTTCAGCATTTCGAGAGATATTTTTTACTTACTAGGGGGCTCGGCCCCCTACGAGCTACGCTCGCCAACCCCCGTCCCGACACCGCAGACTCTAAATCCACGCTAATGTGATCGGCTTTAAAAAGATTTCGAAAGATTGAATTATAATTTAAAAAACAGTGGCGATCTCCCTATAAACGGATTTCTATTCATTTCTCTTTGATTGGGAAAATTTTAACGCCAAATCCGCTGCGGTACTACTTGATTATCCCGTCGACTAATTTCGCCAAATTATATAAATCGCCAAACCACTCGCGAAATTATACAAATTGACATAATTTTTATTTTAAATAACGAAAGAACAAATAAATTAGTACAACATTAATAAAAATACAAATAAAACGTCGAAATAAAAATAACTTGATGACGTAGACACGTGTAACAACATTTCAAAATAAGCTAATATAGAAGGAATTAAGTAAACAGAATCTTTGTCTCCCGGTATTTTTTAACAAAGCGAAAAGAAAGTTCTTTTAAATGAGACATTTTAAATTAATCGTTTTTAATCTGACGTAATTTTGACCAAACTATTCTTTCTCTTTTTAATATTCACGTGAAAATACTTGTGTTAGAAATAAAATATTATTTGCGCTTTCCTAAGAAAAATAGTTGTAAAGTATCCTCTCAAAATATCAAATAAATGTCTAGCGCAATTTGTAAATTTAAACCGTTTTGCAATATTATTTTGTGTTCATTTTATGTAATAACTGTAATGTGACGTAAATATGACGTAATTTCTCCTATTTAAGACTTCTAACGCGAATTAATAAATTTATTATTTTACAAATTCCTTTCTCTCTTAAAATTCACGTGTAATTATAGTTTTTATGACGTAATTTTTAATAAGTTCCTGCTTTTTGTACATAATTATTTAATTCTAATTCCAAATGTTTTATTCTGTTTATAATAGTCACGTGTAAATAAATTTTTAATTTATTACACGTATAAATATTTTTTTTTTAAGCAAACATTATTGTTCCCGCTATTTATACAGTTGGCAACAGTTTAAATTAATATCACTTTCTAAAATCTGTAAAAAATATCTCTCGAAATGCTGAAAATTTGAATTTAAAATAGATATAAAACCTCGAAAAATGAGTCAAATTAAAAAAATAAATCAATTCTGCACACCGGGAAATTATAACGTATAAAATGAACTAAAAATTATTAAATTCCGATGTATAGTTTTTGCTACTATAAAACTTTTTTAGTGGAACGATTTTGTCCAAATTTAGCATTAAATATCTCTTAAAATAATTCTTCGATTTGAAAACTGTCTGCATCAGCGTGTTTATCAAACATTTCTGTATAACACTACCGATTTTCATATTTTTGTATGCATTATTTTTCTTAATATTAACGAAGAAAGACCTCCGGTCACAAAAAATTCAAAACCGGCGGCGGCGGCGGCGGCGGCGGTGACAGCGGTAGTTACTTTTTTTTAGAATAGAGAGATTTTAGAAAATTGTACTAATTTAACCTGTTGCCAACTGTATAAACAACGGAAACAATAATGTTTGCTTCAAATTAAAAATTTATTTACACGTGACTATTATAAATAGAAAAGATACTTTCAAATTAAAATTAAATAATTGCGTATAAAAAGCAGGAACTTATTGAAAATTACGTCATAAAAAGTATACACGTGAATTTTAAAAGAGAAAGGATATTGTAAAACAATAAATTCATTAACATGTGTTAGAAGTCTTAAATAGGAGAAATTATGTCATATTTACGTCACATTACAGTTATTACATAAAATGAACACAAAATAATATTGCAAAACAGTTTAAATTTAGAAATTGTGCTAGACATTTATTTGATATTTTGAGACGATCTTTTCAACTATTTTTGTTAGGAAAGCGCAAATAATATTTCATTTCTAACAAAAGTATTTTCACGTGAATATTTAAAAGAGAAAGAATAGCTTGGTCAAAATTACGTCAGATTAAAAACGATTAATTTAAAATGTCTCATTTAAAAGAACTTTCTTTTCGTTTTGTTAAAAAATACCAGGAGACAAACACTCTGTTTACTTAATTCCTTTTATATTAGCTTATTTTGAAATGTTGTTACACGTGTCTACGTCATCAAGTTATTTTTATTTCGACGTTTATTTGTATTTTTATCAATGTTGTACTAATTTATTTGTTCTTTCGTTATTTAAAATAAAAATTATGTCAATTTGTATAATTTGGCGAAATTGGTCGACTGGATAATCAAGTAGTACCGCAGCGGATTTGGCGTTAAAATTCCCCAATCAAAGAGAAATGAATAGAAATCCGTTTATAGGGAGATCGCCATTGTTTTTTAAATTATAATTCAATTTTTCGAAATCTTTTTAAAGCCGATCAAATTAGCGTCCATTTAGAGTCTGCGGTGTCTGGACGGGGGTTGGCGAGCGTAGCTCGTAGGGGGCCGAGCCCCCTAGTTATGAAAAAAATTGAAGTAGTAGAAGTTAATTTAAACCATGCAGGAAAATTATAGCGATTACCCTAGGTCACATAAATTTTTAGAAAATCGCATTTTTCCGTTACACACAAATTTCAATTTGCGGGCGTTTAGCAAAGGAGTTTAGAAGCGCTGGACTCGTCTCAGAAATATAAAAGGATTTTTGATAAGGATTTGAGAAAAAAAAAAAGTGTCGGTAATTAGCTGAGATATGGGGCATTCTCACAATCTTTTTACTTTCATGTCCCTGAATAATAATTCTTATTTTAATACTCCTTTTTGTGTTTTTTTTTAAATTTCATATACTGGGGAACATCCCATTGCATGATTGCACAACAATATTAACGAGATAAATAACTTTTGGACGATGTTGGGGGTCCAAGCACCTGAAAAATCCCTATACCGTCCCGTGTCCCTGATGCTGATTTTTAAGTTTGGAGCAGTCTGGATAAAATTGTTTCAATAAAAATAATTTGATGTATTTTTTTTCTGAAACTGGAACTATTGTTTTATATAAATATGTAGCTAAAAATTAACCTGTACACATTTTTAGGGTTGTTATTATTTTTTAAACTCTGTCCCTGGGTTTTAGATTCCTTACCATCCCTCTTCTAAAATTATACAGAAAATCATTTCAGATGCAGCCACAGAATTTTTTTCAAGTTGTTTCTCATGCAGAACTATGCTAGAGAAATAATGTCTAAAATTCTTTGGCAGGAAATTTTCTGTAGAATTTAAATATCAATTTCAAGCATTGTGGCTTTATTGGTAGTCTCACCGTCCCCAAGGTTTATTCCCGGACTTTTCGAGGTAAATTAAAAAAAAATAATAATAATCCAATGTTAACAACTGTTTCTAAAAATCAATGAACATTGTTGCTATCACTTAGTTTTAACATGATTTTTCCTAAAAATAGATGGTACTTTTCTTACCGTCCCCCCTTTTTTTTTACCATTTCGTCCCTTTTTTCCAATACGATCCCCTTTTTTTACCTTACCGTCCCTTCTTTAACGCCCCTTTAAGATAATGTTATGCAAAAATTTTGCAATTAAAAGTACTATATTGTTATTATTTTTTATTTGAATGCCCTGTGGGTACTATGCAAATTCATTATAAGTAAAAATGTAGAATAAAATAAAAAACTATAGGGGTAAAATGGTAAGGAAAATTAAACTCGGAAGTTTAAGTTAAACCTCAGTTAAATAAATAAAAAAATTTTTGCTGCTGACCCTTTTTTCTTTATTTTGAATCATTAAGGCATTCGTCTATCAGATTAAAATGTTATTTTAGCAAGTTTAATTTTGTCAGATTTTTTCCCCCAAAAGTCAAAAGATTGTGAAAATGCCCCATATACACCTTTAAAGACACGGGCGCTTTAGATATACATAAAGACACGGACGGTGAACTCTATGCGCCATCGACTTTTAAAGCCTAGATAATAACTTTTAATGATATATGTGTAATGCAATGCCCACACTTACTAATTCAAATATTTATTGCACTGTGCGGGAGTAATACTCACACTTGACCAGTTATCTTCTTTTAATTCACTGATCACAGTAACTCCGTTTTAAATTCGAAGAAAAGCACTGTGTTTTATATTCGTAATCGTTGATTCTATTATAAGTTAGTTTATTAGAATGGTATAGAAGAAATTTTGTGATGGCCACAGCATACTACTTAATGAATGTTTTCTGTGACATCGTTTTGTACTTTTATATGAGAATGACTTACAAAGTATACAAGCAATTGTCAAAAAAGAAAGAAAAAAAAAACAAATTGAATTCTAGCAAAATTCTTTCCAAAATTCTAGCAAAAAAGAAAAATGAAATGTTTTATTTATGGCACATAATGCATTTTTGCATCTTTTATCATGAGTATAGTGTTTCTGTATTGGTGGCAATTGCACAGGATCTACAGGTATAACGATAAGCGTAATCCACAGCCTATCAA
The DNA here is from genome assembly GCA_963932465.1 of Maratus speciosus. NCBI lineage: Eukaryota > Metazoa > Arthropoda > Arachnida > Araneae > Salticidae > Maratus > Maratus speciosus. The sequence goes on from OZ010788.1 coordinate 344,196,178, forward strand.
TAGATGTCCATTTCGCATCTAACCACTGAGCACGACAATATTATTGTAGAGTTCAGTGCATCTAACATGCAAAAGAAAGATGTATACTTTTACATCTCTTCATAACTAATGTCTTCTTTTGTTTGGATAATATCTGGACCATTATGCAATAAGGTATTAAGGTAAATAATCTTTTCTTTCTAGTTTTTTTCCTTCTGATCCTAATAATTGCACTTTCATTTAGTTTGAAGTATCGCATGTAATAAATCTGTTTGTTGGTGGCTTCTTTCATATCGCTAGCAATCGAAAATAGAGGTGGACACCCTTAAAATCCTACCTCTGAAACTGATGTGTGACTGGTCCCTCTTCTCTGATTGTGCTGCTCATGTTTTGTGCATGCTCTGTAAATAGAAACTGACGTAATCTACTTCAAGAGATTTCCGAGGTACATAGAGCTCTGTTCTATAATGTTATTTTACAGTAAAATCATGCGAATCTTCTTTTGTCTCTTCCATGAAATATTGCATTTTTGAGTTGTGTCACTTTTCTTGCGGGTGAGGGAATGTAAATAAACATAAGAAAGCTTGTAGCGAGATTTAACGACTGTGAAAATTAATCATTCACAAATTACAACTATTTTTCAGTTATTCAGAAATATACAAGAAGATTTTCATTTACTTATTTATCCATTTATTGTTGGAACAATATATTAAAATGCTTTTTAATTTAGAGATACAACTTTTGAGATAAGTATTATGGGTAGGTAAAATCTTTTAGCTCAAACATATGTAATGTAATATGCACAAAATACATTTTCAGACCACTGAAAAGGGGAGAGGTATGGACGTGCGATTTAGATAGGTAATATATGTTTAATTTAGAGTGTTCTGTATGGTAATCCACTTAGTGCCATAAGTCCCTTTATAACTGATACACCAGTCCTTATTATCGAGTGGAGATATACAAGGTGAGCGAGCACCTAGTATTGCCATGATTAAAAAAAAAATTACAAAATAACCGTGGAATGTAATAATCTAATTTTTGTACTATTGGATAGTTAGTTCACTTTTAACAGTTTTGTTTGCCAAAAAATTTCCACACCAGGCGACTGGAAGGAATGGTTCAGCATCAGGGTCTCTACGCTCTCCTGACATTACTCCTCTTGATTTTTTTCCTTTTGGTGCTATATCAAGGACGGAGTCTTTGCCACACCAGTTGCTGACATTGAAAAACTGGAATCCAGGAAAAAAGGTTCTGTGTGTACTGCGGCCGTAGCCGATGACTCTGTCGCCGCTGAATTTTCTGGACAATCCCCAACTCTTGATTCCGGATTAGCCTCTGCCTTTGCCCCTGCCCCTAAAGATATGGCTCTATCGTCTCAGGTTAGTGTTTCGTCATCGTTTTCTCTCACGAAAAAAGTGAAGAACATGTTAGCAAACACTTGTCGAGAACTAGTATATTGCGTTGACATTCTCCGAGCTACCAAAGGGCACGCGGTGAAATTTCATGCAATATGTGATCTCATTGAAAACTCTATAACAGTACTTACAATGTATCCAAAAAATCATATGTGTAATTATAATACTTTTCGCACAACAAATATTTATAATCAGGGCAAGACTTTATGCTCACCTGTACTGCGTTATTTCTCTTAGAAACTCAGTATTATCTACATAAAGATTTATTATGTACGGTCGTGGAATAAAAAAAAGTAAACACCCCATACTACACTGTAAACTAGTATGTTGTGGACATCACAAAACTTTCTTCTATCTCATACTTGTCAATACTTCAAAATTCATTATCACAGTGCATCTATGCTCATCATGAGGATTCTAAAAAGATGAAATTCCGTGCATTAGTTCTTGAGATATTACTGTCCCTAAAATCGTATAAATCCATCAAAATGCAGCATAGCAGCGCCACCTGTTGGGTGATTTACACCAGAACTTAATTATCATCAACTTATGTCAATGTCTAACTGAATATGAAGTTTGGGGGGAAATCCGTGCATTAGTTCTTGAGATAGAGTTATTGCGCAAATGATGACAAATGCAGCATAACAGCGCCACCTGTTGAGCGATTTACACAACCACATAATCAGCGTCAACATTTATCAAGGTGTACTTGAATCTGAAGTTTGATGAAAATTCGTGCATTAGTTCTTGAGATAAAGCTATTGAGGAAATAGTGCAAAATGCAGCACAGCAGCGCCACCTACTGGACGATATTCACCAACACATAGTCAGCATCATTTCATATCAAAGAGTAACTGAATCTGAAGTTTGATGAAAATGTGTCCATTAGTTCTTGAGATAGAGCTATTGCAGAAATCGGGAAAAATGCTGTATAGCAGCGCCACCTGTTGAGCGATTTACACCAAAATGTACAAAATGTCAATTCATATCAAGGATTAACTGATTCTGAAGTTTGGTAAAAATTGTTGCATTAGTTCTTGAGATACAGCTATAATGGAAATTCTGAAAAGTGCAGCATAGCAGCGCCACCTGTTGAGCGATTTGCACCAAAACACAAACAGCACTAATTTATATCAAAGTATACTTGAATCTGAAGTTTGTTGATTTTCCAAGCATTAGTTGTTGAGATAGAACTATTGCGGAAATTGTAAAAAATGCAGTATAGCAGCGCCACCTGTTGAGCGATTTACACCAAAATGTTCAAAACTTCAATTCATGTCAAGGACTAACTGAATCTGAAGTCTGATGAAAATCCGTGCATTAGTTCTGGAGATTGAGCTATTGCGGAAATCGTGAAAAAGGCTGCATAGCAGTGCCACCTGTTGAGAGATTTACACCAAAAACTAACCAGCACCAATTTATATAAGGGGCTAACTGAATATAAATTTTTATTAAATTCCGTGCATTAGTTCTTGAGATAGAGTGCCCACAAAATTTGTGTCACATACAGACAGACAGACAGACTAACAGATTCACAGACTCACAGACAGACATTTTGTAAAAACATGTTTTTCGGGTTCTCTGACCCCTAAAACATGTAAATCCGTCGAAAACCGAAAGTCAAAAATTTTCACGAATCCAATACTTTCTTCTTGTAAAGATAGAAGAAAGTGAAAAAAACGGACTAAAAAACGGAAATACTACTGGCAATCTAGACGCCAGTACTATTTCCGTACTTTAACGGAACTTTTTCCCGGTAAATTACAGAACAATTTCCGTTAAATTAAAAAAAAAACAGATATTTTTCTGGAATTTACCGGGAAAAAGTTCTGTTAAAATACGGAAATAGTACTGGCGTCCAGATTGCCATTAGTATTTTTCATTTTTTAATCCGTTTTTTTTTACAGTGTAACTCCTCAACAAATTATCGTAGACAAAAGTTACTGGTACCGAACGATAGGAAATAAAGTCTACTTTTAAATGATGTATATAAAATTTACTTAGGGGCCATCTACATATTAAAAAGAATCCAAACTTCATTTTTTTTCAATGGCAATATCCAATTTTAACGAGATATTTCAAATCTTCGGTTCAAACTATGACTAGACACCAAATTTCAAGTCATTTGAATAATAACCTTTTGAATTATAAACATTCAAAATTTAGTGCTTCTAATATTAAATTACATTTTCATATTTTTATTTATATCTTCTGAAATTATGCTCCTAATGTGCTAATGTTTTGTGCAGCAATAATACTGATATACCTAAACATAAATACGTTGAATTTGCAATTTTTATAATTTTATGATATGAATTATGAAATTAATATTCGAAAAAATTATGAATTGTAACCTACAATTTTTTTGATGGATTTAGATTTATCAAGACCTGCTTTATGAAAATGCAAAATTTCACATTTTTCTTCCAAGTAGTTAAAAAAAAAAAAACTACTTGAAGATAACGCAAACGGCAAAACGGCAAAATGATGGTCTCCATCTCAGCAACTCCTTCTATAATAGAAGTGACTAGATATTTTGAAATTTCTTCTGTTGTTCTGTAATCTAGCAGGCTTCACTGATTTCTTAAGGTGCCTTGATCAACTCTCTCGGTTAACAATCGAGTACCAAACTTCAATTTGGGCACAGCCCTTAAAATACGCTCGTTTTAAAATAACTAATTTCTCGGAAACTTATGGTACGAAATGCATAAAAATTTGTTTTTAGGCTAATTAAATGGTGTAGAATTCATTTATGCTGTCAAAATTGTGTATTGCTATTGAAAAAAAACAAAGTTATGGTTCGTTTTAATATGTAGATGGTCCCCTAAGCAAATTTTATATTTAAAAGTAGACTTTATTTCCAATCGTTCAGTACCTGTAACTTTCTTATACGGTAATTTATTGAGGAGTTAGTAGGGGGTGTTTACTCCCCCCCCCCTCCCACGACTGTACATATATAAATTATAAATGCTTGGCTTATTGTCTAAGGAAGGGACGGCGAACCTATGGCACGCGTGCCACAGGTGGCACGTGGGAGATTATTTTCGGCACGGCATAGATTCATGTTTTAAATTAAAATGTTGAAGGGCTCACGTGTAAAACAATGTAATTAACAAAATTCAATTTTTGATGCATTCAATTTTTAGGTTTTGTAAAGAGAAATACAAACAAAACTGTTATGTTTTATCGTGTTGATAATCAGTATTGGCAAAAATTCTGATTTCGAAAGATAATTTTTTTTTCGTATTTTCCAAGCTTTTTAATTTTTCCTTTCTTTGTATCCCAAACACTATCTTCTTACCAAATTTCATGTTTCTAGTGCTAGAGGATGTACCTCAGATTTTTGATGATCGGTGAGTGTGTGAGTCAGCCAGTGTCAAAAAAGCGAAACTTTGAGTTCATATATTTTCTAGAAAAGATAAAAACGTGGAAGTTTTAACATTTTGTTCTGTTTGAAGAGTACTTTTAGAAAAACGAAGTTTCAAGTTCCTGGGAAACTTCAGCACAAAGATAGGTGGTGTCAAAAGTACCCTGTGTTTCTTCCAGAAAAGGATGCATATACGGCTGTGCTTTCTCGACTTGGCAGGGGCACTGCCACCCCCAGATACAAACAAAACTGTTATGATTGTTTCCTGCAAAACAGAGGATTTGTTAAGAATGGAACTTGTGTTAACTCATGTGCAATATATTTTTACTAATAAAATTTATTTTATTGGAATTCAGATGTAAAAATTATTTAGTAAATATAATGTATATTGAGTAAAATCTCTGTACTTTTAAAAAGTTGTCACAGTGCAGTTAAACAATTTTACAAAAAAAAAAAAAAAAAAAAAAAGAAAAAAAAATCTATCAGACAAAATGTAAAAAATGTCAATTGCCATGCTTTACAACCCAGTCTTTCACACAGTTAAAATGCACAAATTGCAGTATTTTGAATTTAGACTTGCTGACCTTTTCTAAATTAGGTTAGTTGTCGCTATCATAAGATTGTAACTTTATAAATCCCAATCTAGCTCATTATTGGATCAAAAAAAATTTCAGATTATGAGAGAATTAGGAGATTATCGGAAAATAACGGTCATAAGCAAAATTGCCGATGGTAAAATTATGTTAACTTGGAATTTCGAATTCAATTCCGTAGAAGATTTTTTTTTTTTTTTTTTAAGCATATTTTGATTTTTTTTTTTCGGAAATGAAAAGTACAAAAAACTCAAGTAGAAACCTGTTGTTAAGTGGTTCCAATACAGCTCACATTCTCTTAAAGAAAAACTCAAATGCGAAGCTGATCTGAATTGTTTGGCATCTAAGACGCTACAAGAGAAATAGGATTTTTTAAATATTTAAGTATATTACAGAATGATACTCATATATTTTAAATCCTAAAATCAGTATTTTAATTCATTTTTGCTACTTTGACCCACTAAATTTTTTGGCACGTCATGATCATTTAAAATATTTTTTTGGAAAAAATTGGCGCGCGGATGTGAAAAGGTTCGCCGACCCTGGTCTAAGGTGAAGTATCGGTACAATGTTTTTTTATAGTGGCATCATTTTATTACCATTTTTCCAGGAATGAAGGACTTTAAATGCTCTATTAATTATTTTCTTAATGTTTTGGTATTTTTGGAGACTTATTTTATTTTCTTTATTTCTTAGTAATTCTTTTTAATGCTGATAACCAGGTCATCTGTGTATATAAATACTTATATGTCATCGAGATCTTCCATTTTATTTGATGTACATATAAATGAATATACAGCTAATCACAGCACCCCACGATAGGCCAATTCTAGATTGTTTTTATTCACACTTTAGTTATTCCATCGTATCATATTTAATAAATAAAACAGTCGTAAAAAAATGCACAAAAAAAAAAAAAAAATTCTGACGATTAATATTCTGGGCAAGCTTTCAATGCGATGGATTACTTGCAAGATTCCTGCTGTGTGCAAGAAATTTCGGAAAACCCTACACAATCACCGAACTTAGAACGCTTGAAACCAGGGATTTAATTATTTTCAACTAGCCATTTAACCTTTAAAAAGCAAAATATTAAAGTATAATGCATTTCAAGGGGAAGAAAAATTAATTTACCTCTTTTTTTCAAAGAAATTCTTTGTGTAAAAATTCTTAACATATTTCGAGTATATACAACTCCAACATGAATAGAAGCATTCATAAATATTTTTATAGAGAAACCGAGTATTTAATGAATTTACAGAGATAAGAAAGAAAGAAAAGATGGTTAAAGTAAAAAGAAATCCGCATGAGAGCTATCAAGCCGAGAAATATTCCAGAGCTTTAAAAACTGAACAAGTAACTCCTTCATGAAGTAACAAAATAAAATCCAAATTATGCGCTTTAAAAGACAAATAGAATTCAAATGAATTATTTATTTTACGATGAATCTAGTGTGTTGAGAAAAAAGTCCCTGTAACACACACATACACACGCACACACACAAAATTATTAAAGAAATACCGCTGCACTCTCTTTCGGTAAATTATACAATTATTAGAAGAAAAAAAAAATCTGTGTTCACCGAAAGTTTATTGGATTGCTAATTAAAAAAATAAACAAAATGCACTAATTTCACAAAAAGTAGTACGTAAAATGGAATGGATGATATATATGCAGCTCCAAGTCAAAAAATTAGAATAATAGAAAAACAAGAAAGAAAAATCATGTGTTAAGCATAGGTTATGAAAAACTTTCCAACACTTCCTGAATGCTTTAACAAAACTTCGTTATTTACGGAAATAAGGTAAATAAGATCAATGCAAAAACCCTTGACGTGTTAAAAGTTTCTGACGCAGCACTTTATCTTATGCTCTAAGAATTTTAAATATGGAACTTAAAAATACTGATATCAAATTTTGAGTGACGTTATGCTATTTCTTAAAAAATATATTTGTATTTATTTCATCATTTTATTTTTGTTTTATTTATAATCGCATGTGCAAAAGTTATGTTCAACATGAAAAGCTGCATAAAATTTTATTCGCTGTTGCTTTATCATTTACATCTCTCATAAATTCAAAATATGAGTTTTAAAAGATATGATATAAAATTTAAGTGACGCCTTGATGTGACTTTAAAAGGTTTGTTTTAAAATTCAATTTAAATTATTTTTGACTTGGTTAAAATATTTTTTTACATCTACACAATACTTTTAATTTTCCAATTCACTGTTAAATATATCACTTTCATTGAATCTATACTATGCATTGAAATGTATTTATTTCAATAAATTGATTTATCTTTTGTGTCACGCTATTCAAAATTGTGAGTAAGATTTATGTAAATGGTTTCTTTGCGTCATTGTGTCCAAACTACATGAAATGTATGAAAAAGGATAGTTTGACGCAAATAAACCATTTACATAAATCTTACTCACAATTTTGAATAGCGTGACACAAAAGATAAATCAATTTATTGAAATAAATACATTTCAATGCATAGTATAGATTCAATGAAAGTGATATATTTAACAGTGAATTGGAAAATTAAAAGTATTGTGTAGATGTAAAAAAATATTTTAAGCAAGTCAAAAATAATTTAAATTGAATTTTAAAACAAACCTTTTAAAGTCACATCAAGGCGTCACTTAAATTTTATATCATATCTTTTAAAACTCATATTTTGAATTTATGAGAGATGTAAATGATAAAGCAACAGCGAATAAAATTTTATGCAGCTTTTCATGTTGAACATAACTTTTGCACATGCGATTATAAATAAAACAAAAATAAAATGCTGAAATAAATACAAATATATTTTTTAAGAAATAGCATAACGTCACTCAAAATTTGATATCAGTATTTTTAAGTTCCATATTTAAAATTCTTAGAGCATAAGATAAAGTGCTGCGTCAGAAACTTTTAACCCGTCAAGGGTTTTTGCATTGATATCATTACTTTTTTGAGGTTAGTGATAAAATGATTAAAAAAAAAGATACTTATGGAATTTAATGCAGATTTAATTTTTACTATTTTATTACAATTTTCCTTATAGCAGTTTTATATAAAAACAACTGGGTAAATATAATCGCAGATCGCACAGAGGGTTTCATTTGATATTCCTTTAAAAACACTTTATCCTTAAATTAATAAATCCAAAATGTTAATTTATAATTATTAAATCCTTACATAGATGGTGCACCAATAGTTCCAATTTTCATGGGGCAGGGAACGCACTCTTTTAAACAAACCACCTTCCAATTGAAGTCATCAAAAACCAACTTGAATAAGCCAGACCCCGTTGTGTTGTTTGACAAACAGCAGTCTCATGTCCCCTCCTTCCCCCCTTTTTCAAAATTTTTCAGTCCAGTACCTAAGAATAGAACCGAAATAATTTTTTCTCTTCAGAAATTACGATAAAAAAATAGTACGCAGTACTCATAAATTTACTTTAATGCTATATAGGGTGATTATTAAGTTAATTATAACGTTTGGAATCTGTTGCATTGATGTCCGAAAGGTAGTTTCTGAGTTATGGAAGCTGGACCCATAAGGCGCCATAGAGGGGCGAAGCCCGCTAGTGTCTATCATAATTATATCTGCCATGTAGACTAATTGCGATATTTAATCAAAATAGTCCCCCCCCCTCCTCATCCCCGGAAATATAACAAATACAAAATGTGTCTTTATAAACCTATCGTCAAATAGGTTTTTATTTCTTTTTCCCTAAAAAAAAAAACATGATTTTTATATCCGTAACGTAAATAGCGGACGAAGCCCGCTAGTTCCTATCATAATATATATTTTTAATAATTTTATATAGTCTATAATAAAAATAAGACTTAAAATAGTCTAGTTCCATGAGTACTTGTAGTGTCAGCTACATGCTACGATTTTTGGATACCAGTATTTTAGAACGGGAAAATGTGACTTATTTTATCGGAGATATCTCATAAATTGAATAAGGTGAAGCAAACTTTTTGAAAAAAAGGTGGCCAACAAGCATGGCAGTTATCAGCTATGTGACTTTGTGCTAAAGTCCATTAATTTGATCTGCTTTAAAAAGATTACGGAAGATTGAATTATAGTAGAACCTGGATTAACCGAGCTTCGATTAACCGAGCATCGATTAATCGAGGTTTCTGTTAACCGAGCCGATAACAAAGTCTGATTTTTTTTCCCTTTTGAATGAGCCTTAAAAATAACCACACTCTTTAGCTCACTGTCCGTGCTATACAGGCCCTTCTGCCCCCAAAAGCACTCAACTCCAAAGAAACATTGGACCCTGAGAAGTAAATAGCGAACAATGCTTTGTTTCCAGTGGCTGTGTGAACTTTCATAAATTTTTCAATTTGCATTTTAAAATTTACTACTGGTAGTTGATTTTCTTCTTTTTAAATTTGTTAAGCTGTGAAACAGAACTTTACATATATTTATTTTTATTATTTAAAAAACGTTCTATATATATTTTTTAAAGAGATGTTAAATTCGCAAGCACGGCGAGTTTTTACACACAGTTTCTATTAACCGAGATTTCCGATTCCGATTTACTAACAGTCCCAATTAGCTCGGATAATCGAGGCTGCTCTGTATAATTAAAAAATCAATGGCGATCTTACTGTAAACGGGTTTCCCTTTTACTGAGGGATTTCAAGACCGAATCAGCTGATGTTAGTTGCTGTTTCCGTGCTTGATTAAATAAGATTAGTTAAACATTTGAAAATTACCAAATATAAAAGGAACTAAGTCAACAGAGTCTTTGCTTTATGGTATTTTTTAACAACGCTATAAAAAAATGATTTTAAATAAGAGATTTTAAATGTAACGCTTTAAATCTGACATAATTTTCACCAAACTTTCCTTTCTCTTTGTAACATTCAACTGAAAATATTTTTATTATTAGAAAGATAATATTATTATTTGCGCTACCTTAAAATTGGCAACTATAGTTAAAAATATCATCTCGAAATTTGAAATAAATCTCTCATATAAATATATTTTTTAATTTAAACTGTTTTGCAATATGTTTTGCAATATGTTTTGCAAACTGTTTTGGCCACTTTGGCCAATATGACGTAATTTCCTCCATTTACGACTTTTAACACATATCAATGAATTTATTATTTAAAAATTTTCTTTTTCTTTTAACATTCACGTGTAAATATAATTTTTATGACGTAATTTTCAATGTTTTCCTGCTTTTAATGCGTAATCATTTAATTCTAATTTGAAAATAATTGATTATTTTATAATTTTCTTTCATTTTAAGTAAGCATGTGTAAAAACAATTTTTATGACGTAATGTTTAATATTTTCCTGCTTTTAACACGTTATCATTTAATTCTAATTTAAAAGGATTTTTTTTCTGTTTATAATAGTCACGTGTGAATAAATTTTTAATTTAAAGGATATATTATTCTTTGCGCTGTTTTAACAATTGGCAGCAATTTAAAATAACCTTTTCTAAAATATGTAAAAAATATCTCTGGAAATTCTGAAAATTTTAATTTAAAATTGAAATAAACCGTCAAAAAATTAGGCAAGTTAAAAATAATAAATGCACTCTGTAAACTTCGAGTTTCTATTGAATGATTAAATTGAATGAAAATGATTAAATTCCCATGTATATTTTTTTTTTCCTATGAGACTTTTTTAATGAGACAATTTTATCCAGATTTAACATTAAATATCACTTAAAATAATTCTTCGATTTAAAAACTGTCTACTTCAACGTTTTTATCAAACATTTCTCTATAATACTACCCATTTTAATATTTTTGTATGCAGTAATTTTCTTAATATTTGCGAAATAGACCTCTAGTTACAAGAGATTCTTTCAAAGCGGCGAAGAACGTTAGTTTTTTTTTCGAATAAGAGACAAAATGTAGTACGCAATTGCGTCAAAAGATGGCGACACCAGAATTCTGATATGCTTATTATGTAAACTGTAAATATTGCAAAGTTAAATAAAACAATTGTCTCGGGGTTATCAAACTTCATTGATATTTATAAATAAAACATTTCAACTAAATTATTTATTATAAAAGAATTATTACATCACAATAGTTTTTATGCAAGGAAAATAATAATTATAATAATACTAATATTATGGATGTCAGTGATTATATATTGATTGACTCTTATAATAATAAAATATGATATTATAAAAAGAAGAGCTGAAATGAATTATTTTTTTACGTTTCTGATCGTGTGATTTATATTCAAATAATAATTACTTACTTACACAATGGTGCTACAATCCATGTAGGATTTTGACCTCCCTCAATATACTTCTCCAGACCTTCCGATCTCTGGCCTTTACTTTATAATTTATAATTTGGTTTTCTGCAAGATCTTTTTCTATCTCTTTTATCCAACTCTTCCTGGGTCTACCAATACTTCTTTTTCCAATTAAATTACCACTATAAATCTTCTTTGTGCTTCGCTCATCCCTCATTCTGATTAGATGGCCTAACCATTGCATTCTTCTTATTTTTATAGTATTTATTATATCTTTTTCATTATATAACTTTTCTAACTCCATATTTGTCCTTATACACCATGTATTGTCTTCTTTAATAGGTCAAATAATAATTATTAATGTATATTTTTTGTAAAGTGATTGAAATTAAATATATTTATAAAATTTATGGTAATATTTTTATTGTTGAAAAATTGCCAAGAAATAATCATCATCAAACTGGCGTCATTATAATTGTAATTTTATTTAACTTAATAGCAATTAAAAAATTACAAAGGAACTGAGAATAATGGTCAACTAGCAGACTTTAAAAAAAAAAAAAAAAAAAAAAAAAAAAAAAAAAAAAAAAAAAAAAACACATTCACATGTGAAAACACGTATCAGTGAGTATCGAACTGCCTATCTTAAGATCAGTAGACGATGGCCCTTAACCACTCAGCCAATGGGAAGACAAAACTTTTTCTCCCCAAAAGTGGTTAAAAAGAAAGCATATGTATGAATACAGTATCATGCATTTTCGGTGAAATTTCCATAGATTGGCGAAGAAATATAGTCCGATTTTTCATGCGCATTATAAAACGAACAAGAGTCTTGCTGGAAACAAGTAAATTGTTATTTGGTTCATCTGAAACATATTTATTTGATTTTTAAAAAATCGCCCGTGTCATTTTCGAGAGAAAAAAAAATCGAATTATTTAACGAACGAGAGTTTTCCCAGAAAAAAGAAAAGTGTTATTCACCTCGCCTTAATCACATTTATATTATGTATCAATTTAAAAATAATCGTTAGAGCCGTTTTCGAGATTTTCAAATTAGGAACTTCCTCGATATCATACCAACGTTTTCACTTTAAAAATGGCTATTTAGATCTCAAAATATACTGCACGTAGAAATGTAAAAATTTCAGTATACGATTAGACTGCAGATATAAGACTGGTCAAGAAAATTCAGAACAATAAGACATATATCTGCTGAGTTATTAAAAGGCGGCTTTTCGCGTTTTCTTTGATGTCGAGTTAGCTGTATATATGAGTTCCGCCATCTACGAATTCTATGATACGATACGATACGATACGATTTTAGGCTTAAGGCTGCGTCACTCGGAATACTACCGTCTTCCATGATAACTAAGTAAACATTTTATAAAACGCATAAAACATTTGAAAAACTGATTTCAGTAGTTACCGTCCATAGCCAAATATGTATTCCAATTCTTTTGAACTGCCGTGTATTTGATCTGTAGGTTGATGTATATGTCGTAGGCTATATGTCATCGTCAAGTGGTCCCCTAAGCAAATTTTATATACATAATTTAAAAGTAGACTTTATTTCCAATCGTTCAGTACCTGTAACTTTCTTATACGGTAATTTATTGAGGAGTTCGTAGGGGGTGTTTACTTTTTCCCCCCCCACGACTGTACATGTACATAACTAACTATAAATGCTTGGCTTATTGTCTAAGGCAGGGACGGCGAACGCTTGGCACGCGGGAGATTATTTTCGGCACGGCATAGATTCATGTTTTAAATTAAAATGTTGAAGGGCTCACGTGTAAAACAATGTAATTAACAAAATTCAATTTTTGATGCATTCAATTTTTAAGTTTTGTAAAGAGAAATACAAACAAAACTGTTATGTTTTATCGTGTTGATAATCAGTATTGGCAAAAATTCTGATTTCGAAAGATAATTTTTTTTTTCGTATTTTCCAAGCTTTTTAACTTTTCCTTTCTTTGTATCCCAAACACTACCTTCTTACCAAATTTCATGTTTCTAGTGCTACAGGATGTACCTCAGATTTTTCATGATCGGTGAGTGAGTGAGTCAGCCAGTGTCAAAAAAGCGAAACTTTGAGTTCATATATTTTCTAGAAAAGATAAAAACGTGGAAGTTTTAATATTTTGTTCCGTTTGAAGAGTACTTTTAGAAAAACGAAGTTTCAAGTTCCTGGGAAACTTCAGCACAAAGATAGGGTGTGCCAAAAGTACACTGTCTTTCTTCCAGAAAAGGATGCATATACGGCTGTGCTTTCTCGACTTGGCAGGGGCACTGCCACCCCCAGATACAAACAAAACTGTTATGATTGTTTCCTGCAAAACAGAGGATTTGTTAAGAATGGAACTTGTGTTAACTCATGTGCAACATATTTTTACTAATAAAATTTATTTTATTCGAATTCAGATGTAAAAATTATTTAGTAAATATAATGTATATTGAGTAAAATCTCTGTACTTTTAAAAAGTTGTCACAGTGCAGTTAAACAATTTAAAAAAAAAAAAAATCTATCAGACAAAATGTAAAAAATGTCAATTGCCATGCTTTACAACCCAGTCTTTCACACAGTTAAAATGCACAAATTGCAGTATTTTGAATTTAGACTTGCTGACCTTTTCTAAATTAGGTTAGTTGTCGCTATCATACAGATTGTAACTTTATAAATCCCAATCTAGCTCATTATTGGATAAAAAAAAAATTTCAGATTATGAGAGATTATCGGAAAATAACGGTCATAAGCAAAATTGCCGATGGTAAAATTATGGTATTCTTCTTGGAATTTCGAATTCAATTCCATAGAAGAATTTTTTTTTTTTAAAGCATATTTTGATTTTTTTTTTTTTTTCGGAAATGAAAAGTACAAAATCTCAAGTAGAAAACTGTTGTTAAGTGGTTCCAATACAGCTCACATTCTCTGAAAGAAAAACTCAAATGCGAAGCTGATCTGAATTGTTTGGCATCTAAGACGCTACAAGAGAAATAGGATTTTTTAAATATTTAAGTATATTACAGAATGATACTCATATATTTTAAATCCTAAAATCAGTATTTTAATTCATTTTGCTACTTTGACCCACTAAATTTTTTGGCACGTCATGATCATTTAAAATATTTTTTTGGAAAAAATTGGCGCGCGGATGTGAAAAGGTTCGCCGACCCTGGTCTAAGGGGAAGTATTGGTACAATGTTTTTTTTTATAGTGGCATCATTTTATTACCATTTTTCCAGGAATGAAGGACTTTAAATGCTCTATTAATTATTTTCTTAATGTTTTGGTATTTTTGGAGACTTATTTTATTTTCTTTATTTCTTAGTAATTCTTTTTAATGCTGATAACCAGGTCATCTGTGTATATAAATACTTATATGTCATCGAGATCTTCCATTTTATTTGATGTACATATAAATGAATGTACAGCTAATCACAGCACCCCACGAAAGGCCAATTTTAGATTGTTTTTATTCACACTTTAGTTATTCCATCGTATCATATTTGATAAATAAAACAGTCGTAAAAAAATGCACACACAAAAAAAAATTCTGACGATTAATATTCTGGGCAAGCTTTCAATGCGATGGATTACTTTCAAGATTCCTGCTGTGTGCAAGAAATTTCGGAAAACTCTACACAATCACCGAACTTAGAACGCTTGAAACCAGGGATTTAATTATTTTCAACTAGCCATTTAACCTTTAAAAAGCAAAATATTAAAGTATAAGGCATTTCAAGGGGAAGAAAAATTAATTTACCTCTTTTTTTCAAAGAAATTCTTTGTGTAAAAATTCTTAACATATTTCGAGTACATACAACTTCAACATGAATAGAAGCATTCATAAATATTTTTATAGAGAAACCGAGTTTTTAATGAATTTACAGAGATAAGAAAGAAAGAAAAGATGGTTAAAGTAAAAAGAAATCCGCATGAGAGCTATCAAGTCGAGAAATATTCCAAAGCTTTAAAAACTGAACAAGTAACTCCTTCATGAAAGATCAAAATAAAATCCAAATTATGCGCTTTAAAAGACAAATAGAATTCAAATGAATTATTTATTTTACGATGAATCTAGTGTGTTGAGAAAAAAGTCCCGGTAACACACACATACACACGCACACACACAAAATTATTAAAGAAATACCGCTGCACTCTCTTTCGGCAAATTATACAATTATAAGAAAAAAAAAATCTGTGTTCACCGAAAGTTTATTGGATTGCTAATTAAAAAAATAAACAAAATGCACTAATTTCACAAAAAGTAGTACGTAAAATGGAATGGATGATATATATACAGCTCCAAGTCAAAAAATTAGAATAATAGAAAAACAAGAAAGAAAAATCATGCGTTAAGCATAGGTTATGAAAAACTTTCAAACACTTCCTGAATGCTTTAACAAAACTTCGTTATTTACGGAAATAAGGTAAATAAGACAACTAAGTAAACATTTTATAAAACGCATAAAACATTTGAAAAACTGATTTCAGTAGTTACCGTCCATACCCAAATATGTATTCCAATTCTTTTGAACTGCCGTGTATTTGATCTGTAGGTTGATGTATATGTCGTAGGCTAATTGGAGAATCCATCTTCCTTTTTCCAATTAACCTGATATTTTTCAGGCTTATTGCAAAGAGCCTAGAAAGCGTTAGGCTAATTGAAAAATCACCACTTATTATCCGATCAGGGTGATATTTTTAGCTCACAGGCTATCAAAGACTGAGAGCTTATGTGCCCGCCGATTCTGTATGTACGTGTGTACGTACGTACGTACGTATGTACGTAACACGATAACTCTTGATAGAAATATCCGATTTGCTTCAATTTTTTTTCTAGGTTCATTCTGATAAGGTGCTTCCCTGATTATTTTTTGGGGTTCATTGGTTAAGGATAAAGGGGGCAAAGGGGGACTAGTCCCCCCCCCCTTAATTTATATAAATGGGTTTTTCATGCACAAATATTCGATTTGCTCCAAATTTGGTATTCCGGTTTATTGTGTTAAGGAGGTTTCCTGATTAGATTTGGAAGCTCATTATTTAAGTATAAAGGGAGAAAGCGGGGCTATCCCTCTAATATAGATAAATCGGTTTTTCATGATGAATTATTCGATTTGCTCCAAATTTGGTATACCGGTTTATTAAGTTAAGGAGCTGCCTTGATTAGATTTGGAGGTTCATTAGTTACATATAAAGGGAGGAAAGGGGGGCTATCCCCCCGTAATTTAGATAAATGGGATTTTCATCTAGAAATATACGATTTGCTATAAATTTGGTATACCGGTTAATTATGTTAAGCAGCTTCCCTGATTACATTTGGAAGATCATTATTATGTATAAAGGGGTGGGAAAGGGGGGCAATTGCCTCTCCCCTTAATTTAGATAAATGCGCTTTTCATGTAGAATTATTCGATTAGCTCAAATTTGGTATACTGGTTTATTATGTTAAGGAGATGGCTTGATTAGATTTGGAGGTTCATTAGTTAAGTATAAAGGGAGGAATGGAAGGGGCTAGACCCGCCCTTAATTTAGATAAATGGGTTTTTCATGCAGAGTGAAAAACCCATTTATCTAAATTAAGGGGGGGGGAGGGTCTAGCCCCCTTTCCTCCCTTTATACTTAACTAATGAACTTCCAAATCTAATCAGTGAAGCTCCTTAACATAATAAACCGGTATACCAAATTTGGAGCAAATCGAATAATTTTGCATTAAAAACCCATTTACCTAAATTAAGGGGGGGTAGCCCCCCCCCCTTCCTCCCTTTATATTTAACTAATGAACCTCCAAATCTAATCAAGCCATCTCCTTAACATAATAAACCAGTGTACCAAATTTGAGCTAATCGAATATTTCTACATTAAAAACGCATTTATCTAAATTAAGGGGAGAGGCAATTGCCCCCCTTTCCCCCCTTTATACATAATAATGATCTTTCAAATGTAATCAAGTAAGCTGCTTAACATAATTAACCGGTATACCAAATTTATTGCAAATCGCATATTTCTGCATGAAAAACCCATTTATCTAAATTACGGGGGGATAGCCCCCCTTTCCTCCCTTTATATGCAACTAATGAACCTCCAAATCTAATCAAGACAGCTCCTTAACTTAATAAACCGGTATACCAAATTTGGAGCAAATCGAATAATTCATTATGAAAAACCGATTTATCTAAATTAAGGGGGTAGCCCCCCTTTCCCCCCCTTATACTTAAATAATGAGCTTCCAAATCTAATCAGGGAAGCTCCTTAACACAATAAACCGTTATACCAAATTTGGAGCAAATCGAATATTTCTGCATGAAAAACAAATTTATATAAATTAAGGGGGCGGAACTAACCCCCCTTTATCCTTAACCAATGAACCCCAAAATCTAATCAGGGAAGCACCTTATCAGAATGAACCTAGAAAAAAAATTGAAGCAAATCGGATATTTCTATCAAGTGTTATCATGTTACGTACATGCGGCGGGCACATAAGCTCTCAGGCTGTGATAGCTTGTGAGCTAAAAATATCACCCTGATCGGATAATAAGTGGTCATTTTTCAAGTAGCCTAACGCTTTCTGGGCTCTTTGCAATAAGCCTGAAAAATATCAGGCTAATTGGAAAAAGGGAGATGGATTCTCCAATTAGCCCGGCTCTTTGCAAAGAGCCTAGGCTGTTTGCAAAGAGCCGGATTTCTCAATTAGCCTACGACATATATACTATATAATGGGAAAATTTAGTTTAGCAAGAAAATGCATAACAGGTTGAAATTCATCTTTCAGCAATTTATACTAATAGATGGAAACATATTTGAATACGTTTGTACAGCCCAGTAGTTTACCTAGTACCTTTATTACACGCCACTATTTAGCTAAAATTTAATTCAAGCTAAAACACCCTTAAAACTACTGAAATTACATTTCCAGAAATTATCACCCATAGACGGCCATGTATCCAACTCTTTGCGTGGCCCAGTATATCATTTTATCTATATTCTACAAATATTTCTTACTAAACCAAATTCAGTTCAGCGTAAAAATGCATAACTCCTTTAAAACCCACCTTTAAGCAACTTATGCTCTTACTCCCTAACCTTTACTAATTCATTTCTGTAACCCTGTATATGAATTATATCATTTATACGCACTTTATATTATGCATAAATATAGTGAAAAAAGCGCATATCATAATTAAAAATGCATTTCGATCAATCATTACTAATATACAGTAATTCGGATGCAATATAGTATCTGAAATCTTTTCAAATGCACCTCAATTCCCGCTATACCATTATGAACGGAATTCTTTTGTGTGGCCCTGTAAATGAACAATAACTATTCTTTGCACCGCATATTCAACAGAATGCATATTTTCGTGGACCTCATAAATGAATATCAGTTTTACTACGTCTGAAGGAGTATAACACCATTAAAAATCATTTGAAACGATTTTTTCTCATTGGCCGTAATGTAATGGAAAACTTTGGACTGTCCCTGTAAATGAACTAAACATGCTACAAACTTCATTTGAAATAGGGAAGGTGCTATGGTAGATGTCACTAACATCCAAAAATTTCAGAACGATCCGAGCATATTTACGAGAGTTAGAGCGTGGACAGACGGCCAGACTGACAGACAAACCGAAGTCATAAACACTTTTCAACTTTGTTGGAAAGTGTTAAAAAGGAATTTGTGAAAAATGGTTTTTTTATGTATCGCTTATACAAAAAGTAATAGAGGATAAAACTTAATATTGTAAGAATCTACATAGTTTTTAGAATCTTTTAGCATAAAAATTAAAGTAAATAATACAAAAGTTAAAATAATTATTCACACTCTGAAAAAATCAAAATGCTATTAGAATAACCATTTACCTGGTGCAAAATATTAGAATAATGCATTGTAAATAATACGTGTTTAAATAAATAAAAAATAGTTATTCTTTGATATTTTGTACAGCACGAACTCGTTTTGCCAAACTGGCTACAAGTGGTTCACAATGTTTCTGCCCACACATGATCGACGTTATGCTGAAAAGAAGCCCATCTTTGTTTTTTGGCGCTGTATCTTTCAGTTTTTTCTTCATTATTCCCCTCAAATTCTGTATTGGATTTAAATCCGGCGAATTAGCCTGCCAGGGAAGTACGTTAATTTGGTGTTGACTAAGCAAAGTTCTTGGTGGACACTGACCTGTGTGAAGGTGCTAAATCATGTTGGAAAATAAAATCGTCACCACACAGATCTTCCGACGATGGTATCCTTTCCGGTATCATGAAATGCTCAAGAATTTCTTGGTATATCTCGGAATTAATCCTTTCCTTAACGATACATAGCTTTCCAGGACCACCTGCAGTCATGCAAGCCCATACCATTACACTGGATGCAAGTTTCACTGATCGTTTCACGAAGTCCTTGTCACATGCTTCTTGCTCCATTCGACATACACGAACACCTTGATCACCATAGTTACACAAAACACACTCTCATCTCTAAACAATATCTTTTCCCAATCATCCAGACCCCATAAAAACCCTTTTTGCACTACTTCACTCTCTCCCTTTCCTGTTTTAATAGACATGAGGAGCTTTATCTTTGTTACACGAGATTGAAATCCAAGTTTATGGAAACGTCTTGGTGTTGTAGATTTACTCACATCAACACTGTGTTCTTTTCAATTTCGATGCAAATATCTTACACTTGTAAAATGTTTTTTTCAGCAATACTCTTTAGTTTTCTATGATCTCTTTGAGTAGTTTTTGGCTTTCGGCTGCTATTTAAATGCTTGTTCTCAAAATATCCGTCGTTAAAATACTGCTTTATTGCTCTACTGATACTTTGTTGAGAACATTTTAAGTAACAGGCGATATATTGCTGATTACGACCTTTTTTATGCAAATCAATAATATGATGTTTTATTAATTCAGTTATGTCGGACGAACGACTCGTGTTTTCACACAAAATGAAGACAATGATGATGCAAAGCGTTTTTATAACTCAAGAGGAAGACCCGCAGAAGCTAATTTTATACTTAATTTATGCAACCTTCTGAACGAATCAGGAAAATTTATAAGTATTCTAATTTTTTGAACAATTCGAATATTTTGAATAATGAAAATAATTTTATAAAAATAAAATATTTACTCAAAATTTAATCTTTTACAGTTTTAGTTTTCTGTAATAACATGCAAATTTATTAAAACATCAACCATTGTTCTTTTTCAATAGTACTACACTGAAATAAAGCTAAATGCGATTCCAAATACAAATGAAATGAATTGTTCTAATTTTTTTGACTTGCAGCTGTATATACAACAAAAGTAAAAGAAAAACGAAACTTCACATAGGAATTTTTTAAATGCTCGCGTATTGTTTCTGTTTTGTAGGATGACGACATGAGCACTCTATTGTAAAATACATTTTCATAAAATGACTTTTTGAAAATAAAGCGTTTTGAAGAGATTAATTTTTTTAATGCCCTTAAAAAAAAAAAAAAAAAGAAAAAAAAAAAAAGAAAAAGCAATTTATCAAATTACAACGACCATTTGGTTTTTTCGAAGACTAAAATTTAAAACATAAAAAAAAAAAAAAAAACGCACGGAGTTGATCATACATTACGTACGCCATAATGAATTAAACATTAAGGGGTCAGGTAACCTTTGAACCAATAAAGTACATGGAAAAGTGACCTCTGTAAGAATTGCAGTCATTCTTTAACTAATTAACTTTTAATTATAAAATTGAAAACACATGTTAGGAACGATTTATTTTATCAATCAAAGTTGTTAGAAAAGGTATACACATATATAGTTTTTTTAATTTATTTTTAAAGATAATACAATTTTTACGAAAGAATTATTCTTGCATGCATTGCGCGCATGATTTTTCCCATTTCAATGGCTGAAACAAGCCAAGATTTTTTTTTTTAATGAGTACAGATATAAAGTGTTTTCAAAATGACCTACAATGAAAAAAATAAAACTTGTAGATCTCGAGAAAAAATTTTTTTTAGAGAAATTCGAAATATCGAGATTTTTATTATACAAAAGTAGCCGTGAATTCTAAACTTCTTACTTGAGAAACATAATAATAGGTCATTTTGTGCTTCTGTACTTTTAATACATCCACCAAAAATTTCGTGAAATTCTAGGCAACTGTTTTTCAGAAATCGTGCGCGCAATGATCAAAATCGCTGTTTTGAGAAAATTGGCTTTAAAGATTGAAAAACCCATTGATCATATAGCAAAAGCTCAAAGTGTTTTAGACAAAACTTCTCTTCTAATGCGAATTTTTGTATGGGGTTTGATTTTAAATGTTCCCAAAGAATCATATTTGATTATAAGCTATTTAAAAAAAAATTCGATTTTTGGACGCTTCAAAGGTTACCTGACCCCTTAATAGTGGTATTACACGTAAAAATTCCAAGCTACAAAAATCGCCTGCGACTCGTACGTATTATCCACCTTAAACTTATGTATTATCCAAGCATTTCATTGGCTGTTCGGGAAAAGGCTTTTCCATCGTCAGATTTCTTGGAAATCTGACGAGCCATTTTAAATGAAATTTCACTCTTAAACTTCTAAACATCCCACAATATTACTTTTTACACCGTCGTATAGAGAAAAAAATGTACTTTTAAATGCAATTTGTTTGAAAGCTGTATCTCAATTTGTTTCTGAGTTATTAATTTTTTTTTTGTAGTTTTTATTACTTTTTTGTCATAGAGGCAACAGAAGGTATCCATCTCTGTTGAAAGTAAAGGAAATACAGATTACTGTATAGACCAATCAGAATTACGAATAAAATGCGGATTAAACCAATAAAAACCTTCAGATATGCTTTTGATTTCTCATCCTGACGAGAACAATAACCATTTCTCCAAATGGTTAAAAAAAAACAAAAAAAAAACTTGTTTTTCCACAGAACAGTAATGTAACTCATTGGCCAAGTCATATAACTAGTAAAAGCCATGCTTTGTTTGGTTTCGCGAAGCATTATTTAATAAGATAAATATTTGAAAGAAACAATATTTTTTATATTATTTTTGCATCTTTATTAAGAAAAAGTGTTATTTTATGTTTTGGCGCATTTTAATTTTAGAAATGTAAATTCAGCCAAGTAACTATGAATTTCCTCGGAATTTTTTATTTATGATATAAGAGTGGTATAAATAAAAATATTTTCGAAGCAAAATTTTACAAAATATTTTTAAATTTTCAACTGAAAGCTCTTTTGAAGATGTTTTTTACATTTTCCAATAGCGTCTGGTGTTTTTTCAAATGGTTTGAAATAGTTATGTTTCCAATCTTTGTAATTCACATCAATAATCTTTGAGAGCAATCTTAGAATAATATATTCGAAGAGAGCTTGAAGAAAGCTACTTCTTCAAAATTCTATTTTCTGGAAAAACATGTTAAATCTGCTCTCGTTGATACTAAAACTTATTAACTTATTATATTATTGTAATTATTCAACCTTCGAATTCGAATAATACTTTAATACTTTATATAACAAATTTAACAATTAGTAATTATATTTGTTTACAGTTCTTTTGTTGCCGCTTTACAAAAAAAAAAAAAATAAATAAATAAATAAAAAAAAATCATAATATATTTTTTTTTAAATGCGTAAGTATCGTCTGCGTAAATGGTTTCACATAATAAGAATAAATTGTGTATTTTTTTTTTAAACACTGAAAAATACCCTTATAAAATGTAAATAATTGAATTTTCACAAATTTTAATTCACTAAAAATATGTTATAATTTTCATAAAAAAAGTATTTTAAAAATGTCATAAAAGAAATCTCGACACTATTACATGATTAAAAGGAATGAGCACCAAAATATGCGCCATTTTAAACCAATCTTAATAAAGTATTCTATTAAAATGTATATTATCCTCTCAAATAACATGCATTTTTAATATAAGAAAGTTTAATGTTTTTTTACGGTTTCAATTATAAATTCTGCAGTTATTTTCAATATTTAAAATATTTCGTCTTCGCAAAATATAGGTACAGCTATATAGATTCCTTTCCTTATTTAAATAATTTTTTTTTAAAAATGAGAAATTTTGATGCAGCGATAATATTTCACGTACATTCATGACTTTATTTTTCACTCTGTTCGTTTACGCTTAGTTAGCAAAGTGATAATTCACGTCTTTAATATTCAATAATTTCAAGCGTATTTTCACTGCTGAAAAGTAGTTGAGAAATTAATTAAAATTATAAAATAGAAAATTTACTTAACTTTTTACTGTTTATAGGAGGAAGGTAATGTTTTATAGAGTTGTTTTACTTACAAGTAATGTTTAATTAAGTGTGGTTAATTATACTATATATAAACTTTTAATTAACGAATGTATTATTATATATATTATTTGGATTTAGAATTTAGCAAAGTTGAGTCCCTAAAATTGAGTTGTAGTATAGAGATTCTGGTATTTGAGTGTTATTAATAGATTAACAAAACAATTTATATTTAGAAATGGCAGATGTATGCAGAAGATATTTTTAAGAAAATTGGCCTTCAAAACTATAAGTAATACGACTATAGCTCAAAGATGGTCCGGAAAACCCTGGAACACCTTTAAAAAGCTGTATATTTAAATCAATATGTCTAAATTAGAGCTAAAAAGGCTAAAAAACCAAAAAAAAAAAAAAAAAAAAAAAAAACACGTTTTAAGTTTTAAATTTTTATATTAAAAATAAAGCTATTGAGTTCAACAATTCATGAAGTCACAAAAAATATACGTTTACACATAATTAAACATATTAACAAAGATTAAACGTAACAATAAAGCACGTCTTCTCGCAAAGAAACATTCTTTTCAACTGAGGCCAGGAGCCACCGGATATGACTGATGTTCTTGAATAGACATAGAACGATGCACCAGTTTCTCAGCTATTATAAAGTACGCGGTTTACCGTTGTTGAGAAAATTTTAAATTATGCATTTTTGACCAGGTTTTTTGCGTCGAATACTCCACTGTGCGGCGTCTCGCACTCCCGTCGGAGGCCAATCGAAAATATTGAATATACTCGGCAATGTACTGGAATTTATTTGAAATTTGTGTTGAATGAGTTATAAACATAAGGTTATTTCAGTTTAAGTAATCAGAATAATACATTTCAAGGCTGTCTTTTGATGTACAAGCGACAGCACACACATACACGCACACACAAAATACCTTCATCTAATTTTTTTACAGTTTATTTGTCAACATTGAAGACTGAAATCTAACGATTTGTCTCACTATGTATGAAATGGTATGCATTTTCATCACTCTAAACTCTGAGAAATGACGCAAGTATTTCAAAATCACTTGTTCTTATATGTGAATATCTAAGATCTATAATAACATTTATATGCTTATAGTAAATAACGAATCACTATAAGCTTTAAAGGCTATCCCAATAATACATTACATTAAGGCTGCTTCTGTTTATTTTCATACCTATTTACAGTGCCGTGTCAAGAATTTCGAGAAAGTATCAGAAACATGTTTATGTAGCCTTGAAATAACTACGCATCTCTTGTGCGTTTTATTTCTTTTTGTTTTTAAGTGCAGTATTATGCAGGTATAAACATCTTTCTTTTGATCTGCGAGATGCTGGATTGCATATTAACTAGAAAAAAAGCCCGATGTGAACAGGGAGTAATCCTCGGGACTCAACGAGGAGACTCGAAGTAAGTTAAATAATTTGATATCCACTGTTTTAATCGAATAGATGAGAATTTATTTTCAGGGTCAGTGTTTTTACTCCATGGCCCTAAAGGGAAAAGAAAGGATTAAGTTCTTTCACAAATTTATGCTCTTCTTTATGGAGAAGACAGCATTCATGCTAACAAATTCATGTAGAAAAAAGTTTTTAGATTTTGAAAATAACTTGGGAACATGGCCCTAAAGGGAAAACAAAGGATTAAATTCTTTCACAAATTTATGCTCTTTTTTATGTAGAAGACAGCATTCATGCTAACAAATTCATGTAGAAAAAAGTTTTTAGATTTTGAAAATAACTTGGGAACATGGCCCTAAAGGGAAAACAAAGGATTAAGTTCTTTCACAAATTTATGCTCTTCTTTATGTAGAAGACAGCATTCATGCTAACAAATTCATGTAGAAAAAAGTTTTTAGATTTTGAAAATAACTTGGGAACATGGCCCTAAAGGGTAAACAAAGGATTAAGTTCTTTCACAAATTTATGCTCTTCTTTATGTAGAAGACAGCATTCATGCTAACAAATTCATGTAGAAAAAAGTTTTTAGATTTTGAAAATAACTTGGGAACATGGCCCTAAAGGGAAAACAAAGGATTAAGTTCTTTCACAAATTTATGCTCTTCTTTATGTAGAAGACAGCATTCATGCTAACAAATTCATGTAGAAAAAAGTTTTTAGGTTTTGAAAATAACTTGGGAACATGGCCCTAAAGGGAAAACAAAGGATTAAGTTCTTTCACAAATTTATGCTCTTCTTTATGTAGAAGACAGCATTCATGCTAACAAATTCATGTAGAAAAAAGTTTTTAGATTTTGAAAACAACTTGGGAACATGGCCCTAAAGGGAAAACAAAGGATTAAGTTCTTTCACAAATTTATGCTTTTCTTTATGTAGAAGACAGCATTCATGCTAACAAATTCATGTAGAAAAAAGTTTTTAGATTTTAAAAATAACTTGGGAACATGGACCTAAAGGGAAAACAAAGGATTAAGTTCTTTCACAAATTTATGCTCTTCTTTATGTAGAAGACAGCATTCATGCTAACAAATCCATGTAGAAAAAAGTTTTTAGATTTTGAAAATAACTTGGGAACATGGCCCTAAAGGGAATACAAAGGATTAAGTTCTTTCACAAATTTATGCTCTTCTTTATGTAGAAGACAGCATTCATGCTAACAAATTCATGTAGAAAAAAGTTTTTAGATTTTGAAAATAACCTGGGAACATGGCCCTAAAGGGAAAACAAAGGATTAAATTCTTTCACAAATTTATGCTCTTCTTTATATAGAAGACAGCATTCATGCTAACAAATTCATGTAGAAAAAAGCTTTTAGATTTTGAAAATAACTTGGGAACATAGCCCTAAAGGGAAAACAAAGGATTAAGTTCTTTCACAAATTTATGCTCTTCTTTATGTAGAAGACAGTATTCATGCTAACAAATTCATGTAGAAAAAAGTTTTTAGATTTTGAAAATAACTTGGGAACATGGCCCTAAAGGGAAAACAAAGGATTAAGTTCTTTCACAAATTTATGCTCTTCTTTATGTAGAAGACAGCATTCATGCTAACAAATTCATGCAGAAAAAAGTTTTTAGATTTTGAAAATAACTTGGGAACATGGCCCTAAAGGAAAAACAAAGGATTAAGTTCTTTCACAAATTTATGCTCTTCTTTATGTAGAAGACAGCATTCATGCTAACAAATTCATGTAGAAAAAAGTTCTTAGATTTTGAAAATAAATTGGGAACATGGCCCTAAAGGGGAAAAAAAAGGATTAAGTTCTTTCACAAATTTATGCTCTTCTTTATGTAGAAGACAGCATTCATGCTAACAAATTCATGTAGAAAAAAGTTTTTAGATTTTGAAAATAACTCGGAAACATGGCCCCCTAAAGGGAAAACAAAGGATTATGTTCTTTCACAAATTTATGCTCTTCTTTATGTAGAAGACAGCATTCATGCTAACAAATTCATGTAGAAAAAAGTTTTTAGATTTTGAAAATAACTTTTTATTCTTATTCCCTTTTTCATTAGCATTTATATGCTATTCCGATTTTAAGAGAGCCCATTTTAAAAAATATTTACCTTTTTCGAAATTTTTTTTCTACTAAAAGTCGTTTGTTCTTCTAACGAACACATTTTTTAAGAACATTTTTATGTTTTCTTCGTTTTTAACCTCTTAATTCTCGCTCCCATGATATTCACGGGCTGTGTCTATTATTTAGATTATTTAGATTTGTTTGATTCCCACCAGTTTTATGGAACAGTGTATTTGGCTTTACTATGGTATCATTTTACATGTCATTAAATAAGGTGAACATTTCTTTTTAAAAAAAGTGGTGCCTATGAGCAGTTTGGATTTTTAAACTGTAATTTAATGTGACCGTTAAGGGGTTCAGCAGTCCTAAAAAATATTTTATACATTTTTTTTCGATTATGTTTTTTTTTTAATTCTTTCAATAAATATTTCGATTTTAAGAGTAACATCTTATCACAAGCAATGATTCTCTAAGGCGTGTTTTGAAGCACTGTATTAATTTTTTAGAAACTGTTCGTAGAAAGAACATTTACATCTTGTAACTATCACGCCAAATTTAAGTTTCTAGATCTTTTATCACAAAAATCGCATTTTTTGAACGCTTTTAGTGTTCCGTACTTAAAAAGTAAAAACGGAACCATTATAAGATCACTCTTGTGTCTGTCTGTCACAGCCATTTTACTCGTAAATTATGGAACGTGGAAAGTTCAAATTCGGGGAAGTAATAAAGACCATTGACCCACATATTTTCAGATTAATAAACATTCATAAATATATTTAGTAAAAAAGTAGAGGGGCTAATTATGCTACTTGAAAAAAAATCTGTTCATTGTATATCACTTGGGGTACCCTGTGAAAGCTTTTGCAACGCTGAAATCAAAAATACTTTCCTTTTAATTTTAGGTATTATATTTTCAAAGATATTGTTGAAAATGTAGCGCAAAAATATGTCCCCCCCCCCCCCCCCATCTAATTCCGAATCTACTGAAACTAAAATTATGAAAAAATTAGAGGTAGTAGACATTAATATAAACATTGCCGGAAAATTATAGCGATTACCCCAGGTCATATAGTTTTGGGGTAATTAGCATTTTTCTGTTATACACAAATTTCGATTTACGGGCATTCAGAAAAATTGTTGAGCATCGCTGAATATACCTATCGTTGCAGAAGAATAAAAGCATTGTTGATAATGATTTTCGAAAAAAATCATCGATAATTAGCCGAGATATTCACCCTTAAAGGTACGGTCAGTTTGGACGTACACAAGGATAGGGGCGGCGTACTCTATGCCTAGTTAACAACTTTTAATGATATATATGTGTAATGTAATGTTCAGTTACAGTATAAAAGCAATAAACGTCAAATTGTTAAAAACATACTAATTTAAGGGGTATCGGGACTCTAAGGTCAGTTTGGACGTACACAAGGACAGGGGCGGCGTACTCTATGCCTAGTTAACAACTTTTAATGATATATATGTGTAATGTAATGTTCAGTAACAGTATAAAAGCAATAAACGTCAAATTGTTAAAAACATACTAATTTAAGGGGCATCGGGACTCTAAGGTCAGTTTGGACCTACATAAGGACAGGGGCGGCGTACTCTATGCCTAGTTAACAACTTTTAATGATATATATGTGTAATGTAATGTCCAGTAACAGTATAAAAGCAATAAACGTCAAATTGTTAAAAACATACTAATTTAAGGGGTATCGGGACTCTAAAAAGTGGAAAAAATGAAAAAAAAAGACCATTTTCAACATTTAATGTCGTAAAATGTATATGATTTTAAAACACAATTTTAATTGGAATGAAAGATATAAGTATGTTCTTTCGTTTCATGTATTTAAAAAATTGCAAGATACAGAATTAGTATTTATAGGGGGCTCGAAACTGTTAGACATTTGTCTAACAAAAAATTGGCATAACAGTTTACGCGCAGGATTACAAAATAAATATTGCAACTAGAATGAACATTTTGGTGCTTACTTATACTTCATATTGTAATAATTTCCCTGAACATAAATAAATTTGTATTTAAAGCATTTTTATATTTTTAATGCAATGTTGCATTTAGCTAATACAAAATTTTGAAAATTTCAACAGTAAAATCACCTAAAAAAATATTTTTTTGAACAATAAAAAGGAAATTTTAGGTTCAGTTTATATAGACTAACATGAATTATATTTTTTGAAAATTTCATGAAAAAATATTCAGAAGTTTTTGAGGTATCCTGCGCGTTATGCCCAAAAAACGCCATTTGGAAAATAATGACTTTAAAGTTTCGGAAACGTAGCTTCAGCTATTGATCGGGTATAATCTAAAAGCCGAAACTTTTGTTCTAATGGGAATTTCAAGGAAACAATCATATCAAAATATTCAAAGATAGGAGTTTAACATCTAAAAAAATTAAAATTTCTTAAATTTTGAAGCTTTAAGAGTCCTGCGATTACTTAATCCTTTCCGGCATGGAGTAATTCTATTTATAAACTTATGAAATAATAAACTGACGCCAGAATTTATAAACAAATTTATTAGAAAATGCGAGCTTGCTTATTTTCACGTACATTATAAAAGGAAAATTTTAATTAAATATTCTTGGTGCCGTTTGTCTGTTTTGGAATTAAAATTAGGTGTCCGTTTTTTAAGGGCATCGCCCTCGAAAAATTTAATTAGAATGAATCGCATAAATACTGTGGGATTCGCGATAGTTTGCATTGATTGTATATCTCAATACGCCTCGAGTGACTTTAAAAGTTAATTAACCATCTATCTGGAAAAACGCGGCACTGACCAAGGCGGCGTTGCAACTTTGAGACCTCAATTCGAAGCGCGCTTAGCGCAATGCCAAATTTAAACTTTGAACAAGGTTTTGTTTTAGATACACTGTAGAAATAAAGGTTATTACTACGCTGAATTTAGTTTCCTGAAATGCCAAATGAAGTTTAACTATGCACTGCTTTTATTGTCAGTACTGAATTAAGTTCATCATAAACAGATTAGGATAATATGAAAAAAAGAGTTATACGAATAGCTATATTTGATATTATTTAGGTTCCATATCTCTTTGAACTTTCATGGTATACCCCTTTACACTTTTCTAATATATACAGTTATACCCAACCCTACGTTGTATAGTTTTTTTTACAAAGTCTTAGTATTCTTTTAGCAACGTTTTGTTTTTTTTAATAATACAATTACAAATTCATATATTTATTCTACGGAACACTCTGTGCGCGAGTAATGCTCGCACTTGACGTCTATTCACTTCTGCACCCCTTTAAGTCTTGATTTTTTAAAAAACTCTTCTGTGCGTGCATTTGCGTCTTAAAAAAACAGCCATATTAAATTTCAAGTTTCTATCAATTACAATTTAACAGAAATCATAATTTAGAACGTTTTAACACTAAACGTACCAATAATTTTTTATACCTATTCCTACCGAAAGTGGTCAAATGACCCCTATATAAAAAATTATCTATTTTACGATGTTTTGCGAAAAATATACCAGTTGATACACTTTGGTAAATAAAAACCACATTTTTTCCCAATAATTATTACAAATTGCTTATTTATTAATATAAAAAAAATTATAAGTACGCAAAAAAAAATTAAGACAACAATTGTTTCAAGAAATTCGAAAATTTAATAAACAAACATTGTGCAAGTTTGTTTTATGTTCACCACATGTTTTTAAGATTATTTCGTTCTCGATATAAACTGAAATGTTCAAACTAGAATCTCACCCTGAGTAAAGTCAATTTCTAATTGCACCATCACACATTAACACTTTCAGGGGAGGTCATATGTTTACGAAACCACTTTAATTCTCAAACGCCACAATGGAACCAGAATTTTGGTAAAATATTTTCCATCTAATATTTATGCGAAATATAGCCTTTTTCATATTTACAAATAAATTTGTTGGTCAATTCTGGTGCCAATTATTTACTTCAACACTTTAGCATTGAAAATGCTTTGCCCTTGAAAGGGTTAACAAATATGATGTAATACAGTAGAATAAATGATGTAATAGCAACAATACGCGAATTACTAATGTTTTTACAAAATAAAACATTTATACCTTTATGATTTAACATAAATTTATTCAGGGGTCAAATGACCACTTGTAGTGGTTAAGCCTAAAATACTTTTATCCAGGCAAAAAAGGCAGTTCGGCGATTAAGCATTTTAAGGAATAATATGTTCATATCTATTTATATAAAATCCAAGTCTCTGTGTGTCCCTCACTATTCCGGTAGGACCGCCTCATTGAAATGAGTACAGTAAACTCTGTCTAAGGCGGAATCGGTCGGGACTGAGAAAAATTTCCGTGGTAGACAATATTCCGGATTATGCAAAAAAGCTCCCCCCCCCCCCCAAAAAAAAAAAAAAAAAATCCCTGGAAGATGACGATCATTTATTGATTCTCCTGACTAGAAAAGCGGTTGAAAACTGAAATTCTGAAAGATCCTTTGTCTTTTTAAAGATTAATGAGAAACTTTATTCAATTTCTTAGTACTGCTGTAATACATTCATACTGGAAGTTTATACACACCAAAAAAAAAAAAACTTCGAGAATGAGAAAGAACGCTATAATTTTGAATTTGAGTACAATCTTAAAGTATAATATATTGTACTTTCGAAAATACGTAATCATTTTCATAAATGTTCATTTTACTAGAAATATTAACTTTTAGATGCAATTTTGCATATGAAAAAATGGCATAAGCATAAATTCCTTAAAATTTAAAGTTTCTGTTCTTTTGAATTAACTTTTTTAAAAGCTTACGGAATTTTAGCTAACATGCTCGACATTGAGTAATTTGACTTATCAGTTTTAAAGTTTAATAAACAAAACGCTTTTCTTTTTTAAATTATCCTTTTTCCGCCTTATGCAAAATTTTGGTTTCGGTGGGACCTTAAAATCCTTTCCGTTTCCGCGTCAGATAGATTCCGCCTTATGCAGCATGAATTAATGTAATTTTCTATGGGTTCGCCGGGACTTGAAAAAATTTCCGCGGTAGACAGATTTCCGGCTTATACAGAGTCCGCCTTAGACAGAATTTACTGTAATTGTTGAAAAATATTAATGCAGGGTTACCACAGTAGCGCCAAATGTTCGTCAACTTGCGATAGCTGGCTAATTTGGCGAAATTCCCATTTAAAACTATTAATCTTTCATAATGGAGGTCACCGAAATTTAATTTAAACTCCACTCTTTTAAGATGTTTTTTCGAAATCTATGGGTGAGAATTTAAAGTACATCTTTACATCTTCCTCCCGATGCTACTAATAAAATAACCGCCAATAGACAACGGTGTACTGTGTGAGCTCCTAACTACGCGATTTTAATGTGTTTTAAGTACTTTTCCAGCATAGGTGCCTTGGCGAAAAAGGAATTTGGTAACATATTTTCCGGGAACCTAATCACTGTTTCATTTTATATACACACGCATTTTTTTCGATATTTATACGATTTATTTAACATAAAAAAGCCGTTTCTCTAATTTTATACAGAAACAGATGTAATTTGTACATAAAAACATCAATAATATACATATAAAACAAACAAAAACGCTCATCAAATTTGTTTTCATAGCTGTTTATATGATTTGACAACAAATCTCGATATTTTTCCGTTATACGGACACCATGCCAAAATGTATGCTAATGCGCCAATTATTTCAGAATGCTAAAAGATATTTGTAATTTTATGCCAGCAGTTTAATATGAGTTTTATTTTATTGCTTTATTTTATAGCAGTTATTTGTTCACTTATTTTAAGTATATATTTGTTATTTGATGAAATAGTTCGTAAAAGTCTGGAATTTTCAAATGTTATATTTTTTAA
The DNA here is from genome assembly GCA_963932465.1 of Maratus speciosus. Taxonomy (NCBI): domain Eukaryota; kingdom Metazoa; phylum Arthropoda; class Arachnida; order Araneae; family Salticidae; genus Maratus; species Maratus speciosus. The sequence goes on from OZ010788.1 coordinate 344,229,382, forward strand.
ATGCTCACTTTAGTATCGACAATGGTTTTCTTTTATTTTTCAAATGCTTCAATTCACGATTTTGCGCCAACTATTACGCTTGGCGACAAAAGTGTCCGCATAACGGAAAAGTACCCAAATCTCACTTTCTGATGCCCAAATTACACCAAGCTTTTTTAAAAAAAATGCCAAAGGCCCTACAGTGGAAAAGTACCAAACTGTCTATTATTTTGCGCTATCCGTCTTATAGTTTGTACTATATGCAAGGGGAGTGGAGCGAAGTGTTTAAACATTAGATATTAAAGTTTCGGCGCAGATGCCATAGCGCCCCATGTTGGCGCGATTTTTTTTCTGATGCCCAAATTACACCAAGCTTTTTTAAAAAAATGCCAAAGGACCTACAGTGGAAAAGTACCAAACTGTCTATTATTTTGCGCTATCCGTGTTATAGTTTGTACTATATGCAAGGGGAGTGGAGCGAAGAGTTTAAACATTAGATATTAAAGTTTCGGCACAGATGTCATATACGCCCCATATTGGCGCGATTTTTTTCTGACGCCAATGTCATATACACAACGGGTACTTAACTGGCGCCAAAGTGTCGTAATTTTGCTTGATATGGTAATCCAGATGTTGTTGTTTATGCTGTTGATGTTTTTGCCAAATTGGCGTCGGAAAAAAATCGCGCCAATATATGATAACGTATATGACAACTGTGCCAAAGTTTCTATAATGTTTCGATAAGTTTCTATAAAGCAGTATAAGCAATATAATTAAGAATAAAATAAATGCAAAATAAGACTAATGATGAAAGAAAAATCATGCGTTAAGCATAGAATATGAAACACTTTCCAACACATCCTGCATGCTTTAACAAAACTTCGTTATTTAGGGAAATAAGGTAAATAAGATAACGTTACTTCTTAGATATCCCGTCGACCAATTTCGCCAAATTATATAAATCGCCAAATCAATAGTAAAACATTAATAAAAATACAAATAAAACGTCGAATTAATGGTTTTATTGGCCATTATTGGCATTTAATTAATTAATTAATGGCAACCATTATTGGCAATTAATCTTACAAATTGGCGACAGTAATGTAGTCGACGGGATAACTAAGAAGTACCAAGATAACTAAGTAAACATTGTAGAAAACGCATAAAAAAATTTAAAAATTGATTTCAGCAGTTACCGTCCATAGCCAAGAGTACCGTTATTACATGCCACTATTTAGCTAAAATTTAATTTAAACTACTCTTAAAACTACTGAAATCACATTTCCAGATATTATCATCCATAGACGGTTATGTATCCAATTCTTTGCGTAACCATGTATATCATTTTATCTATATTCCACAAACATTTCTTCGGAAACTAAATGCAGTTCAGCGTAAAAATGCATAACTCCTTTAAAAACCACCTTTAAGCAATTTACTCTCATACTCAGTAACCCTTACGAATTCTTTTGTGTAGCCCTGCATATGAACTGTAGCATTTATACACAGTATAGTATGCATAAATGTAGTGAAACATAAAAGCGCATATCATAATTAAAAATGCATTTCTAGCAATTATTTGGCACAGATGTCATATTCGCCCCATATTGGCGCGACTTTTTTCTGACGCCAATGTCATATACGCAACGGGTACTTAACTGGCGCCAAAGTGTCGTTATTTTGCTTGATGTGGTAACCCGAATTATGTTGTTTATGCTGTTGATGTTTTCGCCAAATTGGCAACCGAAAAAAATCACGCCAATATGGGGAGAATATGACATCTGTGCCTATTATTGTACATAAGCAATTATTTGCTTATGTACAATATTTCGGAGAAAAGTTTCTTGGCGAGAAAGAAGTTTTCCAACGTGTTTTCTGGCAACCTATTTACTGCTTCATACTCACAAGCAATTTTTTCCATATGTATACAATTTAGCACAGATGACATATTGGCACGATTTTTTTCCGACGCCAATTTCGCGAAAACATCAACAGCATAAACAACATTCGGGTTACCATTACAAGCAAAATAACGACACTTTGGCGCCAGTTAAGTACCCGGTGCGTATATGACATCGGCGTCAAAAAAAAAAATCGCGCCAATATGGGCGTATATGACATCTGTGCCGACAATTTAATATAAAAAAAGGGAACAGATGTCATATTCGCCCCATATTGGCGCGATTTTTTTCGGTTGCCAATTTGGCGAAAACATCAACAGCATAAACAACATAATCCGGGTTACCACATCAAGCCCCTTAGCGCAAGTTAAGTGCCCGTTGCCTATATGATATTGGCGACAGAGAAAAATCGCGCCAATATGGGGCGAATATGACATCTGTACCAAAAAAAGCTTTTTACCCATTTTTATAAAGAAACAGAAGTAATTTTTGCACAGATGTCATATACGCATGGGGATTGGCGTGATTTTTCTATGACGCCAATTTGGCAGAAATCTCGCTTTCGAATACCAGTTACTTATATATTTTTCAATTATTTGCTATCATTTTGAAAAGGAAATAACTATAAATAAATAAAAGTTTGAATAATAACTATAGAACAAAGCAGTTTATATAATTAAAAGACAGAAAATAAAAGTAAATAAACAATTATTAATAAATAAAAAACAATAGTCGGGTTACCATAGCAGGCAAAATAACACCATTTTGGTGCCAGTTAGGTATCCCGGTTCATATCTGAAATCTGTGCCGTAATTTGTATATAAAAAAATTATATATATTTAGAAACGATTTTTTTATGCATATAAGTGCATATATAAACAAAGATAAAAGTTCATTAGATTTGTTTTCATAGCTGTTTATATATTTTCGCAACATATCTCACTTTCTGATGCCCGAATCGCGCCAAGCTTTTTTAAAAAATGCGCTATAATGGAAAAGTACTTAAATAAATAATTAACAGAAATAACAAATTATACAAACTAAAACTTTTTATTTCGAGATCAAATCATTGTTTTTAATTTCGATTAAAAATACATATATCCTTGGATAACTTCAATTGAAATTAGTTTCACAGCTTATTATCTCATTCCATAAACCTAAACAAACACAAGTGAGTCATTCATCGTGAAACGTCAAAAATATTAAATCATTGAGGCAATCATTCACAAAGTAAGTTCTCCAACAATCAATGGGCAATATTCTAATGACGTCATAGTAGGTAAAATGGTGGCGGTATCGTTTGTTTAAGGTTTGTAATCACAAAGATTTAATTTTGCAATGTCTCTTAGTTACATTATTTTATTGTCATATTTATGACCTCAGAACAAAAGCCTATTTTTTCATTATTTAGTTATTAAAGACGGAAAAAAATCATAAATGCATGATTTGAAAATTTTAAATAATTTTCTTTCTTAATACTAAAAAATAACATCGGGAAGTAACAGCGGGTTTAAGTTAAATAAGTTTAACTGTTTAATTCTGTTGTAATATTCAAAATAACTGTATTTATTAGATTTCAGTACTCAACATCAGGGCCCGATTAAACTTTGAAGTTAGAGGAACTACAATGTCATTTCAGGACCTTTCTTTTGGAGAAGCTTTTCTAAATTCCATATATACATGGAAAATCTTCAGTGTTAGAAATATTACTCCTAGGACTGACATAACACGAGAACGGCCTGCAATTTTACACACGTTTTTGAAAGCTACTTTATATCAGAAATTTTACTAAAAACTGGTTACTTTTTTGTTATAGCGGCCCACACTATTAGAATTATGACAAGTTGCAGCCAATTTCGCCACCGTCGTAACCAAGATCGTGAAGCACACACATATAATACCATATAATACCATTTCATGAAATCGTATACGATAATTTAATAGTTTTTAACCTTACTTCAAGTGTGTTATTCATTTATTTTTAAGGCTCAACAATCTAAATTGTCCAATATATGAATTTAAAAAAATGTAAACAAAGATTGAATAGACATGACCGCAAAAATCCTTAAATCTGCATAACACTTGGAACCAAACTGTGCAGATTACTGTACACAGTTTTTCATAAATGTGTTTTCTTAAAATGTGTTATTTTCATCTATCACTGCGGAACAAGCGAGAAAACTCATATTCTTGCACATGAGTTGTATATATCTTTATATCTAAATTTCCGTCATTTTTGACGGGCTACCTTTCTAGTATTTTAATAAAAGCCGTGAAATATAAAGAAATTTAGTAATGTTTCAGTTTGAGAAATTCCAAAATTTTTTTCAAAAAGAGTCATTTGACTAATCGCGGTAGTTTTAGTGTTAAGAATGCTTTTCGTGCATTTCACCTTGTTAAATTTCAATTTTTTTAGAAACCGTATTTTTATATTACTTTAAACTTATTGAGTAATTACATCTTATAAGTAACGGCCATGCTAAATTTCAAGTATCTAGATCCTTCAGTAACAGAAAAATCTAAATTTTAGAATGATTTTCGCTCCTGCACTTCCTTGTGGGTAGTGGGAGCAACATAAAATATAGGATAACTGGAGCAGAGACTGTCACCATCAATTCGAAACCATTATTTTTGAAATCGGTTAGGCAGTTCCAGAGATTACCCCTGCAAACAAACAAGCAAACGTTAAATATGTATATATATATTACAATTCAAATATATACAAATTACTTAAATACACATACAATTAAAAATGTAAACATTTTTGGGCTAAGTTTTAGCCTCTCACCAGTGCAACAACATTCAAAGGATCAGAAAACTATATATCATGTTTACAGTTAATAATTACCAATAGTTAAAATCAAAGAATGTATAAAGAACCATATCAAAGCATTGCTTTGATATTTTTTAACACCTCGGTATTTTTTAACTACGTCACATGAAAGTTGTTTTAAATAAGACATTTTAAATGTATCCTTTTAAATCTGACGTAATTTTCACCAAAGTTTTCTTTCTCTTTTTAATATTTATGTGAAAATACTTTTGTTGTTAGAAAGGAAATATTATTTGCGTTGTCTTAGAACTCACAACAATTGTTAAAAAGATTATCTCAATACATGAAATAAACATCTCGTGTAAATATATTTTTAAATTTAATCTGTTTTGCAATATTATTATTTGATCATTTTAAATATGATGTAATTCCTCCTATTTACTGCTTTTAAAGCATATTAAATTTATTTTTTAAAGTTCTCTTTCCCTTTTTAATATTCACATGAGAATACTTTTATTTGCGCTTTCTTATAATTGGCAACAGTAGTTTAAATGATCATCTAGAAATGGGAGATTCTCAAAAGGTGGAATCATTAAACGTTAACTATATGTAATTTTTAAAATTTTCAAATTTAAGGCCAAATTTTTTTAATAGTATAGTATTTTGTCTATAAATATAATATATAAATATTTTAATAGTATTTCTACAAAATTATACACAAACATTAAAAGACAGCAACTATTCTGGAAAATTAATGATTAAAGCATTTAATTAGCAGTTGTGTACGTTATAAATTTTGGACATTTGCAGATTTTGGACTTAAAGATTTTGGACGTTGCTCTTAGTATTTAAAAAATTCTTAAGACTAAGAATGTAGTAAATGTGTCTGTATACATATATATATGTATAATTAACTTTTTGTTATCCAGTAACAATAATAATAAAATCAAATGCTTTGTTACGTACGTTACTTTCGGACATAACAAAATACAGAAAAATGCTTTATAGAAAAGTCCTTCTATCTTCGAAAAAGCAATAAATCAGCCTGCCATCTCTTAACGAAATTATCAAAAAATCATCCGTTTCCTTTATGAATTCGTTGTTTACCATTAGAACCACCTGGTAAAAAGTTAAAACTCTTTTTCTTGGTGGTACATTGGAGCAGTTAACGTTATGAATGTCCGAAATTGGCCTCTTTAGCATAAAATAATAAAATTTTAAGATATTTATACAAAGCTTTTACAATAAATTATGTCATTTTCTATATATGAATAGAATTAAAAACTCAGTGTAAAAAATAAATAAATAAATAAATTCAATGATAATTAAAGTTATCTTTGAAAGGCTTAAAGTTATGACTTGTGTCCAGTGACCACCTTTTGAGAATCGCCCAAATGCGAAATAAATGTGCCGTGTAAATATAATTTTTAATTTAAATTGTTTGGCAATATTATTATTTCACAATTTTGAATATGACGTATTTTCCTCCATTTACGGCTTTTAACACATATTAATGTACATTTATTATTTTAAAATTTTCTTTCTCTTTTAAAATTCACGTGTAAATATAGTTTTTATGAAGTAATTTTCAATATTTTCCTGCTTTTAATACGCAATCACTTAATTCTAGTATGAAAGTTTTTTTTCTGTTTCTAATAGTCAGGTGTAAATAATTTTTTTAATTGAAGGAAACATTATTCTTTGCGCTGTTTTTACAATTGGCAACAATTTAAAATAACCTTTTCTAAAATATGTAAAAATATCTCTCGAAATGTTGAAAATTTGAATTTAAAATGGAAATAAATTCTCAAAAAATTAGTCAAAAAAAAAAAAATGCTGTCTTCACACTGGAAGCTTCTAATGTATTATCCTTAGAAAAAATTATAAAATTTCTATGTTTAGTTTTTGCTCCTATAAAATTGCTCCCCTTTTCTATTGGATTGATTTTTACCAACTTTAACATTAAATATCTCCTAAAATAATTGATTTAAAACTGTCTCCATCAGCGTGTTTATCAAACATTTCTCTATAATACTACTTATTTTCATATTTTTTCATGCAGTAGTTTTCTTAATATTAACGAAGAAAGATCCCCGGTCACAAAAAATTCATTCATAGTGGCGGTGACAGCGTTCGTTACTTTTCTTTAGAATAGAGAAATATTTGTTAGCAATAGTTAAAAGAAAGTAAAACATCTCCTTTTATAAACGGTTTGGGGAATCGGCTGCATATTGACTGTCTTTACACGGCCACACACAATAGAAAATTTTCCAGAGAATTCAATTTTCAGATCGTAAAGAAAACAACTTTTATTTTTTACTTTTTATTTTATTTTTATTTTTATTTTTTTACAAATAAGAAATTCTTGAACAATTTTCACAAATATAAATATTTAACTGCGTTGCAATGCAAATAGTTACAACAACCACCACTGTTTTTTTTTTTTTTAATATATAAATACTAGCTATAATAATAACCCGGCGTTGCCCGGAATTTAAGGATGTTTGTTTTGAAAAACCAATTTCAAAATTTAGCATACAACAACAACAAAACAAACAAACAAAAAAAAAAAAACAAAAAAAAAAACAAAAAAGAAAAAACAACAATCGAAGTGTTGTTCACATGAACCAAATGAAAACCCAATATAAAAATGCATAAATTTATGTAAGAGATGCAAAATAATACAGCTATAAATGAACTTATTTCCATTCATCATTGGAGCAATAATGTTAAAATACGCCAATATTTCCATAATAAAGTTTTTATCATGCTTCAATACATTTTTTCACACTTATATGACGTTATATATTCACCACGTCCTTTATATTTCCAATATGATATAATGTTCCATTTTTTAGTTCGTCAAATTAATTATAATTTTTCACATGGAAATCATAAAACAGAAAAATTATGACGTGACGTTATTCACTTTTGTTTTTATAATTCGTCAAACTATTTATTTTATTATCATTTTTCACGTGGAAGTCTTGCAGTAGAAAAGTTATGATGTAATAGACCCTATCAGTGTGACGTCACAGGCAATATAACTCCGCATATCAATTGCAAATGGGTTCGAAACAAACCCATAGAGTTTAGAATGTACTAGAGATGCACTATACTGTCAAAATTGCTTTCAATATGAAGCAAAATATCGCTCAAAATAAGACAAGCACGTGTAACTAGTTTTGAATTTATTGAACTAGGAGAAGTTTTCAAATCGAGCCACAAGTGTTTGGGCCAAATTGTGATCCCTTTTAACTGATTCACGGTTGCAATTTAAACTCCACGCCAAACCAACACATCTCCCCTCTATCTTTTTCTGAACTCTGTTGTTTGTTTGGAACCAATTTGCGGTTGATATGCGGAATTGAGTTGCCTGTGGCGTCACCACTGATAGGGTCTATATTCCCTTTTTTTTAAATTCGTCAAAACATTTGTTTTATTTTTTCACGTGGAAATCTTGCAATAGAGAAGTAATTGTTGTGGTAAGAATTTTATTATGGATTTTTAATTGTTGGCAACCGCTATAGCGAAAAATGTTTAAATTTGATTGGAAACTGCTGTTAAATTTGTGGTTTTTTAATAATTAAAAATTAACTATAAGTTATTCCGATTCCGGATTACTTTAGTTGCTTCGGCCGTGTTTTAATACACATGTACGTAACATTTCGCAATTCTGGCTTCCAAATTGTGGATTTGTATAGAATTACAGACAGACATATTTTCCTTTTTATATATTAGATTTTTCCTTCTATCTGTTTTTAGCAGTAACTAATCACCTACTTTTCTTAGCATATATGCATTATCGATATTTTGAATAATTTGAATATCAAGAGTTTCAACATTAACTCTGCAAGTCATTATTTTTTAGTTTCCCTTTACGTTATATTTAACATCCTACAATACGCAATTTAATTTTTTTTTCAATTACTTACATATTTATAAGCATATAAAATTCTTTGAAGGTTCGGAAATTAGAATTGTTAAATTAAACTCGATGTTATGCAATTATATTCTGAAACTCTGATGACCTGCTTTTTTTTGTAATTTTGTAGATAAAAAAGTACATTTCTTCAGGAAATTTACAATCGTAATTTCCTATTGATTGTGCGAATGATTATAGTATATCTTGGATTTCGTTTCACTTCGTGATTTTATTAGGAAAAGCAACAGTTTGGACAAGGATTTTATGTTATCCTAATACCCAAAAAACGAAATTTGCTTACCTGTTAGCCACGAGACACCTGCATCTGATGGATAAGTTGAATAAAAGTTTATGCACGAAAGGAAGTTATAGAAATGTAAAATTGATCTATTATATCTAATTTATATCTAATTTAGAATTGTAACGTTTTTACAATTTTTGTTTCGGATGAACGGTTTTGATGACCATTCTATAATATGTAGATCTAAATAAATCCTAATCTACTCGATAGCATTAGGTAGCATACTAAAATCACCCCAAAAAAGGCATATTTTGAGATTTTTAAACCTATTTGGTAATGATTCATAATTATGTCCACTGCCAATTGACTAAATAGCAAACGTGATTCGGCGCAATAAAATATTTTTCGTGATAGCCTTTTAATAGTATCAAAATTCAATTTAAAACGCAATGTTACTAACATCGTTCATATTTAATGCAAACCTACGTTGCAGTCCAGATTACGAAAGATAAGTAACCTCAAGAAATGCACTATTTAATCTAAAAAAATACCAGAATCAGTTCAATCAAAATTTCAGAATATCATTGCATAACACAATGTTTATATTAACGCTTTTAATTTCTGAAAAATTCCAATAATTTTATATGCTTATAAGTATTTGTGTAAATTAAATAGTTTAAATTGCGGATTTTAGGATGTTGAAAATTATGCAAAGTGTGATTAAAAGACTTGGAAAGCTGATGTAGAGGCCTGATCTGCATATTTGCTAGTTTAAGACTAACATTGGAAAATTTCAGCATCTATAATTTACCATTTAACTACATTAATTAAATGCGCCATTTTCTTTTCAATAAATAGAAAATTTTAAAATCGTCTAAATTCCCGTGCTAAAGCATTATGAGATGAAAAGAAATGTTCTATCTTTTTCGAACGAATTAATCAAATTTAACCAAAAGCTGTACAGATAAATTCGAGTACCTCGCTATTAACCTAGTCGGATACTTTTTGCGGCAGTTATCATGGAACAGACAGTCTAACAGACAGGCTAACAGACAAACAGGAACCAAAAACTTTTCAAGTCTCCATTTAGAGTCATCACTTACGTTTCGGCCAAAAATATAAAATTATGGATAATTTCAATATATTTAATCAACAATGTAATCCCAAAGCTTTTAGTTTACAGTTTTAAATGAAAATCATTTATTAAAAAAATACCAGGAATGGTAAATTCTCCTTTATATAATAAGATAAAACCAAGTTCTATAACTTTTCCTCTTGAAATAAAACATAATTTACAGTATTGAGTTGAGTTATTAGGACACTAATAATATCTATGAAATATCTTATGTCAGGAGTGGGGTTCGAATCCAAACTCTCTTTAGAGAATCAGAATTTTTCTTTCTGGCGCCCTATAGACCATTCGGCTTTTCTGACTTTGCTAAATGTTCCTCTGAAAAGAAAAAAGTTCGAAACTTGTTTCCCACTTCGTTTAGACACAGAAACTCACCCTAAAGTGCGAGATTCAACTGCAATATTCGTGCTGACAATGAAGATAATTTTGTACTAATACGAATCTGTGTGAATGTCGTTCCATCTAGCGATTGCGCAAAAAGTCGAACTATTTGTCCGAATTTCATCTTGTGATTTTTTGAAATATCAGCATATTTGTGGGTTAAGAAATAATGAAAGAGAGAAAGACAAGGAGCAAGCTATTCGCCCCTATTGGCATGTTGGATAAAAAAGTGATGGGTGAGATTGATTGGGAAAAAAGTCCTGTGCTTTTGCTTTCATAAATATTTGAAGTGCCTCCTGTCATTTTAAAATCTTTCAAAGAGCTTTTAAAAAAGTCTACGGTAGTTTAATTTTTTTGTCTTGAAATTTATAAGTTAGGAAACAATTTTCGGCATTTTTTTTATTACTATGGGAATAGATATATCTAAAATATTTTTCCAGCTTTTCCTTGTCCTCTTTTTTATTGCTTTGCATATAAGGCGTTCCACAATTAACGTGGACTTTTTTTTTAAAAACTAGGGGGCTCTCCCCCCTATGAGCTACGCTCGCCAACCCCCGTTCAGACACCGCAGACCGTAAAAGCACGCTAATTTGATCGGCTTTAAAAATATTTCGAAAAATTGAATTATAATTTAAAAAACAGTGGCGATCTCCCTATACACGGGTTTCTATTCATTTCTCTTTGATTGGAGAATTTTAAGGCCAAATCAGCTGCTGTTAAAAACAGTGGCTGTTTTCGTCTAAATCATTAATATATCAATTAAATAAAATCAGTTAAACATTTCAAAATAAGCTAATATAAAATGAATTAAGTAAACAGAGTCTTTGTCTCCCGGTATTTTTTAACAAAGCGAAAAGAAAGTTCTTTTAAATAAGACATTTTAAATGTATCGTTTTTAATCTGACGTAATTTTGACCAAACTATTCTTTCTGTTTCTAATATTCACGCGAAAATACTTTTGTTAGAAATGAAATATTATTTGCGCTGTCTTAAGGAAAATAGTTGAAAAGAGTATCTCAAAATATCAAATAAATATCAAACAAATCACGGGGTCTCCGTGGCCGAGTGGTCAAAGCACCACGCTGCTAATCGCTTGCGAGCATAGGAGATTATGGATTCGAATCCCGCTGGTTCCATTGCACACATTCTTTGTGTGGGACTCCCAGGATGTATTTCTCTTGTGTTGTAACATTTCCTGGGTCCCTGTGGCTGAATGGTTAAAGCACCACTCTGCTAATCGCTTCTTAGCGCAAGAGATTGTGGGTTCGATTCCCGCTGGTTCCATTGCACACACTCTTTGTGTAGCTGAAAAAAGTGTATTTCTCTTTTGTTGTAATATTTCCTTGTGCTATCTTGTCTCCGACTTATAAGCGGGCTCTCATGTCAAGCACACAAGTCATATGTTTGTTGTTCAATAAATAAATAAACCAAATAAATGTCTCGCGCAATTTCTAAATTTAAACTGTTTTGCAATATTATTTTTTGTTCATTTTGTGCAATAACGTAAATGTGACGTAAATGTGACGTAATTTCTCCAATTTAAGACTTCTAACGCATGTTACTGAATTTATTATTTTACAATATCCTTTCTCTTTTAAAATTCACGTGTAAATATAGTTTTTATGACGTAATTTTTAATATGTTCCTGCTTTTTATACGTAGTTATTTAATTCTAATTTGAAAGGTTTTTTTCTGTTTATAATAATCACGTGTAAATAAATTTTTAATTTAAAGCAAACATTATTGTTTGCGCTGTTTATACAGTTGGCAACAGTTTACATTAATACATTTTCTAAAATATGTAAAAAATACCTCTCGAAATGCTTCAAATTTGAATTTAAAATAGAAATAAAACCTCAAAAAAAAAAGTCAAATTAAAAAAATAAATACAGTATGCACACCGGAAACTTCAAACGTACAAAATGATCAAAAAATGATTAAATTCCCATGTATAGTTTTTGCTACTATAAAACTTTTTTAATGGAACGATTTTGTCCAACTTTAGCATTAAATATATCTTAAAATAATTCTTCGATTTGAAAACTGTCTGCATCAGCGTGTTTATCAAATATTTCTCTATTATACCACCGATTTTCATATTTTTGTATGCAATATTTTTCTTAATATTAACGAAGAAACACCCCCGGTCACAAAAACTTCAAAACCGGTGGCGGTGACAGCGGTAGTTACTTTTTTTTAGAATCGAGAGACTACTACTGAATAATATAAGTTTTAAATAAATTTTACTAACATTTATTCTGCTATGTTAAATAATATCTTCTCTCTACTCTTAATATCTTGAAATAAAATTAGTTACATTGAAAATAAAACTATAAGAAATGGAATAAAAATGCTCGAACTAATGAAAATATATATACTGCATAATTTTTTTTCTAGAAATTTTAGAGATTTTAAGTTTATTATACAGAAATTTTGAAAAATGCATCAGCTACTTACTCTTAAACCAACTTTTCTGAGTTAGTATGTATTATCATTTTACACAGATTTTAATTTTAGTTCTGACTGATGACAAATGTTTCTTAATGAATAAAAATAGAAAATAACCAAGAATGAAAATATGCAATAACCGCTTCCAAGTTACCCATGATTCCAAAAGACATTTTTTATACTTAGAAATCTCAGAAACCAATATATTTACGAGATTTAAAGAAGGATTTATAAAAACGAAGATTCCTTTGCTGCGACTGATTTTCGAAAACGTTTCCGAATAATTTTTATAGTGTATTAATCAGTTTTCTTAAACCCAAATATTGGTAGGAGGCTATAAATTTTCAAGTAAATATTTTCAGCTGCATAATTGAATTTATACATTCAAGAGTAACAAAATAACATAAATGTTAATGTTAATGTTAATGCTATTAATTTATTATGTTTATCTGTAAAAAAATATTTGTTGAACTTGACAATGTTTTCTTGAGAATTGATAGCATCCTAAAAATCTATATTATATGGGTTTAGAAAACTGCTTAATACACTATAAAAACAATCCGGGAACGTTTCCGAAAATTAGTAGCAACTAAAAAATAAATTTCGTTTTCATAAATCCTTCTTTAACATTGAAAAATTATCGATTTCTGATGTTTCTAATCATAAAAAAGGCTTTTCGGAATCGGGGTTAAGTTTCTCTCTTCGGGAATTTTCAACATTACTCATTCATTTGAGCTGTATCGTCTCAAATGAGAGAATTTTTATTTTTCTCTATGAACTTTACTGTTTATAATTATAAGTCATGACTGGCTCAAGACGTGAGTGCAAATTATAAAGCAAGAAATCCATATATGACTAAACTTTGAAGACGTTTTTCACGTTCTTATTAAAAGCTTCAAACTTAACAATAATAGAAAATTTTTAGTCTGAAACGGCAGAAGTATTTCGAATACTCTTTGAGAAAGTTCTAGTATAAAAGAGGATCATTTACAAAAATCATTATAAAGATAAATCGAGGAATATATACCTAAAATATTTTTTAGTTAGATCAAATTCGTATACTAATTAGAAAATCCTTTTGCGCCGTTGTTGAATTAAATACATTTTATTTTATATGAAAATAAAAAGTTTTTATTAGAAGCACATTGAGCCAACTTGGGCCACACGTATAATTACACGTATAATTAATTAATAATAATGTATATTTATGTATGTATTAATTACTTAAATTTTTTTTGGACATTTTCGTATTCGGCCGAAAATAGGACGATTACCGAAATTCAATTTCGGTTTCGGTGTTTAAAACCTGTTTCTGTCGATTCTTAGTTATATCATATTTTCTTCGATTAAAAAACATCAGTCTATTTTTACAGTGTCGAGAAAAATATCAAATGAATTTTCAATAATTGTAATGGCTTTTTTTTAAATAATTTATTCAGATTTTTTTCACTGTGACGGAGTACAGAACGTATTTGCATTTATAAACAAATTTATAAAAAAAGTTTGTATTATTTTGCACATTTTCTATTATACGTATGGAAATAACTTTTGACAACTGTCGCTTTCATTCGCATAATGCTAATTTATTTATACGTAAACCATAAAACAGCAAGATATTTCTAGAATAATTAATCTTAACAGAGAATAGCAATGCTCATGAGAAATTCCTATTGCATCTAAGTTATGCCAAGTTGCTAATTTGCAAGCTCCTGTTTAGTGAAAATTCCCACTTCGTTCACCAGATTACTTGTTTTTACCTTAGAGTGCCTCTAAGGTTTATCCCCATACCTGTGATTACGAACATTCTCGTTAATAAATCAAATATGACCGATTCTCGTACTCACGTTACCCTTGACTTTGCTGTTTACTATCGCTGGGCAAGTCTTTAAAAAAATAAATAAAATAAAACTTCAAAGACTCATTGGGAAGCCCGTGAAGCAAAAGGCAGGGCAATGCGCTTTGACGTCATGACTTCTGTCCACCAATAGGATTCTCCAAATTATGATATCTATACTGTATATCAACCGCAAAAAATATGAACAGACTTGTATATATTTTTAAAAACTCAAACTGTTTACTGTTCCATCCGAGTTTATTGAGTTTAATTTAGGTAACTTTTCCGAAAGTTTGACGTTTCACACTTGTGTAGCTAATATAGTTTGTTACATTGCAGAAATAAGTTTAGAAAGGATTTTAAAGTATTATCATTTCTTTCTGTTTTTGTAAGGTCTTAAATTTTCAGATTATACATAAAAAAATATTGTATTTTATCCTAATTATAAGACTATATCGTAATAATAATAATAATATATATATATATATATTACAAAGTACATCGCGTAATATTTTTTTCAGAAAAGAAAAAACTCTACAAAAGCATGCGTTGTGTATGTACACTTTGGATTTGTTCATTTATTTTAATTGTTTACATAAAATTCGCCCGTACGGAAAATGCTGGAAAAATCAATTCTACACTGTATCTACAAAACGTTTCTTCATCTGGCAATAATTCACTATTAACAACAGAGAATGTGACTAATGCATTTACGGAAACAGTTACTGAACACATTGCTGTTCAGAAATGGAAAAAAGCAGAGAACGCTCTTAGAAAATTATTGACATCGATGTATAAGCAGATGCTGCCTTTCGTTTTACGAGGCAATGAAGATTTGGATCTATCACCTCGTTGTAGCAGAGGACTGATGAAGATGTTGACTGGAATAAAACAGTCCAAACTTTGGGCCTTTAAAAGTAAGATACCCGGTTTTCTAGAATTTAAATATTTTCAAAACTTCTATTTAAAATTATTAAGTTTTCTAAATACGATATGGATTTTTGTTATTTATGATTATTTAAAAATTTTCTAAATATGTTTCAAAATACAATATGAAATTTTGTTCTTTATGATTTTTTGTACCTTAATAATTACTAATTACGACAATTTTGAAGATCAAACACTTTGAACACTGGGCCTTTAAAAATAATATGCCCGATTTTTAAGAATTTAAATACTCTTAAAAGTTGTATTTAAAAATATTCAGTTTTCTAAATATGATGTGAATTTTTGTTATTTATGATTATTTACTAATTTTCTAAATATATTTCTAAATACAAAAGGAATTTTTGTTCCTTATAATATTTTTTAACTTTACTAATTATTAATTTCATTTTTGAAGATGAAACAGTCTTAACTCTGAGCCTTTAAAAGTAAGTTACCAGATTTTCTAGAATTTAAATACCCTTAAAACTTCGATTTAAAAATATTCAGTTGTCTAAATATTATATGGATTTTTGCTCTTTATGATTATTTACTAATTTTCTAAATATATTTCTAAATACAGCATAAATTTTTGTTCGTTATAATTTTGTTTAAATTTTAATAATTATTAATTTAATTTTTGAAGATAAAACTGTCTGAACTTTGGACCTTTAAAAGTAAGATACCCTACTTTCTAGAATTTAAATATTCTTAAAATTTCGATTTAAAAATATTCAGTCGTCTAAATATTATATGGATTTTTGTTTTTTTATGATTATTTACAAATTGTCTAAATATATTTCTAAATACAATATGAAATTTGTTCTTTGTGATTGTTTTACTTTAATAATTACTAATTACATTTTTGAAGATAAAACACTCGAACTCTAGGCCTTTAAATGTAATATTGCCGATTTTTTAGAATATAAATATCCTCAAAACTTGTATTAAAAATTATTAAATTTTCTAAATATGATACGAATGTTTTTCTTTATGATGATTTAATTTAATCATTATTAATTTAATTTTTCAACGTAGCATTACAAATATTTTTCTTACTTCCGCATTTTTAAATGCAACAAGGAATTATTTTTTTACTTGTTGAAATAATATTTGATAGTATTTTATGGACGTTAATTTATTTACTATTCAATAAAATTAATTCTTCAAGAAGGTCCTTTACAAAAAATTATACTTTTTTATTTATAAATATTCTTTGTTCATTTTAATTTTTTCGAAATGTGTGTTTATATAAACATAGCTTTTGATATAGAAAAATCTTAAATTACAATTTGATTTAAAAAAAAAAAAAAAAAAAAAAAAAAAATAATAATAATAATAATAATAAAATAAAATATATTTTAGCTTTGTTCAAAATTTGATTTGTCCTATCAATGAATCTTATTTTTGACAAACGTGTTTTATTCCTGCATTTTTGAGTACCTACAAGAAAAAATATCATTTTGTCATCAAGGTTTACAAAAACATTTATTCTAAAAATGTAATACAGTAGTACCCCGACTTACGTCACCCCGCATTTACGTCGTCTTGTCTGGGAAAAAACTTTCCTTTATTAAGACCCACTTTGAACTTTTTAGAAGCCTTTTGGTTCTACGAAGAGAAACTTTCCTGCGGCAGTCAAGTGACAGTGACAAACAATTAAAAAAAGTCACTAGAAAAAGCTTAGGAAACCCATTCTACTGTTGCAAAGAGCTTCTAAAAGTAAAAAAGAAAAATTTGCTGGTTCAAACTTCATTGCAAGATTTTTTTCGTTTTCTCAAATATTCGAATGGGCAGCTAAAAGAACAATAAATTGTAAGTTAACATAATCCCTAAATAGAATATAATGCGTTAATTAGATTTTAAAGAATTTTTATTACGTATCCTTTTTTTTGCTTATCTAAATGTACCTCAACTTACGTCGTTTTCGACTTACGTCGCTATTCTTGGAACGAATTGCTTACGTAAATCGAGGTATATTACTGTAATTTTTAAAAGAAAAAAAAGTTTTCTTAAATAATATATTTTGTTCTTAAAAAAAAAAAAAAAAAAAAAAAAAAAAAAAAAAAAAACATACCAGGCAAAAAATACCAAAAACAATTTTCAGAATATAGAATTGAAAACACTGCACAAAGTTTCATAGAGAAATTAATTAGACATATCAATTTATATATGACGATTCTCGGAATTTGAGATATCGTATATCCCGACGTATAACGAGCACATATGATCTAAGAATGTATCTTTCTGTTTTTAGGTACATTCGCCATATTACACGCACCCCCCTTTTTTTTGTCCAAAAATCTTCATTATAAATGTAGCATGAAAACGCAATGTAGAGCATTAAAAAGTCTAACAATCAGTACAAACATAAAACTCGTCGTTGGGGGCCACCGTAATACTTACTCATCATAGATATGCATAATATAAAATATGAAAATAAAGCATGTGTAAACTATTCATTAAATGCATTGCAATTCCAAAATAAAATTTAAACGTATTTGTTGTTAATTTGTTCGGTAGATATAGTGTTTAAAATCGTGGCTTGATGACGTCCTTTTAAATGCTCTACACTGTAAAAAAAAAAAAAAAAAAAAAATAAAAAAAAAAATAAATAAATAAAATAAAAAAATGTATAGCTCTACAGATGTAAAGTTACATGCTTACTAAACTTTCATCTGTAACTGAACGAAAAAAGCTGCAAATCTACAAAACTAGTTTTTGTAAAGCTACAGAAATCTGTAACTTTACAAATGAATCTGCTAAAATGATAGTAATCTTACTAAAATTTTATCTGTAACCCTGGTTGCAGTTACATGAAATAACACTAGGAATCCCAGTTTCCTAAAAAATTCTTAGTAACCTTAAAGATTGATTGATTTTCGGCGCAAAAGTGTGTCTGTTACATGAATTTTTGTTGTTGCTGTTACATAAAAAGTTATAGGAATCCCAGTTTCCTAGAAAAACTTTATTAACTTTACAGATTTTTTTTTTTTTACAGTGTATTACCGAATTGCGTAAAAGAAACATCCCTATAACTCCAAAAATGATAATTATATTGATTAAAAGTTTACTGCGTCCGATTAAGCGTCTCATTTCCAATTGAAATATATATTTGAATTGAAATTTGAATAAAATACAGGGTTATGAAAAATCGAAAAGTGTGGAAAACATGAGTACAAATATCTCGGCAACTAATTATTCGATCGACTTCATTCGTTAAGCAAAATTTATGTTTTTTTTTATTGTCTTTTATATTCACTCCTTAAAATAAGCAATTTCGGAAATTTTTATATACCTTTTATTAGAACAAGTATTTCGAGAGTTCGAAAAAAATAGTTCTGGATAATCGAGGTTACTGATATTCAATAGGTTTCTTCCCATTATTACATACTAAGTACACATCAAATTTCAAGTCTCTATCTCAATTTGTTCGGGAGATAAAGCGTTTACAGACACACAGACAGACGAGCGGCAATTTTTTTTCTACAAATATATTTTTCGGAATCTCCAGTGTCTGAAACGTGTAAATCTGTCAATTTTTATTTATTTATTTATTTATTTTTGAACGATTACAAGGCTTATCCTATACTACTTATGATGGGTAAGTAATAATCAAATGCAAAACGACAACGTACGCTAGTGACAAACCTATGTGCTTGAATTTCCACAAAATATTTAGAATCGTACTCTCGTTAATTCAAATAATCATATCTCTTTCAATAAATATAGAAATCTCGGTTCTTGTGCCTACTTTTTAAGCTTTTATTTTTTTTTTTGTGTAAAATTTGACCCATTTTCTTGTTTCAAAAGTACGCGTTATAGGCCGGAATACACGGTAAATGGATTTAAATCCTCTAAAAGGCGGGACAACACAGACAGTATAGCATAAAACAGATAGTTAATTAATTAATTAATTAATAATTTATTGATCTAATTATCATATTGCTATGTGCATAATTTTATTCGAAAATCTACAGAGACTGTTTTTATGCCCCCCCCCCCAAAAAAAAAAAAAGTAAAAAAGGTGAAATTTGTTGAAACTTTCTGTCTCGGATCATCTTAATATTTCACAAGAGTGATCCAATCAAATTCGTAGCATTAAATCGCTTAAATCTAGTGAGTATTTCGGTATTTATTTTTTAGCCCCCGGTACGGTATGCTATTTCTTTCTCCCAGCTTATTTTGTGTCGTCCAAAAAATAACGTCACCTTACAGAAGAAGCCAGACGTAAAACAAAGCAGTACGATTAAATACTCTATAGTAATTTTTTAACTTCTAATTACCGTATATACTCGCGTATAAGTCGACCCCCTAACTTTCGAATGCAAATTCTGTAGAAAATCAAAAACCCGCGTATAAGTCGACCCCCTAACTTTTTACTTCAATTTTGCACAAAATCAAACCAAAGGTTTCACTTTCCAATGCGAAAAGGTAGTAAGTAAACAAAAACAAATTATTAATTTTTTAAAAATGATAAATTATAATTATTTGTGTATTATATATATATATATATATTTTATTCATACACATAAAAGAAATAATTTTGAAGTATTCGAAGTTTACGTTTTTGCTTTTTTAACTGACTCGCGTATAAGTCGACCCCCCCCCCCCCCCCCAAATTTGCTTACCGAAAATTGTCAGAAATTCCTCGACTTATACGCGAGTATGTACGGTAATTAACTTCTAAGCATCGCACATTTTCAATTTTTATACCGTCGTATTGGAAAAAAAAGTACTTTTAAATGCAATTTGTTTGAAAACGGCATCTCCATTTATTTTTGAAATATTAATATTTTTGTAGTTTTTGGAGCCATTTGCTGAATATTGGCAACGGAAGTACTCCATTTCTGTAGAAAGTAAAGGAAAAATAGTTGTAAAATATTAATTATATATTTTTGTTGCCATTTTTTTCATAACAAATGAAAAAAATGTAATTAAAATACGTGATATTTTGAAAAAATATAAAAGAATGATTTCTCTTAACACATGGAGCTATTATAAACTATATTTAATTTTAAGTATATATATATTAATGTTACAAATAAATGAAGGCCTATGAATCATTAGACAGCCGTTTTTATTTTTATTTTATTTTATTTTTTGGTCGAGTTTCTTTAATGGCGGCATCTTTTTGCTGCATTTCTGTATTATTTCGCGATAGTGACGTCCTATGCCTACTTTACTGTAGATGTTTAAGAGTGGATCGTAAATGTGGAATTCTTAAGTGGATGCGAATGACGTCACTTTACATGAAATAAAAGCGTGTGCTATAAGTCTTAAAATTGAAATATGTTTTGTACTATTTATATATACATATATTTTTTTTTTCCTCGGAGGCGACACTAAATTCTGAAAAAAAAAAAAAAAAAAAAAAAAAAAAAAAAAAAAATTCCTGTTTTCTAGTTAATAATATTGCTTTGGCTACCGTAGGATTTTTGAATGTTTTCTTCTAACGTATTATTGAAAAAGTTAGGTCCCTTTAGTAATAATTTAAAATAATGTATTCTATAAGTCCACTGTCGAAATAAATATAATAAATTAATGAAAATCAAACTTGCATTTTTGATTAAGTAAAGGAAGATTGAAGGGTTTTCAGTTACAATAAAGTGTTTGCGCAGATTATTATTGTTATTATTTGTTATTAGTTCTTTGCGATTATTACAACATTGTAAATCAATATATCAACATTATAACATCGTAAATCTTATAAAATAGTGGAATAAAACAAAAGTGAAAAAATGTTGTTTCAATATACATGAATATCACAAAACCGAAAAAAAAAAAAAAATACATTGCTTTAGTCACATATTCCGTGAAATTGAAGTATACCGCATACACATGCACACGAAGTAAATAAACATTTTATGTTAAAAAGTACTTAACTTTAGTAACATTTTATAACTTGCTCAGTTATGTCAATTACTTCTCGAAAAAGAAATGAAAATTACCTAACAGTAAAACTTTCCTTTGTAAAATTGACCTTAGTGAAAGCAAAATATAAGATGAAAAAAAAATCGCTTCAACCTTCCTTGACATCTCGGCGGGAAATGTATAGCTCACGTTTATGATGCTGCCTCAAGCGATAGATGACCTGAAAGAATTTATCTATCATTTTCATTTGTCGAACGAATAATTGTAAATAATCTTTTTTGTAAGGGAAAGTGCGATGCTATAGTGCTAAAGAAATAAATCTGATGGCATTTGTTATAAAATCAACAAACATTTTTCTTTCTTCTTTTTTTAAGGTTTCTTTCTCCAAGTTGAAAGACGAAACACTAACACTTATTTTAGAAATTCAGTTACAGTTTTTTTTTTTAATCGCTCTGTCGCTGTATATAATTAAAATAAACCTTTTAAAAGGCTTTGATTAACAACTTCATTGAATATCAAAATAAATTAACGCAATATTATTAAAAATAAATATCAAATTGCTTTGTATTGCATGTTTTATGTACTGAAGTGATCACTCCCTACTAATTCTACCACAAATAATCCTATAAATAAAAGCATTTTTCTTACAACTTTATGGTTATAAGGGAATATGGGTAAGGGGGTTATCCATAAATTTAGAAAAATAAAATTAAGATCTTACAGAGATAAAAGCCGCAAACATTCAATTAGTAACCAGAAATTGTCTATAGAAATTTTACATAAAAAATAAGCTGACATTATATATAAAAAAAATAATGTAATTTTTCTGGTTATATTCTAAGATTTTCGCTTTTGTGAATGCAAGTAATAGCAACAAAATGTCCTTTATATCAGGTGTTTTTAACAACAGTTCCACGAAAATTATGTCAAGTTGCGTCAAATTTTACTAATAATCGAAATAATTAAAAAAATGAAATATATTAGTTCATTACGCAAATGTACTTTGTTTTTATGTTTAGCATAATTAAGTAGCATTTCTTGCAGGTTTATTTCAGTGTTAAAGGCTATATATTATTGTAATATTGTATAAAGTATTGTAATCTTGGAAAAGAATAAGTGACGGAATTATAAAATTGTTCTCAAACCTATAATAAAGTTAGCTGCCAAAAAAAAAAAATAAAAATAAAATAAATAATAATAATAATAATAAACAAAAAATAAACAATAGCAAATTCTTATAGAAAGAAAAAAAATAAGAAATGGAGTAGAAGTATTTGAACTAGTGAATAAAACGTAATTTGAACAAAATCATATGGAACAAATTTTACAAATCTTAAATTTGTTATATGCAATGATATGTACGCCCACCAAGTGCAACTTCTCTGGATCAAACGAGAAAGTGTGTGTGCCTGCACTGCACACCCCAGAATTAAATATTGCATAAGAGAGTTATCTGAAATAAGAAAGGGTAAGGAGCTACATAAAATAAAATAAACAACAAATATTACAATCTATTGGATTTCTCTGATTTGTCAATTTACTAATATTACAAAAGAAATGTATATATTTGAAAAGCCCTTCTGTGTTGAAAATAAAACACAAGCATAGGTGTGAGATACATCCCTGGAAAAATATTAAGAAGTACAAAGGAATCTATGCACCGAATCGATTATTCCCACCATGGAATATACCTATCCAAAAAAATTATTCTTGCAATAAAGATATATTGAAAAAAAAAAAAAAAAAAAAAAAAAAAAAAAAAAAAAAACTCGTCAAGCTCAGCTGTATGATTAAATGTTTAATCTATACTAATAAAAGAAAGTTTCTCTCAGCCTGTCTAAGATGGCTAGCCAAATCTACCGGACGTACAAAGCTGAATATATTTGTGAGGGCAACTCAAAGTCTCTCCTAATGCACCTGAGATTAATAATTTTAAAATTCTAATAATTAATTGAATTATTAATTAAAAATCGCAACTCACTTTCATTAAAAACTCATCTTGGTCCTCGTGTGAGAGAAAAAGCTCTGGTGTACGCGCATAAGCCTTATTTACGCATCGGTAGAAAACGAAATTAGAAAAGAAGAAATTTTGGGGGTATTTTGTCATTATTTATTAACTTACATCGGCCAAACTGCTGAGTAAAGTTAAAAACGGAAAACATATTCTGAAAGATCATACTCTTACGGTTTAAAAGCTGCATGCAATCAATTAAAAAAATATCACTTTGAATTTTTTTATTTTTCAAAAACGGTCGTTTTTCCGAAAAACGTTTTTCTCCTTTATTTGTACGCCCCTCCAAAGCGCAATTTTAGAGGTACCAACAAACCAAAAATATGTTCTTAAAGTCGAAACCTTCTTCTAATTGATGGGGGTAATCAGTTTTAAAAAATATGAGTTTTAACCCTTTCAAATACACCGGCAAACTCAGGTCACTTCCCGCTTTACGAAGACGATATTTTTTCTACGCTAAAAGTAACTAAACGTCTGTATTTTAACATAATCTTTTTAGAGCATCTCAATGGACCAGATTTATATCACCTACAAAAATTTTGAAACGTTCGGACGGGCAGAAATACTTTTTACAAAATAAAATGTGTTAAAATTTCGACGAAATCTGTAAAAACCTGAGTGTTTCGTCGCGGTTTCCCTCGCTTTCGGTACGCATAGACTACAAAAATCAAATTACGCAGAAAATAAAATACCAAATAATATTTACTTTCAATTCAATATTTTTTTCATTTAAAAATATAAATTCAAATAAAATGGAATTAAAGATATAAAATCATACAAATTTTAGGTTCATTTAAGGGTCATTCATCACGGGCCCGGGCAACGCCGGGCGGCCCAGTTAGTGTATAATAAGAGATAAAAGTAAAAAGTACTTTTTCAAAAATTTTATTTGCAATATTTTTGTTAGAGTAACTCTAGGATAGATGGCCAGTCTAAATATCTCCAAAACTTGATCATAGATTGCAATATAAACATTGTTCGTATGAAATAGTTCAACGAGTTTATTTATTGCAACGTGCAGTTGTGTTTTTCGATTATAAAAAGTAAGGGCAATTTTAATGTAAATTAAATTGGTGGTGTAGAATATTTTTTTTTTTTTGACTTAGGTATCTGAATGTTTTGTAGTACGTACGTTACATATATTTTTTACTGTATGGATTTTTAAGGCACGTATATAATCTAATCTTTACTTCTAAGACTAAAACAAAGATATACAATGGCTATTGATGCTTTAAATTGGGCGATCATCTGTCCTTAAATTTAAGGATAGATGACCACATGAAATTGATGAGAGATGGCCACCTTTAATCAATATTTCAAAATTATACTTAGTGATGATTTTAACTAAATGTAATTAAATTAAAATAAATATATAACGTTTACGTTTATAAATATATTAATTGACATAATCATTTAAATTTTAACTAATATGAATATTTTAATAATAATAATAATAATAATATAATAAGACCTAACGATTTATTTGTTTCAGAAAATACTGAAAAATTTCAGAAAGTTTCATAACAGAAACTGATAAAGTTGATAAATAAACTAAATTAACGTAATAAACCTACAATTAACGCGAAAAAAAAATAAAACAAAAAAAAAAACACGACAATTCCAGTAGCGAAGTAGACGAAATACATTTAAATTATCAGATTCTACAGATTCCGAGTAAATAGATTAGGATCATGTGTTGGTTGTGCAAAACAGTATAATATCACATCCAAAAAGAATGTCTGGATACAATGCATAAGGTACCTGAAGTGGTTCCATGAAACGTGTACAAATTATCAAGACCTTTGCCAAGTATGTGGTAAGATTTTACGAAAAGTGAAGTATTTAAATTATACTTCAAATTTTGTTTATTTGAGTTTTCTTCACTCATTTTCCATCATATAACTGCATCTTTACAAATTGCTATATATTTTCCATGATTAACTATATGAAATGTGTTATTTTTTTTTCCATTTAAATTAACTTTTTCTTTCTTGTATTAGATGGCCATCTCTCCCCGACTTTAAGGAGAGATGGCCATCTGCCATTTAAATTTCAATTTTGTTTAACACTTTTTGTTTTCAATATTTCATTATTTTTTGCATAAAATATTATGAGTATATGTATAAGAATTTTAAATATGCATCAATATTTCTTGTATTTGCATTCTAATAATTTTTATTTCAATCTTTAAAATCTATGACCATCTATTCTAGAGTTACCCTATAATATTCTTTCTTTATTTTGCTGTAACGAAGCATTTTGTTTCTGTTGATAAATAATTTTAAAAGGAATATTTCTTTCTTATTTCTTTAAATTAATTTAATTTGAATGTGCTTCGAAAGTTTATCTATAGTTTAAAATATGCTGTGAGACACACACACAAAAATAAAAAAAAACCCTGCTTCAGACGATTGAAAAGTAAAAAGTTACCATCTTGGAAACCAATGATAGAAATGAGCTGTAAAAGTACATAAGCCACAGTTCTGATGAAGACGATTCTTTTTATGTAAAAATTATTGTAGGCCATAACACATAATTTTTTTTAATATGATTTTATTAATAATATATATTATAAAGAGATTACATGTCTGCGAGTAACGCTGATGGCCTATCGATTGTGGCAAACACCCGAATAATCAATTTCATTTTGTATTACTTCTAAACATCGATTACAGTGGGTGATCGGTTTACGAACAGATCGATTAGCGAATACTTTCGCGAGAGATTTTTATGTTCGGATAACGAACACATGTTCGGTTAACGAACATCTCACATAACAAAGCCAAGAAAAAGCAATGCCGTGTTTCAGATTTGCCGAGCTGTATTTAATTACACCTATTGTCGACTTAGAGAACATTTTAACAGTTGTATACGTATGGCCTGATTAATTCATGGCTACCGGGGTTCGGGTTTTACAGTTTAGTGTCCCCAAATTAGAATGAACAAATAACAAACATTAACTTTTATATTCTGTGTTCCTTTTTAAAGAAATATTTTTAATTGTAAATAAATTATTTTAATTGAAATTTAGTTCTCAAATTGTTAGATTATAGGTTCCATTTGAGCTTTATCGGGCGCTGCAATAAACACGACTTTTAGAGAATAAGGAAGCAGTTTTTGAAAGGTCAAAGTGGCCAATTGATATGATTTAATACTGTATTCAATGGATGTAATCCTAAAAGTTCTTACAAAGTGTATGTCATTTAATTTTTTAAATATGCCACGACATGGACAAAACCATCAAAATACGATCTGTCCATATTAACTAAGGACGTATATTAACCCTATTATAAAGAGAAGATTTATATTATTTTTTATATAGTGTTTAAGAGCGAATTAATTGAATTACCGTACAAATCTATACTGAATCTATGATCGGTTAGCGAACAATTTGGTTAGCAAACACCGTTTTAGAACGGATTAAGTTCGTTAATCGATCACCCACTGTACTTTAAATTTTTGCACTATCAAATAGCAAAACAAATGTACTTCCAAAAGTAATTTCTTTGGAGACTGCATTTGAATTTATGATTTTTTATATTTTTTAAGATATCTTTCAAGCATACCTAAATGTTTTAAATCTATCTGAAAAAGGAACGTACAATCCGATCACGGAAACTTAACCCGTTTGCATTTAAAACAATGTAAATAATTGAATGTTTGTTTCTTTCCGTGTAATATTCCTTAAATAAATTGCCAAGTGGAATTAATGCTTCACAAATAAATAAGTAAAACAAGAATGTAACTGACATGTAATCGAGATACTTGCTTAAACACTGAAACAATTAAGCCTTTGTGATTCAACAACTCTTATTAGAAAAATATTTACTCAGATGTTAAAATACACCATTTTAAGCATGCAAAAAATAACAAACACATTTAGTAGATAAAAATAAAAAGTTATCGACTAAAAAGTATTTTTTTTTCACACCTGAAAGAAACAAAAAGTTATATACTTCTCATAAATATTGTCTAATACAAATTGTAAAGTATACCTTTGTAAAAAGTCTATTTTTGGTCGTATTTTTAATTTTACAGAATATGCGAACTTCATTTCAGCAATAACGATGCGAAACTACTCAAATGATAAATAAAACTTTGGCATGAAAAATCAATTCAGTATCGCCGTTTGTCGAGAATTCTATGAAGAGTTTATATTAACTGCTGTATTGAGAGATAGCAGCCATAAATAAAATCGTCCTTTAAAGCTCGCTGTATAAGTGACATTGATATTTGGGTATGTTGCAGATATGCTAAGTGATGATACAAGCAGTTAAAAAAAAAAAAAAAAAAAAAAAAAAAAAAAAAAGAAGCTTGTTATAAATACAGAAATCTTTCACGAATAACCGCTGCTAAGCGGCAAATATGAAAGTTCCAAAAATGCTTGTTAGTGCCGTTGGTTGGGAAAGCTCAGAAAATATACTACATGCAAAAGATCTGTGTTAAGGGTCAATATCTGAAAACTGGACAATTTCACTCCAGAATTTTTATTTTTTCGAATTAAAGTACAAACTTCCAAATACAATTATATACTATGATACACGTTTTGTCATTTGAATGCTGTAGTCTTTTGAGATCGAGGATGTATATTTTATGCGTAGGATAAACTTTTATGGAAGAAAGTGTCTGTTAACACCATAATCAGTGTCTAATAATTGGGACTGAGATGATGTTTTTGTCTTAAAAGCTGCACAGCCATTTTGTTGAATCATGTTACCCACATGTAAATTATTAAATATGCCATGTGACATTTGTATGTTACGTAAATAAAGTTGCAATAAACTTTTTGTTTATAAATAAAAAGTTAAATAGGGGGACATGAATGATGCTATAAAAAAATACTCATCCCTATTCACAACAAAAACTAAATATTTCTAACAAAGAGAAAAACAACTTACCTCCATCGATGGTGGCTATTTGAACTTTAGTTGCTGTTGCAGTGGAAATGATTCTGCCAGCGCCACCTTGTATTTGTTAACCTAAATGTGTTGACTGAGTTGACTGAGATGTTGTGACTGAGATGATGGTCAACCTCAGGAACAAATATATTTACTACAATATTTTACTATGCAATCTATACTAAGAAAGGATAATTATATTTTCCCATACTTTATATATATAGGTATAAATATATAGTAGCAAAAGTTAATAATATTTATAAAAATGTTTACAGCATATATTTAATATTGGATATTTGTACCTGGGGACAGGGACTGAAATGATGATTTTGCTTGTTTAAAGCTTAAAGCTAATTATTTATACATCATTATATGTCTATTTATGATTGGTAATTGATATAACGAATGTTACAATATATTACGTTTTTCAGTTTTTGGTTTTAGTATAATTAATGAAATATTATTGCCAGTGGACGCAAATTGTCCAATTTTCAGATATTGACCCTTAAGAGTTTTCAATAAGGGGACAGCTCGCCTTCAACGGGTCAAAAATGCTAGAAAACTGATTCAAATTCCAAAGCTTTTAACAAACTAACTAATAAAGCAAATTCAATGAATTTTTTTGGATTGTCAAGTATAGCATTACTTGTTACGAGAAAAAAACAGATTGATGAAAAATATTTACATTAATTAGAAAAACTTAATTAAGTAACCTACTGTTTTTTTTTTTCGTAATTACTATATATCACTATGCGCGCATGATATCGCGCGTTCATTTCAATTTATTAACTTCGAATAGATTTTAATTTAAAGATAACACTTCGCTTAACATAATGAAGTAAAATATTTTAATTATCTTCATTTATAATATTTATAATTAATAAAAAAAATAAAAAATAAAATCCGTAAAGTTTCTCGCGTATTTTTTTGAATAAAATTTTTATTATTTAAGATAATTTTAAGATTTTAGTTCATTTTATGCAGAAGTATAATATTAATGCACTCAGAAAATTTCAACCCATTATCTCTAACCGTTTTCAGAAATCATGCCCGCAGTGATATATAGTACTACGAAAAAAAAAAAAAAAAAAAAAAAAAAAACCGTAACCCCTTAATTAAGTTTTCCTAATTAACTTAAGTATTTTTCATAAATCTGTTTTGTTTATTGTAGCAAGTAATACTATTCTTAACAATCCAAAAAAAAAAATCATTGAATTTGCATTATTAGTTAGTTTGTATGGAAATTTAATCAATTTTCTAGCATTTTTGACCAGTTGAATCAAACTGTCCTTTAAAAATGATTTTCACCTACGCACTGTACACTGATCAGTATATTGACCATCTTTAGCCAGGGTAGTCCGGTTTGGATAGCTTTGTTTCCATAATAAAAATATTTTTCAATCGAAAAAATGCTTAGATTATGGTTAGTTCCATTTCGTTGTATCGCATAAAACAAGACATTAATAGGAAGATTTTTTTGAAAAGATATAAATTAAAAATTGTCATTGTTAAACTTTTATTTCTTTATTCAATTTTTATTAAAATCTCCATTCAAAAATTCCTTTTTACATATCTAACGCTAAATTAGTGAAGATACATTTTTTTGAATGGGTGCTCTTCAATTATTAAATTCAATTATTCCTTCACCAATTAAAAGTAATTGATGAAGTAGGAAAATTCATATTTGAATGTCACCAATTTTACTTCATTTTTGATTATAGCTGTTCATGATAACTTAATCATGAACTGCCATACTTATGTAAATAGTTATGCTTGAAGTTACTCTAGCTTTGTGCATCTCCATACACTACCAGAGATTAAAATATTTTATAAGTACTCAAAAAGAGAAATATTTAGATTTTCTACTCATTTTTTTTCCAATTCCTACTATTAGTTCACACTCTCCCTATAGTTATTTATTTATATATCTTTTTCAAATTTTCAATCGTTAATAAAATATTTATTATTTATCCTATCAAGTTGAAATAATTTTTTTTTAAACTTGTACTGGATGACAATTGATGTTAATACTGATTTTTCAAATATTAATTCATTCATTAAATTTTAATTAATTAATTTTAATTTTATATGGGAGGCAAAATGGCGGTCACTGGTTATTGAATAGAATTTAATGCATCTTCATGCCTATAAGGGGGGTTACCATAGGGGGGACCCTGTTCTGTCGCCAACTAACGCCAAATTTGTCGCCAACTTGGCGATATATTGCCAAATTTGGTGATCAAAATGAGTTGCCAAAAGTGACGCCAACTTGGCGATATCTCTAATATTTCGTCAAATTCCCATAGACTTCCATTGTAAACCTACTTGCTTATAGAAAGTCAACAAATTGAGATATTTTAATGCAACAAAAACTAATATTAGCTTAAGGGATTATATTAAATTTTTCTTTGATGACCAACTAGGAATTGACTTTAAAAACAAAATTTTTATATTATTTGTTAAATATTTTATAGTGTTTATAGCATAGATGGGTATATACACCGTAAGAAATGGTTTCTCCAGAATGTGTTGAAATGTCTGAACATATATTTTTGCAAATAAAATCATAGGTCGAAACGCTATATTTCACCTTGATTCAAACATAAAATATGCAATATGAACTTTTAAAAGTTCATATTACATATTTAATATATTTTTATGTAAAAATTAGTAGAGACTCGTTAATTTTTAAAACTTTCTAACTGTTCTGCAAAAATGCAATGTTCTTTTTCCTGTATATTAAAAGTAATAAATATAAAAATAATAATGTATAGTAATAAACTATATTTTTATTTTTAAAAAATGATTATTTCTTCATGATATTAATTACGTATATGGGATATTAAATAAGGATAGACAGAAGCAGGTTTTTTAGGTCGAAACAGAAACCGAAATCGAATTTCGGTGATCTTCTTATTTTCGGCCGAAAACGAAAACGAAAATGTCCAAATTTTTTTTTAAAGTAATTAAATTGTATGTATTAAAGTAATTAAGACATACATGAATATACATAATTATTAATTAATTATATGTATTTAAATATGCATAATTATTAATTAGTTACGAGTATTTATTAAACATACATAATTATTAATGAATTATATGTGTGGCCTAGGTTGGATCCCTGAGCCTTAGACCCAAAACATTTTATTTTCATGTAAAATAAAACGTAATTAATTCATCAATGACACAGAAAGATTTCCAAATTATACAAATTCCATTTAATTAAAAAATATTTTTGTTTTATGCATACACACCTCGATTTATCCTTTACAATGATTTTTGTAAATGATCATCTATTATACTAGAACATTCTCAAAGAGTATTCGAAACACTTCTGCGATTTCAAACTGAAAATTTTCTATTACTGTTATGTCTGCAGCTTTTAATGAGCACGTGAAAAAGTTTACTTATATATGCATTGCTTGCTTCATAATTTGCATTCACGTCTTGAGTCAGTCATGACTGGTAATTAACGAAGTTAGTCCCATTTGAGCCGATACAGATGAAATCGATGAGTAATATAAAAAATTTTCGAAGGAAGAAATGAGATTTTTGGAATACTGATAGTTTCGGTCCGGCCAAATTTTCAGCCTCATTTATGCCGAAAACGAATTTTCGAAGAAACTCAGATTTTGGGCCGAAAACGAAAACGAAACCGCATTTTAGGTCAATCTCTAGTATTAACCGTTACTCAATGTTTTAAAACTGCATTAAATCTGTAAAATTAAATAAATGTAATTATTGCAGTGAGCGTATTGCAGTGAAAACTGTAGCCTAGGGAACGAGATATCTCGGATTTCACAGTGCGACAACTAAAATTGAACTTTTTGTTATCTGCGATCAAAAATAGATCCCCCATTCCTCAAAACATTGCTTTAACATAAAAATCATTTCACCGACAAAAAAGTAACACATGTAATTTATACATCTTTATTCTATTGGGTGACTGCAAAAGTTCGTGCCACATTTCATAGACGGCAGTAGCTTACAGTTTTGGCTGTGCTGATGTTTCTTTTATAACCATATCATTATTGACAGTTACCTACCTACATGTGTTGTGAGTTAACATAACGTAAAAAAAAGTTTTTCGAATTAATTTGTGTGCAAGATTAATATTCCAAAATGGAAAATGAAAAGCTACATTTTCGTCATGTTATGTTATAATTAGTTTAATAAAAAGGAAAGTGCCCAGTTAAACTAATGGCATTGAGCTCACAGGCTATTCACAATAATTGTATATTATACTCTTATTTCAAAGAATAATGTCCCTCGAAAAATAAATTAAGGGGGGGGGGATTAGCCTCCGCCCGTTTCCCCTCTTTGTACTTAACCAATGAGCTTCCAAATGTCATCAGGGAAGCGCCTTATCGAAATAAACCGGTATACCAAATTTGAAGCAAATCGGATAAAAACCCATTTATCTAAATTAAGGGGTATTAGCCCCCCCCCCCCCGTTCCCCCCTCTTTACATTTAACCAATGAACTTCCAAATCTAATCAGGGCAGCGCCTTATCAGAATAAACCGGTATACCAAATTTGAAGCAAATTGGATAAAAAAACTCATTAATCTAAATTAAGAGGGATATTATCCCCCCGTTCCCCCCCTTAGACTTAAACATTGAACCGTCAAATCTAACCAGGGAAGCTCCTTATCAGAATTAACCAACTCCTTATCGGAATTAATAACGCCAAATTTAAAGAAAACTCATAATTCTGCATAATAATTCTGCATTAATGTATGAACTACTTACGTTTTTGCCAGAAACTTATCATCAGATTTTCTTTTCTGAGCTTATGCTTAATATACACATATTTCTCCTGTCATTTAGTAGTTAAATGTTTAACTATGTATTTATCATTATTAAATTAACTGCAATAAATATTTTCAGCAAATAAGATGGTGTAATATAAAAGAATCACCTTGCACAGGGCTGCCACATGTGACTATTTTTTAATTCTATCTCGCACTGCTATTTAAAAACAAAAATCTTTTGCATATACTTTGTCAACATATGCTAGAGAAATATACTACAAAATTTGTATTTTAAAAATAGTGGTGCAAAATAAATATAAAAATAGTCGCCCGTGGCAGACCTGCTTGCACGATGTTTATGTCTACCATGTTAGAGCTCATTAGAAAATAAAAAACAGAAATAATCCTTTTTTGGTAAAATCGCTTAAAAAATTATGTTTTGTTTATTTTTCTTCAAAGTTACGCATATTTCTTTTATAATGAAAACCGTTTTCAAAAATATTTTCAGTTTTTATTATTTACTAGATAACTTGCCCTGGTGCGTCAAAAACAGCACGAATTGCGAAAAAGCTCTGAAAATCACAATAAGATATCGCGAAAATTTTTAAATCGCTGCACAAATATCGAAAAGAGAAAAAAAATGATATATTGTGTTCGAAGTTTGAAAGTTGATTCCTTTCACTAATATGAAAATCGCTAAAATACACTAAAAATCACATACAAAATTCCCGAAAAATTCGACAATTGCTATACGAAATCCGAATAAATTTTATTGAAATGAGGGCAGAAATTACTTTAGCATTATAGGTCAAAAATGGAATGCCAAAATTGCAGCAGATCGCGAAGAAACGTAAAAATCGAATTGAAAATCACAAAATGTTCAAAAATCACGAAATTTAAAATTTACTATAATTGGATAAAATTTTCAAATCTAATTCCTTTGACCTGCTGGCTCTCATAAAATTTATGTTTGGGAAAGCATGCTAAGCATTGTATCATGTTACTTTTATTCATAATTTAATTTACTTGGATTCCCTTAAATATAATTGATATAATCCCTTACGTTAATATTAGCTTTTGTTGCATTAAAATATCTCAATTTGTCGATTCTCTGTAAGCAAGTAATCCCTATTGGTTTACTATGGAAGTCTATAAGAATTTGGCGAAATATCAGAGAAATCGCCAAGTTGGCGTCATTGTTGGCGATTAATTTTGGTCGCCAAGTTTGGCGATATATCGCTAAGTTGCAACAAACTTGGCGGCATTTGGCGACAGAACTGTGTCCCCCCCCCTACGATAACCCCCTTATAGGTATGGAGATGCATTAAATGCTGTTCAATAATCGCAAAAAATATTCGCTAAAAATTCAAAAATCGCTCTACGAATTCCGAATAAACTTTTTTGAAAAGAGAACAAAATTTACTATATTGGGTATCAAAAATTAACCAATCAAGTAAATCCGTCAACCAATAGTAAAACCAATCAAGTAGTGATAAGTAAAAGAAAGAAACCGTATTCTTTTCACTAATGTGGAAAAATCGTCTCGAAACTTAAAAAAGCGCTAAAAACCGCATAAAAAATTAAGTTAAAAAATCTAATAAAAAAAAAGAAAATCGGGCTTCGAGGTGCAAAACTTCACATATAGACGTACCTTTTCCCAAATTTTGTAGCTCTACGTGTAGCGGTCTCTCCAGAACACCGTCGACACACTCACACACTCACACGCTCACACACAAACTTCTTTCCTTATTATTATAGATATATGTTTTTCAAAAATAAATATTATAATTGTTGCTAAAAAATCTTAATTTATTTTATAGTGTTCGATGCTTTTGGTAAATTACCTAATGGATTTATAAGTGGTAATATTAACGCCCTGGGTGACTACGATCAGTGCTTAGATGTAAATGTTTCGGGCCATTTTCAAGGTCAGTATTGTCTGCTAGATGTGGCTCCTCCATTGCCAGAAAGACGACCATTTGTGTCAACTCGCAGCCAAATACCAGAATTTATTAATATTTCACATCCTGATTCAGTGAGTACATTTTTTTTTTTTTTTTTTTGTCATGCGTTGTTTAATATTATTAGTTTCTATTTAACTGTTAACCCCGATTTAACGATTTTCTCAATTTAATGATAAACATTGTTGGTCTGGATTCATTTATATTTATTTCTATGTATTTTTATATGCAGTAAAATCTCCATAATGGGCACCTATATTTATAGAACACTTTTTCACTTATACATCTATTACTTGCATATTTTTACCTTTCTACAGCGTACAAATTAAATTGTGCGATGTGGTGTCTGTTATTTAAAAGTTGCACTATCATTATTACTATCTTATCTTCACTTTAACGATAATGTTCCTCTATTGAAAGATATTATTTCATAAATTTCACAGATTTTCAACGTTTTTTCGGCAAGCAGAAACGCCTTTCCAGCTCTTTTCTTAATTATTTATCCACTAAACTAACGAAAATTCGATTCTATTTGCAATATTTTAATATGCTCATTAGGTATTTGATATGGATGAATATTTATATAAGGTTCTTGAAACAATTGCAAAGGTCTTGTCACACGAGCTTAAAAAAAAAAAAAAAAAAAAAAAAAAAAAAAAAAAAAATAAATCGGGTAATTATCAATCAAAGATTTTTTTTCTCCAGACTAAAAGGTATATATTTAAACTGTGTATAGTTAACTGTGACTGTAGTTGTTGCATAGCTACTGTGAGCGGTCTCTGAAACCGCTTGATTGAAAGAGGAATAAAACTTTCGATTCGGGCGGGAAGGACGGAACCCCTTGATCATGGATTCAGGTACCAAGAGAGGTTTCGTAGCTCTAGTGATTACTACATCTATGTTTTGGTGTTTCTGGGTACACACGGTACCATGGAGAAATGATTGTATTTAAACCTAGGAGAAGAATAATAGAGGTGTAAAGCCACTCATTGAGTGTTAGCTAAATCCTCATAACCGAGCGTAAGCTCCGATAATAACAATA
The DNA here is from genome assembly GCA_963932465.1 of Maratus speciosus. Classification (NCBI taxonomy): domain Eukaryota; kingdom Metazoa; phylum Arthropoda; class Arachnida; order Araneae; family Salticidae; genus Maratus; species Maratus speciosus. Next base: position 344,265,462 of record OZ010788.1, read on the forward strand.
ACAAAAGTTTCGATTGACTCATATGATACTGTTTCTGTACTAAACTTTATGTACAGGGTTATAATTAAAAATTACGTATTCAGAAATCTATAATGATAGTACTAGAGCTCAAAACGAAACAAAATTTTACTTATAATTAAGCTGAAAATTACTTTGAAAAGTTAAACTTTTGAAAATGGAAAAATAAACAACTTTTACGATTTTTACTTTCTTCTACATACATATGAAAAAAGTATTCGAATCGTGAAAATTTTCGACTTTCGTTGTGTGATAGATTTGTATGTTTTGGGATGTTTCGAACACAATTTGATTATTTTGAAAAATGTTTGTTAGTCTGTGTGTGTCACAAATTTTGTAGCTGGTTTATTCCAAAAACTACTGCACGGAGCTTTATCAAACTATGAAATTAGAGCTTAACATAATTTGGTGCTGATTACGCTGGGTGCATACCTCCCAACAGGTTTGCTGCATTTTTCACGATTGCCGTGATAGCTATGTCACAAGAACTAATCCGCAGAACTTTACCAAACTTCATATAGATCTAAACTTCTGATAGATCTTCACATAAATCGATGCATATTAGGTTTAGGAGTATATCGCCTAACATGAACCGCTGCTATAATTTTCACGATTTCTACGTTAGGTATATCTTAAAAACTAATGTAATTTCATCAAACTCCATATTTTGCTAAATCTCGACATAAATAGATGCTGATTCAATTTTGATATTGATCATTCAACAGGGACGCTGCTATCATATACTTAGAGTAATATTTTTAATTAGATTCACAATCATTTGATGCAATTTAATGAACATGGTATGCGGTATTATTAACTCCACTCTTGTAACTCTCATACATTTTTACCCATATTGTTGCCAAAATCGGGATCTTTATTTGGCGCCAACTTTAAGCTGTCGATCAGATAAGTCCTATGCTGTTTGGAAAGAATATTACAGCTGTAACTTATTTTCGATTTTGTAGAAATGCATCAAATTTTATATTTGAATTTTATGATTAAAAAATGCACATATTGATATAATTGTAAAGTTTAATACCCAGCAGGGTGCGCTGTTGTTCTGTTCTTGTTTTAATTGACTAATAACTTTAACTGCTAGTTAAACAGAGATAAATGCACTATGCTTTATATATATATATGATTTTTTATGCTATTATAAATTAACGTATAAGAATGGTTTACTAAAAAGGTTTGTGATGGCCAGAACATAGTAGTTTGTTTTTAACCTCCAGATTGTTTTATACGAAACATCATTTTCTACATTTAAGTACACTAAATGGGGCATTCTCACAATCTTTTGACTTTTATGTCCCTGAATAATAATTTTTATTTTAGTACATATTCTTGTGTTTTTTTTTTATTTCATATACTGGGGAAGATCCCATTTCATGACTGCATAACAATATTAACGAGATAAATGAGTTTTGGACGATGTTGGGGGTCCAAACACATGGAAAATTCATCTACCGTCCCGTGTCCCTGATGCTAATTTTTAAGTTTGGAGCTGTCTGTATAAAATTGTTTCAATGAAAGTAATTCGATGCAATTTTTTTCCAAAACTGGGACGATTGTTTTATATAAATATGTACCAAAAAATTAACCTGCACACATTTTTACGGTTGTTATTATTTTTTAACTCGGTCCCTGGGTTTTAGATTCCTTACCGTCCCTCTTCTAAAATTATACAGAACATCTCTCCAGAAGCAGCCACAGAATTTTTTTCAAGTTTTTTCTCATGCAGATGTATGCTAGAGAAAGAATGTCTAAAATTCTTTGACAGGAAATTTACTGCAGAATTAGCATTTAAATATCAATTTCAAGCATCGTGGCTTTATTGGTAGTCTTAACTTTCCCGAGGTTTATTCCTGCACTTTTCGAGGTAAATAATTTTTTTTTTCAGTTTAATCCAATGTAAATAACTGTTTCTAAAAATCAATGAACATTGTGACTATCACTTAGTCTTAACATGATTTGCCTAAAAATAGTGGTAATTTTCCTTACGGTCTTATCTTTACTATCCCTTTTTTCCCATTACCGTCCCTTTTTTCCTATACCATCCCCTTTTTTCCCCTTCCGTCCCTTCTTTAACACCCCTTTAAGACAATGTTATACCAAAATTTTGTACTAAAAATATTACATTGTTATTATTTTTTATTTGAATGTCCTGTGGGTACTATGCAAATTCATTATAAGTAAAAATTTAGAAGAAAATAGAAAGTTATAGTGGTAAAATGGGAAGGAAAATTAAACTCGCAAGTTTAATTTAAACCTCAGTTAAATAAAAAAATTTTCGCTACTAACCCTTTTTTCTTTATTTTGAATCATTAAAGCATTCGTCTGTTAGATTAAAATGTTATTTTAGCAAGTTTAATTTCACCAGATTTTGTATTCCCGAAAGTCAAAAGATTGTGAGAATGCCCCAAATATAATGTAATAACAACGTAGTTTCTTAAAGAATATATATATATATATATATATATATATATATATATTTTTTTTTTTTTTTTTTTTTTTTTGGGATAAAATACTTTAGGCGCCTGTAGCTATGGAGGCAAAAAGAAGCAGAGCTAATAAAAATAATGATTCTTTTTTTAAACATCCTTCTTTTTTCTTCAGGGCAAAGATGTAACGAGGTGCACTGAAGAGAAGAAAACATCTTTGAACACAAAAGAAAATACGAGTATAAGATAAATTGTGGCAAACAATGTTTATTCAATTTATTGTTAATACTGAAGGTCTGATGCATCCACACATAATTTTTTTTCTATTTTATTTTAACTTTCTTTTATACTTTTTTCCTTTTAATAATGTTTGTAAATGTATTGCGCCACTGATTTTTAATTTACGGGTGATTAATCTCTATATTTATTGATTTTAGTAATCTTATATAATTATAAATATAGTGCATTTGGTCTATATCGAATTATCGAACAGTCTTTGGTTTTTTTTCGAAAAGTTTAGTAAGTGATATATAATTTTTATCAGAAAAATTTGTACCAGTATTTTTTTTTTCGCTCATAAGCTAAAAGAAAAACCGTAATTTGTTTATAATGTAGTTTTTATAAAGTTTATTTAATGATAATAATAATACTTTAATCGGCATAGTTAGTAAAGTAAAAGAAAAGAAAAATGATGTCGTGTTTTTTAAGAATATATTTGCTACAACCATTTTTAAGCTGTAATCTCCATTGTATTTTTCCTGAAATAGTGATAGCAAACAAACAAACAAATAAAAGATTTAGGACGCTGCTGTATATAGGCACTGCGGAATCGTAGCACCCTTTAATTTTAATCGATATTACCGATAACATTTCATATAATGACTGTTTTTTTTAAGTTATTTTTTGAAAATTTAATAACTATAAAATAAAATACGATATTTAAAAAAATATCATATTTAATAAAATATGAAAATACCCTCTGCTAATTTTTGTAGATCTAAGTTGATTCGTTTTTGTGTAGCACCTCTGGTTAAATTCAGTTGCTGCACTGCAATTAACCGAACACAATCGTTATTTTAAAGCTAATTTATGGCGTAACAAATGCCAAAAATTAGAACTTTGAAAGGCCTTATTCCAGACTTTATGATGGTATGAAACGTATAGTTTTATGAACTATAATTAAATAAATATCTGCGCACTTACTCAAAAATTTCAAGAAAATATGCTTAAACATGGTTTTTTTTTTAATGTTTTGAAGCCAGTTTTAACACTAACGACAAGTAAAATATTCAAATACCTCCTGCATATTTTGTAGAGCTAAGTTGATTTGTTTTTGTGTATCACCTCCGTTAATTTAAGTTACGAACCGACACATGCAATTACCCGAACACGATTTTGTTTTTAAACTAATTTATGGTGTAACAAATGTCAAAAATTACAACTTTGGAAGGCCTTATTTCAGACTTTATGATGGTATGAAATGTATAATTTTATGAGTTACAATTAAATATGAATCAGTGCTCAAAATTTCAAGAAAATCTGCAAAAGCATAATTTTTTTAAATATGTTTTGAAGGTTTTTTAACACTAACCACATATAAACTATGAAAATACTTCCTGCTAATTTTTATAGATCTAAGTTGATTTGTTTTTGCGTAGCACCTCCTTTAATTTAAGTTACGAACCGCCACTACAATTAACCGAATACGATCGTTGTTTTTAACACGAGAACGGTGAGAAATTTTAGTCAAGTTCTATAAAAATATTTAAACATCAGAATTTTTATTTAAAACTATTTAACTTATTTATTTTAATTATTTTTGTGCAGCATGTATTTATCTTATTTTATAAAGATCTTTATGGTTCAAATAGACATCTATTCATTCGGTACAGGTCAAAATGACCCGATACCGCGGTTCTAGTGTTAAACTCATTTATGGTGTAACAGCTGTCAAAAGTTACAACTTTAGTAACTTCTTTTTTTTTTTTTGTTCTTTTTCAAAATCAAGTTCATTTAGCTTCAAGCAGGTGGTCATTTATGTGACCTTGGCATGTAAGTTAATCACAACAGAAAAGCTTTAGGAAAGGAAGGACAGTTTCACCTGTGTCATTGACTTGTAAAAAAAGAATTTTTTAATTTGATAGACGGGAACAGAATATACTTTTGAGTGCTCGCTGAAATTAACCTTAATGCCTCGACGGCTCTTTAAAGTACCACACACACACAAAAAAACTTGTTCTAAAATCCATTTAACGCATCGATTAGCGACGATCTAGATACGTTAGGGTCAAGTTGAAATGAACTCATTTTTACACTCTTGTATTTAATTCGGCTTGGTTTTTGTATGTAAAGATGGAATTTTGTAATCGACTTCTAATCCTTAAATGCATAGGTTAACTCAGGAGTTACATAATCCTTTTTTGCCATTTGGCACTTTCTGTTGGTCTTTTGGTGAACTGTATGTGTTACTTACGTGTGAAAACGCGCATTTAAGGGCATGAAGTCTGTTATTGTTCTGATTTGTTATCACGGAGAGGGCATAACATCTTTTTTTGATACTGTTTGCAATGTGCTCGACGGGCGTTTTTTCTCTACCTTTATTGAGGTAGTAATTATTAATTGTGCAAATTATTAAAAGCATTATAAAAATTATTACAGCGTTGAACAGTTGATATTGTGCAGTGTAAACACTTTAAAGCAAGTATATAAATTAAAATTATTATTTTTTGAACAATTTTTGTTATGTAATTCGGTTGTGACATTATGTCCAACAGAAACATAAATAATTTTTTTCACTATTTTTCTAGTGTATAATTAACCCATTAACGACGACTATTATTTACACTTCTTTTAGTACCTAATACCAGCTCACACTAGTTTTTCCATGCTGTAGTTTTAACTCATTTAATCTTTCATAGTTTAAGTTTAGATTAGTGCTTCCGATCGGATACGGATTTCAGTTATACGTTTAAACGACATAATGTATATACGTATAATACGTTTATATGAAATACTAATACCTTAAAATATGCGTTTAAACGTATCCGGATACGTATAAGGGTACACCGGTTAAACGTATGTTTAAGCATATGTACACGTATCATGGAAGACGGTAGTATTTCGAGTGACGCAGCCTTAAGCCTAAAATCGTATCGTATCGTATCGTTAAAATCGTATCGTATCGTATCATAGAATTCGTAGATGGCAGAACTCATATATACAGCTAACTCGACATCAAAGAAAATGCGAAAAGCCGCCTTTTAATAACTCAGCAGATATACGTCTTATTGTTCTGAATTTTCTAGAACAGTCTTATATCTGCAGTCTAATCGTATACTGAAATTTTTACATTTCTACGTGCAGTATATTTTGAGATCTAAATAGTCATTTTTAAAGTGAAAACGTTGGTATAATATCGAGGAAGTTCCTAATTTGAAAATCTCGAAAACGGTTCTAACGATTATTTTTAAATTGATACATAATATAAATGTGATTAAGGCGAGGTGAATAACACTTTTCTTTTTTCTGGGAAAACTCTCGTTCGTTAAATAATTCGATTTTTTTTTCTCTCGAAAATGACACGAGCGATTTTTTAAAAATCAAATAAATATGTTTCAGATGAACCAAATAACAATTTACTTGTTTCCAGCAAGACTCTTGTTCGTTTTATAATGCGCATGAAAAATCGGACTATATTTCTTCGCCATTCTATGGAAATTTCACCGAAAATGCATGACACTGTATTCATACACATGCTTTCTTTTTAACCACTTTTGGGGAGAAAAATTTTGTCTTCCCACGGCTGAGTGGTTGAGGGCCATCGTCTACTGATCTTAACATAGGCAGTTCGATACTCGCTACTCGCTGGTGCGTGTGAAGTTTTTTTTTTTTTTAAGTCTGTTAGTTGACCATTATTCTCAGTTCCTTTGTAATTTTTTAATTGCTATTAAGTTAAATAAAATTACAATTATAATGACACCAATTTGATGATGATTATTTCTTGGCAATTTTTCAACAATAAAAATATTACCATAAATTTTATAAATATATTTAATTTCAATCACTTTACAAAAAATATACATTAATACAGTAAACTCTGTGTAAGGCGGAATCGATCGGGACCAAGAAAATTTTCCGCAATAGACAATATTCCGCCTTAGACAAATTTTACTCTATGTCTATGGATTCGTAGGGAGTTGAAATTCTTTCCGAGTTAGACAGATTTCCGTCTTACACAGAGTCCGCCTTACAGAGAGTTTACTGTAATTATTATTTGAATATAAATCACACGATCAGAAACGTAAAAAAAATAATTCATTTCAGCTCTTCTTTTTATAATATCATTTTTTATTATTATGACGGTCAATCAGTATATAATCACTGACATCCATAATATTATTATTATTATAATTATTATTTTCCTTGCATAAAAACTATTGTGATGTAATAATTATTTTATAATAAATAATTTAGTTGAAATGTTTTATTTATAAATAACAATGAAGTTTTACATAATAAGCATATCAGAATTCTGGTGTCGCCATCTTTTGACGCAATTGCGTACCACATTTCAGGGTCGTACTGGCATAACTGAGAGGGCGGTGGCAAAATGGATAAAAAGGGCGCCGATTGCCTTACAAAAGGGCGCAAATGCTTATATATACATACATACACATACTATATAAATTATGTGTAAAAAATCACTTTAAAAATATATACGAGTATATTGCTATAGCGAAAACTTTATTCCTAAAATAATTATGTCACCCAAATTAGTATTTTACACTATAGAAATGTAATATGCACAAAAATAGTTCCCCGCAAGGCATTGCAGTTAAAAAAAAAATCTGATGTTAGACCAGTGTTGCCAATTTAGAGGTATTTTTTTCCTCCACACTTTTCTAAGAAAGCTATCTCTGTTTTCGAATTTCGCTCACCTTATTTAATGAGTTAATTCAAACTTTACCCCGAATATTTGAATAAAAATCTCCATACGATTATCTCCAAATAAAAAATAAAATATTAAAATAAAACAAACAAAAACAATTTCGTTGGGTCAAAACTCAAAAGTGCAAAACATTATTTAATACAATTCAATAATATTTTATATAATACAATCTCTAGAATACAAATACTAATTATGGTGTATAAAATTTCAGGAAAGTTATTTTTGTTTAGTTCAAGAGTGACGTCTATTTTACGTGAATTATTTTTAAAATATGTTTTATTTCTTTATTTTTTCAACATTCAAAAGATATCATAGATTTTTTTTTTTTTAATTATGGCCATTTTTTTTTTCCATTCTGATCAGAAACAAAATTATGGCCATTTTTTTTTCATCCTGACCAGAAAAAAAAAAAAAAAAAATTATGACCATTTTTTTTTTCTTTTCTGACCAGAAAATCAGAGTTCTAACTTTTTACGACAGTTCTTTCATCTTCACCTAACACTTCATTTATAACGGTTGTTTCAAAATAATGGATGGCACCAGTCCATCAGTTCAGAAGAAAATGATCCATTCCAAAGGTATAAGTTCGATTGAAAAAAACTATTTAATACTTTGAGCAGAAAGAAGAGGCTACACCTGCAATTTTTATGACACTAATAGAATCCCATAGCTGCCAATGTGTACGGTTTAGTTACCTCTAAAATTTAACACAAATTTTTGCCATATTTAATCGTTGACAATTGTTAGACTTTTTAAACTGAAATTCCGGAAGTGACAGCCGATTGTTCCCTTGCGACGACATTCCTCTGGCTTCAACTCGTAAAACTTGGCTAAAAGTGCTATCTTTGACAACATTTTATGAATGAATCTTTGCCTTTATAAGAAAATGGGAAACTAATTTCCTGGTATCTGAACAAAATGGGCAAATTTTATATTTTTACGAATATTAATGCAAATTTTTTGTATTTACGAATGAAAATGACTTCGCGAAAGTATCAGAAAAGTAGTTAGTTTGGATTTGGGAATAGCTTTCAATATAAAAAATTCTCATAACGAGGATGTGATCGCCCCCCACCCCAAAAAAGGAAATCCATGACCCCCTCTAAATGATGAGCTGAATCCGTCCTTGCCTTTGTCGAATATTGATTGATTAAAATCTCGGAAACGGAATCGAAAAAAAATCCGCTTTATACAGGATCCTTATGCCATATCATCTTTAGATTCTTCTATGTTTTGTCATACGCCAGACAGAATGATTTTAACAATACCGTGCAAAACACAGATGCGAGAAAAATCGACAAACAAAATCTTCATTTGGCGCCCGGGGCACATGCCCCCTCTGCCCCCCTTAATTTCGGCCCTGCTTTCAAATCAGCAAACTTACAAAGGCTGTGCCCAATAATGGAGTTGTTTCTGTTTTTCAAAGATCTTGTTCTTTTTTACCGCGATTCATGTGTGTACGCAGGGTGGGAGGGGTGGGGGGGCAGAAAATCTTTGGAAAAGTAATACATTCTTTAAAAGTATTACGCTGAATGTAATTATTTTGAAAAGTAGTATTACTTGAATTTTATTGCATGATAGTTTTGTTTTAAAGGTTTTCATTAAATTTCATTGTAACTGCTGGCTGCTGGCTGAAAATACCAATTATTTTTTATTGCCCACCAGAAACTTTTTAATCGAACTGTCTTTTATATTTTTTGAGAAAAACAAAAGATCTTTCAGAAAAGGCTGCCGAATGTGGCGTTTTGAACCGAATTTCCGGACGCGACAGTGGAGGAAGAGAAAGAAAACTGTTGTCATGAGACAACAATCAATTTTAACTCAAGATGTAATTAATTTAAAGAACAGAATCTATTGTATTGCAAATCACTTCAATAACCAAGCCTGCAAGTCTCATTCTTTTATGTGGAGTTTCGCCGAATATTCGGTTTCATTTTCGTTTTCAGCCCAAAATCCTAGTTTCGGCGAAAATACTGCCGTATATTCGGTATTACTATAACTGCCCCTCCCTAGCCTCCCCCAAACGGCACTCCCATCCAAAGAGCCGTACATACTATATATTCACATACAAGGAGATAAATCTAGAACGTATTACTAATATTGATTAAATTCGTTATTTTTAAATTAAATTATTTTTTAATATATTTTTTATGTTTATAGCACCTTATATTTAATTAATTTTATTTCAATCAAATTATTTTGTTAATTATGTACTGCCGTTTCTACGCAAAACATTATTCAGATAACATGCGTATATGTACGTTTATGTTACTTTGAATTTATTTTTAAAACAATTTCGCTTACGTTTTCAGTCGATACTAGGAATGTAACCGAAATTCAGTTTCTTTCGAAGACTATTTTTATGTTTGTAAATCAGCAGAAATTTTCGCATTATTGAACGTTAAAAAAAATTTTTTTTTGAGAACCGCTTTAAGGATTTACATATACATTTATAATCATAACTTATAAATTTCGGAAAATCGAGTTTTTATTTTAGCGGCTTTATCAACGGAATTGAGACTTCTTTATGTGGTCAGAATATGGAATAGACAATTCTATGTAAGTAAAAAAAAAATAAAAAAATACAATAAGCATTCTATTATAATTATAACATAAAATTGAAACTAGTTTTTTTTCTCAAAATTGCATTTTTTAATAGATGACCACGGCACGATTACTTTAATAATACTGAATTGTTTTTCACTTCTAATTTTGTCAGCTTTTTCCTTCTATATATAGAAAAAAGTTTCGAATTGGAAATGGACCAATGAAAATCTGCGTAGATATTCCCGGTAGATCGGCATCCAATTTGAATGCTTAAGCATGGCCTTTCTTCGTTAATATTAAAAAAAACTGTTGCAAACAAAAATATGAAAATCAGTGGTATTACAGAGAAATGTTTGATAAACACGCTGATGCAGACAGTTTTCAAATCAAAGAATTATTTTAAGAGATATTTAATGCCAAAGTTGGAAAAAATCGTTCCATTAAAAAAGTTTTATTGGAGCAAAAACTACATGAGAATTTAATCATTTTTAGATCATTTTATACGTTATAAGTTCCCGGTGTGCAGATTGAATTTATTTTTTTTATTTGACTCATTTTTTGAGGTTTTATTTCTATTTTAAATTCAAATTTTCAGCTTTTCGAGAGATATTTTTTATATATTTTAGAAAATGTTATTAATTTAAACTGTTGCCAATTGTATAAACAGCGAAACAATAATGTTTACTTCAAATTAAAAATTTATTTACACGTGACTATTGTAAACAGAAATAAAAACTTTAAAATTAGAATTAAATGATCACATGTTAAAAGCAGGAAAATTACGTCCTAAGAACCATATTCACACTTGAATTTTAAAAGAGAAACAAAATGTTAAATAAAAAAAATTATGCGCTAAAACTTGTAAAGGGGAGAAATTACATTATTTAAAATGGCCAAAAAATATGGTAAAAACATTTAAATTAAAAAATATATTTGCGCGAGATATTTTGAGATAATCTTTTCAACTATTATCGTGAATTCAAAGACAGCGCAAATATTTCCTTCTAACAACTAAAGTATTTTCACCTGAATATTAATAAGAGAAATAAAACTTTGGTGTAAATTACGTCAGATTTAAAACGTTACATTTAAAATCTCTTATTTAAAATCATTTTCTTATAGCGTTGTTAAAAAATACCATAAAGCAAACACTCTGTTGACTTAGTTCCTTTTATATTTGGTAATTTTCAAATGTTTAACTAATCTTATTTAATCAAGCACGGAAACAGCAACTAACATCAGCTGATTCGGTCTTGAAATCCCTCAGTAAAAGGGAAACCCGTTTACAGTAAGATCGCCATTGATTTTTTAATTATACAGAGCAGCCTCGATTATCCGAGCTAATTGGGACTGTTACTAAATCGGAATCGGAAATCTCGGTTTATAGAAACTGTGTGTAAAAACTCGCCGTGCTTGCGAATTTAACATCTCTTTTAAAAAAATATATAGAACGTTTTTTAAATAATAAAAATAAATATATGTAAAGTTCTGTTTCACAGCTTAACAAATTTAAAAAGAAAATCAACTACCAGTAGTAAATTTTAAAATGCAAATTGAAAAATTTACGAAAGTTCACACAGCCACTGGAAACAAAGCATTGTTCGCTATTGACTTCTCAGGGTCCAGTGTTTCTTTGGAGTTGAGTGCTTTTGGGGGCAGAAGGCCTGTATAGCACGGACAGTGAGCTAAAGAGTGTGGTTATTTTTAAGGCTCATTCAAAAGGAAAAAAAAAATCAGACTTTGTTATCGGCTCGGTTAACAGAAACCTCGATTAATCGAAGCTCGGTTAATCCAGGTTCTAGTATAATTCAATCTTCCGTAATCTTTTTAAAGCAGATCAAATTAATGGACTTTAGCACAAAGTCACATAGCTGATAACTGCCATGCTTGTTGGCCACCTTTTTTTCAAAAAGTTTGCTTCACCTTATTCAATTAATGAGATATCTCCGATAAAATAAGTCACATTTTCCCGTTCTAAAATACTGGTATCCAAAAATCGTAGCATGTAACTGACACTACAAGTACTCATGGAACTAGACTATTTTAAGTCTGATTTTTATTATAGACTATATAAAATTATTAAAAATATATATTATGATAGGAACTAGCGGGCTTCGTCCGCTATTTACGTTACGGATATAAAAATCATGTTTTTTTTTTTAGGGAAAAAGAAATAAAAACCTATTTGACGATAGGTTTATAAAGACACATTTTGTATTTGTTATATTTCCGGGGATGAGGAGGGGGGGACTATTTTGATTAAATATCGCAATTAGTCCACATGGCAGATATAATTATGATAGACACTAGTGGGCTTCGCCCCTCTATGGCGCCTTATGGGTCCAGCTTCCATAACTCAGAAACCACCTTTCGGACATCAATGCAACAGATTCCAAACGTTATAATTAACTTAATAATCACCCTATATAGCATTAAAGTAAATTTATGAGTACTGCATACTATTTTTTTATCCTAATTTCTGAAGAGAAAAAATTATTTCGGTTCCATTCTTAGGTACTGGTCTGAAAAATTTTGAAAAAGGGGGGAAGGAGGGGACATGAGACTGCTGTTTGTGAAACAACACAACGGGGTCTGGCTTATTCAACTTGGTTTTTGGTGACTTCAATTGGAAGGTGGTTTGTTTAAAAGAATGCGTTCCCTGCCCCATGAAAATTGGAACTATTGGTGCACCATCTATGTAAGGATTTAATAATTATAAATTAACATTTTGGATTTATTAATTTAAGGACAAAGTGTTTTTAAAGGAATATCAAATGAAACCCTCTGTGCGATCAGCGATTATACTTACCCACTTGTTTTTATATACAAACTGCTATAAGGAAAATTGTAATAAAATAGTAAAAATTAAATCTGCATTAAATTCCATAAGTATCTTTTTTTTAATCATTTTATCACTAACCTCAAAAAAGTAATGATATCAATGCAAAAACCCTTGACGGGTTAAAAGTTTCTGACGCAGCAATTTATCTTATGCTCTAAGAATTTTAAATATGGAACTTAAAAATACTGATATCAAATTTTGAGTGACGTTATGCTATTTCTTAAAAAATATATTTGTATTTATTTCATCATTTTATGTTTGTTTTATTTATAATCGCATGTGCAAAAGTTATGTTCAACATGAAAAGCTGCATAAAATTTTATTCGCTGTTGCTTTATCATTTACATCTCTCATAAATTCAAAATATGAGTTTTAAAAGATATGATATAAAATTTAAGTGACGCCTTGATGTGACTTTAAAAGGTTTGTTTTAAAATTCAATTTAAATTATTTTTGACTTGGTTAAAATATTTTTTTACATCTACACAATACTTTTAATTTTCCAATTCACTGTTAAATATATCACTTTCATTGAATCTATACTATGCATTGAAATGTATTTATTTCAATAAATTGATTTATCTTTTGTGTCACGCTATTCAAAATTGTGAGTAAGATTTATGTAAATGGTTTCTTTGCGTCAAACTATCCTTTTTCATACATTTCATGTAGTTTGGACACAATGACGCAAAGAAACCATTTACATAAATCTTACTCACAATTTTGAATAGCGTGACACAAAAGATAAATCAATTTATTGAAATAAATACATTTCAATGCATGGTATAGATTCAATGAAAGTGATATATTTAACAGTGAATTGGAAAATTAAAAGTATTGTGTAGATGTAAAAAAATATTTTAACCAAGTCAAAAATAATTTAAATTGAATTTTAAAACAAACCTTTTAAAGTCACATCAAGGCGTCACTTAAATTTTATATCATATCTTTTAAAACTCATATTTTGAATTTATGAGAGATGTAAATGATAAAGCAACAGCGAATAAAATTTTATGCAGCTTTTCATGTTGAACATAACTTTTGCACATGCGATTATAAATAAAACAAACATAAAATGATGAAATAAATACAAATATATTTTTTAAGAAATAGCATAACGTCACTCAAAATTTGATATCAGTATTTTTAAGTTCCATATTTAAAATTCTTAGAGCATAAGATAAATTGCTGCGTCAGAAACTTTTAACCCGTCAAGGGTTTTTGCATTGATCGTATTTACTTTTAATAACAATGGACCTCATCAGTCTTACGTCACTGAATGGAGAATAAGCTGGAAATATGTTAGTGTTTTTATTTCAAAACCGAAAGTTTTTATCGTGAATTGCAAAAAGTACTTCGTAAATTTTTACTTTGAATTTATTTAGATTTTTTTGTTCATCTCATGGTATTGAGATTAGATACACCGCTATTTTTATATTTCGTGTATATAATGTATACAGATTGTATTCGTTGTACAAAACTATCAACATTAAACACTTTTTGAGCAAAGAATGACAGTATAAGTCTTTCAGATTCATTGTGAATCCTTGTTAAGTATGTTTTTTTAAATCTTTTTAAAAACCTCTATTCGTGTGTGTTACACTCAAGATTGCATCCGGGCGCAAATGTTATTCTTACCATGGAGCTAATATTTTTTACTCTGTTAATATATAACGAAAATCCATTTTTTAAATCATGACACTGATGTTATTTTTTGTACAAAATGCTAGGGCATTACGTTTAAGATTTGTTAATATCGACAAATATAATTTTTTGTATAAAATACCTATAAATTTCGATTACTTGTAAACTGGCAAATAATCGACTTGCAGGTTTTAGAACGCAATTGCACATGCTTAAAATGACTTGCCTTCTCTTTTATTTTTTAGAGTAAAAGATATTTTAAAAATATTTTAAATTTAGAAGACAATACTGTTAAATACAGTAAAAGTAGGATTATAAAACTTCTGAGGAGTCGGATTGATCAATGTCACTATAAAATATAAAGTAAATTTACATCTGTTCTGTGTCCGCATGCAAAAATAATGTTTTGCGCGAAGGGCCCTGTGCTTTCGCGGATCTGCGAAAGGTAGCTTTGAAGCTACCCACTGCCAATAGTAAAAAAAATTCATCATTAATAGCTTAATTTTTAGAGAAAACAACCAAAATCTAAACTGAGGAAAAGTGTTCAGACTTTTTTAAGTACCTGCACAACAACCAGAAGGTTGGTACATCCCAGGCTATCGTGGTTCTTTGAACAAGAACTGTGATGGCTCCGGTAAATAGCCAGAATGCAGGACTCTAAGAGAATATTTCTCAATGTCTCCAATCCGCAGATAAGCATTAAAACATCTATTTTTATGTCTTGCGCAAAAAAAAAAAAAAAAAAAGATGTTTATACGTTTAACAGCTTGTGTAAGATCCATATATACGATGGACCGTATACGCTGTTTTACATAATACGTATAACCGCCGTAGCCATATTATACGTATCTAAATTCGTACCCTGTATAATACGTATAGTCGTATAAACGTTTAATGGGGAGCATTAGTTTAGATAATAGGAAAATTTTCTTACTAAAATACTGGTTTTCAAATTGAAAATTTTCGTACTGCTTCATTGGTACGTTTTCCTGCCAACAGGCATTAATGAGTTAACAAAAATATATTCAAATATAATGTTTTCTGAACAAAATAAAAGATCATGCATTAAAAGGTTAACTCATTTCCTGATAGGCTAGAATTATAAAAATGATGTACAAAGGTGTGATAATACAACATTTTGATATTTTGAGAAATTAATTATAAATTAATAACTTAATAACTTAATTTTAAGGTATTTTTTCGTTAGCCCGCCACAGGGGACAAATCGCCAAATATTATTATTTATGGTTGCAGTCGTATACATTTACAACAACAAATGATTTATTTATCTGCTAAATCACGCTCGCCAAAAAAAGTCAGTGGTTGTGAAGCTGCAACAACGAAATATTTTAAAATCTATTGAGTTGAAAAAAAGAAAACGAATGTAATATACTTTTGAAAAATATGCTTTAACAATGATTTATACGTTGAAAAATCGCTTTAGACATACTAAATAGAATACTAAAAAGATAGTTTAAAGAATGCTTATTTTTTCCTTCCTGTTGCCGTTGCTAGAAAAAAAGTAACTAACGCTGCCAGCACCACTGTTTATGATTTTTTTTGTAACCGGGGGTCTTTCTTTGTTAATATTAAGAAAACTACTGCATACAAAAATATTAAAATCGGTGGCATTATAGAGAAATGTTTATAAACACGCTGATACAGACAGTTTTTAAATCGAATAATTATTTTAAGAGATATTTAACGTTAAAGTTGGTCAAAATCATTCCATTAAAAAAGTTTTATAGGTCAAAAACTATACATAGGAATGTAATCATTTTTTCTGAGGATAATCATTAGAAATGGGGATTTATTACCACTTTAAATTCAAATTTTCAGCATTTCGAGAGATATTTTTCACGTATTTTAGAAAAGGGTATTACTTTAAATTGTTGCCAATCTTAAAAACAACGCAAAGAATAATATTTCCTTCGAATAAAAAAAATATATTTGTGACTATTATAAAAGAGAAAAGAACTTTTAAATTAGTATTAAATCAGGAAAATATTGAAAATTACGTCACAAAACTATATTTGCACGTGACTTTTAAAAGAGAAAGAAAATTATAAAATAATAAATTCATTAATACGCGTTAAAGTCGTAAATACGTCTAACAAATGATGGTTGGAATTTATATTGCTTTTAAAAAGTAAAATTCGTGAGAGTAACACTCATGAGTTTTTCAAAAAGAATTTTGACATTGGGAAAATGTTTTCCTTCTTAGAAATATAAAATTAAATTTTATTGGATCATTAAACAAACAACAACACAAAAAATGCTATTCTTAAACAAATAGAATTATAATTGAATAAATAATTAATAAAATAGGCGGATAACGCTCATGAGAGAAAATAAAAATACTTATGTTTATATCTGAATTTTACAATAAATAAATTTATAATGGAAGTTTTCCTATTCTTTGTTCACATAAACAAAACAACGTATCCGTTAGCTTTGTTGCCAACTGCAAAAACTAAAGCCTAGGTAAAATAAGCATGGTAGCACAAATGAGGCAACACCCAAGAAATATAGAGAGGAGAAATAATAAAATTAAATATTAAACTATTACTACATAAATATTCTAGAAAGAATACTTATTTTTTGCTAGATTATAATGTATTGTCACACTTTTAATTCAAATGTAAAAACTAGCCCACTTAAAAAGCTTTGAAAAGGATTTTGTTAAGCTAGATATGTCTAATTTGGGACACATAAATATCTGTAGTTTGATAAACTAAACTAATATAATAATCAAACATTTTAATGAATATAAACTTATAAGCATTTTATTAATTATATGGTTTTAATGTATGAGGAATGAATATATACTGAGATATGTTTAACATTATCAAAAGATTATCTTTTTAACTTGAAATATGAATTCAAAGATTGGGATATTAAACATTCAATTCATTTGAAAATTACCTTTTATTTTATCATGTTCGAAAAGCATTATTTGTAATACAAATCAAAAATATTTTAAATGGATAGTTTCTTTTCCAATTTTAACTCTACAGCTTTTTGCTGAAAGACATGTTGTAGAAAATATCTGCTCTGAAAAGTTTGTTTATTTATATATAAGTCCATTATGTTTGTTCCTTTCTTAATTCTATAAAATATTGAAAACAATATTTTAAAGAATTGATTTGGGAATAGGGCCGTAAATATTCTAGAAACTCCTAAAAATATCAATTTAGTTCATTATTGTAATTTTACGAGATAAAATCTTTCGAAGATTTATTTAATGATGCACAAATCTTCTAAGATAGTTCCAAAATACTAGGAAAAATATTTTGTAAGGCGAAATTTTCATTAATTTATAATTTGGGGGCATAAAACGTTAAGCAGTAAGAATTTTCGTTGCACATAATTACCCCATATTTATCTAATTTCTTTTTTATAAATACCTCTTATTGGGTTTTTTTTTGTTGACCACCTGTCTATGTTGACCTCTGTTGTCAGGAACCAAATTTATCTTATACAAAACTATAAGACAAACCCTTTGTAACCTGACCACCTGTCTATCTTGTATCTGGACCACTGAAATTTTTCAAATTTGACTAGAACTATTATAAAATGCCCATAAAAACCCTTTATAACTTGACCATCCAAAAAGCTAACAAATCATGAATAAAAAATTAAGTAACTCTCTACGAAATTTTCTATATATATATATATATATATATATATTTAAACTAGAATTTCTAAAAGGGTGAAATAGTTATTAACCAAGGAAATGCTTTTAGTAGTGTAGGTAAATAATTGAAGGTTTATCTGTTCTTGCGTTGTTGCTTTTGTGGATTTAGCTTTTCAACCCTCCCCCTCCATTCTTTCATTCTAGATTTCTTTTTTCTATTTCCCATTCTCGTATCATTCCTTCACTTCTTTCAATAACCCCAAGTGCTAGTTGGTAAGCAAAAATATTTACAACAGTTGCAATAGTTTGCGGTAATTATTTTGTGATGATGACGAGATACACTAGAACTGTGTTGTAGTACAGAAGGATTATTATTTCCATCCAGTAAACTTGGTGTAGAGGTGCTATACAAGACATTTGTATTTTGTAATTGCTTTTTAACAAGAAAGATTTTGTTAATCTAAAATGGCTCTAAAAAGAAAATTAGTTGAACTTTGAAATGATAAAAAATATGGAATATTAAATTTAATTAGAAAAGGGGAAAGCCAGAGAAAATTAGCTAGTATATAAGGAATTTCCAAAAGTACAGTATCTAACATATCAAAGAATTGGGAAAAAATTACTAAATTGTGGTTAGAGAACTGTAGTGGTAATACGAAAGGAAAATTGAGAAAAACATTAAATGAAGAAATTAATCTAGCAGTTTGGGAGATTTTTAAGCTATGTCGTTCCAAAAATAATCCAGTTTCAGGGCTTATGCTCCAAGCTAAAGCTAAAGATATTGCAAATGATTTGGGAATTTCTGAATTTAACCCCTTAATTCTCGCTCTCGTCAATATCACGGGCTGAGGTGTCGTTCGTTATTTCTCGTGTCCGTCATATTTCCGGTCTGGAGACTTATTGCTGGAAAAAACTTCTGAAACCAGAAAAATTCAACTGGTATTTCTGTGTGAAGTCTTTGAATATTAGTGTTTGGGTTTGGTTTTTGGCGCTTGAGATGTTGGACTTTGTATTGCATGTTTTGAAATATATCACACTCAAAATAATTATTAATAATCAAAATTTAATGTATATTATATTATTTCAAATATTATTTGTAAAATTTTGTTTGATGATGATAAATAAAGGTTTAAGATTTGAAAAATAAAGGTCTTATTCGTATTAATTTGTATGGTGTAAAACAAACATTAAAATACAGAATTCTCGCATGATGGCTTTTCTACAAATGTGAATTTGTTCTATAACATCTTTTTTTTTTTCGTCTTAGAAAAAAAACTAATTGCAGATTTTATATAGATACCTTATAGTTATTCAATTTCTGTAATAAAAAAATAAGTACTTTTTTGATGGTTTTTCCAAATATTAAGCGACCGTTAAGGGGTTAATGCAGGTAATGGATGGCTAGAAATACTTCAGATCAAGAACAACAAGTGAAAAAAAAAAAACAATTTTTTTAAAATGTTTTTATGAATTATGTGTAATAACTAGTATAGTTTGAAGAATCACTAATTGGCTGTATATTGATTGACTGTTTTTTTAAAAATAAATAGTAGTAATACCAATTGATTTTAAAATTGATACAAAACTATTCATTCATTCTTGTACTTAATCTTTTCTTTTATAAGGTGTTAGAAATATGCATAGTAATACAATATTATTTTAAAGCCCTGTCAATAACTAAAATTTTTGTGAGAAAAAATGATTGGTATGAACATTACATAAAAAAAAAAATAATTTTACCCTCGCCCTTTATAAGCTGACTACTTCTCTAAGTAGACCACTGAAGTATGGCACTGCAAGTGTTACACTTACACAGGTTTTACTGTACAAACTTAACGAAGTTCAAAATTTCTCTGATATACGCTGCATTGGACATAGTAAAAAATCTGTTTCAAAGTAAAATAATACAAACATAAACATGCATCCAATATCAATGATGCTTTTCTGGTAGAACCTATACATTTATTACAAATGAAATAAACAATACCGGAGAGAGATGTAATGATATCACATCTGGATTTACAAAAACAATTAAATTTTGTCCCACTTCATATAATTTCGAAGATAGTCTGCAATTTTGTTATAATAGATTGAAATCTTTCAAACCTTATAAAATAACAAGTAGGAAATTGTACGTCAAACGTGGCAAATGAGGTGCGTTAGTATTATAACTAGTTTTATAAATATTCAGATTTTCGTGCAATAGCTGTTGCACTCTTATGCATGAATACAAACTTTATTAAGATTATATATATCAAATTCAATAATACGGAAATAATATGGCTCCATCTTAAATGGGACATAATCACCATGAAACCTAGAATCATTGCCTATCATGAGATAGAATTGAATTAATTACGTATGATAGGATTTAATGGAATAAAGAAAACTTTTATTAACATCTTTTTACGTTTTGATTCAATTTTCATAAAATTTGAAAAGACTCGACAAATTTCTGCAACGATTATATATATTAAATTTCAAACCATTCGGTTGGGCAGTTTTTTTCGCTGTTATATGCGGACAGACAGACAGACGGACGGGCCAGACGACGACTATAGATGCTACGTATTTATATAATTACGAACGCACCTAATAAAAATGAGTATATTGTGGCCTTATTTGTAAAGGGAGTGATTTTTTCCCCATGAGCGGAAAATATTTTCCAGCAAACATTTCAAAACGTAAAAGCTATTCTTATGTAATTGGTTGAGAAATAATCCATTTTTAAGAATATTTAGCTTCTTAAATTTTTGCTGCCTTTCTAAATAATGATAAAGAAAAGTATTTTGCATGAAATAAAAAATTACTGTTAGTTAAAGATTTATTAAATAAATTTTTATCTTACATTTTTTGAACTGAATTCCTGGATGTGGCAGTGCAGGAAAGGGAACAAACTTTCTGAGACAATAATCACTTATAAATCAAGATGCAATTCATTTATCGGAAAACGAAAACGAAAACAAACAAACAAACAAAAAGTTCGATTACAAATCACTTTAATAATCATGCCTGCAAGTATCATGCTTTAATGTCAGAAAATTTTGCGCTGTTGAGTGGGTTCAAAAATATTTTTTTGAGAACCGCCTTAATGCTTTATGCCCCGATGGTACTTTAAAGTACCATTAAAATAACTTGTTATAAAATTCATTTAATACATCGATTAGTAGTAATACAGTTTAGAATGAGTTATAGATACTTCACTTTATCTTATTCCGAAAGCATTATTCGTTGCACAAAACAAAAATATTTTTAAAAGGATGATTTCTTTTTCATCTGCATCTTTTCAGCTTTCTTGAAGATTGTGGGAGAAAAGTTTCAGTTCAGAAATATTTCTGTATTTCTACTGTAAGAGCATTAAATTTGTACATTTTCTAACTCTATAAAATACTAAAAAAATATTTTAAATAAAAGATTTGAGTGGAGTTATAAATATTGCATAAAATCCTTATAAATTAAAATTTAATTAATTAATTTTAATTGACAAAATCCTTCTAAAATTTATTAAATGATTGTATAAATCTTCTAATGTAGTTTCAAAAATTCACGAAAAATGCTCTAGAAGATGAAATTTTCATGAATTCACAATTTGGGCCATAAAGGGTTAAGGAAATTCTCGAAAATATTTTCCCTGCCCAACAACGTGAAACGGATTTAATTCACGGACTTATTTTTAAAAGTGAAAACATAAAATTTTCAGGCATTGATATTGAAGTAATTTGCAATCGAATACGAATACAGTAATCCCTTACCATTCGCGAGTTTTGATTATTTGCGAAATTAAAAATGAAAAACATTTCAACATTCGCGAATACATAACTTGGTTATTCGCGAATTTTGTTTTGTAAAGACTATTTTTTTATAAAGTAAACTCGCTTTATTTCACCGATTCCGTAAACTATTTGACACTGGACAACTGCATTGTACTGTACAGTTTCGAGAATTTCCTTGTGTTGAGGCAAAATATAGATCGGTAATTCCGAGAAACCCAAAAATATAGCTTGATGTTAAAAATAAAAAAAATCCTAAATTTTCTAAAATTCAAAATTTTTATTGCAAGTGAAATTTTTTCTGCAAAAATTGTATGGGAAATTTTAAAGCTCCAAGAACAACTTGTTGAAAAAGCAATAGAATGCGATCCTTCACTGGTGAGAAGTCTTAAATTTAAAGGAGAAATCGAGGCCGCAACTTTTCCTTATATGGAAATTCATAAATATGTTCTTCCAAACAATCGTATATAAATTAATTTTTTTCAGCCATCAACTAGCAACTAACTTTGTACAATATACAGTGTAACCTCTGAATAACGGTTACTCGCGGGACCGGTATATAGTGACCGCTCTTCAGAGGTTTCATGTAAAAAAAATCAAAATTACATAAATTTAAACAGAAATACACAATCATTTTAATTGATCCTCATTTTTTAATACCTTAAAAAAATCAGGTATTTGCAGTTGCTTTTTTTTTTTTTTTTTCAAAGAAATAATAATATGAGTTGTTTTGCTATGCAACTCATCACCATTATTATTTAATGCAAAATTTTGGATTTCGCGAAGGTTCTTCAAATCTTCGGTATATGTGTTAATACGAAAAATTTTGGGTGATTCTATAATCTCTTCGATTTCTTATTCCTCGTCACTTTTCTCTTCCTCTCTCTTATATTTCACCATTTTCTGTATTGAATGAAATGTGGGCAGTAACTGCCAAATCTTTATCCGGGCATACAAACTCGCTGGCCTTCATGTGAGTTATGCCTGCTGTTCTATAAGAATATTATCTACATTTGCCCCACCATTATTAATGTATTTATTTTCTGTTTGTTCACATTTGATGTAAATTTTGTTTGATCTGGTTCATGTTTCGGTTTGCAAATAAATATGAAATTGTACACTGTAAAAAAAAAAAAAAAAAAAAAAAAAAAAAAAAAAAAAAAAAAAAAAAAAATGCCAGTTTTCCGGTAGGAATCAGAAAAATAGTTTCCCGTATCGTACCGGAATAATTTCCAACACAGCTCGGAATAAAATCTGTAAAATCGGAATAAAATACGTAAAATACCGTTTTACTGACTATTTCCTTATTTTTACGGATTTTATTCCGAGCTGGGTCGGAAATTATTCCTGTACGATAAGGCCAACTATTTCTCCGATTCCTACAGGAAAACTGCAGTATTTTTTTTGCAGTGTACTAGGAGCTGCAATTTTTTTTCCTCCTGACTTTTGAGTGCTCGTTGTGCAGAACTTCTTATGTAGAGGTTCGTACTAATGTTAATGTTATGGAACGTGTTTGGTTCCATACACATGTGGCCGGTATTCGGAGATTGTGGTTGTTTAGAGTTGACCGTTCAAGGAGGTTTCACTGTTTTTATAATTACTCAAATTTATTTACGGCATGTACTTTTTAATGCTTAATAAATATATTTTTACGTTTCAATAGTTTTTTTCATTCTAAAAAAAATCAAAAAACCTAACCCTTTTTTATTCACGGGAAGAGAGCCTCAACATTCACGATTTTGACATTCGCGGAGGTTTCCGCGAACCTAACCTTCGCGAATGTTAACGGATTACTGTATAGTGTTTTTTATTTTTCGATAAATTACATCTGGAATTATAAGTCAAAGCTGTTTTACGACAAACTTTCTTTGGATGCAAACTGTCAGAAAAACTCGTCTACACACACTAGATTATTCCTCATTTTTTAACAAATAATTCCCGTGCTCCTAGAAAACACGTTTTATTCATAAATTCTTCCAGAAAAAGTAGGAGAAATTCCATTCATTTTTAGCGCGCATGTCTATTGGCTCTATTAATACTAAAATCCGAATTTATTTTAAAAACGAAAACCCAAAAATTCTATAAATTAAGATTTCTGATTCAATAATAGTAATAATAATAATAATAATAAAAACCAAATAAAAGAAACGTTTTCTAATTAAAAAATAAATAACAATTAGTTTTCTCATTCATTTAAAAGCAATCACAATTTATTTTTTAACGTTATAAAAAATATACGAATTTAAAATATATTTTAAATGTACACATTTAAAATAGATATTTTAATTAAAATATTACATTAAAAAAAATCGATTTTACTCAAAAAAAACATCGCGAAAAATCGCATAAAAATATGATATTCATATTTTACATTTAGCAATCTTTATAAAAATATTTATAATTCATATTTTTATCCTATTTTAATATTAAAATATTAAAACCCCAACCACAATCTCATTAGAGACGAAATCTTCTGGAATTAATTTAAAAATTCAAAGCTTTTTAAAGAAATTAATGAAGCCGTACCCATTTGAGGCAAACATATTTATTTCAATCTGTTTCACTACTGTACAACTGTAGCCGAGTGGTTAGAGTACTGGTTTCGCAACACTAAGGTAGCTGGTTTGACTTCAAGGGCAGCAACTTTTGTTATATCTCCATTTTCTTCAATTGACGTATATTTTAGCTCTTATAACGTAGAAAAAATTCGTCTATTAGCGGAAAAATCCTGGTAACACTGCTGCCAGAAAAATTTCCGCGAATTGGAGAAAGTATTTTTGAGAGTGTAGTATCTGAAAATTTGGTTTAAAACATCAAATTTGACAGCATTTTCCGAAAGATCTTTTACCGAAAAACAGAAAGTGCAATTCAATTTCTTAGTTTATGAATAAGATCACCTATCATTTCACGCGTATAAGATTTTTACATGCCAGAATATGTCAGTTTATATTTGGTAACGCATTGTCGGTATGTGACAGTTCTTGGTTATCCCCACTCACCAGAAATACATTGGATATGAACGCGCAGGAATTTGTGAATAGAAAAAAGTGATCCGAAGACTAAACAAAAACGGATAGTGTTTGGTAAGATGTATTCGCCAGTCTAATTAACATAAATATGCTGTTTCGGTGAATCTTTTGCAAGTACGTGCACTGAATACAAATTATAGCAAGATAGTAATTAATAGTAGACGTACCAAATAATATTCGTGCATTGCATATTTATTGAAATAAAATTTCTTACACTATATAAAGGTCTAAATAAGTAGTATATAAGTAAACCGAAGAAACTTTTTTAAATAAAATGTCAGGGTAACTTCGAATTATATGTTATAGCGTATTCAAACAACTTCCTAAACAGTTTTCTAGGTAAAATACTTGAATTTTACAGTGAGATAAAGAAAGAAAATTTTAAACTAACCAGTAAGCTTCTAAGTTAAATAATTACATAAAAATTGCAGTTACTTTCGAAAACTAATATAGGTAAATAACATAAAATATTAATTCCCCAAGAAAATATACCGAAAACTAAAATATTACATTTGATTAAAATAAATAATGTGAACATTAAAAAGGTCCACAATCTTACTTAAAAGGCGACTAATGTAATGAAAAAGATGTTACAAGTTTAAAATACCGTATATACTCGCGTATAAGTCGAGGAATTTCTGACAATTTTTGGTAAGCAAATTTGGGGGATCGACTTATACGCAAGCCAGTTAAAAAAGCAAAAACAAAAACTCCGAATACTGCAAAAATATGGCATTTTATGTGTATGAATAGAAAAATAATATATAAAATATACAGATAATAATAATTTATCATTTAAAAAAATTTCAATGATTTGTTTTTGTTAACTTACTACCTTTTTGCATTGGCAAGTGAAATCTTTGGTTTGATTTTGTGCAAAATTGAAGCAAAAAGTTAGGGGGTCGACTTATACGCAGGTTTTTGATTTTTTCCAGAATTTGCATTCGAAAGTTAAGGGGTCGACTTAGACGCGAGTATATACGGTATACATTTTATTTAAAAACTTCTTAGTACTTCCAGGTTCATCATCAGAGAATACCTTAATAACTAAATCTTGTTTATTTATACAAATACGTCACGAGCCAATAATTACTAGAGTTGAAAGTAGAAGTAGCAGTAGCAATTTCTTGGATTGAATCCAATTAGAGGAAATATATATTATTATTAATTGCAGTTCCATTTATTTTATGACATTACTTTGTTTCTCATACGTCACTTTCCATGGATAGAAGAAGATACAGTCAGCAAAAAAAGTATTTGCACACCAGGTAAATTTTTTGTAGCATATGTATAAATGAATAAAAAGCAACTAAGAATTAAAAATACCAGCACTTTTACAAAACAAATAAACGTATTTAATATCTGACTTAATAATTATATTTAACATATGAAAACATAAAAATGTAGCATTTGTACTGCCAAAAAAATTATTTGCACACTAGCAATAAAAATAGAACTAGAGGAATTATTTATAAGTTAAAAACAATGCTAATATTTAGTATGCATGCCCTTTGCTTCAATTACAGCTTGTAATCATCTGGGCATTGATTATATTAATTTGTGACATGTTTCACTGCTGATTTGTAGCCATTCTTCCGCAAGAGCTTGCTAAAGTCTGATTTGTTAGAAATTTTCTTTTTCCTTATTTTCACATCCAAAATATGCCATAAATTTTCATTCGGATTGAGGTCTGGTGATTGTGGTGGCATTTTCAATTGATTTTTTACATTATAAAGCAACCATAACCTCGTAATATATGCAGTGTGTTTCGGATCGTTATCCTGTTGGAAATAATATGAATTAGGAATTCCTAATTTCAGAGCACTATTAGATAAATGATCTCGCAATATATTACTATATTGTTTAGCATTCATATTGCATTCAATAAATGTCATTTCGCCAACTCCGTTAAAAGACATGTATCCCCAAATCATTGCATGACCATCGCCATGTTTTACAGTTGGTTTCAAGTTTTTAATTTGAAGAGAAGTATTTGGCTTTCACCATACAGTTTTCTTACCATCTGAGTCAAAAATATTGAACTTGCTTTCATCGGAAAAAATAACAGTTTTCCAAAACTCTAGTGGTTTGCTGGCATAAGCTTTTACAAATTCAAGTCTTTTCACCCTATTTGTTTCACTAATAAGTGGTTTTTTTCGAGGGGCTCTTCTTCGAATATTTGCATCATGAAGAATATTTCTAATTGATTGTGGTGTAACTATTGTTCCCGACGTTGAAGCGACATCAATAGCCAATTCTCGAGCACTTAGAAAAGGGTTTTTTTGAAGATTCTTTTATGATGGCTCTCCTTTGCCTGGTATTTAGCTTTCTTGGACGCCCAGTTCGCGGCTTATTTATTGTCGAACCAGTTTTTTTCTTCTTAATTACATAGCGAACACTAGAAAAGTTTAGATTTAATTTTTTACCTATTCCTCGGTAACTTAATCCAGAATTGTGAAGAACTATAATCTTCTCACGGGTAGCAACAGACAGTTCACACATTTTCGGCGCCATTAGAACAAAAACTCCCCAGAATCCCTGCTCCAGTTAATATATTACGCGACTTTAATGTGCGGGGCTAATGTACTGCGGGACTGATATGCTAAAAATTTGCATAATGTTCACATTTAATGCCTTTTTTAATAGTCAATGCTTCTTGTGCAAATACTTTTTAAATATGAGAAAATATTAATTTATTTTTTAAAATGTGTAATATTACTGTTTAAGGAAAATGGGTAGTTATTTTTATTTTCTTCTTATTTAAATAAATTAATAATTAAGAGAATACTATCAAATTTGCTTTCTATGGTTACTTATGCAAAAAATCGTCTGCGTGCAAATACTTTTTTTTGCTCACTGTATTTAACTTCTGTATCAATTCTTCAATCAACTTCTATTTAGTTGAATCAAGGTGAAAAATTACGTTTCGTCTTGTGATATTATTACATTTGACTTTCAAAAAACTACACAGCTTGTAACTGTCTCGATTTTTTTCTTCTAACTTTAAATGTCTCGCGCAGAACAAATAATGTCACGATATTTCATAGCGTAAATCATTCATATTCGTAACGCATAGCACATAATTTCTTTTGAGTCCCAAATAGTGAATTTTTTGAAAGCATCTTTTTATATAAATGCTAAAACTTCAAACTATTGAGTGGTTGAGAAATGGGATGAATGTTTAAAGATCCCCCCTCCCCCCATGTATATGTATATATATATATATATATATATATATATACACTAAAAATATAAAAGTTAATTTGTTTTTCCCATTCTAACTTCTGATTTCTACACTGTAAAAAAATTATGTAACATTACTCCATAAAATTAGTAGCAGCCAGGCTGCCTCCATTTTATTGAGTAGTTTAACTGATATAACTGGTTTTACGTTACACTAATGTGTAATATTACACCAGTTATTTCAGTTTAAATTACACCATTATATAAGTTAAAATACTCAATAAAATTGGAGGCAGCATGTTGGCACCAATCTTATGGATTAACGATACATATATATATTTTTTTTACTGTGTATTTTCAATCGGTATATTCTGAAATAAATTTAAAATGATCTAATGCACAGGGCATATTTTCACTTTTGGTGGTAAGCTTTGAATTAGTTCATTTCACCATCTAGTACTCACCAATACACTAAAGATCAGAAAGAAGTAAAGTGGACATAAGAAATTAAATCTTTAACAAAATAAAATTAGTTATGTTTCTTGTACAATACTTTCTGGTTAATATTATTATTTTGATCGTTAATAATTTCTTAATTTGTGCTTTACCATTACGATAATATTGACTCTGAATAATGTAATAGAAATAAAAATTTTGGAATATTAAATTTTCATTTAAATTTGTCTCGCATTTCCTGCCCAAACCCCGCATTTTCTTTTCTTTTCTTTTTTACTTCACTTGCTAAAATTCTGAATTTGGTAAAATAAAAATCTGACAACACTGATAAGCAATTACTTTCATGTTTGCAATTATGAAGACAAACAATACAACACAAATAACCTTTTTAGGTTCGTTTGTAATTATATAAATACGTAGCGCCTGTAGTCGTCGTCTGGTCAAGCATAATAAGTTTTGTATTCATGCATTTTTGCATAAGAGTGCAACAGCTATTGCACCAAGATCTGAATATTTATAAAACTAGTTATAGTACGAACGCACTTCATTTGACATATTTGAAATACAATTTCCGACTTGTTATTTTTTACTTCACGTGTTAAAATTCTGGATTTGGTAAATTAAAAATGTAATAATACTGATAAGAAATGACTTTTATGTTTGCAAGTATGGAGACAAATAATGCAACACAAATAACCCTTTTTTTTCTTTATCTCTATGAATTATTTCCTATGCAATATTTAAAAATTTTGTGCTGCTCTTTTCGTGTGCAATAACTTAAAAACGTCCAATGCATCCAAATGCATCCAGTTACGTAAGCATGTTTCCATATTTAGTGAACATTTGCAAAGCGACCTTGCTTTCCTGTTTTTGTCGCTACTGGATGTTTCATGATTGCTAATGAGTTTATATTTTTTTCGTAATTCATTGCTTTTTCACATTTACTTTCGGTTTCTTCTGAATATTTTTTCCCAATGAATTGTAAATAAGCTCATAATGAGCACATTGTATATGCTTTTGTGAGGATAGTGACAGCATAAAGTAATGACAACTTTGGTTAGAATTATTTCTTAAATGTCATATTAATAAAATATTTCAATGCCAACCTTAAGTGTTATAGGTTTATTTTGAGTATTGTGTAACTACGAGAACATATCTCCCAGAAGTAAAGATTAGTTTCTTAGCTAGTATTAAATGATTATTTTAAAATTATGCTTCATGATCATAACATCAAGAGATTTTGTTTAACATTAATAATTATTCCAGTCAACAAGTTCAGTATGAAATTTTTCATTCTGTTGCACTACGGAAGAAGAGCTATAATGATCTTTAAGCCGCGTGGTATGTTCGACGTATTAAAAGCTCTGGCCATACCCTGACAGTGCCTAAAACTTGCAGAATTTATCTTTAAAATTTTTCTGGTGACATCTTCCGTAATCGGGTCTGCCGTTACCTTTCCGGTCAAGTGTTGAAAAGTTTACAGGGAACTTCGATGAGAGCGCGGCCGCCTTTTCCGCGAAGTACCGGCTGCCTGCCAAGTCCAGTGTCATAAAAAGCAAGACATAAAGACAAAAAAAAAATAAAATAAATAGTACAGTGGCTTCAAATTATAATAAACTCAGTGAAAAGGGAACCTGTCGATAACGGAAGCCTCTCTTAAAAATAAAAATTTCGTTGTCCCTACGTAAGGAATGCTATACAATTATACCTGCTAATGGACAGTATTCTCGTGACGTCACAGTGGGAATCACGTGGTGTAAAAATAGTGGCTAGCGCGTTTGTTTACCTTATTGCGTCATTTGATGTATCAGAAATGCAGGTAAATACATGCGTAAAATACTACAGATTCATTTTGTATGATTTATTTTCGATCAATACTTGCATACATATTAATTAAAATCCAAATATACGTATTAACTAAAATTTAAAATTTTTATTTTTTAAATAAAATGAAAAATATGCATAGTTACTTTAAAACAGGTAAAAGAACTCATGTATAACCCATACCTGCCCCTGAAAAGGTCTAAAGCTCCGTATAAAATAAAATATAAGAATAAATTTTCTGAACCCAATGCTTTTCAATAGCGCGGTTATGAATGTCATTCCCAAGCAGACGAATTTTTGTAGCCTCGAACCCAAGAGGAGAATAGGGTTCATACGAAAACTCGTTTATAACAGAATTTTTTTTCCTGACCTTCGCGATTTCGCCTTAGACTATTTTATTATACCAAATAAACAAAACTATCTTACGGAAAAACTTGTGTAAGCGGAATCGGCAGAGACTGTAACAAAATTATAATTTAGCAGGTAAAATTGTATAGTATTCCCATGAAATTTTTGCTTTAAAATATAATTCCGTTATAAACAGGTTCGGTTTACAGAGGATTTACAGAACAAAATACAGTAAAACTTTTAAGAACAGAATCGCTAGGAGCCGCAAAAATTATAATTTAGCAGGTAAAATTGTATAGTATTCCCATGAAATTTTTACTTAAAAATATATTTCCGTTATAAACAGGTTCGATTTACGTAGGATTTACAGAACAAAGTACAGTAAAACTTTTGAGAACAGAATCTCTAGGAGCCGCAAAAATTATAATTTAGCAGGTAAAATTGTATAGTATTCCCATGAAATTTTTACTTAAAAATATAATTCCGTTATAAACAGGTTCGATTTACGTAGGATTTACAGAACAAAGTACAGTAAAACTTTTGAGAACAGAATCTCTAGGAGCCGCAAAAATTATAATTTAGCAGGTAAAATTGTATAGCATTCCCATGAAAATTTTACTTTACAATATAATTCCGTTATAAACAGGTTCGGTTTACAGAGGATTTACAGAACAAAGTACAGTAAAACTTTTGAAAACAGAATCGCTAGGAGCCGCAAAAATTATAATTTAGCAGGTAAAATTGTATAGTATTCCCATGAAATTTTTAATTTACAATAGAATTCCGTTATAAACAGGTTCGCTAGGAGCCGCAAAAATTCCGTTTTAACAGATTTGCTTAGATAGATTTTTATGGTATTCCTTTGGAAGGAACTATAAAAATGTTCCGTTACAGATACAGGTTCGTTTTTCATAGTCTTACATTATTAAGTTCCATTTGATGCAGACTAGCGAATAGCGTCGTACTAAAATAAATAATAATAATAATAAAATGTGTGCATCTTGAAAAATAGGGACATCCCGCGTAAATACACTGTTAAAAATTTCCGTAAAAACACGGAAAAAACCCCCGAAACTCTCTGTAAATTTACTCTAGTTCTGGGTTAAATGCATTCTATTGAGGTTCTTGGTCATCATTTTATAGACATTTCCCTTTTCTTATATGAAATTGGGTTTCCATGTCTATTTTAAAAGATATTTTTATCTTTATTATAAACTGTAATTAAAAATACACACTTTTAAAATTCTTTTACAATTTTATTAGAAATATTAAATAAGAAAATTTGGTTTATTAAAATATAGAATATTTTAGAAAGGAAAAATTCGCCTCTGCGGAGTTAGCGGAGATTTTTATCGACCATCACTTTGCAGTTGCCTCATCCACCATATGCAGATTGGTAATACAAAAAGTAAATAAAAAGTAATAGTATTTACAGTGAGCAAAAAAAGACCACACCAGACCACACCACAAAAGTGCACACCAGGTAAATGTGTTGTAGCATATGTATAAATAAATAAAAAGCAACTAAGAATTAAAAAAAATACCAACACTTTTACAAAACAAATAAACATATTTAATATCTGACTTAATAATTATATTTAAAATATGAAAACATAAAAAAATAGCATTTGTACTGCCAAAAAATATTTGCACACTAGCAATAAAAATAGAACTAGAGGAATTATTTATAAGTTAAAAGCAGTGCTAATATTTAGTATGCATGCCCTTTGCTTCAATTACAGCTTGTAATCGTCTGGGCATTGATTCTATTAATTTGTGACATGTTTCACTGCTGATTTGTAGCCATTCTTCCCTAAGAGCTTGCTTAAGTTCTGATTTGTTAGAAATTTTCTTTTTCCTTATTTTCACATCCAAAATATGCCATAAATTTTCAATCGGATCGAGGTCTGGTGATTGTGGTGGCGTTTTCAATTGATTTTTTACATTATAAAGCAACCATAACCTCGTAATATATGCAGTGTGTTTCGGATCGTTATCTTGTTGGAAATAATATGAATTAGGAATTCCTAATTTCAGAGCACTATTAGATAAATGATCTCGCAATATATTAATATACTAGCTGACCCGCTCGGCGTTGCCCGGGTCCATGGTAATATTTATAAAGTAACCTTTAATTTATATGATTTTATATGTAACTCAATTGTGTCTGAAATACGTACCCACTCACAGTGTGAAAATAGGGGAGAAGGAGTTGCAAATTGTTGAGATGTTATGCAAATTTTATTCATAAATGTTTGTAAAATTGTATGCCATAGTCATGAACAAATTAAAATTTTAAAACACCCTCTACCGATGAGAAAATTAGTTAAGAGGAGAGGAGTGAGTGCTTAGTAATGTACAAGCCAAAAGATTTAAAACGACCTCTGTCAGAAAACAACATATAAAGGATACTCATCGTAGAAAACGCTACAGTTGTAAGGACAATTATCGTCCCCCGCCTTCCAAACTCGAAATTCAATTCTCCCCCCTTCTTTAAAATTTTAAAGTGTTATCAAGTATCTCATTCACTTAAGTTAATTTCAATTGTATTCGCTCTTTGTGTTAATGGCAATTTACATATGCATAGTTGCGCAAGCATGGAATGTGTTTTTGAACTTTCTATGAAGTAAATAATTTCCGTTCTTGAGCGATTAAGAGTCCATTCACGTGTGATTCTTATAAAACTCATACTATATCACAAAATGCACACCATATTAAGCATTTCATGCACTCAAGGATTTTTCACTCAGTTCTTATTCTTTTGTTAATATTCTCTCATCCTAATGAAAACATATGTTATATTTTATTGAATGTTTTCACATTGAAAGGGCAGTGTAAAGTTTAGGTATAATTCAATAAAGCGAAAATTTTGAGTGTTTGTTATTTATAATCTATCTTCCTGCTAATGTTGTTGACCACATCTTTAGACACCCATGAACGGTGAACACATAACATGCGATAAATTGTCACAAATTAAAAAAAAATCGCAAATTTTGTCATAGATTGTTGAAAAAATTTGTGGAATGATCATTAAAAAAAAAAAAAAAAAAAAAAAAAAAAAGAATTTTATCAAACGATTTTGGAAAAAAAATCATGAATTTTATGAAACAATCGAAGAAAAATATTGCAAATTTCATCAAAAGATCGCAGAAGCAACTGCTGAATTTTGCCAATATGTCACTGAGGAATATCGGGAACTTCGACAAATAGTCGCGGGAAAAAAAATCAAATTTGTCACAGATAATTGAAAAAAAAAATGCAAATTTCGGCAAACAATCTTGGGAAAAAATCGTGCATTTTGTGAAACGATCGCTGAAAAAAGCCCTCGAATTTCAGTAAACAATCGAAGAAAAAAATTGCAAATTTCAGCAAAAGATCGCAGAAATGTATAGCAAATTTTGTCAAAAAATGCAGAAGGATATGTCGAAATTGCCAATCTGTCGCTGAAAAATATCGGAAACTTTGGCAAATGGTCAAAAAAAAAAAAAAAAAAAAAAAAAAAAAAAAAAAAAAATAGAATTACAAATTCCGTCATAGATCGTTGAAAAAAGAATGGACGCGGAAAAGAAAAACACAAATTTTGTCACTGATCGTTGAAAAAAAAATGCTAATTTCGTGAAATGATTTGGGGGGGGGGGGGGATCGTGCCTTTTGTGAAATGATCGATGAAAAAAAAACATGAATTTCAGTAAACAAAGAAAGAAGTTGCAAATTTCACCAAAAGTTCGCAGAAACGCATAGCAAAGTTTGTCTAAAGAGTGCACATTACAAATTTTGCCAATATGTCGCTAAGAAATATCGGGAACCTCGACAAATAGTTGGGAAAAAAAAACATCACAAACGTCGTCACAGATCGTTGAAAAAAAAATGCGAATTTCGTCATACGATCTTGAAACTAACAATCACTATAAAAAAAAAACATTTCGGTAAACAATTGCAGAAAAATATTGCAAATTTCATCAAAAGATTGTGGAAATGCACAGCAAAGTTTCTCCAAAGAGTGCAGATGCATACGTCGAATTTGCTAATCTGTCGCTGAGGAATTTTGGGAACTTCGTCAAATGGGCGCATAAAAAAAAAAAAAAAAAAAAAAAAAAAAAAAAAAAAAAAAAAAAAATCACAAATTCTGTCACAGATCGTTGAATAAGAAAAAAAAAAATGCGAATTTCGTGAAACGATGTTGTAAAAACAATCACTATAAAAATAAAATACAAATTTCGATAAACAGTCGAGGAAATTGCAAATTTCATCAAAAGATCGCGGAAATGTATAGCAAATTTTGACAAAAGAGTACAGAAGCACACGCTGAATTTTGCCAATCTGTCGCTGAGAAATATCGGGAACTTCGGCAAATGGTCGCCAAAAAAATAAATAAATAAATAAATAAATAAATAAATAAAACCACAAATTTCGTCAAACGATCTTGGAAAAAAAAAAACCGTGCATTTTGTGAAACGATTGCTGAAAAAAAAAATCGCGAATTTCAGTAAACAATCTAAGAAAAATATTGCAAATTTCATCAAAAGATCGCGGAAATGCATAGCAAATTTCGTCAAAAAAATGCAGAAGCATATGCAGAATTTTGCCAATCTGTCGCTGAGAAATATCGTGAACTTCGTCAAATAACCGTGGAAAAGAAAAACACAAATTTTGTCACTGATCATTAAAAAAAAAATGCAAATTTCGTGAAACAATTTGGGAATGGGGGGGGGGGGGGGGGGAATCGTGCATTTTGTAAAACGATCGCTGAAAAAAAAAACAGGAATTTCAGTAAAGAAAGAAAAATATTGCAAATTCCATCAAAAGATCGCAGAAACGCACAGCAAAGTTTATCTAAAGAGTGCACATTACGAATTTTGCCAATATGTCGCTGAGAAATATCGGGAACTTCGACAAATGGCCACGGTAAAGAAAAACAAATTTTGTCATTGATCGTTTAAAAAAAATCACGAAAAAAAAAACTGCAAATTTCGTGAAATGATCGCTGAAAAAAACGTGAATTTCAGTAAACGAAGAAAAATATTGTACATTTCATCAAAAGATCGCAGAAACGCATAACAAAGTTTGTCTAATCTTTGACTAATGGTCGCAAAAAAAAAAAAAAAAAAAAAAAAAAAAAAAAAAAAAAAAAAAAAAAATCACAAATTTCGTCACAGATCGTTGAAAAAGAAAAAAACGCGAATTTCATGAAACGATCTTGTAAAAACAATCACTATAAAAATAAAACACAAATTTCGATAAACAGTCGAGGGAATAAATTGCAAATTTCATCAAAAGATCGCAGAAATGTATAGCAAAATTTGACAAATTAGTGCAGAAGCACACGCTGGATTTTGCCAATCTGTCGCTGAGAAATATCGGGAACTTTGAGAAATGGCGACAGAAAAAAAAAATCACAATTTCTCTTCATTGAATTACGCCTAAACTTTAAACTGCTATGCCTGGCACCACAGTTGCAGAAAATTCTTCAAGTGTCTGTGATAGATACTACAATGGCAGAAAATAATCTGCTGGTAAAATATTTTACAATTGAAGCATTACTTAATCAAACAATCACTTACCTGCATTTGATTCATTTTTATAAATAATAATCTTAGTTTTGTATTAAGTAATAAAGAGCTAAACATAATTGTAAAGCGATATAATAAAAGGTTTGATTGAAAAATAATCTGCAAAAGAGAAAAGAAAATCTGTGACGCCTGTCTCCCATCTTGAATTTTCTGCTACTGGGCCTGGCACTATGAAAACATTCAGTAAAGTGTAAGATATGTTTCATTACGATTTCTTATCAGTGGGAAAGTGGAGAGAAAAGATTAACAAAAGGAAAAGAACTGAAAATGGGAAATCCTGAGTGCGTAAAATAGTTATGATGTGCATTTTGTGACATGGAGTTTCATAAGAATCGCACATGAATGAACTCTTAATCGCCCAAGAACGGTAATTATTTACTGAATGTTTTAAAAAAACATTCGATTCTTGGGGCGATTAAAAATGTTCTTAAATGAAATCAACAGAGTTCAATAACAAATCTTAATGAAAACATACATCTTACACTTTACTATAAAATGTACAGCTCTACAGTTTATCGCAGCATGTTGTAAAATATATGTTTTTATTGTGATTTCTTATGAAACTAATAATATATGGGGAAAAGTGGCTAAAAAAGATTAACAAAAGAAAAAACCAAATAACCTCATTCATTTCCCTTGAAGCCTAAAATTGTTTTTTTTTTCCATTCGTGGGTGACAAACATGTATATTGTCATGAAACCATTTCAATTTGTAAGCATGAAGTCAATATAATCACCATTTTTTGACAAATTTGGAGTTTCAGAATAATCGTCCAAGAATGGACATGCAGTCAGGTATAAAATGTACGTTGTCATCCCCCAATAATGTCAACAATAATAAATCAAAACATTGAAGATTTGTATATGAAGCAAACTGAGTTCAATAACAATTTTAAAAATGCAGAATCAAAATTAAAACTTATATTTCGGTTTATTTAAATGAAAAAAAGTTTAATTTCTACATATAACATTTCGAGTTATAACCGATTAATAAGTTTTATCATGTTATGGTTAAGCATCCCAAAAAATTTCAAAATATTAACTCAATAAAATTTTTTTTTAAATAGGTATGTCCCGGACCTCCTTAAATGAAACGGAGTTCAATTAAAAATCTTAAAATCAAAACATACATCTTATACCTTACTATAAAATGTACCGTTCTAAAATTTATCGCATGTTAACCGTTTTTGGGAACAAAAAATGTAGGCAAAACAATTAACAGGAAGGACGATTGTAAAAAACAAAAACTCAACATTTTCGCTTCACTGAATTAGGCCTAACCTTTGAGCTGATATGAATGGCGCTATGAAATCATTCAGTAAAGTGAAATATATATGTTTCCATTAGGATTTCGGCCAAGAACGGAAATTATTTACTTCATAGAAAGTAAAATTTAAGAAAGATCACAGAAAATAAAGTTCAAGAAAGATATTGCATTCTTGGGCGAATACGCGTATGTAAATAACACGCAGAACGAATGCAATTGAAAGTGTTACTTACGTGAATGGTACAATTAAAAAAAAAAAAAAAAAAAACGTAAAAAATGAATATAGTATTAAATTAAGAAACGCGCAAAGGTGTGTTTTCGTTTTTCTTTAAAATGAAGAGAAATAAACAGTAGCCTTTTTCGACTTGCAGTCGTAGCTTTAAGATCGGAAAACGGAAATGCGGTCGCTTCGCTGGATCTCATATTTAACGCCTGCCTCATTGGCTGGCTGGTTCGTTGCAGCGGATTGGCGGAGAGATGTAAATAGCCTCTAACCCATAACGTTTTAATTTTTAAAACTTAAAAAAAAATCGAAATCGAAATTTAAAAATCCGACGCTGAAGTGCACTTTCCGGTAATAGAATCTACACATGACAAAAATTTCAGAGGTCTAGGTGTTATAATTTCGGCGCTTTCCTCGGTCAGGCAGGCAGGCAGTCAGTCAGGCAGCAGGCAGGCAGACATCTCTTATTTTATATATATAGATTGTTTAGCATTCATACTGACTTCAATAAAGGTCATTTCGCCAACTCCGTTAAAAGACATGCATCCCCAAATCTGACCACCGCCATGTTTTACACTTGGTTTCAAGTTTTTAATTTGAAGAGAAGTATTTGGCTTTCGCCTTACAGTTTTCTTACCATCTGAGCCAAAAATATTGAACTTGCTTTCATCGGAAAAAATAACAGTTTTCCAAAACTCTAGTGGTTTGCTGACATAAGCTTTTGCAAATTCAAGTCTTTTCACCCTATTTGTTTCACTAATAAATGGTTTTTTTCGAGGGGCTCTTCCTCGAATATTTGCATCATGAAGAATATTTCTAATTGATTGTGGTGTAACTATTGTTCCCGACGTTGAAGCGACATCAACAGCCAATTCTCGAGCACTAAGAAAAGGGTTTTTTGAAGATTCTTTTATGATGGCTCTCCTTTGCCTGGTATTCAGCTTTCTTGGACGCCCAGTTCGCGGCTTATTTATTGTCAAACCAGTTTCCTTTTTCTTCTTAATTACATAACGAACACTAGAAAAGTTTAGATTTAATTTTTTATCTATTCCTCGGTAACTTAATCCAGAATTGAGAAGAAATATAATCTTCTCACGGGTAGCAACAGACAGTTCACACGTTTTCGGCGCCATTAGAACAAAAACTCTCCAGAATCCCTGCTCTAGTTAATATATTACGTGTCTTTAAAGTGCGGGGCTAATATACTGCGGGACTGATATGCTAAACATTTGCATAATGTTCACATTTAATGCCTTTTTTAACAGTCAATACTTCTTGTGCAAATACTTTTTTGCTATGAGAAAATATTAATTAATTTTTTTAAATGTGTAATATTACTGTTTAAGAAAAATGAGTAGTTATTTTTATTTTCTTCTTATTTAAATAAATGAATAATTAAGAGAACAGTATCAAATTTGCTTTCTATGGTTACTTATGCAAAAAATCGTCTGCGTGCAAATACTTTTTTTGCTCACTGTACCTTTTTAAATCATAAAAATATCCTTTGCATGCAGTAGTAATAGCTCCTATAGCACATTGTGTTCGTCTGCAACCCAGAAGGACTTGGGATCAAATCCCTAACCTGTTAGAATTAAATATTGTAAAAAATTAAATGGTACAATGGTTCAGATTCACTTGAAAAATTCTAATTTTTCGAAGTTCAAAAATTCACTATTTTTGATAAATAAATTAAATTATTACCATTAAAAAAAGGTACTCTAAATAAATTTACAGAGTCGTTTTGTGTATTTTTGTTGATGTAAATTTATAGCCCGAATTTCTCTGTTATTTAATAGAATCTCTGTTTTACTAATCTCTGAAGTTTTACATAACACTTAAAATAATGGATTACCAGTAAATTCTGTGTAATTTCATAGAAAATCTTTTAACAGTGTAGGGACACCTGGTAACACCAAGGAATCACCACAGAGGAAGTCCATAAACACCGAGATGCTATATAGAACATTGGCAGTTCTGGGAATCTTTGGATTTTCATTGGTTATTATATGTAGGAGCCAAATATGTTTTCAAACTTCATTAAGAACTCAATTCAGAATTTAGGCTGCCCAAATGTAGACTTCGATGATGAAATCCTCCTTTGCTCAGTAGCATAGAATATTGTTTTGTCAATCTCCTTAACTGATATAAAAAAACAGATTCACCAAAACGCCTTCATGCCACGAATCTATCATATAATTTTCTAAGAGTTACACTTTGCTTTACCGGGGAAAATGACTGTTAATCGTGGTGGATACTATACGTTTTGGCCTACCCTATATGATACCAATTATTTTCATTTTTGACAGCTGAATGTAAATTTTTTTTCTAAATTTTTACTAAGGTTTTGATGAATAAAAGCTTTATTTATGATTTATTTTTGACAATCAGGAATTTCGTATGCATAATAACTGCGATTTTTAAATAACTCTAAAACCTGCCGATTTTTTTTTTTTTTTTTTTTTTTTTTTTTTTTTTAGTAGTAGTATTGGTAATGCTTATATTTACCATCTGTTTTAGAAATTTCAATAAGTGTCTCATAATTAAACAAAATTATTTCACTTTCGCGTGTTTCTGTAATGTGTCCTCTCTTTTGTGTAATCTTTGGAATAAACAATTGTTTGCCATCACTAAAGCTTTCGCGAAATTTCATCGTGTGGGTATAAAACGTGTGTGGTAAATTAAAATGAAATGTATTATCCCTATTCGCCGAATCTTGCTTTTCCGTGTGATCAATAACTGCGTAAATCGTGAAATGAATAATTATTCTTAAATCAGCCTAAGGAAATACCCGAGAGATAATCTAGAGCTCATTGAATGTATTGCTGCCAGCAGTTTTATTTACATTCCGCCTCATTAATTATGCTGAAATGTATTTTATAAATAATGCTTTCCGGATGCTTAAGATGCTTTTTTCACTATTGGAAAATTAATTTTGTTTGTTCGTTTAGCTATAAAGTTCTTGGAGGTTTTACTTATATTTTTGTTCTTTATTTTTATGGTTTCTAGTTGTGGGAACGTGTCCGGTATTTCCAAAATGTAATATTGGGGAGGGGAGAGGTGTATACAAGATAAATTTGGTATTTATATTTACCTTATCTACATTATTTAAAGATTTTTCCCTACAGCGATTTTTTTCTTTCTCCTTTTTTTCTTTTTCTTTCTTTCCTTTTTTATAATGAAGGTATATGCAGAAAGCTATTTTCCTGTGCATTATTTTTTTCTAAACAAAGTTTTGCATTGCAACATTTAAATATAAATAATACCAGAAAATTATACACCGCAAATAAAAATGTTTATAAAACTAAATAAATACACCGAGTTAGAAAAATAAAAAGTATATTTATTACATAAAGAAAGTAACTGATTTATTTATTAAATGATCTAACAAAAAAACTTAACATTTCAGAAATACTTTAGAAAATTTCAAGAAGCTATTTCATCAGTATCCTTAAAGGAAGACATATCATTTAAAATCTTCAAAAAATTGTTTTTCGTTTTTTAATTCATTTGACTGCTAATGTTTTTCTGAACGATTTGCCACAAACCGCATCAAAATATTTGTAAAATTGTGCTCGTTATAGTAAAACAATGTGAATTAGCTTTGGTCTGGTTCAAGCGAATCATTTCTGTTTAAATTGATTTTTCTCAAAATAGATATTTTTTTTTACTTGTGCACATGTTAACACCAAATGTATTAAAGGTAATGATCGAAACTTTAAATATATCTTTACTAGATCATTTTCTTCAAATTGAACTAAAATTTAAGAAATATAACAAAAATTATTGAATGCATGGGTATTCGAGTGACAAAATTTTCATATTTCTATTTTGAAAATCAAAAAACTTAAATTTTTTGTTTATTCATTAGATTTTAGTTCATTTTATTTTTGTAATATTCTTAAACTTATATTTAAAGTTTCAAAGTTCTAGAGGGTATAGATCTTTTTAAATCATGCGCGCAAGCTATATCTACATTATCATTAAGTTAAAAAAATCTTACATTGAGGAATAATTATTATTAATTAATTATGCAGCGTTTAACGCAAATTATATACTATTATATTGCTGGAAGAAAATATTATAGTATAAAAAAAACTGAGCTGGTTAGTGCCTAAATGAGCACATGGATCACTTTAAATATTTTTCACCGAAATCAAGTTTTTCATCTGTTTAAAGGGTGTGTGTCCCCAACAAAAGCGCAACAACTGCGATTTTTTAGAAACCCTTATTGTCTGAACCTTGTTATATTTCAATTGTCACCAAAATTTGGGGACAGACAAATTAAATAAATTAAGAATATTATTTTAATAATTTTATTTAAAAAAAAAAAACTAATTTTTTTAATAATTTTTCTTAAAAATGGGGTTTTAGGGTGTATGAGTTCAAATCCTGCGCTTTCATTCTAAATAAGGTTAGTTGGGGCAACTGGGCCATAATTTTACAATGTGACTCTGGAGCTTCTGACAATTCAGCTTCAAAAAGCTAATGTTCATTTGAATTAAAGTCTGAACTTCTGTAAAAGTGTTCAGTTAGGTTCCCTGTATCAGACAGAAATGCTCAAAATTACATTTTAATATTTAAAAATATAAAAATATGCATATTTCATCTTTCTTTCCTCATGGGCCCAGTTTCCCCTTAAAAATGGGGTAAGTGGACCAGGGAGCGTCTATATTCCACACGCCTTTATTTTTTTTCATGTGAGATATCAGGTCCTGTTTGAAAAAGTGTAAACAACTTAAAAAAATTAAACCAGGCAGATCATGTAAATTATATGTCAATAAAGAACGTTGTAAGGGAAACCTTCGCTGCCAATGTGTCTAAAAAAGCACTAAAAGTACACTAGATTTATTTATACCAAAAACATAAAAATTAAGTAAGTACTTATGTACTTTAGTATAGGTAATAAGTATAAAAGTCACATGAGTATGTTAAGGAAATAAATAGAAAGGTAAATGTATGAACAAACGGCTACGTAAATACTTAAGTGCTTTATCTGTACCCAGGTGTCGCGTTATATAGGGAAAATTTTATTGTTCCTACCAGAAATCTTAATGAGTTACCTTTATGGTCATTTTATTTAACATATTCCAAAGAATAGTGCGATGAAGATATTGTTTTCAAAATAGTGTTAGGAAAAAAAAAGTTTTCCTATAGAATGCAACTCCTGTATCATACAATTTCAAGATTTGGCTATCTCGCTTTCAGGGACAAGGTACTTGCATTCGTAAAATGTTGAAATAATTTAATGACACCAGTATTTACAAGAGAATCTATTTGAAAACAAGTAAAAGTATATTTTCGCGTACTTAATAAAGGTGAAATTTTCATTATAAAATTCCGGTGCCAATGTGGCAATTAAGAATTAAAATTATGTGATGCCATAACGGCATCACTGCCTCTCAAGATGTCAAGAAATTTGGTTTGATATCACCCAATATGCTTTTTTAAAAATTTTATTACGTAATTTTAATAAGGTATTCTATAATTTTCTTTATTGTGAGCAAAAAACAATGGAGAAATTTACTTCCCGTTGTAAGAGAAACTTAAAAAAATTATTTATAACTATTGGGGTAACTGGATCCAGCATGGTCCAGTTACTTCGGATACATGTTCGAGTTACCCCATTCTTGAAAAATTTATGAGGTAACTGGGACACCGGGCTTACATTTGAAACATGAAGTAAATATGTACAGAAACCTAATAATATTAACTTAGTTATATGCCTAATCTTTAAAAAAGAAGATTGTT
This sequence comes from Maratus speciosus, assembly GCA_963932465.1. Taxonomy (NCBI): domain Eukaryota; kingdom Metazoa; phylum Arthropoda; class Arachnida; order Araneae; family Salticidae; genus Maratus; species Maratus speciosus. Next base: position 344,308,956 of record OZ010788.1, read on the forward strand.
TAATAAAAGTACTTTCAGTATTTTAATAAAAAAGCCTAGAAAGTTCAACCAAATTGACGTTGCTTTTAAAAAAAGAAACGTAAATTTTTGACAACCTACCACAGCAAAGAGAGAGTTGTGATTGAGTTGACACACGTTGTTTTAGTAAGTAGAGGTTAAGGGGCATTATTCACAAAAGCTAAAACTTAAAATACATCAACGGTTTTTTATAAAATAGCCTATGGCCCAATTACCTCGTGGAACCAGTTACCACAACTAACCTTATGGCAGGTTCACTTAGTATCATCTATCCAGAACCTAGCTGACAAATTTCCAGACTCACGCATTCTTTTACTATCTCTGTACATTTTTTAAAATACTGTAGATTTTGTATAAAAATCCTGTCATCAGTGCTACCAGTTTCCACATGTAATCTGTACGGAATAATCTTGTTAAGTTGATATCGTTTTTTTCCTTCTATGCCATAGAATTTATCAATGTTACTGACAGGGTAATCTTGTTAAACTTAGTCCTTTATGCCCCGACAGTACTTTAAAGTACCATTAAAATAACTTGCTATAAAATTAATTTGATACACCGATTAGTAGTAATACAGTTTAGAACGTGTTATAGGTACTTTACTTTATGTTGTTTCAAAAGCATTATTGCTTACACAAAACAAAAATATTTTTAAAAGGATGGTTTCTTTTTCATTTGCATCTTCTCAGCTTTCTTGACGTTGAAAGATTGCGGGGGAAAAGTTTCAATTATGAAATATTTCTATATTTCAACTCTATACAATACTAAAAAAATATTTTAACACTATTTCTAGCAGTATCAAATGACATCTTTTAATGTTTTAGTTTATGTTTATTTTACTCGTAACTTTTAATAGTAATAAGCATTTAAAAAGTCTCCAATGTATAAAAATTATTTGTAATTGCTTAAATATAAAAATTACTAATGAAAAACCATGAATCGAAATCTTTTAAAAGGTGAAAATTGGCACCGGCAGAAACAGTGTTACATGAAAGATTAAGAGTGGAGTTATAAATATTGCAAAAAATCACTATAAATTCAAATTTAGTTAATTAATTTTAATTGGCAAAATCCTTCTAAAATTTATTAAATGATTGTGTAAATCTTCTTATGCAATTTCAAATTAGTAAAAAATGCTTTAGAAGATGAAATTTTCATGAATTTATAATTTGTGATATAAAGGGTTAAACAAGATTTCTTCATCTTATATAAAGCAGGGGATGTGAACCTATTATTAGTGTGACACAGGTGGCACGAAGCAGAAGATTTTAGCCACAGCAAGAAAAGCAAGAAAGAAAAAAAATCATGCTCCAAGGATAGATTATGAAACACTTTCCAACACATTCAGAATAAAGTAACAAAAACGCGCAGTTTAAAAAATTAAAATATTTCATCTAATTCAGCCATATGGAGAAGCATAACATATTTCAAAACCCAATTTCAGCTGTTTCCATCTACAATCGAAAAATTATCCGAATTCTTTGAACAACCCTGTATATGATATATAGATTTGTATCTATTAACTAGATGTAACTACATGTACTGTATATGTGAACTAAATTTATTCACCTAAGAAATACATACACTTCAGTTGAAAATTCCCCTTTAGCAATTTCCTCTAATAAGGAGAATGGTACGTGAATACTTTTGTGGACCCCTATATATGAGGTATAAAATTTTTATATAACGAGTAACATGCAAAAATTAATTAAATTTAAAAGCGCATACCGAATTTTAAACCGTACACTCCAGCAATTATTACTCAAAGACAGTGCTGTAACAGATTTCTTTTGCGTGTCACTGTAAATGAATAAAAAATGCTTTGAATGCCTTGTTCTAACGTGATAGTAGCGAAATTCAGTGATTTATATCAGTTCCAATGCATTTGAAATAGAGCAATGTCATTAAAATACTCTGCAAACGATATTCTCCCATACATCATAATGTAATGGAATACTTTTGAGTACCCCTGTAAATGAACTATTAATCCTACATACTTTCTATACAATAACAAACATGCTTTGGTAACCCTAAATAACCATTATAAATTGCAGGAAAATCCGAGTATATTTACGAGAGTTGGAGCGTGGACAGACGGACAGACGGCCAGACGGACTGAGGGACAGACGGCCAGACAAATCGAATGCATAAACACTTTTCAACTTTGTTGGAAAGTGTAAAAAATGAACTATTAATACTACATACTTCATATACAATTCCAAACATGTTTTGGTGTCCCTAAATAACCTTTATAAATTGCATGAAAATCCGAGTATATTTACGAGAGTAGCGTGGACAGACGGACAGACGTCCAGACGGACTGACGGACAGACGGCCAAGCAAACCGAATGCATAAACACTTTTCAACTTTGTTGGAAAGTGTTAAAAATGAACTATTAATCCTACATACTTCATATACAATACCAAACATGCTTTGGTGACCCGAAATAACCTTTATCAATTGCATGAAAATCCGAGTATATTTACGGTAGCAGCGTGGACAGACAGACAGACAAACCGAATGCATAAACACTTTTCAACTTTGTCGGACGGTGTTAAAAATGAACTATTGATCCTACATACTTCATATACAATACCAAACATGCTTTAGTGACCCTAAATAACCTTTATTAATTGCATGAAAACCCGAGTATATTTACGGGAGTAGCGTGGACAGGCGGACAGACGGCCAGATGGACAGACGGTCAGACAAACCGAATGCATAAACACTTTTCAACTTAGTTGCAAAGTTTTAAAAATGCTGAAAATTAACACACACACACACAAAAAAAAGACCAAGAAAAACTGCAAGAGATTTCATTGCTAATAAATTCATTAATCAAAGAGTTTCCATCAATATTCCGTTGAAAGGGTTTTTGGAAACACTATAATTTAATGTATATGTCGTAGGCTAATTGAGAAATCAGGCTCTTTGCAAAGAGCCTAGGCTGTTTGCAAAGAGCCGGGCTAATTGGAGAATCATCTCTCTTTTTCCAATTAGCCTGATATTTTTCAGGTTTATTGCAAAGCGCCTTGACACAGTTAGGCTAATTGAAAAATGACCACTTATTTCCCAATCAGAATGATTTTTTTACGCTTATTAACCCATAACACGACTCGAACCCGAAAAATAAATTACAACAGACCGAGCAAGACAAAATAATTTCAGTCTAAACGCAACCCGACCCGAATTTAAAAATTCCGTTTGAAAAAACCCCAGAATCTGAACCCGACAAAAATATTCCAATGAACCATAACCGATCCGAGCAAGACAAAATAATTTCAGAGGACATGCAACCCGACCCGAACCTAAAAATTCTATTTGAAAAAAAACCCGGAATCTGAACCTGAAAAAAATATCCCAATGAACCATAACCGATCCGAGCAAGACAAAATAATTTCTGAGGACATGCAACCCTTACAGAACCTAAAAATTCAATTTGAAAATACCCCCGAAATCTGACGCGAACCAAATCTGAACCCGACAAAATTATTCCAAAGAACCGTAAATGGATCCGAGCAAGACAAAATAAATTCCATGGACATGTTACCCGACACGAACCTAAAAATTCCATTTGAAAAAATTCCGAAATCTGATTTGAACCAAATCTGAACCTGACAAAAATATTCTAATGAACCATAACCGATCCGAGCAAGACAAAATAATTTCTGGGGGCATGCAACCCGACACGAACCTAAAAATTCTATTTGAAATAAAAGCCCAGAATCTGAACCTGACAAAAATATTCCAATGAACCATAACCGATCCGAGCAATACAAAATAATTTCTGAGGACATGCAACTCGACCCGAACCTAAAAATTCTATTTGAAAAAACTCCGGAATCTGAACCTGACAAAAATATTCCAATGAACTATAAACGATCCGAGTAAGACAAAATAATTTCTGAGGACATGCAACCCAACCAGAACCTAAAAATTAAATTTAAAAACAAACCACGAAATCTGATGCGAACCAAATCTGAATCCGATAAATTTATTCCAAAGAACCATAACCGGATCCGAGCAACACAAACTAATTTCGGTGGACATGTTACCCGACACGAACCTAAAATTTCCATTTGAAAAAACCCCCGAAATCTGAACCGAACCAAATCTGAACTCGACAAAAATATTCCAATGAACCATAACCGATCCGAGCAAGACAAAATAATTTCTGAGGACATGCAACCTTTCCAGAACCTAAAAATTCAAATTGAAAAAAATCCCGAAATCTGACGCGAACCAAATCTGAACCCGACAAAATTCTTCCAAAGAACCGTAAACGGATCCGAGCAACACAAAATGATTTCCGTGGACATGAACCTAAAAATTCCATTTGAAAAAAAACCCGAAATCTGACCCGAACCAAATTTGAAGCCGACAAAAATATTCCAATTAACCATAACCGATCAGAGCAAGACAAAATAATTTCTGGGGACATGCAAGCCGACCCGAACCTAAAAATTCTATTTGAAAAAAAACCCGGAATCTGAACCTGACAAAAATATTCCAATGAACCATAACCGATCCAAGCAATACAAAATAATTGCTGAGGACACGCAACCCAACCAGAACCTAAAAATTAAATTTGAAAAAACACCGAAATCTGAGGCGAAACAAATCTGAACCTGACAAAATTATTCAAAAGAACCATAAACAGATCCGAGCAACACAAAATAATTTCCATGGACATGCTCTCGACGCGAACCTAAAAATTCCATTTGAAAAATCCCGAAATCTCATCCGTACCAAATCGGAACCCGATAAAAATATTCCATTGAACCATAACCCGATCCGAGCAAGACAAAATAATTTCCGTGGACACTCAAACCGACCCGAACCTAAAAATTCCATTAAAAAAACCCCAAACCAAACCTGAACCCGACAAATATATTCCAAAGAACCATAACCGGATCGGAGCAAGACAAATTAATTTCCGTGGAGACGCAACACGACCAGAACCTAAAAATTCCATTTGAAGTCAACCTGCAACCCGACCCGAATCAAATTTTAACTCGCCAAAAATATTCCAAAGAGCCATAACCTGATCCGAGGAAGACAAAATAATTACCATCGACAGGCAACCCGATCCGAACCTGAAAGTTCTAGTTGAACTCAATCCGAAACTCGACCCAAATGCGGGTATGGAAGTTTTTCGGGTTACGGTTCTTTGAAATGCTGTCTTTTTCAGATCGGGTTCGGGTCGGGTTTCAGGTTGACTTCAAATGGAATTTTCAGATTCTGGTCATGCTGCGTGTACACGGAAAATAATTTGCATTGCTCGAATAGGAGTACGTTCTGATGTATTTTTATTTCGGGTTCTGGTCACTTTTCGGGTTAACTACCAGTAGAACATCCAGGTTAGGATCGGGTTGCATGCCGACGGAAATTATTTTCTCTTCCTCAGATCCAGTTATTGTTTTTTGGAATATTTTTGATGGATTCAGATTTGGTTCTAATGGAATTTTTAGGTTCGTGTCGGGTTGCGTGTCCACGGAAATTATTTTGTCTTGCTCGGATATGATTATGGTTCTTTAGAATTTTTTTGTCGGTTATCATATTTGGTTCGGGTCATATTTCGGGTTTTTTTTAAACAAAATTTTTAGGTTCGGATCTGGTTGCATGTCCATGGAAATTATTTTGTCTTTCTCGGGTCAGGTTATTGTTCTTTGGATTATTTCTGTCGGGTTCAGATTTGATTCGAGTCAGATTTCGAGTTGTTTCTTTTTTAATTTTTAGGTTCGGATTATGTTGCGTGTCCGCGGAAATTATTTTGTCTTGATCGGATCGGGTTATGATTCTTTGGAATAATTTGGTCGGATTCAGATTTGGTTCGGATCAGATTTCAGGTATTTTTTTAAATGGAATTTTTTGGTTCGGATCGTGTTGCGTGTCCACGAAAATTATTTTGTCTTGCTCGGATCGGGTTGTGGTTCTGTAGAATATATTTGTCGGTTATCATATTTGGTTCAGGTCATATTTCGTATTTTTTCTAATGGACTTTTTAGGTTGGGGTCGGGTTCCGTGTTCACAAAAATTAATTTGTCTTGCTAGGACCCGGTTATGGTTCTTTGGAATAATTTTGTCGGGTTCAGATTTGGTTCGCGTCAGATTTTGGGTTTTTTATTTAATTGAATTTTTAGACTCGAGTCGGGTTGCGTGTCCACGGTAATTATTTTTCCTTGTTTGGATCCGGTTATGGTTGTTGAATAATTTTGCCGGGTTCAGATTTGATTCACGTCAGATTTTTGGGGTTTTTTTCAAATTTAATTTTTAGGTTCGAGTCGGGTTGCGTGTCCACGGAAATTATTTTGCCTTGCTCGGATCAAGTTATGGTTCTTTGGAATAATTTTGTCGGGTTCAGATTTGGTTCTCGTCAGATTTCGGGGTTTTTTCAAAATTAATTTTTAGGTTCGAGTCGGGTTGCGTGTCCACGGAAATTACTTTGCCTTGCTCGGATCCGGTTATGGTTCTTTGGAATAATTTTGTCGGGTTCAGATTTGGTTCGCGTCAGATTTCGGGATTTTTTCAAATTGAATTTTTAGGTTCTGATTGGTTTGCTTGTCCTCCGAAATTATTTTGTCTTGCTCGGATCGGGTTGTGGTTTTCAGGATATATTTGTCGGTTATCATATTTGGTTCGGGTCATATTTCGGGTTTTTTTCAAATAGAATTTTTAGGTTCGGGTCGGGTTGCATGTCCTCAGAATTCATTTTATCTTGCTCGGATCGGGTTATGGTTTTTGTGAATAGTTTTGTCGGGTTCAGATTTGGTTCGTGTCAGATTTCGTGTTTTTTCTAATGGACTTTTTAGGTTCAGGTCGGGTTGCGTGTTCACAGAAATTAATTTTTCTTGCTCGTATCCGGTTATGGTTCTTTGGAATAATTTTGAATAATTTTGGAATAATTTTGAGTAATTTTGGAACAGCCTAGGCTCTTTGCAAAGAGCCTGATTTCTCAATTAGCCTACGACATATATATCCTTATTCGAATCTTACTGATGAGTTGTGGTTGTCTAATTTAGATTGTTAAAAAACGGAAAAGTAACTTATTGATTTCTAATCTGTTTACATATGTCATGGGTTCAAAGGCTTATCAAATTAAGAGAGGATTTGGAGACTGAAGAAATGAGAAGGTTAGCTGACGTCAGAAGTGAAAATACCGATGTAATAAAAAAATATAAATGCTTGAAATTCGATTCCACGCTGACAGATTTTTAAAGGAGTTTGCCATTTTGCCGTTTTTTACCTTTACGTAATTAAGTCATTGTTTTCTGAAGCATATTAAAAATTGAAATTAAAACCGCTCGTCATATAGCTCTAATTCAGTATACATTCTGTTAAAAATAAATGGCTGTGAACCTGATAACAATTACTTGGCACCAATTTGGAATAATATAAATCGTTTTAATTTCTTGATTGTAAAATAAAACTATTACTATAATTACATTAAATTAATTTTAACACATTTAATCTAATTAGTAAAGATAATCAACAATGTTAGCTGGGTGAATTAGATCAACCAGATTCGTCCGGGATAGTTCAGATGGTAGAGCATTGGCTGCTTCAACCAAGAGATCTCTGGCTCGAATTTTGGTCCGGACATTTAATGCCTAGTTGGAAATTTACATATCATATTACTATAATTGTTACAGCAATGTCTAAAAGCATGGAATGTAACACCTACCGGGTGCCTTAAAATGGACGGACTGATTTTAAAATTCAATAACTTGCAAATGGTGACAACTATTAAAATATTTTTGCAGGAGGGTTATCTAAGATGTCAGGAGACTTTTTTAATGTGATTCTCGATTTTAGTTTAAAATAGCAGTGAAAGATGGCGCTGCAAGAAACAGGCCCTAAATCGGGCCCGATTTTTGGTCTCTTTCTTTTGTCAGTGGTAATGCGAACGAAGGAGGTTTAATATATGGACTGGTTCTCAGTCGCCGATGCAATTTTGTACTTAAGAGTCCTCTCCATATATTTAACTTCCTTCTCTCGCAACAATAATGAGAGAAGACAGAGGCCATAAATCGGGCTAGATTTAGTGCCTACTGCTTGCAGCGCCATCTATCGCTGCTATTTTAAACTAAAACTGAGAGTCACAGTAACAAAAACTCCTGACATCTTATCAGGTCTTCAAGTATGAAACTTGTGACTACAAATGAGCCAGATTACCAACAGTGCAAACTTCCACCAATAAAAAAGAATAAAAATTTTTATGTTATTCATGACAGTAATTTTTCATGGATATGGCGTTTATATAAGATGAAAATTAATGTTAAATTTTACTGGTGGAAGATTGCCCCGTTGGTAATCTGGTCCTCTTGTAGCCACAAATTACATACTTGACGACCTGATACATAAACCTCCTGAAAGCATTTCTATAATAGCAGTCACCATTTGCATGTTATTGAATTTTAAAACCAGTTAATCCATTTTAGGATACCAGGTTCATGCATGTTAACTATGCTTTTATAGTATTAACGAAAACATTCAAGCAATTTTGATTAATTATATTTTGATCCAGTAAATGTTTTTTTGTTTATTGGCACGTCATGGTCGCAAAAAATATTTTTTGAAAAAGTTTATTACGCGGTTATGAAAAGTTCCGTCATCTCTGTTATAAAGAGATAAATTAAAATGGTTAATGAGAACAGAATTTTCCAATCTAATCCAGAGGGAAGATTGAGGGCCCTGTTGAGGAGGGAAGGAATAGGTTTCCCCAGCACGAAACATATTTTTTCAGTGTTGCATGCGAGACACCTTATTTAATTGAAACGTAATTTAATTTTGTACAAGACACATTTTGTTTTTCTTTACAAATTTTCTGTATAAATGAACGAATTAAAACAGAGTTTTATTTTGTACTCTATAGCTTTTTTTTTCCGTTACAGTGTCTTCATTGATTTCAGTGACTTCCATTACAGTGACTTAGTATATTCTAAATGTTGTTTTCGTATTGTTTTTCATTGAGTGCAAAAACGACACCTTTCTTCTAACAAAGAAAATCTGTACTTTATACGAAGTATAGATATTCTGTTAAAGATGCAGTAGAATATCTGTTATAACAACAGGTTTTTCACAGCGCAATTGAATTGTTTAAGAGTAATTATTGTTATTTTTTTTTCAGATTATATCCGAATTTTTGAGAAGAGCAACTCATTATTACAGTGTAAGTTTTCGGTCTTCAGTGTGTGTTCCATCAACATGTTCCAGAGAAGAAATTCAAAAGATTGCAAATAAAGGTAATTTCTTGACGCGTACATTTTAGTCAATGCAAATAGAGAAAGAAAGTTGCGATTAAATAAAAAGTAAATTCTCAAAATTATTCAACATTGATTGATAACTGCCATTGTAAATAAGTTTAATCTGTGATTAAATTTTAAATGTTTTTTTTCTAACTTACTTTCTCACTTATTTTTAGGATTTCGTTCATCTGATGAAACCCTATTCGTCTCGCTCCTCTGTCTGTCTGTCCGTCCGTCACAGAGCCCGTTCTCAGAAACTATATATGTTGGAGACTTGAAAATTTGTATACTTATAGCTGAACACCTCACATCTAATGACAAATCATAAAATTTTGAAAAAGTCTTTTATTTAACCCTCTGGGCTCTAACTTAAGCTTTTTTTTTTCTAACTGAGTCCCTATTTAAGTTGAAGACTTGAAATTTTTGCATACGCATAGCAGAACACTTGCGATCGCACGAAAAATCATAAAATTTTCAAAAAGTCTTATATTATTTACCCACCGGGCTCTAACTTGTGTATTTTAAGCAATTTTTCTAACCTCCCCCTATTGCACCCGGTGGGTACTTTTCTAACTTTTGCCGACACCACTTTGACCACTCTTTCATATTATGCACATAGCCTTACATATTTCAGTTCCACTTTTTACCGCCAGGGGGCGCCTACTTATCTCGGGTGCTATAGACCCGATCCCCTCAACTAATATACCTACAGATAGGTTGCAAAACAGAGTTTCGTTCGGATAGAGGTTTGTGTAGAATAGAGTGCGCCCCCTGGTTGCGAAATGTGGAACTAACAGATTTCGCAAAAGGATAAAGTGTTTTGAAAGGAATATTAAACGAAACCCTCTGTGCGATCTGTGATCACACTTACCCACTTGTTTTCGTTTTACTCTATTAATCCACCTGGATATGGAAAAAGGCTCATGTTTTTTCCGTATTTGTTGTATTTTTTCATTTAAGTAGCTTTTTAAACATGACAACTAATTACAACATTAATAAAGCTTTAACACGCAAATTCTGTGCAGTCATTATCATTTTAATTTTATAAAAAACATGAAGTGAGAACACAAATAGGAAAAACAAAGTTTGTTTCTATCTATCAACTTTTAGATTTTTTTTTTTTTTACATTCATCTTTTCAGCGATTGCGCGTTTTAATGAAATATGCGCTTTTTAACAAAATAATTTATTTTTACGATTGTTTTAACGATTTATGGAACATGACCTAAATTTCCAGCCTAATGTTTTTTTTCTTTTCGCATTATTTTTAGTTTGTTGTTGTTGCGTTAGGTAAATTGTCTACACGGTCCCGGATTGGCTCGATGTTCGAACCCGAAACGGGCCACAGGCCTGTTTCAGGCCGATTTTCTCTCATTAGATTTGGGCCGGAACTGGTCTTAGTTTTCTCGGCTAATTCAGACCATACCGGGACTGAGCATCATCGGGTGGGGTTTGTTACAGGGTTGCCAGTTTAGTCTCCATTTTCATCCCAAAATTCTGACTTCACACCGGAACTTTTTAAGAAGAATTTTAACTTTTAGTAATCACGAAAAAGGTCTGTCATTAAATAAACTTGAAAATGCTGTTTGTATTTTCTGGTATGAATCCAAATTTTCTGACTATAAATGGAGGCCAAACTAGCAATCATGGTCTGTTAGTATATAATAAAATTAAATACTGCCTTATAAAAATATGAAATTATTTTAAATTTTGACCATTTTAAACATTAGTAAATCAGTCACTGTCGAAATTATAATCGAAAATTATAATTAAATTGTGTAATTGAATATTATAGAATAATATGCGTCTAGTGTATCCATCCATATATGCATCCTTATATGCATTTATTGCGCATCTCGCTCATACACAGGGAGCAAATTCCAATTTTATTAAAAATAGATAATGATATTTTCATTCATATAAGAGAATAATAGTCTTCTTCCAATTCCATATGTAAAACAACTGTAATTCCCGAAGCAATTATTAACATTTCTCGGCATCATTTCAAGCAGAAAGCAATGTAGAGGTTGTACCTGAAATTTATTATAAGAACTATACGGGGATATAATAGACGTCAAGGCAAACAATTTTGGTACATAAAACCAGCGTGACAATTTATTGATTCATTCAAAAATACAGTGTGCTTCAAAACAAGCCAACTCTTTGATTTTCGCTCATAAATTTAACGTTCATCAGGATATTGAAATGTTTTTTTCAATAAACTTACTTTGCTTATTGTAAAATGTGACGAAGTCACAAATAGCACTAGAAAAGGACATCGCCCACGTTCAAACAATACTGAATTAGATTCAAAATTCGGATGCTTAGGGTGTCATTGGCTAAATTACAGTGGAATTCCAGCACTTTCTTTGATGTCATGACACTTCACAAAAAGAAAAGTTATCGTTTTGAATATTTCGCTAAAATATCGTTATTATTGTTTTAGTTATGACATAAATCCGGATTCGGCTTGGTGTGAGGCACCCTCTGTATTTTTTTTTAAATTAAATATGTGATTGCTACCATGATTTCTTATGCAAATATTGTTTGTAGACATATATTATGACCGTTGTTTCGGATACACTATATATATACGAGGGCACAGACAAATCTGACAATAGTTAATGCAGATTATAAAAGCAAATTATTTTGTATGTGTTTTTGAAACAAACTAGATCTTACTTTTTACATTCCTGATTTTTTATTTCACATTCTCATAGTTTTTATCATTTGAAATTTTTCTAGTACAATTTTTCCGGTTGAAATATATCCTTTTAGAAAAATATGTAGCATTTTTGTGGGAATTTTTCTTTTTCTTTAAATTGCAAAATTTTTTAAAAAACCACTTTTCTTTTTCCCTTCTTTTTGTTCACCAGAAGATAAAATTAGACAAATAATATGATATTTGCAAACTAAAATAAAATAATATGAAATATTGTTTTGTATGTGTACGGATATTTAAAAAAATATATTCTTAGTGACAGAGGGAAATCTTACGTATTGCATACATATATTATACACATGTTTACTTTAAAAAATATGCTATTTGATAAAATTTTATTTCCAGCTGCACAGATGATGGAATTGGATTTCGATGTTCTGGTTCCTAACTGTGAAGTTTTAAAGGAGAAGGTAGAATTCAGCACCAGCGAGATTGCCATAATGTAAGTAAACAATCTTTCAAATTAGTGAATTGCTCAATCTTTTAGTGCTATAACAATAACCATAAGAAACTCTTCGTAAGAATCCTAGGAGAATATACAGGGTGATTGCAAAAGTTCGCGCCCTATTTCATAGATGGCAGGAACTTGCAATTTTGACTGTGCTGATGTTTCTTTTATAACCGTATTATTAACTGACAGTTATTTACATGTGTCATGAGTGAACGTAATGTTAAAAAAAGTTTTTTAAATTAATTTGTGTACAAGGTTAATATTCAAAATGGAAAATGAAAAGTTACATTTTCGTCATGTTATGTTATATGAGTTAAAAAAAGGAGTGAGGGTTGGACGTGCTACAAAAAATGGTACTTTTCGGTTAGCCGGTCACCAGTGTTATATGTACATATTTATATACATACATATATGTAAATATACATACATATACATATACATATATTGCACATATACACACACATATATATGTAAATATATATGTACACTGATCAAAACAATTAAAGGATATTGCAGATTTAGGGGGATTTTGTATCTGGTAAACTGTTTAGCTGATTGATACATGGTTGACAGACATAGTAGGTTATATGAGAATAAATTACACATGTTTGGCAGAAAAAAATGCATTTTATTGCGCATTTGTGTACTAAAGGAAAAAAACACAATTTGTGCATATGAGAAAAAAAGAATAAGAAAAGGTGTTTTCTTCAAAGAAAATCATTTTCAGTAGGGGGTATGGTTTCCACGGGCGGCCAGCAACGTTGAACACCTTTGAGGCATGGACTCAATGAGGCTATTAATGACGAGTTGGGGTATTCTGCCCCACTCTTCCAGAAGAGCTCTTTCCAGTTCTTGGAGAGTTTGTGGGGGTTGTTGGCGGCCAGAAACTCGTCTTCCTAGAGCGTCCCAAACGTGCTCGATTGGATTCATGTCTGGAGAACACGCTGGCCATTCCATTCGAGCGATTCCTTCCTCGAAAAGGAAATCCTCCACCAGGTTTGCACGATGTGGCCTGCAGTTATCGTCCATTAAAATGAAGTTATCTCCGATTGCTGCAGCGTAAGGGACTACAATAGGTCTGAGGATCTCATCCCTATATCGGCGACCAGTCGGAGCTCCATCTCGAATGATGTAGAGGTCAGTGCGCCCGTCAATGGAGATGCCACCATACACCAACACTCCGTTACCGCCAAATCTGACACTTTCGTGCACGAACGCAGGATTATTCCTACTGCCACGGTCCCTCCAGATGAAAATACGCCTATTATCCGGATGCACAGAAAAACGGGACTCGTCAGAAAACAGAATATTGCTCCATTCATTTCTCCTCCAGTTGACATGCTCGGTTGCCCACTCCCTGCGGTCGCGACGATGCCTTGATGTTAATCTAACACATACCATCGGTCGGCGAGCATACAGACCTACAGCATGGAGCCAGTTTCGGACAGTCTGAGTTGAAATCGTGGTGCCTGTAGCCGAGCGAAGGTGTTGTTGGAGAAGAGTAGCGTTCATGGTTCGGTGTCTCCGAGCTGTTAACGCTAAATACCGATCTTCATTGGGCGTTGTTGCCCGTCTAAGACCTTGCCCTGGTCTTCGGCCTGCACATCCATTCTCCAAAAAACGGTTCCAGATCCTGGAAATGACACTTTGTGACACTCCAATGGCTTGCGCTACTTCGGCTTGAGTTTGGCCCCCTTCTAACCTACCAACAATTCTCAAAGCTTCTGAATCTGTCAAATGACTTCACTGAGACATCATACTCATCGAAACAAAGCAATCACTGAATGCCGATCATCCTTGTCTTCATTCTCTATTATCCAGTTGAAAGTCAAATTTCATTCGCTGCCGCTGAAGCGACGTTTTTGACGTCGAACTCAAAATTTGCATACTCCACAGTTTGAAAACCAGAAAAATTTGCATTTGTGATTCTCTTCGGCAAAAAAAAATTCGTTTATATCTTTATTTTATATAAAACTTCAAATATCCTTTAATTGTTTTGAGCAGTGTATATATACATACATGTATATGTAATACATATATATGTATAGATAACACTGGCGCCCGGCTAACCGAAAAGTACCCAAAAATATTCAAGACGTTTATTTGGATCGTGATCCTGCTCTTAGGACAGTCAAAAAGAGGTTTTGTCGATTTTGAAATGGTGATTTCAATCTAAACGATAAAATTCTCTCTGGACGGCCTTCTGTTACTGATAATGACTTAATCCGTGATTTAGAGAATAATAATCCTACTACTGATTACTACTGAAGAGATTGATGAGAGACTCAATGTTGACAAATCGACTGCATTTTGCCATTTAAAAAACTAAGGTGCACTTTGAAACACGATGCATCGGAAATCGGGCACGAACGTTTCCAATAACCCAACATTTTATTGGGCATTTTCAAAAAAGGATTTCTAAATTTAAATATCTAAAAATCAAAGTTTGTGCGTATGTCCCTTATACAAAGTCCAAGTCGATAATTTTTGACCGATATATATATTTTTAAATTTTCAGATGCATTTTTCCACGTTTCTGTTGCCTTACACACACCAGACGCCTTAAAAAAAAAAGAAAAAAAAACTGCGCTATTTTTGCATTCGAAATTAATGTCATACTGAGCAGGTAATGCGCGTTTTCGTAAAAAAAAAATGCTACAAGTGTGCGT
This sequence comes from Maratus speciosus, assembly GCA_963932465.1. Taxonomy (NCBI): domain Eukaryota; kingdom Metazoa; phylum Arthropoda; class Arachnida; order Araneae; family Salticidae; genus Maratus; species Maratus speciosus. The sequence goes on from OZ010788.1 coordinate 344,324,064, forward strand.
TAAAATGAAGCAATACCTTCATTTAAATGTATTTGTAATTAAATTACCTATTATTTTCAGTTGCGCAAACTTTTGAAAAATATTGGGTGGCCTCAACCATTTTAAGATAAAATGACATGGGTATTTTGTTTTCTTTGAAGATAAAGAGATAGGAATGTTACGATAATGAAGTTAGAATTTTTTTAAATTGAATAAAAAGTTGTGATTTTATTAAACTATGTTCTCATATGAGATCTTCATTTTATGGACTCTAATATTTAAAATTATACTATGAATATGACTACAAACTAAAACTCAATGGACTAAAAAATGACGCATGTCAAAAATCAGTTTAAAAGTCTTTGACAGCATGTACTGATAAATCATTTAATGTTATATAAAAAGTGGAAATTATGTCATTTCTTGGTTTCAGAACAACTGCGATTTTCGTGCATTTAGAATGAAAAATGAATTCGGAAATGTGTCAGAAAATAGCCAATCTCTATTTGAAAACAGCCTAGCATTACTACTTTTATGTGCATTTATTTGCTAATTTAGACTATAAAGTTAGATTATAACACATAAAAAGCATGAGTCTGAACGTATTCACAGAGAATTTCTTTGCGAAGTATATTTATACATTGTAACCATTCATTACCATCTCTATTATTCTACTAACATTTTAATTGGATTATTTGGGTTAGATTAAATCGGTTGGGTTGGAATCCCGCGTGCCTGTTACTGGTATCCTAAACTGTGTTTTCGAATAAATGATTTTCAATGGAAGAATTATTTTTACAGCGATTAGAAAATAAGCAAATAACAAAATAGAATAATGGAAATCGGGTGGGCTAAAAGCAAATTATTGGGTGGGCTCGGGCCCCACGGGCCCATATAAGTTAGCGTCACTGACTATATTAGATATACTGCTATACTTACTATATCTATTATATTAGTACAGACATTTCCATTTCAAGAAAAAAAATAAAGGAGGAAAATAGAAGGAAAATAATAATAAAAAAATAATAATAACGTAGTCTCTTAAATATGGCGTCACTTTTGATTGAAAAAAAATAATGCATTTCAAATTTAAAATTAAGATTCGCATTAACTATAAAAAGCAAAGAAATGACTACATGTTTATATAATCATGTACGTTTAATTTTTATGAATGAAACTGAAAGTTTCCGTTTAAAATGATATTTTAACATCAATGAAGGTATCCTGTACTTCCGAAATTAACGTCTTTTATCTATAAAGACTTTATTTTCGAACTAATTCAAATAGTATTTCAGTGAATGCTACACCGTTGCGTAGCATTCATTGCCCATTTTATTTGCCTTTTTTTCGGTATTGTCTGGGGAATCGTACATTTTTGTTCTTATACACATTAAAGAAAACATGCATTCTCATATAGAAAGAAGACGGATTTTACTATAATTGCTTCAAAGTAATATCATTTTTTTTTTATGATTGTCGTTTTAATAATTTATAAGGGCTAATGCACGGAGCTCCATTATTGTAAGCGCCGTAATTTAGGATGTTGCATTTGTTTATTTTACCATGAAGGCCCTCATGGTTAACACGGGGAAGCCGCCTGGCTGTGGAACAGTTTAGTAGATAAAAAAGTGACTGAAATTGGTTTTTAAGATATTTGGGTACAACAATATTAAAAATTGGATGGAAGCATGGTCCAAAATGGGTAAAAAAAAAAAAAAAAAAAAAAAGCTTCCATTTTGGGTTTTCTGAAGATTTAATTCCAAGTTATTTTTATTTCTATATTTAAAATGGGTAATTTTTTTTTTGAATAGTCGATTTTGGAATGGCGTTTTCTGATCCACCCTAAATACATATTGTCCATGTGTTTTTAGTGATTATTTTTAACCTAGTTTAGATACAAGATTGATTTGCAATAGGTTTGTTTTGATGTAATTTTTTACAACGACGTATCTTAACGGAATACACTGTAAATAATTTGAATTATATTAATATTTTATCAATAGAACTATTATTGAAATTTTTACCTTTTATGTGATATTATAGCAATAAACTTTATAAACTTTTAGTGAGACTATTAGGAAAATAAAAGGATATAGTATAAATAATTTGAATTTATATTTATATTTTATCTTTTTAACTTTTGAAAAATATTTTGTAGGACTATGATTTTACAAAACGAATTTTGCTTAAATTTAGAAATAATACGCTCCATAAGTTGGCATTTATTTCTTTCCACAGCTATTCTTTTCTTGTTATTATTTGAATTTTCACTGCTATTCATTATTTTTTCAGAAATCTATTTTTTTTTATAATGATAATACACTGTTGAAATTTCAGTAAAATAATAAATCATTGGTCCTATACAGAGTGATTTAAATTAACATGTTTGAACCTCAAAGCAAAGATAGTACTAGAGAGCGGATCCCATTGCTATTTGGTGGGATACTTGAATCCAAAACCATGTCTTTTTCGACGCTTTACAGGTTGTCTCTTTTGGCGGTAATCGCTTCCTTGGAAACTTCTGATTTCCTTCTTGCAATAAAATAAACGTAAATATAGAAGCGAAAGTGAAACTGCAACCAACTTCACGTGATGGATTGAGAAATACATTTCAGACCACGGGATGATGATTAATTCTATAAAATAATTTAATAACAAAAATAGCTGTAACGGGTAACAATGTTTGCATTGCATTAGCATGAAAAGATTTTGAATCATAAATGAAACGGGGTATTGCATTTAGGAGTAATATTCAATGAACACGTCACTTCTGTCATTAAAGATACGTGCATTCTTATTAAAGTTGTTTTACCAAAACCACGAAAATCATTTTAAACCTCTTCGCGATTGCAACAGATATAAAGGAATTGCTCATACACCTAGTAATAGCTTGTGTTTATGGCTAGCTGGTTGTTTTGTTCTAGAAGACAAGAAGGTTTGCAATTTACACAATATGTGGGCGAAAACAAGGAACACTGTAATTGGCTGAAAGTATTGCAATTGCTGTTGCTTAGAAGTCCAGTGGGAATCCAACGAGAACATGTAATGCTCATGCCATAGCGAGAAATTTAGATATGCTATACACAAGAGTTAAGTATGTTTGCTGAAAAAGAACGAGCCGTATAAGGTTATATGCGCGTAGCATTTCTACTAATCAGTTGTGTGCTGTTGTTGATCTTACTGTGAAATGGTATCAGTTGCCTCGGAAGCACAGTTGGTTAAATATATTGAACATGATGAAACAGTTTTGAAGGAAGCTGCTAGAAGTCTTTCTTTACTGTCATGTTATTCATGTGTGTTTGGTTGACGGTGTTATCCCCATCTCATATATGATCAAAAATGTGTGTTTGTATGATGTGAATATAATACATTTACACAACGATCCTACTTCCTGTGATGGCCTTTATTGGTAGTGTCGTTTTACATTCATAATATGAGAATGCTCACAGCGCCAAATTTTACCCTACCGGATATTTTTTAAACAAAATTTTTTGATTGTAGCAATAAATTCCGCATGATCTGAAATGTATATCCTCTCCAAATATGGGGACGTTTCGTCCATGAGTTGTCCCTTCACAGCATTCTAAAGAGGGATACTTTAATTTGAATTACCCTGTATTTTACATCACCGTTACCATTTATCTAGAAAATGTTAGAACTATCATTAATTTACAAAGATTTAGTTCGACTGGTAATTAAAAAAATTATTGTTCAGCAATGATTCATGAATCTCGTAAAGTAACTGTAATTTTATCCGTATCTTAGCCAACGAGAACACTTTAAAATATAGTTAAGTAACCGATATCTGTAAATAATCAAGGATTGGGCAGTTTACTGCAGTGATAAACTATAAAACGACCATTCTCTTGCGAGGGAATCTTTTACAGTATAGATAGAAAAGAGAGAAAAATTACGGTTACAGAAATTTCTGTAAAAAAAGAAAGTGTCAAAAATACCTGACGCTAAAAAAAGTGAGAAAAATATGCTTTAAAGTATTTTGGTTAAAGTAAAAACCCAAATTCTACTACATTTAGAAATAAAGAAAAATAAATATTTCATAATTTCAGCTCAATTTTCTCTGAAATAGTTTTCCATTACTGGCAAGAATTGCCGCATTAACATTGAATTTACGCATAAACATTGAATAATTTACGCGGAAAGTTTTGCGAAAGTTATGTGCAATAAAATAGACGTCAGTATCCATAACTTAGAGCAAACGATCTTCATTTCAACCGGAAGAACAGAAATTTAACGGGTTTTTCTACCCAAGGTTATAAAAGAAAGAAATGAAAATTCGTCCTTGACTGTCAATATGCGAGAACTTAATTTACAAGTTCATTTTCCGCTCATAGCCAAATTTTAGACATAATATGATATATGATATTAATTGAATTCATGTATTACAAATATACTCACACACGCACACACAAGTAAAAGAAGAGTCTCGTTATAGATTGATTCGATTTTAAAATAATTTAACTTTATAGCTCATTAGGATTCACATAGATTAACTCTAACTCTGTCTCACAAATTATTGTTTTAAGCATTCATAGGATGGATAGTTTTGATTGCATTTTAATGCTAAGAAACTTACAAGGAGTTATTTCATAGAGAAGGTTAGCAAAATCGCATTAGTGTGTCCTCGAGATTATGGCACAATTTCATTCTTACAGCAGTGATATGACAAGGTTTTTGATTGAATGGAAAAACACTCTAAATTAAGTCACTATTCTAATTTAGTTGAAAAAACATAATGTAGAAGATGAAAATACAATTAAACCACAGAAAAAGGAAAATGATATGAATATAATGTAGTAATAGAAAATATAGCCAAAAGAAAGAAAGAAGAAAAATCCCTGCCGGCCTGGCCTACAGGCGGAGGTAGGCTTCGAAGTTAAGTATACTAATTTCACCAAAAAAAAAAAAAACTAAATCAGGATTAGAGATAAACCCGCTTTAACAATTTTATCTGGCCGCTTTTGACGAGTTTTTATTTCATTTTTATATAATAGCTGGTTTTATCAGAATCATGTTAAGGCGGTATTTAAAAAAAAATACTTTTCCATGCTCAACAACTCGAAATTTTATGGCACATTTTCAGATTCATTTTTAAAAGAAAAAATATTAAACGTGCTGACGTGATTTTTGAAGAGATTTATAAGCGACCTGTGTTTTTATTTTTCGTTCAATTAATTAAAACTTGATTTATAAACAATTATTTTCTCAGTAGGACAATATTTTTCGTTTCTAACACAATCGCTTCGAGAAATTCTTTTCAAAATGCCCACTTTGACATCATTTTTTGAAATATATTCTGCTTCTATCAAAAAATCGATCATTACGATACATTATATAGTTTCTGAATAAGAGAATCTGCCAATTGGATGCGTTTGAGAGCAAAAATTAATTTAAAAATGAGTAAGAAAATAAGCAGTTTGGATTTAAATACACCCTTAATAAGATGATTTTTTTCTTCAATCACTATGTATTTTTAATTTGTTTTTGCTATAAGAATTGGTCCTATCAAAATCTTGTCTATATAAATGTTTTAGACAGTATTAAGAAGATATATGATAAATTCATGGGGATTTTATATCTTGTGAATTGACGGAGTTATGGATTTTTTTCTTCTTCAACCCCCCCCCCCCCCCCTTTTTTTTCGGTAGGAATTGGTCCTATCAAAAACTTGTAAATATAAAAGTTATAGATAATATTCAGGAGATTTATAATAAAAATAATTGGATTTGATATCTTAAGAATTGACGAAGTTATGAAATTTTTTCTCCCCAAAATCCTATTTTTTGCGGCCCCTGAGCCCATTTTTAATTTTATCAAAAATCTTTGATACATAAATTTTTTGCCCTATTTTTAGAAGTAATAAAAACTTTAAACTGATTTGATATGTACAAAATTTAATAAGTTATGAGTTTTTTTCATTTTTCACAAAACACCTCCCTATTTCCATCCCCATGGTCCGATTTTGCCCATTAACGAACTTGATTTTATGCCCCTTGATTTTATGCATGAGTTTGGAAGAGATTTGTGTAGAATGGTGGAAGTTATCGTGTCCAGAAGAAAGTGATATATATATAAAGTTTTTTACTGAGGGTGGTTTTTGGTTCTAGGGGTCATGGTCGGTGTAGATCTGCAAAATTTTTGCAGAAATTCCAACATAGGGGAGGATGTGATAGGTAGTATTTCATACGAAATCTACTTAAAAAAGAAAAAGGAGTGCAGAAATATACCGTTATCTTTTTTCGCATGATTAATTTATGCACTGGAAGGGTCATTGGGTCATTCTAAAGTAGGAGAGAGTAAGTTACTGAGAGGAAAGCTAATGCTTGTAGCATTCGAGGAAGTTTAATTAAATTAAACTCCTTGATAGCATTGCTCGGCATCCATGACGGCGATATTGCCCGCGCAGGGGTTCCCAATCTGAAATTTTGCCGACCGAACTTTTACCACACAGAAAATTTCTTCTAAGCCCTTGGTAATAAATCCGTTAGGTTCTGATATTTATATTTCTTCCTCTTCAATCAGCTGCTTCTTTAACTGAATAGGTCCATTTAATAACTTTACTTCACTAACGGCCTAATGCAAAACGCCTACATCGCATTTAAAACAACAACAACAAAAAAACTATACAAACTATTAAAACTATACAAATCTGAAGATCTATATCTGTAAGGAAATCCACAAAAACTTTACTCAGATCCTCAGTTTTGACTGAGAAAAATAGAACTTAATGCAAATTTCTCACATTTGTAAAAAGCAATCTTGTTGGTCGCTGAGCTAAAGCAAATACCAAATACCAGAGAATTAGAATTCCGAAAAATGGAAAATATCCGGTTCAAACTAAGGGATAAGTCGGATCTTTTGTGAATAAAGCTAGGAATAAACCAGGTTTTTCCGTAACTCTACAGACAGTACTCATTGAGCAAAACCGCTTCCCAAACAAACAAACAAACAAAAAAATAAATAAATAAAAAGGAATAAAAAAATAACAATTTGTAATGTCACATAATTTTCACTATTGTTAGCATTAAAGACAGTGTCCCCAGATTGTTGATTGCCACCGCTTTTTTGAAATAGAAATATTCGCCCCTATTTAAAAATAGATTAAAAATTCTGAAAAATAAGCGAATTTTACTATTTTAAAAAAGTGGCGACAGTAAAATAATCTGAATTAAAAAAGTCCCCAATCTGGCAACACTGATTAAAGAACAATTTCAAAAGTTAATCTTATGTCTCTCTTTTGTTTGTTTACAAGTAATGTTTTTTTTTCTGTTTAGGATTGTTTTAGGAAGTTTGCTGTTTCTTGGAGTAATATCAACTGTTGTTGATGTCTTTTTAAAGTTAACAACAAAAGACAAAGATTATCAAGAAGATTTAAGTAAGTATCTATAATTACATATATCTTCATTTAGCCCGTTCTTTAAATTATTTTATTAAATAGAATTATTTTTTGTTATGCTGAAAATTAAAGAAAAGCTTAAAATTTTTTCGTATAAAAGAAAATTGATTTCAGTTTGGAAAAATGTGCATTTTTACCGTAAATAATGTAAAATTTCATTTATTAGTTAATGTATAAAGTTATTTAAAAAGATATAATTATGGTTTCATTTTTTTAAATAAAAGAAAATATTTCTATGCGCAAGTAAGCAATTCTGCATTTTTTTGAAAATAAATTTATATTTAGTTTTTGCTTTTCTTGCACTTAACTATAAATAAAAAAGTTAATTAAAATGACATTTTTTTTTCTTTTAGAAACGTGTAATTACTTCATAAAATGTATAATTTTTATTCCCCTAAATTAAAATATGAAGAATAATTTCTTACGTATAATATTAAGCAATGTGTAATAGTTAGGCTGCGGTGCCAACAATGTGTAATAACGGTGTGGTCATTAAAATGAAATTTTAAATTTTGTAATGATTTATTTAGATTTTGCAGTAATAAATAAATTAATAAATGTAAAAAAAGAATTTTTTTTTTTGGAAAATTGAATTTAACGAGAACTTAACTTTAAAAAAAATTTTATTACCTGTTCTTTTTAAAAATTATAATTTAACATAATATTATAAATAGGATTCTGAATATATGAGATCAATTTATTATAAATAGGATTATATAAATATAACATTATAAATAGGATAATATAAATATAACATTATAAATAGGATTCTGAATATATGAGATCAATTTATTAGCTTATCATTTTTTGTAAAATAGGGTAACCTAAAATCGACTGACTGTTTTAAGTTTCAATAAATTGCTAACGGTGACGGTTATTGAAAAAGTTATTGCAGGTGAGTAGTGTATGGTGTTAGGAATTTCTATATCGTTGTTCCTGGTTTTAGTACCAGTTTTGAGTGATAGATGACGCTGTGATTAATAGATGCGTTGTCGAAACAGAAACTATACAGCTTAGTGCAAAATCAAAGATGTAAAACGTATGGAATATGTTGCAAATTTTATTGTATCCTTCAATGTTGCGAGCGTGAAGCTTGCCAACCGTATTAGGGAGGGGACGGACTCAAACAGTGGTATACCGAGCTCGAACTTGGTTTTGAGCTCAATTTTCATCGGCGATTCAAGTGCTCGAATACGGCATCTGGTGGAGAAAAGATATAACTTCTCGCTTCAGAAAAATCTGGGCCAACCACATGGCATTACATGTATTTTTAATCTGTTCCTAATGATTATTTTTTTTTTGCACAATTTCAGATTTCATGTTACAATAATGTTCTGTGTTCTATGGAAAGGTAAAAATTATCCGAATTTGAATATCTAACTTTTAAACGCGCTTACAATAAATAACAATTTTAGCATTAGTTAAAGGGAAAAGAGACAATTCTTCTGTACCGACAACTTCCATAAACGGCATCTATAGGCCTTTTTAAGTCAATACCAGTTTTCAGGTTTTGTCTAAAAGTGAAAATTTTATATATGCACAAATTGGAAAAAGGAAAAAAAAAAAAAAAAAAAAAAAACCTCCTGCTATTGGACAAACAAAAAAGTAGTCTAAGTTACTTAAAATGCTTTACAATCTTTTAAAAATCAGTTTGAACGGGAATTTATTCGTTATTGTTGGGATATAAGGCGAAATATTTTTATCTGATCGTGAAGACTTTGCACGATCAGTGTTATTAACATATCGAAGTCGCGGGAAATCCCTTGTCTATCCTCGCTTTCTGTTGAAGTTCCTTTTGAAAATTACTGGAAAACAGAACTCATGTCTTTTTTCTATTGTTAAATGATATTTAAAAGAATAAAAATTGTGAGTTTTGTAGATTTCTGCCAGTGTTAGGTATCAATAACACATTTACTATTTTAAATACATTTGTATGAAAACGAAAATAAACATACTTTCACATGAGGAAGTATTTAGGATTAATACGTATTTCTATTTGAGAAGAGATTTTTAAATAAGCCAATTAATCTTGAAAATTTTTTTTAATGTTATTAATTTTCTTCTGCGTACTTTCGGTATAACGCTGGTGCGGGCTCGGGCTCCGGTGGCAGAAAATGTTTTGGGTTTAGATTTCAAATCGTCGGGCTCGGACGCCGTTAAAAGAGACCGAATTAACATCTGTTCATCGTCAAAAAACATTCAAGCCCTCATAGATATGTAATATAAAAGCGTTGTTTTAAATTAGAAAAAAGAATAGTTAACCCTTTAACCTACGATTTACGTCTCAACAGCCTGGTCGCAAAACGTAAACAGGATCGCGCAGCCTTCGAGCCATTCCACGGTTCAACAAATCCATAGCTACCACTAAAATTCAATAGAGATTTTCACTTTGTTTAATCATGAGATTTTTGACGATTAAATAAGACAATATTTACTATAAAATTTTAGTGGTAAGAAGAATTTACATTTGGCCGATGTACTACGGGCCAGGCCCGTGATAATCAGTTTTGGCCCGAATACAAGATCACGAGTGTCACACGTTGTTGTGGGTTAAGGGGTTAATAAGCAATATTCGATTTATTGGATGATTTTATATTTATGGAATTTTTTTCATGGATTGGGTTAGATTTTATAGCATATTTTCAAGTATTTTTAACTTGTTAGACATAGAGATAATTAATTTCTAATTGGTTTCATTAGATTTAGAATAACTTTTAGAGCGCTGATAACAACCACACTGTAAAAAAAAAAAAAAAAAAAAAAAAAAAAAAAAAAAAAAAAGTGAAATTTTTTTGCTTTGCTCTCCCATGTCTAGAAACACCATCCACTTGCTGGTGAAAAGAGCACTAAGTAGGGAACAGAAATTTCACGAAATGGCAATTAACTAATTAATCGTTTATTTATTATTTGGAAAGTAACAAACATGACAGGAAAAAGAAACTGCATACTTTTAAATAGTTTAAAGTAGACTTTTAAAGTTTAAATTAGAGTTAAGGGAAATCTAAAATTTCGTGGAGGAGAATTAAGACAATTAATTACAGCAGACCTTCAATTCACGGAATGTAACAAGTTTTATGAAATTTTAGCAGAATAATTAGCGAATCTTTAAAACGGGTGGGTATTAAAATACGTAGCAAGGAAATAAATAAATAAATAAATAAAGTAAAACTAGAAGACAAGAATTCTGCTTTTTCAGAATTTAGTGTCGTCCCCGATGAAAAAAAAAATGTATATATAGATAGTACAAAACATATTTTAGTTTTAAGACTAAAAACACAGGCTTTTATTTTATATAAAACGACGTCATTTGCATTCGCTGAAGAATTCCACATTTATGATCCAGCCTTAAACAACATCTATAATAAAGTATACTTATGACGAATTCGAAAATTTTCACGAATCCAATACTTTCTTCTTGTAAAGATAGAAGAAAGTAAAAATGAACAATTAAAAATAAAAATTAAGAATGACAATTTATGGAAAACCCCTTATCATTTCGCTGTTTTTAGAGAACAACTAAAAATCAGCTCACTCTATCGTCGATATCTTTCGGAATTTTCATGATATTTGACAGGCTTTTTTTTGCGAGTTGCTCCATAGAGTTGACTTTTAAATCATGAAAAAAATACTTGTTACTGTGCGCCCAAGCGCAGATAAAATATATTTCATACAACCGCTCATATTTCATCAAATGTATGATATATTTACATTATAATAGACGATTTCAGTCGTGAAGTCAGTCATGACGTTTTGTTTGGAAACTGACTCCAAACAAAAGGTTGCTATGTTGTATTTTCTATTTTGGTTGTATATTGTAGCTGTATCTTACATCTATATCTCACATCTAAGTGTTTTAATACTTGCTATGTAGTGGTAACATTTTCTGCGATTTACATTTAAAAAGAAATGACGCATAACAACGGTATGCTTGGAGTCAGTTTCCAACCAAAACGTCATGATTGATGTCACACTGAAAGCGTCTATTGCACTATATTATTTCTACTACACTGTGTCAAAAATTTCTGAAACTGGCGTAAAATTTGCTAGAAAACCCTGCATGATATACACAAAAAACATGCAAGAATTTTTTGTACTTAAAAAAAAATCGATATATCTTCATGAATATACGTGCTATTCTTATACAAATGAATACACATATTGTACAATATCCACATATTTTTATAGCTATAGATCATTTCGTGCGTTTTATATTACAGGGTGATCCCAAATATTATTATTTTTCTTGATTTTTTGTTGGCTCCCTAATTTTCCTTCTGATTAAATCGCCGTTTTTAAATATGAAGTCAAAGATATTCTTCACAATCCTGAAGTTCCAGAAAAATCCAACTAGTATATATTTAAATCTTCGAAAAAAATGTCTAAAATTGAAAGTGTCTATATAGTGCATATCTCTGACAGCAAGGCGTTACATATATATATATATGTGCGTGTATGTGTTTGGGGTATAAACAAAAACGTTACATTATCGGTACATGGCAACTTTTGGCAGAATATTATCAACATTTTAGGATTTTTACATAATACAACATTTTTAAATTATACATTTGTTGAAAATGGATAATTTGTGAATTTTTTTATTTGTTTTTTTAATGAACAGAAGTAACATGTATACCTCTATCACGTGTTACAAATAATTTTCTATATTAAGATCTTAATTTAATTTATGAATGTAATAAATATATTATTAATTTAATAATGTATTCTGATTTAGGAAAATTTCTTTATAAAGAAATTAAATTTTATTTTGAACGAATTTTTTCCAAAATTATATTTGAATTTCTGTTACAAGCCTTTCGTTTATCCTTCGTTACAATAAAATTACTTGCAACAATTTCCAAAATATATCAGCATTTGTCCAGTAATGAACAATATCAGAGGCAGGAGATATGCCTTTTTAATTTGAATTTTTAGCCGTGGAAGTCCACATCGTCGTTCGTCATTAATTTTAAAACATTCTCACTGAGTTTGAAATGGCCGTGTACTTCATGTATGCTCGTTCTTGTTTTAAAAGAAAAGCATAATTTAATCGATATAAAATAAATTAAGCATTAAATATTGAAAAGATTACGACCATTTACATAAATCTTAAAAGGTGAAAGATGAACTATGGATATTAGTATAAAATGTTTCGACTTAAATGTATCTTTCGAAATTTTTATGCTCAAAAAGAAACGTTCTCCGTAGAATAGTTTACATATATATATATTAAATAAATGATGCTTACCTTTTAAAATAAAAATGGGGCATACATAACATTCACAGCTATGTCTAGACCAGTAAAAATACTTCATACTTAACAACACATGAAAATGTGCAAATTCACGGTGAACAGGTGAAATAAAAAATGAATGCTTCCTCCTGTGAATATCTATACTAGAAAGGACAAATTGTTCCGACTCTCAAACTATGACATCATTTTGCGAATGGCAACAGAAGATGAAATTTCAGTTTTTCAATTTTTGTTACTGCAATTTAAAAAATTTCTAAACATCGAACATTTTCCATTTCTACACCGTCATATAGGAAAATAAATGTACTTTCAAATACAATTTATTTGAAAACTGTATCTTAATTGACTGATTTATTATGTGTTTTAAAATAATTTTGAAACATGAATTTTTCTTTAATTTATCTCCATCGCTTGCAGGCTCCCTTACGAAATAACCCATTTTCGCTTAAAACAGTATAAATAGTTCAGCATTTGTCTCTGGTCAAGTTTCCATAACGAAATTAAAACTTCATCAATCTGTTATATTAAAAAGTGACTGTCCGTTTGTATTTCACAGCTACTCCTGATAGAATATGAAACGTCGGGCGATCAAATTAACGCCAGTTAACTGCATGGATCCGAGGATGTCAAAAGCGGTCTTAGAATTTTAAAATTTGAATTAGTTTTTGAGATATTAATTTTTTCGTAATTTTTAACGACACTTCTGTAATGATGGTAACTAAATTTCTCCATTTTTGTGAATAAAAAAAGAGAAAAGGGCATCGATAGGGATTATTAGATTTCATTGTTTGACATCATTTTCAAATTGAAATTAACCTTTATTTGAATAGATAGTGAAAATAATATTGTGATTTAATTGTATTGATCAGTTCCATTGACGTAAAATGAAAAAAAAATCCATTGTAGCTTTTTAAAAGTACAAAAACAGATTTTCAACTATTTCTTTAAGATGGGGATTAAAACATTTCACAAGCACGTTAAAGGCTACATGTTTCAGCGCGAAAAATCATATTTCTCTAAGCATTTAATTGAATATGAAACGTCGGGCGATCAAATTAACGCCAGTTAACTGCATGGATCCGAGGATGTCAAAAGTGGTCTTAGAATTTTAAAATTTGAATCAGTTTTTGAGATATTAATTTTTTCATAATTTTTAATGACACTTCTGTAGTGATGGTAACTAAATTGCTCCATTTGTGTGAATAAAAGAGAGAAAAGGGAATCGATAGGAATTATTAGATTTCATTGTTTGACATCATTTTCAAATTTAAATTAACCTTTATTTCAATAGATAGTGAAAATAATATTGTGATTTAATTGTATTGATAAGTTCCATTGACGTAAAAAGAAAAAAAAATCCATGGTAGCTTTTTTAATTTAATTTAAAGTACAAAAACAGATTTTCAACTATTTCTTTAAGATGGGGATTAAAACATTTCACAAGGACGTTAAAAACTACATGTTTCAGCGAGAAAAATCATATTTCTCTAAGCATTTATTTGAACTCACAAATATGAAATACTTTTGAATAAATCCGCCAAAAAAAGGTCATTTTTGTATAAATTTACCGAAATTACGTCCGAAGTCAAATCTTGGAAGAACGAAACACTTTTTGCAAATAAAGTTATAGTATATGTGCATTTTTGCTGGGAAATATTTTGACTTGAGCTGTGTACAATTTGTTATTTGAAATATTATATTTAATAAAATTAATACTATATTTGCCTTCGAAATTTACAATAAAATTAGATTTCATTTTCCCCAAAAGAATCAAATGATCTCATGCAATTCAAAAGAAACACATCAGGTTGTCACGCAACTAGTTTTTATAAAGTAACAAATGCTACTATATTTTGAAAATTACTGCGCATAATTTTACTCTGTTAAGGGGGATACGTGAAAGACTTGTAATGGTAATTTCTAATAGGAATTTTGAATTCTTTTTCTTTAAAAATATTGCATTAACGTATAAGCTAATTCTTTGAAAAAAAATCATTGAATGAATTGCATCTCATTAAATCTCACAATAATATCCAATTCGCAAAATAAATGAAGGTGTTAACAGGGAAATTACATATATATACACATATGTGTATGTTTCTACTTAGGTAGCTACATGATACCTTTCTGTAAGAAATTCCATTTGATGATGCAAGTTTATCATCTCTCTTGGTCTCTATTAAACTTCATATTTGAAATGATCATATTACTGTAATACTATTTAGTTAATTATTCATTTTTTAAAAATATTTTTTTTTAAATAATACTCATATAATACTGTCCCTAATTTTCTATATGGACTACAATATTTAGTGTTTTAAATTAGCATCACAGTTGATTACATTCATTATAGCTCTTTTTAGATTAATTATATGATTATTAGTTAATTAATAATTGTTGATCCAAATTTAATATGTATAATGTCTTTATCATGTCTTGATACTCAATTTATAAATTTTCAAATGATGATGAATTGTAATATTCTATAATGATTAAATATATATATATATATATATATATATATATATATATATAGATATATAACCATTAATTAAACATAACCTTCCACCGTCAAATATTATGAATTAAAGCTGTAAGTATTAAAAAAAAATTAATATAATATATATAGATATATATAACCATTATATAATTACAAATCATCATCGATTTCCAATTACTAAAATTAAATGAATAAATATAGCTACAATTCATAACACTGACATTATACAAAATAAAGATTGGAACCTGTAACTAGTAATACAGAATCAAGCTCAATTCCACTAATCCACTAGCACATTGCGGACGATAAATCCATATAAAACATATGAAAAACCACCAAATTTTGATAAAATATCTTATTAAAGACAAAAAATACAAATAACCAGCTAAATAATGTTGAACCAGTGAAAGACGTATCATAAACAAACAATAGATCAAATCGATGAATGAAAGCCGGAAGCTTATATAGTAGTACTTCACTTTTTCAAGGGTACATAAAATACATATATGAGCAAAAAACATAGTCGATTTCTGTAATGGAATCCAGCAGTAAGCTAAAAATTGAATTCCATTATGTACCCTATCGACTATATTCCAATATTATAAATCCACCATGCAAAATAAATCGAATTAAAAAAAAATATTAATCAATGCAATATCCGCAACAATGAACAATATTAAAAAATGAAACAAATTAAATCATAGACATACCCAGCGACAGAACAGCCAAGACAATATTGACCATGATTCAAACATTTAACCAATTTTGGCATAGCATAAATCCCGCCCAAATAACTTGCACAGTTAAAAGCGTATCCTCACAGTTGCCGCAGAAAATATTAACATTCTTAAAATATAACAATTATAATTAACATATAGTCCATATAATAATTATTATTACATGCTATTTTAATGATATATATATATATATATATATATATATATATATATCCTTAATCATTTATATAGAATTAAGTGTTTATGTTCTTCTCATCTAATTAACAATAATATTAAAAAACTAATTTATGATGCATTAAATCATGGTTTTCCAAAAAAAAAGTCCTTCCGGCCAGTGCCGGGAGGAAGAGGTAGCTTTCATATTCCTTATTTTAAAAAAGCCAACTTATATTATTCAAACACACGAAGCTCAATTAAGTGGAAACCGAATGTAGGAGATTCAATACTAATTTTTATCAATACTAAATCATTATGAATGAGAATTTCGCGAAATTAGTCAGCTTTATCCAAGCTGCTTTTATTTAAAGTAACCTATATTTGGCTGCCAAATTCGGCGATTTCTTAAAGTGCCTGCCATTTTAAGACAACATGGTGGATGAGGCTAACCAGTGAACTTGGTCGAGACCTTAGTAATTGCTGTGCACATGCTCACTCACATCGGAATCGGTTGATATATACGAGTGCTGTCGCAGGCAAAAAATCAGATTTTTCAAAATGTCACCCACAATAGAAATTGAAACTGCTATATCTGAGCCATTTCTTAAGATAAAGACAAACAAAAAATGCTCCTGAATCCTTATATCAAGGTCAAATACTTAAGAAAGAAACCTTTTTCAATTTCTAATTTTTTTGCACCTCACTTTAAATATATATATTTTTTAATTTAATGGCCGCCATTTTGAAACAAGATGGCTGATGAAGCTGGCCAGCGAACTTGGTCGAGATATTGATGTATACTATCCACATGCCTTCTTCCATCGAAATAGGCGAATACGTGTGGTATCGCGAGACAAATACAAGATCGTTTCAAAGTGTTAGCCATGATAGAAATTCAAAGTGCTATAATTCAACCACTTTTTAAGATATAAACAAAAGAACAAATTTTCAGAAACAAAAACTGCTCCAGAATCTTTGTATCAAGGCCAAACACATAAAAAAATCTTTTTCATTTTCCAATTTTTTAATACCTCATTTTAAATTTTAAATTACATTTTTTTTAAATGGCAACCCTTTTGAAACAAGATGGCGAATGAAGCTGGCCAACGAACTCGGTCGAGACATTGGTATGTACTATGTACAGACCAAGTTACATTCAAATCGGTTCATAAATACGCCTGTTATCGCGTGACAAAAATCAGGTCGTTTTAAAATGTCAGCCACAATAGAAATTCAAAATGTTATAACTCAGCCATTTTTTTAGATATAGACGAAACAAAACCTGTTCCGGAATCTTTGTATCAAGGTCAAACACATACGAGAAAACTCTTTTTCATTTTCCAATTTTTTGGTATCTCATTTTAAATTTATTTTTTTTTTTAAATTTTTAAATGGCCGTTATTTTGAAACAAGATGGCGGATGAAGCTGGCCGACGAACTCGGTTGAGTTATTTGTATGTACTATGTACACACCAAGGTACATCCAAATCGGTTCATAAATACGTCTGTTATCAAGTGGCAAAAATCAGGGCGTTTCAAAATGTCAGCCACACTAGAAATTCAAAATGCTATAACTCAGCCATTTTTTAAGGTATAGACGAAACAAAAACTGCTCCCGAATCTTTTTATCGAGATCAAACACATAAGAAAAAAATATTTTTGCAATTTTCAATTTTTTAGTACCACATTCCAAATTTAAATTTTTCTTAAAATTTTAAATGGCCGCCATTTTTAAACAAATTGGCGGATGAAGCTGGCCAACGAACTCGGTCGAAACATTGGTCTGTACTATGTATAAACGAAGTTACATCCAAATCGGTTCATAAATATGCGTTTTATCGCGTGACAAAATTCAAGACGTTTCAAAATGTCAGCTTCGCTAGAAATTCAAAATTCTATAACTCAGCTATTTTTTAAGATATAGACGAAACAAAAACTGCTACGGAGTCTTTGTATAAAGGTCAAATACATAAGAAAAAAATATTTTTCCATTTTCAATTTTTTGGTACCACATTTCAAATTTTAATTTTTTTTAAATTTTTAAATGGCCGCCATTTTGAAACAAAATGGCGGATGAATCTGGCCAACGAACTCGGTCGAGACATTGGTATGTACTATGTACACACCGAATTACATCCAAATCGGTTCATAAATACGAGAGTTACAGTGTGACATAGTTCATATATATATATATATATATATATATATATATATATATATATATATATATATAGATATATATATATATCAATTTTGAACGGAGGGTGGTTTCGGGGTCTGGGGGTCATGATCGATGAAAATATACCAAAATGTTTTGAAATCGCTTTCCTCCGAACGGCTGCAATAGGTAGCTTTTTGTAAAGAAAGCTACCTAAAATTCATTTATTCTTTAATATATAATTAACACATAAATAATCTTAAAAAACAAATTAACACATGCGTAAATAAAATTAAAAAAAATATATAAAATAAGAAAGTAATTATAAAAAATTAAAAATTGTAAAATAATAATAAAAAATTGTTATAGGACGGTTGGGTGGGTAGATGTTAGAGTACGGAGGAGGGTGGCGTTGTCTGGATAATACGCAATGGTTAATTAAAAAATGGGGCATTTGATTTATAACTACGTTGCTAATACACATTTTATAATGGATGTTGATTCGATGCTTTTATATGTATAATGGTGTAGTTATATTTATATCTTTATCAATTCATATTAAATTTATTCATATTCATTATTATTTAATAAAGTTAACGATTAACTTGTATTTAATTTTTAGCCTACTCAGGACAATACCATATTAATTTCTAATAGAGCATCTCTCTTAAATGAGAATAAAATGCATAATGAGTGTATTTGTTATACCTAATGCTATGACAGTATGGTTTTTAATTTGGTAATTTTTTTTCTTTTAATTTTTCCTCTATCCTTTTTAATCTTGTTTCATTTTAAATTTAATTAGTGTTCTATGGTTTATTTCCCGGTTTTCTGTGTGTGGTAGTCCCAAATTCATATTCTTTAGCTTTTTTATGGCTACTATGAAGATGAAACCACACACTTTATTTGTGGAACTTTAGGCATTTAACCCCCTCACTGACAAGCCCGTGTTAATACGTTCACTAATCTCCAGGTTTCACTGCAATACAAGCAATATTTAAAGTAATATAATCCTATTAATTTAATGTATTTTTAATATATTGAACAAAGATTAAAACATCCAAGGATTGCATTCATATTCATTATTAAGTTTTTTTTATAAAATATTCAAAGAATCTTTTTTTTTTTAGCATTTAAAACAAAATGCAGAGAAAACAACATTACAATTTTGCCCTTTTCCAAGACAGTCGGAGGGTTAAAACCTGAAGATTCTGTCTAAGTTCTACAAATATCCATTTTTCTTTTCTGCTCATTTTATTTATTTATGTTTGATGGTAATTTGTATTGATTTTTAATGGTCATATATATATATGTATATAATATGTCATTTTATTCATAATTTCAGTTTTTGTTGGTGATCGGTAATGTTTATTAATGTTTATTTAATGGTTTTATCTATATATACATACATACATTATATAGCTGTTTAATATTTATTTAATAATGGAATCATCTTTCACAGGTTTATCTGCAAAATATCTACTCTGCTTTTCCTTTTATACAAATACTCAACGTCTGCTGAAGCCAGATACTTCCAAGGATTCAATTAAAATCTTTCATGGAATGAAGGTTATAACGATTTTGTGGGTTATAATTAACCACACGTATTATTACCTGAATTATCAATCATGCAGTAAGTTTGATTTTCATTTTAAAATTATTAGTTTTAATGCATATTAATCAATTTCTAAAATTTCGTTCAGAAAGAGATTTGTGATTATATGCCTTACTTTACTTTTTAGTAATTTATAAATAAATTATGAAATAATTCTCTAACAATGTAAACAATTTTGTAACATACAAATTGCATATTAACTGGCAAAAAATTCCTCAAGTACAAACTGGTAATTATTTATACTTATTTCCATTTTTATTAATTTCTTAAAGTAGTGAAGACTTCTTACTTGCAATTTTATATTAATTTTGGCTGAAAGAAATTTTTATCTCGAACCATATGAAAATCAGGCTTTTATTTAATGGTATTATTAAAATGATGTGTATTTAATGACAAACCTACATAAAATATAACTTTTTTTATAATATTTTGAGGAATCTCTGTTCTCTTCTCATCTTACAAAAAAATAATAAAAATAAAAATAAAAATAAAAATAAATAAATAAATAAATAAAATCAATGATTGCGTGTTTCAAAAGTGTCTGTAAAACATTAATCACAAGCCAGCGCACATTTTACAGAGTCAAACGGATGCTTATATATATTGAAATTCTATGTATAAACTAGTAAATCTGCAGATCAGGAGCCTCAACGTTATCTTTGCAAGTCATTGTTTTTTAACACTCATTGCGTAATATTCATCTTCCTACAAATCGCTTTTTAAAGTTTTCAAATTACATAAATATTTATAAGAATACAAAATACTTCGTAAAGTTTCAGAAATTAAATGTGTTAAACAAGTGGTTATACACTGATGTTCTGAAATTCTGATGAGCTGCTTATTCTGGTAACTTTTTAAATCAAAAATTGCATTTCTTCAGGGGGGCTCTGCCCCCCTGAACCCCCCGTAGTCTACTTAAATTAACATTCGTAATTTTTTATTGATTGTGCGGATGGTTATAGTATATCATAGATTTTTTTTTACGCTGTGATTTATAAGGATAAGCATAAGTTTTTTTTTTTTTTTTTTTTTTATAAATTAATGAATTTAAAATTTAAAATAAAATCCTCATGTTAACCGTACGCAAACAATAACTCTTGAAGTGACGCCAAAAATGTAACCTTAAAATTCGCTACATTCGACCCAAACACAACGGCGTGCTTAAAAAAAGAAAGAAAGAAAAGAAAAATATTTTTAGTAATACAGTTTTTAATTCATAATACGATGAAATGCTACTTTAGAATGCTTAAATATAAGTAGATCATTTACATTTTACAGAAAAAATGCACGGATGAAGTCAAAGAATTCGGTTCCTGTTCCACGTGCTTGTTTTGTTTGGGCCGAATGAGGGCATTTAAATCTGAGCGATAACGCACATCATATTGCAAACTGTTTTTACGGCATACTGCATCTCCATCTATCTCTTTCCTCCGTGAATAATAGTTAATTTTATTTTAGCCAAGATCTTTTTTTTTTTTTTTTTTTTTCTTTTTTTGGATAAATGACGTCTGATTCACCTGCTATTCGTACTTACTCAAAACCTTTCATCTTGTTATATTAAGAAATAATTGAGAGTTTTCTTCTTATTCCCAATGTGTCGGCACATTAATTTTTTTATTCTTAATTTTTTTTTTTTTCATTTTCCTGTTTCACGTCAAAATCTTTCAATTGAAAATTGTTTAAGAGAAAATATTATTCAGGGTTTTGATTTTCTTGGCAACGATTAAAGAAACATTGATAAATTTTATGAAAAAATGTCACATTATTCTCTATGAAAATAATGAACTTTTGTATTTTTAAGCAAAATATTTGAATAAAATAAATAAAATATTGCCTATTTTTATTTCTGGGGCTAAAATCCATCTATATGCAAAAATACAAATGCATTAATTCATCCGTTTTAACGTTGGCTTTACTGAAACATTATAGACGCATTTATACTAATATTATTAAGACCAAATAAGTTGCTAGGCAACTGATGAAAGAAAAGGTAAAAAATGAAATATGTATTATGCCAAATTGATAAAACAAAATGCTTTATATTATTGAAAAACATGTATAAAGTTCACCCAAAAGTTATAAACCTAATTGCCGAAACGTCAGTGAAGGCTTACTGTGGAGACACGAAAAGTTTTGGTTTCCGTTAGTCTGTCTGTCTGTTAGTCTGTCTGTCTGTTCCGCGATAACTGCCGCAAAAAGCATCCGATCGGCTTGAAATTCACTGGGCATGTTGATGAGGTACCCGGACTTAGCTGTATAGTTTTTGGTTAAATTTGGTTCATTCGTTCGGGAAATATGGAACATTTTATTTTGCTCTATAATGCTTTTCAATGGCAAGTCAGACGATTTTCAGATTTTCATTTGTTGAAAGAAATGGCTCATATGAAAAATGGATTTAAATGGTAAATTTTTGATGCTGAAATTTTTAAATAACATTATTAAATTATTCCAATAAATTATGTCAATATATTTGCGAGATTTTTTTAATTAGGTTTATAATATTGGGGGGAATTTTATGCATGTTTTCTAATAATATAAAGGATTTTGTTTTATCAAATTGACATAATGCATATTTCATTTTTTTTTCTTTTCATTCTCTGTTGCCTAGCAACGTATTAGGTCCTAATAATATTAGTATAATTGCGTGTATAATGCTTGAGTAAAGCCAACGTCAAAACAGATGAATTAATGCATTTGTATCTTTGCATATAGAAGGATTTTAGTCCAGAAATAAAAATAGGCAATATTTCATTTATTTTATTGAAATATTTTGCTTAAAAATACAAAAGTTCATTATTTTCATAGAGAATAACGTAACATTTTCCCATAACATTTACCAATATTTCTTTAATTGTTGCCAAGAAAATCAAAACCCGGAATAATATTTTCTTTTAAACAATTTTCAATTGAAATGATTTGTCGTGAAACAGGAAAATGAAAAATAAAATTAAGAATAGAAAAATTAATATGGCTGCATATTAAAAATAAAAAGGAAACTCTCGAGTATTTCTTAATATAACGAGATGAAAAGTTTTGAGTAAGTACGCATAGCAGGTGAATTAGACGTCATTTATCGAAAACAAAGATGCTGGAATAAAAAGATCTTGGGTCAAATAAAATTAACTATTATTCACGGAGGAAAGAGATAGATGGAGATGCAGTAAGCCGTAAAAACAGTTTGCAATACGATGTGCGTTATCGCTCAGATTTAAATGCCCTCATTCGGCCCAAACAAAACAAGCACGTGAAACAGGGACCAAATTCTTTGACTTCATCCGTTTTTTTTTTTTTTTTTTTTTTTTTTTTTTTTTTTTTAAGCACGTCTTTGTGTTGTGCCGAATGTAGCGGATTTTAAGGTTACATTTTTGGCGTTACTTCAAGATTTATTGTCTGTGTACGGTTAACATGAATATTTTATTTTAAATTTAAATTTTATTAATTTATAAAAAAAACTTATGCTTATCCTTATAAATCACAGCGTAAAAAAAATAAATCTAAGATATACTATAACCATCCGCACAATCAATAAAAAATTACGAATGTAAATTTAAATAGACTACGGAGGGTTCAGGGGGGCTCTGCCCCCCTGAAGAAATGCAATTTTTGATTTAAAAAGTTACCAGAATAAGTAGCTCATCAGAATTTCAGAACATCAATGTACAACCACTTGTTTAACACTTTTAATTTCTGAAACTTTACGAAGTATCTTGAATGCTCATAAATATTTATGTAATTTGAAAACTTTAAAAAGCGATTTGTAGGAAGTTGAATATTATGCAATGAGTGTTAAAAAACAATGACTTGCAAAGATGACGTTGAGGCTCCTGATCTGCAGATTTACTAGTTTAAAAAATCTCGCAAATATATTGACATAATTTCAAACTAATTGGAATAATTTAATAATCTTATTTAAAAATTTCAGCATCCAAAATTTACCATTTAAATCCATTTTTATATGAGCCATTTCTTTCAACAAATGAAAATTTGAAAATCGTCTGACTTGCCATAGAAAGCATTACAGAGCAAAATAAAATGTTCTATATTTCCCGAACGAATGAACCAAATTTAACCAAAAACTATACAGCTAAGTCCGAGTACCTCATCAACATACCCAATTAATTTCAAGCCGATCGGATGCTTTTTGCGGCAATTATCGCGGAACAGACAGACAGACAGACAAACGGAAATCAAAACTTTTCGTGTCTCCACAGTAAGTCTTCACTGACGCTTCGGCAATAAATTTGCGGGAAATAATTGCTCACGTGTTTATCTATTGAAAAATTGTGTTAATGCATTCGGTAAGTCTTACACTATACTTATGTACCATCGTTTAGAATGTCACATATACTGATTTAAAATGACTTCTGGGCAAATCTTTAAAACAAATTCATCACAAATCATACACATGTATCTTCGATCACTTAAAGGGGCTTATTAACTTTTAAACTATTTTTTTTATTTTAGTATTTTATATTAATTTTTTGAAATATTAATGAATGTTTTATGAAGAAAATGATTTAAGCAAGAAAAAATTCAATTCTTATGTTAAAAAAAACTACTTATAAAAGATTAAGAAAATTTTAAAATTAAACTTCTTTTGCAATTTTGACATTTTTGACAACATTTATTTTTCATACTTGTGTGTTCTATACAGAATTTTTAATCTTTTATAACCGGTTTTTTTAAAACAGAAAATTTTGCTTAATTGAATTGGGCAAATGCTCGGATTAAATAAGACAAAATTTACAATAAAAATTTACTAGTGAGAATAATCACGCATTCTGAGCATCTTACTCGGCACGTATACTGGTCGTTCGTCCCCAAGGGGTTAAAGACATGTGGTCATACCGTAGTTTCCAAACCTTTTGCTGTTTCAATTCCATTATTTTGGAAGAATAACTTTTTTTTTTTTTTTTTTTTTTTTTTTTTTTTTTTGAGAAACACCGTGATAAAATAACGCAGACATTGCTATAATAATAAAAGGTTTGAAATGCAATATTAACATTTTAAAGAAAAAAATAATTGTGTTTCAGTAAGTCCTTTAATAAAATGCAGTGCATTTCTTGACAATCTTTTACAAAAAGGAAAATGAATAAAAAAGAATGTAGCTGATTTATTCCCGCATTTTATTTTTACACAAATAACCGAAAGACAAGTTTCTTTATTTAAGGAAACTATTTCTTCCATTACTTTAAATATATAATATTTCGCACCAGAAAATTTAAATGGTTTTTTAAATGATTTTAAAAGTTTTCTCTAAACATTGCAGGCAAAGCCATTGGTTGCAGGAAAGTTTGAAAAGCAAAACGAAAATCCAGTGCACCGGTAATCTTACTGCTCACCGTAGTAACGTGAAACAGCGAGAGAACCACTTAGTCAAACTTCGCTCTTCGCTATGATCCTTTAACCCCTTCGGGACGAGCGTCTTTTACAGAATTTTTAATCTTTTATCACTGGTGTTTCAAAACAGAAAATTTTTGCCTAATTGAATAGGGAAAATGCTAGGATTAAATCAGGCAAAATTTACAATACAAATTTACTGGTGAGAATTATCATAGACTCTGAGCACCTTATGCGGCTAGTATACCGGTCGCTCGTCCCTAAGGAGTTAAAGGAAAAAAATCATGAAACGTGTAAAAATACAGTAAAAAAGGCTATTTATTTGACATTTTAATTTTTAATAAATAAACAATTTATGTTGCTGCAAATCCATTTCTGAATTTTAGGAAATACACGATAAAGACAGTGCATAAAAAATCTAGTTAACTGAAAAATATTTTTTGAAGTTTTAGCCTTTTGATCATACTGATATGTTGAAAAAACTCGAACGGAGAAAATGAATTTAAAGACTGGAACTCCGAATCATCTAACGAGAAATGTATGCAGTGAAGAGCCTTTTTCGAATACCTTTAATTATTGGATCATTACGAAACTTTGTTCGAATGCACTAGGGATGTCTAATCAAATTTTAACCAAAACATTGGGAAATCGATATTTTCGTCATTTGTTAAAATGAAGCGTATTGAGTTCTCTTAAGGGAACCGGGAAAGCCCTATCTCCGCCATGTTAAATTCACCAACTTTATGTACCTTTTACTCAGAAATGGTGAAAGATAGATGTCTAGATTTTTTAGAGCAGTTAAAATAACATACTTTACGTATTTTAACAGACCATTTTCTTCCTAAGTTAAACTCAAAATTAATTATTAATTATTTATTGAAAGTCATTTTTAAATTAGCATTTTTGGTAAGATTTCACTGCCTAAAATAAATAATTCTCAACAAATCATTAAATCCCTGTTTTAAGATATACAATATAACATAAGTATTAAATAAAAATCTGAGTTCTTAAGTTTAATAGATATTGAAAAAAAAAGGAAGAGGAAAAGGTCAATTAAAGATTTAAATGGCCATTAAGCTGTGAAGAATGAATGCTTAGAAAGAATGAATAATTTCAACACTATTTCAAATGAAAACAAATTTCAAAGTAATTGCTTAAAAGGCGCAAAGGCCAACATAGTGAAAAAGATTCCATGCCGGGACTCGAACCCGGGCCATCAGTATAGCGCACTGACGTTCTACCGACTAAACCACATGGAACGATACCCAGCCTGGAAAATTTCTCACTATTATATGTTGGAAAGGCTACAAACGCAGCACAAGATGGAATATATATCGTGAGCCACCGACCTGGAGCGAACACGAAACATAATTAAATCCAGCATCGATAGAAACTATATATTAATACATGGAAATTATTCCAGAGAGAAATATTCGCCTTGTATATAATATTTCAAGTGAAAACCAAATTTCAAAGTAATTGCTTAAAAGACGCTTATACCAACATAGTGAAAGAGATCTAGTTTCTATCGATGCTGGATTTAATTATGTTTCGTGTTCGCCCCAGGTCGGTGGCTCACGATATATATTCCATCTTGTGCTGCGTTTGTAGCCTTTCCAACATATAATAGTGAGAAATTTTCTAGGCTGGGTATCGTTCCATGTGGTTCAGTCGGTAGAACGTCAGTGCGCTATACTGATGGCCCGGGTTCGAGTCCCGGCATGGAATCTTTTTCACTATGTTGGCCTTTACGCCTTTTAAGCAATTACTTTGAAATTTGGTTTTCACTTGAAATATTGTATACAAGGCGAATGTTTCTCTCTGGAATAATTTCCATGTATCAATATATAATTTCAACACTTATTATTATTTTTTTTATATATATAAACATGTGTGACACATCTTTGGAAATATAAAGGTTTAAACTATTTAATGATATAAAAAACTAAAAATCGATTTTTTGGTTGAATTTTGCTTTCCCGGTCCCCTTAATGTGATATCGTTACTCTATCATTCATAATTTCAATTTCTCAAAAGAAAAAGTTTAATAAATATTTTTGCATTGTAAATGATTGTCATATGCATGTAATGTTACATTATTTTCATAATACAAATTAAAAGAAACTTTTAGTTATCCTAAAAATATTTTTTTCTAACTAACAATGTTTCATCAAATTAATCTTTTTTAAACTGTTAGCAAGTCTACTTACTAGCGCTTTCATGATATTTCATATGATACAATAAAAAAGAATTAAATAACAATCAAGATTTGCTATGCTCATTAAAAAGACTTTATGAATAAATTTATGCCATTGCAATTAATAATTCTTTTCAATAATGACTTTATGAATAAATTTATATCAATGCAATTAATAATTCTTTTCTATAATAATTTCATTATAAATTATTTATACAAAAAATGTTAAAAGCATGAAACCAGAATTATTGTGATTAAATTTTTTGTTAGCGTTGTTAGTAATAATATAAATCATAACGAGATAGATGGCAACTATTTTAACGTTAGATGCTCAGAATGTTAATAGCATTTCTTAATCACACTCATAAACTACGACTTGTGAAAATTTGTATGATAACATATATTGAATTTTTCTTGCAATCAATTTTTAGTTTAACAACAACAACAACAAAAATAAATATGCTACATTACTATATTAGACATTTATCGAAGTGCTTTTTATTTGGTTCACAGTATTTTAAGTTATCATTTATGTAAATTTATTATCTGAAAAAAAAGAGATATTTGGTTTGTTGATAGCTATTATGATAGTAATAAGAAAAATATTTGATAATAGAGATTCGATACTGGAAAAAAATTATCCATTTTATATAAATATTGAATACAAGCTGTAA
This sequence comes from Maratus speciosus, assembly GCA_963932465.1. Lineage (NCBI taxonomy): Eukaryota > Metazoa > Arthropoda > Arachnida > Araneae > Salticidae > Maratus > Maratus speciosus. Next base: position 344,352,085 of record OZ010788.1, read on the forward strand.
AATTAAAAATTCATAGAAAGAAAAGTATTAAGCCATATTTAATTACTTGTGTGATTTTGTAGGTTTTCTAGTGAACGCTACTGAAATAGGAACAGAAATTGCCTTTCAATTCATTGCTAATGGATTTTTAAACGTGGAGACATTCTTTTTCATCAGGTAACGTCTTTTTCTTTTTGTTCTTTTCGTTCTTTTAAACAAAACAAAAATCTTATGACACACATTTCGGTTAAATCAACACTACCAAAATATTTTCAGTAATAAATGTTATTCAAAGCTTTTAATGTATGAAACAATAGTTTCTGGAGTATATTTAAACCCCAGCTAATTAGTAAGAAATATCTTATTTCTAAAGAAGAAATTAATTAATGAACTTCATCATATTTTATTTATGAACACATACATAAAAACACATAGCACATATTTGTAGCCTAAAATTGTGAATCAACACAAAAATAGTTCTATTCTGGGGAATATTTAGAAAGTTTTTCAAACAAAAAATTAAAAAAACAAAAATCCTTGATTTCATACGAGGTATATCCACAAAGTAAGTTCCGTTTGGTTATATAAAAAAAAACGTGTACAGATACAAAAAAAATATTTATTGTACAAAAATCTACAACTGTGAAACTACTTTTCTACATAGCTTCCGAAATTTTGTAGGCACTTGTCGTAGCGTGCCACAAGGTTTTGTATGCCTTCTTCATAGAAGGTTGCCGCCTGTGTATGTTTCGCAAAGTTTTCGAAATTTCAGTTTTCAGTAACAATTTCATGAATTAGTGATTGTGAGATTTGCGGAAATTCCATAGCAAGAGCACTAATTGTAAACTTACGGTTTTGCTTAACCTTCTCTTCAATTGCGTGAACCAGTTCATCACTAACCAAAGACGGGCGCCCACTTCGTTCTTCATCGTGCACTTGATCACGTCCTTCATTAAACTGTCTGACCCATCTTCTAACCATTGAATCACTCATAGAATTTTGTCTGTAAACCTCGCAGATTTGCCGATAAATTTCACTTGGTTTAACTTTCTTTGCATTGAGAAAACGAATCACAGATCTGATTTCACAAGCGGCGGTATTTTCAATTAAGGCTGACATTCTAAAGAAGCACTACAAATAACACGTCGGCAGCAGCGATTTGAAAATGGCGTACATTTCTTCTCTTTCAGTCAGAGTAACTGCCGCGCATGCTCGGAACTGGGATCGCAGCACTGCTGCGGATAGAAATAGAAACGGAACTTACTTTGTGGATATACCTCGTATTATACTTACTCTTCGGGCATATATATATGTTTTGAATAATAAAGTAATGGATTCATAAACTTTTAAATTTGGCTAGTACCGTTTGGAGCAACATAAACGCAAGAAAAATAATGTGACAGTTAAGGGACTGAAGTTTAAAAATGAATGGATCTTTTTTAATTGTCCAGAGTTGTTTGAAACAAGTATTTATGGAGGTTTAAAAAGCTACTGTTGAACCTAAGATATTTTACTGTTAATTGCAATTATGTAGAATAAATTTGTCAGGGATAATATAGATACAAACTTATATACATATACTTTTGTAAATCTAAATTGTTAAAAATAGCTCCCTCTAATCATTCATGGATAAAACATTATCTAAATCTTTTAAATATTACTGGAAGAATATGTTGAAGACGTCTTCAATTATACGTAAAGTAGAATTATTCTCCTACGCTATTGTTTAGCATATCAGCGTAATATTGAACTATTATTAGACTCATATAAATATCCACATTATGTTTATAAATATGTAATGAAAAAGAATTTGAAACGTTAAACTAAAATAAAAATATTAAATTTCAACAAAAATGTATACCGTCCCAGTTTAAGTTTCAAAACGTGATTGGTGTAAATTTCGTTTTACTTATTTAGCTTTAAAGCTTTATGTTTTCAAAAAATTGGACATTATAATGGTATTTCCTTATAAATTGCGTAATACTATAATTGTATTACAAATAATCCATTATTTTTATTAAGTTCTGCATTTTGTTTGATTTTGATTGCGCGTAAACACAACTTATGAAATGCGCACATTGATTTTTAATACTCTTATTTGTAATAAATTAATAAATTAAACCTATTAAACGAGGATTTAATCATAAGAAGCGGGTTTTTAGGTGCGTTCGTAATTATATAAATACGTAGCACCTATAGTCGTCGTTCAGTCCGTCCGTCCGTCCGTCTGTCCGTCCGTCCGTCTGTCCGCATGTAACAGAGCAAAAACTACCCAACCGAATGGTCTGAAATTTCAAATATATGATTGTTGCAAAATTTTGTCGAGCCATTTCAAATTTTATGAAAATCGGATGTATAGTTTAATTACAGGGACAGTCAAAAGTTTTTCTTTACATTACGGCCAATGGGAAAAATTATTGCAAGTGGATTTTAATGATATTAGAGCCTTCCGAATGATCTGAAATTTTAATGCTATAACTGTTGCAAAATTTTGTCGAGCCCTTTCAAATTTTAGGAAAATCGGATGTATAGTTTAATTACAGGGACAGTCAAAAGTTTTTCTTACATTACGGCAAATGTTAAAAATTATTGCAAGTGCATTTTAATGATATTAGAGCCTTCCGAATGATCTAAAATTTTAAAGATATAACTGTTGCAAAATTTTGTCGAGCCCTTTCAAATTTTAGGAAAATCGGATGTATAGTTTAATTACAGGGACAGTCAAAAGTTTTTCTTTACATTACGACCAATGGGAAAAATTATTGCAAGTGCATTTTAATGATATTAGAGCCTTCCGAATGATCTGAAATTTTAAAGATATAACTGTTGCAAAATTTTGTCGAGCCCTTTCAAATTTTAGAAAAATCGGATGTATAGTTTAATTACAGGGACAGTCAAAAGTTTTTCTTTACATTACGGCCAGTGGGAAAAATTATTGCAAGTGGATTTTAATGATATTAGAGCCTTCCGAATGATCTGAAATTTTAAAGACATAACTGTTGCAAAATTTTGTCGAACCCTTTCAAATTTTAGGAAAATCGGATGTATGTTTAATTACAGGGACAGTCAAAAGTTTTTCTTTACATTACGGCCAATGGGAAAAATTATTGCAAGTGCATTTTAATGATATTACAGCTTTCCGAATGGTCTGAAATTTTAAAGATGTAATTGTTGTAAAATTTTGTTGAGCTATTTCAAATTTTAGGAAAATCGGATGTATAGTTTAATTACAGGGACAGTCAAAAGTGTTCCGTTACATTACGGGGAATGGGAAAAAAATGTTGGAAGTGCATTTTAATGATGTATCAGACTATGCGCTTTATGAAGTGCAAAAAATTATACATTCAGTACAATATGGGGTGCAAAAAATAATTATAAAACTAGTTATAGTACGAACGCACCTCATTTGCCACGTTTGACGAGCAATTTCCAACTTGTTTATTTTAAATTTGAAATATTTAAAAGATTTAAAACATTAACCTTGACGACAGTATGCATCAGAAATTTCAGAAACTGAATTTTATTTTTAAAGTCAAAATTATAAACCCAGAGAAAAATTCAGGTTCAGAAACTGAATTTTATTTTTAAAGTCAAAATTATAAACCCAGAGAAAAATTCAGGTAACTTTTCTTTAAGTTTCCATTTATAGTGCTCTTCTTCTTCTCCTTCTTTTCTCTCCTCCTCTTTCTCTCTCTCCCACCCCCTTACTCTCTTTCTGGTATGTCTTTTATGTTGTAAAATTTTATAGACACGTAATAGTTTACTTCTAATTAAAATAAACTGAAATGATATTTGTTTAGTTTGTTTAAGTTATGCTCATACTATATGCAAACCGTAGGTATTTAGTTCAAAATATGAAATAAATATTACAAATGTGACATTTTAATACGAGATAAAATTTATATTTTAAGAGATAAATATTGAAGGAAGATGGTTTTGAGAAAATGAATCAGCATTAATAAGGGATTAAATACTAGAAACTCGAAGTAAATCAAATGATACATAAAGAATTTATTGCAATTCCAGAAAGAACATAGAAACCCGGTTTCAGTTTCAGAAATAACTGGTTCAAAGCTTCATTCATACAAATGAAATAAGTTTGTTTCAGACTATTTGCCTTCTACCACACACGTAAATACATATACTACATTCTACGTGACAAAGAAAACTAGAGATTATTTGCTCTCGAAATTGCATAGTAGGAGTTTCTATGTTTTTCTGAAATGCCAGAAAGTTATGCTCAGTACTGAATTAAGACACCTTTCTCCGGTATGGATTTCTGTAGCTCCGGGGGGGGGGGGGGGGGACTGCACATTTTGACCATTGAAAACACAAAATCTCAAATCTTCCGGGGTGGAATATCATCACTCCAGGGCAGATGGAAATTATCGCATTATTCCGGCAAAAAATTTATTCATTATCATATTTTCGTATGAAAGAAAATATTGTAGTTAATAAGCCATTAAAACAAATAGTTTTTTTCGATTTACCGTTTTTTAGTTAGTTTTATACGGATTAAAAGAAGATTGTATGAAAAATTTCTTCTTAATTTTTTATATATTTTTTCTTTAAAAAAATATTATCATTATTATTTTAAGAGTAATAAACAGAAATTTCGAAAAATTAAGAATTATTCAATTTGTGGGAGAATTACCGTAAATGGTTATCCTATCACTGAAGGAATTTAAAAATTATGAAATGAAAAGTGATTTTTGATTTTATTTTTTAATGAATGAAATATAAATTAAGATTTCATTTAATTATCTCGCTCTCTCATTCGTAAAAGTTAGAGTTAATCAAATAAATATACAACTCGAAATCTTAAATTCTAAAACTTAAGGTATATTTAAACAATAATTAATCACTTAAAAGTTTTCAAACAGATTAGAAATTTACTGTACTTCTTTCTTCATAAAAAAGGGATAGTCCAGATTACTTTTGTATTTATTTCATTAATATTAATATAGATCTTATGAGATTTTTAAGGCTGAAAAATCTCAGCTATTGTTCATGCTAGAAAATTTTTTGAATACTAAAAAATGAAAAGTAAAGAGATTGATGAATCTTAAGACGAAATTCAATATTCCTCCTGGATTCAATCACAAAATACATAATATGAACTTTAAAAAGCTCACTGTTTTACTTAAAAGGCGACTAAATAATAATAATATAGATGTTACAAATTAAAAATTATATGCATTTTATTTAAAATTTCTTTGTGCTTTCGGCCTACAAGTCTCCTTAGCTTTTTAAACTTCATATTGTGTACTTTGTGACTGATTTATCTTCAAAACTGTATCAGAAAATATAATTATTGCTTTCTAATTTAAAATTGGACTTTTTTAATGTAAAATAAATGAAATTCAGAAAATACAACAAATATCATGCCAACGATTATGTCTTAACTTTTATTTATTTCTCTTCTAGAGGCTCTCTCTTTATTTTTTTTTTCTGAAGATGGAGGTCGAGTATTCATAACGGAAAAACATAAAAATAAACGATTCTAAAAAATAATATTCTAAACTAACTAGATTCACTTGGCAGAAATCTAAAGTAATTTTAGTAACATTTTGCGAGAAAGATGAATCAAGGCAGTGTACTCAGTTGTAAATATTTTTACTACTTTCTCGAGGAGTGTCCAATGCAAAGCATATAAAATTAGGAAAATATACGGAAGTTTTCTTAAGCATTTATCTCCAGTAGGAGAGGTGATAAACATGTCAGGGACCTTCCTCCGCTATCTTCACATTCTCTTGCCGTGCGAAAAAATTACTACAGCAAAGAAGGTGAAAAAGGCACCACAATCCTTCGCGTAGATGTGGGTCAAAAACTTAACATGTTTTTTATATTAAGGCCCTACTTCAGTCACGCGAACAGACACGTTCGCTAATGCTATTCCTATGGAAGAAATTTATAAAGATATTTCGGTCGCATTTCAATATTTTTAGATGGTTTTTTTTGCAGTGGCTAGCTGAGGTTGATCTGTATGAGGGCCGTTTTCTACTTTTCCAATTTCGTTTACAGGTATTTTTAATCAGGACACTTTCATTTTCAGAACTGGTTCCTAAAATGAAAGCATCCTCTTGAAAAAAATCCCCAATGAAAATGGAAAAAGTCAAAAACGGCCTTTGTACAGGTCGACCTCAGCTAGCCACTGCAAAAAAAATCATCTAAAAATATTGAAATGCGACCGAGATATCTGTATAAATTTCTTCCATAGGAATAGCATTAGCGAACGGGTCTTTTCGCGTGACTGAAGTAGGCCGTTAAGGGTCCTGTCCCTGCCGGCGAAGACACTCACGAGCTAATGCTAATCCTATGGAGAGAGATTTTTCAAATATCTCGTTTGCATTTCGACATTTTAAAATATTTTTTTTTTTTTTTTTTTTTTTTTTTTTTTTTGCATTGGATAGCCGAGGTTCGTCTCTACATCGCACCTTTTTTACTTTTTCGATTTTGTTCGTATATATTTTTTATAAAGTTACTTTCACTTTCAAAACCGGTTCTGAAAAATGAAAGTGTCATTCTAAAAAATATCTGCAACCAAAATCGAAAAAGTAAAAAACGTGCGATGTAGAGACGGATCTCAGCTATCCAAAAAAAAAAAAAAAAAAAAAAAAAAAAAAAAAAAAAATTATATATATACATTAAAAAAAGTCAAAATGCAAACGAGATATTAGAAAAATCCCTCTCCATAGGATTAGCATTAGCTCGTGAGTGTCTTCGCCGGCAGAAACAAGAACCTTAAGCCTTTTCAATCTCTTAGTGGAAAACTTAAACAGAAGGCTTATTATCTTCCGAGCGCATTTGTAGCTTAATCAATATATGATGTATAATGATATGATCATAATGTATAATAATATATGATGTGTAAGTATAGTCACCCCCAAAAACTGTATCTATATAACTGAAATCAAAATCATTTGTTTTTGCAGACACAAAGAAGGCTGTTTTCATTTACAAAAACAGTGTTTATTTTTACTAAAGTTACTTAAAAAACGTCTGATAATGTATTTTCAAAGTATGAACTTGAACTTGAACTATTATAATGAAAACTATTAATATTTTATTGTTTGAATTTTTATATACTACAATACACAATAGAATTTATTGTTTTATTTTCATTTTTTTAGTGCTGTGCTTATCTCGTATGGTGTGATGAAAATGAAACAAAAGCGGATAGACATTGGTTTATACATTTTTCGCAGGATATGGAGGTAGAGTTTAATAATGATTATTTGGAATAGTAATTAATAAATAAAACATGGTTTTGTATAAGCGTATAAAAACTAAATTTCATTACAAAGAAATAAAATTAAAATAGCTTTATTATTATTGTTTTTATTATTGACCATACGTGAATAAAAATGAGATCATTCATTTAGTTTTAGATTTTGTAAAGAAAAAGCAGATTCAGTGTATCCCGTAAAGAATTTTAAAATTCTATATTTCATTAACTGTAAAATTGTGAATATTTAATACATTATTTATTAGGCAGTCAATAATTCTGTGTTTAGTAATTTTGAAACTAGTTACAATTTTTGTCAATAGGTGACATTGCGTTGTCTCAATCTCCATAAGAATTCTTAAGCTAACCACGAAAAAATTAGGTGTGCCTTTTGGGAGTCATTTCAAGTATTTTGACATGTTTAGTGTTAAGTGTCCCCAACTGACTAAAATTTGAACTAACTACTTTTAAAATTACTGCATTTAAAATTTATGATTGACCTTGACTGCCTAGAGGGACTGCTTATATTAGGAAATAAAGTGTGTAGAGTATAGATGTCCCGCCTGGTCCTCTTTATTGAGGTCTTAGAAAATGGCAAATGTCATTTATTTTACCTTTTTATTTACCATAATTTATGAATTATTAAAATTTTAAAATACAAATATTTTTTAGGGCATCCTGTATATGTATATATATAATTGATTACATTTTTATAGCTATGCATTTTTTAATAGGTTAACTCCACCTTTCATGCTCGTGATTGCGTGTGTTTTCCTCATACCCTATTTGGGATCCGGACCCGTATGGAAAGAAACCGTCGTGGATGAACTCACTGAAAAATGCCGTGCTAATTGGTGGACTAATCTTATATTTATAAATAACTTTATCCATAGTGATGATATGGTAAGCATGATACTTTTCCAATAATTAATTGAAGGGCTCGGATGTAAAACAACACAAATTAACAAAATGCAAGTTTTCAGGTATTCAGTATTTTAATTTTCTAAAAACTAGAAATAAAACTAATGGGGTGGCTGCCTCTAGATTATTTGTTAAGACTGAACCTACAGTTAACTTATGTGTAACATTTTTTTCTCTGACAGATATTATTTAAATGGATTTATTGAATTTTAATAATGAAAACTTTTTACAATTACTAAAATTTTATCTTTTATTATAATGTCATATATTAAGTATAATAAATAAATCTTGTACTTGAAAAATTATGTCAGAAAGTAGTTATATAATCTTACATGAAAATCAGAAAAAAGATGAAAAATGTCAGCTGCTAATGTTTTACAACCGAGCCCTTGAACTCATATTAACTAGAAAATTAATTTTATTTATTATAAATTCAAGGGTTTCCGGATAGGTATACTAATAAATTTTATTCTAAGAAAGTAGCCGAAATGTATATTTCGTTTAGAAAATTATTCATTACAATACAGCTTATTTCTCGAAAATGTACTAGTAACGTTGAGAGCGGATGATAGTTTTTGTAATAATTGTAACCTTGCAATTAGGAAAGAAAAAATAGGTTGTAACATTTCTTAAATCCTTTTCCTTTAAGTTCTCTGATATTTTTTATTAAGAATATTCAAAGACCGAAACAAAGTTGGAAGGAAATATAACTTTATGACACTAAATCTCATTACATAGTAAACTGAGAACTTAAAATATTGCATTTTAAAGTACTTTCGATAGTTCGTAGAATCTAGATTATTCGATACCTGAGGAATTCTGAAGGCGTACCGGGTGAAAACTATTGTTTTTTCTTTTCTTTTTTTTTTTTTTTTTTTTAAATCTATATATCTGTGCCTTAGAAAGAAGATATCTGTTTTTGCTATCAATGTTTCGATTGCCAGTCAGTCATTTGTTGGCTCTTTCTTTTGAATATTAAACAATTTTAGACTTTTAATTCAATTTAAAAAAAAACAAAAAACAAAAAACTACAAACAAACAAGCAAACAAACAAACAAAAAAAAAACCAAGGAAAAACAAACAAACATGAAAGTTTATTTCTACACAAGCTGTTCTTACTTTTTTAGATGCTTTCAATGGTATTTTTAGATTTATTTTACTCTTTATTTTACTCTTTTTAGGTGCGTTCGTAATTATATAAATACGTAGCACCTATAGTCGTCGTTCAATCCGTTCGTCTGTCCGTCTGTCTGTCCGCATGTAACAGAGCAAAAACTACCCAACCGAATGGTCTGAAATTTTAAATATATAATTTTTGCAAAATTTTGTCGAGCCATTTCACTTTTTATGAAAATCGAATGTATAGTTTAATTACAGGGACAGTCAAAAGTTTTTCTTTACATTACGGCCAATGGGAAAAATTATTGCAAGTGGATTTTAATGATGTTACAGCTTTCCGAATGGTCTGAAATTTTAAAGATATAATTGTTGCAAAATTTTGTCGAGCTATTTCAAATTTTAGGAAAATCGGATGTATAGTTTAATTACAGGGACAGTCAAAAGTGTTCCGTTACATTACGGAGAATGGGGGAAAAAAATTATTGGAAGTGCATTTTAATGATGGTACAGGTAATAAGACCATACCATTCAGCGATATCCCTGTTAAATCACCTGATGCATCTATCACCCACAAAAGTTTCTCCTTTATGAAGTGCAAAAAATTATACATTCAGTACAATATGGGGTGCAAAAAATAATTATAAAACTAGTCATAGTACGAACGCACCTCATTTGCCATGTTTGACGAGCAATTTCCAACTTGTTTAAATATTCAGTTTGATAACCCTTATTCTTAATTACCTTTCTACACCGTAATTTCTATGGCAATAATGCTTTCTAAATCTATCGTAAGTGGAAGAGGTATTTTGTCCCATTCCTCTTGAATAGTGTTCCAAAGTCCACGAAATATTGTAGGTCGACGTTTGGATAATGCCTTTTGTGAAATTCAAAAGAAAAACTTTTGTGGGTGATAGATGCATCAGGTGATTTAACAGGGATATCGCGGAATGGTATGGTCTTATTACCTGTTTGTTGTTCCATTTTTTCCAGAAAATTAGTAGTGGATTGTAGTGTGTGGCCATGGCCATTCTTTCTTTTGATTCAGTTCTACAGATTTATGGCACCGTTAGTAAAGACATGACATTTCACATTTGAAGATTGATGATAAAATATATTCCTAATAGTAAGTGCAGTTAAGGGGATTCTTCGCGCACTGGAAAACACCCGCTCTGTAATGTTAATCCTATGGGCAGGTTATTTTCGAATTTCTGGTTTCAATTTGAATATTTTTAAACGATTTTTTTTGCATAGGCTAGATGAGGTCGATCTTTAATATGATTTTTTTTTTTTTTTACTTTTTCGATTTTGGTTGCGGATTTTTTTTTAAAAGGTACTTTCAGTTTCCAAATCGGTTTCGAAACTGAAAGTACCTTTTTAAAAAAAAAAAAAAAAAATCTGCAACCAAAATTGAAAAAGTTAAAAAGAGTCATATTAAAGACTGAGCTCAACTATCCTATGCAAAAAAAAAAAAAAAAAAAAAAAATCGTTTAAAAATATTCAAATTGAAACGAGAAATTCGAAAATAACCTGCCCATAGGATTAACATTACGGAGCGGGTTTTTTTTAAGTACGCGAAGAATCCCGTTAATTTAATATTAGGGTTTCGTTCGTCTGACGAAACCTTATTCGTCGCGCTCCTCTGTCTGTCTGTCCGTCACACACCCCGTTCTCAGAAACTATATATGTTAGAGACTTGAAATTTTGCATAAATATAGCTGAACACCTCACATCAAACGACAAATCCTAAAATTTCGAAAAAAATCTTATATTTAACCTTCTGGGCTCTAACTTGTGTATTTTAAGCTTTTTTTTCTAACTCAGCGCCTAATTAAGTTGAAGACTTAAAATTTTGCATACTTATAGTAGAACACTTTCGATCACATTAAAAATCATAAAATTTTCAAAAAGTCTTATATTATTTACACCTCTGGGCTCTAACTTGTGTATTTTAAGTAATTTTTCTAACTCAGGCCCTAATTAAGTTGGAGACATGAAATTTTGCATACTTATAGCAGAACACTTTCAATCACATGAAAAATCATAAAATTTTCAAAAAGTCTTATATTATTTACACCTCTGGGCTCTAACTTGTGTATTTTAAGTAATTTTTCTAACTCAGGCCCTAATTAAGTTGGAGACATGAAATTTTGCATACTTATAGCAGAACACTTTCAATCACATGAAAAATCATAAAATTTTCAAAAAGTCTTATATTATTTACCTCTCTGTGCTCTAACTTGTGTATTTTAAGCAATTTTTTATGCTCCCCCCTTTTCGCCTGGGGGGCACTTTTAAAACTTTTGTCGATACCTCTTTGCCCGATCTTTCATATTATGCACCATAGACTTGCATATTTTAGTTCCATTTTTTACCGCCAGGGGCGCCTACCTACATCGGATGCTATGGGCCCGATTCCTTCGATTAATAACGGATAGGTTGTAAAACGGAGTTCCGTTCGGATAAAGGTTTGTGTAGAATAGAGTGCGCCCCCTGGTTGCGAAATATGGAACTAACAGATTTTGCAAAAGGATAAAGTGTTTTGAAAGGAATATTAAACGAAACCCTCTGTACGATCTGTGCACCACTTACCCACTTGTTTTATTCTTTCTCTTTGTTTTTAAGTTTTCTTATATGAAAAAACAGTAACAATGCTAATTCCTTAAAAAGCTTTCTTTAGATATTTTGAGCCATGTTTTAAACCCCCCCCCCCCCTTGTTGATGGTAATAAATTGATCTCTTTTTGTTGTAGTTATTTAAACAAACATTATCTATTGTGGCAATTTTTTTTTAATTTTTCTTTGGATAAATGTTTTTTATAAAAATATCTGAAACGTGTTCTGCTTTGGCGATTCGTCGCGTCGTGAGAAAGACGATGACCATTGTGAATTTTAAGCATTTTAAGATTCAAATCCGTGATAATTTTTTTTGCAGTTGATACTGAATATTTTAATGATTTTTCAGCAATCTTTTGACATTTTTTTGGGGCGGGGGGGGGGGGGGGGTTATTTACCATGAACGATCTCAACTTTGCAATATTTGAACAAATTCAGTTTTCCCTTTAGATGCGTACTTGGAGCAATTCTTCCATGATTTTTTTCCGTTCCTATTGATAGAGTTATTTATCGTTTCTTTCGATGTCGAAAAATCATCGCATTTTTTAATAGCTAAATTAGAATAATGGTCTTTAAAAAAAGTAAAAAAGAAAAAAACAGCACAAGCAAAGCAGTCTTTCATTCGTCGCTTCTTTAAAAGTGCCATTTTGCATGTACACAAAAATTTCAGGTAACAGATGATAATTTTTACTTTCAAAACACAATTGTAAAAAGAACAAAAAAATCGAAGCAGATGATTTTTTAAAGAAAAATAAAAAATGCGTGAGCAGCCTCTGTAAAAGTTAAATTTCATTAAAATATCTAAAAGACTTTTCTTAATCGGAAAATTTAGTAACAGATGTACACAGATAATGAAAACGAAGTTCGGAAATTAAAATGCTTTACAGCTTTATAAAACAACAGTAATAACTTCGAAAATCTTTGGCTGAGACGCCAGTGGTTCGTGTTCGTACCATACATCCCCGCAGCATGATAGATGGAGAAAAACTGACTGGAAAGCACATCGAACTTGACTGGTAGCAAAAAGAGGTTTCCGCTAAATTCAATTTTTCTATATAAAACTTAAACTTTTTGCTGGTTTCTAATGTTTTAATGTTTTATAAACATTTTCAAACTGAATTAAGTTTTAAAAAATATTATATGCTACTTCTGAATAATTAAAAATGGTAGTTTTCATGCAGTTAAGAAGATGTAAATGTCGTTCAGACTGTTTTTGTTTAGTTATTATTTGGTTATTATATTTCTCATAACAGATTGCCATTCCTTTTGTTTCTCCAAATTGTTATTTAGATAGAATGACTGTCTATCAAAATTTAAGTAATAATAATAATAATAATAATAAAAAATCTATAAAATGTCCAAAAAAAGTTCGAAAAAGAAACGTAAATTATCGTGTTATAAATAAGTTTTTTGATGCTGCAATACCGAATGTAAGCTAAGTAAAGGTCATTTTTATGTAATTTTTAATATAACTGTAAGCCTCAGTAGAACGCCATACAACTGGTGATATAACTGCTTACAATGATTCACCCTTACTTTATCAGTCATTGAAGGTAATCTTTATCTTGATTATTTGCAGTAATCGTTGAACACGAACGTGTTAATGGAATGACAATAAATTCAATTTTTATTATACATAAGTTTCACATCGAAGACTTTGTTACAACACACTGTTGAATAATATAAGAGACAGTCAAGAGATTAGTTTTAAATACGCAGAATATTAAGTTAAAAATATATATGTGGATGAAACTTGGCGAACTAGAAGCAGAAAAGTTTCGGATGATCTGTTACACATGTAGTTAGGTATTTAAAAATAATTTGCAATCACTAACAAGGATGAAGGGATAATCTTGAAAAAGTTTAATTTTTCGAAAACTAATATTTAATTGTGTATTATATTTATACCCGAAGAAACAAGTTTCATCAAGTCTTGCTGATCCTACTTTGCTAGCATTGCTTCTAGTAAAAGTTTTATATAAATATCCCTTATATGTAATTTAACTGTTTTTGATATTACTAGTTTGTTGAATGTGTATTCTAAAAAGCTTCAGCGACGTTTCTTGATATAGATAAATGTTTATGAAAATTTTACATAACAACATAAAATCCCAAGATTCTGGAAAATTTCCTCTAAACTTCAGAAATCTTTGGAGAAAAAACAGTCAGAAGTTTCATAAACTAATAGATTCCCGACGTTAACGGTTGTGTTTTTGAAATAAGAACACCCCTTTGTTATCCGTAGTTTTCACAAACGATACAAATGTAGTTTTTACAATACATGTATCTGACGCTAGTTTATGAGTTTGATTGTTTACACATAACTTTGAAAAGAGTTCGAGTCAATTTTCATATTTGTATTTTGTTTGAGGTGTAGTTGCTCATGTTAGCTGAAATTTTTTTTGTGTATTTCTTTTGTAGATTTTATCTTAAATAAAATAATATTTTAGCAGGTACTGAAAACAAAGCGAACATTGCTAAAAAAAAAATATATATATATTAGGCACACAAAGATTACACATACACAAGATTGCAATATTACGCAATGGCTGGCATGCGTTATTATTATTATTATTATTATTATTATTATTATTATTTTAAAATATTATTTTTATTAAGTGTTATTATTATCATTATTAACAGTAGTAATAGTATTAGTATTATTATAAAGTATCATTATAGAGGCCAAGAAATGGCGTTGGATGTGTTCGAACCGGGATTTTTTGTAGAGAAAACAAGCGACGTAGCAAACATAGCACGTAGCAAAAGACTAGCTCAATTATTCCGTGGAAGTGACATCACACAATGTTCGTAACTTTTCCGAAAGATGGCGTCACTACACATTCCATACTCGGTGAAAGACGTCTAACTTAGTGATGGGCGATTCTCGAGAATTCGACAATCGAGAAAAATCGTCATCATAAAAAATCACAATCGATACAGCCATCGATTAATTCCTAGAATCTACAATCGAGATGTTTTACAATCGATTATAACGAGAAAAGCTAAAAACAGTTACTGAAAAACTTAGCAGGCCGACAATTTCATAGTAGTGATAGGGCTTAGTGATGGGCGATTCTCGAAAATTTACCAATCGAAAAAAATCGTTATCGTAAAATACACAATCGATACAGTCATCGATTACTTTCGAAAATCTACAAAGGAGATGTTCTGGAATCGATTATTGAAATCATTGTTTTTACATATATATAAGGCAGATTTTATTAAATATAGGGTAACTGAAAACAGATGGAAAAAAAAACAACAAACCAAAGGGAGGCTATAAAGGAGCCATAAGACTGGAAAAGTCTTGTAAGGTTGCCCCCTGGTTGAAAAAAGCTCAAAAAACGCGAGTAGCTATGAAGCGGTAAGGAGAGTTTAAGTATCAAAAATTAGAATTTTTCGGCAATTAGCACCAAAATGGCCAAAGAAATAAGAATCAAAAGCACCCCCTAGTGGCAAAAACATGAACTAAAGGATGATAAAAGGGATCAAAAATTTTTATTGATTTTTCTACGTCATTTGAGATTGCATCTTTAATTTCCCCATTTTTAGAAAGTCTTCGACTGGAATACATTAAACGAACCCCCGCGGGTAGCAAAGTAGGGGGGAGAGGGGCAAGGAAAGTGCATAATATGAATAAGTGGTCACAGGACTTTCCAACGATATGTCACATGAGGGGTGTCAGCTAAATTTAGAAAAGTGCCCCCGCGCGGGTGCAAAGTAAGGGGAGGGGCGCGGGCGATATATAAAATGAAATAGTAGTCACAGAGCTTTTCACTGATATATCACATGAGGGGTGTCAGCAAATGATAGAAAAGAGTCCCAACTACCAGGATTCCAGTTATCGTGCCCCCCCCCCCAAATTTACCCTGCCCATCCTTCTCTTTGAAATTTTCATATATTAAAAATTATTTATCGGAGGGCTCCGTAAAAAAATCCGATCTAAAATGTTTAAAAACGCTACGATTTCAAAAAAGTTCGAAAAGTTCCTCTCTCGGGGCGCCAAACTAGGGAGGGAAGAAGAAAGGTTCATAATATGAAAGAGTAACTTTCCGATGATAACCGAAAACTTTCCGATGATATATCAAATGACTGGTCCAAAAAAAGTTTGAAATCTACCCCTCCCACGTGGGTTCCTTCTTTTATCCCAGAATATACCCGGAAATCACGCAGCCCCACTTTTTAAATTTTATATTTAATAAATAATATTTATCGGAGAGCTCCATTAAAAAAACTCATTTAATGATATTTATTGTAGAAATCTCTACAATTAAAAAAAAAAAAATTCACCCCCGCACCGCTCCCCCTTCCGGAATTCAACTCTGGGAGGAGAAAGGTTCATAATATAAAAGAATGGTGAAAGGACTTTCCGATGATATGTCAAGGAGAGGTTTGGTAAAAGTTTGAAAATTACACCCCCCCCCCCCCCTTTGTCCACTCTCGCGCCCCCCAGAATTCACTCACCTTCCTCTTTGAACTTTTTGTATTTAATAAATAGTATTTATCTGAGTCTCCAGGTATGGGGCAGCTTGGCAGAGCTAAAATAAGAGAAACATTGAAAATTCGGGGCAAAATGACACTAAATTTAACAGTAAAGTTTGAAACTAGGACTATACAGAACTGAATACATAAACCACTATGCTTCATAACCCACATCGGTTAATAGTAATAAAAAGATAAGTGCCAGTTAAACTGATGGCATTGAGCTCACAGGTTATTCACACTAATTGCATATTATACTCTTATTTCAAAGAATAATGTCCCTCAAAAAATAAATGAAGGGAAATATCCCCCGTTTGCCCCTTTTATACTTAACCAATGAACCTCCAAATCTAATCAGGGAAACTCCTTAACTATAATAAATAAGTATATCAAATTTGAAACAAATCAGATAATTCTGGATGAAAAAAAGAAACATATCACTAAATTAAGGGTGGTCTAACCAATTTAACCCTTTTATACTTAACTAATGAACCTCAAATCTAATCAGGAAAGCTCCTTATCAGAAAGAACATAGAAAAAAAAATTAAAGTAAATTGAATAAATCTCCATGAAAATCCATTTATCTAAATTAAGGGGAGGAGACTTGCCCCCTTTTCGCCCTTGTATACTTAACCAATGAACCTCCAAATCTAATGAAGGAAGCGCCATATCGGAATAAATCGGTATATTAAATTTGAAGCAAATCAAATAATTCTGCATGAAAAACCCTTTTATCTAAATTAAGGTGGAGACTAGCCCCTCCCCTTTATACTTAACCCATAAACCTCCAAATCTAATCAAGGCAGCTTCTTAACATAATAAACCGGTATCCCAAATTTGGAGCAAATCGAATAATTCTGCATGAAAAACCCATTTGTCTAAATTAAGGAGGGGTCTACCCCCCTTTCCCCCCTTTATACTTAACTAATGAACCTCCAAATCTAATCAGGAAAGCTCCTTAACAGAAAGAACATAAAAAAAAATAAAGTAAATTGAATAAATCTCCATGAAAATCCATTTATCTAAATTAAGGGGAGGAGACTTGCCCCCTTTTCGCCCTTGTATACTTAACCAATGGACCTCCAAATCTAATGAAGGAAGCGCCATATCGGAATAAATCGGTATATTAAATTTGAAGCAAATCAAATAATTCTGCATGAAAAACCCTTTTATCTAAATTAAGGGGGAGACTAGCCCCTCCCCTTTATACTTAACCCATAAACCTCCAAATCTAATCAAGGCAACTTCTTAACATAATGAACCGGTATACCAAATTTGGAGCAAATCGAATAATTCTGCATGAAAAACCCATTTATCTAAATTAAGGAGGAGGTCTAGCCCCCCCCCCCCTTCATACTTAACTAATGAACCTGCAAGTTTAATCAGGGAAGCTCCTTAACATAATAAACCGGTATACGAAATTTGGAGCAAATCGAATAATTCTGCATGAAAAACCTATTTATCTAAATTAAGGAGGGGAGCAGCCCCCCTTCTTTCCCTTTATCCTTAAGCAATGAACCGTCAAAACTAATCAGCGGAACGCCTTATCTGAATGAACATAAAAAAAATTGAAGCAAATCGTACATTTTAATCAAGAGTTATCGCGTTACGTACATACATACGTACGGACGCACGTACATGCATACACACAGAACCGACGGGTACATTAGCTCTCAGGCTTAGATAGCCTGTGAGCTAAAAAGAGATTGGATAAGCAGATGGACTCCTTTGAGAAATTATGACTTAAACCAGAAATGCGGTAAGTTTGACTCTGAAAGCTTCATTTCCATCTCGCATTTCGGCAAATCTCATCTCGATGATTTTTCCAGCATTTTGACGCTTCCAGATGGGAAGCTGCTCGATGGTTGGTTCTCTCGCGGTTTTAAACCTTTCGGGATGGGAAGTCTCTCGAGAGTTTCTCTCGCCGTTTTCAACCTTTCCCGATGGGAAGCCTCTCGCTGGTTTCTCTCGTCCTTTTCGAAATCTCCCAATGAAAAGCCTTTCGAGGATTTCTCTCGCGCTTTTCAACATTTCGCTATGAGAAGATTTTCGAGGATTTCTCTCGTCCTCGGCAGAGAAGAAAAGTAAGAAAATTTATCGAGAGTACCAAGGGACGAGATAGAGAAAGAGACATGACAATGAGCTGTGAAATGAAGCCCTAATTTTCAAAGTTTCTCTTATTTTAGCCCTACCAAGATGTCCCATACCTGGAGCCCTCCGATAAAAATTATTTATTAAATATAAAAATTTCAAAGAGGAAGGTGGGTCGGGTGATTTCGAGGGAGGAGGACGTGAGAATGGAGTCATGCGGGGTGCAATTTTAAAAATTTTACCGAACCCTTCCTGTGGCATATAATCGAAAAGCCCTTTGACCACTCTTTCATACTATGAACCTTTCTTCGCCCAAAGGGGGATGGGGAAGGGGCGAACAAATTTTTAAAGCCATAGCCGATTTCTATAATAAATTTAAATATCACTTTAGATGTAGGTTTTTTATGCAGTCTTCCGGTAAATATTATTTATTGAACATAAAAATTTTAAAGTGGCGGCTGTGTGAATTCCGGGGCGAAAGAGTGGGCCCACGGGGGGAGGGAGGGGGAGCCATTTTCAAACTTTTTTTGGACCAGTCATGTGATACGTCATCGGTAAGCTCTCGGATGACTCTTTCATATTATGAGACTTTCTTTCTCCCCTCCCCAATTTGGCCCCCACTGCGAGGGTAGTTTTTCCCGTTTTTATCATTTTAGATCGGATTTTTTTATGGAGCCCTCCGCTAAATATTATTTATAATATATGAAATTTCAGGACACTTTTCAAAAATTTAGTCAAGACCCCTCATGTGACATATCGTTGGAAAGGTTTGTGACTACTTATTGATGCTATGCACTTCGGTGGCCGCCCCCCCACTTTGCCCCCCCCCGGAGGACACTTTTACAAATTTAGTCAATACCCCTCTTGTGAGATATCGTTGAAAAGGTCTGTGACTAGTTATTGATGTTATGCACTTCCGGTGACAACCCCCCCACTCTTTGCCCCCCCGGGGGACACTTTTTCAAATTTAGTCAAGACCCCTCGTGTGAGATATCGTTGGAAAGGTCTGTGACTACTTATTGATGTTATGTACCTAAGGTGTCCCCACCACCACTTTGCCCCCCCCGGGGGCACTTTTCCAAATTTAGCCAAGACTCCTCATGTGAGATATCGTTGGAAAGGTCTGTGACTATTTATTGATGTTGTGCACCTCCGGTGACAGTCTCCCCCAATTTGCCCCTCCCGGCGGACACTTTTTCAAATTTAGCCAAGACCCCTCATGTGAGATATCGTTCGAAAGGTCTGTGACTACTTATTGATGTTATGCTCCCCCGGTATCCATCCCCCCATTTTGCACCCCCCCCGCGGGGGACACTTTTCCAAATTTAGCCAAGACCCCACATGTGAGATATCGTTGGGAAGGTCTGTGACTACTTATTGATGTAATGCACCTCCGGTGACCGCCCCCCCCACTTTACCCCCACGGGGGTGTCTTTCTAAATTTAGCCGAGACCCCTCATGTGACATATTGTTGGAAAGGCTTATGACCACTTACTCATGTTATTCACCTCTCGCACCCCTACCCCCCTTTGACCCCACGGGGAGGGCATTTTTATAAATTCAGATCCAGACTTCTCATGTGACATATGGTTGGAAAGGCCTAAAGACCTGTGACGACTTAATCATATTATGCAGCTGCTGTGCTCCTCCGCTCGCTTTGACCCCTCCCCAAAGAGATCTCGTCCGAGGTTCATTCGTTTCGATATTATATTTTTTACAATATTTTGTAGTGCGTGCACACCACACCCGCCTGCTATCATATATCAGTACCGTATATAGCGGGTAACCTGTTCGTGATTTCATATTACAAGATTACGTATAAATTAGGGGCCCCGATTAAAGTTGGGGCCCGCTAGCGGTCGAAGTCACCTAGTCTTTATTAACATCGACTCATTCCACTTCACCTCAGACGATTCTTGATAAATGTATGACGTATATAATACATAATATATGATTTATAAAAGAAATTTGCAAACTGTAGTCATCGAGAAAAAATTTACACAATCGAAAAATATCGAGATGTCCATACAATCGAGAAAATCGGGAAAAACATCTCACTGTCGCCCATCACTAGTCTAACTTAATCGTTGGCTTGCGCTCTTTAGCTATTTGCTATGGTGCTATGCGTGTGGGAATCAATTCGTTGGCTTGCGCTCTTTAGCTATTTGCTATGGTGCTATGCGTGTGGGAATCAATTCGTTGGTTCTGCCATCTGTTGTAAAGGTTAAGTGTTTTATTCCGGGTCAAGAATATAGAAGTCAGGAAATGACATTGGCTGGGTTTGAATCGGGGATCCTTTGTACAGAAGACGAGCTCCGTATCACGGAGCAAAAGTGTAACTCAATTGCCCCATGCAAATGACATCATATACCGTTCGCAGTAGTAGCTGTTCAGTTGTTGCGAGACATGATGCCGCTAAAATTATTATTATGATAATTTTGAAGTTTTTGTAGAATTACGAGAAATTTAATTTATCGTTTATTCCTTATTTTCCAGGTAAAGTGAGATAAATAACCAAGACATAACGAGATATTATTTTAGTTCATTCACGGTTTTTAAAAAAATTGGTCTTCAATGTAGACTGCAAAATCCAAATTAACAAGTGTCACGTCTTTAAATCAATGTCTACTTCCAATTCACCATAAAAGAATGTTTCAGAATTTCCATAGCCAACATTTTTATGAAAAATATTTTTCAAAATTTGTGTTGCGAAGAGATCGCGAAGATGTAAAATGCATCAGGAAACTTCACTACAAAAAATTATCACTGCAAGTGTTATATAGTTTATTTATTAGAATAATTCATTGTCATAATTTAAACGAATAAAATGCATAAAAAGTTTTTATTCGTTAAAATAAGAAATTTGTGACAATATATATTGTTTATTATTGTTAAATATTAATAAAATATCTTGAAATGCACTTTTAAGTTTTACTAAATTATACATAATAATAAACAGACGTTATCACAAATAAGAGTGGCTTAATTTGAATGCATCATTTAATAGACGTAAAAACTATTACGAGTATAAAATAAAGTTTAGAATACCAAAATATTTACCAAATATTGCATGCTGGTTTTGGCAGCGTTCAGCGTATCGTACGTAATCGGTGAAATAAATAATTAAATAAACAAAAATAAATGAATACAACAAAATAATAATAATGGAATGTTGCCAGTACATACAGGAGAATATTGGACAATTCTATTGGTTAATGAAGCTATAGTTTCATTCAGCGTCTCCATCTTTTCGAGAAAAATTCCATCATTATTATTTTTTGCGCTGATGACAGTACATGGAATGCTACCGAAACCAGTATGCAATATTTGACTCATATTTTGGGGCTCTAAACATTATATTCTATTTGCTTATGCTATATTGTACCAAATTTCAACTCAATTTTTAATTTATAAAGGAATTTGTTTAAAATTTTTTTCCAGTGTCTACAATGGCTGTGGTATATTCCAGTGGATACACATTTGTACTTCTTAAGCTTGGTAGTTATACTTCCTTTGAAAAAGTAAGTTTATATTATGAAGTATTTAAATTGTTACCTAAATTAAATGTAGCAGAATCGTTAAATGTATTTTAAAGGTTCTTTCAAAACGGAATTCATAGAATAAATAACTCCTAACTAAGAAATAGCAAATATAAAAAAAAATATTTAAAAATCTACCTAGCAATTACAATTCATGAAATGCATAGATAGCATTTTTTTCTCTTTCAGTCCGTATTTTGGAAAATGTTTTGTGTATGTCTTATGTTTATTTCTTTATGTATATGTTATGTTAATATTAGAGGTGCAACGGATATCCGGCGAACATACTGTATCCGGCTGATCCGGCCATTGGTTGTAGCTGGATATTGTAATTATCCGGCAGTACATTCAGCTTGAAATTATAAGGCCAAACTATGTTTTTATTAATGGCGTTATTTATGTGTGTATGTGTGTTTAAATATATATTGTAGTATGTGTGTTTTATTATATGTTTTTATTGTTCATTGAACTCATTGTTAACATTTTCAGATTATAAAGCAGAGAGTTTAATCTTGCAAAATATAAAGCATTAATTTATTAAACGAGAAATAATTTACTTATATTTATGGCAAATTGTGTTTCTAAACTTGTAAAAGAACAAATATGCGAACTGCGAATTCAAGACACAGTTGAAAAGAAAAAAGTTGCAGAATGTCTCTTCAAAGAAGAACCCCTTTTTGTTATATTAATAGCAGGCTAGAGAAAGTTTTTTGTTTTCACAACACAAAACTTGTTTTCATAAGGTAAAGTGAAGCACAGAATGAAGTTCAAGAAAAAAGAAAAGGTAACGTTATTAAATAAAACATTTTGCTACAAATATATTGAATTTTAAGTTTTTTTTATGAAAATAATCTACCATTACTAAACTATTACTTTAGTCCACTATTAAATTGCTAATTTTGTTGCTATGCAATTCAGTTATTATGTTAGTAGCAACTAGCAAGAACAAGTTTTTTGTCATCACAATACAAAACTTTTTTAAGTGGTAAAGCAATAATAGGTAATGAGGAGAGTTTAGAATTTGAAAACGCACTGTTAAAGAAAAGGGAGAAGATAAGACTATTAAATATTGTCTTCCCCAAAGTATTCAGTTGTAAGTTTTTCTCATAAAATGAATTTATTGTTACTAAACTATTTAGTTGATACTATGATAACCAACAATTTAAAATGATGCAATTATAATATTGGCACTAAAACTGAAATAATCAGAAAAATAATTGCTAATAGAAAATTAAAAAATTAGATGAAAAAGAAAATTACATAGTAATAGCTAGCTAATCTAAACCCACACTTAATTTCTTTTAAAGTAAATAAAAAAAAGACAGATCAAAACATACTGCGGCCGGATGGCCAGATGTTCTGCTGCAATTTATGCTGGATATCCGGGGTCTAGTATTCGGCCAAACTCACATCCGTTGCATCTATGGTTTCTATGCAATTTTTTGTTTGAAATTTTGAATTACAATTATCTTATTTTGAAAATAACTTGAAGTATTGCGTGATAGTTTACTAAAGAAGTTTATTTTTTACGAAATTAACGTCATTCTTTTTATGAGATCAACAGCATCATTTTTAATGTTTGAGAAGAGAAGTGTTACTGCGAATATAGTCGAAGTAATATAGTTAGTCGTCTTTCCGTATAAATTTCGAGATTGGTACCAAAAAACGCAAGTGTTCTTTGTCAGGAGCGAATTACTTCCTTTTCTAAATTACCAAATAAGACAAGATATAAGATTAAAATGAACTCTTTGTTTTAAGAACCACATTAATACGCACGGAGCTGTAGTATATTAACTAAAATGAAAATTTAAATTTGTTGTTATTTCTGAGACAAAAGACTTGAGACTGAATTAAAGAATCAATCTAAATACAAAAATTATTTACAAAAAAAAAAAAAAAAAAAAAAAAAAAAAATCAGAAATATTAATCAGATACATTAAAGATATTCTCAAGTCTAAAGGAGCTACTTTCCGATTTCATTTTTGTTCAGAAACGTATGAAATTGGCAAGTGTTATTATTCAGAAACTATGTAATCGAATGGTGTTTTCTATTTTTTGGTAAGACAAAAGATCTTTCAGAAAATACTGTCAAACTGGGCGTTTTGAATCGAATTTCGGGACTGACAGGGCGGGAAAAGGAAAAACCTGTGGTCACGTGAAAAAATAGCTTATAACTCGATAAGTAAATTAAAAAAAAAAAAAAATGCAGAACTGCAATTGATTCCAAATTGCTTTAATGGTCAGGCCTGTCTTTTTATGTCTTTATATATATAAAAAAAACGCCTTAATCAATAAATGGCTAGAAACATATTTTTTCTTTGCATTATTCTGTGCAGATTTTTCTTGCGTATACTTTTCGGTGTTGCTTCCACTTTTTTGTGCCGCACTAGAGCTGATATTTGCTTCTTCATGAATATTACTTTAATTATTATACTTAGACTGTTATTTTGGATTTTAGATGACCTTATTCATTTGGTTGTGACCGAACGAAGATGCGCAATGAATATCGAGTTCCATTGCGTCCAGTTGAAAATGACAGTCGTGCATTTTTTCGTCTTTACCCTTTGGGCAATTTATTTCACGACAATCCAAAAGTGCATATTGCCTGCTGAAAGCCAAGTTACATGAAATAAGATCTATATCTTATCGTTGATACGGAAGTCCAGCGTGCTCTCGAGAATTTTCGCTTTCTGTCTAAATCGCTAAAAAAACATTTCCGCAATCGAAAATTTACCAAAATTCGAGTACTTCATATAAATTTAAAATTTATTTACTGGAGAAAAATAGCAGGATTGTATTCAAACTGATACACAG
Source organism: Maratus speciosus (assembly GCA_963932465.1). Lineage (NCBI taxonomy): Eukaryota > Metazoa > Arthropoda > Arachnida > Araneae > Salticidae > Maratus > Maratus speciosus. Next base: position 344,376,873 of record OZ010788.1, read on the forward strand.
TAAAAAAAAAAAAAAAGATATAATTCTACAGATGTAAAGTTGCAGAAATTTGCATGCTTACTAAAATTTTATCTGTACACTATACAAAAAAAGATGTAAATCTACAAAACTAGTTTTTGAAAGCTACTGAAATCTGTAAATTCTACTAAAATTACCGTAACCTTATTGAAAAAAATTTTTGTAACCCGAGTTGTAGTTACATAAAAAGTTCTAGGCATCCCAGTTTTCTAAAAAATTCTTAGTAACCTTACAGATTTTTTGACTTACAGTGCAAACATGTATCTGTTACCTGAATTTTTGTTGTTGCCATTACATAAAAGTTCTAGTCATTTCAGTTTCCTAGAAAATTCTTAGTAAATTTATAGATTTTTTTTTCTTACAGTGTAGCACAAATTTTATTAAATTATTTAAATGCTTTTTGGTAAGAAATATATTGAAATTTACGCTGATTTTTGGCTCATGTTCAAAACTTTGGACACGGCTATAATATGTAACACACATATTTAAAAAGAAAGTTAAAGTGAATTTGTCTTTTAGCGTTCCTTTATTTATCTTATTTTCTCTTCTTTAATGCTATTAATAGTTAAAGATAAATATTCTCGCCATTACGCCAAATTACGCTGACTGACAAACAATAAGCATCTGTAAGTATAAGTTAAAGAAAAAAAAAGTAGTTGAAGTCGGTTTTATTTTTTTCTTAAAAGTACTTATTAATACTACCTTATATCTGAAAATATGTATAAAAATGTTAGTATAGTATGCATTTTTTGTTTCGTATAAATTTTTGTATCTTTAAACATATTTCTAGACGCATTTCTATATTTCTTTTATTAGATATTGCAGAATTATTTTAGATACAGTTGTCGCATTCACTGAATCATATTTCGTATCAACTTTCCCTGTCAATAAGAAATCTATCCCTATCAATGGAAATATTTTTAGGTAGCTTTCTTTACAAAAAGCTACCTATTGCAGCCGTTCGGAGGAAAGCGATTTCAAATAATTTTGGTATATTTTCATCGATCATGACCCCCAGACCCCGAAACCACCCTCCGTTCAAAATTGATATATATATATATATATATATATATATATCAATATATATATATATATATATATATATATATATATATATATATATATATCTGACCTATGTCACACTGTAACTCTCGTATTTATGAACCGATTTGGATGTAATTCGGTGTGTACATAGTACATACCAATGTCTCGACCGAGTTCGTTGGCCAGCTTCATCCGCCATTTTGTTTCAAAATGGCGGCCATTTAAAATTTTTAAAAAAATTTAAAATTTGAAATGTGGTACCAAAAAATTGAAAATGGAAAAATATTTTTTTCTTATGTATTTGACCTTTATACAAAGACTCCGTAGCAGTTTTTGTTTTGTCAATATCTTAAAAAATGGCTGAGTTATAGCATTTTGAATTTCTAGCGAAGCTGACATTTTGAAACGTCCTGAATTTTGTCACGCGATAAAAGGCGTATTTATGAACCGATTTGGATGTAACTTCGTTTATACATAGTACAGACCAATGTCTCGAACGAGTTCGTTGGCCAGCTTCATCCGCCATCTTGTTTAAAAATGGCGGCCATTTAAAATTTTAAAAAAAATTTAAATTTGAAATGTGGTAGCAAAAAATTGAAAATTGAAAAAATATTTTTTTCTTATGTGTTTGACCTTGATAAAAAGATTCGGGAGCAGTTTTTGTTTCGTCTATATCTTAAAAAATGGCTGAGTTATAGCATTTTGAATTTCTAGCGTGGCTGACATTTTGAAACGTCCTGATTTTTGCCACGTGATAACAGACGTATTTATGAACCAATTTGGATGTACCTTGGTGTGTACATAGTGCATACAAATAACTCAACCGAGTTCGTTGACCAGCTTCATTCGCCATCTTGTTTCAAAATGGTGGCCATTTAAAAAAATTTAAAAAAAAATAAATTTAAAATGAGACACCAAAAAATTGGAAAATGAAAAAGATTTTTTTTGTATGTGTTTGACCTTAATACAAAGATTCCGGAACAGGTTTTGTTTCGTCTACATCTAAAAAAATGGCTGAGTTATAACATTTTGAATTTCTATTGTGGCTGACATTTTAAAACGACCTGATTTTTGTCACGCGATAGCAGGCGTATTTATGAACCGATTTGAATGTAACTTGGTCTGTACATAGTACATACCAATGTCTCGACCGAGTTCGTTGGCCAGCTTCATTCGCCATCTTGTTTCAAAAGGGTTGCCATTTAAAAAAAAAAATGTAATTTAAAATGTAAAATGAGGTATTAAAAAATTGGAAAATGAAAAAGATTTTTTCTATGTGTTTGGCCTTGATACAAAGATTCTGGAGCAGTTTTTGTTTCTGAAAATTTGTTCTTTTGTTTATATCTTAAAAAGTGGTTGAATTATAGCACTTTGAATTTCTATCATGGCTAACACTTTGAAACGATCTTGTATTTGTCACGCGATACCACACTTATTCGCCTATATCGATGGAAGAAGGCATGTGGATAGTATACATCAATATCTCGACCAAGTTCGCTGGCCAGCTTCATCAGCCATCTTGTTTCAAAATGGCGGCCATTAAATAAAAAAAATTTATATTTAAAGTGAGGTGCAAAAAATTAGAAATTGAAAAAGGTTTCTTTCTTAAGTATTTGACCTTGATATAAGGATTCAGGAGCATTTTTTGTTTGTCTTCATCTTAAAAAATGGCTCAGATATAGCAGTTTCAATTTCTAAAGTGGGTGACATTTTGAAAAATCTGATTTTTTGCCTGCGACAGCACTCGTATATATCAACCGATTCCGATATGAGCGAGCATGTGCACAGCAATTACTAAGGTCTCGACCAAGTTCACTGGTTAGCCTCATCTACCATGTTGTCTTAAAATGGCAGGCACTTTAAGAAATCGCCAAATTTGGCAGCCAAATATATGTGACTTTAAATAAAAGCAGCTTGGATAAAGCTTACTAATTTCGCGAAATTCTCATTCATAATGATTTAGTATTGATAAAAATTAGTATTGAATCTCTTACATTCGGTTTCCACTTAATTGAGCTTCGTGTGTTTGAATAATATAAGTTGGCTTTTTAAAAGTAAGGAATATGAAAGCTACCTCTTCCTCCCGGCACTGGCCGGAAGGACTTTTTATGCTTAAGGCTGTTCTTAAATACAAAGAGACAACTTTATGACACAAGTTTTATTTCATTTTTGTTCGGGAATGCATGAAATTGGCAGATGTTATTCAGAAACTATGAGATCGGAAGACGAATTCCATTTTTTTGGAAATGTAAAAGATATTTTAGAAAATACTGTCAAAGTAGGCGTTTTGAACCGAATTTCCGGAACGAAAGGAGAAATACCAGTCAGCAAAGGGAGAAAAACTGGTTGCCGCGCGACACACAATCGCTTATAATTGGATAAATAATTTATGTACAAAAAATTGGAAAACGTCTTTCAATTCCAAATCGTTTCCATAGTCAGCCCTGCCAATTTTGTGCCTTTACGTTGAAAAATGAATCAGTAAATACACTGTAAAAAAAAAATCTGTAGTTCTACAAATGTAAAGTTACATGCTTACTAAACTTTCATCTGTAACTGTACAAAAAAAGCTGCAAATCTACAAAACTAGTTTTTGCAAAGTTACAGAAATCTGTAAATTTACAAATGAATCTGCTAAAATTACAGTAATCTTACTAAAGTTTTATCTGTAACCCTGGTTGCAGTTACATGAAAAGTTCTAGGCATCCCAGTTTACTAAAAAATTCTTTGTAATCTTACAGATTTTTAGATTTTCGGTGCAAAAGTGTGTCTGTTACATGAATTTTTGTTGTTGCCGTTACACAAAAAATTCTAGGAATCCCAGTTTCCTAGAAAAACTTTAGTAACTTTACAGATTTTTTTTACAGTGTATGTCAGAAAGTTTTCGGCTTATTGAGCAGTGAACTTGAGAACCGACTTAACCCTTTCAGGAGCAAAGCACTTTCATTGCTAAAATGTTGAAATGAATGAATGACGTCGGAATTTACGAACAAATTTATTAAAAAAAAGGGCTATATTTCACATACATAATAAATGGAAAATTTTATACTAAAAATTCTGGTGCCATTGTGCATTTGGGAATTAAAATTAAGTGGTTTCATAAACATATCAACGCCCTTGAAAGGGTTAACCTCTACGTTAAAAGATGCAGTAACTTTACTTACTATTCATTAATGGATACATTGGAAGCGAAGGAATTAATAATCTAGCTCTAAAAATTAGAGATTTTTTAAAAATCCATTGCTAGATGCACTGTCCCCGCATTCAATGCTGTACTTACAGAATAAATAGCCGTAAATTTAACTAGTCTTAGAATTGCATTGACTATGAAACCTGACTGTAGAGGAGATCGATACGATAAGGTACAGTCGTGGAAAAAAAAAGTAAACACCCCCTACTAACTCCTCAATAAATTATCGTAGAAGAAAGTTACTGGAACCGAACGATTGGAAATAAAGTCTACTTTTAAATGATGTATATAAAATTTGCTTAGGAGAAAATCTACATATTAAAACGAACCATAACTTTGTTTTTTTCAATAGAAGTACACAATTTTGACAGCATAAATGAACTCTACACCCTTCAATTAGCCTAAAAACAAATTTTTGTGCAATTCGTACCATAAGTTTCCGAGAAATTATTTATTTTAAAACGAGCGTATTTTAAGGGCTGTATCCAAATTGAAGTTCCGTACTTGATTGTTAACCGAGAGAGCCCCCTTCTTGATCAAGGCACCTGAAGCGCAACTCAAGGAATCAATGAAGCCTGTTAGATTACAGGATAGCAGAATAAATTTCAAAATATCTACTCACTTCTATCATAGACGGCCCCTTAAACCACCATTTTGCCGTTTTTTAAGCATAATTTGAAAACTACTTGGAAAAAAAAGTGTAAAATTTTGGATTTCTATAAAGCAGGACTTAATAAATCTAAATCCATCAAAAAAATTGTAGGTTGCAATTCATAATTTTTTCGAATATTAATTTCATAATTCATATCATAAATTATAAAAATTTCAAATTCAGCGTATTTATGTTTGGGTATATAAGTATTATTGCTACAATAAAAATTAGCATATTGGGAGCATAATTCCAGGTGATATAAATAAAAATATGAAAATGCAATTTAACATTACTAGTGCTAAATTTTGAATGTTTATAATTCAAAAACTTATCATTCAAATGACTTGATATTTGGTGTCTAGGCAAAGTTTGAACCGAAGATTTGAAATATCTCGTTAAAATTGGGAACTGCCATTGAAAAAAAATGAAGTTTGGATTCATTTTAATATGTAGATGCCCCCTAAGAAAATTTTATATACATAATTTAAAAGTAGACTTTATTTCCAACCGTTCGGTACCGGTAACTTTCGTTTACGATAATTTGTTGAGGAGTTAGTAGGGGTGTTTACTTTTAGGTAGCTTTCATTACAAAAAGCTACCTATTGCAGCCGTTCGGAGGAAAGTAATTTCAAAAAATTTTGGTATATTTTCATCGATCATGACCCCCAGACCCCGAAACTACCCTCCGTTCAAAATTGATATATATATATATATATATATATATATATATCTGACCTATGTCACACTGTAACTCTCGTATTTATGAACCGATTTCGATGTAATTCGGTGTGTACATAGTACATACCAATGTCTCGACCGAGTTCGTTGGCCAGCTTCATCCGCCATTTTGTTTCAAAATGGCGGCCATTTAAAATTTTTAAAAAAATTTAAAATTTGAAAAGTGGTACCAAAAAATTGAAAATGGAAAAATATTTTTTTCTTACGTATTTGACCTTTATACAAAGATTCCGGAGCAGTTTTTGTTTCGTCTATATCTTAAAAAATGGCTGAGTTATAGCATTTTGAATTTCTAGTGTGGCTGACATTTTGAAACGTCCTGAATTTTGTCACGCGATAAAAGGCGTATTTATGAACCGATTTGGATGTAACTTCGTTTATACATAGTACATACCAATGTCTCGACCGAGTTCGTTGGCCAGATTCATCCTCCATCTTCTTTAAAAATGGCGGCCATTTAAAAAAAAGTAAAAAATTTAAAATTTAAAATGAGATACCAAAAAATTGAAAAATGAAAAAGATTTTTTCGTATGTGTTTGACCTTAATACAAAGATTCCGGAACAGTTTTTGTTTCGTTTATATCTAAAAAAATGGCTGAGTTATAGCATTTTGAATTTCTATTGTGGCTGACATTTTAAAACGACCTGATATTTGTCACGCGATAACAGGCGTATTTATGAACCGATTTGGATGTAACTTCGTCTGTACATAGTACATACCAATGTCTCGACGGAATTCGTTGGCCAGCTTCATTCGCCATCTTGTTTCAAAAGGGTTGCCATTAAAAAAAATTAAATTTAAAATTTAAAATGAGGTATTAAAAAATTGGAAAATTAAAAAGATTTTTTTTATGTGTTTGGCCTTGATTCCGGAGCAGTTTTTGTTTCTGAAAATTTGTTCTTTTCTTTATATCTTAAAAAATGTTTGAATTATAGCACTTTGAATTTCTATCATGGCTAACATTTTGAAACGATCTTGTATTTGTCACGCGATAACACACGCATTCGCCTATTTCGATGTAAGAAGGCATGTGGATAGTATACATCAATATGTCGACCAAGTTCGCTGGCCAGCTTCATCAGCCATCTTGTTTCAAAATGGCGGCCATTAAATTTAAAAAAATTATATTTAAAGTGAGGTGCAAAAAAATTAGAAATTGAAAAAGGTTTCTTTCTTAAGTATTTGACCTTGATATAAGGATTCAGGAGCATTTTTGTTTGTCTTTATCTTAAAAAATGGCTCAGATATAGCAGTTTCAATTTCTAATGTAAGTGACATTTTGAAAAATCTGATTTTTTGCCTGCGACAGCACTTGTATATATCAACCGATTCCGATGTGAGTGAGCATGTGCGCAGCAATTACTAAGGTCTCGACCAAGTTCACTGGTTAGCCTCATCCACCATGTTGTCTTAAAATGGCGGGCACTTTAAGAAATCGCCGAATTTGGCAGCCAAACATAAATTACTTTAAATAAAAGCAGCTTGGATAAACTTACTAATTAAGCGCGAAATTAATAACTAATTTCGCGAAATTCTCATTCATAATGATTTAGTATTGATAAAAAATAGTATTGGATCTCCTATATTCGGTTTCCACTAAATTGAGCTTCGTGTGTTTGAATAATATAAGTTGGCTTTTTTAAAATAAGGAATATGAAAGCTACCTCTTCCTCCCGGCACTGGCCGGAAGGACTTTTTTTTTTCCACGACTGTACATATTTAGGGGAAATTTTAAAACATTATATATTTAATTTTATAATATAAAACTTTTAAAAATTGCTTCTTAAAGCCCTTTTAATGAAAATTTTTATGGAAGTATGTTTGGATTCAAAATACAAATAGTTTGAATTCAGAATACAGTATGTTTGTATATTATATGTCTATATCTATGTTTGTATTCGGAAGAGAATGTACAAATATTATAAATTTGAGAAAAAAAATGTCACACTTTATAAACTGTTCCTTAAATTGAAATGAACTTTGGCAAATGAATTGTTGTATAGATATGTATACATATACACTGCTCAAAACAATTAAAGGATATTTGAAGTTTTATATAAAATAAAGATATAAACGAAATTTGTTTTGCCGAAAATAGAAGAAGAGAATCAAAAATGCAAATTTTTCTGGTTTTCAAACTGTGGAGTATGCAAATTTTGAGTTCGACGTCAAAAACGTCGCTTCAGCGGCAGCGAATGAAATTTGACTTTCAACTGGATAAAAGAGAATGAAGACAAGGATAATCGGCATTCAGTGATTGCTTTGTTTCGATGAGTACGATGTCTCAGCGAAGTCATTTGACAGATTCAGAAGCTTTGAGAATTGTTGGTAGGTTAGAAGGGGGCCAAACTCAAGCCGAAGTAGCGCAAGCCATTGGAGTGTCACAAAGTGTCATTTCCAGGATCTGGAACCGTTTTTTGGAGAGTGGATGTGCAGGCCGAAGACCAGGGCAAGGTCGTAGACGGGCAACAACGCCCAATGAAGATCGGTATTTAGCGTTAACAGTTCGGAGACACCGAACCATGAGCGCTACTCTTCTCCAACACCACCTTCGCTCGGCTACAGGCACCACGATTTCAACTCAGACTGTCCGAAACCGGCTCCATGCTGTAGGTCTGTATGCTCGCCGACCGATGGTATGTGTTAGATTACCATCAAGGCATCGTCGCGACCGCAGGGAGTGGGACACCGAGCATGTCAACTGGAGGAGAAATGAATGGAGCAATATTCTGTTTTCTGACGAGTCCCGTTTTTCTGTGCATCCGGATAATAGGCGTATTTTCATCTGGAGGGACCGTGGCAGTAGGAATAATCCTGCGTTCGTGCACTAAAGTGTCAGATTTGGCGGTGGAGGAGTGTTGGTGTATGGTGGCATCTCCATTGACGGGCGCACTGACCTCTACATCATTCGAGATGGAGCTCTGACTGGTCGCCGATATAGGGATGAGATCCTCAGACCTATTGTAGTCCCTTACGCTGCAGCAATCGGAGATAACTTCATTTTAATGGACGATAACTGCAGGTCACATCGTGCAAACCTGGTGGAGGATTTCCTTTTCGAGGAAGGAATCGTTCGAATGGAATGGCCAGCGTGTTCTCCAGACATGAATCCAATCGAGCACGTTTGGGACGCTCTAGGAAGACGAGTTTCTGGCCGCCAACAACCCTCACAAACTCTCCAAGAACTGGAAAGAGCTCTTCTGGAAGAGTGGGGCAGAATACCCCAACTCGTCATTAATAGCCTCATTGAGTCCATGCCTCAAAGGTGTTCAACGTTGCTGGCCGCCCGTGGAAACCATACCCCCTACTGAAAATGATTTTTTTTGAAGAAAACACCTTTTCTTATTCTTTTTTTCTCATATGCACAAATTGTGTTTTTTTCCTTTAGTACACAAATGCGCAATAAAATGCATTTTTTTCTGCCAAACATGTGTAATTTATTCTCATATAACCTACTATGTCTGTCGACCATGTATCAATCAGCTAAACAGTTTACCAGATACAAAATCCACCTAAAACTGCAATATCCTTTAATTGTTTTGAGCAGTGTATTATATATATTTATAAAGATCTGAAAATGCAAAATACTTTAATATTTCGTCGGTATATAGACTTGAAGGGCATGATAGGCATGAAGACTTTGACACGCTTCCGACAATATTTTTAATTACTTATTATATTTACGTGGCGAGATTCAAATGTTATCGGAATGCATTGACCAGAAGCTCCATAACAAATAAACCTATATTGTAACCACAAATTCTATTTAATAAATATAACTTATTCTTTGACTTTATTTACTAAGTAAAATTGTTGGTTGGAAACAGATATATTTATTCTGCGGACTATGCTAAATTCATTCCAGGAACTTTTCCAGGAACCACCTGTATTCTGTTTTTCCCTAATTTTTACACGCATGTTTAGTATTTTATTCCTTTTTTTTTTTTTTTTTTTTTTTTTTTTTTTCAAATATCAGTATTGGATAAAAGATGGCTATATAAACAAATTTATTCATATCTTAATTAAATTAAAAGGAATTTTTAAAATAACAATTTTATTTTACATTTCAGGAATCCACGTCTTGCCTTTGCGTTAAATTTACTGATACTTGTAGGTGCAATGGTTCTTTCTGCAGCCCTCCATATTTATTACGAACTAACTCCAACAGCCATATATGTTTTTAATCACCCAGAGTAAGTAGAAGAAAATAATTAATTTCTTCATCGATTTCTGTAAATTTGATATTCACTTTGCAGTTTTTTTTTTTTTACTTTGAAAATCTTCATAAAATTAAATAATTTAATTCTTTAAATTAATTAGTTTTATGAAGAAATTTGATATGAATAAAAAAAAAAATAATTGCAATATTTTGTAGAATATTATTCACGGCACAAATACTTACAGGAACTAATCTTTAAATAAAACTTCATGTGTAGAGTACAGGTAAAATAGGGTTTTTCAGAGACAATTGAAGTTAGGGCAGGTTCTATGAATAAAAAGTCGAAAATTATACTTTAGGACATGTAAAATAGGGTTTTAGAGCAATAACTGGTGGCCATTGACCAAAAATTGGGAAAAACTTCGTTTCGGCTCTAGAAAGGAAGATGCCATGATTTCCCAAAAAATAAGATTGTTTTACCATATATTTAGAGGCAAAAGGTGGGCATTTTAACTCAGGGGGGAGGAAACTGAATTTTTTTTAAGTAGGTCAAGTAGGGTATTGTTTCTTATCATTTTTAAATTCTGAATTGAATGACACCGTCCTAAAGTCGATACGATCATTTGTTACAAAGTTAGGGCAGGTTTTATGAATAAAACGTCACAAATAGTCAACTAGTCAACGACTAGTCAAAATAGTCACAAAAAACTTCACTTTAGCATAAGTAAAGCAGGGTTTTACACAACAGTTGGTGGCCATTCACGAAAATTTGAAAAGAACTTCGTTTTGACACTAGAAATGAAGATCCGATGAGTCCTTCAAAAATAAAGTTATTTTACACCGGTTTTGGGGACAAAAGGGGGCATATACTCAGGGGGGAGGACTCAACTATTTTTAAATAAGTCAAATGGGGTATTGTTTACCATGTATTTTTTAATTCAGAATCCAATGGAATCCTTCGCAAGTCGATAAAATCAGTTGTTACAAAGTTATGGCAGGGTTTACGAATAAAAAGTCCAAATTATACTTTATGAGAGAGCATACCTTTATTAATGTTATTTTACTTCCACAACTTCTGTGACCTTGAAAAAGACTTAGATGACCCTGATTTTGATTATTGCTATTTTGAGGACCTTTAATAACTTTAAGATTATTCAATATGATATGAAGAACACGTTTTGAACGTAAAATACGAGTGAAATACGAGTAAGTGTGATAAAATTGTGCTCGCTCATAAAGTATAATTTTGGATTTTTTATTAAAAAAACCCTGCCGCATCTTTGTAAAAAGTGATTGTATCGACTTGCGAATGGTGTCATTAGATTTAGAATTAACAGAATACATAAATTATTAATTAACGTACACTGTTTTTTAGAGGCATAAATTATAGCATCGACTTAAGATATTTTCTGAACAATGAATATTTTGTACAGGTATTTTCTAATCATTAAAAATCAAAAAGTGGCAAAAAATAGTAAAACAGAATTCGTGCGCTTCAGGGGATTTGAATACCAGTTTTTTCGTAAAGAAATACGTTACTCGTTTAATAAAGAAATTCAGACTTTAAATTTTTACGACCATTAAGGGAGTCCGGGACACAAAAATCTTCCAATATTTTAAAAAACTTTTATTGCATTAAAATTTTCTCTGTATTTTTCTGCTTAAAATTATGATAAATCATGTTTCTATCTTAATCAGAATAAGAAATATTAAATTTTTCGTTTTGGTTTGGTTTCAAAAATCTAGCTTTTAAGCAATGGTTGTCGTGAAAACGACTTCTTGGTGAGAATGCATTTTTCTACATGATGGGTTTTTTCACCATTTCTCGAATTTAAATTGTTATAAGTCCAGAACTGTTAAAGATAAACGGTTCAAACTTGGAACATGTCTTTTTAATTGGTTTACTTCAATCTTGATTCAGCAAATTTGAAAAAAATATTTACTTTTGAAAATATGATTTTTTAGAAACAGTTATATCATTTTTCTCAAAATTTTTACTTTTAATATTTTTAATTTTTATTTAAATTAATGTTTTTAAAAATGCTGAATCAAAATTAAAAATTATATATTTCTGTTTATATAAATGAAAACAAATTGAAATTCAACAAATAATATTTCGAGTTATAACGATTTTAAATTACCCCACTTTTTTAATAAATTTTAAATTTTAAATTTAAAAAAAAATTATGAGAAGTTTTATCATGTGATTTTGTTTACAAATGATATGGTTAACCACCACAAAAAATTTCAATTGTTATAAGTCCAATAAATAAAAATTATTCTTACTCAATAAATAAAAATTATTTTAAAATGTGTCCCGGACCCTCTTAATTTAAGAAAAATCTCGTATTCAAATCCTCGGAATCTCCTGAGGCGTACAGTCCCTGTAAAATTCTACTAATTTTGAATATTTCTTATTTTAAGGGATATTACCTATTACATCAATCGAGGCTATTTCAGAACGTACCTACATTGTTCAACTTATTGCATTGGATTATCTGTTGGGTATTTTCTTGCCACAAGACCATCGAAGATGCGCATTCCACTGGTAAAATTACTTCTTAACTTTGCTTTATGAGAAATTTATTTTGTGCATTTTTTACCATCCACTTTGAAACTTTTGAAAATTTATTTATGTGATTTTGTTACAGAAAATCAATATTGCTTTATGGTTGTCAGCCTTTACTTTTGCTCTTTCTGTTCTGTACGGTGTGTATGATTGGAACCAAGGAAATGTCCCCAACACAGCCTTATCGGTTTTGTATGCATGTACGAATAAATTTGTTTGGTCATCAGCACTCGCATGGGTCACGATAGCTTGCATGACAGGCAATGGCGGTAAGTTTTATACACAATTTTTTATTAATAATATTGGAGTATATGGTAGATGTGCCAGTAATGGACACCCTTCAATACTTTTGGTTTATAAAAAAATAACCAATAAAAATTTGGCTTTTATTATTTTTTTCATAACTCCCCCTTGCATGTTTTATAATATAGGCTAAGAAAACCAATCAGGAAGCAGAAAATAATGTTTCGAAATTCCACTGTTTTTCAGTGAAAATCTTAATGAACATACTAAGAGCTGGCTTCACTTAATAAATTTACATATTCTTTATTTTCTTGAAAAAATTGCATGTTTTGCATGTTTTTGTTTTAGTAGTAATAGAAAACTTTGAATTTTATATACTAATGGCCATTTTGAAAAATTCATTTATTTTTAATGTTATAAGATCCGTGTCCATTACTGGAATGCTTAATTAGTCAATTGCTAGTAATAGACACCCCATGCATATATTACTAAAAATGTAATTTCAGTAATATTCATAGTGCATAAAATCTTTTGACTTAACTAAAACCTAAATAATCAAATTTATTTTTTAAATTGCACTTACCAAAATGTAATAACACCAAAATGTTTATAAATAGTTGCTTTTAATTAATTTAGTGTGGTTAATTAAATTTTCTATATTTTAATCAAATTATTTTTTTTATATCTCTGCTTTGCATATTTTATAATCTGGCAAACAATAAAACAAATCCGGAAGCAGATAATATTGTTTAAAGGCTTAGGGAAAAGAAGGACCCATAGGGCTCAATCCCTCCCTATTTAAATAAAAACAATTAAGTTACAGAATTCTTAAAAATAAATCTATTATTTTCTATCTTAAATGTTTTCTTTTTCACCTCTGACAAAAGGAAAAAGAATTAAATTTATAGTAGTAATGAAACTAGTAAATCTGCAGATCAGTGGCCTCAAACATTAGTTCTGCAGTTTTATTTTGAAAATATTTTATTTAGTATTTAAAACATTCGACCACAGTATTATTTCTTTCATATCTGTATAGTTTATGGGGGTTTAACTGTTAAAAATACTGGGAAATGTACAAATCTATGCACTAATATTCCGAAACTTTTTTTTCAGATTTTTTTTCTATTATCCCTCGAAATTCTCTCAATAATTTGATAACTGTAATTCCCTGACATTTAGTATTTAAAACCATATATCTAAAATAATTAAAATATTGATCATGTAATAATCAAATAATTAATTTAAACAGTGAATAATTTTCACAAACATTTTATTAATTATTGATATTCTAATTGTTAAATTTATTTAAATGTAACTATTATGTTTCCTTAGTATGCTTTTATTAAATTATGGTTCTAAATACAGTCATAAAAACAATTATATCTTTTTAGCGGGGGTGGGGGAGTTGTTCATTACTGGAACAGAGGGTGTCCATTACTGGGACAGAAGGTGTCCATTACTGAAATTTTGGGTGTTTTGCAGTTATTTACAATAAAATGTTGATTAATACTTGGAAATGAGACTATGAAAATGGTTAAATATTGTTGATATGATTAATATAACATCGAAAAAAACTGGAATATAATAATTATAACTATTAATTAAAAAATAGTTTTTAAAGAAATTCCTTAAAGGTTTCCATTACTGGCACATCTATCCTATGCACCTTTTTTTGTTAGCATATTTAAATTTATTACATTTTATCTATTAAGACTATCAGACTTATAAATTTTAGCATTCATTGAATAAACTGTGATCAGTTTTCTAATGCAGCTTCTGGTACAAAAATTATGTTCTAATTTACTAGCTGATATAGTTTTAAGTGACGCGTTCAAAAAAGAGTAAAAATGGTATTAAAAAGAAAAATATTCTCACAATTAATTATAAACTTTAACAGAGTTTTGTCTAATTGTAAAAAATCGTAAATCCACTTGGTGTGCTTCTAGCTTTACCGCTGATTTTAATATTTTGATATGTGCATGTAAGCCATAAACACATGGGTTTCAACTTTCAAAGTATTTTTACATCCGAATGCAAAAGTGTGTCTCTTAATTAAAAAAAAGGATACATACAAGAAGGGAACAAAATACTTAGACCTCGAAGCTATGCCAAGCACCTATTTTTGTATACCAAAAACAAAAAGCAAACAATTAAAATGAAATAAATTGCAATGGAATCTACTACCACTCAATCAGATTCAGAACGTCTGAAATTGATAATGAACAATTAGCGAGCATCGCAACTTAACCAAAACGAATAAAAAAAATCATTTAACTAACAAATGAGATAAAGTTCAATGACGAAAACGAAACTTTGAATTTCCATTCAACTTTCTGGAATATTTTAGCAAATAAAAATAAGGAACTTTTAAAATTGTAGCAACAATTCCTGAATATTAAGCCAATAAATCCAATACCCCTATGATTAAAATGCATGAACATTCTATAATGTGTTTCTAAAAATGAGTTTAATGAATTTCATCTACATATGAATCGATGAAATCTCTAAACAAGGTAAGCACGTTATGTATTTATCTAATGTTTATCAAACTTTATGCTACTTACTTTACAAACTTAGTTAATATTTGTCAAAATATGAGAAGGGTAGACATTGTGGTTTGACATGAGCAACCGTAGCGATGCAAAACAGACTATATTTATTGAAAAAGCGACCACAATACTTAGAAAACTTCCGAAAAAGTCGAAACTTTGGCAACTAGAAAGTCTGAAGAACGAGTCTTCTGATTAACAACGTGTTTCAGTTTCTAAAATCAAAAAACAGCAACCTAATATGTGTGAGAATAAATCTACCCAAAATTAGAATGATTTTTTACAATGCGTTGGACGGGTTTTCTTTCAGGACAGGATTCTTTCTATTCTTTACTAACTATATTCACACGGAAATTAGTTCAAAATAACTACCTAGATTCATTCTGCGAGATCATCTGCTATGTTTACTGTAAATGATTCATAAATTTAGAAATCAGAAAATTACACGTTGGAAAATTATAAGGCAACGTTCGACATTAACATGGGAGTCGCAGATAATAAAGTAATGAAAATAATTATTGAAATCATTCGACTATTTAAATACTGCAAAATTATAAGCCAACATTCGACGTTTCCAGGGGAGTCGCAGATAATAAAGTAATGAATATAATTCTTGCAATCAGTCGACTATTTGAATATTGTCTACATTGTATACAATCCAACTTAAATAAAACAGAAGCTTCGTATTTTAATAGAAACACGTAGTAGAGTCTTTCATTCCTATTGTAAAAGTATGACAGATATATTTTTTCATTACTCTCTAAAATAGAAACGTAATAGCTAAATTAAAAAAGTTATGATTAATTTTTTTCCCTAAATATTTATAACTCGAATTACTATTCGTAGCACCTTTAATAAAGAGTCTAGATCAGTCTGTTTATATTTTGCTTTTAATTGGAAGAAAGTCCGAGTGACGATCAATGAAGCAGTCAAAAGAGCTAAAAATATATGCTATACACGCAACACTAAAGAGGTTGCTCTCTCAAATTTGCTATAGATTTTTTAATTTTACACATTACCTAACTTTACAAAAGCATACAATAAGCATACAAAATGCTGCCTTAATAATTGTGAAATAGAGCTGCTTCAAGGAGTATCCCTTTCAAAGCTCTCAGATAGTATTTTTCCATAAATGAAAATTAAAATTCTAGTGCTATATTTACCTTGAGTTAAATAACTAAAATATACATAAAGCACAAATAATTGTGCAAAAATTACTTTCAGGTGAATAAATATAACATAAAGATATTTAAAATACAATCTTAAAACTCAACCTATAAAAGTAGATTTTAATAAATCAAAAATTATATTTCATACAAATAATTACCAGGAAGCCATCATAAGAGAATCAATTGAAATAATTGTTAACAAAGATACAGCTTGTAACGATGCACTGTCATACGATATCCATGGTGTACGGTGATATTTGCTGCATAATAGATGAAAGCTCGTTTTGTTGAAAATTTGAATAACTTTATCTGGCATCTCATCTGATGTACAACATTTAAATTTAAATTACAATGTTTTCTTCTGGACAATTCTCGAATAAGTGCTATGATGATGCAATCATCATATATTGTCCTTTTTATTCTTTTTTTTTAAATTAATGTTTTCTTTTTCTTTCCATGTATTCAGTCAGTCATAAATGGATTTGTTAAAAAGTAATTTCAGGCTTATTTCTCGTCTCTTTCATGCGGAAGTAAAACATTAAATAATAAACATGTCTTTTTAATGAAATGATTGATTATCATTTTGATTTCGCTATTTTATATCTGCAAGTCAACAGCTTAAATTATACTTGATTTACGGTAATTACATTTCTGTCATTTCGATATTAATTTAATACTAATCTATTTTAGTTACAATATTTATGTGGATAATTTTCCTTTGTTCTGTTTATTAAAAGAAAGCTGTCATTTTTATTAACAAGGGGAATAACTCAGGCAATAAATTTTATCATTAATAATATTTGTCATCTGTAATGTAAACAGTTCTAACGGAGTGTTAATGTTTCGGTAGGGTTGCTTGAGTTGTTTTCACAATTTTGTCTTTATCAGTTTATTCGCCAATAATTTAAATTCTCTCCCATTGTTTTTCTATGCAACGGATAATTTGGCATTTGCTTAACTCTCATATTGGCTTGGTATTCCAATGGATGTTGGCATACGATTATTATGCAAGTGTATTTTTTTCGGCCTGATATCCTCACTGTGTAAAGACACGCTTTTCTAAGCGGCCCACCCTATCAGTATATTATGTCAAACTGTTTTCAATAAATTTCATCTTTACTGTTTCTTAATCTGTTCGCAGTCAATATTCTGAGAGCTCAATAATAAAATTGGGTTTTGTGCAGCATCCCAATGTACTGTCACTTTTACATCACCGGCCAAACTTTTAGTTTTAAATGTGTGAATTATATTCCTCACAAGTGCAAAGAAAATAATAACAACATTTAAATCCGACTGAAGACGACCTTGTAAGGGTTGAAAACGTTCTAGGTTTTTCTGGTGTATTTTGAGATATTTTAAATTTGTATTTTAATTATCTCTATATTATATTTATGCACCTGAAAGTAATTTTTGTACATTTATTTGTGCTTTATGTATATTTTAAGTATTTTTTCCATTATCATCCTCCCGAGTCTGTCCAAAACGACATCATAAAAATTTGCGCATTTATTTTCGGTCAATGAGTAAAGTTTGATCTTATTAGGTGTTACATATACATTTCACTTGCACTGAGTCCGTTTTACACATGTGCCAAGAAAATATATTTACAAAGCCAATGGTTTTAATTTCAATGGGTAAACAAATTTGAGTTGCAAATGAGACACTCCTTGGCAGAAAGCTTTTACAAATAATAACATATTTTTACGATAATATAAACATTAAAATGATATTTTTCGACATTTTTCCTCTAAAATTAGGGGAAGTCTTTTGACAATATTACATAAAAGCTTTAATAAAACTTTAGCCATAAGATATCTTTCTTTTTTTATGTTCTTTTCTTTTTACGATGCCATCATTTTCACCGGCGGTAACATTTAGTACATACTATTTTCCACATTCTTTATTTATGAAAAAAAAAGGAAAAAGAGTTTATTTAACAAAATGTTTTAATTTTAATGAAAAAAGAAAAAAATACGTCATAAAAATGGCTCTCACTGACGAATACTAAAGTTATACCAAAAAAAAAAAAAAAAAAAAGATTTGTAGAGTTTGAGAGAAAATTAGAGAATTTATAAAAAGATCTATACAATAAAAACAAGGAAAAAAGTAGCCAAGGCTTTTTTCAAATTAATTTACTGATATTTATTCATTTATTTTCAGGCATTGCAACAAGTATACTTTCATGGCCGGCTTTTGTTCCTTTAGGAAGGTTAACTTACATGACTTATCTTATACATCCGATAATTCATAGAATGTATATAGGAAGTACCAGGACGTTGATACGAACAGATCATAGAACTATGGTAATTATTACTTTTATTTATTTCAATTTGGGAATTTGCTGAGTAATCATCGTATACAAAATTTCCAAATTATCAATAGAATAATAGACATTTTATTAGTAGATATTAAAATTAAAGAATTTCTATCTATCTTTTGGCCTACTTTAAAATTCTTTTTTATTATGTCAACATATCTACAGAAGTATTTCAGAAAAATGCAAATTAATATATTTTGCTGATTCAATCTTGAAGGCATTTCTGAAACAAAAACTCACTAGTAAAAAATAAATTATGTATTCATATATTAGTAGAAATTGTCACTGATTTTTAAACAGCTAAAACTAACACATGATCATTTAGAACTTTAGACAGAGGAATGATAATTATCAGTAATGCATATCAGTTCAAAAATCCTTAAGGGGATGGTGGAAATTTAAAATAATTTCTTTTAATTGTCAGAATAGAGATTTTAAATTTTGTGCAAATATACATTTCACCTTAAATATATAGAATACCTTAAAAGGAATTTCCAATCTTATTATAATTTTAAGATCTTTTAAAAAATTTAAAGATTTAAAATGTTCCTTGCGTCTTAATATTTTAGGTATTTCCTCGATTTTCGATTTTAATCACGCAAATCTCTATTACAAAGAAATCTGTGTATCGATTTTTTAATCCCTTAAATAGTTAATTTTTTAGTGATATTTTTCTGAATTGCGTATCGATATCCATCAGAATTCTGCCTTATAATAAGTTAAAAATCAACTTTAATTGTCTTAATGATGTCGAATTTTAAAATGCATGCACAGTTTTTTATTAAGCAATATCAGGATTCATCTTTATCAGTTTAATGAATTTTGATAAAAAAATTAAATAGCAAGGAACATTTCAAATGTTAAAAAAAAAAAAAAAAATCTGAAACATCAATATTGAGAAAAACAGATTTAAAGTACATTAAAAGGCCAAAAAAATGTTTGTGAATAAAATTAAAACACTTGTCACTTTGCATAAAATAATCTCATATGCATGCGGTTTTCTACGAATGGCGTAGTACAAATTGGAGAATAATTATACGCACCAAAAGAAATGTCGATTTTGGGGTCAATATTGCTCAAATAAAGGTCCACTGTCACCTTAAGGGGACGGTGGAGCTTAAAATCCTTAAAAATATTTGTTTTTATTTTTGTAAATTTCAACTTAAATATTATTCAAGGGTACATTATATATATTATGGCATGCATTTATCACAAAAAAATTAAAAAAAAAATATTTTTGAGAAAAAAATGGAATTTTAAGTGTCGTCTTAGAAATCTTCGAAATGCCCCATGCGTCTTCCATATCAATGAAATTCGCCAATATTTTTTTTATAAAAGTTTGGTTTATATATAGAAAAAGTCCTTCCGGCCAGTGCCGGGAGGAAGAGGTAGCTTTCAAATTCCTTATTTTAAAAAGCCAACTTATATTATTCAAACACACGAAGCTCAATTTAGTGAAAACCGAATATAGGAGATTCAATACTAATTTTTATCAATACTAAATCATTATGAATGAGAATTTCGCGAAATTAGTCAGCTTTATCCAAGCTGCTTTTATTTAAATCAACTTATATTTGGCTGAGATGTTGATGTATACTATCCACATGCCTTCTTACATGGAAATAGGCGAATACGTGTGTTATCGCGTGACAAATACAAGATCGTTTCAAAATGTTAGCCATACTAGAAATTCAAAGTGCTATAATTCAACCATTTTTAAGATATAAACAAAAGAACAAATTTTCAGAAACAAAATCTGCTCCGGAATCTTTGTATCAAGACCAAACACATAAACAAATCTTTTTCATTTTCCAATTTTTTAATACCTCATTTTAAATTTTAAATTTAATTTTTTTTAAATGGCAACCCATTTGAAACAAAATGGCGAATGAAGCTGGCCAACGAACTCGGTCGAGACATTGGTATGTACTATGTACAGACCAAGTAATATCCAAATCGGTTCATAAATACGCTTGTTATCGCATGACAAAAATCAGGTCGTTTTAAAATGTCAGCCACAATAGAAATTCCAAATGCTATAACTCAGCTATTTTTTTAGATATAGACGAAACAAAAACTGTTCTGGAATCTTTGTATTAAGGTCAAACACATACAAAAAAAATCTTTTTCATTTTCCAATTTTTTGGTATCTCATTTTAAATTTTAATTTTTTTAAATTTTTTAAATGTCCGCCATTTTGAAACAAGATGTCGGATGCAGCTGGCCAACGAACTCGGTCGAGATATTTGTATGTACTATGTACACACGAAGTTACATCCAAATCGGTTCATAAATACGCCTGTTATCACGTGACAAATATCAGAACGTTTCAAAATGTCAGCCACGCTAGAAATTCAAAATGCTATAACTCAGCCATTTTAGGTAGCTTTCTTTACAAAAAAGCTACCTATTGCAGCCGTTCGGAGGAAAGCGATTTCAAAAAATTTTGGTATATTTTCATCGATCATGACCCCCAGACCCCGAAACCACCCTCCGTTAAAAATTGATATATATATATATATATATATCTGACCTATGTCACACTGTAACTCCCGTAATTATGAACCGATTTCGATGTAATTCGGTGTGTACATAGTACATACCAATGTCTCGACCGAGTTCGTTGGCCAGCTTCATCCGCCATTTTGTTTCAAAATGGCGGCCATTTAAACTTTTTAAAAAAATTTAAAACTTGAAATGTGGTACCAAAAAATTAAAAATGGAAAAATATTTTTTTCTTATGTATTTGACCTTTATACAAAGATTCCGGAGCAGTTTTTGTTTCGTCTATATCTTAAAAAATGGCTGAGTTATAGCATTTTGAATTTCTAGCGTGGCTGACATTTTGAAACGTCCTGAATTTTGTCACGCGATAAAAAGCGTATTTATGAACAGATTTGGATGTAATTCGGTGTGTACATAGTACATACCAATCTCTCGACCGAGTTCTTTGGCCAGCTTCATCCGCCATTTTGTTTCAAAATGGCGGCCATTTAAAATATTTTTAAAAATTTAAAATTTGAAATGTGGTACCAAAAAATTGAAAATGGAAAAATATTTTTTTCTTATGTATTTGACCTTTATACAAAGATTTCGGAGCAGTTTTTGTTTCGTCTATATCTTAAAAAATGGCTGAGTTATAGCATTTTGAATTTCTAGCGTGGCTGACATTTTGAAACGTCCTGAATTTTGTCACGCGATAAAAGGTGTATTTATGAACCGATTTGGATGTAACTTCGTTTATACATAGTACATACCAATGTCTCGACCGGGTTCGTTTGCCAGCTTCACCCGCCATCTTGTTTAAAAATGGCGGCCATTTAAATTTTTAAGAAAAATTTAAATTTGAAATGTGGTACCAAAAATTGAAAATTGAAAAAATATTTTCTTCTTATATGTTTGACCTTGATAAAAAGATTCGGGAGTAGTTTTTGTTTCGTCTATATCTTAAGAAATGGCTGAGTTATAGCATTTTGAATTTCTAGCGTGGCTGACATTTTGAAACGTCCTGATTTTTCTCATGTAATAACAGGCGTATTTATGAATCGACTTGGATGTACCTTGGTGTGTACATAGTACATACAAATATCTCGACCGAGTTCGTTGGTCAGCTTCATTCGCCATCTTGTTTCAAAATGGCGGCCATTTAAAAAAATAAAAAAATTTAAATGAGATACCAAAAAATTGGAAAAAGAAAAAGATTTTTTTTGTATGTGTTTGACCTTAATACAAAGATTCCGGAACAGTTTTTCTTTCGTCTATATCTAAAAAAAAATGGCTGAGTAATAGCATTTTGAATTTCTCTTGTGGCTGACATTTTAAAACGACCTGATTTTTGTCACGCGATAACAGGCGTATTTATGAACCTATTTGGATGTAACTTGATCTGTACATAGTACATACCAATGTCTCGACCGAGTTCGTTAGCCAGCTTCATTCGCCATCTTGTTTTAAAAGGGTTGCCATTTAAAAAAATTAAATTTAAAATTCAAAATGAGGTATTAAAAAATTGGAAAATGAAAAAGATTTTTTTTTTATGTGTTTGGCCTTGATACAAAGATTCCGGAGCAGTTTTTGTTTCTGAAAATTTGTTCTTTTGTTGATATCTTAAAAAATGATTGATTTATAGCACTTTGAATTTCTAGCATGGCTAACATTTTGAAACGATCTTGTATTTGTCACGCGATAACACACGTATTCGCCTATTTCGATGTAAGAAGGCATGTGGATAGTATACATCAACACCTCGACCAAGTTCGCTGGCCAGATTCATCAGCCATCTTGTTTCAAAATTTCGGCCATTAAATTAAAAAAAATATATATATTTAAAGTGAGGTGCAAAAAAATTAGAAATTGAAAAAGGTTTCTTTCTTAAGTATTTGATCTTGATATAAGGATTCAGGAGCATTTTTTGTTTGTCTTTACCTTAAAAAATGGCTCAGATATAGCAGTTTCAATTTCTATTGTGGGTGACATTTTGAAAAATCTGATTTTTTGCATGCGACAGCACTCCTATATATTAACCGATTCCGATGTGAGTGAGCATGTGCACAGCAATTACTAAGGTCTCGACCAAGTTCACTGCTTAGCCTCATCCACCATGTTGTCTTAAAATGACAGGCACTTTAAGAAATTGCCGAATTTGGCAGCCAAATATAAGTTACTTTAAAGAAAAGCAGCTTGGATAAAGCTGACTAATTTCGCGAAATTCTCATTCATTATATTGATAAAAATTAGTATTGAATCTCCTATATTCGGTTTCCACTAAATTGAGCTTCGTGTGTTTGCATGATATAAGTTCGCTTTTTTTAAATAAGGATTATGAAAGCTACCTCTTCCTCCCGGCACTGGCCGGAAGGACTTTTTTAAGATATAGACGAAACAAAAACTGCTCCCGAATCTTTGTATCAAGGTCAAATACATAAGAAAAAAATAGTTTTTCAATTTTCAGTTTTTTGGTACCACATTTCAGATTTAAATTTTTCTTAAAAATTTAAATGGCTGCCATTTTTAAACAAGATAGCGGATGAAGCTGGTCAACGAACTCGGTCTAGACATTGGTATGTACTATGTACAAACGAAGTTTCATCCTAATCGGTTCATAAATTCGAGAGTTACAGTATGACAAAGGTCAGATATATATATATATATATATATATATATATATATATATATATGGA
Organism: Maratus speciosus; assembly: GCA_963932465.1. NCBI lineage: Eukaryota > Metazoa > Arthropoda > Arachnida > Araneae > Salticidae > Maratus > Maratus speciosus. The sequence continues at coordinate 344,400,702 of OZ010788.1, forward strand.
TATATATATATATCAACTTTTGAACGGAGGGTGGTTTCGGGGTCTGGGGGTCATGATCGATGAAAATATACCAAAATTTTTTGAAATCGCTTTCCTCCGAACGGCTGCAATAGGTAGCTTTTTGTAACGAAAGCTACCTAAAAAAATAGAGCATCGAATTTTATATATTTGAATTTAAAGGTAAAAAAAAAAAAAAATTCAAAATTTCAAAATTTTTCAAAAAAATTTTTTTTAACCTTTAAATTCAAATATATAAAATTCGATGCTCTATTTTATTTCTATATATAAACCAAACTTTTATAAAAAATATTGGGGATTTTCATTGATATGGAAGACGCATGGGGCATTTCGAAGATTTCTAACACGACGCGTAAAATTCCATTTTTTTCTCAAAAATAATTTTTTTTTTAAATTTTTTTGTGATGAATGCATGTTATAATGTATATAATGTACCCTTGAATAATATTTAAGTTGGAATTTACAAAAATAAAAAAAAATATTTTTAAGGATTTTAAACTCCACCGTCCCCTTAACGGGTTCAAAGTATATGATGCAGCACTTTATGGGTTAACCTTATGGCTAAGAATTTTAAGAGGGGTCTATAGGACTTATAGAGGTCTCTAGAAAGTTGAATAGGGCTCTAAGAATTTTTAATATGGGTCTTAATAATACTGATATCAAATTTTGAGTGAAGCTATGATTCTAATTACAATATATATATATATATTTAAATTTCATTATATATATTCATTATTTATTTTATTTTCTTTTTTGTTCTATTTATATTAATAGATGCAAACATTATTTCCAAAGCGAAAAGATATATAAAATGTATTCACTTATGCTTTTTCATTCACATCTCTCATAAATTTAAAATACGGGTTTTAAAATAAATTATATCAAAATTCGAATGACACCTTGTGACTTCAAATTGTTTAAAAAAAAAATTCAATAAAAAAAAAAAAAAAAAAAAAAAAAAACCGACTGCGTAAAAAGCGAACTAATTAATTATTTCTCATCAATGTGAAACTTTTTTTTTTTATATTACATACCTATTTTGTTTTATTTACTTGTATTGATGACTTTTAAGTTGCGTTTAATTGTTAGTTCCTATCTATAAACACTGCTTTGATGAGGCCTATAGATGTCTATGATGGTTAGAGTGGCAGTAAAGCTGGAGATCCTACCGACACAACTTCCAGTTGTGTAATATTTAAACGGAGCTTTTGACTGTAAAATAGTCAATGAAACATCGTCTTCATTTTGAAAGACCTATCCAATTATATGCCGCTCAATAGGGTGCGTAATTTTTTTTTCGTCTCTACCGTCATTTTGTATTTTACGGCCGCCATTTTGAATTTATAAAAACAAAACCTATCCTATAACCATCGGACGATTGAGACTAATCGATAGAGACCTCATTCATTAAAATCCATCCAGCCGTTGGGATGTTTCGAGGGTATAAAGAAATCCACATACCCAGATACGCGTGAAACACACAACCCTTCTTTTCAGTCGGATAAAAATTAAAATTAAATATATCTTTGTTTTGTCGAATTTTACCAATGTAATTAGTATAAAAAAAACCTCTCCCTAATATGACATGTAGTTTGATAATGTGACAAATTTTTGCTAGATTTGTTTTACGATTTGATTATGATATGTTGATTATAATTTACGGGATGATTCAAAATAAGAGGTTATAGGGATTATCTCTGGAAGATAGCGCATAATGGAAACATACTTCCAATCAGAAAAAATATAAAAATGTATGCCGCGAATGTATTAAATTAAGAAATTTAATTTTTAATACGGCACCCGTTTCTTATAACTTATATTTAGAAAACATTTTGTCATAGATCTAAGGAAGACAATAAAAAAATATTATTTTTTATGTAAAAAAATTTACTGAGTTTTTTTTATACTTTACTGAGTTATTTTTTATTTTTTATGATACTTTGAATTTTAGAATTTTTCAGCGTTTACAGACACTGAAAATGCGTTTTCATTTTTTATTGGCAGAAACACTGAAAATGCATAAAATTCAAATCAGGATAACTATGAAAGTTTTGAGCTTACAAAACTGTGTTTTTTTATGCTCATCTTAGAAGCAGAGCAACATTTCTCAAAATGTCAGTAATAGGAATAAATGTATCGTTTAAAAATTAAATTTCGTACTTTAATACACATACGACACTTTGTAAAAGAAATTCCATACTTAAAAACTCTGCTTAGGTTGAATGCATTTTGTAATTAAGTACATTTATATTATCAGGGGTTGTAAGAAGCCATAATCCCTATTTTGTTTTACCCGTTGTTAAATTTGTTTAGCTTACATGTTTTTTCTTTTACAGTTATACTTGTATTTGGGTAATGTTTTACTGTCATTCATCTGTGCCTATGGATTAAGTCTACTTTTCGAGTCACCCTTTATGGCTATGGAGAAGGTGATGTTTTCCAGACAAGCTAAACGAACAAACTGTTCCAAAAAATCCAGCGTTGATGTACCAGAAACTGAAGATTCAAAAACAAAAAAACTAAAGAACTGTGACGTTACTGAAGAGAACGGCATCTACGCCATCAAAATAAAACAAATAGAAGTTACGGACTAGTTTGATAATTTAAACTGGATAAAACAATGTTGTTCATACATTGATATTGTGATATATCGTTGTGTTTTATCGCCGTTGTACTTTGTTATTTATATACACTCAAGACTTCTGAGCTTGTGCGCATGTACCAAGTTGTTCCTGTATTTTTCTTGTTTGTTGTCTTACACATTGAATATTTCAGAATAGATTTTTTTTTTTTTTTTTTTTTTTTTTTTGCTACGAGAAATAGTTTCTACTGACTATTAAATAAATATTTACACAGAATTTCCATCTTATCGTTCAATAGTAGAGACCGTTTTCCTAGACCGTTAGTTTTGGAGATATAGTTGCAATTGCAATTTCATAATAATAATAATAATAATATTAATAATAATAATAATAATAAAATAAAAAAAATAAAAAATCCCCACTTGTTTGGTTTACAGGCACAGGTAGATTTCGAAGTTAAGTACTAATTTCACCAACAAAAACGAAATCAAGATTAGCGATAAACTTAGATAATTTTGGTCCTTATCTGAGAAGTAATAACGTCCTGAAACAGATTCGATATGTTGCATAAATAAGAAGTTATGCTGGTTTTAATGCTTTTATAAATCCAATCACCCAAATATTTTGCTGTAAGAGTTTATCCTATCAAAAACTTATTACTACAAAAGTTATAGATAATATTAAGAAGATTTATATAATACATTTAAACAGTGTGGTGATTGTTTCATTAAATGGATCACACACTATATTTTAAATTCTGACGTTCTTTTTATTGAGACACGCGCGCGTATAATAATGAGGGTTGTCAAAAATTCCATAGCGCCAATGATACTTTTTTATTGCCTTAGTGGCGAATTAACGATATGTGATTTTTTTTCTTCTATAACAACTATTTTTTTGTTTTTAATTTAATTTTTTTCTGTAAGGGTTGGTCCTATCAAAAACTTGTCCATATAAAAGTGTAGATAATTTTAAGAAAATTTATAATAAATTTAAGTGGATTTGATATCTTGTGAATTGACGAAGTTATAAATTTCTTTCTTCTTAAACCCCTATTTTTTTAGCGCCTTGAGGCAATTTTTAATGACATCAAAAATCCGCCATATGTAAACTTTTGGCCCTTTTCCTAGAAATAATAATAACTTTAATCTGATTCGATATGTATCACAATTAAGAAGTTAGTTTTTTTTTTCACTAAAACCCACCCCATTTTTACCCACTTTGTCCGATTTTGCCCATTAACGAACTTGACCGAGATTTTCTGCCCCTTGATTTTCTATATCAGTTTGAAAGAGATTTGTGCAGAATTATGGAAGTTATCGTGTTCATAAAAAAGTGATATATATATATATATATATATATACATATACATATAAAGTTTTTAACTGGGGTTGGTTTTGGGTTCTAGGGCTCATGATCTGCACAGATCTGCAAAAAAATCTCAGAAATTCCAACATAGGGGAGAATGTAATAGGTATTATTTCTTACGAAATCTACCTAAAAAAAAAATCAAATATTCTTCTTCATCATATGTAACTCCATTTGCGGTAAAGTAGTTTTTTTTAAGTTTCGAAATTTAGAATTTTACAAGGTTCTTGTATCTTTTAAATTATATTTAGAAAAACTTTATCCGTGCTTTACCAAGCGAAACAATAAACTTTCATTCTCCCACAACAAAACTTACCAAGTTATAATCCTTTTAATTTTATGAATTTTTAGCATTTCCTTGCATTGAAACGGAAATAGGTCTTTTTAGTACCAGAAAACTCTGAAAATTCATAAAATTCAAAATATCATAACTTGGTAAGCTTTTATCGTACAAAAATTGATTTTTTACTGTTTTACTTGTTAGCAGAAAGATTTTCTAAAAATAAATGATAGGGTTTCAAGACCCTTAAAAAATTCTAAATACCGCAACTTCTTTCAAAATAACCGTTTTGCCGTAAATGCATTTTCATATGTTGAAGAAGAAATTTGAAACATTCTTGTAGTTCGAACTCTACCTCTAAATCTTAGAAATTAACTGTAAGCCAACGTTAAGAAGAGACACCTTATGTAATTATACATACGCTAGGTGATCTAAAAAAAAAGGAAAAAGGAAATTCCACAATTCGAAAAGTATATTGGCATGGCACGATTTTCACAGAAATGTCAAAAAAGAAAAAAAAAGCATGGATATTTTTTTATTAACAAAATTTTGTTGCCAGATTAGTTAAATTTTTCAACAACAAATAGATTTTAAGCTGTGCCAATTCAATAGCATGTAAACTAGTCGAACACAGTTCACAAAACAGCTAGGATTATAAATGTTCAGAGTGACAGCTGTCAGTATGGACAGTATTCTTCCTTTGGGTTCGAGGCTATGAAAAACCAGCTGTTTGTTAAAACATTGAAAAATCGCTCCATTCGAAAGCATTATGCTGTTGAAGAATTAACTTATTTTTTAATTTACTACTGAAACGATAGAAATGTATGCAATAGATCTGAATAAAATAAGAAATTTGTATTTAATTTCAGATTAACTTTGTGCTAACTATCGAAATTATTGGAAGTATAATATTAAAATAAATTAGGTTATAACCAATGTCTATAAAAACGAGTGCAATTGTAAGTGTTTAAATTCTGGCTTGTTTATGAATTATGTAAAGTAAACTTGTGTTACTTAAATGTGCTTTTATTTCAGGATTTGAAAGTTAATTTTTAGTATTTAGAAACTTTTTATTTTAATTTTGCAAATCATGCTTTTATCAAAGTTTTCATTATTTAATAATTAAATAACAAGAATATGCTTTTGTTTTCATTAATTTGGTTTCTGAGCTCATAAGTGTGGCAATAAAATGGCGTGAATAAGAGAAATAGCGAAAAAAACCTTCTTAAATGCAAAGTGTAAACAAAAGATCACGCCGCCATTTTACCTACTGTGACGCCACGAGAATATTGTCCATTGATAATGGCCGTCAGACAGGTACGAATACTCTGAATAATATTTAAGAGGATGACAAATGTATACTCCACAAAAAAGATTAAAAAAAAAATCATTATTAAAAAATCCCATGTCTTTCTTACCATACCTTTGAAAATCGCACTTAAAAAAAAAAAAAAATAATTTTTACCTGTTCGTTTATTTTTGGGTGATCCAGTGTATTTGTGTGTCCTTTTTTATAATGAATTTTACATGTAAAATTCATGTCTTATCCCGACAATATAAATAATGCCATCTTGATCCCTTTTCATGAGCAATCATTTTTTTTTTCTCTCAACCATTTGGAAAAATGGTTATTTTTCTCTGTCAGGGTAGGAGATCAAAAGCATATCTGAAGGTATTTATTGGTTGGTTTAATCCGCATTTTATTCGTTTTCTGATTGGTCTATGCAGTAATCTGTATTTACCTTTACTTTCAACAGAGATGGATACCTTCTGTTGCCACTATGACAAAATAGTAATAAAAACTACAAAAAAAAATTTAATAACTCAGAAACAAATTGAGATACAGCTTTCAAACAAATTGCATTTAAAAGTACATTTTTTTCTCTATCCGACGGTGTAAAAAGTAATATTGTCGGATGTTTAGAAGTTTAAGAATGAAATTTCATTTAAAATGAGTCGTCATATTTCTTGGAAATTTGACGATGGAAAAGCCTTTTCTCGAACAGCCAATGAAACGCTTGGATAATCCGTAAGTTTCAGGTGGATAATACGTACGAGTCGCAGGCGATTTTCGTCGCTTGGAATTTTTACGTGTAATAACACTATTAATGTTTAATTCATGGCGTACGTAATGTATAATCAACTCCGTGCGATTTTTTATGTCTTAAATTTTAGTCTTTGAAAAAATCATTTTCCAAATGTTCGTTGTAATTTGTTAAATTGCTTTTTTTTTTTTTTTTTTTTTTTTAACTTAGTAACCAATAAAAAGATTTTTTTCTCTTACTTTTCGTTTCTATGTATCATAATGTTTTTCGCATTCCGTATACTCTTGACGTGAAATATTATGTAATTTAATTAATTTGTTTTGTATCTGAATATTTTCTTTTGTTAATAAACGTTTTCGTTATTTTGTACAGTAAAATTTTCTTTATCCAAAAATAAATGTCTTCGCCATTTAAATTTATTTGAAAATAAGCTATACGCAAACTGAAGTTTTTACACTCTTTTATTACACTCAACTTGGTTTTTGTATTAGGTAGGGAGCCAGTGACATCGAAAGCCCGGTGATTGCGGAATTGAAAATTTTTTATGTAGTGCTGCCATCGAAATACTCAAGGCCATAGGACACGAGTGTGACGTCATCGCTAATCGACCAACGTCTTCCTAGTGTTGAATTCACACCGGGAAATTTTGAATAGCAATTTTCTTTTATTTTATTTGTGTAATATCTATCATCTTATAAAACAATAATAGCTATTTAAACTTACTGGTGAGAATTTGGAATCCCCCAATAAAAAATCAGCCAGATGCGGCAACACTGTGACATTCCGCATCTGGCTGAATTTTTATTTAGGGATTACGAATTTTCACCAGTAAGTTTAAATAGTTATTATTGTTTTATAAGATGATAGATATTCCACAAATAAAATAAAAGAAAAATGCTATTCAAAATTTTCCGGTGTGAATTCCAACATTAGTGAGAAGTCGGTCGATTAGTGATGACGTCCCACTCATTTCCTAATGGCCTTGAGTATTTCGATGGAAGCGGTAAAAAGTCGTGCAAACAAAATAAGCTAGGTATGACTAAGGTTTGACAAGCCGAGAATATGTTTAATTTATTTAATTATTATTAAAATGCTATAATGTTCTACCGTTATCGCGGATATTGATCATATTTTGATTATATGATCAAATCATCAATCATATTTGACAATCATAATGATCAATCATATTTTGATCAGATGATCATTTTATCATATTTTGCCGGAAAAGTATGTCATACCTAGTTTAAGGAGGCGGCCGGTGATAACATTTCACCGTTATTTTGATTTGAATTTTTATCGGTGGTGGCTTTATTTCACGTCTCGACGCTGGTCAAGTGCCGGCAAAGGCGTATCGAGAAGTTTGACGGACGCTCGGCCGCCTGCTCCGTGAATTCCGGCGGCGTTTCATTTTGTCATATCAAGTTTTTCTGAAAGAGCACAACATTTTCTACAAAATACTGATCAATAAATAGTGATCAATATCCGCGATAACGGCAAAACATTATAGCTTTTTAATAATAATTAATTTAATTAAACATATTTTGGCTTGTCAAACTTTGTCATACCCAGACAATTTTGTTCACATGACTTTTTACTATCGATTTATATAAAAAGTTTCCAATTCCTCGACCACGTGGATTTCGATGTCACGGACTCCCGGACTATATGTAAAGATGGAATTCTGCAATCGATTTTTAACCCATTTCCTGATATGCTAGAAAAATTACGTACAGTCGAGGAAAAAAAAAAGTAAACACCCCTTACTAACTCTGCAAAAAATTAGCGTAGAAGAAAGTTACTGGTACCACACGATTGGTAATAAAATCTACTTTTAAATGATGTATATAAAATTTGCTTAGGGGGCCATCTACATATTAAAACGAACCATAACTTTGTTTTTTTCAATAGCAGTACACAATTCTGATAGCATAAATGAGCTCGATTATTGACCGAGAGAGCCCTTCTTGATCAAGGCATCTTAAGCACCACTCAAGCAGTCACTGAAGACTGCTAGATTACAGGATAGCATAAGACATTTAAAAATATCTAGTCACTTCTATCATAGATGGCCCCTTAAACATCATTTTCCCGTTTATTAAGCATAATTTGAAAACTACTTGGATGAAAAATGTGAAATTTTGGATTTCCATAAAGCAAGACTTAATTAATCCAAATCCATCAAAAAAATTGTAGGTTGTAATTCGCAATTTTTTCGAATATTAATTTCATAATTCATATAATAAAATTATAAAAATTGCAAATTCAACGTATTTATGTTTGGGTATTTTAGTATTACTGCTACACAAAAAATTAGCACATTAGGAATATAATTTCAGGAGATATTAATAAAAAATTAAAAATGTAATTTAACATTAGAAGCACTCAATTTTGAATGTTTATAATTCAAAAACTTATCATTCAAATGACTTGAAATTTGGTGTCTAGGCATAGTTTGAACAGAACATTTGAAATATCTTGTTAAAATTGGGTATTGCTATTGAAAAAAAATGAAGTTTGGATTCGTTTTAATATGTAGATGGCCCCCTAAGCAAATTTTATATATATCATTTAAAAGTAGACTTTATTTCCAATCGTTCCGTACCAGTAACTTTCTTGTACGATAATTGGTTGAGGAGTTAGTAGGGGGTGTTTACTTTTTTTTTCCCACGCGTATACACAGGTGTATTTCCGATGACAATACAACATTTTAATATTTTTCTCAGGTATAAATTAATATATTAATTTTAAGGCATTTTCCTGTTAAACCGTCACTGGCGATAAATCGCCAAATGCTCTCTGTAACTTGCGCAATTGCATAAAACAACAATGGATTTAATTATGTGCCAACAAATTCTCGCCAAAATATGCCAAATAGAACAACTACAAGACTGAAAAATTTTAAAAGTTTAAAAGTAGAAAATAAATCATAAATATTAAACAAAGAGTGCAATATAAAAAAAATATGCTTTTACCAATTAATTAATTTACCATTATACGTTGAAAAATCAATTTAGAAATTCTAAAATGATATTTTAAATAATGTTTAATTTTTTCTTTCCGATTCATTTTCTTTTTAATTCTTTTAATGATGTCATATTCACTTGCTTTCTGTGCTTTTTGGAATGTAAAATGCAATGTGTTCCTTTTAGAAACAATTAGTTTCAAATTTATGATCAACATGTCTCCTTCTTCAACCTTGCATGTGTTACTTTTCAATTTCTTTTACCCCAGCCAGTGCAACGGGTCAGAAGCTCTTCGTGCTTTTTAGAAGGCAAATATATATTTTTAAACAGTTGTTTTGTAGTTCAAACTGTAGCTGCTTAACCACAAAATATTGCGGTCTTTTTGTTCTGGTCAGGCGGCGCTTTCTTGTGGTTACACGGCGTTTTGCATCCGACTAAAACCGAATCATTGCGTTGCATTGAAACGATAAAACATTATCTAACATCCATTTCTGAAACAACGAATATTGATTACAATTCATTGTATGATATGGAAAAAAGAATTGTAGGAAGCACATCTAGGGATAGGCAAATTGTAATTCATCAATATTTCATGTAACAATAAAAAAACAAGTCATCATAAATCTGATTTTTATTCTTTTCAATTTTGTTTTCGTGTTCATTTTGTTTAATAATAATGTTTTATTGCTTAAAACAGCAAGAACAGTTATGAATTTAAAATTGTCTTAAATTAATTAAAAGTACAGCTTTTTATAAACATATTTTTTTACAACTCCGGTTACCGCCACACTCCGCTTATGACGACACTTTTGTCTGGTGATGAACAAATTAAAACTTTAAAACGCCCTGTAGTGGTGAAAAAAGGAGTTAAGCGAAGGGGAGTGAGTACTTAGTAATGAATAGGCCAAGAGCTTCAAAACGATATGTCACCTGAAACAATCCTACCAAGATGTTGGGTTCGATGAGACACCCCTTCAGTCAAGCCTTCAAATGAGGTCGAATCTCGCTGTAGCTTAATTAGGAGCACAGTTAGAAAAATTGCTTAAAATACACAAGTTAGAGTTTAGAGGGGTAAAAAAAGAAACTTAGAAATCCACCCCCACTGCTATATAATTCTTGTGTGTTAACCAATATTAAAAAGTAAAATAATGATAATTAGTAGAAAAACAATTGGATTTAAATAATGTGCCGTTGGAAAGCCGTTTTTTCCTTTTAAAAATCGAATTTTTTGATAAAAGAAAAATTTCTTAATCAATTTTTAGGAAAATTACATATTCGGAATCAGCGTTTAAAAATAGTCCCAGATTTTGTGCAATAGTCCCAGATTTTAAAATGCATAAATGCAGTATTTGTAAAATTTTTATACCTTACACTGTAAAAAAACCACTGTTAACATCCCTAACAAACTCAATCACAGTGAATGTGCTGTATCTTTCTTTGGTTTCCTGACTATATTAACATGGAAAATACAGTAGTTGCGTAAAATTAACAGCACAATGTTCTGGCAATTTCGACGCATTATTTTACAGCACAAACTGCTGGCGTCCAAATTGCCAGCACATTGTGCTGTTAATTTTACGCAACTACTGTATTTTCCATGTTAATATAGTCAGGAAACAAAAGAAAGATATAGCCCATTCACTGTGATCGAGTTTGTGCGCGAGATGAACAGTACTTTGTACTGTAAAAATGTCGTTTTTTTTACAGTGTACAAAACAATCCCAGTCTAAAAATGATTAGCGGTTTTTATTCTCGACCAAGTGTTTGCCTTTGAAAATTATCGTATTTTTATCATATCTCTCCTTTTCGGCTGATAGGAAATTTAAAACATTTATTATTCATTTAAAATATCGATTTTTTTATAATTAATGTTCTTATTAACGGATTTTAAAGAAAATTACATATTCGGAATCACCGCAGCAAATTAGGCATAGATGCATAAAATCTATAAATGCAATATTTATAAAAAAAATTATAGGCCGGGAAATATTCCCACTACTCCCGGCAACCAGTTGTCTGGCTCAGGTAATTACAAATTCTGCGCACTCTACTCTTGTCTTTGAAAGAAATTAAGAAGAATTAAGTAGAAAGAATTAAAAGAATTTATATAAATATATTTTTAATGAGCATTTCAACTTCTAGATGGGATTTTTTTAAAAAAAATTAGAAATTCTGAAAGAGGAAAGTTTTTTTGCATTTGGGTACTTAATTTCTAGTTTTTAGGCCCGGTAGATTTTAAGATACCGGTGTCTTTGAAAACGCCTAGTACTTTATCGCCCTAATAACTCGGCAAATGTATGGCAAACCTTCACCCTTTCTTGCGCTTCTGATAGAAAATCGTTGAGGTTTGATAAAACCCAATGCTTTTGTTGAAATATTAAAAAAAATCCTATCCTTTAATTAGGGCTTTTAATTAATAACGTGCTTTAATTAAGACTTTTTCAAACCTTTATGATTTGTCGTGTGATCGCAGGTGTTCAGCTATAAGTGTCTAGTACATTCCCAACAAACTTCTTTCCGAACGAACCTGTAACCTGGGTCCACGCTACATAAGGCAGCATGTACCGGGAGTACGTGCCGGAGACAATCGAAAACCAAGTTGAGTAAGCCAAACCTCGTAGTAATCAAGCGCATAGAATCGAAAAAAAAGAATGCATCATGAATGTTAGAAAATGTTGGTAACTGAAGTCTAAGATAAAATTTCGTAATACAGAAAGTAGTTGTAGTTGTAATCTAAGTTGAATGAACCAAATCCCGTTGGAATTAGGTCTTTAGAATTGGTAAAAATAATGCGCCCCCAAGCGGTGGAAGGTGACCTCTCCCCTTGTAAATTTCATGAATTACTTTTAACATTAACACGATATTTATTAAACTGATGAAATCCATTTTCTAAAGTTACCTTTAAATCAACTCGATTTTTAATGTACGGATGTAGTGAGTAACCGTAAGTTGATGCTAAAAAAGGAGATTAATGTTCGAAAAAAGTGGTAACTGAGGTATTAAGAAAGACCGGTCCCTGGGGGCCAGAGTGGTGCAAGCACTTCAAGGAGGGCCAGGGACATAACTGGCATGTAGTTGGGCATAAAGATATTGTTAGTAGCTTTTAAAGTAATCGGAAGACGTTACAACTATGTTAAAGAAAATTTTAAGCAATTCGGAAAATTTTTAAAGAAGCTGCACCAAGGGCCCCAAGAAGGCGATTAATATTCAAAATTGGTGGTAGCTGAAGCCTGAGAAATTTTTTTTTGTCTCTTATATAGGGTCTGGAGGACCTAAGAAGTTGTTAAAAACAGCTTCTGAATTAGACCATTTTCAAAGGAGCTGTAAAAGGGGCCCAAATGGGGCCAATTGATAATTAAAAACAGGGCCCTGACATGAAACATGTTAAAATGTCTTAGTACTTAGCGCTTTAGATCTTCAATTAGTTAAAATTAAGCATAGGGAATAATATGAATTATTCGTTAAAATAATATTTTAAAGAAATGCACAAATGTAAAGGGGGTAAATGTTTGAAAAAGGGCCCTGGGGCCTCAATAAAAATATGAGGGTATTGGTCTGGGAAGAATACTCTAAGACTCAACTTTAAAATTATGCACTGAGAAGCCCATAATAATATTCTTAAATAAACCGGAAATTTGTATCGCAGGTCGGTACAGAAAGGGGCGGGGGAGGAGGTAGAGACTTTGCAAATTACCAGGGCCCTACTCAAGTTCAGTTGGAAAGTTGTGTAAAGTCAGTGGTTAAAGTTTTGAATTTTTATTTATCTCACATTTTTAAACTTTTTTATTCAAAATTAATTGATGAACTCAATTAAAATTTAATTGTATTTTTAATATTTTAAATTTTTATTTAAAATCTTTAGATGAAAAAGTAATTACAAATGCATCCGAAACTGAAATACTGAAAAAGAAATAATAAAACTGCAAACAAATATTCTATATAAAATTTAAAAAAAAGTACTATCCAGCAAATTTATTTTCTAATAGAGTAAATCCTGTTTATAACGGAATCGTCGGAGCATTTTTTCACTTTAGATACCCTTCAAAGAAAAATAAAATCCTTAAAATGGAAAACATATACTAATTCAAAATTTCAACTTTCCCCTATCTAGTTTCGAACCTGGGTCTGTTCGTAGAGAAAAACCAAGGGGTTAAGCCACTACGCCACAACTGCTACGAAAAGTTTAGTAAATTAACGTTCCATATCGGAGCGTAAATAGTTTCTGCCTTTATTTTTTTCCGCGTCGCGTCGGTTTCATTAGCATGATAAAATAAATGATTATTGTTGTCCGAATTCTCTGAAATTTTAATGGATCGTAAATATTACTAAAACCAAGCCCTTTTTAAAATTTTATAAAAAAATATGCATATTTTAGAGGATAAACATTTAACCGAAATGTAAATCATCTTTATGAGGCGGAAAGTGACCTGCATTTGGCGGTGTATTTGAAAGGGTTAAAATTCAAAAATTTAAAAACCAATTACACCATCGTTTTGAAAAAGAATTGAGCTTTAGAATCATATATTTGACTTGTCAGTACCTTTAAAATTGCATCCTGGGGAGGAATAAGGGAGAAAAACGTTTGACAGAAAAACGATCCTTTTTTAACTTTTTTTTTCAAGTGGTTAATTGCGTTATATTTTTTTATTGATCACAGCATTTGAGACGTAAGTGTACAATATGTCAGAACATGTCTTCCGTTTTAAACTTTACTGAGCTGTTTGGACGATGTTAGTTAATAAATAATGACAAAATACCCAAGAAATATTTATTTCCGTTCTTCATTTGCGTATCAGCGCCTTCAGCGCATGCGTCAGAGATTTTCCCTTCCGAAATGGATTTTTAATCAAAGTGAGTGATGGTTGATAATTAAGAACTCAGCTGTTAATTAGAATTTTGAAATTCTGAGAGCCAGGTATATCAGGAGAGACTTTGGGCTATTCTCCGAAAAAGCTTGAACCTCGTACGTGCAGTAGATTTTCCTAGCCATCGCACACAGACAGACAGACACACAGAGCGACTTGTTCTTTTATTAGTATAGATTTGCACAATATAGGTATTACATTAAGTAAATATTTATTTGATACTTCTACGTAATTTGTAAGTAATTTTTCAGTCAAATTTAGCATTAGAGTTATGTAAATACAATCTGTGTATCTTGTAATATTCATGTAATATGCCTTGCAGTATTTATGAATTATATTTTTAAAAATATTTTTAAAGACAATTTAAATCCAGGGACTTCTCTCTCAGCGAGATTTCTGGCTTCATCCGAGTTTCTATGCCTCGCTAAAGGGTACAAGGATCTTCTCCTCCTGGTGTTTAGTACCTATGCTTCTGGCCCACAAATGGTTGAAATCCGTAATTTCTGTTAGAATGCTAAAAAATCGTATGCGTTTGTAAATTTCAAGGTCAGTTTGCGCATTTTCACAATTTGAGACAGATTAAGTGCCCTCTATTGGTGATATTTGGTACTGAAGCAAGGTAGCATACTAAAGGACACCTTGACTTCACTTATTACTCTCTTGCAAGAACAAACTCAATAGCTGTCATAATTTATTTTTTATTGAATTTTTTAAACTGTCGGTACATATTAACAGATCTTCTGCATTTCATCGACAAACTTTAATCCGACAATGTGCTATATCGATGTTCCATTGAGCCATAATCATTTTGTTTCATCTTTTCCTTTTTTTCATCATTGTTATCATCTTTTGTATTCACTTGGTCATTCAGATGAATTTTCATCAGTTCTTCTACTTCTTTCACATCTTTTGGCATATACGAAGAAAATATAACATTTTGAAGTGCTGTTAAAGGCGATTCAAAAAGTAAGCTGCATGCATAAGCGCACATATATGAGAGCACAACGTTGCCGAGGTAGACATATACCTATAAAAGAATAATTTTTGAATGAGTAATCAATAAGTTTAATATCGTTACGAAAAATAAACATAGTTATTTTAGTGTTTAATATTACTTTAAAGTTACTTTAATGTAAAGTTACACAGTACAGGGGAGTACAAAAGCACACTCACACTGTAATGTAGGAGACGATGGTATACTTTAATAATGAACACACTTGATAAATGAAGAGGCCATCGTGGGTTTCTTGATTTAATAGACGTTCACAAACATAAAATTACGTACACAAACAGAAATTATAATCAGAAACATTTTCTTTTTTAACTACATCACTCTAACGTCGAGTCACCTTCACAACCAAAACAACACACTGCGCGCTCACTCCCGCTTCTCTTCAGAATTGGAAAAATGCAGAACAATATTTTTATCATCAGATGACTACCGCCATCTATCGATGGAAAATGTTAGTTTTCTGTCAGTGAGTTATAATTGAGTTATTTCTTTACAGACTAGACTCCTCCCCACCTGGAGAAAACATTTCACTGTTGACGGGAAAAAGTTTATTTCTGAGTTTTTGCTTTTCAAGCACCAGTTCCAAACAAAGTTTAGTACCTTGAACCACAACTGACTTATTCCCACCGTGGAAACATAAATATATAGAAAACATAAATATATAGAATACAAATAAAATTTATAAATACTCAAACATTATACTCAAGATACAAATGAAAAATAATTTACACATTTTCAAAACAATAAATTCAAATTTAACTGTTATACAAATTATCATATTTACATATCAGCATACTAATCAAACTTAGGCTTTTAGGGCTCGACTCAAACTATCAGCATTCTGATGATATTTTCCTTTTTTATGAACAATTTCATAATTGAAGGACTGTAAAATTAAGGCCCATCTTAAAAGTCTAGGATTAGTTCCGCTGTTTTTGTCTAACCATACTAAGGGGTTGTGGTCCGTCCAAATAGCATCGTAGTTTTCGCACTGCAAACACAATAGCAGCACATTCTTTTTCGGTGGTACTAAAGTTTCGTTCTCTGTCTGAAAACTTTTTGCTCAGATACAATATGGGATGTTCTTCATTATTTTCATTCAGCTGGGATAACACGATACCAATTCCCAAATTTGAAGCATCACACTGAACGATGAAAGGTTTTGTAAAGTCAGGACTATATAAGACAGGATTTTCAGAGAGTTTACATTTCAGTTCATCAAATGCCTTTTGACAGTCGTCATTCCAGTCTACTATTGAATTGCGAACCTTTCCTTTTAATAAATTAGTGAGAGGCGTTGCAATTACAGAAAAATTCGGAATATAGTTCCGATAATATCCGGCTAAACCTAAGAAAGATCGGATTTGAGTTTTAGTAGTAGGAACCGGAAACTCTTTTATGGCTTGAACCTTCAGTTCTCCTGGGGTTGTAAGACCTTGACCCACTAAGTGTCCAAGATATTTTACATAAGCTTGGGCGAATTGACATTTAGATGGTTTAATATGCAGGTTTGCTTCACTCAGTCTTTTGAAAACGTTTTCCAGGTGTTTTAGATGATCTTCCCAAATTTGAGAAAAGACAGCAACATCATCCAAATAAGGCACCGCATACTCTTCACAGTTCTGAGTAACCTCACTCTTCTGAGTAATCCAGCCATAAGTCGGCTAAACTCATACGGAGCATTTTTTAAACCAAAGGGGAGGCGTAAAGGTCTGTACGTCCCAAAACTTGTCACAAAAGTTGCGTACCTTTGAGCACGTTTGGTTAACGGAATTTGCCAGTAACCTCTGGTCAGATCTAAAACTGAAATATATTTAGCTGAAGACATCTTTTCTATTAACTGGTCAATGTTGGGCAAAGGATAAAATTTTGTGCGAGTCACTTTATTTAAACGGCGATAATCTATGCAAGGTCTCGCTTCTCTGCCTGGAACTTCAACTGAAATTAACGGAGAGGCAAAGTCATATTCACCTGGCTCAATGACTTTCAGTTTCAGCATTTTCTCGACTTCGGCCTTAAGGATTTCCGTTTGTCTAGGCGACATTTTATAAGGCCGGGCACAGATTAGTTTTTCTGATTCCAGCTCAATATCATGTTCAGCTAGATTCGTGCACCCTGGTTCAGTCGAAAAAGAGTCAGCATATTTTCCAATAAGTTGCGTAATTCTTCTCGTTGACTTTCATTTAATCTGTTGTTTTTTTTGGATTTCTTGCAATACTTCTAACAACGCATTGTCATTATTTTCCTCATCCAATTTAGGAATTTCATCCTCTTCTTCATCGTTAGAGGTTGTTTTTATAGTCAGTAAATTTATACTTTCTATTTTTCTTTGATGGTAGGGCTTTAACATATTTACGTGATACACTTGGGACTTCTTTCTCTCTAGATCGTAAATAACATAGTTAGTTTCTGACAATCTCTTCATTACTTCTCCAGGTCCTATTCAACTAACTGACAGTTTATTTGGTTTGGACGGGGCCACAATTAAAACTTGATCTCCCTCTTTAAACTCTTGTTTTCTGGCTTTTATATCATACCAATATTTTTGGTTTTGTTTCTCTTTTTCCATATTTTTTGCAGCGAGCTTTTGGCATTTCTTCATTCTGTTCATTAAGTCAAATACATAGGATATCACACTATCTTCTTCTATCTCTTGCTCAGTCAGTTTTTCATAGAGTAGCATCATTGGAGTTCTTAAGTTCTGGCCATGGACTAATTCCGCTGGACTGAACCCAGTGCTATTGTGAGTTACAGTTCTTAATGCAAAAAGGGCAGGAGGCAGTACTTTCTCCCAGTCATCTCCAGATTCTAAACAAAGTACTCTGAGTATCCGTTTCAAAGTCCTGTGCATTCTTTCAACTGGATTACTTTGTGGATGATAAACCGAACTTCGCACAACTCTAACTCCAAATTTCTCTAAGAATTCCGTTGTAAGTACACTCATGAATGACTTTCCTTCGTCAGTTTGTAGTATACGAGGAAATCCAAGTCTACTGAAAATTTGCAATAAAGCATCAATAATCGTCGTAGAATACAAATTAGGTGTAGGAACCGCGTCAGGATATTTCGAAGCTAAACAAATTACAGTTATTATGTATTTGTTGCCTAGTGTACTGACAGGTAAAGGTCTACAAGCATCAACATTTAGCTTTGTAAATATTTCTGAAATAACTGGAACAATCTGTAAAGGTGCTTTCTTTTTGTCCTGAGGCTTTCCAACTCGTTGACAGTAGTCACAGGTTCTTACATAATCTTCGATATCATTAAAGCAATTTGGCCAATAAAAAGTCTTAAACAAAGCATCTTTAGTTTTAGCTACCCCCAAATGAGTTGCAACAGTTTCATGACAAAATATTTTAACTGCTCACGAAATCTTTCCGGGACAACTAATAAGTTTCTTTCAGTACCATTCCTATCTTTTCTTCTATAAAAAAGGATATTTTTCTCCAAAATAAATTTGCTATCTTTGGTATTTTTCCTTTTAGCTTCTTCAATAAGAGGTTTTAGCTCTTTGCTCTTCTTTTGTTCTTCAGAAAATGTCTTAGGAGAAGTTTTTATAAGCTCTTGTACTGAGACAGTTTGACATACTGGCAAAATTGAGTCTTCTTGGTTTTCTAACTTCTCTTCTTCAGATTTATCTGTATATTTTTTCACTTCCATTTTTTTGTTGTATCTTTCTATATTATTGCTATGTTTCTTTTCTACAGTTTCATCAGAAATTTCGCGCATTTCAGGTTCTTCATGAGAAACCTTCTCTGCTTGCAGAATTTTCTTCTGAGCTCTGGTTTGAACAGCATTAATCATATGCTCTTTCACTGCCTTTTCTTCTTTACAATGTTCAAATAAAGCAGCTGTTTTATTTCCTAACAAATATCTTCCTAAATCTTCAGAGTCTCTAGAGACAGCAGCTTTAGTTATCACATGTCCCATTTCACAGTCTAATTCAATCTCTGCAAGAGGTAAACAGAATAGACCATCCTGTAAGGGCACCCGAACCCACACTTTTTCGTTCAGATACATATGCGGTTTGACATACCTTTGTGCAATTAAATCTATTGTCGCACCCGTATCTCTTAAAATTTCCATTTGTACGCCGTTTACTTTCCTCACACTAAGATAAGGCGTTATTTAAGAATCTTGCCCAACTCCAACCTTAACAGGAGAAATGATTTCTGGGGATTTCTTAAGTTTATCAGATTGAGGACGAAGATGAGTGCTTGATCGACATTCGTAACAATGTAACGTTCTCCTCTTATCAAATTCTCTTTCTCTATGATTCCCAGTTAATGATTCTGATTTAATTGGCAATTTAGGCTTATTATCCTTATTTTCTTTCTTGTAGTCAAAGTTATTTGAATTTTTAAACTGGGGTCGAAAATTAGACATGGTTGCTGGACTGATAATTACACCTGTTTATTTCCTATTTAATTTACATCCAAAATTGTTAATTGGTCCAAATCATCCAAGCAACCTCATAGTAAATTGGTATATAATTTTATATACCTTAGATAAATTCAAATAACATAAGTGATCGTAATTACGTAATTCTAGTAGAAGAGCAACGCGAATAATTAATAAAATTGAATTATAATCCGCGTAAAACTGTAATTATTAAATTTAATTAATTACGAATAAAATTAAGAGTTTGCGTTGTGAATTATTTAGACGAACTCTTCCACTTATGAATTAAACTAAAATTTAAGCTGTAAAAATAGTTGACACACCTTAAACATTATCAATTAAATAATTACAGAAACATTTTAAAACTTGATTAAATATTTTATTTACATTGAACACCACTATATACAGAAATACATAATATTAATTCAAAAGAAAGAAAGCAACACTGTTGTTTGCTTCTCATTATTTTATGTATATTTAATCTTTTAAAAAAAAGACAATATTTTCATTTACTCTTATTATTATATATTTTTCTTTTTGCTAAAAGAATAATTCTCTTTCATTTTTAAATTACCTTAATTATATTTAATTATTGGTTTTGTTGGATCTCAGATTGCTCTCTACCATAAAATATCAAAAAAGGATATTTATAATTTCTCATATGATTTCAAGTGGTAAAAGAAAAAGTTTAAGGTAGTACCTTATTTCATATACGGGATGGTGGCCTTTATTCATCAAATTCAGAGTTGTCGCGTTGCTAAGGATCATATCCATATGTCATCAGGAATCCGCTTCTTATCAGAGCGGCGATATCGGGATGGCAGGATGCATAGCTACGGACCTCAGTAGAACAATCCACTTTATTTCAACATCAGGAAGACGTCGTCAATTAGGCTTGCTTAGGCTCACTCCGATATGTCCATCTCGCCTGGGCATTACTAGGGCTTTCTAGATTCATTGCACTGGCTTTCAGGAGAGCTCCTGCGTCCTCGACAACTTTTTTTAGACTCCCTTTTTCAAACCTTTTTCTTCTGGCCCACCAACTCTTGCAGTGGGTGGAACTATTTGTCTAGTCCACCCTTATTGGATGTGAGAAGATTTTGCATTATCCTTCGATAGGCCTATTAGCTAACAGTCTGCAAATGGCCCCTTACATATACTTTAATATTATTATATGCCTTAAAGTTTGGGTGGTCTGAAAAGCCATAAATTTATCCCAACACTTTTATTAAGGCCATAAATTTATTCCAACATTTTTATTATTTTACGATTTCTAATTATACACCACTTTCCACTGGTTTGTCATAAAACGACACCATGGCGTCTGGCTATTGTTGTTATCTGAGATCCGAACTACATTCAACATTATACATTCATTTTATAATACAAAAAAATTTTTTTAAAAAATATATATTTAATATTTAAAATCAACTTAATAATTTTTGTATGAACTTACACTCCTATTTTACTTAAATATATAAACATTATAATTTTACACTCATAATTATATTTTATAAAAAAATATTTATACAAACAGAAATAACAAATTACGCAATTTTACTTTGATTTAACCAACATGGTGCGGGAACATATCATTGTTATATGTTGCCCAGCAATGGTCTTTTTTGGAAGTTCTTTCTTTTTAAAACTTTCTTTGATACTTTCACAGTCATCCAATTTTTTTGCGAAATCTAAAGGCGTCACATAATTTAACCAATTGTCTAGAAAATGTTCTTTTGTTTCCGCAGGCACTCGAAACTTTAACTGTTCTGTAATAATTAGATCTTTAAGTTGATCAAACTTTTCAACACCTAATTCTTTAATCCAGGCTGTAAAATAACTAGGAAGTTCCTGCGCATAATTCCTTCAAGATTTGTCTGGCGTTTTATGATGCCGATAAAAACATTGTTTCAGTTTCTCGCTATTCAACTTATATCTTTCTAATATAAGATTTTTAACGAAATCGTAGTTAATCGCATCTTCAGGCTATTCCCTGGCTAACATGTTTGTAACCTCTGTGGGCAAAACAGCTAACAAGTATGCAACACATTCACTCTTCGAAACTTTAGCCATCACTGCTCTTCTCTCAAAATTAATTAAAAACAGACCCATCTCATCAGATTTTTCGTCGAATTTCGGAACAATTTGTGCCAACTGTATCTTTGGTCCGACATCAACCTTTCTTCCTGACCCATCGTTCTGTTTAGAAGTTCTTTGCAATTGCTCCAATTTTTTAAATTCTAGTTCATGTTCATGAGCTTCCTTAACCATACGTTCTTCCCTTTCTTCTTGTCGAATTCTTTCTTCTTTTTCTTTCTCTTCTTTCTCTCTCTCTTCTTGCTTACTTTTTTTTTCTTTTTCCTCTTCTTCTCTTGTTTTCCTATCTTCTATTACTCGGTCTAACATGAATTTAACCTCTTCTTCCTTGTAAACTTTGCTTTCTATAATAATTTTCTTAATTTCTGGAATCTTTTTCGAAAGATCAACTTCCAATTCGAATTCGTCACAAATTTCCAGTAAGTCTGCTCTTCTAGCTTTTGCTAAATAGGCCATCTTAATTTTAGATAAACCGAAACAAAATAAGAATGCTTAATTTCTAATTAATAGAACTCAGAAGTCTCCTACTTAAACTAGCAGCAAAACTTTTAAGCCGATATAATAAATTTTAATTAATAAAGCAATTCTAAAATCCACCTCTATCAAATTCTTAGTAAATTAAACACTGTACAACTTTTTAAAACAAATTAAATAAGTAAATGTGCAATTGTGTCAAAAATACAATTAAGATGATAAAAGAATTTTTTTATTATCATTCTCAACACTCAGAACTGTATTTTATTCAATAAACACAAATATTTAAAAACAATAATTAAATTACGCAATTAAAAGTAAGCCAAACAAACTACATGAATACGAGAATTTTTCTTAATTCTCAAACCCTTTTATGCAAGCATAACAAATTACTCGCAAAAAAATTTAAAATAACCCACTTAACATTTTCATTTCTTTACATGAAAAGAGTAAATTACAAAATATTCAACTCAATTTCTTTTTCCAAATGAAAATAACACTTTTATCTTTTACTCGATACTTATCAAGTTTTTATTTTTTTACATAAACTCAACAAAAAAAAACAGAATTATTTATTTTTCCGTTTTAAACTCGGTAACTTTTTTCTTTAAAAATAATAAACAAATATCAAATCCACATTCATTTTTCAATCAGAAATCCAAGAACGAAAATACCATCTATTCTATTTTTACTGTAAACTAAATAATCAAATAAAGAAAAAAAAAACAGAATTCATCTGCTTTCAACACTTTTTTCTTTCGAACTTTGTAATTTTGCCATTGATCCAAATAACAAAACGGTAAGATAGAAATTTTAATTTCTTTCTTCAAAATCTCGTTCCTTTAAAGATTGAAATTATACCATTTTAACATTAAATCATTTTGATTCAAAAGAAATACCATCATCATAATTATCCCCCAAAATATATAAATAAACTTTATTTATTATTATTTCAACTTTAAGAACAGATCTTAATATTTCTAAGATAAAATGCCCAAGAACACAATATTTTATAAAGAGAACAGCTTAACCACTTCACAGTTTGCCCCGAGATAAGTCGGGGGTAAAAGCACTGTTTCCCTATACCTGTCGCCGGTGAAGTAGTTAATGAAATAATTCTGAATATTATTAAAATTTTTTATTTGATTTGATGGGAATAAGTTCAGTATATATCAGTACATGAATTAAGCCCAATTAACCCGCGCCTTTTCTAAAGCTTGGAATTAATTTACGCAAGCAGATAAATTAATTAATCCAGATTAAAATAAATTTAATCGATAATAGATTGGAAATCAAGGTACTAATAAATACAAAAAAAAAAAAAAAATATGGAACTGGCTTACTTGCTAGTTGTATCTTTACTTAAGAACATTGGTCATTTTTTCAACGTGGAATCGTACCGGTCTGCCACCATTTTTATGTTTGTAATGTAGGAGACGATGGTATACTTTAATAATGAACACACTTGATAAATGAAGAGGCCATCGTGGGTTTCTTGATTTAATAGACGTTCACAAACATAAAATTACGTACACAAACAGAAATTATAATCAGAAACATTTTCTTTTTTAACTACATCACTCTAACGTCGAGTCACCTTCACAACCAAAACAACACACTGCGCGCTCACTCCCGCTTCTCTTCAGAATTGGAAAAATGCAGAACAATATTTTTATCATCAGATGACTACCGCCATCTGTCGATGGAAAATGTTAGTTTTCTGCAGTGAGTTATAATTGAGTTATTTCTTTACAACACCCATGTTTCGAAAAGATTCAATTAATACCGGAAGGCATACAAAACGAAAACAAACGAAGGCGAAAAACGAAAACAAACATTGGATGTCTTAACAGCAACTGATTCGCCCTTAAATTTTTGCAATCAAAGGAAATTGAATGGAAACCCGTTTACAGGGATATCTGCACAGCTTTTTTCAGTCTAATTCAATCTTCTCTAATATTTTTAAAACCCATGAAATTGTAAATGACTCTTAGGATAGCAGCAAACGTTTCCTTTTTAAGGTTCCCTACTTAAAAAGTAAAAAAAAAGTACCATTATAAGTTCCCTCGTGTGCCTGTCTGTGCGTCTGTCACAGCCGTTTTTCTCGAAAACTATGGAAAGTGGAAAGTTCAAATTTGCCAGCGTTATAAGTGCAATTGCCCCACATATTTATTGATTATTAGCCATTCACAAATATTTTTAAGAAAACCTTAGGGGACTAATTAGGTTACTTGATTTTATTTTTTTACTTTTTTGGGTACATTTGAAATATTTCTTAATCCACCAAACTCAAAAATATATTTATTTTAAATTTAGATGATATATTTTCAGAGATATCGTCGAAAATGTGCTGCGAAAATACGCCACTCCGCTATTTTCGAATCTACAGAAAACAAAATTATGAAAAAAATTAAGGGTAGTAGGAGTTTGTTTAAACATTACAGAAAAACTGTAGTGATTACCTTAGGTCACATAGTTTTTCAAAAAATTGCCTTTTCCCGTTACACATAAACTTTACTTTGCAGGCGCTCAACGGGGCAGTTGTGGGGCGCTCGAGGTAGTTATCGATACAGAATCATCCAAGGATTGTTGATAAGGATTTAAAAAAAAAGTGTTCATAATTAGCCGAGATATTAATTAAAAACCAATCTAGAAAACAGTGGCATGGACCAAGGCGGCGTTGTAACTTTGCGACCTCCTTTCGAAGCGTGCTTGTCACAATGCCAAGTTTAAACTTTGTCCAACGTCTTTGTTGCACGGTATCCTTTATGTGCGAGTAAAACGCGCATTTGACCGATTATTTGAATGAAAGAATCGCCACATGGAATTTATGAGACAGGATTGTAAATAACGTGGAACAATGCAGCGATGTCTTTTATTACGCCATTTGGCTACGCCTCATAATCTCTTGACAAATAAACTGTGACATCCAGTGTTAGTGCCAACAAAATTAATATATTTATGATTTACTTAGAAATGTTCGAAGTCGGTATCTCGTGTAATTCATAAGTTTTATATCTTCTCCGGCAATCTGTGAAGATAATACTCCAATAAGCTACATTTTTCCCGATTGCCGCTATTAAATTTTGAGCTGTACGATCGGGAATAGCAGTAACGAAACGTACATGTGTTTCACGACAAAAAAAACAAAAACCTAATATCTATAGGGGGGGGGGGCTGAATTTGTCCTAATCGAAGTACATTTCTGCCTAGTCCATCCGCTTTATTATCACAAAGTATTTGGCATCGTACTCTTGTTCATTAAAATGTCGGTATTAGATCACAAATAATGACCAATAATTACACAACCCCAGACCAATAATTACCCCATTGCCGGGGTGATTATTGGTCAGACATTTTTAAATTTTATTAAAATTATATATAATTTTTAAAGTATAAAACTAATTAAGATTATTAGGGATTAGATTCGCTCACCGTAAGCACAAAAAGTTTGTTTCAGTTCAATTTAAGTATAGTTACTGAGTTGTATGGATCTTTATGAAAAATGACCAATAATCACCCCACTCTGCCCTAATGCATTTTTTATTCAACTTGATATCTAGTTAGAGGATTATAACTGAAATCTGATTTACTTAGCCTTGAATGCTGTTTATATTATTTGTTTAACTGATGAGGAGAACCTTAAATAGATTACTTCCGAAATTATAATACTTTTTTCGTATAACATTAAGAATATTTTGAATATAAGAAAATAACTTTTGTGATAGTTTCTGTCTAGAGATTATGTCCAAGTATTGGTTAAATTGAGAAAATAAGTAGGTTTAAAATATTTCTGTACATAATATAAAAAATATCAGTCGTATAAAGAAGTAAAGCAATTACCAACGATCTGTGACTGATCTCTATAAGAGTCCTGGTGCTCCCTATATACATATACTGAATTATGGGATGTATGAGATAGACAATGTAAGTTAATCTTGCTAAAGTTGTAAACCCAGACCATGCAAGGATGTCGGTCACAATACCTGGAAATAAAAAGAAAAGTACACCTTTTGATAGTTGTTTGTTTTAACCACAGTTATGTGTCCATATTTGAGTGGTTTTTTTTAACTCTAAACCCAGATAAGTATATTAAAAACATCTGAAACATTCATAATATGTGCCACTTTTTTGAAGGACCTTAAAACATTACCAATCGTTCCATTCTCTTTCGAAATATCCTTCCTCCAATCTCTACTCTTAAAGCTTCCCAAGTGAGGAATTTCTGCTCCCAATGGAACGCTGTATCCAATTGTGTTCCGTGTTAAGCAGTTTGTAATTTAAATTGGAATACTATTGATGTTTAAAAGAAATATATTATCTGCAGCATGTGCTGAAAAGTTAGTGAAAGAAGATTTTATATCTCAAAATGCCTTCATTTTATAAACTAAATGTTGGAGTCGAAAAAGTATTAATTAAGAATTATTGCAATAGCTTATCCTAAAACTAAGCAAACAATTTTTTACGAACACTGCATTAAAATTTATTTTAGAGAGCAAGTGGTAATCTTCTTGATTTCTTTTATTATTTGATAGTCACTTTCATTATTTGTTGAAAACAAGCATAATTTTTAATATCTACATTTGAAAAGATGTCCTTAAAACCCAAATAGTTTCTCGTGTCACCCTCTTTGTATTGTTCTCATCTAAATTGTTTCCGATGAACATTTTTTTAAACGTAAACATTTTTTCTTTGTCATAATTTACTTAAATAACAGATAGAACAAAATTGAACGGCGCTGTTTCCGGAAGCACGCCCGTTCGTTTAACGTGAAACATCTATGTTAGCGACTCACGTTTAGCATATTTGGACTGAAATGAAAACGAGACATTGTCTGCAATTGTATTATAACATAAAACATTCACTGAACAGTATATGATAATTTTTTCGACTAGTATCCAACGAAATGTTTGTTTAACATAGGCTTGTGATATGCGAAGTGAGCGACATAAGGCACAATATGCGGCAAATAACGTCGATGCATGCGATGAACGTACAATCTATCATGATATTCGCCGGTGCTGTTGGTTCTATAGGAACGTAGTTGAGACCAAATCTTTCGTCTATTGCATACCAATGGTCCTACATCGCAAAAAATTCGAATTATGTTGTTATCTATCAGCTCTGAGTAGACTTCGGCAGATCTATGGGTGTCATCTTCACTCGCTATACATCGGTTCGGGGACAGCAGTGATAGAGGTGTTTGCCCCGTTGTTCACCGACCGCGCAACTTTGCAATTCTTCCAAAACAATCTCACGCGCTCGGCATCGGACATTGGGGGTACGGTGCGTGTTAGACGTCTGGAAGCGCCGAAATTTTCAGTCACGGGTCCGGTCTGACCCATACAAATATCTATTAGTTCGGCTGGTACAAAAGCTAAAAGTTGGACACAGCGAAGTATAAAAGATAAAATCTCGGCTTAATCTAGGCTCGTTATGCTGGCTAAAGCTTTGGTCAGAGCCCCACCCGTGCGGACTCAATTTCTAAAGAACATGCCGTTGTTTCTGAAGCAACATTACACTACATTTAAAGTTATTCAAAAAGCACACTTAAATATGCTCAGCTTTTATTTTCGTATTAGGTTCGAAATGCATGGAATACAAAATAACAACAATAACTTCTTATACATTTACGTACATAAATACTAATTAAGAAATTCACTCAGAAAATTACATTAAAATAGTTTAGAACGATAAAAAAATATAAAAGAAAATCACAATTTTAAAGCTTTACAAAGAAAAAAGTAGCTTTTTTAAAAATATATCTCTGTAATAAAAACTTGTATTTATGCTGTCAAATTTTATATTTAAAACGCATTAGATACTAATCAGCGTACAAATGTATAAAATCAATAATAAAACTTAAAATGCGTATTTAAAATACACCCAACCTTTCGAGCTTTGTTTTTAAAGTCATCTTCAAGAGTTTGACCTTCGTTTGGAGCTCACTGTGGACACTTGACGAAGACAGTTGCTTGAATTTCAAGCAACTGAATTCGTGATGTGTCCCACAGTTAGCTCCAAACGAAGGTCAAGACCCTGAAGATGACTTTACAGACAAAATTTGAAACGTTGGATATATTTTAATTATGTATTTTTAGTTTTAACATTGATTTTATATGCTGATTAGTAGCGAAAGTGTTTTAAATATTATATCTCTGTAGTTTATTAAACCAAATTATATTTCTAAATCTTTTGCTAAAGAAATGTAAAACATCACTATAATTTTTACAAAAACAAATAAATATTATGGCAGCTCAGCATGGACTCGGGGGATGAGTTTAGATGTGTGCAAGGGCTAAAGCTAAATTTATTCGATTGGACTCGTGCCTGGAACTTCATTATTCCCGAGCCCTGTTTGAATGAGATTGAATACCGTAATACCAAGCCATTCTTTCATCCTTAATTAGTAAATAATGTAAACGATAAAAATACATTTCTTAATTACATTTGTTTGTGTTTTATTAATAGCGTATGTACTCATATTTTTACGAGCATATATTTTTGAAAAGAAACTTTGGTAAAAAACAAGTTTTAGCATGTGGAATATGGGAACTTAAATTACTAAAATTGGATTAAAATCACATATAGTCTAATGATATTCTTTCGTCAATTTGCTTAAATTTTAAATTAGTATTTTAATTTCGTTCTGTTTAAAGAATAAGAAAATTCCCCTTTTTGTTCCTTGCTGTCTGTTTTTTTTTTACCTGCTACAAAAGACACTAAAAAATAAATCAGTAGTCATCCATTAATTACGTCATATATAAGGGTGGGGGTCCACAAAGTGTGTGACAGGGAAAAGAGGTAGGTTACCTTGTAGTTAGATGTGATTAATATATGCTGCGCTACAAAAGTTAAGGTACAACATGGTTTTCGAAGCTCGCCATTTAAATATAGGCAATAACAATAAAATTCATAGTGCACAGCGAAGAGCCAAAACTTTATGACCTTCCCCATATTTTGAAATGAACGTGTCTATGGATGACGTGGAGGGCACATAATCAGGGGGGAATGGCATTTAACTACTGATAGAGAGTCTGAGGAATCATCTTTGCGCTTACTTCTGCCTGTGATGGGAAAGGCTGCTGATCTAAGCGACTTTGATAGAGGGCAGAATTCAATGACCCGCCTGTTCAGAAC
The DNA here is from genome assembly GCA_963932465.1 of Maratus speciosus. Taxonomy (NCBI): domain Eukaryota; kingdom Metazoa; phylum Arthropoda; class Arachnida; order Araneae; family Salticidae; genus Maratus; species Maratus speciosus. The sequence continues at coordinate 344,429,947 of OZ010788.1, forward strand.
GAGTATCTCCTGAACTGCACGACTCATGTGTTGTTCGTGACATATCGTTAGGAAAGTAGGTGAATGACGGCGAAAACATCAGTAGACGCTATGGAGTTGGACGTACACGCGTTATGAAGGAAAAAGGACGTCGGAGACTCTCCTGCTTGGTAAGACGGTGGGCGCCCCCCTAAAAGGGGACCGTTTTCCGGTCCCAAGCTCTTTTCAAGCCCATTTGTCCCTGCTTGGAACCACCCGCAAGACAAGCCTCGCGACGCGTCCCGAAGGTCGCCGCCAGACAAGCCCCGCAAAGCGGAACCTCACAGAAACTCCGTACAAGCCGACACACTGCCCAGCTCACGTCATGCCGGCTATTCCCAAAAGAGAGACGAATTGGTCGAATACGAAAATCCTCACCACACAGCTAGAAGAGCCAAATGGTCCCTTCTCTTGGTTACCCGACCCGGTACGCCCCGACAGCCCACAGGAACTGGACACCTACAAAGGTGCCGGGCCCATGAACCTACACGAGGTCTCCCGAGCCGGAGTTGCTTTACGGAGGGCCCACAAGATCAGATACCATTATCAGGCAGAGACATTTATGCGGGACAACCGATAAGAAAGTTATTTAGAAGCCCCTAGCGGAAGACCCTGGAGGGGCGGGGAAAACCCACTCCGGACGTAAAGTGTCCCTGCTCCGGGCTTTCGCCCAGCCTCCCGCTCACCTGCGGAACCCCTCGCGGCTCGACGCTGAGAGTCAAAGAGACCAGACTAGGTGCCGTTAGCGACCCCAGGAGGGCACGAAAAGCTCCACCTAGACTCCGCCTCGCTAGGGGGTTGGACAGTCCGGAGTCCCGCCCGCCCCCATGACCCGACTCCACCCGAAGGCGGAGAAGCCACGGGAGGCCGGCAACAGCCCGGCTCCCTCTACCTTACCTAACGGTCGTCGAGGGTACCGAGGCCCGAATGCCCTTGACCCCGTGCAGTGACCAATCGCTACCATTAGTGCGTTCGAAAGTTAGGTGGAGACACCGCTAGATCCTAACCAGTGGGCGCGGCAACCTCCAGTAGCGCACAGACACGCAGGATTTGGGTTGGACCAAGAGATCCCCCAAGGTTCGAAGCGCCGCCGCGTTACCGGCGGGGATAGTGTTCGATGGCGGACCTACCGGCCGACCCTCTTCCAGGGTTTACGGCACGACATCGGGCAACCAGAGTCTTACTGGCCTCCCTCTGCGACCGCTTCCTGGTCGAAGAAGGCACCACCAAACTCACCCACCTTGAGGTCGGCTCATAACTGCTCTAGCTGCAACTCTCGGCGGGATGAGCCACCTGAGACAAAAATTATCACAGGCGCTGTCCGAAACCCTCGCCCTTCAGTTGCTCCGGGAGCTCCTGCACGGCGATCCCGCGAGCCCCGTCGTCACAAACGAGTCACCCAGAGTCTTCCTCTACAAAGCCCGCTCTCTTAGCTTAGGCTTCCTCTTAGTCAATTGGTGGATGAGGTCCTATCGCTTTGGCTACTCTTTGCCCAGAGTCACCATCCGGTCTATGACCAGCTCTGGGATCAGGCTATGAACCGTCGGTATCCGGCTTGCCCATAGAACCCGGGTACCGGAGGTCACGTTCAACAACGACCCGAGGGCCCATGACCTATGCACGACTTCCGTTATCCGTGGCCACCGGACCTGAGACCTGTCGACCTGCGAGCCACTCTAGGAGGTAGCGAATCGTCCTCATCCGATCCCCTCGCATTCGTGTACAACGAACTCGGCGGGGCTCCAGGTCTCCTCTCCCACTCAAGGGATCGGTTCCGGACCACCGGAGGGGCGGCCACTCTTCCGCTTGGTAAAGCAAAATCGGCGTCAGTGACTCACTGACATCCCAATACAATACAAGTCATAGTAGAATTGGTTCGGAGCACACAGTTCAGAAAACAATGTTGAATATGGCACAACACAGCAATCTTCCCACTCATGTGCCTCTCTTGACTAACAAGGAAGGTCTCCATACTGGGCATACTCAGAATACTTTGAAAAAAAATACCAATTAAACTATTTATGTATGTAATAAAGGATCAGTCAAATTTAGCGGCGGAATTACAGTAGAAAGTCTGTAAAAAAATAAAATACTTTCGAGTATTTGGCGCGAAAAGACGAAAGCGTCACGCGATTTGGCGAGCAGTACTTTTCCAGCGTGTAAAATTGCAGTCAAATTTAGCGGCGGAATTATAGTAGAAAGTCTGTAAAAAAATAAAATACTTTCGAGTATTTGGCGCGAAAAGACGAAAGCGTCACGCGATTTGGCGAGCAGTACTTTTCCTCGCCAAAAGCAAACGATTTTAATGCATCTGAAAATTGTTTGTTAATTGATTTTTAGAATGCGTGTAAAAAGTATTTAATGAATTTAAACATAAACAACGAGAGAGTTTAATAAATACATCTTTTCGTATTACATATTTATGTTACTTGTTACTTAATGTTATTACTTTAAAAACAATTTCATCTATAAAAAATACTTTCATATATTTAAGCGTATTCCAAAATAAAGGCAAGATTCATTTAGCAGTTATTCATTTCAAACCAAGGAATTCGTCGTTTCCATAGCAACAAAATCGAACCGACAGCGCTCAATTGGACTTAATTTTGAGATAATGAAACAATTTTAATTTTGTTTTAATTCATAAAATTTGATATTTAACTTTCATTATAAATACATATATGACAAAACTATAGCTAAATCAAACTAAAACTGACGAAACTACAGTTATTTAAGTTAAATTTATTTAAACAAGTTCAATATGAAATATTTTTATCTTAAAGAGTATTCGACATGAAAAAGTATTTTTCGAAATTTCATTTTATCGCCAACCGATGATAAATCGCCAAATAAACGAAAATTTCATTATTTTTTTACGAACGTTCTATCGGGGTTCCGCCAATTTTTTTTAATAAACATATATATTAACATGAGACGAACACTCTGTAATTTTTTCAGATTTTTCTGAATATGCCCGTATGGAGACCTTCCTTGTAAGTACCATCGCCAGCTACTCCTACACTAGGCCCGGGAACATAATGACTGGGCCATGGGTTACTGGCAGAGAGTTGCCTAGTTGAAAGAATCTCGATTGATGTGTCAGGATACGCCGTCTTCCAGGCGAGCTATTGCTCCCCCTTATACAGCAGGTCATACACAGACCTGCGGTGTGGCGTTATTATGCTTTGGGAAACGTTCTCATGGGCGTCTCTGTGACCTGTAGTTATGGTAAAACAGACCATGAAGGCCGCGGACTATCTGAACATCACTGTGAAAATTTGCATCATTACATGGTATCTGTCTTTCCAAATGGAGATGGAGTCTTCGAGCAAGGCAACGCTTCATATCAAAGGACTCGAATTGTACAGGAGTGGTTTCAGGAACATAATACTGAATTGCAGTTAAGGTCTTGGGAACCTAACTCAAAGGATTTTAATCGGATAGAGAAAATTTGGAGTGTCATAAAGTGGCAGCTGAGAACTAAAAAACAATCGTGTTGGAATATCTCGGATTTGCGTGATCGCTGCTTGAACATCTGGTACAACCTGTCTCCGGCCATCTACCAAAAACTTGTGGTATCCATGCCAAGGCGGGTTGCAGCTGTTTTGGGGGCGAAATGTGTACCGACGAGTTATTAGGTAGGTGGTCATAATGTTTTGGCTCATCAGTGTATATGAATGATAGTATAGAGCTTTAAGAAAAACAATGCAAAGAAACCTTGGTAACCAGTTTTATTTTAAAGAAATTATCAGTTACGTAGGAGTAAGAGAAAAGTTTGAAAAATCAAGCTTTCCAGACTTTGTTCCAGCATTGTGCATGATTGTTTATTTTTAATTGTTGTTGGTAATTTCGTCGACAGCCGAGGATAGTCTAGCAATGTGTCAGAGAAGTCGTTTACCCGATTCAATAAGGTGACGAGTGATAGGATGAATGGAAAAAGATTGTCTGAAGCTGATGCTGCTAGATGTCTCAATGTGTCTCGTAGCGTAGTCCAACGACTGGGGAATCAATTTAAATAAGAAGATTATGTGTCTAAATGACTTGTTCCAGACCAACCATGAGTTACAACACCTTCGGGAGACCACTTCCTAACTCTTTCGGTCCAAAGAAGGAGAACCACTACTGTGCCTCAGCTTGTTTCAGATCCTTTTTATCGCTTCAGGGACAAGAATACCCTCCACTACGGTACGAAAATAACGTAATAATTCTGGTCTTTATACAAGACGACCAATTGTGTGTGTCCCACTGAACCAACGACAGAGAAGTATCCGTTTATGTTGGGCAAGAGAACACGATTCATGGACTAGACAGCAATGGGTTTCTGTACTGTTCACATATAAGTACAGGTTCACACTAGAGAACGATTCAGGACGTAAGGAGCAACGCACCACATACAACCAATCCATCATTGCTGAGTGGAATCATAGTTTGGGCAGGATTCTCTTTCGCTGGTCACATACCTGTAGCTGCATGCGTTCCGCGGAGGAATTCTGACTGGCACGAGATATCGGCACGAGATGCTTGATCGATATGTCCGCCCATATGCACACTCTATTGGTAACAATTTCAATCTAATATATGATAATGCGAAACCTCACCGAGCTCTACTTGTTGAGGATTATCTTGAGAGTCACGGTTCGAAGCAAATGGAATGGTCAATTCAATATCCAGAACTGAATTCGATAGAACATGTTTGTGATTACCTTGACAGACACGTTGCCGCTTTACGCTCTCCTCCAAGGTCCCTACATAAGCTGGAACAATGTATACTTCGTGTTTGGTCTTCCCTTCTCATTTCAGTGTCCGACAACTTAATTGGTAGCATAGAACGCTGGTATCGACAATGCATTGCAGCTAGAGGTGGACCTGTTCCTTATTAGAAACTTTTTTTATGTTTTAATGACACTTTTCCACATAAAAATGTGATGTACTGATTTCTCCAAGAATGGAGTTTTCTACCAAGATTACATTTATGATGTAATTCAAGTAAATTACGTAAATTCCTGTTGCATTTAATAAAGAACTGTTTAGTTCACATATCCTTTAAATTTCTTGTTTCTCCTTGCTTTAATTTTTAAATTAGACACCAAAAACTGGTTGCACCTTAACTTTCGGAGGGCAGTGTAATTAAAAATGTGACCTCACTTCTAAAAGATGAAAATCATTAGGTAAGTAAAATTATATAAAAACATGTTACTCAGGAAGTAAAGGGTTTAATTTTCGTTGAACTGGAACAGCTTGAACTAAAAATATCTTGACGCTTTTATGATATTTATTGAAATAAGTAGATAACAGATAGTATATAACAAATAATAATAATAATTGAGTTTTAATGATTTTCATGAGCTGGGTCGGTTGGGCGTAAAAATTTCGACCCGTGCAGGCCTCGAAGAAGAATGAAGTCCAATCCAGATTCTGTCCGGAAAAAGCTGCCTCGCTTGTCCCGGCCGGGAGTCTTCGGAAAAAAATTAAGGCGCAGGATTGCCCCGGCCCGAGTCGCGTGAAAGAAAATTGTGCCGGCTCATGGGTCGGTACGGGATCGAGCCCGTGCAGATCTCTAATGTCTGGACCAATAACTTATCTTTCGAACAATATGAGTGATCTATGTTTTCTGCTGGTTCTTGTTCGCGTTCGAGCCGATATACTGAATTTTTCACTTTTTCGCATATTTACTTTAAGTTTTTAGGTAAAAATATTGTCCAAAATACACTTATTATTATTTAAATCTTTCTCGACATACTCTATACACAAACACCCGAATTACCACTATACCACGTGTGAGTCGTGAGTTACACTGAATGAAAAAAAAGCGAAAGTTATAATTTTGAACTCTTAGATCGACGCGCTCTCCCCACAGCCCCGCTCACCCGCAATGCAAATGCAAGGTCATATTAGCGAGATGATAATATATGTTACAACACAACACTTCACTTACGTCTCTGTGGTCTTAGCGTGTTACAGGACAACACGAAGTAGACGTTTTCGTTACGGTCCAAATTTTTGCCCTGGTACTAGTATGTTTCGGAGTCATTTTTAAAGATGTTATATGTCAAAAGAATATTATCTTTAATTACTGATTGTATTTTTCGTACATGATGTATCTCTATTTGTTGAAATACTTAGAAACTAGCTTCCGCTCACTTGTCTTTTTTGGTCGAACTCTTCTTGAATATCTTGATTGGGACATTCTCTCAATTTAAGTGCCTATGAATATTTTCATAAATTTTTACACATGAGCAAGAAGTATTACAAAAATATCAAAACAACAAATGTTATTAAATTGAAATAAAATCAAAATAAATGAAAGAAATTTGGAAACAAAATGTGTTGGAAATGATTACATTTATGATGGTTTTGTTTATATACTGAAAAGTATAAATTTAATAATTAAAATAATTGGCCAAATTGGAACAACTTTTGTATAATATGAACGTCTAGCATGAATTAAAATATTCAAAGTTATTATTTGATCAATAATATTTCAGAGCTTTATTATTAGAGAATTGGAAATTTCTTACCACCATTTCCTGTCGTGCAAGCTATTGTTACCCATGCAAGTGCTAAAGACCACCAAAATCTTTTGGTGGATTTGTAGAATATACATATTACAATATTAGGAATATTGTCTTGATTCCACTCGTACACACCATATACAATTGCTAGACCAAGAATCAAAGATGACAGCCACAAAGTCACATTTACCTTCTAAAAAAGAACAGAATGAAATATATGAGGGGAAATTTGATTTTGATGAATGAAAATTTAATTTACATTTGAAAAATTAAGTTAATTAGAAATTTATTGCAATGAGGGCAAATTTGTTTTGGCGAAGATGGCGAATACATTAAGAGACTTCTGTTGAAGTGTTGTTTTGTGTATTATCCTTGCGTACATTTTTGGTGAACAGATTGTAATTTTCCAGTCGGTTCATGTTTAAAATAAGAGATTCGCTGAACTGTGCGCTTTTTTGCGTTAAACGCTTAAACAGCTCAAATATTCATCGTAAAATTAAGGCTTTTAGAACGAACATGAAATATCTCGCCAAGTCACTCTCTTGTGCAAACAATTTGAAAATGACACATACATCTGACTGAAGAATTTCATAAACAGCAAGTGCTTTACCTTTGCCACTCGTGAAAATGTAACCATAAACGAGCAGTTGATTCAAGGGATTTGAAGAATAAATATCATTTTTACTATGAATTTATGTGCGTAATCATTTAGCCCAGAAAAACAAATAGTTTCTTATATCTGCAATTAGAATCTACTATTTTGATGCTCGATTAAGAAACACTCACCAAATATGTACTTAGGAACAATACAAAAACTACACTTAATTGAGAACTCCAACAATGTATTCTTCATCCTCGCCAAAGAAATTTGCTCTCCTTACAATATATTGACAAACAGAGTTAAGTGCCTTTGATTCCTCTACGCACAATATAAAAAGAAGATAAGAAAGAGAATTTTACCCGAGGAATGTTCATCTTAAAGGACGTTGTTGCAAGAAAGTATCCGACAACTAGACCAACACAACAAGTGGAAAAATGCTCATAAGTTGCAAAATGCTCTTTTATGGATAAATAATAGAGGTCTCTGAAATGAAAAGGAGAAGAACTTTAGTAGCATGTGATGTAGTTTCAAATGTATTTTTCAACTTTAACATTAAACTATATAAACAAATATTATGGATAGAATTCTAACACTTATTAATAACAAATGTAAATCATTCAATGGCTAAAAAAACTTCGAAAATCTAAGCTAATATACAGAAACTTCTGAAATAAACTGAGCTTTAAAAAAAAATGACAATTGTATAAGTTACTGCTATTGACGAGTTATGTGTCAAATCGGAAATGTTTTTACTACTGTTTGTTCTTTTAGTTGCATATATCACCATTGAATGTAGCTACTTGTCTTCAATGGTAAAACGGCTCAAAATAACTTTGCATTTTCAAAAACAAAATATTTTTTTGTTGTTTCAACAGCTAAGTGAAGTTTAAAAGCTGAGTAAACATTCTTCCTTATAAGTTAGTTTGAGCGTTCTAAGGTTTTGAGAAACCATGCCCCTATCTATGGATCACACTTGAAACTAAACCAAGAAAACGCATTAAAGAATTTCGTAACTTCACACTATAACTTCAATAGCTATCAAATTTTATTGTTATTTAATTTTAAAAATAGCCAGTCCTTGTAACGATACACTGTATATTACACCAAACATCATGTTTGTATTTTTCTTAATGTGTATTATTTTAGCACGAAAAACTGGAAGGCATATCACCAAAAACTTTTTAAATAGGGACCAACAAGCTCTATTATAAGGGGAAATAAAATATATTATTATAAAGATATTTAATTTAAATAATAACAGTAAAAAATGTCATCTTTGTAAGTGCGGAAATTTCCATCTTTATTGGAAGTAGCGACCAACAAGCTCTATTATAAGAGAAAATAAAAAATAATATTATAAAAATATTTAATTTAAATAATAACAATGAAAAATGCCATCTTTGTAAGTGCGGAAATTTCCATCTGAATTGGACATTGGAATTTTTTGATAACAAATGCCTACATCACGTGAGAGCTTTCTTATTTTTTAAAACAGCCTACACTCTAAATAAAAAGGAGTCGCTATTCACTCCCGAGAAGTGAATAGTTACTCTATCGCAGACTTAAAATATGCCCAACCTCTTTAAAGTGACTATTCAGTCTGAGCAAAGTGGAATTGTTGACTCTCTGAAAGAGTGAATACTCACTCCTGGAAAGTGAATATTCACTCTAAACAAGGGCGAATAATCAATCTTTCGGAGGAGTGACTATTCACTCTTGCTAAAGAAGTGCGTTTTTCCCTCCTAATAGAAGTGAATAATCACTCTTTCATAAGAATGAATGTTAATTTTTTATGGAGTGAATTCTTTTTATATGTTGCTTTTATGGGCATTTTAAAAGAATCACATCTGTTACAGCATGCAATGAAAATAGATAAAAGCGTTGTAAAGATTGGAATAAAATACTTTATTGACAATATTTATTTAATTCATAATTTGTAACACTAATTGAACTTTTAAGGAAAAACTCAATTAAAATTACATATGAATTGAATTCGATTATCGACAGAAATAAACTAAAATATTTTATTCCAAATTTATCCCTTGTGTTTGCTTTAACTGCATGATAGTTTTAAAATGCCCATAAGAACAAGTAGTTAACAGAAATCTTAATCAGTTAATTTTATTTTTTCTTTTCAGATACCCATTAAGTTGTATTTAGAATTTTAATAATTCCCATGATGATAATTATGTTCTTTCCTTTAATGCGTAATTCGAAATTTAAATATTTAAATCTCAGTATTCATTGCTATTGAATTTAAATGGAATCTTGCAGAGGCCTATTCTTCTAATATAATTTTAATTTTTCCACTTAAAAAACAATGCTCATCAACTGACATCTTTTTTTTAATAAGTTCTATGCTTGATCTAAATATAAAGATGGTGTAAGTTTTTTTTTTATGTGTTGTGATTTGTCATTGTTTTATTAAATATGAACATAGAGTCTAGAATGTTATATTCTCTGGAATATGTATATATTTTTTCTTTAAAACATGTTCTTTAACTTAATTATGATTTCGAATTTTTTCCGCTATTTCTGGAAACGGATAATAATACAACGCATGGAACGACATGATAAGCCATATTTATATTCGAGGATGGAGTATCACGAATATGATTTAATCCAGTTGAAAAAAAAATATATTCATTTCCTTCATTATGAAGCCATATTTAATTTAAATTTTTTATTCCCGTATATATTGTTGTGAATATGAGCTAAATAGATTTCGTATGTTTTATAGGAAAAGATTGATCTAGGAAATAGAAAAAAGAAGGAAATATAAAAATAAAAGAAATGATTACATATGTACTGTTCTTATTGTTTGAAAAAATATTTTTAGTGTAAAATGTAGTTATTTATCTCTTTAAAATATATTCAATCTAGTATTATATAAGTGATACTATGAACTTTTTAAAAAATTTACTAAAGCAGTTTTATCTATAAGCATCAGGCATAAAAAAGACATTATTTTAATGCTTAAATATCATGTTTTATTTTTTAGTGCCAATAATTACGTGTATCATAAACGTAGAAAATGGGTTTACAATAAAGGAAATTTAATGATTCAGACTGTATATAAGTAAATGTTTGATTAAAATAAAAAACAGCAAAAAAATCCTTACACACAATTCTAAAAAAAAAAAATAAATATACCAATTTGAAAAAACACTACAAATAATAATTAGCATTTTATAATTGTACTATTAAACAACAACAAACTACGATAGTTGAATTAAGTGCATTCTTAGATTTAATAACTTCGCAAAAATCTTACTATATGTTATAAAAAATTTCTATTATTTTATAAATTTGGTAAATGTGAAATCTGAAAACATTGGTTTGACGATTTAGGATTTTAAACAACAATTTAAAGTATTATTAGTAATAAAAAAAATCTTTCAAAAGTGTTATTATTGTCATATGTAAAAAGACATTTTCCGAGTATAATGCTAATTTTCAATCTGAGACCGTTTCGTAATATCATAATAATCGAATATCATATTTCACTACAAAATAATAATGACGCTAAATACTGTAAGTGTTAGTAATCAGATAACAGTAAAAACCCGAAAAAAATACAACAGAAAAAATCACTGTCTCAACACATTTACGTTCTCAAGTAACTGAAAATTAATGTTTACATTCTAGTATGAATGGAGGCATGAATCAGTCTCTGTGTGAGCATTTTGTTTTCAAGCGACTGCAAATTAGGATATTTTACATCACAGCATCGAATAAGAAAAAAAATCGCTTCTGAAATCAGGAACACAGTTCTAGATCAATCTTTTTGTATACAACATAAAACTATTTAACTCATAATTATAACATACAAAGTCTACAGGAATAAAACATTAAAATTAAATAAGACTTACCTTAATGTTCCATCAATAATCACTTTAATCATATCCGTATATTTTAATCAAAAAATGGCATACGTCTTCCTCTTATCTTAAAAAAAGCATTGTAGACTTGCTGTTCTGGTTGGCTGATGAGTGATAGCAATATTTACAATACGCACTCTTCTTAGAAAGAATATTCACTCTAAGCAGAAGTGAATAGTCACTATTTCAAAGGAGTGACTATTCACTCCTGAAAAAGAGTGCATTTTAGCACAAAATCAGAGTAATTTCCAAGGTTAAATTATGAAATGAAGTTTTTGAAAATTAAAAAGTGACATATTTTGGGGCATTTCATTATTTTACTCCATATATTGGTTCAAAGTTGAACGGAATTTTTTAAAAGTGTATAATGCCAGGCTTTCATTCTCGTCAGCGGAGTGAGATGTTTCACTCTTGACAACGGAGTGACATATTTCACTCCTTTCTAGGGAGTGGAAAATTCCACTCTTTGAAAGAGTGAACTTTCCACTCCTCCCAATTTTAGAGTGTACAGAAAATAAATGTATTTATTTAAAGACTTACTCTGTGTAGCCATAAGCATGAATGGGCACTTTTGTGAGTCCATAATAAAAACGTAAAACTTCCGATATACATATTCCTCCAAGAAATAGTAATAAGTTTATTGCAAAAGCAAGGCGAGGATTACTAAAAATAATGAAAAGAGTTTTAATAAGAAAATACTGTATTTTTCTTTCCATAATCTGCAAATACATATGTTATTTTCTTAAAAAATATTATCAACCACACAATTCAGACAATAACCCCCTCAGCACCACATCTAATCATTTATTCGATGTTTGATGTATTCTAATGAAACATTTACTCATGGTAAGTTAATTATTTTACAAATGGTCTAAATTGAACAACATATTCAAATTTCGTGTAGATTTAAAAATTTCATAGGAATCATAATGTGCTTATAGTCATTATAGCTCTTTTAGTGTAAAGGGTGTTCGATCTTTAACGCTTTATGTCTAAATTTAAACACTGTCAGAAAAACTCATCATTTTACACTAAATTATTCCTCATTTTTTAACAAATAATTACCGTACTCCTAGAAAACATATTTTATCCGTGAATTCTTACCAAAAATCTGAAAAAGAGGAAGAAATTCCGTTCATTCCCAACACGCATGCGTTCTATTAAGGGGCTATCCAAAAATGATGTCACACATTTTTTTTAATAATTTTGACACCCCTCCTCCCCTTTGTCACAAAGTGTCACACTTCACCATACCCTCTACCACCTCTTGTCACGTGTCCCGCTATATCACATAAGCCTATACTTGCAGTTCAGAAACAAAGCGTTACGTTATAGATTATATTTAAAGTTTTATTTTTTAACTTTAACTATGGGTTTTAATTGCATTTGTCAGCATAACAATTAAAATGATTCGTGTACATATTTTGTATGAAATAAGATTAAGATTTACAACAAAAAACATAACTAGTATACAACAGTAATAAAATATTAATATGAAAGAGTAACTGAAAACAGTAGTATTTTTGAATTTGAAATAGAATAGAATGGCTTTAATTGAATGGAATAGAATGGCTTTAAATCTTATCTTTACTTTATGAACACAAAATACTTTAATTTCACAATAACAACTCGAAAATTTAATATGCTGATTTTTAATGCTTTTATTTTAACCAAAATGTGTGTTGTCACACTTCTTCTTACCCCTTCCCACCCCCTTGTCACAAACTGTCACAATTTCACGAACCCCCTCCCTCCCCTCCAAGCCTGACATCATTTGTGGATAACCCGAAATACTAAAATCCGAATTCATTTAAAAAATGAAAAACAAAAAATAATTATACATTAAGATTTCTAATTTAATTAGAAAAGAAAAAAAAGTTTTCGAATTTAAAAATGAATAACAATTACTTTTCTCCTTCATTCAAAAATACTCACAATTTATTTTTTTTAAGTTGAATAAAGTTAAGTAAAATTGAATTTATAAAGTTGCTTATAAAAAAATACTCGCATTTAAATTATATTTTAAATAAACACAACATCATGCTGCTATTATTTACTGATTCATATAAAAACTCATAAAAAAATTTCCGCATGATACACTCATTTTTTAATAAAATAAGAAAAACTATAAAAATTGATTCTATACTTGGGGAACGAGGAACTTGATAGTACTGAATATACTGCGAAGTTTATACTTCCGCGACAAGAAGTGCGCCGACTGTTTTAATAAAATCTCTCTCGATATGTTTTTTTTTTTTTTTTTTTTTTTTTTTTTTTTTGTCAAAATTTTAATGCAAAAATGATTCATTGACTAAATGAAACTGATTTAAGTTAAAATTTGTCACTATCATGATATGTATATATTAAATTCATATAAAAATGAATTTAGTTTCTTTGGCGAAATTTTGCGAACATGTGTTGTACAAAAATTGCAAACCTATTAGAGATAACGTCTTCTGCATCTCCCCAATTTCTGGTGAGTTAAGAGATAATTGCTTGAAGTTTGCGGTTTTTAATCTGCAATATATATTTTTTTATTTTTGAAACTTTTTAAAATACAGAAACAATTTTTATGGATTTGAACTTATCGGGTAATTTTATCTCAAATGTATACCAAGCATGACAATGAAATATTTAAAACAATAAAAAATGCAAAATAAAATAAATGGAAAGGTGTTTATTTATAGTGACCACAGTCATATCCGTTCTAAAATCTTGTCCCTCCATGGGTTTCGAATTGCCGGCCTCCATACAATGCTCTGCTACTTATATCTATAGGAAATATTTGAGAAAAATTGCATAATTATGCTAATATAGTACAGAAATTTTAGCACGAATATGAGATTGAATTACAAATAAAGGGGAAATATTGATAATAAAAATAAGCCTAAAAGTTTATTTTACATATTTTTATAGTGTATACTCGTACATGCAATAATTTGTTACCCTTTAGATTTGTTTTCCTTCTTACATTAAATATTTTTAAATATATCTGAAATGGGGTTTCAAGTGGGGTGGCCCTCTCTAACGAAAATGAAATTACTGTTTAATTGTCCTTCTTTCTTTCTTTCTTTCTTTTTACTTTTCTCTCTTTCATTTTTTTTTTATTGCCAGTAGATATTTATTTTAGAATATTTAAAATTTTTTATTTGTTAAATTTTTAAGTTGTTCTTTATATTGGTCTGTTTTAAAAATTATCTTGCGCGGATGTTTTGATTAAATAAAATTATTAGTTTAGCTTATGTCGTCTCCATTTTTAAAGAATGTAGTCAGGGCTGCGGACCACAGTCATATCCATTCTAAAATCTTTCCTCTATCTGGATTTAGTGCTGCCGGCACCCATTCAACGAATTGATATTTATAGTTTTAGGCAATATTTAAAAAAAAATGCATAATTATGCTAATATAGTACAGAAGTTTTAGCATGAATATGGGATTGAATTAAGGAAAAATATTGATAATAAAAATAAGCTTAAAGGTTTATTTTACATATTTTTATAGTGTATACATGTAATAATTTGCTTCCCATTAGATTTTTTCCCTCTACATTCAATATCTTTATATATCACAATTTTCATTAAACATTTTACTTTGCATGATTACGTATGTTGATGATATAACTTTGTATTGTAATGTGCATAATTCAGGTATCCCAGTGATTTTCATTTTTGGCTGATTAAAGCTAAAAGTTTTTTAAATTTTTGTTTTAACAGTTTGTTTTTTCATCTTAATTTAAAATATGAAAATACTTTATATAAAATACAAATGTGAATCCATGTGGTTCTTCAAATTGCACATTGAGCAATGTTAGATAACTGTTACGTGTTACATACATATAACTTTAAACCTGATTAGAAACACATTTGCATTAGTTAAAAAAAAAAAAAATCTCAACGAAAAAATTATGACTCCCTTACAAAACAATAAATTATAGAGAATAAATAAATTATAGGTGATGTTAAATTGCAACAGAATGTTTATTTTTTTCCTTTCAAAATATTTTAATTCTCAAGATTACTTTCAAAGGTGAAATGTTCTTGGAAAATAATGTATGTTATTTTAATTTAAATAATGTGCCTTGGTGATAAATTGTAAATAACCAATTATATTTAATCTTTCAAAGAACGACGAAAAAAAAAATCTCTGAAATAAAGTTTTTGCAAACGCAATTCAAAATTAATTTTATGTTGCCGAAATGAGTGCTATATCGCCCGATGTTGCAACCATATTAGGCGAAGGGAGGTAAATAGGCTGTGTCAGGCTTTTGCCTACTATCTTCTTAGTCCTTCCTCAAGTATAGATTGCAGCTGTTCACACCTGTCTATATTTAGACGAAGTCAGACATAAGTGGGCACGCTCATCCCTCATTTCGCCCCTTTACGAAAAGGAATCGGTAAGTCCTAGCATTTCCCGAAATGGTATTGTAAAAGCCCGAAATAGAAGCGTTTAAAAGCAAGCATATTTCGATCTTTTACCTACTCAATTTGATAAGTGCTAGGATTTACCAGACTTCGGGCTTTTACAGTAACTTACACACATAAGTTATAGAAACCAGATCGAACTGTATATATGAAGCGGAATTGCAAGATTTTCATTTCTACTTGATTCATGAAGAAATATATATTTATTTTTGTTTGTACATTATATCTAAATTTACTACCAGAAATTCTATACAATTACTTGATTTAATAGAAGGTAATTTTACAGCAGTTACTATAACTACACCTAAACTTTATTTCAGTGGCTCCACCTATTGACGAGAGATCTCTTTTTTTCGACTGGGCATACAGTTGATGTTCTTACTCGGAAGCCCCTGAAATCTGCCTCACAGTGTTAAAAAATTAATGATGAAATTAATCGGCTAACACTAATATACGCAGTATCGGAACTAGGTGAAATGTATGCAACTCAGATAGTATGACGCAAAGATAACCTTTACATAAATTTTACTTACGATGTTGGATAGCGTGATGCAAACTATAAGTCAAGTTATTGAAATAAAGACATTTCAATGCATAAGGCTCAGTGAAAGTGTGATATATTTATTGGAAAATTAAAAGTATTGCATGATTGTGTAAATATACGTTTAGACATTGCAACAAACCATTAGAGTTACAGCAAACCATTTAGAGTTACATTATGGCGTCAATCGAATTTTGATAAGATTTCTTTTAAAACTCGTATTTTGAAGTTATGAGAGGTGCCAATGAAAAAACATCAGTGAATAAATTTACATGGTATTAGATTGCACGTATTTCCAATGAGTGCTATACTGGCGCAATATTGGTTTGATACTTAATCTATTCTTAATGAAAAGAGAGTGAAAATAAATAAAACATGTTTGAATGGCAACCTGTGCAGTGCCTTAATTACGATCACAGCCAGTCAAGTATATGATCGTTGCACTGCTGTATTAAAAATAAAATGTAAATAACCCATTTAATTTCAACGACTTCTCTAATTTAAAATTATTTTTGAATTTCACTTCACATAGCAAAGAACTTTAGAATAATTTTCATACGAATTAATATAAGTGTTTTACAATTAAAATATTAAAATCTTACCTTCTCATTGGAATTATGACTAGTAAACTTAACAGAAACAAATGAGTATCTGCTGCTATATACCAAAGCCAGTCCAGACACTGAAAACAATATCACTTCAAGATAATTTTAACAAAATCATTAATGAAATAATAAATTAAATTAAAGATATTTTTATTAAAAATCCCTGTGTTTTTTTTTGTTTGTTTGTTTGTTTGTGCTAATACAGTAGGGGAGGTAGAGGAGGTTTGATACATAGGGAGGGTTGATACATTGATAATTTTTCTCAACAAATGGCATTAACAGCCATTGTAACAGATGTAAAGTCTACTTTTATTAGCAGAGGCCATCAGTAGCTGGATTTAGCAGTGAAGAACTGAAAACGTTTTTTTTCTTTTAATTTTGAAAACTTTTGGAATGTCAATGTAAATTTTTTTAAATACTGATTTTCTTTCATAACTCTCATTATCATGAAGATAATACCTTGTAATTTTTTTTTATTTGTAAAGCACATTGTTAGGGTGAGTTTTACCAGAAAGCAAAAGCAGATTGACATTTTGCAACTGCATTTATACAAAGTGATTGAAAATCCAATAAGGCATGACAGGGAGAAATGATACATTAGTGCTGGGGAGAAATGATACACTTGTATATTTGAAATTTCATAGTTTTTTTTAAGTTGTAAACTAATATAGGACTGTAATATTCATTATTGTTTTACAGCAAGAGCTACTGAAATTGGTAAGGAAGAACAAAGAGACTATTCATAGACATTATGTAAGTTACATAGAAAAGCAATGCGATGATAGATGGTTAATTCGCTTTGCTCGTCATGTAGAAAGAAAAACTTTTAAATGGCCTGAAACGGAAGATGTTTCTATAATTGACGAAGGCAAATAATAAAAAAAAGAACATTAAATCCACCCGATTTCATTTACCAAAATGATAGAGTTATTAGTTTTTTGTTTAACCATTTCAGGGGTGGTTGTATGTTTATGAAACCACTTAATTTTAATTTCCAAACGCCACATTGGCACCAGCATTTTGGTAAAATATTTTCCGTTTAATATGGAAATGAAATATAGCCCTTTTCTTATTTCCAATTAAAATTGTCGGCAAATTCCGGTGCCATTCATTTATTCAACACTTTAGCATTGAACATGCTTTGCCCTGAAAGGGTTAAAGAAATCTTAAATGGGCTAAATTTATGTTAAATTGTTTGCAAATCAGCAATGTTCACTTCATTTTCTCTTGCAGCAAGATCTCTAGGGGTTTTTTTTTTTCATTATTTATTTTCTAAAAAGTGTGTCCATAGAATTGTTTAAATAGTAGCAAATGTTTAAATACAGAAAAACATTCCTGAAACAAAATATGTCAATGTCATTTCGTTTTAAATTTTGATTAAATATTTCAAGATTTATCATAAAAAAATTGTATGACACATAAATTGAATTGTCTGGATTTTTTTTCAATTTACATAACAATGTATCAAATCTCCCTTGCTAGTGTATCAATCCTCCCCAGCAATGGGGAGATTTGATACAGTAGTAACCATTTACAATAATTGGGATATATTTTTTGAATGATTATCTTTTAAATTCACAACATTTTTAATAAATGAATAAAAGGTCACTTTATAAGAAAACATGAAAAATTTGTTTAAAAATAGGTTTCTAAGGATTGTAAAAAATTAGCAAAAAAAAAAAGTGTATCATACCTCCCCTACCTCCCTACATGAAAAAAGGGGTTATTTTTGCTGAACAAATTAGCTAGTACCAATTTGTAAACATTCCAAAGACAAAAAAGTGTACTATATAACCCAATATTACCGGAGATTATATACAATTTTTTTCGAGTTTCTAGGGAAATATTAGAGGCATTAAAAAATCCTTACGTATTAATAAACTAAAACATAAGGTCAAAAATTAGATTTTAGTAACATAAAAACATGGAAATTTATTTATGAAATATCACATTTAATTGAAATTAATAGTTAATTATTCATCAGAGTTTTTTTTATTCTAGATGGCATTGATAAAACACGATTTTCAATTTATTTCTAAAGAATTATTTTCCAGTTTTGACAGATTGAACCTTTCTATTCTACAAGTGATGTGTACTGCATCCCATTTACATAAACCATTCGAACAAGCTGTGCCCAAGCGTTTTCGATGAGGTTCAGATCAAGATTGATAGGTGGATGATCTAAACAATATTCTGCTCGTCAAACCAATATTTCATTGCATTTGAAATGTGAATCCTTGCATTGTCTAGCATGAAGATGTAATCTCAACCACAATATTGCCATGCAAGTTGAAGAAGTGAATTTTCTAAAACTAAACTGTAATCAAAAGAATTCTGGCGACCGCTTAAAAATACAATTTCACTTTTGCCATAATAAGCGATCGCTGCCCAAATCATCAAACTTCCGCCACCTAAATTTCTGCTCCATGTAGATTTTGGCTCTTTTCGGAGATATCTCCAATAATTATATTTCATACCATCCGGGTCATCCAAATTAAATCTTTTTTTGTCAGAGAAAATGACTTTTTTCCAATTGTCACACATTGCCATGTACTTTTCGCAATACTGCAAACGCATCTGCTTGTGACGCAGAAGTAACTTTGGACCAGACTTCATTTTCGACCATCTCAAGCTCCGTGAAGAATGTAAAATTTGCCTAACTCTTCTAGAAATAACAGGAAGGAATAGATATGCACAAATCTGCTTTGAACTGTAACCGGTTTTCGATGCAAGTTGAAGAATCCCCCTTTTGTCTCTCTTACTTAAACGTGGATTACCTTTTTTGTTAAAATTTTTGCCATAATTTACTTGATCTTTCTATAGTTATATATCACGCCAACTGGTCTTTTAAGTAATTTACTAATTTCAGGAAAAGACTTTCCACATTCTAGATATACATCGATTGTAGCTCTTTCTTCCTCAGACAACCTCTTTCGTTCACCCATCGTGAAAAGTATGACTGAAACGTATTGCTTCGAATATAACGCTTTTTATTCCTACTGTGCATGTCACGTTACCTTGTTTAATGCAAATTTTTGACACATTACTTTGGAATAGCCAATGAAATGTGATATTTCATAAATCAATTTCCATGTTTGTATATTACGAAAATCTAATTTTTGACTTTTAGCTTAAGTTTAATGTTATGTATGAAATTTTATTTTTCTAACTCATTTGTTATACATACTATGTATATCCATGAAATTTCATTCAGTTTTAATGAATATTATAGACATTTTTGTTAAAAAAACGTGTTTTTATAAATCAATTTCCACCATTGTATATCTATACAAAGCATCGAAACAAATCAATGCTTCAGTATCGTTGTTAGGCCAATCCGTAGTACCTTTTTGGTATTGTTTTCTAATTGTAAAAGTAAAATTTGCTCAAAAGTGGAGTTGCCTCTTTTTTGAACCGTATTGTTCAATTAATTTTCTTTGTTTTTTATTTCGGCCATGTAAAGATATTTAAGATACCACTTTCCTTTGTAAATTCATATTCAAGTGTCTTTAAGTGATCAACAATATATGGAATTAAAAAAAAAATAACAATCTTTTTTCATTAACTTATTAAGATGACCGGAAATGATTTGTGACTTTAATTTTTTTTTCAATTACTATGTGCAATGCTTGTACGCATTTTCGTATGAATAACACCTGTGTTTACGAAAATAAATACGCTTCTTTTAAAAATTGTAATTTTTTTCAGATTTTTTTTCTTTTATGATGTAGAATTTTTAATAAAATTCTGCGAAAACTACAGAAAACTTGGGAACACTCAAGCGAAATTACAATGAAATGAATAAATCGAGTATTGGAATAGATATGAGCATTTATAGAAAATAATTTTTAATTGCTCAAGCATGAAACGTATCACTCATTTTATTTCATAATTTGGTAACCAGTCATGTAACCCACTTGTATAAAAATTCCTAAATACTGTGAAATTTCGGAAAGAGATCAGCTATTTATTGCGCTGCATTTCATTTGATTTCTGTAAGTAGCTAGATAACAAGAGATTATTCACACGTTTCATTTATTTAGTACAAATTATTGTGATATATTATGTAAAAACTAATTAACCTTGTAGCATAAAGTGCCTAACCACTCTTTTATGAAGGTTATCTATGGAAAATAGTTGTGTCTTTGTGGTATAAAGATTCAATCATTTTCAGCAACTTCTTTGGAATAATGAATGATAAAATCCTTTACTTTGAATTATACATATATGTGTGATATTGTGTGATATTTTGCAACCCGTACAACAACGTGACGTCATGGGGACTTCACAATGATGTCACACTGTGATTTTGTACGTGATGTGGATGTGAAGTCGTTATGGCCGTTTGGAAGCTTTTCTATGGCGACACACTGTGACAACTTTGTGAAAAGTCATCGTGTGACTTTATTTTGTAAATTTTGCGACGACCCAGTATCGGTTCGGGTGATCAGAATTTACCCGATCCAAAATGTTGGGCAGTCTTATTTTTCTATAGGTCAGCCATCGGGTCAGGAGCTAGGTTTGACGTGACGACCGAACAGGTAGGGCTGGACATTTTATACTAAGGTCGAGTTCGGTTTAGAATCCTACATTAAATTGGATAGCCAGATTTCAACCGATCCCGGCTCGACTCAGTCGAATGGGTTTCAATTATTTTATTTTATTTTATTTATTTAACGTAGTTTTTGCTAAGCGCGGACGGGCTTGAACCCTGTATGATGTCAGATAACACGATTTCTAGACGATTTTGTCAGGTAACAAGTCACACATTTTCTTTTCTTTTCTGGCGATTGGATTTGTATTAGAATCCTGTACCCTGAAAATATAGTTTCCCAACCTGATGCAGGAGTCTAATATGAATCCAATATTCAGAAAAAATACAGTGGACCCAACTAGGGTCGATTTCGGGTAGATTCTGGATACATGACTCGGGTCGTTTCGTCCATATTTCTTCTGAATGTCATATATATTAGACTCCTACATGCAGTTGGGAAGTACATTGCGTCGGGCCACGTAACCAGACTTTACCGGTGTCTGACACAGGTCGAGTCAAATGCTTTTTTTTCTGCAAGTAAGGATTTGTCATAGAATCCTGTTACGGACTTGGGGATTATATTTTACCGTATTTATTTATTTGCTGAAGGTTATATTTTTATAAAATCCTGCAGTCGAATGAGTTAACCCGATTTCGAACGAACCCGAATCGGTTTCGATATACATTAAATAGAAAAATGTGGTGTTTAAACAGAATCTTATATATCAGTATTTCATTACTGAAAATACATGCACAATATATTCTCTCAAATCATTGATATCCAGGGAGTTAGGTTTAGATCATATAAAAAAAAAAACTCTGTATGTTTTACTTTATTAAAAAAGAACGAAACCTTTTTCCATTAGTATAGATTATTTTTTTATAAGTTTTAAATTTAGTTATCGGGTTCCAGTCGGAAACAAACGTTGAATTATTTATATTGTTTGAAGCGAAAACGGTTTAATCTTTTGTAATCGGGCTACACGCGATGGATATATTAAAAAAAATAAAGCTTGAAATTTAATAAAAACCATAAAAAACAGTAAATTGAGTTATAGTCTTCATAAAAATTGCATTTGAAAGAACATTTTCTTTCTATTCGACGTTGCAATAGTGCAATGCACAATTGCACAATTGTGGTCAAATGTGGTCTAAGGAAGAAAAAAATGCAGAAAAGCAAAATTTATAGGTCAGGTGTTGCCACTGCTAATAATATGACGCCAATGTTATTCATGCAGATGTTTTCGTTTTATAATATAAATTGTTGCTGTTAGTTTAAATAAAGTTATTACTTTTTCATATAATTTAACCTTTATGTACTGAATTATGAATTCATGAGAATTTTACCTTCTAAAGCATTTTTCGTTAATTGTTTAAACTACATTAGAAGATTTACACAACCATTTAATAAATTTTAGAAGGATTTTAGAAGGATTGAAGGATTTAGAAGGATTATTAAATTTGAATTTATAGGGAATTTGTGCAATATTTATAACCGCACTCAAAATCTTTTATGTTAAATATTTTTCTTAGCATTTTGTAGAATTAGAAAATGTCTAAATATAATATTCTTACAATATAAAAATAGAAATATTTCCGAAATGAAAAATCCCCACCCCCCCTCCCAACGCCAAGAAAGCTGAAAAAGTGCAAAGACAAAGGAAATCATTCTTTTAAAAATATTTTGGCTTTGTATAACCAATAATGCTTTTGGAACAAGATAAAGTAATGTATCTTTAACTCATTCTAAACTGTATTACAACTAATCGATGCATTAAAGGAATTTTATAACAAGTTATTTTAATGGTACTTATAAGTACCGTTAGTAGGTAAAGGGATAAAGAGCAAATGAAAAACTCTCTTAAGGTATTAACTTACATATTAAAATGGCCGTTTTCGCGAAAATTTTAGAAATTTTTTTTATTGTTTTATTTGAAAGAGCAATCGTTTACGATTCCAAATATGTTTTAATTTTATTGCTGTGATTTAAGATATATTTTTTTTATTTCTATGACTTTTAGAAAAGGAGTTATGGCCAATTTAATAAGCAGGAAGTTATGACTCAAATATCGGAAGTGAGAGTAGGAAGGAGAAGAGGAATGCAAACAATGTTTCTATGCATCCTTTTCTTGCATTTTTTACATAAAAACACTAATAGACCTTAATTGACACTTCTAGATTAATTTTGTATATATCTGAAAGATATAAGAAAAATCTTTAAATGCGATTTCTGAAAAATGAATTTTCACTTTATCTCCATGCTCGATAAACTTCATTAGATAAAATGTTTTAACCTCTTCAGGGGTAAAGTACTTCAGTTGCAAAAATGTTGAAATGATTGAATGACACCGGTATTTATGAACAAATTTATAAGAAAGTAATTAAGTTTTCTTTGCGTACATTATATAAAGGAAAAATTAATTCATAAATTCTGATGCCAATGTGGCCTTTGGGAATTAAAATTAACTGGTATATATAATACACCGGTGCCCTTCAAGGGATTAAACATATTTAAGTGAAATTTTGTCACTCAGAATATTTGGGCATTACTCACTATGTTATAAACTAGAATCTAAGCTCTGTGTGGTAATATACTTATATTAATAGGTACTCGAATATTTAAATGAACGGTCAAGTGCGAGTATTACTCTCGCTCAGAGGGTTCCGTACAATAAATATATGAATTATTAATTACATTATTAAAAAAATCGTTGCTAAAAGAATAATAAGATTTCGTAAAAAACTATACAACGTAAGCTGTATTCAGTAGGAAACTGGTTGTGCATACATACCGTTATCACTTTCGGGGGAAGGGGGATCTGACACTTGTTTTCGTAAGATATCTAGAGGGGGGGGGGAGGCGGATATGCTTTTTGATATCGTTATAATTTTTGATCCAACCAAACTTTTCTTCTGTCAGAAACTTTTTATTTACATCCAAATAGTCTGTTACCTTTATTATTATTTTTTATGTGTTTTTATGAAAATACAAAGCTATTATTAAAGCCATTAAATGTTTATAAAATCATTTCCTTCCAAAATTTGGAATACGCCAACGTTTGGTCTTCCTGTTCTTCTGCCATATGCGCATAAAATTCGTTGTCAGAGAAATCAGGAACATAACATGTAGGAAATAATATTCCGTTTACCAGTAAAGAAAGACAAAGAATGTTGCCCACTGTTTTATAGACACGGCTGCCACAGGCAACAATTTTTCTATTCTGTTCGCACCTCTATTAAAAAAAGAACCCAACAAACTTTGTATAGTATATTTCTTTTGCAAATATTCTCGAACAGTATGGCAATAATTTTTGTTAAAAAGCAGAAAAACCAACGATTAAAATGCACAAATAATATACGAAAAGCAGCAAACAGCTGTTTCGAATCTACTAGCGAGATTCTTCTTCAGTGCAAAAGGAACAGCGTGCTAGAAAAAGCAAGGCTGAGCCTTTGGTTTTTCTGCTTTTTAATATTGTTGCACAAAGGCTTTATTTGCTATTTTTAAATAATTTTTGTATTGAGAAAGTGGTATGAGGTAGAATTAAAACATTAGTTGCTTGTGGCAGCCTTGTATTGATAAATTCTGCTTTTAACCTCCCCGGCAAGCAGACAATATTACTTCTGAATACATTATGTAACTAGTCGGATGTACCAATCCCAAAACTTTCTTCTATCTCATACATGCTAATACTTCAAAATTCGCTATCACACTGCCAAAATTAAATGGCAATCTATGCATCTCATGAGGATTCTAAAGATATGAAATTCCGTGCATTAGTTCTTGAGATATGACTATCGCTGAAATCGTCTAAATCCAGCAAAATGCTGCCTAGCAGCGCCAAGTATTGGGTGATTTATACCAAATCCTAATCAGCAACAATTTATGTCAACGTCTGACTGAATCCGAAGTTTGGAGAAAATCCGTGCATTAGTTTTTGAGATAGAGCTATTGCGAAAATCGCGAAAATTCCTGCATAGGAGCGCCACCTATTGGGTGATTAACACCAAAACCTAATTAACAACAACTTGTGTCAACATATAACTAAATCTGAAGTTAGATGAAAATTCGTCCATTAGTTCTATAGATAGAGATATTGAGGCAATTGTGAAAAAGGCAGCACAGAAACGCCACCTGTTGGGCGATTTACACCAACACATAAACAGTAGCAGGTCATATCAAGGACTAACTGAATCTGAAGTTTGATGAAAATTCGTGCGTTAGTTCTTAAGATAGAGCTATTGGGGAAATCGTGTAAATTCTGCAAAATTCATCATAACAGCGCCACCTGTTGGGCAATTTACACCAAAACGTAATGAGCATCAATTCATATCAAGGACTAACTAAATCTGAAGTTTGATCAAAATCCTTGCATTAGTTATTGAGATAGAGCTATTGCGAAAATCGTGAAAAATGCAGCATAGCAGCGCCACCTGTTGAGCGATTTACACCAAAAACTAATCAGCATCAATTTGTATTAGGGACTAACTGAATATAAATTTTTATTAAGTTCCGTGCATTAGTTCTTGAGATAAAGCGCCCACAAAATTTGTGTCACATACACACAGACAGGCAGACAGACTCACAGACAGACATTTTGTAAAAATTTTTTTTTGGAATCTCTGACCCCTAAAACGTGCAAATCCGTCGAAAACCGGAATTCGAAAATTATTCTGAATCCAATACTTTCTTCTTGTAAAGATAGAAGAAAGTAATAATATGCTATTATTAAATACTTTTAATAGTAACTAACTCTTTTATATGTTATTTGATAGAAATTTATTTCATTTATTGATATTTTATTGACTTCTTGAATCCGTAAAGTATGTAACTGATAAATGTATTATCATATGTTTATGTCACTGAAAACGTATGTAAAAAAAGAAAAATAATCTAAAAATAAAATAATTTTCAGACATTGATAACGATATCAGCAACTAATAAATGTATAATCATATGTGTATATCACTGTAAGCGTATAAAAAGAAAGAAAAAGAATCCAGAAATAAAGTAATTTTTAGACATTCATAACGCTATCAGCAACTAATGTATAATCATATGTGTATATCACTGTATGCGTATAAAAAGAAAGAAAAAGAATCTAAAAATAAAATAATTTTAGATATTGATAACGATATAATCGGATGGTGGGGGTTAAAGAATGATAACGTATGATATCGTAAGGGGAGGAGGGTGTCCAAAATTAGCAAAATGTTCATAACGTTATATATGTAATAGCCCCAAAGTATGAATGGGTATCCCATAAAAGTTTAACGAGATATAAAGCCTAAATAATATCAAATATTGCTATTCTGTATAACTCTTTTTTTAATCTTATCCTAATCTGTTTTTTTTATGAACTTAATGCGGTACTGACAAAAAAAGCAGTGCATATTTAAACTTCATTTGGCATTTCATAAAACTAAATTTAGCATGGTAATAAACTTCTCTTTTTACAGTGTAGCTAAAACAAAACGCTTGTTCAAAGTTTAAACTTGGCATTGTGCAAAGCGCGCTTCGAAAGGAAGTCACAAAGTTGCAACGCCGCCTTGGTCCGAGCTGCGTTTTTCCAGATAGGTTTTTAATTAACTTTTAAAGACACAGGAGGCGCATTGAGAGATCCACTCAATGGAAGTAGTCGCGAATCCCACAGTATTTATGTGATTAATTCTAATTCAATTAGTCTGTTTTTAAAAATTTGACCTTTATTGCTTTTATACTGCTACTGGACATTGCATTACACAACTATATCATTAAAAGTTGTTATCTAGGCTTTAAAAGTTGATGGTACATAAATTACGCCGCCCCTGTCATTATGTATGTCCAAATCAACCGTAACTTTAAGAGTTAATATCTCGACTAATTACCGCGGAGTTTTTTCAGAAATCATTATCTACAATGTTTTTATACTTCTGCTATGAAAAGTACCTCCAGCGCTCCTAAACACGTTTGCTGAATGCCCGAAAATTGTGTATAACGGAAAAATGCGCTTTTCTCAAAAACTATGTGACCTAGGGTAATCGCTATAATTTTCCTGCAAGGTTTAAATTACCGCCCAATACCTCTATTTTTTTTCATAATTTTAGTTTCAGTAGATTCGGAAATAGGTGGTGGGGAAGGGAACATATTTTTGCACTACATTTTAGACGATATCTCCGAAAATATAATACCTAAAATTAAAATATATGTATTTTTGAGTTCAGCATTATGAAATCTTTCACATGAACCCCAAAAGATGTACAAAGAAAATATTTTTTTTCAAGTAACTTAATTAGCCCTTCTACATTTCCCCTAAATATATTTGTTAATGTTTAATAATCTGTATATATGTGGGTCAATAGTTTTTATTACTTTCTTCAATTTGAACTTTACACGTTCCATAGTTTACGAGTAAAATGGCTGTAACACACGGACAGACAGACACAGGAATCATATATATTAAAGCGTAAACCTGATTCTGTAAGATAAGACTAAAATATTCACGCAATTGCGCATGCGTGAAGTTAAATTTACTAGATTTTACATTTAGAGGAAAGGTTGAGCAGGTCTGGTTAGCCGAGTGGTCCAGAGCACCAGTTTAAAGCTCCGAACTTTCGTAGACAACGTAGGTTCGAGCCCAACGCCGGCAAAATGATTTTTGGCGATAATTCATTTTGTTAATGACATATTTTATTAAGAGGAGAAGTTATATGATTTTGATTTTATTATTATTTGAATGGTTTATCATTAAATAAAATTTGACACTCAAAAATATTTTGAAAAAATAATTTTATATTTAAAATATTTAACCTAAAATATTTTGCATGTAATTATCAATTAAATAAATTAAGCTGATCTACAACTTTTGTTTATATTTTTTTACCATTATCAAGAATATATAAGTGTGTGAGTCAGAAGGAAAAGTTTGCTATTCTTTTCCGTAAAAAAATAAATAAATAAAACGGAAAGAAAGGAAAATATTCATATAAGAACTATAAAATAAATTATATTGATATCCATGGTTTAATATTTAAAAAATGAAGAAAAAAGTAAAATAAAATTCAAGTAATAAAAAATATATATTATAAATCGTTAATTGCATCAAGTTTAAAATTTAGGCTTTTAGAGACTGATATAAATAAAATGCATGGCAGCTTTTAAAGGTCGTGTAGTTAAAAAAATAAAAATAAAAATAAAAATAGATATTGTTATTTTGTTATTTTTTCAACAAGAAAAATGAGACTGTAGTAAGTAAAAATAAATGCTCTGCCCAGTATTTTTCGGTAAATTTCTGATAAAAGGAAAGCATAATTGGTTGTAAATTATAAACTTAAAGTTCTTTCACTTCATTCAATAGGTTAGACTGAAAGCACCCTCTAGCGAGCTTTCAAGAAATAGGAATCACTTATGCAATATAAAAATTTGTCACGATTTCAATAATTAATTTAAAAGCAACTAATTCAAAATTCAAGAATTTTTCTAATGGAACATCCAAGTTATTTACCGTCAAATCTTGACGGGTACTATCTAGTGATCTTATAATGGTTCGGTTTTCACTTTTTAAGTACGGAACTCTAAAAATGGGAATTTTTAATAAAAAATATGTATTTTTTGACATACTTTGAAATATTTCAGTTAATTTTGAATATAATGTAAAACTCCTAGTTCAGTGCATTGGTAAGTGTAATAGTAGCATGTAGTACAAAAGAAATTGAAGTATGTTTAGTTGAATTGACTGCACGCTGTCTTCCGTACGCAGGAAATTTTCCTTAAAAATTACCAAGAACCTCATTTTTGAAAAGGTTATGAAGATATTGGCAGGATTTTATATTTTTTCATCATTTTATATTACAATTGAACTAAAAATATGTGTATTTATTCAATATTGTACAATTTTTTTAAAAAGGCGCTCCGACTGTAGGCAGAGTTTACTTTAATTCAGGAAAAGGGCAAAATTGTAATGCTGTTTTCTCTGTAATTTTTTTTCGAAATGCTAATAAAAGATGATTTTTCCAAAATGATGTATAAAACTTAATTACGTATATGAATATAATTCTTGAGAGCATTAATCATTACTCAATGTTTTAAAACTACACTATATCTGTAGAATTATATGAATGCAAATAATGCTTCTATTGCTGTTAAACTACAGCTTAGATAAATTCACGGAGCTGATTAGATAAAATAGTTTTCTTTTTATCCGCGAAGCACATGCAAAATTATATTTGTGTCATAATTTATAATTGCCCATTAATTGGATCTATTTATAAAGAAATTTCTTGTAGGTCAGTAAATCAATTAGTAAATATAGATTAATTTGCAAAAAAATCTCAAAGAATCAGTCAGATCCAGTACCCCAAACACATTAAGACAGCGCCGAATAATATATTTCTTCTCGTTTTCAAATATTTTTAAATCCACATTTTTGGTCAAAATTTGACTTCACAATATGGTGTTTTTTTGGTCGCACATGTAACGAGACGCATGTAACTTGCAGTGATACGTCACAAAAATTAAAAAATTTGCCCAAAAAATATTTTTCAAACTGAATAACATGTTTAGTAGTGTTGAAATATTTTAAAGGCTTCTAAGCAGTTCACATTTTAGTCACAATGTGACGCCACTGAGTGGGAGTATTTTGGTCACATATGTGGCGTGATCCCTGTGACTTGTAAAGACATGACTGACACCGTGCTTGCTATACGGCAAGTGAGTTACAGAAAAAATTGTTAAGAGTTCAGTTGATTTTTATTTCATATAAAAATAAACAGTCAAATTAAAGATAAAGACTATTGTTCATCAGCATTATGCACCGGGGTGCTAAATGATAGGAAAGAGCATTTAATTGACTAAATAATAAAAATAAATACATTAATCAATTGGTTGTATCAAAATAAATAGGAAATATAAATATAAAGGCAATACAAACATTTCAAAATAATTGTTATTACTACAATATAAAAAACTGCGTTCCCATTAGACATGGAATAGGAGCAAAATGATAAGAAAAGAACAGATTTTTGTAAATCATAGACATTTTAAGTGTCAATTGTACTTTCTTTGTGTTTATTAATTTCAATCAGCATTGTTAGATTGAGTTTACAAGGTTTCGAACTTGTTGAGGTGACAAATTACGTCATGCCTCACAAATAACAGATTTTAATTCGAGTTATACTAGACTATTTGAGCATTTTTTCGCTAGATATTCCGCACTATAATACTATACAGGGTGTATCTAAACTCTTGGACAAAACTTTAAGAGGTGATAGTACACATCAAGACAAACAATATTAAATAGGAAACTAATAGTCCCAAACGTCTTCCGAAGGAGATAGGCGCCATTAAAGTTAAGGGTCTAAAATTTCAAATGCGGATTCTCATTATCAGCTCATCGCTCATCTAAAATTTCAGTTAGCGGACCATTTGGGAGCCCTGCAAATGATTATAAGAAACGGGAAAATTAGTCGATTAGTTTGCGGGTTTCACTAAAACTATTCTTTAGGTCAGTATTTTCTTGAAAATAAATTTTGAAGATAAATCTCAAAAAATGCCGATAGAGGGTGCTTTAGACTTTGGAGTAACGAACAACTATTTTTCACCGTTACTTTTTGTATCTCATTAAATGCTTTCAAAAGCTTAGACTTAAATTTTGAGCTCAAAATCTCAATCGTTGGCAGTGGTTAAGGAGCGCAAACTGAACTGTGTTCAGGAGTTGAAATTTGAACCACCTTCCTGAACACAGTTCAGTTTACGTTACATAACCACTCCCAACGATTAAGAGTTTGAGCTCAAAATTTAAGTTTAAGTCTAAGCTTTTGAAAGCATTTAATGAGATACAAAAACTAACGGTGAAAAATAGTTGTTCGTTACTCCAAAGTCTAAAACGCCCTCTATCGGCATTTTTTGAACTTTATCTTTAAATTTTATTTTCAAGAAAATACTGACATAAAGAATTGTTTTAGTGAAAACCGCAAACGAATCTACCAATTTTTCTGTTTTTTATAATCATTTGAAATTTTGGACCCTAAACTTTAATGGCGCCTATCTCCTTCGGAAGACGTTTGGAACCCTTAGTTTCCTATTTAATATTGGTTGTCTTGATGTATACTATCACCCCTTAAAGTTTTGCCCAAGAGTTTAGATACACCCTGTGTATATCGTCCATGGGGTTTAGGTCCGGAATATTGGACGGTCAATCAAATGAGAGAATCTTATATCTTCTAAAACCTTCATTGTGTCTTTTGCGGAGTGAACTGAAGTATTCTGTTTTTGAAAAATTTGGTTAGACAATTTGTTCATCCTCGTTCAACAAAGGGCGTTCTAACATGCGAATGTATATTCTCCATGGGGTTCAGGTGCGGAATATTGGACGGTCAATCAAATAGGAGAATCTTATTATCTTCAAACATCTTCTTTGTGTCTTTTGCGGAGTGAACTGAGGTATTCTGTTTTAGAAAAATATACTTAGAGTCGACAATTTTTTCATCCTCGTTCAACAAAATGCGTTCTAACATGCTAATATATCTTCTCCATGGGGTTTAGGTCCGGAATATTGGACGGTCAATCAAATGGGGTAATCTTATTATCTTCAGACACCTTGTTTGTGTCTTTTGCGGAGCCAATTGAGGTATTGTCGTTTTGAAAAATATAGTTAAAGTCAACAATTTTTCATCCTCTTTCAACAAATGGCGTTCTAATATGCGAAAATAGGTATGTCTATTTTGTCGCCCTTCTATAAAAACATTACTAAGCCTTACATCTTGAGGAAAAGCAGCCGAAAATATTAGGGAGCCTCCACCAAATTGACGTATGGAAAATACGTTCATTTATTCTCGAAGGTCATGCCAATATGAGTGCATACCAATGAAACTTCTTTTCATCACTGAAAATAATCTTAAACCAATTCGTTTGTTTCTTCGCCTCACCAGTGGCCGAGAGGTTCTGCTCTCGAAGCTGGTAGACGGGAGGTGCTTGGTTCGAATGCAATCGTGCCCGTCGGCCTGATCGTTCGGAGTTTTCATGGTTTTCTTCGAACCATGGATTTCCATGCATATGGGTACATAAATATGGGTTTCCATAAATATGGGTTAGGTTCCCTTAGAAAGACCCCCCACGAAGGGTACTCCTCCCTCGGCCTATATCCCTCGAGTAGGCCGTCAAAAACCAACCCCAAGTCGTTTGTTTCTTCAGTTGTTTCTCTATAAAGTGAATGCGGACTTTTTTATGGACAGATTTTAAACGCGGACATTGACGTGGTTTTACATCTTTAAGGATTCTCGACTTTTTTCATTGTTCTTCTTATAGTCCATACTGATGCTGGCGTAGTTATCTGGCTTCCAATTTTCATTGTTGTTATTATTTTGCTTATGACCGTGCGAACAATCAAACTTTCGGATCTTCTCGAAAGAATTCTTGATCTTCCTGTAGATTTTGTAATATAAGTAGTTGAATTGTGTAAAAAATTAAAAATGCCAGTCTCTGAATGTTTAACTTTTTCAGAAGTTCTTTGACGTAACATTGTGATGATGTTCTAAGCTTGAATTTGGCCTCTTTTGAAGTCAGAAAGCATTTTTCATCTCTCCATCATCAAAAAGTTTTCGAACTAAATGAATACGTTCAGAATCTCTTTTAAACGCTTTGACAAATCATATGCAATAACATCCGCCAATTACGCTTGCGAAATACACTGGTGTGCAAAAATTAAGGACCAATCACAAAATGCTAATTTTCAAATACGCGAACACTCAAAAGGAAATAATATAATTCGAGTAATCACTATCTCTACAACACAGCTAGTCCATATAACATCTCATTCATGTCACACATGGTCACAAGTGTCACAGTCACTACGGTGAAGCAAAAAAGTAGGAAATTCTATACATCTCCTTATGAGTCTCAAATGATCACTATATGTGACTCCACTGAGACATCAATGTGACTGCTGCTTTGTGACAAGTCACCAGGTGGCTTTACAATGTAGTTAAATTGTGACTTTCATGTGACTGTCATTTTTAGACTCAATTTCAAAGTCATCATGAACGTTGCATTTTGATAAGTCACCAAATAATATCACATTATAGTCACATGGAGACTTTTCCCAAAAGAGCACAATGATGACTTCACAGTAGTCTCTCTGTCACCTGAAAGTCATCATGTGACTTTAATGTGACATTATTTGGTAACTTATCACAATGCAGCGTTCACGATGACTTTGAAATTGATTCTACAGATGACAGCCACATGAGAGTCACAATGTAACTACATTGTAAAGTCACATGGTGATTCGTCACAAAGCAGCAGTCACAGTGACGTCTCAGTGGAGTCACATATAGTAATCATTTGAGACTCATAATGAGATGTATGGGATTTCCTATTTTTTTGCTTCACCGTAGTGACTGTGACGCTTGTGACCATCTGTGACATGAATGAGATGTTATATGGACTAGCTGTGTCGTAGAGATAGTAATTACTCGAATTATATTATTTCCTTTTGAGTGTTCGCATATTTGAAAATTAGCATTTTGTGATTAGTCCTTAATTTTTGCACACCAGTGTATTTACGGGATTCTTATCACTTTGCACAATTTCGCGAAATACATACAGTATAACCCGGTTAAGACGCGCTTCAAGGGAGTGGACAAAGGCCGCGTATTAAGCTAGATCTCGTATTAAACGTGATTTGTATAATAGTTTTTTTACACGTAAAAGTTCCAAGCGACAAAAATCGCCTGGCACTCATCCTATTTCCCGCTTTTGAAAGACATTTTTTTCGTTTTCAAAACATGTCATTGGCTGTTCGAGAAAATACGTTTAACCATCGTCAGATTTCCAAACATTTGATTGGTTGTGACTGGCGGCTTGCTTCGTTTCAGGTGTCAAAGACGCGCCGACAGAAGAAAGTTGCTTGCTTTCGGAGCGACTCCCCTGGAGCCATAGGATAACATGGAGACGCATGGAATTTGAAGCGACTTTGACCCCTCGTGTAATAGCACTTTAATGGTGCAGGAACTGGACTTATTTACAGATCTAACCGTCTAAATGCACTTCAGAGCTTTTATTTATATGTTTACGGTTGAAAATTGTGTCTTTTTCGTATTTAGATTAAAATTTAATAGTATTAATTTTTTACTCATTGTTTCCTTTTATAGGACCGACTCGACCTATAATATGCATTATAAAACATGGTTGTGATGTACGTACATTTACAACGCACTAACAAAAAGCACAAACATCATTAATCATAATATTTTTATGTTGTATCTGGGCTTTTTGTATTCGCCTATCTCTCTCTACTACAGTAAAAACATACACGAAGCGAGAGATAAAAGAATGTTAGGTCGTAGGATCAAAGACGAATTCCAGTGTTGTTAATTTAGAGGGTGTTTTTTCTATTCAAATATCTACCACTATTTTCGATTAGTAATGTTCGCTTTAATTAATCTGTTATTAAAGAAAGCGAATAATACTATTCTTAAAGTGTCTTTTGCCTGCATGAAAAAGTTCTGCTAAATTCGCAACACTACTAGATAAAAGAGAAGGAATTCTCATCTTGATCAATGAATTCGCGTCTTAAAAGTAATTTTTTGCCCCAAAGAACCTAAAATCCATCGCGTATTAAGCGGGATCGCGTAATAACCATTCGTGTATTAAACGTGATATTTTTGCATTAGCATCATGGGCGATGTTTAAGGCGCCGGAAATAATCCGCGTATTAAGCGGGATCGCGTATTAACCCTGAGTGTGTTAACCGACTTCCACTGTATTTTAAAATAGGTTAAAAAATGTTATACAATTTATGTAAAGTATTCCTTTAATATTAATTTGAATATCATGTATTTACTTTTAACAAAAAGATTTGCGCATTTGTATAGCAAACGCGAAGTGATTTCTTTGTTTTTTTGTCGTTCCTATATTTTGCACTCCGCTGTATAACGTAAACTTAATACAGATAACGCTTAAACAAAAACAGCTTCCACAATGTTCAGAAATAATAAAGTCATATTGTTATACTTGAAGAAACACAAACTAAAACAATTATAATGACAAAATATACATACGAAAGCTTTTAACAAAAACCAGTAACTAAAGATGACAAATAAAGTATTCATTTAATAAAATATCTGCATTATATGACTCTATAAATGGGAAAGAAGCAGCTTCATCAAAGCTTTGGATATTCACGTGCCGACGGAACAGTCACATACAGTATCTTAAATAGGAAAATGGAACATACATGTGAATGGAAGTTTCACATGTTGAAACTTCCATTTTCGTCACGTACGACAATGATTATCCAGGGCTTAATTTCTAACAAAAAAAGTACCGGAGCTCTAATTTTCTGCAGTAATAAAAACCATCCTGTAACTTACCCCCTCCCGTCTCATCTACCCGCATATTTATATTTCATACATTATTTATGACATTTAATGCAATTTCTTCTTCAGCAAAACTTTTTTAAATATATTTTGACTACATGTATATTCCTATATTCATTTATAGGTAATAAAATCTAATAAATGAACAAAGCAAGAAGATTAAAATCAGGAGTGGGAAAATTTCGAATTTCCGCATGGAGCTAATAAATTTATCAGTAAGAATATTTTATAAACACAAACAAAAAGCAGCAAGTAAACATAACACGATCACGAGTAAAAAACTGCAGATATGTTTGCAGTTAATTGTCTCATTCATCATTGCCGTTTGGAAAACATTGAGATAGAAAACCATTAAATCTACATATCCCAGAGCTAGATGGAAGTATGTTCCTATGTGGGAGACGCTACGTCACACATGCAAGAGCTTTGGTAGGAAAAAACACAACGGATTGGAAACTGGAAGAACTGGAAAAGATAATTTAGGCTTCGGTATTTCAAAAGCGCTATTCCGCAGGGCTCCGGAGCACTGTATTTATGACCCCGGTGAATTCCGACCAATATTAAAATAATTACTAAAAGCAAAGAAGTACTGGAGCAAATTAAGCGCTGCCGCTGAAGTAAAAACATTAGAGACTATATCGCTGGACGTTATGCCGCCATCTATATATGAAAAAAACATTTCGCCACTTCCAGTCAGCTGACGTTATGCGGCGCCGATAATGAGATTCGGTATGCGAAGAAAACGAAAGTTTGCACTTTATGAGGTTATTATAAAGGATGCGAAAATTTTGTAACGTTAAGTTACTATAGATAAGAAAGGTGGAATAAAACGGTAAGTAGTTAATATATTTTAGCAAAAATGAATAAAACATTTTAATAAAAATTTGCTGAAGCGAAAATATAATATGGAGGGCTGGTAATAAGTAAAATACATTTAATGCTGAGGCAGGGTGTCAATGGGGAAAAACATAACATATTTGTTATTCCTAACAGAGATCACTTTATAGGTTCCTGCGAACTATCAGATTATCCATCTTGATTTAAGTTAGTGTTGTTATTTAGAGAATTTCTTGGGGATATCATTCCCCTCTTATTTGTCCAGTGCTTGATTTATAATTTAATGCTCATTAATTTAACACCCTTGCTTCATTATATCAGGCGTTTATTTACTGTTTTTACTAAATTGTTTTTATTGTAATCTAGTGTCATTCCCCTCTTATTTGTCCAGTGCTTGATTAATAATTTAATGCTCATTAATTTAACACCCTTGCTTCATTATATCAGGCGTTTATTTACTGTTTTTACTAAATTGTTTTTATTGTAATCTAGTGTCATTCCCCTCTTATTTGTCCAGTGCTTGATTAATAATTTAATGCTCATTAATTTAACACCCTTGCTTCATTATATCAGGCGTTTATTTACTGTTTTTACTAAATTGTTTTTATTGTAATCTAGTGTCATGACTACTTTCTTAGCTGACGGATCTGTAGGGGACATTATATTTGCAATTTCTTTGTAATTCCTTGTAACTATCCTATAATTTATGACGAAAAGTGTTACCGAGTAAGGAACTCTCATGTAGCTGGCGGTAGTTGTATGACACCAAAAAACTTCAGAAAAAAATATGGGTTTTTAATTTTATTGTTTGAATATTATACCGGAAATCGGTGATAAGCGCATTATGTTTTACTGTGCCATATGATAATACTTAGTACATAAAATATGATTAGTTAAATACATAAAACCGAATAGTGTTCGAATGTAAGATTTTAAACTTACCATGTCTTTCCGCTGAATAAAGTTATTTACAAATAAAAGGTTAGTCCACCAGTTTGAACGACATGTTTTAGTAAGTCGGCCTTCAATTGTTTCTTTCCAAACAGGACCTGAACCCAAATAAGGTATAAGAATAACACAGGCAATGACAAACATAGCTGGAATAGTTAACCTGTAATATAAGTTGACTATCTATTAAATGCAATAAAAATACAATGTTTGAATCTTTAATTTGATTCAAATTTTCTAACATTCTCTTTGCAATATTATGAAGTTTGTTATTATTACTCCACTGGTAATTATTTTATTTGTATATGCACACTTAACTGAATTATGTGTATAAGTAAGATGCAGAAATGGATACCTTAATATTCTCTTGAGAATATGCAAACCGTAGTTCATCTTCATATCCTTTAGTTTCATTACGCCATAAGAATGTACTACGGCACTGCAATGTATTATGCAAATATTATTCAAGTAGATAGCATAAATAAGTATTAAACTTCACATATTCACATATAATAAATTTAAAAAATCAAACAAAGATTTAAAAATTTCTACTATATCAGCCGTCTGGATTAACTTTTTTAATGTTTTTTTTGTTGTAATATATATATAATGCATATAACGTCAGAAGAAAACAATTGGCTGATCTGTGTAGAGAAATGCGGCAGTCAGTTAAACGTGAAACACCTATGGCAGCGAGTCACATTTAGCGTACTGGACTGAAATGAAAACGAGATACTGACTACGTACCAAATGTTATTTTAAGAAAAAACATACACTGAACGGTACTTTCGACTAGTATCCGAGCTAGTATATTTATTTAGACTAGTATCCGAAGAAAATGTTGTTTAACATTGGCCTGTAATATGTGAAGAAAGGAACATAAGGAATAATATAAACATCGATGAGCCTGGTGAACGTACAATCGATCCCGGAATTGACCGGTGTTGTGTTGTTGATCCTATAGTCACGCAGTTGAAGCCAAAGCTTTTCGAAGCATTTGTCTGCTGCAGTGGCCCCGATTACATCAATTCGATTGATGATGACATCTATCAGCTCATAGAATCTTCTACATATGTTTGGGTAACATGCTTATCCTATCGGTTCGGGTACAGCGGTAGAGCTGCTCGCGCCGTTGTTCACCGAACGCGCCGTGTCAACTTTGTGACGCCCCTTAAACAGTCTTGTTTGCTCGGTTCCGGATATTTGGGAAGCTGTCCGTTGCTGGGGCCGATATATTGAATTCGTTATATTTTCGCAAAATAAAATTAGGGTTTTACAAGGAAATAGTGTCCAAATAGACTTTGAATTTATTTAAATCGGCCGATCTGGGAAAACTCTATACACAAACCAGAATTCCTGCTCTACCACGTCAGGGTCGCCGGCTTTATCCACTTAGCGCTGCGCGTTATCCCCGCTCGCATGCGATTCAAACTCAAAGGCGTATTAGCGAGCTGACCGTATTTGCTTAAACACGATGCTGCACTTATACTTCTGGGACTAATAGTTATGAATTTAATAAAACTTGACAATGTAGGCGTTTTCATTAAGGTTCAAATTTCTGTCCTCGAACAAATATGTTTCGGTGCGATTTTAAGGACGTTTCATTTGAAGATTCACCGATAGATATTACTCCAGGTCAAAAAGTGACGTTTTATATTTGCGGTTTCTGTGAGAGTGTTTGGTCTAGAAACTTGAAATATAGTATGGTGGTTACTTATATTATCATCGATTGGAACGTGTTCTAAAGAAATCGAAATTTTTAAATGAGCAAAAACATTCTAAATTTGCATTTATTTAAAACAGTTAAGGGTAAAAACTTCAAATCTGATATAGGGTAGATGTGCCAGTAATGGACACCCTTAAGGAATTTCTTTTAAAATTATTTTTTTATTAAAAGTTATAATTATTATATTGCAGTTTTTTTTTTCAATTTTATATTAACATATCAACAATATTTAACCATCCTTATAGCCTCATTTCCCAATATGAATTGAAATATAATTTTAAATAACAAAAATATATCAAAACACCCAAAAGCCCAGTAATGGATACGCTCTGGCCCAGTAATGGACACCCTCTGTTCCAGTAATGGACACCCCATAAAAAGTAATAAATATAATTGTTTTTATGACTGTATTTAGAACTGGAATTTAATGAATACATACTAATGAAACAAAATAGTTATTTTCAAATAAATTTAATAATTAGGATACTAGTAATTAATAAAATATTTGTGATAATCATTTACTGTTTGCATCAATTATTGTAATTATCGGAAGATTGATGTTTTAATTATTTTAGATGAATAGTTTAAAATACTAAATATCAGGCAATTACAGCTATCAAATTATTGAAACAGTGGGAGATTTAAAAGGTAATTAAAGAAAAAGTTTTGGAATATTAGTGTTTAGTTTTGTCTCGCTATTTTTAACAATTAATCTTCCAGAGACTATTTGCTATATAATTTATATTAATTAATATTACAAATATGAAAGAAATGATATTGTGAATTGAACATTTTAAATACTAAATAAAATAATTTCAAAATAAATCTGTAGAACTGACGTTTGAGGCCACTGATCTGCAGATTTACAAATTTCATGAATATTATCTATAACTTCCACTAATATTATATATATATATATATATATATATATATATATATATATATTACTATTAGAGGCGAATAAAGAAACATTTAAGACAGAAAACAGATTTTTAACAACTTCTGTATCTTAATTGTTTTTATTTAAACGGAGAGGGATTAAGCCCTATGAACCACTCTTTGACTGCGCGCTTAAAAAATACACTGCTGGCCATTAAAATTGAAACACCAAGAAGGAATGATCTGACGAACGTCAAAATCACATGAAAGGAAGAAGAGGTTGGAATATGCAAATGATTGGTATTTCAGCGCATTTAGACGAGGCAGGCGGGAGGAACGACATTTGAAGTACTGCATAAAAGAAAAGTTGCGTAGTGCATTTCTCATTCGGAACCCGCTTTGTAAGGTCGGTCTTTGCTCAGAATATCGTGTTATGCCTCGAGTAATAAGAAGAAATGCTTACCACCTAGTGTCGGTATTCGATAGAGGCAGTATCGTTGCCTATCGAGTGTGGATTATATTTCCATGATATCGCCCGTTGCATTCTTCGAAATCCCATCACTGTTATGCAAATATGGAATCAATGGATTGCTGAGGTTCATACTGAACGGCATGCAGGTTCTCGATGCCTTCCCATGGCTAACGCCGGAGAGGACAGACATATTGTGAGGTCGGCCCTGTAAAACCGTACAACCACATCACGAACCATTAGTCAGGAAATGGGCATGTTTGAAGGGCCCCCAGTATCCGCTCGTACGGTGCGACGACGTTTGCAACAGTGCGGACTATCAGAACGGCGACCAGTACTGCGACTTCCCTTGACAATGCAGCATAGAGAGAGTCGGGGACTCTGGTGCGCCGAACGACAAAGCTGGATACATGACTGGCACAATATCGTCTTTTCAGACGAGTACGGTTGTACGTGCTGTATTCTGATGGCCGTATACTTGTCTGGAGGCTCCGAGGAAAACGCCTGTCGCCTTCTTGCATTCGATATCGGCACAGGGGCCTTGCACCTAGTGTGACGGTTTGGGCAGCCATTGGGTACACGACATGCACATCTCTAGTTCGGATCGACGGTAATTTGAACGCAGATCGGTACATTTTTGCCATCTTACGTCCAGTGATTGTGCCCTGTCTTCGAGGCCTGCCAAACGTCATCTTCCAGCAAGATAACCCAAGACCACATGTTGCACGTCGTGTTCTGACCTTCCTCGATACACAGAGTATTCGATTGCTGCCTTGGCCTGCACGGTCTCCAGATCTGTGACCCATTGAAAATACCTGGTCATAAATTGCCCGTCACCCTTCTCCAGCTAATACAGTTGATGAAGTGTGGCATAGACTTGAAGCAGCATGGAATGTGTAGCCCGTTTCTGTCCTCCAAGCCCAGTTCGGCTCCATGCCTAACCGGATAAGGGCCGTTTTAGCTGCCAGGGGCAGCAGCTGTTTCTACCAATGTCGCACTCTTGTAAATCCCCAAATTGTTTACAAATTGAATCCTTTTGTTTTGTACTGTTTATGTACAATAAATGTACAAAATGTAAATGTGTACATATTTCCTAACGCTCACTTAGTACGAAGGGGAAAACATAGAATATTCATTTTAGACATAATCTGAAAGGATTAAAACGATTTCTAGTTTTCCCCTAATTAATTCAAGTTCAAACCTCTGACCACGGGGCTTAAACTTTAAAGTAGAATTGTGACCTTGATATTCAACAAAAGTATTAAGTGTAGGTACTCATTTTATTCAGAATTTTAAGCTTTACAACATTTGTATTGACAATGCTTTTTAAAAAGTTAGTGATTTCGAGATAGTGTTATGGTATTTTTTTTAAAAAAACGTGTTTTTTGACTATAAATCAATGTATAATTCCTAACGCTCACCTAGTACGAGGGGGAAAACGTAGCATAGTCATTCTAGACATAAACTAAAGGGATTAAAACAATTTCCAGCTTTTCCCTAATTATTTCCGAATTGGGCCTTTTTTTTGCTCCCTACCACTGGGCTAATAGCTTTATAAACGATTTGTTGTTGCATCTTCGTTGGTAGAAATGTTATCCACCCATGACACAAGCAGAAGAAATTATACATCCCATCATTGTATTAAAAATTTTCTTACATTTTACTGTTTTCGCTGCATCCATATAAATCTTCGCAGAACGGCAAGGGGGGGGGGGAACCATTCTGCCTTGAAATCAGAACCCAACTGAGAGCGCACAGCCACTGCGATGCAAAAGGGAGAAAGGGTTGCCGAAATAAAATTAAAGACGCTAATTTGGCAGAGTTGGCATAACTTGTAATGCAAAAGGATATGAAAAACTGCTTTCTTCATATTCAACTTTATAGATTTCATTAAGATACACGTAAGATGACAAATAACAGCAAAGTGTTACAATTTTAAAATTACGTATTAAACTGATTTGAATTTTATTGGCTAAGGGGAGGGGCTACAAGAGGAAATGACCTAACATTTAGAAGCTTGTGGAATGTTCCAGCGAATTCTTTTCCCGGAAGTACAGATTTCAAAACTATGTTTATCATTTTAAAATGAAACGAAATGTTACGTAAGAAAGAAAAGCTTACAGGGGAACATTTAAAAAGGAAGGAAATAAAATAATTTTAGAATGGGAATTTTAATATTAAATGAACAAATATTAATATAACCTTTCTTAAATTAAATTAAATAAAAATATGACAGTGGTTACAAGTAACCACAACAGATGTGTTCATCGATGCTGGGTTTATTTGTGTTTCATGTTTCGCTGCAGGATTGTGTGCTCATGAAGTTTGTTCCATCTTGTGCTGCAGTTGTTGACTTACCAACATATATATGTGAGAGATGCTAAGCTGGGTATCGTCCTCGCTGCTTAAATTGCAGAGCACTAGGAGCGCTATTCCAAGGTTTCCGGGTTCGATTCCCGGCTTGGATATTTTTCACTCTGTTGGGTCTACGCTTAGTTAGCAATGCGATAAATCACGAATTAAAAATTCAATAATTTCAAGCGTAATTTCACTGCTGAAAATTAATTGAAAAATTAATTAAATATATATATGTGTTGACCGATGCTGGGTTTATTCGTATCTCATGTTTCGCTGCAGGATTGTGTGCCCATGAAGACTGTTCCATCTTGTGCTGCAGTTGTAGCCTTACCAACATATATGAGTGAGAGATGCTAAGCTGGTATCGTCCTCATATCTTAAATGGTAGAGCCCTTGGAGAGCTATTCCAAGGGTTCCGGGTTCGATTCCCGGCTTGGGCATTTTTCACTGTTGGTTCTACGTTTAGTTAGGACTTGTGATAAATCCCGTATTAAAAATTCACATTTCAGACATTACAGAAGTATTCTAGCTAATGAGCACAACTGTAATGATAGACCTGAGTTAGACATTAATAATAACGGAAACGCTATTTCAAATGAGAATAATGGAAATATTTCGTTCTCACCCGTGGTGGAAATGGAGAAACGATTGTAAATATTCCACTACAATAAAAGATGTTTCTGCACGTAAATTAGAGTGCCCAAACAGACGATTAAACTTCTGTCACGTGATTAGGACTATGTTACGCAATTTATTTATTTTTTTAAACGTATTAATTTTATTAATTTAATTTTTTTGTTTAAGAAAAAAGGTGTATCAAATATTAACTGTAATTCGTTGTTTGTATTTATATTTTATTTCTTGTGATAACCGCCGGTGTTCAACTCCTAATATTTCTGCATGCTTGGATCAAAATTAAAAATAAGTTATGACTCTAATAAAAAGTATTCTTCATCTATCTATACTTATCTATAGTTCTATACTTACTTCTATACTACTATTATAAAGAGGTAAAAATTGTTTATTTGTAGGAGGTAAGCTCTGGAAC
The DNA here is from genome assembly GCA_963932465.1 of Maratus speciosus. Lineage (NCBI taxonomy): Eukaryota > Metazoa > Arthropoda > Arachnida > Araneae > Salticidae > Maratus > Maratus speciosus. Next base: position 344,473,677 of record OZ010788.1, read on the forward strand.
TACCGAACTGATTCTAAAAGTTATGGTATCAAAATGATGGTGTTAGTCCAACTTAGAACATAGGCTTTACCGTATGTCCGTGCCACTGGTCAAAAAGGGGTGCGGGAGCAAAAAACGTTCTAAAAATCCAATTTTTGTGTTACTGAAGGTCCTAGAAACATGAAGGAATGGTAGTTACTTATAAGATGCTAATGATCTCTAAGGATATTTCTTTAAAAAACCGAAATTAAAAACGGGTGAAAATGCGCGAAAAGCGTTCTAAAAAACGTTCTAAATGGCGATTTTTACGCAATTTCAGGAATACCAAACTCATTTAAAAAATAATGGTGTCAAAATGATGGTGACAACCCTTGCTCCAACATAGGCTATATTTTATGTCGGCGCCACTACCCCTAAAGGAGGTGCAGGAACAAAAAAAAAACGTTCGAAATTGCGGTTTTTGTGTTACTAAAGTACCCAGATACATGGAATTTGGATTGATAGTTACTTATTACGTATAAATGATTTCCAAGAACATTTCTTAAAAAATTCGAAATTTAAAAGGGGTGAAAATGAGCAAAAGGCGTTCTAAAAAACGTTCTAAATGGCGATTTTTACGCAATCAAAAGAAGTACCAAACCGATTTCAAAAATAATGGTGTCAAAATGATGGTGGCAACCCTTTCTCCAACATAGGCTACATTTTATGTCGGTGGCACTACCCCTAAAGGGGGTGCAAGAGCTAAAAATCGTTCGAAATTGCGATTTTTGTGTTACTGAAGGGCCCAGATAGATGGAATTTGGCATGGTAGTTACTTATTAGCTATAAATTATTTTCAAGAACATATCTTAAAAAATTCGAAATTTAAAAGGGGGGTTGAAAATGAGCCGAAAGCGTTCTAAAAAATGTTCTAAATGCCGATTTTTACGCAATGTAGAAAATTACCTAGCCGATTTCAAAAATAATGGTGTCAAAATGATGGTGACAACCCTTGCTCCAACATAGGCTATGTTTCATGTCGGTGTCATTGCCCCCAAAGGGGGCACATGAGCAAAAAAAACGTTCGAGAATTCGATTTTTGTGTTAGTGAAGGGCCTAGAAACATGAAATTTAGAATGGTAGTTACTTATAAGATATAAATGATCTTTAAGAACATTTCTTAAGAAATTCGAAATTTAATAGGGGTGAAAATGTGCTAAAAGAGTTCTAAAAACGTTCTAAATGTCTATTTTTACGCAATCTCAGAAAGTACCCAACATATTTCAAAAGTAAAGGTAGGAAATTGATGATGACTGCCCTTGCTCCGACATAGGCTTTATTTCATGTCGGTGTCATTACCACCTAGGGGTTGCAGAAGCAAAAAGCGTTCTAAATTTCGATTTTTGTGTTACTGAAGGGTATAGAATCCTGAAATTAGACAGGACAGTTACTTATAAGATACAAATGATCTCTAAGGACATTTCCTAAAAAATCGAAATTTTAAAGGGGTGAAAATGAGCGAAAAGCGTTCTAAAAAACTTTCTGAAATGCGATTTCTACGGAATATCAGGAAGTACCGAACCGATTTAAAAAATAATGGTGTGAAAACGAAGGTGACAGCCCTCGCTCCAACATAGGCTGTATTTCATGTCGGTGCCACTACCCCAAAGGGGGGTGAAGGAGCAAAAAGCGATCTAAATTGTGTTTTTTGTAATACTGTAGGAGCTAGCAACTTGAAACTAGGCATGGTAGTTACTTATAACATATAAATGATCTCTAAGAACATTTCTTAAATAATTCGAAATTTAAAAGGGGTGGAAAAGGACGAAAAATGTTCTAAATTGCGATTTCTATGCAGTCTCAGAAAGTATCCAACAGATTTCAAAAGTAATGGTTGGAAATTGATGATGACATATTGCTACAGTATAGGATCTATTTCATGTCGGCGTAATTCACCTTGCGGTTGCATTTTGAAAAACGTTATAAATTGTGATTTTTGGGATACTGAAGGGGCTAGCAACTTGAAATTTGGCATGGTAATTACTTATGAGATGTAAATGCTCTCTGAGAAGAATTCCTTAAAAATTTGAAATTTAAAAGGGGTGAAAATGAACGAAAATCGTTCTAAAATGTTCTAAATAGCGATTTCTACGCAGTCTCAGGAAATATAAACCGATTTCAGAAGTAATGGTTTCAAATTGATGGTGATAGTCCCCGCTCCAACATAGCCTATATTTTACGTTGTTGTCACTACCACCTGGGGGTTACAGGAGCAAAAAATGTTCTAAATTGCGTTTTTTGTGTTACTGAGGGGGGTCTAACATTTTAAATTTGGAATGGTAATTACTTCAAAGATGCAACTGCTTTCTAAGAATTGTCGAAAGAAAATTCCAAATTTAAAATGATGAAGTGAGCGAAAAGCATTCTATAAGCGTTCTAAATTACGATTTTTGGGCAGTTGTAAGAAATACGAAACCCACTTCAAGCATAATGGTTGCAAATTGATGGTGATAGAACCCGCTCAAACATAAGCTGTATTTTATGTCGGTACCACAACCCCTCGAGGGTTGCAGGAGCAAAAAAATTTCTAAATTGCGATTTCTGCGGTACTGAAGAGGCTAGAAACTTTAAATATAGCACGGTAGTTACTTATAAAATATAAATGTCCTCTAAGAGCAGCCGAACATAAATTCGAAAATAAAAAGGGGTGAAGCGAAGGGAAGGAGCGAAAAGCATTCTAAAAGAATCCTAAATTACGATTTCTGTGGAATCTCTGGAAATAATAAACCGATTACAAAAGTTACTGGTTGCGAATCAAGAGTGATAGTCCCTGATCCTATACGGGCAATATTTTATGCCGGTTTTACTACCATCTGGTTGGCAGGAACAACAAGAAAGCCTTTAAAAACATCTAAATTTTGTTTTCTATAGAATATTAGGAAATACCAACCGATTTGAAGGTTAATGTTGGCAAATTAATGGTGACAGTCTCTGTTTCAACATTTTTTGAGGCATTCTATTTCAACTCTATTTTGGCATTTTATGTTGGTGCCACTAACACCAGAGAGTGGTAGACTGTTAGACAAGAAGCTTGGAATTTGACATGATGGTTATTTTTAAGATGTAAATGTGTTGAAATGGTTTCTAAAAAATTCAAAACTTCAAATGAATACTGAAATGGGCGTATGAAATGAGCAAAAAAGACTCAAAATATTTTCTAAATTATCATTTATTTGGAATTAGTTTTAGTTTTTCTTATTAATTAAAATCTCATTTCTGTCTATCGCACTTTTATAATAAAGTTTAGTCAAATTGTGGCTTAATTTGTAATTTTTGAATTATTCCAAAAAGTGTTTTTCTAATAAAAAATAGTCATGCAAATATCACTTGGCATATTTCAAATATTACGCGAGCAAAGCCGCGGGGTTTGCTAGTCTATCTATACTAATCTATACTTCCTATTATAAAGAGGAAAAAATAGTTTATTTGTCGGAGATAAGCTCTGGAACTATCGAACCGATTCCAAAAGTAATGGTATCAAAATGATGGTGCTAGTCCAACTTACAACATAGGCTATATCTTATGTTGGTGCCACTACCCCAAAGGGGGTGTAGGAGCAAAAAACGTTCTAAAAATGCGATTTTAGCGTTACTGAAGGGCTTAGAAATATGAAATTTTGAATATTAGTTACTTATAAGATATAAATGATATCTAAGAACAGTTCTTAAAAAATTCGAAATTTAAAAGGGGTTAAAATGCACAAAAAGCGTTCTAAAAAACGTTCTAAATGGTAGTTTCTACACAATCTCAGGAAATATAAACCGATTTAAAAAATATTGATGTCAAAATGATGGTGACAACGCTTGCTCCAAGATAGGCTATGATTTATGTAGGTGTCACTACCACAAAGGGGGTGCAGGAGCAAAAAAATTCTAAAAATGCGATTTATGTGTTACTGAAGGGTCTAGAAATATGAAATTTGAAATATTAGCTACTTATTAAATATAAAGGATTTCTAAGAACAGTTCTTAAGCAAATCGAAATTTGAAAGGGGTGAAAATGCGCGAAAATCGTTCTAAAAAACGTTCTAAATGGTGCTTTCTACACAATCTCAGGATATACCAAACCGATTTAAAAAATAATGGTGTCAAAATAAGGTTGTCAAAATGACGGTGACAACACTTGCTCCAACATAGGCTATGTTTTATGTCGGTGGCACTACCCGGAAGGGGGTGCAGAAGCAAAAAACGTTCTAAAAATGCGATTTTTGCGTTACCGAAGGGCCTAGAAATATGAAATTTGAAATATTAGCTACATATTAGATATAAAGGATTTCTAAGAACAGTTCTTAAACAATTCGAAATTTAAAACGGGTGAAAATGCGCGAAAAGCGTTCTAAAAAACGTTCTAATGGTGGTTTCTACACAATCTCAGGAAATACCAAACCGATCTAAAAAATAATGGCGTCAAAATGATAGTGACAACCCTTGCTCCAACGTAGGCGATGTTTTATGTCGGTGCCACTACCCCAAAGGGGGTGCAGGAGAATAACGTTCTAAATTGCGGCTTTTGCGTTACGGAAGGGCCTAGAATCGTGAAATTTGGAATGGTAGTTAGTTATAAGATATCAATGATCTCTAAGGACATTTCCTAAAAAAATCGAAATTTAAAAGGGGGTCAAAATGCGCAAAAAGCGTTGTAAAAAAACGTTCTAAATTGCGATTTCTGTGCAATCTCAGGAAGTACTGAACCGATTTCAAATATAATGGAGTAAAAATGATGGTGACAGCTCTTTCTCCAAGATAGGCTATATTTTATGTCTGTTTCCACTACCCCAGAGGAGATGCAGGAGCAAAATGCACGAAAAGCGTTCTAAAAACGTTCTAAATGCCGATTTGTCGGCAATAGCTCAGGAAGAATGAATCTGATTTCAAACGTAATGGTAGGAAATTGATGCTGACAGACTCTGCTCTAACATAGACGCTATTTTATGTCGGTATCACTATCACCAATACGTTGCAGGAGCAAAAAAGCGTTCTAACTTTCGATTTTTGTGATCGGTAGGGGTTAGCAACTTAAAATTAGGCAAGGTATATATTTATTATATATAAATGATCTTTAAGAACAGTTTCGAAAAAATTGGAAATTTAAAAAGGGTTGAAAATGCTCGAAAAGCGCCCTAAAAACGTTCTATATTGCGATTTCTACACAATCTAAGGGAACACCAAAGCTATTTCAAAAGTAATGGTTGCAAATTAATGGTGACAGTCCCTGCTATAACATAGGTTATATTTTATATTGCTGTCACTACCATCTGAGGGTTGCAAAAGCGAAACATGTTCTAATTTGCGTTTTTTGCACAACTGAGGGGTCTAACACTTTGAAGTATGGCATGGTATTTACTTACAAGATGCAACTGCTTTCTAAGAACAGTCGAAAGAAAATTCCAAATTTAAAAAAATGAAGTGAGTGAAAAGCGTTACAAATTACAATTTTTAAGCAAACTTATAAAATACAAAACCGATTAAAAAATAATGATGACAAATTTTGGTGATAGAAACTGCTCAAACATAAGCTATATTTTATGTCTGTTCCACTACCACCAGAGGGTTGCAGGAGTTAAAAAAATTTCTAAGTTGCGATTTCTGTGATACTGAAAAGGCTAGAAACTTTAAATATGACATGGTAGTTACTTATAAAATATAAATGCCCTCGAAGGAACGTCGAAAATGAATTCGAATTAAAAAGGAGTGAAGCGAAGGGGAGGTGCGAAAAGCATTCTAAAAAAGTTCTAAATTACGATTCTATGCAATTTCAGGGATTATAAACCGATTATGAAAGTAATAGTTGCGAAACAATGGTAACAGTCTCTTATCCTACACAGGCTATATTTTATGCCGGTGATTCTACCACCTGGGATTCACAGGAACAACAAACGTTCAAAAAAAGAGCTTTAAAAGCTTTTTAAATTACGTTTCAGTGGAATATTAGGAAATAACAAACCGATTTAAAAATTAATGTTGGCAAATTAATGGTGACAGTTCCTATTTCAATATAGCCCTTTATGTTGAGAGAGAGGGTAGGACTTGGAATTTGACATAATGGTTAATTTTAAGATGTAAGAAGATGGTTTCTAAAAAAATTCAAAACTTCAAATGAGTACTGAAATGAGCGTATTAATGGAGCGTAAAAGTTTCAAAATATTTTCTAAATTATCATTTATTTAGTTTTATTTCGTTTTATTAATTTAAGTCTCATTTCTGCCTTATGCAGTGTAACAATGATGTTTAATCAAACTGTGTTTTAAATAGTAATTTTTTTAATTATTCCTAAAAGTAATAAGTACCTTTTAATAAAATAAAATATTACCTTTTAATAAAATAAAAATTTAGTTAGTACCTTTTAATAAAAATTAGACATATAAATATAACTTGGCATATTTCAACTATTACGCGAGCAAAGCCGCGGGGTTTGCTAGTAATCTTATAAAGAGGTAGAAATTGTTTATTTGTAGGAGGTAAGCTCTGGAGCTACCGAATCGATTTCAAAAGTAATGGTATCAAAATGATGGTGTTAGTCCAACTTAGAACATAGGCTATATTTTATGTTGGTGCCACTACCGCAAAGGGGATGCAGGAGCAAAAAACGTTCTAAAAATGCGATTTTTGCGTTAATGAAGGGCCTAGAAATATGAAATTTGGAATATTAGTTACTTATAAGATATAAATGATGAATAAGAACAGTTCTTAAACAATTCGAAATTTAAAAGGTGTGAAAATGCACAAAAAGCGTTCTAAAAACGTTCTAAATGGTAGTTTCTACATAATCTCAGGAAATACCAAACCGATTAAAAAAATATTGGTGTCAAAATGATGGTGACAACGCTTGCTCCAAGATAGGCTATATTTTATGTCGGTGCCACTACCCCAAAGGGGGGTGCAGGAGCAAAAAACGTTCTAAAATTGCGATTTATGTGTTACTAAAGGGTCTAGAAATATGAAATTTGAAATATTAGATACTTATTAGATATAAAGGATTTCTAAGAACAGTTATTAAACAATTCGAAATTTAAAAGAGGTGAAAATACGCGAAAAGTGTTCTAAAAAACGTTCTAAATGGTGATTTCTACACAATCTCAGGAAATACCAATTCGATTTAAAAAATAATTGTGTCAAAATGACGGTGACAACCCTTGCTCCAACATAGGCTATTTTTTATGTCGGTGTCACTACCCGAAAGGGGGTGCAGGAACAAAAAACGTTCTAAAAATGCGATTTTTGTGTTACTGAGGGACCTAGAAATATGAAATTTGAAATATTAGCTACTTATTAGATATAAAAGATTTCTAAGAACAGTTCTTAAACAATTCGAAAATAAAAAGAGGTGAAAATGCGCGAAAAGCGTTCTAAAAAACGTTCTACATGGTGGTTTCCACACAATCTCAGGAAATACCAAACCGATTTTTAAAAAAATGTCATCAAAATGATGGTGACAACCCTTGCTCCAACATAGGCTATGTTTTATGTCGGTGCCACTACCCCAAATGGGGTGCAGGAGAAAAACGTTCTAAATTGCGGTTTTTGCGTTACGGAAGCGCTTAGAATCGTGCAATTTGGAATGGTAGTTAGTTATAAGATATCAATGATCTCTAAAGACATACCTTAAAAAAATCGAGATTTAAAAGGGGTCAAAATGCGCAAAAAGCGTTATAAAAACGTTCTAAATTGCGATTTCTATGCAATCTCAGGAAGTACTGAACCGATTTCAAATATAATAGTTTAAAAATGATGGTGACAGATCTTGCTCCAAGATAGGCTATATTTTATATCTGTTTTCACTACCCCAGAAGAGATGCAGGAGCAAAATGCGCGAAAAGCGTTCTAAAAACGTTCTAAATGCCGATTTGTCAGCAATATCTCAGGAAGAATCAAACTGATTTCAAAAGTAATAGTAGGAAATTGATGCTGACAGCCTCTGCTCTAACATAGGCGCTATTTTATATCGGTATCACTATCACCTAGACGTTGCAGAAGCAAAAAAAGCGTTCTGAATTTCGATTTCTGTGATCGGTAGGGGCTAGCAATTTAAAATTAGGCAAGTTACTTATTTATTAGATATAAATGATCTCTAAGACCAGTTTCGAAAAAATTGGAAATTTAAAAAGGGGTGAAAATGCGCGATAAGCGTTCTAAAAACGTTCTAAATTGCGATTTCTACTCAATCTCGGGAAATACCAAAGCTATTTCAAAAGTAATGTTTGCAAATCAATGGTGGCAGCCCTTGCTATAACATAGGTTATATTTTATGTTGCTGTCACTACCATCTGAGGGTTGCAAAAGCAAAACATGTTCTAATTTGCGTTTTTTGCACAACTGAGGGGTCTAACACTTTGAAGTATGGCATGGTATTTACGTACAAGATGGAACTGCTTTCTAAGAACAGTGGAAGGAAAATTCTAAATTTAAAAAGATGAAGTGAGCGAAAAGCGTTATAAATTACAATTTTTATGCAATCTTATCAAATACCAAACCGATTAAAAAAATAATGATGACAAATTATTCGTGATTGAACTTGCTCAAACATAAGCTATATTTTATGTATCTGCCACTATCACCAGAGGGTTCCAGGAGCTAAAAACTTTCTAAATTGCGATTACTGTGATACTGAAAAGACTAGAAACTTTACGTATGGCATGGTAGTTAACTTATAAAATATAAATGCCCTCGAAGGACTGTCAAAAATAAACACGAATTAAAAAGGGGTGAAGCGAAGGGGAGGTGCGAAAAGCATTCTAAAAAAGTCATAAATTACGATTTCTATGCAATTTCAGATAATATAAACAGCTTATAAAAGTAATAGTTGCGAATCAGAGTTAACAGTCTCTGATCCTACACAGGCCATATTTTATGCCGATGATTCTACAATCTTGTGTTCACAGGAACAACAAACGTTCTAAAAAAGGCCTTTAAAAGCTTTCTAAATTACGTTTCTGTGGAATACTAGGAAATAACAAACCGATTTCAAAATTAATGTTGCAAATTAATGGTGACAGTTGCTATATAACATAGCCCTTTATGTTGAGAGAGGTGGTAGGACTTGGAATTTGACATGGTTAATTTTAAGATGTAAGAAGATGGTTTCTAAAAAATTCAAAACTTCAAATGAATACTGAAATGAGCGTATTAATTGAGCATAAATGTTTCAAAATATTTTTAAATTATCATTTATTTAGTTTTATTTCTTTTTATTAATTTAAGTCTCATTTCTGCCAAATGCAGCGTAATAATGAAGATTAGTCAAACTGTGTTTTAAATAGTAATTTTTGAATTATTCCTAAATGTATAATTTCTTTTAATAAAAATTAAACACATAAATATCACTTGGCATATTTCAACTATTACGCGAGCAAAGCCGTGGGGTTTGTTAGTTCAATAATAAAGCAACAAAAGAAAATGTAATATTTGAGCCTCCTTCGTTGAAAATAAATTTATCTCATTTGTGTTGATGTTGCTTCACAGATGTTGGTATTGACCCAATTAACGTTTTAAGGAGTTTTGCACGAATGTTTCAAATGTTTTATCGTAAAACATGTTTTACGAGGAACGTAAGTTAAAACAATAAAGTCAGCCAAACTTTTTTAAAGTTTGTGAGAATTTCGAAATAAAATTCTAACTTTATTCTTCAAGAATTTTATCTAAATAAGTTGCACAATCTATAACAGGCTGTTGTGGCCATTTCGTTTACCAACATTAAAATCTGGCCTATAATTTCGAACAAAATTGCACAGCTTTAAAAAATTCTAGAAATTGTAATCATTATTTACAAGAAACAAAGATGCTTGCGCAAAATTTTTATTTTTATCTGTAGTTAATTTTTAAATTTTGACTAATACTTAATGTGAAATTGGTAATCATCCTGACAGAAATTTTGGAACGGGATCGAACCCTGGTAATCCTCCCATTGGCTACGGCCTTGTATTGCTCATATATCCAACAATACTTATTTTTGTCCATAAATATGCATGTACATGTAATAGGAAAAGATAATTTTTAAAAAACCCGGTTAAAATAAAAACAGGTTTAAAAGAAACGGTTTTTTTTCTTTTGGTTAAAAAAAAATCGTTTCTTTGCCAACCCTGATTAGCGGCATCACTTTACAGTCATTTTAGGGTCCTTAAATATTAGCAATTGCAGATCCAAGGAAGGGGTGAAAGGGCGATCGCCCCCCCCCCCCTTGAACGATGATAAAAGGTTTACAAATCAACATATTTAAGCCAGTTTTAAGGTTTTTTAACCCCCTCACTGACAAGACCGTGTTAATACGTTCACTAAGCTCCAGGTTTCACTGCAATACAAGCAATATTTAAAGTAATATAATTCTATTGATTTAATGAATTTTTAATACATTGAACAATCATTAATACTTCCAAGGATTGCATTCATATTCGTTATTAAGTTTTTTTTTTATAAAATGATCAAAGAATCATTTTTTTAGCATTTAAACTAAAATACAGAGAAAACAACATTACAATTTTGCCCTTTTCCAAGACAGTCGGAGAGTTAATCTTGTCTTGACTTGTTCGACGTTCTAAACTTGTCTAAACTAAAAACGTTCTAAACTCATATTATGAAGAGGTAAAAATTGTTTATTTCTAGGAAGTAAGCTCTGGAACTACCGAACCGATTCCAAAAGTAATGGTATCAAAATGATGGTGTTAGTTCAACTTAGAACAAAGGCTATATTTTATGTCGGTGCCACCCCAAAGGTGGTGCAGGAGCAAAAAACGTTCTAAAAATGCGATTTTTGCGATACTAAAGGGCCTAGAAATATGAAATTTGGAATATTAATTACTTATAAGATATAAATGATGTCTACCCAGATAGCAATTTTAGTTTGCAGAAAATTTTCAGCAATCTTACTTTGCAGACTTGCAATGTTGCAGCAAGCTCAGCATGACAAGTCTGAAAGTTCATAACAAGACTGCAACAAGATTATGCAAACTCTGAAGTCACCATACTTTGAACTTGCAGCCAAGTTGTCGTGCAAGTTGCAATCTTGTTGCATCAATCTTACTGCAAAATCATAGCAAACTAGTAATATTGCGATGTCAGACTATTTTCAAACTCATTGTAAATTTGCAATATTGTCATGTCAGAACATTTGCAAATGAATTGCAAAATCGGAATCTTGTCATGACAAGTATAGCTGCAAATATGTAGTAATTTAATTGAAATGTTGTCAATTCTCTGAATTTTGCGTGTAGGACACAGGTAAAATAGAATTTTTTGAGACAACAGATGGCCATTCACTCAAATTCACTTCGTTTTGATACTAAAAATGAAGATCCAATGAGTACTAAAAAAATAAAGTTGTTTTATGTTTTGTGCACAAAAGGGGGCATTGTTAGCTCAGGGAGGGGGTTAACTAAAAATAAATAAATAAGTAGGTGAAATGGGATATTGTTTATTATGTTTTTTATAATTCCGAATCAGGCGAAATCATCAGCAAGTCAATACGATCATTTCTTACAAAGTTACGGCAGGTTTTATTTATACAAAGTCTTTTACAGGTAAAATAGGTTTTTACAGTAACAAGTGATTGCTATTCACGAAAGCTTGAGACAAACCTCGTTTTGGCACTACAAATTAAGATCCGATGAGTCTCCAAAATGTAAAGTTGTTTTACCGTGTTTTTTTTTCGGGGGGGGGGGGGGATGGGCATTTTAGCTCGAGGGAGCAAAATTCAACTTTTTTTAAATAGGTCAAGTGGGATATCGTTTCGTATGTATTTGAATAACATTATCGGCAAGTCGACACGAACATTTATAAGAAAGTTACAGAAAAGATTTTATCAATGCAAAGTGGAAAATTATATTTTATTTTTTAGCCTGGTTTTGTCACATTTATTTTACGTTTAAAAAGAGTTTTTTACATCATATTAAGTCATCTCAAAACTATTAAATGTCTTCAAAATAGCAATAATCAAAATCAGGATAATTTTGAGTTTATTTCAAAGTCATTAAATTTACCAAAATCCACTACTTATAACCTGGCCTAACTTTGTAAACAATGATCGTATCGGCTTGCGTGCAATATCATTTGATTCAGAATAAAAAAATTCATAACAAACGATACCCCATTTGACATTTTAAAAATAAGTTCTGTTCGCCCATGCCGTGTTAAAGTCCCCCCCCCCCCTACTCAAAAAGAACCCCACGATGAAACAACTTTATTTTGGGGGGACTCATCGTATCTTCATTTCTAGTGCCAAAATTACCAGATCTTACCAGATAAATTTTCTTGAATGGTTATCAGTTGCTGCTGTAAAAACCTACGGTACTTGCACCAAATTATAGTTTTCGACTTCGTATTCATAAAACTTGTCGTAACTATGTAACAAATGATCGTATCAATTTGCAAATGGTAATCATTTGAGTAAAAAGAAAAAGAACATAATAAACGATAGCTGTCTCTTAACATACTTAAAAAAATTTTAGTTTGCCCCTCCCGCTCCCTGAGTTAAAAATGCCCCCAAAACATGATAAAAGAACTTTATTTTTTAAGGACTCATCGAATATTCATTTTTAGTATCAAAATGAAATTCTTCCCAAACTTTGGTGAATGGTCACTAGTTGCCGCATTTCTACTCAATTTTTGATTGTATATTTTTTATCTGTACGCCTTTACTAGTCGTACTTTTGAAAATTGTGCGAGTTTTGTGCAGGATTCCATATAATCGGAGGTTTGTCAAATGCTTGACATTTTTATGCTATATAGACCGAGTAAACAAGGACTTCTAGTTTAAAATAGATTCCAAATCATCACAAATACGCTACCACACCCGCAGGAATTAAACCCGACATAGTTGAATCGGAGGCCACAGAGCTAACCATTCAACTACCTGGTAAGCCCCAATAACTTCCAATAATATACCTTAATTTCACTAGATTAATATTAACACAATTATTCTAATTGGTAAACAAATCATATTAGATGTAAATTTCCAACTGGGCGAAAAATGTCCGGACCAGGATTCGAACCCGGGACCTCCTTCCTGGCTGAAGCCGCCAGTGCTCTGCCATCTGAGCTATCCCGAGCGATTCTGGTCGAACTATTTTACCCAGCTAACCTTGATGATTACAGCATCTGGTCTGAAACCTGGTTCAGCTCAACAGATTAAATCTCAGGTAATGGAACTCCAGAAATCGCTGGATACGAAATTACACTAGATTAATATTAACACAATTATTCTAATTGTTTATGATTTGTTTACCAATTAGAATAATTGTGTTAATATTAATCTAGTGTAATTTCGTATCCAGCGATTTCTGGAGTTCCATTACCTAAGATTTATTCTGTTGAGCTGAACCAGGTTTCAGACCAGATGCTGTAATCATCAAGGTTAGCTGGGTAAAATAGTTCGACCAGAATCGTTCGGGATAGCTCAGATGGCAGAGCACTGGCGGCTTCAGCCAGGAGGTCCCGGGTTCGAATCCTGGTCCGGACATTTTTCGCCCAGTTGGAAATTTACATCTAATACCTTAATTTGTTTAGAAGTTTTATTAGGCTCGCCAATTCTCAATTAGTTGCTTATTCCCTTCTAATTCTTAGAAGGTAATTAAAAACATTATCTAAAAATAAATGGTCCATGTACATAACCAATGCAAAGCAAACCTCGGTGAGTATAAACACACACCCTCAATCTTAATTTCATATATAATTTTATTAAAGAAAATATAATTTATTTTCATTTCTTTTTGGCCAGAGTGGAATATATTGCTAAAACTTATTAATTTCCAGAAGGGGAAAAAAAAACTCATTTTAAAATTGAAATTTCCCTATTCTTAAATCTGAATAAATATAATTCCACAAAAACAACATATTTGAAAAGTTTCAAGAATTTAAAAAGAGCAAAGTTATAATAAAACAATACAGTCTATAAAATTACAAAGTTTATTTTCACACAGTTACAAATAATAGATTCTAACACAAAGTATTAACATAATATTTACCAAATTAACATACAATTATTTAACATTCTTCTCTATATTATTTCCGTGTCTTTGCATCCTAAAAGAGAGAAACAATAGAGTGCATTTTAAAAGTTACAAGTTAAATTTTTACTGTTTTCAAGAATCCTGCTTAGAATTAGTTCTAAAGGTGATCACAAATTATAACTCTTCAGGCAAAATGACCGAATCGCTAATGTTAATCCAATGAGATATATTTTTTAAAATATCTCGTTTGTATTTTTATATTTTAAAAAGACTTTTTTTTTTTTTTTTTTGCATTGGATAGCTGAGGTAAATTTCTGCAACTGTGGTTTTTTACTTTATTTTAAGTTCGTTGAAGTTTTTATTTTATTTTCTTTCTTTCTTTTTATTTTTTTTTTTTTTTGTGCGGACACTTTCACTCTTTTCACTGTTTATACCGGCTCCAAAAGTGAAAGTACATAAAAAAAATCAATTAAAAATATTGAAATGCAACCGAGTTACCTTAAAAAAATTCTCTTATTGGATTAACATTGGCGAATGGGTGTTTCCGCTTGACTGAAGTAGCCTCTTAACCCTTTAAACCCTGACCCACACAATTGTACGGCGATACTAAAAAGTAAAAGAGAATGACTATTTCCTGTTTTTGTGCGATTTAAAACCAAATCTGTACATTTATATGCTTTAGATGTTCTGATAAAACACAATTAGGGGGTACCAACTACAATACAGGGTTAGATTTTCTGCTTTTAAAAAGACTATATATCATCCGACAGCAATAGACAAAAAGTATGTACCTACTGTCGTAATTTCTTTTAAATATGATTTATAGTGTTTGCTTAGATTTAATATTTCTTTTCATATAGTTTATTCATCATTTTAATTGATTTTGTCTTTGATAAATTTAATTAGGCTTCACAAAAGTTGAAAAACAAATGAACCACACAATCGTGCGGGTCCGGCATTTACCATTTCCAAAATAGATACAATTCCTAATATATGAAATTTTTATTTTTAAGTGATTTTTTTAAACTTATGTTTTTAGCAATTTATTTTTTATTAATTAGATTTTTAAAGCTGACCAATTTTAAATTAATAGGTTTGTACTATTCATGATTTCTATTTAAAATGGATAGTATTAGATATATAATATGCACATGTAACGAACTGTATGTTTCTGCTCTGAGTTATAGATACCATATATGATTTATAAGTTTTATATGAGTTATATGCATACCACGAGATTGATTTTTAAGTTTGATAAATCCATTCCATTTTGTCGACACAGCAAGTAAACCACCAGGAATAAATAATAAATTATGGAAAGTTCAGCAAATGCTCGACAGATTCCGTAGTGTCTGCTTCAATTTACCAGGAGATCAGGGGAAATTTTCCATAGATGAGCAGGCCCCACCAGTGGCCGAGAGGTTCTGCTCTCGAAGCTGGTAGACGGGAGGTGCTGGGTTCGATCCCAATCGCGCCCGTCGGCCTAATCGTTCGGAGTTTTCGTGGTTTTCTTCGAGCCGTGGATCTTCCATGCGTTAATACGGATTAGGTTCCCTTAGAAAGACCCCCACAAAGGGCACTCCCCCCGGGCCTATATCCCTCGTGTAGATAATTGGCCGTCAAAAATCAACCCAACCAACCCATAGATGAGCAGACGATTCCTTTTTTTAGGACGTGCCTCAGTAAAGCAGTATATAAAAAACAAACCACACTCTGTTGTAACAGCATCATCTGGGATAGTTTTAAATTTTGTATTATACCAGTGGGAAAGTACAGACCTGGTCCACAAGGATCTAGGTTTAGGACCTGCTGTAGTCCTTACTCTGGTTCAGACCTAGTTTTATGTACTTCGATCGGTATTTCAACAGAATACCGCTGCTGGAAAAACTAAAAAAAAAAGAAAATTTGAAGGATCAGGCTCAATCCAAACGAAGTGAAGGGTCAAAGGCTATTTGTCAAAGGCTCTTTAAGAGGGGTGCGAGCATTGAGCACGTCTCAGAAAATGAAATTGTAGTGGTCTGTCCAAAAACAAAAATTGTTTCAAATATTTTTATTGTAGCTTATGAAAGTTCTCAATAAACAACAACTTTTTTTTGCTTAAACTTTTATTTTTAGATATTTGCACACATAATCACAAACTACACAATTGTGTAGATTTAGCCCGAAAACGGCTGCATTAAGGCCGAACCCACAAAATTGTGCGGGTTCTCTCTTTGTGATAACCTGACATCGGGTATTTTTATATATATTTTTTTCAATCAAATACGATCCTATCGATAAGGGGAAACCCAAACTTTCAATTTCTACCAAAAAACTCCCGGTCTTAAAGGGTTAAGTGTCCATACTAGTCACTTGGAAAAAGTCGAACGCTAATGGTAAGTCTATGGGAGCGTTATTTTCAAATTTCTCTCTGAAATTTTAATATTTTTGAATGTTTTTTTTTTTTCTTTTTTCTTTTTTTTTTTTCTTTTTTTTTTTTTTTTTTTTTTTTTTTTTTTGCATAGAATAGCTGAGGATGATCTACAACCGGACTAGTTTTTACTTTTTCGATTTTGATTATTATTTTTTTTCTATAATAGGGTAGTTTCAATTTCGGAACCGGTTCCGAAAGTAATTGTATTTTTTAAAAAAGAATCTGAAACCGAAATCGAAAAAGTAAAAACTAGCCAGGTTGTAGATCGTTCTCAGCTATCCTATGCGAAAAGAAATCATTCAAAAATATTAAAATTTGAGCGAGATATTTGAAAATAACGCTGCCATAGACTTAGCATCAGCGTTTTTTCTTTTCCCCGTGACTGAAGAAAGTTCTTAAGAATCTACATTAGTCATGCGAAGAAACTCGAACCCTAATGCTAAGTATGTGGGAGAAATCTTCCCAGTGATAAAGCTATACAACTTAAATGAGAGAGAAATATATGCATAGAATATCTGAGGTCGATATATATAGTTATGCGTTTGTAATTTTTCGATTTTGTTCAGTTTTTTTTTTTTCTTTTATGCGGACATTTTCACTATTGGAACTGGTTCGAATGCGTTGTGAAAGTGAAACTATCCTCATATAAAAAAAAACAAATGCAAACAAAATAGAAAAGTACAAACTCACAACAATAGATATCGACCTCAGGTATCCTGATTAATGAAAATTATTTTAAAATATTAAAATGCGAATGAGAAATCTGTAAAGATTTTTTTCATAGATATAACTTGAGTTTTTTCGCGTAAAGGGTCTACACTAGTCACGAGAAGAAATTTGATCACTAATGTTCAACCTATGGTTAAAATCTTTTCAAATTTATCGCTTGCGTTTTAATATTTTTAAACGATTTTTTTTTCCAGGATACCTGAGGTCGATGTCTAATGTTAGCGTTTGTGTACTTTTTCGATTTTGGTTACAGTTTTTTTTATACGAAAATAGTTTCACTTTCAGAACAGGTTCCAACCTCTTCCGAAAGTGAACGAGACAAATCTGTAAAGATTTGTCTCATAGGTTTAACGTTAGAGTTCGAGTTTTTCCGCGTAAAGGGCTAAAACTAGTAACGCGAAGAAATTTTAACGCTAATGTTAAACCTGTGGGAAAAATCTTTTCAGATTTCTCGCTTGCATTTTAATATTTTTAAAAGATTTTTGGCATAGGGTACGTGAGGTCGATAACTTTTATCGTGCGTTTGTACTTTTTCGATTTTGGTTACAGTTTTTCATATCAAGATAGTTTCACTTTTGAAACCGATTAGAATCGGTACTGAAAATGAAACTGTACTTATATAAAAAACTGCAACCAAAATCGAATAAGAACGAATTCACGATAAAAGTTATCGACATGGGGTACCCTATGCAAAATCTCTTCTAAAATATTAAAATGCAAGCGAGAAATCTGTAAAGACTCCTCCCATAGGATTAACATTAGCGTTAGAATTTCTCCACATGACTAGTGTAAGAGATTATTTCAGTCACGTGAAAACACTTGTTCGATCAATGTTAATTATGTGGGAGAAATTCTTAAAAATATCTCGTTTTCATTTGATTATTTTTAAATGATTTTTAGGTGCGTTCGTAATTATATAAATGCGTAACACCTATAGTCGTCGTTCGGTCCGCCTGTCTGTCCGTCCGCATATAACAGAGAAAAAACTACCCAACCGAATGGTCTGAAATTTTAAATATATAATTGTTGCAAAATTTTGTCGAGTTATTTCAAATTTTGTGAAAATCGGATGTATAGTTTAATTACAGGGACATTCAAAACTTTTCCGTTACATTACGGCTAATGGGGAAAATTATTGCAAGTACATTTTAATGATGTTATAGCCTTCCGAACGGTCTGAAGTTTTAAATATATAATTGTTGTAAAATTTTGTTGAGTCATTTCCAATTTTATGAAAATCGGATGTATAGCTTAATTACACGGACAGTCAAAATTTTTCCGTTACATTACAGCCAATGGGAAAAAATTATTGTAAGTGCATTTTAATGATGTTACAGCCTTTCGAAGAGAATGAAACTGATATGCACTTATGAAGTGCACTA
The DNA here is from genome assembly GCA_963932465.1 of Maratus speciosus. Taxonomy (NCBI): domain Eukaryota; kingdom Metazoa; phylum Arthropoda; class Arachnida; order Araneae; family Salticidae; genus Maratus; species Maratus speciosus. The sequence continues at coordinate 344,492,155 of OZ010788.1, forward strand.
AAATATACATTCAGTAGAATATGTGGTTCAAAAAATATTTATAAAACTAGTTATAGTAAGAACGCACCTCATTTGCCACGTTTGACGAGCAATTTCCAACTTGTTTTTTTTCGCATATGACAGCTGAGGTCGATCTCAAAAAAGACCTTTTTTACTTTTTCGATTTTGTTTGCAGGATTTTTTTATGAGGATGCTTTCACTTTCGAAACCGATTCCGAAAGTGAAAGTGTTCTAATTAAAAATACTTGTAAACAAAATAAAAAAAATGCAAAAGGATCTTTGTACAGATCCACCTCAGCTTTCAAATACAAAAAAAATTAAAATATTAAAATGCAAACGAAAATACCTTTAAAAAATTCCCCCATTGTATTAATATTAGCGAACGGCGTGTTTTCGCGTAACTGAATTAGTCTCATAACAGTACATATACTTAACCCACTAAATAATTATACATAACCTAAATGCGAAGAAACTCGAAGGCTAACGTTAGTATATGGGAGAAACCTTTACAGCTAAAATGCTATACAGCTTAAATAATATATATATTTGCATAGGATACCTGAGGGGTACGAGTATAGATGGGGCATTCTCACAAACTTTTGACTTTCGGGAATAAAAATCTGGTGAAATTAAACATGCTAAAATCACATTTTAATCTGATAGGCCTTAATGATTCAAAATAAAGAAAAAAGGGTCAACAGCGAAATTTTTTTTTTATTTAACTGCGGTTTAAGTTAAACTTGCGAGTTTAATTTTGCTTACCATTTTACCACTATAACTTTTTATTTTCTTCTACATTTTTACTTATAATGAATTTGCATAGTACCCACGGGACATTCAAATAAGAAATAATAAAAATGTAGTACAATTAATACAGAATTTTTGTATAACATTGTCTTAAAGGGGTATTAAAGAAGGGACGGTAAGATTTAAAAAAAAAGGAGGGGGGGGGCGGTATAGGAAAAAAAAGACGAAATGGGAAAAAAAGGGACTGTAAGGATGGAACGGTAAGGAAAATTATCACCTATTTTTAGGAAAATCATGTTAAGACTAAGTGATAGCCACAATGTTCATTGATTTCTAGAAACAGTTGTTAACATTGGATTAAATATTTTTTCCTTCTTAATTTACCTCGAAAAGTGCAGAAATAAACCTTGGGGACGGTAAGACTACCAATAAAGCCACGATCTTGAAATTGATATTTAAATGCTGATTTAAATTCTGCAGTAAATTTCCTGTCAAAGAATTTTAGACATTCTTTCTCTAGCATACTTCTGCATGAGAAAAAACTTGAAAAAAATTCTGTGGCTGCGTCTGAAGTGATTTTCTGTATAAGTTTAGCAAGAGGGAGGGCAAGGATGAAAAACCCAGGGACAGAGTTCAAAAAATAATATCAACCGTAAAAATGTGTGCAGGTTAATTTTTTGCACAATATTTATATTAAACAATTGTCCCAGTTTCGGAAAAAAATTACATCGAATTACTTTTATTGAAACAATTTTATACAGACAGCTCCAAATTTAAAAATCAACATCAGGGACGGGACGGTATAGGAGTTTTCCTGGTATTTGGATCCCCAACATCGTCCAAAACTTATTTATCTCGTTAATATTGTTATGCAATCATGCAATGGAATGTTCACCAGTATTATGAAATTAAAAAAAATGTATTAAAATATAAATTATTATTCAGGGACATAAAAGTCAAAAGATTGTGAGAATGCCCCATATATTGTTGTGCTTTTGTACTTTTTCGATTTTGGTTCCAGTTTTCTTTAATATGAGTACAGTTTCACTTTCAGAACAGGTTACAAAAGTGAAAGTATCTGCATATAAAAAATTGCATAAAAGCTCGAAAAGGTACAATTGCACAACTATATACATCAACCAGGTGTATCCTATGCAAAAGATAATATTAAAAAATATTAAAATGTGAGCTCGAAATATGCAAAGAACTGTCCATAGAATTAACATTAGCTTGAAAGTTAAATTTTACTTCGGGTGACTAGTGTCGGTTTTTAAGAATTACATTTTATTAAAGATTGTTATCATAGAAGAAAATAATAAATAAATATGCAGTTGAACACTATTTTACATGTGAAAAAGGATTCAAAACGAAACATCTTTAATAATAACACAAATAAATAGTCTTCGAATCTGACATTAACAATATAACAATGGAATTAAGGTTTTAAGGTCCAAAGTTTTAATTGTCACAAAAAACTATTTTGTAACTATTAAAATAATATTTTGATGCTATGGTATCCGAGGTTTTAAGTATCACACAAAGCTATTTTATAACTTTTTTTTTTTTTTTTTTTTTGGGGGGGGGGAGGGTTTAAGTGATTAGTCAATGCATTTTAGTTATTTAGTTCTAATTCATTGCAAAAAAACTTACCAATCAAGTTTCAGTACAATTGTTTGCGGCAGGACTGGAAATGAAAAAATTCACGGGCCGGAAATCTATTTTTCAAAGTTTGACAATTTTTTTTTTAAGTTTTAGGCAAATTTATGTCTAACAATAAAAATCAATTTTAAAAAATGCATTCAAAATTCAAAATAATCCAAAAAGTTATAGTCAGCACAATAAAAGCTATATGTATAAAACTATAATAATAATATGTGTTACCGAATCGGAACGATATTTACCATAATTTCACAAACCAGCCGGAGTGTATTGGAAGGTATACGGAGGTGGGGGAGACCGGGGGAATGGCGACACCTTAAGGGAATTTAAATTTTTTCACCTCGAAAAAATGTTTATTTTTTAATAGTAAAAATTCTAAAGCTGAATCATTATCCTTAGTATCTGTAAAAATTTAACCGTAACCATAACTGTAAAGTAAGCATACATAAAAAAATATTTTTTAAACCTCTGCACAGTGGCGGGATTACCCAGGACACTGGGGTAATTCCGCCATTGTACCGGGGTAATGCCACCACTCTTTAATGACCTAGTACATGTATCAAATGGATACTAGGAAACACTCAACCTACTGAAAATAGTTAGAAAGCAATGTAATTGAGAAGAATAATGGTTAAGCTTACAATTTACTTCATACTGCAAAAGTCACTCAGCTGAATCGGCTCCACTACATTAAAATGGGGCCATTTCTCACCCGATTTGCATAGCGGCGGCATTACCCCAAGAGGACAATATGGCGGAAATCCCCAAGCAAAGCCGAAAGAAGAATCAAACTTGTTCAACACATTGCATCAAAATGTTGGCGAATGCATGTAGATTACGGGTCATATTATCTTAAATACCTAATGTTACAATGAAAGGTGCTTATCTCTACTCACTTGAAGCTCCAAAATAATAAGAAACTAGATGAAAACTACATTTTTCACTAGAACAAACGAACGACGTACAGCAAAGTCACTCTCACTTTAGGCACTGTTTATATTGTTGGCCGCTATAGTGCAGGCACATTCAATATCTCAAACTGCCCTTAGTTTTTAAACTAGATGGGGTGGCGGCATAACCCGGGTTGGCGGCATTCCCCCGGTCTCCCTATACGCCGTATACCTTCTGGATTTTTTAAAAAAGCTCCGTATACCCCCGGTTTCTCGAATAAATCTATATCGTATATACTCTAGACATAACGTTCATGACTTTAGCGTACACCCTCTGATTTTTTTACGATTACAACACTGCAAACCAGATCAATATTTGGCATAATTTTACGAACCGGAATATTGTTCCGATTTGCTCCGGCACATTTCAAGCCCAGGTTTGTTGACGCGAAAAATTAACAATTTCAAAATATTCGTATTTAAAATTTAAGAAAAATAGGAAATAAAAAGACTTATACACATCCGATTAACAAGCAGTTATGTCAAAAGAAAAGAGAAATTTTTAAAGAATTAAATAAAACTGACGCCGGAAGGAAATACTGTTAATAACTTTAATAAAAATTAGAAAATAACGATACAATAGAAGTCCATGATAAGAAGCATGGAGAATAGCACACTAAGGAACTGTTTAAAATACTTAATATTTATATATAGAAAAGGGTTTAATGGCCATGAAAAGATAATTTAAATTTAAAAATACATTCGAACGCACTGCTGAATTCAAGAGGAGGGGCATTTCCCAAGGAAGGTTTGAGATTTTATGCTTTTTAATAAGCAATTTCCACACCGAATCTCTAAAATGTCCCCCCCCCCCCACCTCCAGAGCCGCAGAAATTGCTTCCGGAGAAAAATATCTGAATTCCACACTGCTCGATCCGCGTGAGCAAGAAAGAAAGCAAATATTAATTAAAACGATATCTTAGAGTTGGGTTGGGTTGGGTTGATTGTTGACGGCCAATTATCTACACGAGGGATATAGACCCTAGGGGGAGTGCCTTCCGGGGAGGTCTTTCTAAGGGAACCTAATCCGTATTAACGCATGGAAATCCACGGTTCGAAGAAAACCACGAAAACTCCGAACGATTAGGCCGACGGGCGCGATTGGGTTCGAACCCAGCACCTCCCGTCTACCAGCTTCGAGAGCAGAACCTCTCAGCCACTGGTGGGGCAACGATATCTTAGAAATTCCCCTTAAAGTTGAGAAAAATTCATTTAAAAATTAAAATTTTCAATAATGCCTTAACATGGACCAAAACCAAACTATTTAAAAAAAAAATGTAAGCATTCCTCAGTAAATAAACATAACTTTTTAATTTATTAGAATTTCTGTACGAAGAAGTTGTAGTTTGTACAGAGAAAATACAAAAAATATCTGAATCACATTTGAATAATTAAAATAATAAATACCTTTATATCTGGGTTCTTTACTTGAACGCTAATCCAATGGCGCTGCTTCATAAGATTCAATAAAGAAGTGTTGTAATTTTGTCTTTGTCAAATTTCAGCGCATGCGCGTTTATATCTGTTCTCCTCCCAACAAAAGGAATTTTTCGCTTACTTCGTTATTTTATGACAGCGTTGTATCAGGTTTAGAGCAAAGTTGCGTTGCAAGAAAGCGATTGATTATATTCCGTCTACCTAGTAGTGTCCTTGCAGCAATATTATTACTTCAAATTTGTCGTGACAAGAAAATATCAAGAAAAAATTAATCTTGCTGCAATTGTTCATGCTATCTGGGTAAGAACAGTTCTTAAACAATTCGAAATTTAAAAGGGGTGAAAATGCACAAAAGCGTTCTAAAAAACGCTCTAAATGGTAATTTCTACATAATCTCAGGAAATACCGAACCGATTTAAAAAATATTTGTGTCAAAATGATGGTGACGACGCTTGCTCCAAGACAGGCTATAATTTATGTCAGTGCCACTACCCCAAAGGGGGGTGCAGGAGCAAAAAACGTTCTAAAAATGCTATTTTTGCGGTACTGAAGGGCTTAGAAATATGAAATTTGGAAAATTAGTTACTTATAAGATATAAAGGATTTCTAAGAACAGTTCTTAAACAATTCGAAAGTTAAAAGGGGTGAAAAGGCGCAAAAAGCGTTCTAAAAAACGTTCTACATGGTGATTTCCACACAATCTCAGAAAATACCAAACCGATTTAAAAAATAATAGTGTCAAAATGACGGTCACAACCCTTGCTCTAACATAGGCTATATTTTATGTCGGTGCCATTACCCGAAAGGGGGTGCAGGAGCAAAAAACGTTCTAAAAATGTAATTTTTGCGTTACTGAAGGGCCTAGAAATATGACATTTGAAATATTAGCTACTTATTAGATATAAAGGATTTCTAAGAACAGTTATTAAACAATTCGAAATTTAAAAGAGGTGAAAATGTGCGAAAAGCGTTCTAAAGAACGTTCTACATGGTGGTTTCCACACAATCTCATGAAATACCAAACCGATTTAAAAAATAAAGACGTCAAAATGATCGTGACAACCCTTGCTCCTACATAGGCTATGTTTTATGACGGTGCCACTACCCCAAAAAGAGTACGGGAGAAGTACGATCTAAATTGCGGTTTTTGCGTTACGGAAGGGCTTAGAATCGTGAAATTTGGAATGGTAGTTAGTTATAAGATATCAATGTTCTCTAAGGACATTTCCTAAAAAATTCGAAATTTAAAAGGGGGTCAAAATGCGCAAAAAGCGTTGTAAAAAACGTCCTAAATTGCGATTTCTATGCAATCTCATGAAGTACTGAACCAAATCCAAATATAATGGTATAAAAAGGATGGTGACAGATCTTGCTCCCAGATAGGCTATATTTTATATGTGTTTCCCCTACCCCAGAGGAGATGCAGAAGCAAAATGCGCAAAAAGCGTTCTAAAAATGTTCTAAATGCCGATTTGTCAGCAATATCTCAGGAAGACTCAAACTGATTTCAAAAGTAATGGTAGGAAATTGCTGCTGACAGCCTCTGCTCTAACATAGACGCTATTTTATGTCGGTATCACTATCACCTAGATGTTGCAGGAGTAAAAAAGCGTTCTAATTTTCGATTTTTGTGATCGGTAGGGGGTAGCAACTTAAAATTAGGCAAGGTACATATTTATTAGATATAAATGATCTTTAAGAACAGTTTCGAAAAAATTAGAAATTTAAAAGGGGGTGAAAATGCGCGAAAAGCGTTCTAAATTGCGATTTCTACTCAATCTCAGGAAATACCAAAGCTATTTCAGAAGTAATGGTTTCAAATCAATGGTGACAGCCCCTGCTATAACATAGGTTATATTTTATGTTGCTGTCACTACCATCTGTGGGTTGCAAAAGTAAAATATATTCTAATTTGCGTTTTTTGGACAACTGAAGGGTCTAACACTTTGAAGTATGGCATGGTATTTACTTACAAGATGCAACAGCTTTCTAAGAACAGTCGACAGAAAGTTCCAAATTTAAAAATTTGAAGTGAGCGAAAAGCGTTATAAATTACAATTTTTATGTAATCTTATCAAATACCAAACCGATTAAAAAAATAATGATGACAAATTGTTGGGGATAGAACCCGCTCAAACATAAGCTATATTTTATGTCTGTGCCACTACCACCAGAGGATTGCAGGAGCTAAAAACTTTCTAAATTGCGATTTCTGTGATACTGAAAAGGCTAGAAACTTTAAATATGGCATGGTAGTTACTTATAAAATATAAATGCCCTCTAAGACTGTCGAAAATAAATTCGAATTAAAAATGGGTGAAGCGAAGGGGAGGTGCGAAAAGCATTCTAAAAAAGTCCTAAATAACGATTTCTATGCAATTTCAGGGAATACAAACCTATTATAAAAGTAATAGTTGAGAATCAATGGTAACAGTCTCTGATCCTACACAGGCTGTATTTTATGCCGATGATTCTACAATCTTGTGTTCACAGGTCACTCTGTGTGTCACACAAAATTGCACAGCTTTAAAAAATTCTAGAAATTGTAATCATTATTTACAAGAAACAAAGATGCTTGCGCAAAATTTTTATTTTTATCTGTAGTTAATTTTTAAATTTTGACTAATACTTAATGTGAAATTGGTAATCATCCTGACAGAAATTTTGGAACGGGATCGAACCCTGGTAATCCTCCCATTGGCTACGGCCTTGTATTGCTCATATATCCAACAATACTTATTTTTGTCAATAAATATGCATGTACATGTAATAGGAAAAGATAATTTTTAAAAAACCCGGTTAAAATAAAAACAGGTTTAAAAGAAACGGTTTTTTTTCTTTTGGTTAAAAAAAAATCGTTTCTTTGCCAACCCTGATTAGCGGCATCACTTTACAGTCATTTTAGGGTCCTTAAATATTAGCAATTGCAGATCCAAGGAAGGGGTGAAAGGGCGATCGCCCCCCCCCCTTGAACGATGATAAAAGGTTTACAAATCAACATATTTAAGCCAGTTTTAAGGTTTTTTAACCCCCTCACTGACAAGACCGTGTTAATACGTTCACTAAGCTCCAGGTTTCACTGCAATACAAGCAATATTTAAAGTAATATAATTCTATTGATTTAATGAATTTTTAATACATTGAACAATCATTAATACTTCCAAGGATTGCATTCATATTCGTTATTAAGTTTTTTTTTTATAAAATGATCAAAGAATCATTTTTTTAGCATTTAAACTAAAATACAGAGAAAACAACATTACAATTTTGCCCTTTTCCAAGACAGTCGGAGAGTTAATCTTGTCTTGACTTGTTCGACGTTCTAAACTTGTCTAAACTAAAAACGTTCTAAACTCATATTATGAAGAGGTAAAAATTGTTTATTTCTAGGAAGTAAGATCTGGAACTACCGAACCGATTCCAAAAGTAAAGGTATCAAAATGATGGTGTTAGTTCAACTTAGAACAAAGGCTATATTTTATGTCGGTGCCACCCCAAAGGGGGTGCAGGAGCAAAAAACGTTCTAAAAATGTGATTTTTGCGATACTAAAGGGCCTAGAAATATGAAATTTGGAATATTAATTACTTATAAGATATAAATGATGTCTAAGAACAGTTCTTAAACAATTCGAAATTTAAAAGGGGTGAAAATGCACAAAAGCGTTCTAAAAAACGCTCTAAATGGTAATTTCTACATAATCTCAGGAAATACCGAACCGATTTAAAAAATATTTGTGTCAAAATGATGGTGACGACGCTTGCTCCAAGACAGGCTATAATTTATGTCAGTGCCACTACCCCAAAGGGGGGTGCAGGAGCAAAAAACGTTCTAAAAATGCTATTTTTGCGGTACTGAAGGGCTTAGAAATATGAAATTTGGAAAATTAGTTACTTATAAGATATAAAGGATTTCTAAGAACAGTTCTTAAACAATTCGAAAGTTAAAAGGGGTGAAAAGGCGCAAAAAGCGTTCTAAAAAACGTTCTACATGGTGATTTCCACACAATCTCAGAAAATACCAAACCGATTTAAAAAATAATAGTGTCAAAATGACGGTCACAACCCTTGCTCTAACATAGGCTATATTTTATGTCGGTGCCATTACCCGAAAGGGGGTGCAGGAGCAAAAAACGTTCTAAAAATGTAATTTTTGCGTTACTGAAGGGCCTAGAAATATGACATTTGAAATATTAGCTACTTATTAGATATAAAGGATTTCTAAGAACAGTTATTAAACAATTCGAAATTTAAAAGAGGTGAAAATGTGCGAAAAGCGTTCTAAAGAACGTTCTACATGGTGGTTTCCACACAATCTCATGAAATACCAAACCGATTTAAAAAATAAAGACGTCAAAATGATCGTGACAACCCTTGCTCCTACATAGGCTATGTTTTATGACGGTGCCACTACCCCAAAAAGAGTACGGGAGAAGTACGATCTAAATTGCGGTTTTTGCGTTACGGAAGGGCTTAGAATCGTGAAATTTGGAATGGTAGTTAGTTATAAGATATCAATGTTCTCTAAGGACATTTCCTAAAAAATTCGAAATTTAAAAGGGGGTCAAAATGCGCAAAAAGCGTTGTAAAAAACGTCCTAAATTGCGATTTCTATGCAATCTCATGAAGTACTGAACCGAATCCAAATATAATGGTATAAAAAGGATGGTGACAGATCTTGCTCCCAGATAGGCTATATTTTATATGTGTTTCCCCTACCCCAGAGGAGATGCAGAAGCAAAATGCGCAAAAAGCGTTCTAAAAATGTTCTAAATGCCGATTTGTCAGCAATATCTCAGGAAGACTCAAACTGATTTCAAAAGTAATGGTAGGAAATTGCTGCTGACAGCCTCTGCTCTAACATAGACGCTATTTTATGTCGGTATCACTATCACCTAGATGTTGCAGGAGTAAAAAAGCGTTCTAATTTTCGATTTTTGTGATCGGTAGGGGGTAGCAACTTAAAATTAGGCAAGGTACATATTTATTAGATATAAATGATCTTTAAGAACAGTTTCGAAAAAATTAGAAATTTAAAAGGGGGTGAAAATGCGCGAAAAGCGTTCTAAATTGCGATTTCTACTCAATCTCAGGAAATACCAAAGCTATTTCAGAAGTAATGGTTTCAAATCAATGGTGACAGCCCCTGCTATAACATAGGTTATATTTTATGTTGCTGTCACTACCATCTGTGGGTTGCAAAAGTAAAATATATTCTAATTTGCGTTTTTTGGACAACTGAAGGGTCTAACACTTTGAAGTATGGCATGGTATTTACTTACAAGATGCAACAGCTTTCTAAGAACAGTCGACAGAAAGTTCCAAATTTAAAAATTTGAAGTGAGCGAAAAGCGTTATAAATTACAATTTTTATGTAATCTTATCAAATACCAAACCGATTAAAAAAATAATGATGACAAATTGTTGGGGATAGAACCCGCTCAAACATAAGCTATATTTTATGTCTGTGCCACTACCACCAGAGGATTGCAGGAGCTAAAAACTTTCTAAATTGCGATTTCTGTGATACTGAAAAGGCTAGAAACTTTAAATATGGCATGGTAGTTACTTATAAAATATAAATGCCCTCTAAGACTGTCGAAAATAAATTCGAATTAAAAATGGGTGAAGCGAAGGGGAGGTGCGAAAAGCATTCTAAAAAAGTCCTAAATAACGATTTCTATGCAATTTCAGGGAATACAAACCTATTATAAAAGTAATAGTTGAGAATCAATGGTAACAGTCTCTGATCCTACACAGGCTGTATTTTATGCCGATGATTCTATCACCTGGGGTTTACAGGAACAACAAACGTTCTAAAAAAGGCCTTTAAAAGCTTTCTAAATTACGTTTCTGTAGAATATTAGGAAATAACAAACCGATTTCAAAACTAATGTTGGCAGATTAATGGTGACAGTTCCTAATTCAACATCTTTTTTGTTGAGAGAGGTGGTAGGACTTGGAATTTGACAAGATAGTTAGTTTTAAGATGTAAGAAGATGGTTTCTAAAAAATTCAAAACTTCAAATGAACACTGAAATGAGCATATTAATTGAGCATAAAAGTTTCAAAATATTTTCTAAATTATCATTTATTTAGTTTTATTTCGTTTTATTAATTTAAGTCTCATTTCTGCCTAATGCAGTGTAATAATGATGTTTAATCAAACTGTGTTTTAAATAGTAATTTTTGAATTATTCTTAAAAGTAATCAGTACCTTTTAATAAAAAAATCTTTAAATAAAATAAAATATTATCTTTTAATAAAATAAAAATTTCGTTAGTACCTTTTAATAAAAATTAGACATATAAATATCACTTGACATATTTCAAATATTACGCGAGCAAAGCCGCGGGGCTTGCTAGTAATCTATCTATACTTCATCTATACTCCTATTATAAAGAGGAAAAAATTCTTTATTTGTCGGAGGTAAGCTCTGGAACTACCGAACCGATTCCAAAAGTAATGGTATCAAAATGATGGTGTGAGTCCAACTTAGAACATAGGCTATATCTTATGTCGGTGCCACTACCCCAAAGGGGGTGTAGGAGCAAAAAACGTTCTAAAAATGCGATTTTAGCGTTACTGAAGGGCCTAGAAATATGAAATTTTGAGTATTAGTTACTTACAAGATATAAATGATGTGTAAGAACAGTTCTTAAACAATTCGAAATTTAAAAGGGGTGAAAATGCACAAAAAGCGTTCTAAAAATCGTTCTAAATGGTAGTTTCCACACAATCTCAGGAAATACCAAACCGATTTTAAAAATATTGGTGTCAAAATGATGGTGACAACGCTTGCTCCAAGATGAGGCTATGTTTTATGTCAGTGTCACTACCCCAAAGGGGGTGCAGGAGCGAAAAACGTTCTAAAAATTAAATTTATGTGTTACTGAAGGGCCTAGAAATATGAAATTTGAAATATTAGTTACTTATAAGATATAAATGATGTGTAAGAACAGTTCTTAAACAATTCGAAATTTAAAAGGGGTGAAAATGCACAAAAAGCGTTCTAAAAAACGTTCTAAATGGTAGTTTCCACACAATCTCAGGAAATACCAAACCGATTTAAAAAATATTGGTGTCAAAATGATGGTGACAACGCTTGCTCCAAGATAGGCTATGTTTTATGTCAGTGTCACTACCCCAAAGGGGGTGCAGGAGCGAAAAACGTTCTAAAAATGAGATTTATGTGTTACTGAAGGGCCTAGAAATATGAAATTTGAAATATTAGTTACTTATAAGATATAAATGATGTCTAAGAACAGTTCTTAAAAAATTCGAAATTTAAAAGGGGTGAAAATGCACAAAAAGCGTTCTAAAAAACGTTCTGAATGGTAGTTTCTACAAAATCTAAGGAAATACCAAACCGATTTAAAAAATATTGGTGTCTTAATGATGGTGACAACGCTTGCTCCAAGATAGGCTATGTTTTATGTCGGTGTCACTACCCCAAAGGGGGTGCAGGAGCGAAAAACGTTCTAAAAATGAGATTTATGTGTTACTGAAGGGCCTAGAAATATGAAATTTGAAATATTAGCTACTTATTAGATATAAAGGATTTCTAAGAACAGTTCTTAAACAATTCGAAATTTGAGAGGGGTGAAAATGCGCGAAAATCGTTCTAAAAAACGTTCTAAATGGTGGTTTCTACACAATCTCAGGAAATACCAAACCGATTTAAAAAATAATGGTGTCAAAATAAGGGTGTCAAAATGACGGTGACAACCCTTGCTCCAACATAGGCTATGTTTTATGTCGGTGCCACTACCCGAAAGGGGGTGCAGGAGCAAAAAACGTTCTAAAAATGCGATTTTTGCGTTACCGAAGGGCCTAGAAATATGAAATTTGAAATATTAACTACTTATTAGATATAAAGGGTTTCTAAGAACAGTTCTGAAACAATTCGAAATTTAAAAGGGGTAAAAATGCGCGAAAAGCGTTCTAAAAAAACGTTCTAATGGTGGTTTCTACACAATCTCAGGAAATACCAAACCGATCTAAAAAATAATGGCGCAAAATGATGGTGACAACCTTTGCTCCAACATAGGCGATGTTTTATGTCGGTGCCACAACCCCAAAGAGGGTGCAGGAGAAAAACGTTCTAAATTGCGGCTTTTGCGTTAAGGAAGGACCTAGAATCGTGAAATTTGGAATGGTAGTTATAAGATATCAATGATCTCTAAGGACATTTCTTAAAAAAAATCGAAATTTAAAAGGGGGTCAAAATGCGCAAAAAGCGTTGTAAAAAACTTTCTAAATTGCGATTTCTATGCAATCTCAGGAAGTACTGAACCGATTTCAAATATAATGGTGTAAAAAGGATGGTGACAGATATTGCTCCAAGATAGGCTATATTTTATTTCTGTTTCCACTACCCCAGAGGAGATGCAAGAGCAAAATGCGCGAAAAGCGTTCTAAAAACGTTCTAAATGCTGATTTGTCGGCAATATCTCAGGAAGAATGAATCTGATTTCAAACGTAATAGTAGGAAATTGATGCTGACAGCCTCTGCTCTAACATAGATGCTATTTTATGTCGTTATCATTATCACCAAGACGTTGCAGGAGCAAAAAAGCGTTCTAAATTTCGATTTTTCTGATCGGTAGGGGCTAGCAACTTAAAATTAGGCAAGGTACATATTTATTAGATATAAATGATCTTTAAGAACAGTTTCGAAAAAAATGGAAATTTAAAAAGGGGTGAAAATGTGCGAAAAGTGTCCTAAAAACGTTCTAAATTGCGATTTCTACTCAATCTAAGGAAATACCAAAGCTATTTCAAAACTAATGGTTGCAAATAAATGTTGACAGTCCCTGCTATTGCATAGGTTATATTTTATGTTGCTGTCACCACCATCTGAGACTGAGGGTTGCAAAAGCAAAACATGTTCTAATTTGCGTTTTTTGCACAACTGAGGGGTCTAACACTTTGAAGTATGGCTTTGAAGTATTTACTTACAAGATACAACTGCTTTCTAAGAACAGTCGAAAGAAAATTCCAAATTAAAAAAAATGAAGTGAGTGAAAAGCGTTATAAATGACAATTTTTAAGCAAACTTATAAATTACCAAACCGATTAAAAAAATAATTATAACAAATTTTGGTGATAGAATCTGCTCAAACATAAGCTATATTTTATGTCTGTTCCACTACCACCAGAGGGTTGCAGGAGCTAAAAACTTTCTAAATTGCGATTTCTGTGATACTGAAAAGGCTAGAAACTTTAAATATGACATGGTAATTACTTATAAAATATAAATGCCCTCGAAGGAACGTCGAAAATAAATTCGAATTAAAAAGGGGTGAAGCGAAGGGGAGGTGCGAAAAGCATTCTAAAAAAGTTCTAAATTACGATTCTATGCAATTTCAGGGAATATAAACCGATTATAAAACTAATAGTTGCGAATCAACGGTAACAGTCTCTGATCCTACACAGGCTATATTTTATGCCGATAATTCTACCATTTGGGGTTCACAGGAACAACAAACGTTCTAAAAAAGGGCTTTAAAAGCTTTTTAAATTACGTTTCTGTGGAATATTAGGAAATAACAAACCGATTTAAAAATTAATGTTGGCAAATTAATGGTGACAGTTCCTATTTCAACATAGCCCTTTATGTTGGGAGAGGTGGTAGGACTTGGAATTTGACATGATGGTTAATTTTAAGATGTAAGAAGATGGTTTCTAAAAAATTCAAAACTTCAAATGAATACTGAAATGAGCGTATTAATTGAGCATAAAAGTTTCAAAATATTTTTTAAATTATCATTTATTTAGTTTTACTTCATTTTATTAATTTAAGTCTCATTTCTGCCTAATGCAGTGTAATAATGATGTTTAATCAAACTGTGTTTTAAATAGTAATTTTTGAATTATTCCTAAAAGTAATAAGTACCTTTTAATAAAATAAAATATTACCTTTTAATAAAATAAAAATTTAGTTAGTACCTTTTAATAAAAATTAGACATATAAATATCACTTGGCATATTTCAAATATTACGCGAGCAAAGCCGCGGGGTTTGCTAGTCATCTATACTCCTAGTATAAAGAGGAAAAAATTCTTTATTTGTCGGAGGTAAGCTCTGGAACTACTGAACCTATTCCAAAAGTAATGGTATCAAAATGATGGTGTTAGTCCAACTTAGAACATAGGCTATATCTTATGTCGGTGCCACTACCCCAAAGGGGGTATAGGAGCAAAAAACGTTCTAAAAATGCGATTTTAGCGTTACTGAAGGGCCTAGAAATATGAAATTTTGAATATTAGTTACTTATAAGATATAAATGATGTCTAAGAACAGTTCTTAAACAATTCGAAATTTGAAAGGGGTGAAAATGCACAAAAAGCGTTCTAAAAAACGTTCTAAATGGTAGTTTCTACACAATCTCAGGAAATACCAAACCGATTTAAAAAATATTGATGTCAAAATGATGGTGACAACGCTTGCTCCAAGATAGGCTATGTTTTATATCGGTGCCACTACCCCAAAGGGGGTGCAGGAGCAAAAAACGTTCTAAAAATGCGATTTATGTGTTACTGAAGGGCCTAGAAATATGAAATTTTAAATATTAGCTACTTATTAGATATAAAGGATTTCTAAGAACAGTTCTTAAACAATTCGAAATTTGAAAGGGGTGAAAATGCGCGAAAATCTTTCTAAAAAACGTTCTAAATGGTGGTTTCTACACAATCTCAGGAAATACCAAACCGATTTAAAAAATAATGGTGTCAAAAAAAGGTTGTCAAAATGACGGTGACAACCCTTGCTCCAACATAGACTATGTTTTATGTCGGTGCCACTACCCGAAAGTGGGTGCAGGAGCAAAAAACGTTCTAAAAATGCGATTTTTGCGTTACCGAAGGGCCTAGAAATATGAAATTTGAAATATTAGCTACTTATTAGATATAAAGGATTTCTAAGAACAGTTCTTAAACAATTAGAAATTTAAAAAAGGTGAAAATGCGCGAAAAGCGTTCTAAAAAACGTTCTAATGGTGGTTTCTACACAATCTCAGGATCTAAAAAATAATGGCGTCAAAATGATGGTGACAACACTTGCTCCAACATAGGCGATGTTTTATGTCGGTGCCACTACCCCAAAGGGGGTGCAGGAGAAAAACGTTCTAAATTGCGGCTTTTGCGTTACGGAAGGGCCTAGAATCGTGAAATTTGGAATGGTAGTTAGTTATAAGATATCAATGATCTCTAAGGACATTTCCTAAAAAAATCGAAATTTAAAAGGGGGTCAAAATGCGCAAAAAACGTTGTAAAAAACGTTCTAAATTCCAATTTCTATACAATCTCAGGAAGTACTGAACCGATTTCAAATATAATGGTGTAAAAATGATGGTGACAGATCTTACTCCAAGATAGGCTATATTTTATATCTGTTTCCACTACCCCAGAGGAGATGCAGGAGCAAAATGCGCGAAAAGCGTTCTAAAAACGTTCTAATTGCCGATTTGTCGGCAATATCTCAGGAAGAATGAATCTGTTTTCAAACGTAATGGTTGGAAATTGATGCTGACAGCCTCTGCTCTAACATAGACGCTATTTTATATCGGTATCACTATCACCAAGACGTTGCAGGAGCAAAAAAGCGTTCTAAATTTCGATTTTTGTGATCGGTATGGGTTAGAAACTTAAACTTAGGCAAGGTACATATTTATTAGATATAAATGATCTTTAAGAACAGTTTCGAAAATATTGGAAATTTAAAAAAGGGGTGGAAATGCGCGAAAAGCGTCCTAAAATCGTTCTAAATTGCGATTTCTACTCAATCTAAGGAAATACCAAAGCTATTTCAAAAGTAATGGTTGCAAATGAATGGTGACAGTCCCTGCTATAACATAGGTTATATTGTATGTTGCTCTCACTACCATCTGAGGGTTGCAAAAGCAAAACATGTTCTAATTTGCGTTTTTTGCACAACTGAGGGGTCTAACACTTTGAAGTATGGCATGGTATTTACTTACAAGATGCAACTGCTTTCTAAAAACAGTCGAAAGAAAATTCCAAATTTACAAAAATGAAGTGAATGAAAAGCGTTATAAATTACAACTTTTAAGCAAACTTATAAATCACCAAACCGATTAAAAAAATAATGATGACAAATTTTGGTGATAGAACCTGCTCAAACATAAGCTATATTTTATGTCTGTTCCACTACCGCCAGAGGGTTGCAGGAGCTAAAAACATTGTAAATGGCGACTTCTACGATACTGACAAGGCTAGAAACTTTAAATATGACATGGTAGTTACTTATAAAATATAAATGCCCTCGAAGGAACGTCGACAATAATTTCGAATTAAAAAGAGGTGAAGCGAAGGGGAGGTGTGAAAAGCATTCTAAAAAAGTCCTATATTACGATTTCTATGCAATTTCAGGGAATATAAACCGATTATAAAAATAATAGTTGCGAATCAATGGTAACAGTCTCTGATCCTACACAGGCTATATTTTATGCCGGTAATTCTACCACCTGGGGTTCACAGGAATAACAAACGTTCTAAAAAAGAGCTTTTTAAATTACGTTTCTGTGGAATATTAGGAAATAACAAACCGATTTCAAAATTAATGTTGGCAAATTAATGGTGACAGTTCCTGTTTTAATATAGCCCTTTATGTTCAGAGAGGTGGTAGGACTTGGAATTTGAAATGATAATTAATTTTAAGATGTAAGAAGATGGTTTCTAAAAAATTCAAAACTTCAAACGAATACTGTAATGAGCGTATTAATTGAGCATAAAAGTTTCAAAATATTTTCTAAATCATCATTTATTTAGTTTTATTTCGTTTTATTAATTTAAGTCTCATTTCTGCCTAATGCAGTGTAATAATGATGTTTAATCAAACTGTATTTTAAATAGTAATTTTTGAATTATTCCTAAAAGTAATAAGTACCTATTAATAAAAAAAACCTTTTAATAAAATAAAATATTACCTTTTAATAAAATAAAAAATTAGTTAGTACCTTTTAATAAAAATTAGACATATAAATATCACTTGGCATATTTCAAATATTACGCGAGCAAAGCCGCGGGTTTTGCTAGTCTATACTCCTATTATAAAGAGGAAAAAATTGTTTATTTGTCGGAGGTAAGCTCAGGAACTACCGAACCGATTCCAAAAGTAAAGGTACCAAAATGATGGTGTTAGTCCAACTTAGTACATAGGCTATATCATATGTCGGTGCCACTACCCCAAAGGGGGTGGAGGAGCAAAAAACGTTCTAAAAATGCGATTTTTGCGTTACTGAAGGGCCTAGATATATGAAATTTGGAATATTACTTACTTATAAGATATAAATGATGTCTAAGAACAGTTCTTAAACAATTCGAAATTTGAAAGGGGTGAAAATGCACAAAAAGCGTTCTAAAAACGTTCTAAATGGTATTTTCTACATAATATCAGGAAATACCAAACCGATTTCAAAAGTAATGGTATAAAAATGATGGTGTTAGTCCAACTTAAAACATAGGCCATATTTTAGGTCGGTGCCAGTACCAGAAAGGGGGTGCAGGAGCAAAAAACGTTCTAAAAAAGCGATTTTTGCGTTACTGAAGGGCCTAGAAATATGAAATTTGGAATATTAGTTACTTAAAAGACATAAATGATGTCTAAGAACAGTTCGTAAACAATTCGAAATTTAAAAGGGGTGAAAATGCACAAAAAGCGTTCTAAAAAACGTTCTAAATGGTAGTTTCTACATAATCTCAGGAAATACCAAACCGACTTAAAAAATATTGGTGTCAAAAATGATGGTGTTAGTCCAACTTAGAACATAGGCTATATTTTATGTCGGTGCAACTACCCCAAAGGGGGTGCAGGAGCAAAAAACGTTCTAAAAATGCGATTTTTGCGTTACTGAAGGGCCTAGAAATATGAAATTTGGAATATTAGTTACTTAAAAGACATAAATGATGTCTAAGAACAGTTCTTAAACAATTCGAAATTTAAAGGGGGTGAAAATGCAAAAAAAGCCTTCTAAAAAACGTTCTAAATGGTAGTTTCTACATAATCTCAGGAAATACCAAACAGATTTAAAAAATATTGGTGTCAAAATGATAGTGACAACGTTTGCTCCAAGGTAGGCTATGTTTTATGTCGGTGCCACTACCCCAAAGGGGGTGTAGGAGCAAAAAACGTTCTAAAAATGCGATTTATGTGTTACTGAAGGGCCTAGAAATATGCAATTTGAAGTATCAGCTACTTATTAGATATAAAGGATTTCTAAGAACAGTTCTTAAACAATTCGAAATTTAAAAAGGGTGAAAATGCGCAAAAAGCGTTCTAAAAAATGTTCTAAATGGTGATTTCTACACAATCTCAGGAAATACCAAACCGATTAAAAAAATAATGGCGTCAAAATTATGAAAACCCTCCAACATAGGCTATGTTTTATGTCGGTGACACAACCCCAAAGGGGGTGCAGGAGAAAAACGTTCTAAATTGCAGTTTTTGCGTGACGGAAGGGCCTTGAATCGTGAAATTTAGAATGGTAGTTAGTTATAAGATATCAATGATCTCTATAGACATTTCCTAAAAACGTCGAAATTTAAAAGGGGGGGTCAAAATGCGCAAAAAGCGTTGTAAAATACGTTCTAAATTGCGATTTCTAGCAATCTCAGGAAATACTGAACCGATTTCAAATATAATGGTGTAAAAATGATGGGGACAGATCTTGCTCCAAGATAGGCTATATTTTATATCTGTTTCACTACCCCAGAGGAGATACAGGAGCAAAATGAGCGAAAATCGTTCTAAGTGCCTATTTGTCACCAATATCTCAGGAAGAATCAAACTGATTTCAAAAGTAATGGTAAGAAATTGATGCTGACAGCCTCTGCTCTAACATAGACGCTATTTTAAGTCGGTATCACTATCACCTAGTGGTTGCAGAAGCAAAAAAGCGTTCCAAATTTCGGATTTTGTGATCGGTAGGGGCTAGCAACTTAAAATTAGGCAATGTACATATTTATTACATATAAATGATCTTTAAGAACAGTTTCGAAAGAATTGGAAATTTAAAAATGGGTGAAAATGCGCGAAAAGCGTTCTAAAAACGTTCTAAATTGCGATTTCTACTCAGTCTCAGGAAATTCCAAAGCTATTTTAAAAGTAATGGTTGCAAATCAATGGTGACAGTCCCTGCTATAACATAGGTTATATTTTATGTTGCTGTCACTACCATCTGAGGGTTGCAAAAGCAAAACATGTTCTAATTTGCGTTTTTTGCATAACTGAAGGTTCTAACACTTTGAAGTATGACACGGTATTTACTTACAAGATGCAACTGCTTTCTAAGAACTGCTGAAAAAATATTTCAAATTTAAAAAGATGAAGTGAGCGAAAAGCGTTATAAATTACAATTTTTATGTAATCTTATCAAATACCAAACCGATTAAAAAAATAATGATGACAAATTGTTGGTGATGGAACCTGCTCAAACACAAGCTATATTTTATGTTTCTTCCACTACCACCAGATGGTTTCAGGAGCTAAAAACTTTCTAAATTGCGATTTCTGTGATACTGAAAACGCTAGAAACTTTAAATATGGCATGGTAGTTACTTATAAAATATAAATGCCCTCGAAGGACTGTCGAAAATAAATTCGAATTAAAAAGGGGTGAAGTGAAGGGGAGGTGCGAAAAGCATTCTAAAAAAGTCCTATATTACGATTTGTACGCAATTTCAGGGAATATAAACCAAATATAAAAGTAATAGTTGCGAATCAATGGTAATAGTCTCTGATATACAGGTCACAGGCTATATTTTATGCCGATGATTCTACCACCTGGGGTTCACAGGAGCAACAAACGCTCTAAAAAACGCCTTTAAAAACTTTCTAAATTACGTTTCTGTGGAATATTAGGAAATAACAAACCAATTTCAAAATTAATGTTGGCAAATTAATGGTGACAGTTCTTATTTCAACATAGCCCTTTATGTTGAGAAAGGTGGTAGGACTTGGAATTTGACATGATGGTTAATTTTAAGATGTAAGAAGATGGTTTCTAAAAAATTCAAAACTTCAAATGAATACTGAAATGAGCGTATTAATTGAGCATAAAAGTTTCAAAATATTTTCTTAATTATTATTTATTTTGTTTTATTTCGTTTTATTAATTTAAGTCTCATATCTGCCTTATGCAGTGTAACAATGATGTTTAATCAAACTGTGTTTTAAATAGTAATTTTTAAGTAATAAATACCTTTTAATAAAATAAAATATTACCTTTTAATAAAATAAAAATTTAGTTAGTACATTTTAATAAAAATTAGACATATAAATATCACTTGGCATATTTCAACTATTACGCGAGCAAAGCCGAGGGGTTTGCTAGTCTATACTCCTATTATAAAGAGGTAAAAATTGTTTATTTGTAGGAGGTAAGCTCTGGAACTACCGAACCGATTCCAAAAGTAATGGTATCAAAATGATGGCGTTAGTCCAACTTAGAACATAGGCTATATCTTATGTCCGTGCCACTGGCCAAAAGGGGGTGCAGGAGCGAAAAACGTTCTAAAAATGCGATTTTTGTGTTACTGGATGGCCTAGAAACATGAAATTTGGAATATTAGTTACTTATAAGATTTAATTATGTCTAAGAACAGTTCTTAAACAATTCGAAATTAAAAAGGGGTGAAAATGCACAAAAAGCGTTCGAAAAAACGTTCTAAATGGTAGTTTCTACATAATCTCAGGAAATACCAAACCGATTTAAAAAATATTGGTGTCAAAATGATGGTGACGACGCTTGCTCCAAGATAGACTATATTTTATGTCGGTGCCACTAACCCAAAGGCGGTGCAGGAGCAAAAAACTTTCTAAAAATGCCATTTATGTGTTACTGACGGGCCTAGAAATACGAAATTTGAAATATTAGCTACTTATTAGATATAAAGGATTTCTAAGAACAGTTCTTAAACAATTCGAAATTTAAAAGGGGTGAAAATGCACAAAAATGCACAAAAAACGTTCTAAAAAATGTTCTAAATGGTAGTTTCTACATAATCTCAGGAAATAATAAACCGATATAAAAATTATTGGTGTCAAAATTATGGTGACAACGTTTGCTCCAAGATAGGTTATATTTTATGTCGGTGCCAGTATCCCAAAGGGGGTGCAGGAGAAAAAAATGTTCAAAAATGTGATTTATGTGTTCCTGAAGGACCTAGAAATATGAAATTTGAAATATTAGCTACTTATTAGATATAAAGGATTTCTAAGAACAGTTCTTAAACAATTCAAAATTTAAAAGGGCTGAAAAAGGGCGAAAAGTGTTCTAAAAAACTTTCTACATGATGGTTTCCACACAATCTCAGGAAATACCAAACCGATTTCAAAAATAAAGACGTCAAAATCATGGTGACAACCCTTGCTCCATCATAGGCTATGTTTTATGTCGGTGCCACTACCCCAAGGGGGGTGCAGGAGAAAAACGTTCTAAACTGCGGTTTTTGCGTTACGGAAGGGCCTAGAATCGTGAAATTTGGAATGGTAGTTAGTTATAAGATATCAATGATCTCTAAGGACATTTCCTAAAAAAATCGAAATTTAAAAGGGGGTCAAAATGCGCAAAAAAGCGTTGTAAAAAACGTTCTAAATTGCGATTTCTATGCAATCTCAGGAAGTACTGAACCGATTTCAAATATAAATGGTGTAAAAATGATGGTGAGAGATCTTCCTCCGTGATAGGCTATATTGTATACCTGTTTTCACTACCCCAGAGGAGATGCAGGAGCAAAATGCGCGAAAAGCGTTCTAAAAATGTTCTAAATGCCGATTTGTCAGCAATATCTCAGGAAGAATCAAACTGATTTCAAATGTAAGGTAGGAAATTGATGCTGACAGCCTCTGCTCTAACATAGATGCTATTTTATGTCGGTATCACCTAGACGTTGCAGGAGCAAAAAAGCGTTCTAAATTTCGATTTTTGTAATCGGTAGGGGCTAGCAACTTAAAATTAGGCAAGGTACATATTTATTAGATATAAATGATCTTTAAGAACAGTTTCGGAAAAAATTAGAAATTTAAAAAGGGGTGAAAATGCGCGAAAAGCGTTCTAAATTGCGATTTCTACTCAATCTCATAAATACCAAAGCTATTTCAAAAGTAATGGTTGCAAATTAATGGTGACAGTCCCTGCTATAACATAGGTTTTATTTTATGTTGTTGTCACTATCATCTGAGGGTTGCAAAAGCAAAACATGTTCTAATTAGCGTTTTTTGCACAACTGAGGTGTCTAACACTTTGAAGTATGGCATGGTATTTACTTACAAGATGCAACTGCTTTCTAAGAGCAGTCGAAAGAAAATTCTAAATTTAAACAGATGAAGTGAGCGAAAAGCGTTATAAATTACAATTTGTATGCAATCTTATCAAATACCAGACCGATTAAAAAAAATAATGATGACAAATCGTTGGTGATAGAACCTGCTCAAACATAAGCTATATTTTATGTCTGTGCCACTACCACCAGAGGGTTGCAGGAGCTAAAAACTTCCTAAATTGCTATTTCTGTGATACTGAAGAGGCCAGAAACTTTAAATATGGCATGGTAGTTACTGGTAGTTACATGGTATAAATGCCCTCGAAAGACTGTCGAAAATAAATTTGAATTAAAAAGGGGTGAAGCGAAGGGGAGGTGCGAAAAGCATTCTAAAAAAGTCCTAAATTACGATTTCTATGCAATTTCAGGGAATATAAACCGATTATAAAAGTAATAGTTGCGAATCAATGGTAACAGTCTCTGATCCGACACAGGCTATATTTTATGCCGATGATTCTACCACCTGGGGTTCACAGGAACAACAAACGTTCTAAAAAAGGCCTTTAAAAGCTTTCTAAATTACGTTTCTGTGTAATATTAGGAAAAAACAAACCGATTTCAAAATTAATGTTGGCAAATTAATGGTGACAGTTCCTATTTCAACATATTCCTTTATGTTGAGAGAGGTAGTAGGACTTGGAATTTGACATGATAGTTAATTTTAAGATGTAAGGAAATGGTTTCTAAAAAATACAAAACTTCAAATGAATACTGAAATGAGCGTATTAATTGAGCATAAAAGTTTCAAAATATTTTCTAAATTATCATTTATTTAGTTTTATTTCGTTTTATTTATTTAAGACTCATTTATGCGTAATGCAGTGTAATAATGATGTTTAATCAAACTGTGTTTTAAATAGTAATTTTTGAATTATTCCTAAAAGTAATAAGTACCTTTTAATAAAAAATATCTTTTAATAAAATAAAATATTACCTTTTAATAAAATAAAAATTTAGTTAGTACCTTTTAATAAAAAATTAGACATATAAATATCACTTGGCATATTTCAAATATTACGCGAGCAAAGCCGCGGGGTTTGCTAGTCATATTATAAAGAGGAAAAAATTGTTTATTTGTAGGAGGTAAGCTCAGGAACTACCGAACCGATTTCAAAAGTAATGGTATCAAAATGATTGTGTTCGTCCAACTTAGAACATAGGCTATATCTTATGTCGGTGCCACTACCCGAAAGGGGGTGCAGGAGCAAAAAACGTTCTAAAAATGCGATTTTTGCGTTACTGAAGGGCCTAGAAATATGAAATTTGGAATATTAGTTACTTACAAGATATAAATGATGTCTAAGAACAGTTCTTAAACAATTCGAAATTTAAAAGGGGTGAGACTGCACAAAAAGTGTTCTAAAAAACGTTCTAAATGGCGTTTTTTACGTAATTTCAGGAAGTACCAAACCGATTTCAAAACTAATGGTGTCAAAATGATGGTTACAACCCTTGCTCTAACACAGGCTACATTTTATGTCGGTGCCATTACCCCCAAAGGGGGTGCAGGAGCAAAAAAAGTTCGAAAATGCGATTTTTGTGTTACTGAAGGCTCCAGATACATGGAATTTGGCACGGTAGTTACTTATTAGATATAAATGATCTCTAACAACATTTCTTATAAAATTATGAAATTTAAAAGGGGTGAAAATGCGCAAAAAGCGTTCTATAAAACGTTCTAAATGGCGATTTTAACGCAATCTCAAGAAGTACCAAACCGATTTAAAAAATAATGGTGTCAAAATGATGATGACAACTCTTGCTCTAACGTAGGCTACATTTTATGTCGGTGCCATTACCCCCAAAGGGGGGTGCAGGAGCAAAAAAACGTTCGAAAATGCGATTTTTGTGTCACTGAAGGCCCCAGATACATGGAATTTGGCACGGTAGTTACTTATTAGATATAAATGATCTCTAACAATAATTCTTATAAAATTATGAAATTTAAAAGGGGTGAAAATGCGCAAAATGCGTTCTATAAAACGTTCTAAATGGTGATTTTAACGCAATCTCAAGAAGTACCAAACTGATTTCAAAAATAATGGTGTCAAAATGATGATGACAACCATTGCTCCAACATAGGCTACATTTTATGTCCGTGCCATTTCCCCCAAAGGGAGTGCAGGAGCAAAAACACGTTCGAAAATGCGATTTTTGTGTTACTGGAGGGCCTAGAAACATGAAATTTGGAATAGTAGCTACTTATAAGATATAAATGAACTCTAAGAGCATTTCTTAAAAAAATTGAAATTTAAAAGCGGTGAAAATGCCCGAAAAGAGTTCTAAAAAACGTTCTAAATGGCAATTTCTACGCAATCTCAGGAAGCATCCAACCTATTTCAAAAGTAATGGTTGGAAATTGATGACAGACCTTTCTCCAACATAGGTTCTATTTCATGTCGGTTTCACTACCACCTAGGGGTTTCAGAAGCAGAAAACGTCCTAAATTGCGATTATTGTGTTACTGAAGGGCATAGAATCCTGAAATTAGGCAGGGCAGTTATTTATAAGATACAAATGATCTCTTAGAACATTCCCTCAGAAATCGAAATTCAAAAGGGGTGAAAATGAGCGAAAAGCGTTCTAAAAAACTTTCTAAATTGCGATTTCTACGCAATCTCAGGAAGTACAAAACCGGTTTAAAAAATAAAGGTGTGAAAACGATGGTGACAGGCCTCGCTCCAACATAGGATCTATTTCATGTCGGCATCACTACCACCTTCCTGTTGCATTTTTAAAAACGTCCTAAATTGTGATTTTTGTGATACTGCAGGGATGGCAACTTGAAATTTGACATGGTAATTACTTATGAGATGTAAATGCAATCTGAGAAGAGTTCCTTAAAAATTTGAAATTTAAAAGGGGTGAAAATGAACGAAAAGCGTTTTAGAAACTTTCTAAATAGCGGTTTCTACACAATCTCAGGAAATATAAACCAATTTCAGAAGTAATGGTTTCAAATTGATGGCGACAGTCCCCGCTCCAACATAGCCTATATTTTACGTTGTTGTTAGTACCACCTGGAGGTTACAGGGGCAGAAAATTTTCTAAACTGCTTTTTTTGTGTTACTGAGGGAGTCTAAGATACATCTAGCTATAAACACCGTTTCTAACATATACATTATGTATTTTAACATATGCATTAAAATTATTATTAGCTCACACATTTTAAAAAATAATATGACATTATAAACTATTAGACATTAATTTTCGTGCAAGCGGAGCCTCGGGTAACAACTAGTTTACTAATAAATAACACCGCACGTTAGCGAAGTACAATTTATTTTAATAAGAAAATAAAGTTTAATAAAACTGGATGTAGGCCCCATTTTCATCATTCAACATCTGTACTCTAGTTATAATTTATTATTGGAAGCTTAGCAGCATTTGTGGTATTAGATTGCTGTATACTCAGATATTACAGCCGCTTAAATCAGTGATACAGGCTGTTTTGAAATCCAAAACGGCCACTTTCGGACAATTTTCTGAATTATTATTATTATTATTATTATTAGTATTATTATTATTATTATTATTATTATTATCGCATGAAATTGGAAGGTCTCTAATTCAAAAACTATGTAATGAAAAAAAATCTGTAAAAACAGAGGATAATTTAGAAAATTTCTTTCAATATTGGCGTTTTGAACCAAATTTTCAGATTCGACAACGCGGGAGAGGAGAAATAATACTTAAATAATTTTTTGAGAACCGTTTTAATATAGCGAGTTGGCAAGCTGTACACTTTGTTTTTTATGTAATCCCCTCAAGGAAATTCTCAAGGAGTTGAGTAGATGTGTATTCTTTTTAATGGTACATACATTGAACGTAGTTAAATTAATTTCCATATTAAAATATATTTCTCTTACATGTGTCATTTGTATTAAAAAATGTGCATCCGCTTTTTTAATGCCACAATTATGTTCGCCGTTGGAAACACATGAAGGTGATCGGATGTAGAAAAATCTGTTTTTTAAGGTTTCAAATAAAGTTATTTTTACATTTAAGACCATTTCATACTAAATCTACAATATTTTAAACTTTTATATTTGACTTCGTTTTGAAATCTTATATAATTTTTGAGATAAAATTAGTAACTTCAAAATTCACAAATAAGAGTGCTGCAGTTAATCTAACATGATAGTCATTTTACGATAGTCAGACACTAGTTAACTCTAGTTTTATTCGGTGAAAAGTTGTATACGAATTTTAATGCTTTCAGTTTAGCAAAATATGTAAACTTCGTTAAAGCGTTAGAAGTAAGCTGAAATTAATTATGTTTTATGCAATGAATACCTTTACCTGATAAAGAAGAATGTATCCACAGCGATAAATGATGTCACGAAAACTTGATAAGAAATGTCCATGTTGTAATAGATGATATTTGCTCCCATTTCTAAAAATATACTAACGAAATTAAATGAAACAATGGCAAAAAAATAATGTTTTGCATAATTTTTGTAAATCTTTATTAATGTTATAAAGAAGAAACGACACTTTGTTTGTTCGTTCAGTACCACTATCTCCAAGGGGCACAGGAACAAAAAAACGCTCCAGAATCGTAATTTTTGTGGTCGTGCTGGGAATAGGATCTCGAATTTTGCGTGGCTGCTACTTTTAAGATATAAATGCTCAATAAGAACGATTTCTAAATAATTCGAAATTTTAAAGGGTACAGCAATAAAGAGCGTTTCAAAATCTGACTTCTGTGACACTCTTGTAATTAGAAACTAGAATTTTGGCATGGTATTTACTTTTAAATGTAAATACTGGCTATGAACGGTGTTTAAAAAATAGAAGTTTAAAATGCTAAAAAGAGCAGAAAAAGTTCTTAAAAAACGTTCTAAATTAAAATTCATTTGGAATTGTTAGCAGTATAAATATGAAATTTAACTTCGTTATTAATTTTAAGAAATAACCACAGACCAGGATTATTGAATGCATGAAGTACATCAACTACTGACTAATGAATTGCTTGAAAATTTTTATCATAACGATAAATGTAGACATTCGAGGAATGTCTTTATACAGTTTTATTAAACTAGGCCTTGAAGCTGCAAATGATGATTTCTCACTTTTTCTATCTGAAAAAGATTCTTTAAAGAATTAAAAGTCTTTTCCTACTGTAAATAGTAAATGTCTCCCAGGGCTGATGATAGTTTTGTGGTCTTTTATACGCTTAATTAATGCAAATTTAGCTCGTTGTTCGGTTCTACTTATATCTCATAGACATAAAATCTGCAATAAGTTTCTGAATTTCTGTTATATTTATAGGATTAATTGGTATTAGAAACTATAAAAGAATTTTATGTTCTAAGTATTTCATTTCTATTACACTTAACTTTCTAGTTGGAGAACTGGCAAGTTTTATGTCAATACACTTCATAATTTTTCTCAAAGCTTGTGGAGTCAACGATTTGCGTCTATTTGTATTACCACATATGGGTTAGCTAGTTTTAATTTTTCTCTTGATAAAGCTTCTGCTGATTCTAAAGACATTTCTTTCATTTTTCATCAGTACATATAAATATTTTTTGTTTCTTTCTTATCTCACCATATTCATTTTCTTTCTTGTGTTTTTCGCTCCAACAATTTTTGGCGCTTAGCAGCATTTTTCCTCCTCTTTAAAACAATTTCATCTTTATGCTTTTGTAATCCTTCCATTAGAACTAGTATCAGAAACCTTTACATACGAATTACTATGAGAATTTTTAAGGAACATTTAACAGAATTTAGTTAGAAGTGCTTTATAAAGCTTGTAAAAATATATGTTCAAAGGCTTCTATCTAGTCTATGATTGAGATCTATGCTTTAAAAAAAAAAAAAACACGCAAAAATGAAACAGGCTGTTTTAATATCTCTGTAATTGTTTGACCTAATTGTTTTATAATCTTAAGTATTATGAACGTAATTTACTCTGGTCTCAAAAGATAAAGAACAGTAACCGAATGCTTTCGATTGTACACGGTTTGTCGATTATCTACTGAAATTCTTGACGAATTGTCCTTGAACTTCGACGACTTAAAGAAAAATTTTAAATCACATTTGTCAGTGAAGATTTAGTCACAGGAACAATTAGGGTCCAGCAATAAATTAAAAAATAAAATAATGTTTGCGATCACTCATGTAACAGAAAACGCTTAAAACAGTCTGTCACTGTAGCGAAGGACTATGTGGATATTGTTTAAAGTTTGTGTTTAAAGTGTGTGTAAGCATAACACGCATATTGGTGAATGTATGTTACCGTTTCCGTGCAAAATTTAAATATTTTTCGTTTATAGCTTGCAGAGTTTTCAACCAAATTTAATACCACTTGCCTATATGAAAAATAACAGTAGAAACAATATACTGCAATTAAAATAGGAATACATTGGATATTTGATGAGATATGAGCATTTGTATGAAATAATTTTTAACTGCGCATGTGTTAAAGATTCCAAAATTTTTATTTCATAATTTGGCAGCCAGCTATTTAGGGCAACTCAATAAGAAAGTTTAGTCAAATATCTCGAAAATTCATAAAGATAGGAGCGATATAGTGGGTTGCTTTCTAAAAGTAGCTAGGAAATTAGTAGGAAAATAAGGGATTTTCCACAATTTGTCATCCAGCTTACTGTATGCTTTTGAATTTTCACAATATTTGACTTTAGTTTCTTAAGAGTTGCTCTAAATAGCTTACTACCAAATTATGAAACAAAAATTTTGGAATCTTTCACGCATGCGCAGTTAAAAATGATTTAATACAAATGCCCATATCTCATCATATATTCAATACAGTATTGCGAGTTTTCTAGACATTTAATTGCAAGACGCTCTCAGTTAAGTGAATTCGATTAGGGCGAAAACAAAAGCATCTAAGATTCGAATCAATGCGACACAGTAGGATCCCGTTACAACGAATGTTACTTTAGCGAATTTTCAATTTAACGAGTATTATTTCATTTGGATTGTTAAAAAAATTCTATTATCCTATTTCATTATGAAAATATTCACGTCAACAAATTTTTCAGTATAGCGAATTTAATCATTACTCCCCAGAGATTCGTTGTACAACGATTTTCTTGTATATATAAGGAAGTGAGTTTCAAAACTCATCTTATCGAGAAAATCAAATTTTGGGAAATCACCAAAAACCTCTAACTGCGCCCATTGGATTTCATTATAAACCAAGATTTTACAATGCCAGAAGTACAGGATAAAACAAGTTTTTGCAGATTGCAGTGTTTTTTCGATAAGTTGTAAGTTTTGAAACCCACGTCCTCATACGTATACGCATATATACAGTGTGTCCACGTATAACCTGACCGACCTTTATTTTCACAACCGTTAGTCCTAGATGCATACATCCAATTACAAAAGTGGTTTAAATACGGTAAAGAATTATTTTTAAAGCGATTTGGGTCAAGAAAAACATTTATTAAAAAAATATGAAATTTAAATTTTTATACGGTCTCCCGGTCTTATAAGTGATATTTACTAAAAATTTACTGTGGCACTAACAAGTAAGTCAAAAAAAGTCCCATGCATCTAACATTAAAATTGACCGAGTTATGAAACTTTGAAATGCATGACTTATACCACTTTTTTTTTGCATACCAAAACAGATGATTTCGATCATGCTTTCAGGGGTCGTGTATAAAGTACTTAAACTTATTTTAAGGTATCTGCGCTTTGAAAGAAATCGTACAAATATTACGATTAGCTTTTATTAGTTAAGTTTCAGATTAGTTAAAACAATTGCATTTTAACATATGTTTTAATTTTGTAAAGATTTGAGGCTATGATTTCTTTTAACTAAAATTATGTTATTTTCATAAGGTTTTATTTAACTTGCAATGATCGTCTTTCCAGTTTAAAATTTGTACTCGAACTTTAACATACTTTCAAATGTCCGATCGAAGTTAAATTTTACATACTGACTTAAATTCGATGACAATGCAATATTATTATGATTTTCGGCTCTTACCATCTTATGCATACTTATATTAGAGGATAACACAAAAAAATTCGGATAGATTACCGTCAAGAAATTTAAGAAAGAGTTTTAAATTAGATACATTAAATGTTTTTCTACTTGCATAATTACATTTTATGTATTTTTTAACGCTGAATCAAAAAATTACCTTCACTTTTAACCATCATGCCAAGATTTTTCGGAAATCGTAAATTTCTAGACTTTTTTATTCAGTTTAATTTGATTTAACTCAATAATTTATTTGATTTTTTGGCTTATACTGAGTTTTTACAGCTAGACAGCTCGGGGATCCGATGAGATTGGGAGGGGAGAGGGGATCAATTTTAACTTTTAGCTTTTTAACTTTGAAATTTGCAATTTGAGAAAATTTCTGAAGTGATGGTTTAAAATGAAGGTCATTTTCGGATTCAGTGCTAAAAAGTACATGAGAATCAATTTTCAAAAGCTAAAAAACATGTAGCAACCCAAAATTTAAAAGACAGTGTAATCTAACAGCATTTTAAAACATGTACTATTTTGTAAAGAATTGAGGTTGTTGTTTTTCATCCTTTTATTTAACAAAAGATCTGTCATTTTTATCCCCTTATAATGTTCAAAACAAATTGTATATTTTGCAGTAATATGTCAGAATGATTAAATATTTCAAATTTATATTGCAATGCTAATTTTACTCTCAACCATTTCTTTAATATATCTGACGAAATTATATTTTTACTAAATTTCTGAATGACCCCTAATATGCAGGAAAAAATATACTCCAACTTTAAACAGCTATTACTCGGTCAATTTTGATCGTAGAATAACGGGACTTTTTTTGCCTTACTTGCCAGTGTAACAGGGAAATTTTACTAAATATAACTTATAAGATCGGGGGACCGTATAAAAATTTAGATTCTGTAATTCTTCACTAAATTGTTTTTTCGCTTCAAACTTTTTTTTATCTTAACCCTGCACCTAATTTTGACCATTTTTGTAATTGGAAGTATGCATCTAGGACCAACGGTTGCGAAAATAAATTTCGGTCAGGTTATACGTAGACACACTGTATATAAAGGAAAGTTTAGTTATTGGTCATTGGTTTAATGTTGGTCGAATCAGGTGTTTTTTATGGTAACAAATTATAACTATGGTTATGCTGTATTATAGATATAGCCATTAAATATTATATATATATATATATATATATATATATATATATATACGAGGGCATTATGATAAGTACCTGGCCTCGGCCAGAGATGGTGCTACTAGAATTTAAAAAAGGATTTATTTAGCAAAAGTGATCTTTCACATCAAATCTGGCCATTTGCCAAGTCACCAAGATGTTTAGTTTGTGAGTGGAAGCCATTTGAATAAAACAACTTTGGTAATATTTCAAAAAAGAAAAATATTGAATATTGAGCAGTTGTAAAAAACCTGTTTTTGAAAAAGAAAACAACTGATGAGATTAAAGTGGAACTCAGAAAAGTTTATGGGGACTCTGCACCTTCGTTACCAACCATAAAATACTGAACAGCTGAATTCAAACGCTCCGCACAAGCATTTTTGATGAAGAACGTCCAGGTCACCCAATTGAGGTTACGACATCAGAAACGATTGAAAATATCCATGATATTGTGATAAACGATCAGAGAGTGAAAGTACATGTGATTGCTCAGACTGTGGGCATCTCAAAAGAACGGGTGTAAAAATTTTTAACAACAAATTTGGATATGAAAGAGCTTTACGCAAAATGGGTGCCGCAATTGCTCACTATTGACATTAAACACACTCGTATGCCAATTTCAAAATAATGTTTGGCGGAGTTAAAGTGAAATCCAAATGATTTTTGGCATCGATTCATAACTGTTAACGAAACATGGATTTATCACTGTACACCAGAAACTAAAGAACAGTCCAAACAGTGGGTTTTTCGTGGACAACTTGCGCCAAAAAAGGCTAAAGCGACTTTATCTGCAAACAAAGTCATGGCTACAGTAATTTGGGATTCAAGCGGCATATTTCTCGTCGATTACCTTGAAAACGGTAAAACGATTAATGGAGTAATACGTGCAATATTGTGTACGCTATCTTGGCACTCACCAGCAGATATTTGATACAAACCCTCATCTTTTTGCTTCTTTTTGAAAACAACGGCTTTCGAGCTTATTCTATCGACGATAATTTTCAGAATTTTTAAGCTATGATTTTGAGACTTTCACAAATGTTGCTCTATATGCTTAGTTGATACACTGTGTACATTATACTTTGATTGCATTCACGCATGCGCAGTGAAACATTTTTTAGTAAACCTGCTCATTTTTCATCCAATTTTTATTATTTTTTAATTCTGATTGTAGGGTTTTGTGTACAGTGTTATTTGTCGTATTTTCTGAAAAGAACTTTTTTATATTAAGAACTCTGCAAATTATAAGCAAAAAGCGTGGCGAAATTTGGAACTGTTTTTATAAAAACCTTAATTTCTCTACGAGTTTACATGCTATCCTCATAAAAATGAACACAATATATTACAATAAGCTACTTATTAATAATCTCGAGTTTAACCACTTTTGCTCCATTAGTTTTTACAGGGTTATCCAAAGGATATTCGTTCTTTTTCAATTTTTTAACGGTCCCCTATAGGGTTTCGGGAAAAAAATCTTCGCGGAAATATATGACGGATACTATACTCTTTACATACCTGGAGTTTTAGGTTAATTCCTCATGTATTGTTATAGATATTTAACAAAACGTCTAAAATCGCAAGTGGCCGGTCACCTTTGGCCATATAGTGCATATATTCTCTATTACTATTACTTAAATTTTAAACTATAGATGACAGTACATTCAAATATTTTATTTCGATGCTATTCCTAATACTGCAATCTTGTTAGTTGTATCTAGTACAACATATGCTCACAGATGGCTTAGCTGATGTTATTTGTTGTCCATAGATTTGTTATTTATCAACATTTGAAATTTGAAAAACATTTTATTTATATTTACATTTTTCTTTAAATTTTTCTTTAGGTTGTAGTATTAGGAGATATAATATGTTATATTTTTTATAATTATAGTATTTTTTTCTTTGCTTGTTTTACAATTGGTTAAATTAACGGTTAACTGTAATTTTACAATAACTCCATGTGCTTGTAAGTTTTCAAGTTAATACATTAGATATACGTTGGTAAGTTCTTTACATCTGCATGGAAATTGTTAGTAAAAATAAATTTCAGTTTTCTAATCATAAATATTGTTATTCGTTATATATTTTGAATTATTCGAATTTAGTTGCATCAGTTTTGCTTCTCTTTTAATTTTCTTTTAAATTTCGTATCACAATTGATCGGGCAACTTGAATGAAGTACGTAATGCTAAGGCTTGCTTTACTCAAACAGAAATCAATTGTGTTTTACTTATATTATGGGATATTGCCTTTTAAATGTGTTTTACAGTACATAAGATTCATTAATCTT
Organism: Maratus speciosus; assembly: GCA_963932465.1. Classification (NCBI taxonomy): domain Eukaryota; kingdom Metazoa; phylum Arthropoda; class Arachnida; order Araneae; family Salticidae; genus Maratus; species Maratus speciosus. The sequence continues at coordinate 344,526,719 of OZ010788.1, forward strand.
GTCGTGATTTTGCATTCCTTTTGTAAACTTTTACGCCTACATAATTTGTTCTTCCACTTTTTGAAGAAGTGTAGATATAGGATATATAATTTCAGAATTGCCAAGTCTCCGGCTTTTTTGCACAGCACTATTATCTTAGAGAAAATGTTGATCTTTTAAATCGCTTAAACTTTCCAATTAAATAAAAGAACATTTTCTGTAATAAAATACTTGTATCCAAAAAGTCGGAGACTGCAGTTTTATAGTATAGAAATTTTATTATTTATTTTGGCCGACTTTTATAAGGTTAAAATTTTCAAAGAGCTTTATTATATATATATCTATATCTACATGTATATATACAGGGTGCAATATGTTATCTATCGCCGACATTTAATTTCCCAACCGCTGATCATAGACATATAGTTTCATTTACGAAGACGTTTCAAATGAGGTAAATATTCATTTTGCGGCACTGTTTAAAGTAAAAAATCAGTTTTATAAAAAATACGAAATCTAACTTTTTATATGCCCCCCCCCCACCCCCCACCCCCAATCCCTATAGTTATATTTAGTAAAATGTTACACATATCATAAAGATATTACAAAAAGTTTGACTTCTGTTCTACAAAAATTGACACATTAAATTTTAAATTTTGAGATTTTTGCACATGATTTTGTCTTTTATTAAGGAATCAGTTAAAAAATGAATTAAAGTAATTCGAGATCAAAATCAGGATGTAATGTCCTTTTTACGGCTAAATCACCTTTAGCCGGTATCGGCAAATCGCCGTATTACCAAAGAGGGTTACTTCATCAAAAAATTTGAGCTGACTTTTAGGGGTCGTATACAAAGTGAAGAATAAAATATTGAAATTAAGAAGAAAAATAAATATCAATTTATTATCATATCAGAAAACGGTCTACTATAAACAATGAATACATCAAACGACGGAATTTACTAGAGATAGTGCTCAACGTGTTCTCCATTGGTGGCAATGCACAATTCAATGCGTGATAGTACTCAGTCCTGGCCACCTCTTGTAAACGTAACGTTGACTCATTTGTCCACAGAATGTCACAAAGGAATGACGGATTTTCCTCTAAGGTATTGGGCATGAAATTACAATAATCAAATCGTCGTGTTTGGTCACCGAGAACCAATGCTTTCACTAGTGTCGGATGGTATGGAGGCGCACCATGTGTATGTAACAAATGCCAGACATGCTGACCCTTTGTATTCACATGCTTTCCGCTGTGCTCAGTTATGGATTTAAAAGGGTGAATACCAGCACCTCCCCTGGTGTCATTCGAACATTACACCTTGCCCGTTTATTTGTTCTAGGTCGTGGTGCAACAGAGCCGGTCCCTCTAGGACGGTGCAATGCATCAGTTAAAGTTTCACGCGTTGGATCTCAATCTCAAGTGAAACGTTCTGAATAAAAGCTCGGAGCCGCTCTGGCATTCCTTTGATATTCATCATAAATAAATATTTTTTTGGCATATTGCGTGTATGTGTAGCTTGCTATCACGATCTAAGCTCTGACTAGCATGTCCACTGCTAGATGGCTCGTGCTTTATCCCGAACGTGTGGCGCTGCGGTACTATTTTGATTTGCATACTCCCGATTTTCATGCTCGTTACAGATCGACTGGTCGTTTGCATTCCGCTCCTATTTGTCTAATTCTTAGTGAGTATGTTTTATTTTCCGGGTGTCGATTCTACCTACTTTGACTTTTGAATGTTGTTCGACCCCTAAAAGTTAGCTCATATTTTTAGATGAAAGAACCCTCTTTAGTGATATCCCGATTTGGCATTATCGGCTAAAGATGGTTTAGCCATAAAAAGGACATTGCACCCTGATTTCGATCTCGAATTACTTTAATTAATTTTTTAACTGATCATTCAAAGAAAGAAAAAATCATGTGCAAAAATCTTAAACTTTAAAATTTAATAACTGGGTCAGTTTTTGTAGTACAGAAGTCAAAGTTTTTGTGTTATATCTGTTAAATTTTGTGCAAAAGTTTACTAAATATAACTATAGGGATTGGGGGACTGTATAAAAAGGTAGATTTCGTAATTTTTATAAAATTAATTTTTTTGCTATAAACAATGCCACAACATGAATATTTACCTCATTTGAAACGTTTTTGTATTTGGAACTTTATGTCTACGACCAACGGTTGAGAAATTAAATGCCGGCGATAGATAACATATTGCACCCTGTATATACAGGATGATTCTAAATTGTTTTTACAAAATAAGAGGGGTGATAGTACCCATCCAGACGAGCAATAATTACCATAGAACATGAGGCCTGAATTCACTTATTTAGCTAAAACACAAGGTGTTTTACCCTTATCGAACATTGGTTGACGGTAGTAATTTTCAGCAAACTGGAGTATATTATAATGAAACTTTTAATTGACATGCTCACTTTTGTTGTAAATATGATAACACACAAATAAGTTGTAGAAGTTTCCATTATGCGCGCCAGCAGTATGCATTTGACGCTCCACATTTTGGACTGTGATTATCAGTTCATACGATATCATCGATTGTGTGAGTACCCTATTTTTACAGAACTTTTTGTGATGTTATCACATTTTATACAAAATAAGGTACATACTGTTGCATTTTTTTTTGAAATATTTTTATTTTTCGCAAAATTATTACCGACAAGCCGACTTCAGTTAGGGTTAAACACCCTGTATTTGTGACTCAATAAGTGGTTTGCGACCCCATGTTCTATGGTAATTATTACTCGTCTGGATGGGTACTATCACCCCTCTTATTTTGTAAAAACAATTTAGAATCAACCTGTATATATAGGTGTTGTAGAAGCATCTCAGTACCCAAGAAGCACATCATAAAACATTAACGAAGGCATTTATTGAACGTAGACTGGGACAAGACTTAGAAGTACAACACGTAGCATAAAGAAAACTCGTAAACAGCAGGTAGTCATCGAGATAAGAATAAACAAAGTACTTGCTTCGCGTCTTACAATTTACTCAAAAAATGCATATCAAAATATTAGTCTTTTAGAATATTAAAGTTAAGAATCTCATTTACGTCGTCAAGTCGTATACGAATGCGCTTTCTCCGTCGTCTAACGCACAACGTGAGGCACACCTATATATAATTTATATGAAGGCTAAATGTATGCTTTTAAAGTTGCAAAAGCAAAGCTGCCAAAAACATTGTGTAATAAACATGATCAGAATAGTAAAAATGGTTTGAATTCTAAGAAAGGCAATCAAAAATGTAAAACCATACCAATCACAGCTCAAGAAAGCTTAAATATTAGCAATAACAAAAATAGAAATTATTAGAAATATGAAATAAATATGTCACCAATGCTCGTCAGCGAGGGCTTCTGTTTGATGTGATAACTTCACTGTCTTTCCAAACATATGCTTACCAGGAATTGTATTATCTTTTTGCCAAGCATTTGGCCTTCAACGCTAAACTCTCAATATTTGCTATTTTACTACTTTTACCACCAACCCCTGTTGATGAGACTTGATAACAAATTTTATTACATTTTTTAAACAAATTTTTAATGTTTGTAACTGTAACCGTTTAAACGTTGAAGTCCTATGATTGCTAAAGTTTTACATTTATCTTTGTCTTTATTTATTCGCAGAATTTATAATATTTGGATGATTATTGCACAATATAAATATGTATATACATATTCCTAATAGATTTTGAATTTTATTTGAAAAGAAAATTTGGTTCAGTTGCAGTTTTTTAAAACTTCGTGCTTAAAAAAAAGTACAAAGTATTACTTACTCGAAACATGAAAATTGTGATAAACATATGTATGTGCTAGAACAACCCAGAGGATTGTAATAACTCTTATTCCATGGAAAATTTTTATTGTATCAGTTGAAGTGTCGGGAGCAAGCAAACGCCTGGTATTTGTATAGAAAGAAAAGCACAGGAGGTATTTTGTCGGCAGACCTAGAAAATATATATTTTTAATTAAAATAAAGATTTCTATTTTTGAAAAGGGGACAGTTCCGTATCCTGTTCTATTTGGCGCTATTGGCGAAAAATTGAAAATGGCGCCAAAAGGCCATTGAATATTTAGCATCATAATTTTTTTTAAAGATGTCTGAAAAACATTGTTTTTTAATAAACTTATTGACGTACGTTTAATAATGCGTCACATAAAAAAAAAAATAAATACGATGCTTAAATAACATTTTGTCGTCATTTTCAGTATTTTCAGTAATATTATATTATTTATTTATATCAGAAATATATAAACATATTTAACTTCAGTGACTTTTTTGTGATAACAAATTGTAAACAATTAATAACTGAACGAAAAAACGTGCCAAAAATAACTTGTGAAATTACGGGAAACATACGTCTCATATAGACAGGGACTATGAAGATATCCATGAAAAGGTCCTTATAAAAATATCAAACACAATGCACTTATTTTATAAGAATATTTTTTGTTTTTTAATGTTTTCGAAGGCGCAGATAAAAAGGTAAAATCTCGTTTATGTTCAATGTTTAACTGATAAAAGCGTTTTGCATTTCCAAGATCATGGATTCCAAAAACGCACAAAAGGATTCAGCGCTTAAAGTAACATTATGTTTTAAAGACAACTTTACATAACACTACGTGCACAGAAAAATATCCTTTAAAAAAAGGGTAAATTATAGTGATTCCGAAAAAAATATGCAAAATTGTTATTTATCTATCAGTAGACTGGACTTTATGCACACGATCTGAAATTGAGACTAAAATTCGTCTGCTGCGGTATTTACTTTAAAATATTAGCGTAACTCTCTACAGAGTAAGAGTTTGATGTTTATTTGTTAGAAATACAACGAACAAATTCAATTCTGCAGCAGTAAATAGGTAATATATAAATACAAAGCATAATATATAAATACAAAGTATAATATAAATACAAAATGTTGTTCTGTATCACAGAACATCACTAAATTTTTCAAAATTTCGGTAAAACTTTTTACACGCAACCTAGGTCGAGGCTAAAGCTTGTCTACTGTCGTTATTTGGAACTGCGCGTATTGGCATTTCTTGTAGTACAGTAACTACAATAACGGACAATCACTGTGGTGTAACGCACGAAGTTGAAATCCATGTCAGTAGTAAGAAAACAACCACAAAGGCTAAAGATTGCAACAACCACATCCAAACGTTTATCGCCAAAAATAAATAAATAAATAAATAAACGGATAATAGGATATGGAATTCTTCCCTTTGAAAATCATAAACATCAAAATTTAAAACTGAGTTTAAAAGTTAAACATAAAAATTTCAATTGTTAGAACAAATGATAATATTTTTCAAATGAAAATAACTATTTGAGTTTCTGATAATAAGTATAAAAATGTAAAAGCCTTTGATAAGATAGTTTAGGATATTTATTTAAGCATTAATGCAATTCAATGACAAGCACAGAAAATATTTTGTATGAAGAACTAAAGGGAATATTTTAAAAATGAAAATAAATATTTGCATTTTTGTGAATAATAAGTCGGAAAAGCTAAAGAAAATATTTTTTAAATAAAAGTAAATATTTGAATTTTTGAAAATAATAAAAACAAAAATTTAAAAACCTTTTATAAGATAGACATACTTATTTTTTGGTATTAATTCGATAATAATATCTTTTAATTAAAGGGTCTCAGGACTCTTAAAACTTTAAAATTTTCGAAATTTTAATTTCTTTAGATGTTAAACTCCTATATTTTCTGAGCATTTTGATATAATTGTTGCCTTGAAATTCCAATTATAACAGAAGCTATGGCTTTTAGAATTATACCCGCTCAATAGCTGAAGCGGCGTTTCCGAAATTTAGAAGTCATTTTTCTCTAAATGACGTTTTTGGGCGTAACGCGCAGGATATCTCAAAAACTTCTGAATATTTTTTTATGAAATTTTCAAAGCTTATGTTTCATGTTAGTCTGTATAAACTGAACTTAAAATTTCCTTTTTATTAAAATATATATATATATATATAAATAAAATAAATTATTATACAGTTGAAATTTTCAAAATTTCGTATTAGCTAAATACAACTTTGTATTAAAAATATAAAAATACTTTAAATTCAAATTTATTTAGGTTCAACTCGTCAAATGTCTGACATTTTGGAGCCCGCTATAAACGGTAATTTTGCCTATTGCTATTTTTTAAATACATGAAATGAAAGGACATACTCATATATTTCATTAAACAAAAACTTAACTTGAAGAACAAATTAAAAAAAAAATATTTCCTACATTGTTTAAGCCCGAGAAGGGACAGATATTAAGTTATTTCATTCAATTAGTTCTACATTTAATGTTAAATTTTTGTAACAAATTATTTAAGCCGATTGAAGATTAAAAGATAAAAATAAAATTCATACGATATGATACTTAAAACACCCTAAAAAATTAGATTCCGTTCAAATGAAATCGAAATAAATGAATCGAACTTCTTTCATTTTTAATTGAAAATATTTGTATTGCAGATTTTGTATTTGTTTATGACAATTGTGCATAAAATGATAAGATGCATGCAAAATACAAAACTTAAAAAAAAGCCTAAGATTTATTTCGATTTCATTTGAACGGAATCTAATTTTTTAGGGTGTTTTAAGTATCATATCGTATGAATTTTATTTTTATTTTTTAATCTTCAATTGGCTTAACTAATTTGTTACAAAAATTTAACATTAAATGTAGAACTAATTGAATGAAATAACTTAATATCTGTCCCTTCTCGGGCTTAAACAATGTAGGAAATAAATTTTGTTCTTTTAATTTGATCTTCAAATTATGTTTTTGTTTAATATGCCATGTTTTTTAATAACTGCTGCACTCAGACGAACGCATTTCAAAATTAATAGAGAGTATCATCATCAGACTTTGATGTATGCGGTATTGCATCACAATATCGGATGCAGTTAACCAATGTGTAATTCAAAATGTTTCACCACTGTAGTAATGCAGATTGCGGTAGTTTGGACAAAAACTTCTAATCTGAACGTAAAAAATCTATAATCAAAACATAAAAAATTAACTTCACTTAAATTTAGATACCCTATTCCCCACTCAGGAACGCTATGAATGTAAATGTAAATTTTGTTGAATCCTTACTGCTAATATTTAACAATATTATAGCTGTGATACAGTAAAAAATAAAAAATAAAAGTTTTATTTAAATTTTTAAACTTTATTCTCTCCCAAGGGGTGATGTAAACACATCAGAAAATTATTACCTAAGTTTAACTTGGGGTATAAATAGGAAAAATCATGTCGAAAAAAGAAATACATTTTAAAATTTAAGTTATGTAATTCCCCACTAAGTTCGCTACCTGCGTAAAAATAACCGTCCATTAGAAACTTTTTACTAAAATATAAACTTTACCAAAGCAAAAACTTATTCTGAAAATATCCTTTTTATTTTCACTATGACGCCATATTCACCTTTTTAATTTTTGAAAAAAAATCTAGCTCAATTTAATACTTCACGTGAAAAAATTTCAACTAAAAAGAAATAAATTATTATTACGGCTTTTGAAATATTTGCAACAATAAAGTAAAAATGTTACATTTTCTATGAAAAATGTCCGTTGATTTTCAATGAAAAAAGCGAAAATTGGACTTATTAAGTAAAATATTTGAATAATGTAAACGAAATTGGCCCATGTTTCTCTCTGGGTTATAATTCACCCATATGCAAAGGCATTTTACCATTCGTTTTGACCCTGACGTCAGGCAAACGTTTTTACACTTTAAATTTATAATATGATTAGAATTAGTAAAGAATAAAAAATGAGTGGCATCAGGGACAAAAAGGTGGGAAGAAAAAATGAAAAAGTTATGATCTCCATAGGCTTTTCCATGTTAAATTAACATTGAGAAGTGACACTGGAAATAAATAAGTATTGCGCTGCCGTTCAATACTTAAATACCCAATAAAAATTGTGTTTTAAAATCAAATACATTTTAAGATATTAAATGTTGAAAAAAGTCTTTTTTTTTCTTTTTTTTTCCAATTTTAAGAGTCCTGAGACCCCTTAAATCTAAATTAAGGTTGGATACTGAAAATCTTCATATTTAATTGAAAAAATCTGTAGATCTATATTTAAACATTTAAACATAATTTGTCTAATAATAGCATTGTAGGAATTACAACACTCATAAGCTGTGCTTGGCTTAGAATGGTAGGTCACAAAGGGACATGTAAGCCCAGATATACACTGGACTCTCGTTAATGCGTCTTTGGATAAGGCCTATCTTCGGTTACTTAGAAAAATTTCGTTTTTCTCATCATATCATGGAAGACGGTAGTATTCCGAGTGACGCAGCCTTAAGCCTAAAATCGTATCGTAGAATTAGTAGATGGCGGAACTCATATATAAGGCTAACTCGACATCAAAGAAAACGCGAAAAGCCGCCTTTTAATAACTCAGCAGATATAGGTCCTATTGTTCTGATTTTTCTAGAACAGTCTTATATCTGCAGTCTAACCGTATTCTGAAATTTTTATATTTCTACGTGCAGTATATTTTGAGATCTAAATAGCCATTTTAAAGCAAAAGGTATGGAAGAAGTTCCTAATGTCAAAATCTCGTAAACGGTTCGGGGGATTTTCTTTAAATTGATATATAATATGAATCTGCTTAAGATGAGTTGAATAACACTTTTCTTTTTTCTGGGAAAACTCGTTTTATTTTTAAAAATCGCTTTTCTACTGTGATTGGTGAGTAAGTTTGACGTCACTTCGTATGTAGGAGGAGTCTTAATCCTTGCAAAGTCATTTTAGGTATTTTCTAGGTTACAGTTAACAATCTGAATCTAGGTAGTAAACCTTTTTTTTTGTATATTAAAATTTTAAATATTAAAATGCTAATTATTATATGTTTTAAAATATTAAATATATTAAATGAAATTTCGATTCATACTCGATCTTTCTCTTTTGTTATGAAGAATTATTATTTCACATTTCTGATTTTTGTCGAAAAAATATTTAGATTCATTTTTAAAAAAGGGGAAATTTTTTAAAATTATATGTATTCAATATAATTGTTATTTATATTTTTTTTTCAATTTTCAAAAAAAAAATTATTTTGAATTTCTTGTTTATGAGCGTAGCTCGCATTTTGAATCGTTTATTGAATATTGGGTGAATCTTGAATTGAACCCTAATCCACGTTTGTTTGTGTACTTGTTAATGGGTAGAAATTAGCTATAATGATGGATTTAGCGTTTAAATTCGTCGTTTCCTTATCGATTTACAGGTGCGTAGCGTCAGATATTTATTGGGGGGGGGGGATTAAAAAATTTCCCAAATTGAAACAAACTAATATCCGACTCCAATGATATGTGCAATGGATGTTCAACTTACTTGATTGCTATTTGAGATCAAAATGAAGCGGAAAAAGACATCGTGTTTTTCTTTTGTAGTATTAATTCTAAAGTTAATATTCTTAAAAGAAAGCTTTAAATAATTTTCTTTTGATTGTTTTTCATACCCTGCTTCAAAGTTCGTTTTTTACAATCATGTTGTCAAAATATATTTTCATTCTGAGAAAGAACAAAAAAGAGCTTGATATGTTTGTTTTATATAAAAACTAAAATGTTGATATTGTCTACCCAACCTAATTCGGTATGTTGATTTGACTGTGAAGGGGATGAGGGGGGTGGGTAATCTAAGGGCTAAAACGCCTTTCCCTTCAAAATCAGTTACTTTTTTTTAGGAGATTATAGGCCACAGATTATCTTCCTACTTTGTAATGGAAGTTTGTTTACGTTACTCGCTGACTTTTAACTAGCCAAACGTTGTGTATCAAGGCCAAAATTAGCTTTTTTTGTACCCGGGGTGTACATGGATTTTGGCACCCCCACCTCCCTTGCACGCAATTAAAGTTTTCAACCACAGGTACCCTCTGCCAAAAAAAAAAAAAAAAAAAAAAAAAAATCTTAAAAGATAATTGACAGCCTTGGCGTAGAAAGTGATTGCATGCCAAATCGACACCAACTGGCCTTTATACAGAGGACGAACTCTATTTTTTTTCATTATTTACCTCTAAAATTGTATAATGAACAAACATTAAATTAAAAGATATCAAATAAACCACAAGCAACACAAGTCACTTAAAACTGAAGAATATGGTGTTTTCAATGACAGTTTTATGATGCGGCTTCAATGCGAAACATCATATATTTCTTTGTTCAAAAACTGGGGGTGGAGGGGCGGAATATGATCTTCTAGAGTAGGGATGCATAACCTGTCGCCCACGATCGGTTATCGTGTGGCCCGAGAATTTTGTCAATTTATAAATGAAAAAAAATGAGATTTTTGTCTGTAGGTCGCAGGAGAAAATCTTGAATTTCGTCAATTTACGTGGGGAAAATTGAAAATTTTGTCAGTCAGTTAAGAATAAAGAATTTTGTTGATCGGGCATGGAAAAATCACGAATTTCATTGATCGGGTGTGAAAAAATAGTGAATTTTGTTGATCAAATGTGGAAAAATAGCGAAATTTGTTGCTCGGGCAAGGGAAAATCACGAATTTTGTCAATAAGGCGAGAAAAAATTGCAAACTTTGTTGACTAGGCACTGAAAAATCTCGAATTTTGTCGATTGCGCTCAGAAAAATCTCGCGTTTTGTTGGTCGGGCATACAAAAATCGCTAATTTCATTGATTGGGCACAAAAAAAAAACCCCATCAATTTTGTTGATGATGTGCGGAAAAATTGCGAGTTTTGTTGATCGGCTGCGGAAAAATCGTGAATTTCCTTAGTTGTGACGAGAAAAATTTGCGAATTTTGTCACTTTGCAACGGGGAAAAATTGTGAATTCCGTTGATTGGGTGTGAAAAAATCACAAATTTTGTCGATTAGGTGTGGAAAAATCGTTTTGTCTGTTTATCGTGAATTTCGCCAATTTACATCGGAAAAAATTACAAATTTCGTCAGAGTCAGTTGGGAATAGCGAATTTCGTTGATCGAGCACGGAAAAATCACTAATTTCAATGATCAGGCACGGAATAATCGTGCGAATAATCAGGCTCTGAAATATCGCTAATTTCGTTGGTCGGGCTCGAAAACAGTGCAGATTTCGTCGATCAGGCATGGAAAAATTGAAAATTTCATTGATCAGTTGCGGAAAAATGATGAGTTTATCGCGAAAAAATAATCATGAATTTTGTCAATTTACCGCGGCGTGGCAGTTAGGAATCGCAAATTTTGTTGTACGGGTGTGGGAAAATAGCGAGTTTCTTCGATCCAGTGCAGAAAAATTGTGAATATTGTTGACCGCTTCGGAAAAATTAAAAATTTTGTCAATCAGGCGCAAAAAGATCGCAAATTTCACTGTTCGGGTTCGGAAAAATTGCAAATTTCGTTGATGAGGCATGGAAAAATCTCAAATTTCATTGATCGGCTCCTCCCCCCTACGTTCATAAAGTTCACATTTTTTTTTTCGGCACTAGAAACTTTCTTTTTAGTACTTTTAATAAAACTAAATTTACTCCTCCGAATAAAGTCAAGAAATTTATCACTCCTTCAAAATTATCCTTTCTATATATCTGTTATATATACAAACCCAAACTATTAATATATATTTTCCAACTGAATTGGATATGTTGACAGGATAGGGGAACCTAAAGGGGTAAAACTCTTCCCCCCCACCACCTCTGAAGCCATATTTTTTATCTGATTATAAGGCACAGATTACCTCTCCGAAATAGAATTTTCACCATGTTACTGATGTGGCCATCAACAACTCAGACATTTTTGTAAGTGGCCCTTCTTCTTAAAAGGTTGTGCACCCCTGTTCTAGATATAAAGAAAGGGACATGAGTATGACTTATACAAACAATGAAGTTAAGATGTATATTACTGTAAATTCTTGTAAAGCATAAATCTAAACTTTAATCCATTTTTTGGAAAATGTAATTTTCGGTAAAAACTAAACTAATGAGTGAAAATTTCATACGCAAAACATGATTTCTCAAAAAGTTATTGGAATATCACTATGAAATTGCTGTTTACGCTATTGTGAAAACATGGCATAGAAAGTGATCGCATTCCAAATCGGTACCGACTGGCCTAGATACCGAAGACGAGTTCTATTTTTTTTTTATTTACCTGTAAAATTATATAATATTGGATTATACATGAAATTAAAAAGTATTGAATAAACCACAAACAATCCAAGTCACTTAAAACTGAAGAACATAGTGTTTTCGATAACGGTTACAACTATGAGAAACGTCATCTTTTGCTTTGTTTAAGAACCGAGAGGGAGGGGGGGGGGGAGATATGACCTTCTAGAGATAAAGAAAGGGTCAGTACATAAAAAAAAATGAGTATGACTTGTAGAAACAGTGAAGTTTGGATGTATAGTACTGTAAATTCTTGTAGTAAAACATAAATCTAAACTTTAAATACATTTTTTGGAAAAGTTATTTTCGGTGAAAATTCCATACGCAAAACATGATTTCACAAAAAGTTATTGGAATATCATTATGAAATTTAAAATAGGTTTAAATTTAGAATAAATATTTTTTGTGTTATGGGTGTTTTTGTGGAATGATATGAATGACATGGCGTAGAAAGTGATCGTATACCAAATCTCCATAGCAGAAACTGTGCAGCACGGCAGCAACGCTGCAGATTATGTTAGACCTTGCAGATCAATCTACCAGCTTAAAAATAAATATTGAAATAAAATCTAAAATATAATTAAATTAATAACTTAAAAATATCATTAAAAACTTACTTTGTTTTAGGAGTTATTGTGTTTGTTATTAATTTTCTTTGTAAAATGTAAATTTTGCTTATTTTATGGGTTACTGTGAGTATTTATTATAGTAGCTTGGTTCAGTATTGTTGGGTCGCAGATAAATTTTGGTTTGCTGCAGATTGATACTGAAAATTCTGCTTCTGGGTGCCAAATCATCACTGACTAGCCTAGATACAAGAGACACACTCTGTTTTTTTATTATTTACCTGTAAAATTGTATAATATTGAATTATACATGAAATTAAAAGGTATTTAAGCCACAAACAATCCAAGTCACTTAACACTGAAAAATATGGTGTTTGTGATAACGGTCGCATCTTCGATGCGAAATGTCATGTTTGGCTTTGTTAAAAAACTGGGGGGGTGCAAAATATGGCCTTCTAGAGATTGAAAAAGGGTCAGTACTTTTAAAGGAATAAGTGACTTATAAAAAAAGGAAGTTTAGATGTATAATTACTGAAATTCTTGTAGTAAAACAAAAATCTAAACTTTAAATGCATTTTTTGGATAATGTAATTTTCGGTGAAAAGTCCATACGCAAAACATTATTTCTCAGAAAATTATTGGAATATCACTATAAAATTTAAAATATTACGTTGGTTACACAATTGTGAAGGCAATGAACTAAAGATTTAAATTTAAAATAATATTTTTTGTTTTATGGATGTTCTTGTGGAATGACATTGATGAATTTTATGAAAATTAACATGTAAACAAGTGCAATATGCTACAAGTTTTGAAACATTTAAAACATTTCTTAGATTTTAGTTCATTGCCTTCACCAGTGTCATAAATATGAAATGTACAAAGGAAACTAACATACAGTAAAATTTTCTTTAGAGCATTTTGGGCCAAATTTCACTAAATTTTACTATAAATTCCTCCATTAACCAAAATTTTATCAATGAAGGAAATATTTTTCGCTTTTTTTTCACATTTTCTAGTCATATTCTTAAAAATACGTTTAAAAAATAATTAAATAGCTCAACTGCTCTGTCCATAGTCAGACACCTTAAATGATTGGATAAAAAAGTGTCTGTTAGATAAGTTATTTCTATTATGTTTATGAGCAGGGATGGGGAATTTCTAGAAAATCTTACCAACCAAGGATTTATTTCAACAGCCAGTAAAATGCAATGTACAGTTAAAAAGTTTTATGACAAAATTACGCAACTCAAAATAGTTGGTTACTATTACGATAACGCATTTTCATATATTTCTTTCCTATAAAATTGAGAAATATAAACAAGAGATGAAAGTTTAATATAAAATAGAATTTTGTACCATGTTTACATCGCAGTAATTAGGAAAGTTGAAAAATATAGCTAACTACTTATTAAAAAAACGTTTTCGGCATACCTGTATAGTTTGCAGTTTACAAAAACTACCTAAATATTCACTCATTCTGTCAGAAAATTCACTCGCCAGTGGCTAGTAAAATGATGCATTTTCCTACCCCTGAGCCTGATATTGTTATTTTATTTTGATGTCATAAACACACTTCTCAGACTTATGGCAAATTATTTCACAAGATAATTCACTGATGATCTAGCAACCAATTTTTTGATCATTTGTTTTTTTGATTTCACTACATGAATCGTGATTCTTATTATTCCAGACATAATGCCTTAGAATAATCACATATATGGCATTCAAAAGTAGGTATAGGTACATAAGCAGAAATTTTACTAAAGGAAATATTCATGTGTATTTTAAAAGAAACTAGAACTTTGTTGAGATATAATCAGTTATTGTTAAAGTTTCATCGAAGCTTGAGCAAAGCATAGGTTTGCATTAAGTCTAACCACAGAAACAAAGGTCAAGCTCAAATTGTTATTTTCGAGTGCTGGGTTCAAAATATATGAATTTTCTTAAATCACAGTTTATTTCAAGGAAAAATTGTTATTTAATGAAAATTAACTTATTATTTAAATTCATCTATGAACTTAAATGTTAAAATGAGTTTCATTACTTACATTCATGTAGTGCAGATAATAGATGTTTGCAGATTATGCATTTTGCGGAGTTCACAGACATTACTGTATTTCACTTTATTATAAGCATTCATTATGATTTCTAGTCCATTATTACATTGTTGCTCAAGAAAATGTAAACATTTATATCCCATTTACGTTTATTTCTGCATTTGAATCACTTTCAGCATGATATTGTGTTATTTTATTTTCATGTCATAAACACACTGCTCAGATTTATGTCAAATTATTTCACAAGAAAATTTACTGGCTGTCTATCATCCAATTTTTTGATCATTCTTACCATTTGAACAGTTGAAAGCGCTACATGGATCATGATTTTTGTTATTCCAGACATAATTCATTGGAATAATCACATATGTCATGCAAAAGTAGGTATAACTACATTAGTAATAATTTTACTGAAGGAAATATTCCTGTGTATTGTAAAATAAACAAAAACTTTATTGAGATAAATAGTTAGGTTAATTCGCAATATACTCTCCTTCGCCAATCTCCTTCGATAACTGTGCCAATATGACAACCCTGGTTTATCGGGATGCTCCTCTGACGTCACTAAATATGGCAACCCTAAGATTTCTCTTGGAGAGTTGATGTTTTGAACTCCTTGTTTTTGTAAGCTCCTTTCTAATTGGATGCTTATTTTTTGTAAAAGGCTTTCTTATTGGACAAGAGGAGAATCTGGTATCATTTTGAATTTGTTTGGAAAAAACGTTATTACTGCTGCAATAGATTTTGTGTTGACCAGATCTGTGTGTTGCAGTCGCGTATTTTTATTATTTGTTTTCTCAATCTCTTATATTTTGAAACAAGTACCTATCTGGATAAATGCTTGACAGGTGAGAATAAATATTCGATCAGTTATTTTTCTTTTATTTTTACCTGTATTTTTGAGCGTTGATTGAATTATGGGTTAATTATGTACGAAAGACATGCTGATTGTTCCAAGCTATGAATGACTAAAAGTGACAGATTGGGTGATGCTTTTGAATGACATCCTAGAGCACAAGATAAAATTATGAATAAAAAAACGGGGGATTCAGGGGGGCGGTAGCCCCCCTGATTAAAAAAAAAAGAGCCCCTCTGATTAATAAAATCCCAACATTGTTTTGCTCCCTTTATTGTTAACAAACGTTCTTTTTTAATAATTTGGGTAAGTGAAAGTTTTATTTTTTGGTATATTTGATAAAATGTATTTTAAAATATATAAAATGTATTTTTTAAAAATGTATTTCTAAAAAAATTGAAATTTTAGGTATTATTTTTACTCAAAAATACAGGTTAAAATAAGAGAAAAATAACTCATCAAATATCTATTCCCACATTTTAAGCATTTATCTAGATAAGTACTTGTTTCAAAATATACGAGAAGAGAAAACAAATAATAATTTTGCGTACTCTCTCCCGGATGTTGCAGCCCCGGGAGTTAGTTCGCGAAAATGCGCCAATTTGGCGACTTTTGAAAATCGCGCCAAGAAGGAGAGTAAACTGCGATCGCACCATAAGTTATTGTTAAAGTTTCATTGGTGCTTGAGCAAAGCATAGGTTTGCATTAAGCATAACCAAACAAACGTCAATGCTTAGCTCAAATTATTGTTTTCAAATGCACTCATCAATTTCAACACATTTCATACAATGTTGAAAAATTTTAAGACTTTTGGTGTATTACAGCGCGAGAGGTCAAAACATTAAGAATATAAAGCAAAAATGAAATATCTTTATAAAAACTGTCTGCTTTTTCATAGAAACATGTAAAAAGGAAATATAAATTCTTAAAAATATGGAACGCTTAAATTTCCAAATATGATTGTTTTACACTTAATGATTGAAATGTTGGCTAAAACAGTTTCAGTTAGATAACTTATTTCTATTTGAATCATGTTTATCAGTAACCTATAGTGTTAAATAGTTAAAATTTTAAAAGATTTTTTAACTTGATTTTAGTTAATGAAATCTTGGAATAATGCACACACATTGTTTTCATAAATTCTTGGACACTTTGATTCGTTTTATTTAGTTATAGCTGTATAATAAACCTAAGGTGGATTATAATGTGAAAAAGTTTTATTTTACATGTATTTATATATTAATATATATATATATATATATATATATATATATATATATATATATATATATATATATATATATGTCGTCAATTTTAGCATATTTCATACAATGTTGAAAAATTTTAAGACTTTTGGTGTATTACACTGCAAGCATTCAAAACATTAAAAATATAAAGTAAAAATGAAATTCTTTTATAATAACTGTCTGCGTTTTTATAGAAACATGTGAAAAGGAAACATAAAATCTTAACAACATGGAACGCTTAAATTTCCAAATATCGCTTATTTTACACTTGATAATTGAAATGTTGGCTAAAACAGTTTCAGTTAGGTAAATTATTTCTATTTGTGTCATATTTATGAGTAACCTATAGTGTTAAAAAGTTCAAATTTTAAAAGATTTCTTTAACTCGATTTTAGTTAATGAAATCTTGGAATATGCACACACAAATTGTTTTCATAAATTCTTGTGACACTTTGATTCGTTTTAGATGGAGGATTGTAAAGGTCAATGGAAATCACGACTATGAATTTATTGCATTTGTCTTTAATTTTTTTTTGTGGTTTTATCTTTTTATCACTAACCTAAAAAAAGTAATGATATCATTACAAAAACCCTTAACAGGTTAAAAGTTTGTGACGCAGCACTTTATCTTATTGCTATAAGAATTTTAAATATGGAACTTAAACATAATGATATCAAATTTTAAGTGACGCTATGCTATTAATTAATATATGTATACATACATTTATATTATTTATTTCATCATTTTATTTTTGTTTTATTTATAATTGCATGTGTAAGAATTATGTTAAATTTAAAAGGATGCATAAAAATTTATTCATTGATGCTTTATAATTCACATCTTTCATAATTTCAAAATATGAGTTTTAAAAGATATGATATCAAAATTTAAGTGACGCCTTGATGTAGCTTTAAACAATGTTTTAAAATTCAATTTCAATTGTTTTCGGTTTGGCTAAATATATTTACACATGTAACCAAAACTTTTAATTTACCAATACACTGTTAAAAATATCACTCTGACTGAACCTATACAATGCACTGCAATGTATTTATATGAAAAAAAAATGATTTATCTTTTGTGCCATGCTATCGAAAATCAAAAGTAAAATTTATGTAAATGATTTCTGTGCGTCATTGTATCCAAACTAAACGAAATGTATGCAAATGGATAATATGACGTACAAAAATCATTTACATAAATTTCACATTTGATTTTCGATAGCATGGCACAAAAGATAAATCAATTTTTTTCATACAATGACCTATACATTGCAGGAACCTATACATTGCAGTGCATTGTATAGGTTCAGTGAGAGTGATATTTTTAACAGTGTATTGGTAAATTAAAAGTTTTGGTTACATGTGTAAATATATTTAACCAAATCGAAAACAACTGAAATTGAATTTTAAAACATTGTTTAAAGCTACATCAAGGCGTCACTTAAATTTTGATATCATATCTTTTAAAACTCATATTTTGAATTTATGAAAGATGTGAATGATAAAGCATCAATGAATAAATTTTTATGCATCCTTTTAAATTTAACATAATTCTTACACATGCAATTATAAATAAAACAAAAATAAAATGATGAAATAAATAATATAAATGTATGTATACATATACATTAATTAATAGCATAGCGTCACTTAAAATTTGATATCATTATTTTTAAGTTCCACATTTAAAATTCTTATAGCAATAAGATAAGTGCTGCGTCACAAACTTTTAACCCGTTAAGGGTTTTTGTATTGATTTTAATTACAATTAACTAGTCAAAACACGTCGATTTCGACGAATGAAAATATTTAAAACAAGGAAAAATTAAATTACAAAAATCAAAAAACCCGACTGTGTAAAAAGCGAACTAATTAATTATTTCTCATCAATGTGAAACTACTTTTTGTATTACTTAGCTATTTTTTTTTAGTTACTTGCACTGATGACTTTTAAGTTGTGTTTAATTGTTAGTTCCTATCTATAAACACTGTTTTTATGAAGCCTATAGATGGATATGATGGTTAGAGTTGCAGTAAAGCTAGAGATCATACCTTCACAACTTCCAGGTTGTGTAATATTTAAGCGGAGCTTCTGACTGTAAAATAGTCAATGAAACATCGTCTTCATTTTGAAAGACCTATCCAATGATATGCCACTCAATATGGTGCGTAAAAAAAAGTTCGTCTATACCGACATTTTGTATTTTACGGCCGCTTTTTTAAATTTATAAAAACAAAACCTAGCCTATAACCATCAGACGTTTAAGACGATTAGATAGAGACCTCATTCATTAAAATCGATCCAGCCGTTGGGATGTTTCGAGGGTATAAAGAAATCCACATACAGAGATACGCGTGAAACACATAACCCTTCTTGGCAGTCGGGTAAAAACTAATTGACTGTATTTATAAAAAATTCATAAAAATAATTACAATAATTAATCAATCTGATATTGGCTAGCCCAATTCTTAAATCACATATTATCATTAATTAAGTTCAATTTTAACTTTCCAAATTATTGAAAAATTACACTTTATTCCTATACGTATCGGTAACATGCAATTTACATGCTCATTTTTCATATTGATATTCACTATTTAAAATATAATTTAACGTGCAATACATTATTAAGATAATATTAGATTGATAGATAAATAGCATATTCCTAAGCTTGATGTCATGTTTCCCAGTTACAATTTTGCATGTAAACATTCGCACTCTTGACTAATGGTTCTAATCTGCGTGCCGGCCAAATCCCGAAATTTACTTTAGACGCATTCGCAGTAAAATATTTAGTTTTATCAAAGGAAATGCTCATTTCATTTTTACTATGTCGTCGTTTTCATTTACTGAAGCACACTAATTTTAGCGTCTTAATTTCAGTATCGAAAAAATATTGAAATGTGACAGATTTATGAGTAAAAATGCGTTTTATTTTATTTTATTCATTTTTTTAAATAGGGACGTCATTTTCTGTTCAATTTTTTAAAAAGTTACTTTTAATTGTAATACGAAAATGGATCCGTAATTATATAGTAATTCCCATTGTTTCCCTTCTCTCTTCAACAATGTAAGTAACCCGATTGCCACTAATGTGAAGAAATTTCATAAAGGAGTAAAATTAAAATTAAAATATAAAAATGGGATTATTTAAAAAAAATAGCAAGTGCTGGCACATCTACGAATAAACTGCTTTCTTTAAAAAAAGAATTATCAAAATCGGTTCAGTAGAAAGCTCACGACAGATGACTAAAAACAAGTAATATATATATATATATATATATATATATATTTAAAAGTCAATTCCTACTTAGGTCATCAAAGAAAAATTTAATGTAATCCCATAAGCTAATATTAGTTTTTGTTGCATTAAAATATCTCAATTTGTTGATTTTCTGTAAGCAAGTAGGTTTACAATGGAAGTCTATGGGAATTTGGCGAAATATTAGAGATATCGCCAAGTTGGCGTCACTTTTGGCGATATATCGCCAAGTTGGCGGTATTTGGCGACAGAACAGGGTTTTCTCTATGGTAACACTCCTTATAGGTATGAAGATGCATTAAATACTGTTCAATAATTAATGGCCGCCATTTTTTCTCCCATATAAAATTAAAATTTAATGAATGAATTAATATTTGAAAAAAACTGTATTAACATCAAGAGTCATCCACTACAAGTTAAATGTAATTGAACTTGAGTGGATGAATAATAAGTATTTTATTAACGATTGAAAATTTGAACAAGATACATATAGGGAGAGTGTGAACTAATAGTAGGCATTGAAAAACAGCCTTGTCTTTTAAATAGTATGTAGATGTTAAAGCGAATGCTGAATGCGTACCAATTAACGCTCTATTTTATTATGAGGGGGGATTTTATACAAATTGATCGGGCATGATCAAAATAAATTGCTTTTGCACAGTATTTCTTTAAAGGGAAAATTTGTGCCATATCTGTATTAACAAATGGTGAAATTAACATTAACAGTGATGTAGATAAAGAATAAATTCTACAACCGGCTACATAAAAGGATCAAACAGTGCTGTTGGCTGTTCGTCGATATTAATAATAGGAATATGTTGGAACAGACTAAAATTTCGAATGTATAGCGGAATTGAGGGATGTGTGATTAAAAAAAATGTTCAACTATACCAAAGAAAAACGACTGAATACATTAAATAAAATCAAATTATGTAAGCAAGGCAATTTTTATTGCATATTTAGTTTGTCGTGGATAATTAATTCTTTTTCATTTACAATATTGTCATTAAATTTCCATTTTTTTCTAAAATGAATAAATTACATTTAAAATTGCGCTTTATTAGCATAAAGTTGTAACTTACTTAATGTCTTTCAAAAACTGAATTCAGTTATTTTAAAGCAAGAGATAATTTTTAGACCACTGAAATTAGAACTTTGTAAAATGTTCATTTTGGTTATTTTGGACGTAATATCGCTACTCTTGGCAGCCCGCACTAACAGGAATCCACTGTAGAAATCTTTATTATCTCCACTAAAGAATACTCAAATGAAAAAATGTTTTTTAAATTAAAAGTTGTATAATTCGGCAAGTTACTGCCATAAAGTATGGAATAATTTCTTTATTTACATTTCAATGCTTGAATTTTGTTTTTCCTCAAACATTCTCCCGGATTTTTTTTTTTTTTAAATATTTTTGTGATTGCATTAATTGATCTAAAATGTTTCTAAATTTTACAAATAATCTTTTACTCAGTTTGATGACTCCTACAATTGAAATGAGCTATTAAGGGGACCGGGAGAGCAAAAAATCGATTTTTACTTTTTTATATCATTAAATAGTTTAAACTTTCATCTTTCCAAAGATGTGTCACACATTTTTATATAAAAAAAAAGTGTCGCAATTATTCATTCTTTCTAAGAGTACTTCACAGCTTAATGGCCATTTAAATCTTTAATTAACATTTTCGCAAAACTTTGATTTTTCATGTTTATGTTCCTTTTTTTATCTATTAAACTTAAGAACTCAGATTTTTATTTAATACTTATATTGTGATATATTGTATACTTTAACATAGGGATTTAATGATTTGTTGAGAATTATTTATTTTAGGCAGTGAAATCTTACCAAAAATGCTAATTTAAAAATGACTTTCAATAAATAATTAATAATTAATTTTGAGTTTCACTTAGAAAGAAAATGGTCTGTTAAATTACGTAAATCATGCTATTTTAACTACTCTAAAAAATCTAGAACTCTATGTTTCACCATTTCTGAGAAAAAGGTACATAAAGTTGGTGAATTTAACATGGCGGAAATAGGGCTTTCCCGGTCCCCTTAAACATCGATAAGTATATAACTATTATTTAAAAAAATATATGTCAGTGAATGACAGTTTTGGTTTTTTTAAGAGTCCAAAGTACAATTGGGCCATCCCATCCCATCCCATCCATATCACATATCACACTAAAACTGCATGAACTACAAGCAGATGATGCAGGTATTGATAGTACCTAGTTTGGTACAATTCTGTTCATAAATTAAAAAGTTATTAACAAATGGGCATAGCGGACGAGTGAATGCAGACAGGGGTAATATGCCCTGCGCGTGACTAATTTCATATGAAAACTCTCGTTAAATTTTAAGGAAGTGAAACAAACTTTACAGTAAGTCCATCTTTTGTTTTTTAAAAGCTCAAAAGTACATATTTTTTTAAGCATATGTATAGCACCCAGGACATTACACACATTTAAATTTTAAATACTTTTTAGAAATGTACTTATTAAGGAAAGCAGATTCAAAAATAAACCTCTTGCTCCTAAAAGCTTAATTCCTAGTTTGGATTACAGATCCACCGAGCATTCTATATATAGGACAGTTTATCTATCTAATTCTACAAATAGAAAGGAGATAAAAGTTCTTATTGCTTGATCTTCTAATTATATATATTTAAAAAGATCGCTTAAACTGAAGCTTTAAAATAATTTGGGTATTACTGAGTTTAGTATAAAAGTAAAAAAGATCATTTGATCTACAGAAAAAAAAGAACTCCAATGACTGTACACGTTGAAAATACCATAAAAGCTAAAAAGAAATTGAATTGTATTGAATATATTAATTTTAAATCTTTAAATAAGATTTAAAAATTATATAAAATTCCACAGCCTTAAAGGAACCTAAAGATAGAGAAACGTATAATGCTTACTTAAATTGTCTTGATAGTTTTCATCGTCTTTCATTAATTTTAGGTAAACATCAACTACAGTTACTGTTATTCCAAGCAATACCATAATCCCCAAAACAATCCTAAAAATGAAATTAATCTTAATAAAGATTAATTATATCACTTTATTTTAGTTTCATTAATAAAAATTTTCAGTTTTTTTAATACTGACAAATAATAAGAAGATTTATTCAAATGTGACAAAAATTAATAATATTTTTTTTATCAGTTTGTTTCAGTTTCTTTATTTCAGAATGTATTTCAATATTTTCTGAGATTTTTTCCTGAGAAATTAAAGTGCACACTTAATTTTTTTTTTTAAACCTGATTTATATTTCAAAGATGAATGTTTCCGAATATATATTATAAACTGACTTTGAATTTATTATATTTCTACTTTTTAGCGATTTAGCTTTTGATAATGACAATTAAAAATAGTGTCACGATGAACTCTTAATCTAAAATTTGTCACAGAATACGGAAAAGCACAGACATGCGTATGTGTTGTATAGATATATGTCTGTGTTTTATGTATGATCTGAAAAAACAAGTATAAGGACACTTGGATTGGTACTAAAATTAGTACAAACATTATTAAAAATTTAACAGGGGGATACTGAATTACCAGATTAATGCATTTTATGCTAGCAGCGTCCCTAATATGAAATTGTATTTTTGCAATTTAATTTCACTTCCCAAAGAAGAATTTCGGACAATTTTTAAAAATGCATTTCGGAAATGGTCAAATTTATATATATATATATATATATGTGTGTGTGTGTGTGTTTCATACTGCTAGCGACACTGTCTCAATATTGAAAACTGCGCAATATTAATTAATTTCTCTCAGATCTTCAGAATAGGCATCTGCCATGATTTCGTAAAGACTATCACTCGATGGACTTTTTGTGTCAGTAGCACCCCTAATTAAAATTTGCGTATCTATGCAATTTAAACTCACTTCTTTCAAAGGTATTTTCCTCTAACCTTCAAAATAAGCTTCTGCCATGTTAAACTTTATGTTTTAATAAAAGGTTTCACGTGATAAAATTTTTGTTGTGAGTGTGTTAGTAACGCCGCTGATGTTAAATTGTGTAACTGATATTTTAAAGAGATTGTTTTTATATTTCTTAAAGAAAGATAAATATAGTTATAAATTAATTTTAAGTATCAAAAACTGTAATATACAGGGTGATTCATAATGAATGGGCCAAAAAGAATAGCGCAATGTGACTGCCGTAATGGATTTATTCAGCCGAAACAAATTTATTCTGCAACTACAAGTTTTATTTGGCAACAGGGAAAAATCATCGAAAGACGAACTCGCCGCTTGAGGCGCTGTTAATAAAACTGTAATATACAGGGTGATTCATAATGAATGGGCCAAAAAGAATAGCGCAATGTGACTGCCGTAATGGATTTATTCAGCCGAAACAAATTTATTCTGCAAATACAAGTTTTATTTGGCAACAGGGAAAAATCATCGAAAGACGAACTCGCCGCTTGAGGCGCTGTTAAACAAAATGTCGTCCATGCAGGAGAAAGCGTACTGCGTTTTCGAATATGCCAAAACCTCCTCGGTAACTGTTGTGCAAAGACATTTTCGCACGAAATTTCGTAAACAACCACCGCATCGGCACAACATAAGCAGGTGGGTGAAGCAGTTCCAGGATACCGGCTGCTTATGCAAGAACAAAAGCCCAGGACGAAAAGAAACGAAACCCGAAGTGGTTGAAAGAATTCGTGAACGCCCTGTGATTTTTTTCTCTGGGGTTTCGTTAAAGACAAGGTGTTTGTGCCTCCACTTCCTCAGGACTTAGAGGAACTGAAGCAGCGGACAACTGCAGTGTTGAACACCATCACAGGGGATATGCTATCACGAGTGTGGCAGGAGTACCGTGTAGACATTTGTCGTGTCACCGGAGGGGCACATATTGAACACCTGTAAAAACTTGAATAAATGTAGTTTTGAGGTAAATTTTAATTTTCTAAATATATTAGTTACAACGTTCACAATCATGGTTTCTTTTTGTCCACTCATTATGAATCACCGTGTATATCAAGGATGCCGCAGACCATGATATATATGATTTCGTATTTTTATATTTTGTTCACAAGATCATTTCTTTTCATTGTTCATTTCTTAAGAATCTTAAGAAATACATTCTGTAGTATATTTCTCTTTCAAATGTTGTCAAAGCGTATGTAAAAGATTTTTGTTATGAAAAAATGATGCGAAGTGGAATTAAAAAATAGTCGCATGTGGCAGCCCTGTATATATACATATAATATTAAGCCTTATATTCATACATTTGAGCACAATAAAAAATGTTTCTTTTTACAAACGAATGATAACACATTTCTGATAGAAAATATCCATGATGTTGGGTTTGAATTCGGTATGAAAACTGAGAAATATAAAAAAGTATCTGCAAAAAAATTTAAATTCTGACTCTAATTTAACTAAAATGCACAAAAAGTAGATTATATGTATATATATGTATATATATATATATATATATATATATATATATATATATATATATATATATATATATACTAGCTGATCCCTCCTGCATTAGCCGGGCCTATGATAATAACAGATGAACTTCAAATTTGTATGAGTTTATATCCTTAATCGGCTTTTGTCTAAATTTATAGTTTTAAATGAAAAAAGAGCGAAAAATTATTTATTTTTAGTGGTAAAAGCCTTCGTAAGAAGACATTTTCTTCTTTTTAACGTAGCGTCGCGTCGTTTCATAGTTAAATAGGAAAAGAACAGTTCTTTTTGTCCGAACTCTTTGAAATTTTTATCGGTTATAAATTTAAACTTTTTGCAGCAAGTGAAAAATCTTGTGGAATAATCTTGAAAACTATAGCAGAAGGACTTAAAGAAGTTATTATTGATAAATGTTTCGTTCGCATTTGTGGTACAGGATTTTACCTTTCGTTACAAAATGTAAGTTTTCAGAAAAGTATAATAAATTTTACAACCTATAATTGTTCAAATGATTAACGATTTGTTTATTCTATAAAAATTACGTATGCATTATCCGTTGTGGAAAAATTAAGCACAAAGAAAAAAATCTACCAAAAGCATTGATAAAATTTGCCCAAGGAGCTTTCTTACAGATAATAGTGTCTAATATAAAAAATTGATTTTTTTTCTCTCTCCATAAATTAATGTTAGACAATTATACTATATACTTACATTGAAAACAAGTAAAAATTAAATTTAAAAAATCAAAAAACCCGACTGCGTAAAAAGCGAAATAATTAATTACTTCTCATCATTGTGAAGCTATTTTTTTATATTACTTACCTATCTTTCTTTATTTACTTGCATTGATGACTTTTAAGTTGTATTTAATTGCTAGTTCCTATCTATAAACACTGTTTTGATGAGGACTATAGATGTCTATGATGGTTAGAGTTGCAGTAAAGCTTACAGATCGTACCTACACAACTTCCAGGTTGTGTAATATTTAAATGGTTCTTTTGACTGTAAAATAGTCAATAAAACATCGTCTTCATTTTGAAAGATCTATCCAATGATATGCCACTCAGCATGGTGCGTAATTTTTTTTTTTCGTCTCTACCGCCATTTTTTATTTTACGGCCACCATATTGTATTTATAAAAACACAACCTAACCTATAACCATCTCGGATGTTTAAGACGAATCAATGGAAATCTCATTCATTAATAAAATCCATCCAGCCGTTGGGATGTTTCGAGGGTAAAAAGAAAGCCACATACCCAGGTACGCGTGAAACACGTAATCCTTCTTGGCAGTCGGGTAAAAAGTCAAATGTTTCTTAATCTTGCTCTTATCTTTTTTTATGTTTACGAAAATATAATATAGCCTCTTCCGAGAAAACACGTAATTCCGAAAAGTGTTTCTTTACCTTTAGAAGCCTCTACAACCTATAGATTTACGAGATTTAAAGAAGCATTCCTGAAACAAAAACAGAGTTCGTACGAGTCAAGGGATTCAAAGGATTTTAAGTGTTTTAGTACCAGAAATTTCGTAAAGTACTGGTCGCTATATCTGAAGATAGTTTTCTTTTTCATTAAATAAGGCAAATATTACTTTACAAAAATTCTGGTAAAAGGTACTTGAAAGTCCTTGAAGCGTACGAACCCTGAAAAAGTTTATTTTCCTGTTCGTTATTTTCGAGAACGTTTCCAAGTAGATTTTACAGCGTATTAATCAGATTTCTCTACCCAGAACATTGAATTTTCGGAAGGTATTAATTCTAAAAAAAAAAAAAATAAATAAAAAAAACATTTTCAGCTACGTAACAGAATTTATATGTGCGAAAGTTTATTGTACATGTATGTTAATGCCGTTAACTTATCATGTTTCTTGAACACGTAAACGTTTACTTCAGAGCTGATAACATCCGAAAAGCCGATATTTCGGGTTCAGAAAGCTGATTAATACACCGTTAAAACTACTCTGAAACGTTTCCGAAAATTACGGGAAATAGTAAAAAGAAAAACGAGAAGAAATACTACTAAACGAAATAAAGGTTGCTATCCAACGTACACTTTATTCACAAATTTAAAGATGTAAAAATAAAAACACACGGATAAAATAAAATTCAACGTTTCGGTTTAATCTTTAACCATCTCCAGGAGTAAAATTCTCTAAAAATCGGCAGGAAACAATCTACATGCTACAATGGCAATAATTAAATTCAAACTGAAAGAATCATCGGAAACATAAAAAGTCTCTTCAAAACAACCGAGTGACGCCATCTGTTATTCAAAGTGATTAAAAGAAGAGAAGGCTAGAAAAACATGGAAATCTAAAGCAGGGAACCCATATGCGGAAAAATACGACGGAATTGGATAGCGGAACGGCAAATTGACCCCATATTTGCCGCGTACAAATGCGAAAACGCAGCGGAATTGTAGTTAAACATGTTTTAACTTTTTCC
This sequence comes from Maratus speciosus, assembly GCA_963932465.1. Taxonomy (NCBI): domain Eukaryota; kingdom Metazoa; phylum Arthropoda; class Arachnida; order Araneae; family Salticidae; genus Maratus; species Maratus speciosus. The sequence goes on from OZ010788.1 coordinate 344,554,734, forward strand.
ATTTTCCGCGACGGCATCTGTAGACATCAAACTATGTAGGTTTGTCACAGACATGTGTAGTAGTTACCGCGGAAGAAACTTGCGAAAAACGCAAGTGCGAATTCCCATTTCCAAGTCGGAAATTTGGCGTAGCGGAAAATTTGCCGCTGCAGATTTCCGTCTATATTTTTCCGCATGTGGGTTCCCTGCTTAACAGTTCCTTCAAAATGCTAACCCAGATTTCTGGAATAAGAACAGAAACATTATCGTTACATCTTTCATGTTTCCTTCAACGAATTTCTATAGATTCACGAATAACTGTTTTATACGGAATACCTTGTTTCGAAATAATTTTAGCTTTGTCGAAGTCGATAAATGAAATATGTCCCTTACGGATGTAAAGTCCTTAATTATTACGAGAAGAAATACTTCTTTACAACTCGGAAATCTGTTGGTTTCTGAGGTTTCTGAAAATAAAGTAACGCTTTTCGGAATCGTTGGAAATTTGGAAGAGGTTATGTTATTTTCGTAAACCTAAAAAAATGGAACTAAATTAACAATTTATTTGTCTTTTTTCACAGTATAGTAGCTATCAAACGTTGAGAATATTTTGAATATATATTTTGAATCTAACCAGGTTTGCTGTATTATTGATATGATTTCCAACATATTTGATAAAACGGAAATAACTAAGAACAGACTTTCATTGCATCGCATTTTTCATTTTTTATAATGCTTGATATAAAAAAAGTATTTGAAATTTTGGTATGTTTACTTATTATTAATTAATATCAGATAAAAGAGTTGTTCAGGACATGGTTGCCGTGAAAAAATAAAAATATATATTATGCGTTCTTTAAACATACTTTAGGATCTTAATTTTAGAAATGATAGAAATGTTTTTAAAGAAAGCATGAAGTTTACTTACATTATGGCAATTTCACTGCAACTGAATTCAATTTTTTCTTGCAAAATCTCACAGTCATGTATTACAACATCAGCATAAATTTCAAGCCCCTGTACAACTGAAAAAAGTTAAAAAAAAAAAAGATTTAATTTTTTTTTCACTTAGAACGGATTTTTATGTTTTTGTTGAATTTTTATCAAAATCAGGATTTTTAAAAATTCGAATGAACCAGATTTTGGTGCTTCTGCTTATATTGCACCATCAAATGGTTCATCATTGAAAGGAAATTTTTGTATAGACCATGTGATGTATCAGGACACATTTGATGTTTCACAGAAAATAACTTAATAGTTTTCGCCTAATTCTGATAGTTTTTAAATAGAAGTTATGTTTTGTGATATAATAAGGAATCTGGAAGATTAATTATAAAGTACAGAAATTGCAAAATAGAACAATTGAGGGCCAGGAGACTTCTTTTTCCTGAAGTACGATCATAACTTTGTTTTAAAAAAAAAAAATGCATGTACGGTTGCATCCGTAGACAATCCATCAGACTCACTCAGTCGCTATTCTGTGTTATGTTGAGCCGTTTGAAGCATCTAAAAGGCTATGGGATGAACTGAAAGACTGGCAGAAACAAATGAATAATGTAATCGAATAACCAGCTTTAACTTTTGCTGATGGAGTGTTATTTCTAATCTAACATATTAAATATAAGTTAAAACTTTACTTTGACAGTTTCAGAAAGATCATATTCTATGTATAAAAAATTAGCTGGTTTTCGCAAAAAAGATGTTTGATGTAATAATGTAACTTTTTGAGCATTGGCAAAATTGGTGAAGCTATATATATGTATACAAGCAGGCAGCCTTCGCCAACTACGCTGGTCGGTTTCTCTAAAAGAATCTTGAATCAAACGAAATATCTCCAGTAAAGATAAAATTAAAAAACTTTTTCTTAATATTTCAATCAAATTATCCATAACTTTTGTCCTATTCACATAATCTTACATTATCTAATTCAAAGTCCATGTTGGCGACATAGTAGACAAAATAGATCTAAAATCACTAAAGTACCTGTTTTTAGCTATTTTTTAGTAGGTTTGTTATCGGTTTTTACCTAAAACTGCTGCCCCTTAAACTCCTTAGGCGGGAATTTCTAAAATTGCAGAAATACATATTTAATTATTTTTTAATAGGCTTGTTATCTTCAATTTCACACTCCTACCTAAAATGGCTGCTGTGATATGGCCAAATGTTCTAAAAATTTCAACCCCTCCCCCTCCTTTAACACCTTAGGATGGAAATTTCTAAAATAGCTGAAATACGTGATTAATTATTTTTTAATAAGTTTGTTAACCTGAATTTCTCGCTTCTACTTAAAACGACTGCTGAGGTACAGCCAAATATCCTCAAAGTTTTGACCACCCCCCTTTAACCCCTTTAGTGGGAGGGATTCCTAAAATTGCTGCAAAGCGTGTTTAATTATTTTTTTAGTAAATTTATTTTCTGGAATTTCACGCGCCTACATAAAATGGCTGATGAGATATCCCAAATGTTCTAAAATTTTCGACCAGTCTTTAACTCCCTTAGGGGGGAGATTTCTAAAATCGCTGAAATACGTGTTTAATTATTTTTTTAGTAAATTTTTTTTTTCTGGAATTTCACGCGCCTATCTAAAACAGTTGCTGAGATATGCTAAATGATCTAAAATCTTCGACCCCTCCCCCTTTAACCTTTTTAGAGGGGAATTTCTAAAATCACTGAATATATATTTAATTATTTTTTTAATATGTTTGTTAGCTTGAATTTCACGCTCATACCTAAAACTGCTGCTAGATTACGGCCAAATATTCTAAAATTTTCGAGCAATCCTTTAATCTTCTTAAGGGGGGGGGGGGGGAGGGGGGGGGGGATTTTTAAAATTGCTGAAATACGAGTTTCACTATTTTTTAGAGGATTTGTTTTCTGTAATTTCACGCTGCTACCTAAAACAGCTGCTGAGATATGTCCAAATTCTCTAAAATTTGCGACCCCCTTTTTAACCTCTTTAGGAGGGATTTCTAAAATTACTGAAATACATGTATAATTATTTTTTGGTAGATTTATTTTCTGAAATTTCACGCTCCTACCTATGATGAGATTTGCCAAATGTTCTAAAATTTTCGACCCCACTTTTAACCGCCTTAATTCAGGCTGGTCTTTGTTTATAAGACTCATCAGGTCCTTTAAAGAAATAGCAATAAGTAGAATTTCAGTTACATGGTTCTGCTATTTCCAGAAAATTCATTCCTAAGTTTATTCAAAGCTTATTCATAATATTACTATATTATGAATAAACTCATTATTCTGAAAATAGCAGAACGATGTAACTTAAATCGCTGAAATACGTGTTTAATTATTTTTTAGTGTGGGAATCTGTGCTAAAATGACATACCCTAAGGAAAAACTGCTTTTATTCATACAATTTTTTCTCATGACCTTTATTTTTTTTACTAACTAACTTTGCAAAGTATACAAAATGCAATGGTGCCTTGTAAAAAGTAACAAATAAAGTCACACTATCATAATAACGGTTTATATAAAATGCTGCACTGTGTCATTTTATGTACGGTAATGTCTTAAAACGATACACACATAAGTTCCTATGAATTTTACTTGCATGGGGTTATTGTACAAGTAAATTTTTTTGCACACTAAGAAACCATGAAACATTCACTATATGCCCAATTTGAACACTTAACGCATTTTATCCACTTCTCCTTCCGTTTTGAGTGACTGAATAAATCATTGCAATAAAGATAGACTTCATCATCATCATCATCATCATCATCATCATCCGCAAAAAGATCCATGTCTTTGTAGTCAATCGTCTTTGTCGACAAAACGAATTTTCTTCTTAATCCCTTGAGGGGCGGTGGGATATATTTTATCCCACCTACGATTAATAAAGATTTGCACCAGAAAAATTTGATGAAATTTTACTTTTCTAACTTTGGTGGAAAAAAGTCGTTAAATTGCTTTTTCTTATTTTGAAATACATTTTTTCTAAATTTCCGGTGGGAATTCAGCATTATACAAACGCAATTATTTGCCCCTCAAGGGGTTAAGCTGTAGTGCTGCACGTCTGGACTGTAAATTATGTTTCTCAGCAGCTTTTGCCTTCACTTCCGCAATATTAGGACTTATAGTCAGAACTTTTACATCTTTATGCTTCCTCTTTTTAGAGGAAGGTGTAACATGAGGTGCCCCGAGGAAATGGAGATACATCAAGTGGTATGATACCGGGTGTCCCAAAAATGACTGATGGATTTTAAAATTCAATAATTTGCAAACAAACGGTGACAGATATTAAAAGATTTTTTGCTGGAGGGTTATGTAAGATGTCAGGAGTTTTTATACTGCGATTTCCAGTTTTAATTACAAATAGCAGCGTCAGATGGCGATGAAAGCAATAGGCACTAAATCCAGGCTTGATTTTTCGGTTTTTCTCTTCTCCCATGCGAAAAAAAGAGATTAAAATATTTTGAATGGATCCCGAAGTACCAAAAATCGGGTCTGGAATTAGCACCTACTTCTCACAGCGACATCTATTGTTTGAAATTCGAACTAAAATAAATAATCGCAGTAAAAAAAAACTCCTGACATCATACATAACCCTCCTGCAGGAGTTTTTAAATATCTGTCACCGTTTGAAAGTTACTGAATTTTAAAATCCATCAGTCATTTTTGGGACACCCGGTAAATGAATATATTGAACTAATTGCTGCTTATTGAAAAGATACACACGTCTGTGTATAGATATATCAACTGTGAAAATTGCAGGATTAGGGCTAGATAGGCTGTTATCTGTGAACTTGTGTTGCTGTCGTTTCTGTCCTTATTTTCCAGTGAACATTCTGTCATAACTGAAGCACAGAAAACGTGATCAGTAAAAATGTTTGTGTTCATGGGATAGATTTCATTTTTCAAAAACTGGCATGTCATTTTACCTAAAATCGCTACATTGTATATACAAAAGCAGTATTCGAGAACGCATGCATTTATAAATTTTTGCATACTTGTACTTCAGACATGCAATCGCTGAAATGAAACAGGCGTGAATTAGTACCAAAAAATATTCCCAAGAAATTTCTGACGAAGGTGGGAAAAGTTTCTTTGTGAACAATGAAAAATACAAACATGAAACCTTCATAATTAAAAGCATATCGTTGCCGATCGATTCCGCAACATAACTGCTTATCGTTAAGTTCTGGCCTCTAGCGACAATATTAAGAAATATAAGGTATGCCACTTTACCCAAGTATGCCATTTTGGGACAGTTTCTCCTGGATTTATTTCCTGGAATTTTCCACTCCCACCTAAAACGGTTGCTGAGATATGGCCAGATGTTCTACAATTTTCGACACCCCTTTTTAATGCCCTTAGGGGAGGAGAGGGAATCCTTTCTTAGTACACGCATATGTCATAAGAAGTATTTGCTCCCAATTTTCATTCTTCTAGGTTCAGTAGTTTGGGCCGTCCGCTGATTATGAGTCAGGTAGGGCAAACTCTTTTATATACATGGTGTTTATAAAGTTCCGGACCCATTTTGATGTTTAATAACTCTTAAAATAATAAAGATAGATTAAAATTAATAACATAAATGGTTAGATAGACTCAAAAAGTTTCATGACCTTTGTCAATGAACTTCCACGTGTGCCCCCTTCGTCGCACGGAGTATATCAAGTCGATAGTCAATTTCACGCCAGGTAGCGGCAAGCATGTCGGCATCCACAGAGGCTATTGCGGTTGTAATTCTGGCTTTTAAGTCATCAATGTTCGACACTCTCCTCCTGTAAACATTGTCCTTTACAAATCCCCAAAGGAAAAAGTCCAGCGCGTTATATCAGGTGATCTGGGTGGCCAAGGAATTGGACCTCCTCGGCCAGTCCATCTTCCTGGAAAATGGTCATTCAAAGAAGTACGAACGATGGTTCCCCAATGAGGTGGTGCGCCATCTTGTTGCAAAATGACATGTGGCTGAAGCTCTTCTAGTTGTGGAAATATGTGCCTAATTACAACCGCAGTTACATTACATTTAAATTACATTTAAATTACAACCGCAATAGCCTCTGTGGATGCCGACATGCTTGCCGCTACCTGGCGTGAAATTGACTATCGACTTGATATTCTCCGTGCGACGAAGGGGTCACACATGGAAGTTCATTGACAAGGGTCATGAAACTTTTTGAGTCTATCTAACCGTTCATGTTATTAATTTTAATCTATCTTTATTATTTTATGAGTTATTAAACATCAAAATGGGTCCGGGACTTTATAAACACCCTGTATATACTAGTAGGCTCTGCCCCCTGCGAGCTACGCCCGGCAACCTCCTCTCAGGCTTCACAGCTTCTAAAAAATAAGTAATGTGCTCTATTTAAAAAACATTATCAGGTTACGGAAAATTGAATGATATTATCACTATAAAGGCGGATATCTTCTGTAATCAGGTTGCCACGCTTTTCCGTTGGAATGAGGCTTTTTTCGATTAGCATGGCTTCATCCATCTCTATCGTAACAAATGACGGCTGTTTTCTGGATTGATAAGTCAGATCAGTTACACATTTGAAAATCAGCTTGTATAAAATGTTTAGGTTAAAAATACCACTATCTTTCTTACTTTTATAACGACTCTATGGACAATATTCTTCTTTTACAGACCAGGAGGAGGTTGCAAAAACCATCACCTTATCGAGTTGACGGCTGAAATTCCAGGATTAAATAAATCTCCGTTCCCATATTAAAATGCAACTGGTCTGTCAAGTTATATCTTGATGAAAAACTATTATAAACCCGATTTCAGTGGTTTACTGATATGTTTACCATTGCGTTTTCCTGCTCCCAGTCATCTATGCTTTCATACCTTTTGGGTACACGAAAACATCTACCGATGAACCACTGAAATTGTGCCTGTAGGGGGTTTCCACCAAGCCATGTCTTGAAAGACCAATTGCATTTTAATATGCTAAACATGTCTTACCTAATCCTGGAATTTCAGCTGCCAGCTCGATGTGGTGATAGTCTGTGCAGCCACCCCCAGTTTATAAGTTCGAGGTTAAAAACTCCGTCTGCTTGGGAATAGCTTTCCGAACCACGGTATTGAAAAGCATTGTTTTGAAATTTTACGCTTATATTTTATGTTTTGATCGAGTTTTAGTTATTTTCAGGAACAGATATAGCTTCTTCACGAATTATTTCATTTAATACACCATCATGCATATTTTCATGTTATTTTTAGAATGTGTATTGTTTATATTAATTAATAAAAATATCAGTATTTTCTAATATGTACTTATCGAATAGTAATTCGTACAAAATAAATCAAAAACATTTAGTGCATACATTTACCTCTATTTATTCTGCATTAAGTGATGTAATATATAAACAAATTTGCTAGCCGCACTACTTTTTATACCATGTGACGTCATCCTCCGGAATGAAAATTGTTTTAAATATATCGTTTTAATATATGACGTAATTTTCGGTATTAAATGGATTCCTAATGTAATAATTGATTTATTATAAAGTTTTCTCTCTTTTAAGATTTAGTATTAAGTAACGTAAAATAAAACATACATAATTTAAAGTGTTGTAGAAAACAGATAAAGAAAACTTCATATGTAAATTAAAGTTTATGACGTCAAAAACTAGAAAAAGGAGGTAAGTGCAGAAATCGGGATTTTGCAGAAACGTCTGTTTCACTGCCCCAGTTGCAAAATTCAATTGCTCAGCTTGTGTTTTGAGAAAAGGTGGCTTAAAAATGTCACAACAACGTGATTTACCGCAATCCATGACTTCGCGTGTTATCGGGACAGATGAATTTGGGGAAACACAACGATGTGTAGTGGACGCTGTTGGAGTCACAAGAAGTGTCCATGAAAGGCTGTGGAATCTATTCAAAGACACATGGAATTGTAGTCATCGACAAGTGCAAGGTCAAAAATGTGCTAACACAGAAACTGATGATCGATATATCCTGTTAACAGCTCGTCGAGACGGAACGGACAATGCTACTCAGCTGCAAACGCAGTAGTTCTTATCCACAGGACGAAGGGTGTCCAACCAAACAGTCTGAAATAGGCTTTATCAGGGTGGTCTCTATGCACGTAAGCTAATGGTCTGTATTCCGTTGACCTCAAGCCACTGTGCGGCCCAAAGAAGTTGGGGAACTGAACATCGAGTTTGGAGGCAACGTTGTTGGAGTCAAATTCTGTTTACAGACGAGTCCCGATTAGGTCTGAGTGTGACATCTGATGTGTTTTGGCATGGAGAGAAAGAGGCACTAAAAATAATCCCACATTCGTTCGTGAAAGGTTACATTACAGACGAGGTGGGTTGATGCTATTGGCTGGAATCAGCATAGGTGGACGTACGGACCTGCATATCATTCGGAATGACACTTTGACGATCGGAAGTTATACAGACGAGATACTGAGACCTCATGTCGTATTTTATGTTGCAGGAATTAGTGATTTCTTTTTTTCCATGCATGATAATGCCAGACTTCATACAATTCGTCTTGTGGAAAACATGCTTGAAGCTAAAACAATACAGCGTATGGAATGACCAGCATGCTCTCCTGACCTAAATCCAATCGAGCATGTTTAGGACATACACAGACGATGCATTACTGCGAGGCCGAGGCCTCCTTTTACTGTCCGGGACCTGGAAATTGCAATTCTTGAGCAGTGGAACAGTACTCTCCATAGTCTTATCGATAACCTCATCGCATCCATGTAAAACAGGTGTGCAACAGTCTTAGCTGTTCGAGGAGATCACACGCCATATTAAAAATCTTGCATCATTTCTAAACAATATTTTTTTTTTTATCATTTACATGAAAACAAATTGTTGCCCTAAACCATCTTTTCAAGTTTTTTTCATATTTTCAAAGAATAAAAGCTCCCTTACAAATGTTTTTGCGTGTTTTTTTCTGTATTGCGCATTGATACAATTGTACTATAAATTATATACCCATACATGGCTATATTGCACTGTTTTCTTCACTTTTTTGCTTGCTCCCCTAATTTTTTTGAGCAGTGTAGTTGACATTTCATACAGTGTTACTGAACAAAATACTAAACGGTTCAAAGCGTGGCAACTTGTATTTTTGGCTAAGTAAATAAATTACGTCTTTGGTTTCCTCTGAAAAACTTGTTTCTGATATCGTTCTCTACGACCCCTAAAAAATAGCTTATGGATATTAGATATTGAATCACCATGCATATATATAATGGAATAAACATGTGATAATCAGCACTAAGATCCAATATCATAAATATGAATCTTAAACGACTGAAAAACCGAAGGCTATCTATCTATCTAGCTACATGTACACAACATACACACACATATATATAACACACAAAGTGTCCCCTCTTATAGTTGTCCAATAGTTAATTCCAAAAATTAGTCTTAGAGGTTCAGTTCCAATTTCAAAAATAGTTTAAATGTTGCTCTTATCATATTAAGCCATTTGCGTCAAAATTATTACTTTCGAAATTCTTTTTTTACGATTCCTGGATTTTATAAGTTATATTTAGGAAAAAAACCACTTTCTAAGTTTTAGCTAGTAAAACAAAAATATTTTGTTTTCGCACAATACAAATTTATTAAATTATGATACTTTAAGCTTTATGAATTTTCAGATTTTTCCTCCTCTAAAAAGTGTTTTTTCCTTTTTAATGAAAGAAAATGCTGAAATTTCATAAAATTCATATCATCAAAACTCGGTATAAGTTTTTTTGTCGTAAAAGAACGAAATTTTTTTAAACTGTCTTTTGTTGAGACTTCGGGAAAACTTTCAAGTGTTTTAGGACCTAGAATCTATATAAAAATTTCAATTTAGTGAATTATATAGAAAAAGTAACATTATTGACATATATGGGTTTTAATATAATACATAACAACATTTGAATAACATTTGAAACGCATTGGAAATTCGAACTACACATCTGCAATTAACGTTTTAGGAATCAGCTATTGAACACCTGTAAGAGGGGACACCCTGTATCAGAAGGTGGTTTTATATTATATTTCCTGCTTATGTTTGCTTCATTCACAGAAATACCTTTGGTTGCTAGTTTCTGAATTTCATCTGTTGAGCATGTTGATGGTACACAAACGGCTGTATGGAAAGGTTCCAAATAGAGAAAACGGATTTTTCTTAAAACTTCTGCAGTGACCTATAAAAAATTACTTATTTTATCTTGCAAAACTTGAACAATACATAATAAATCAAGAAATTATTATAATATTCAGATAAAAAATATTAACTTTTGCATGGGTGCTCTGATTTTCATTATTCTACTATGTTTTGCTGGAGAGTTGTCTTTCTGCGGATTTGTTGTCCTGTATCACTCTCATTAGGATTCAAAAATTGCATATTTGTTCTCCTGACTGTTTTCTGATCTTTTTTTTTTTTACTTTATAGTCCTTTACTTTCGTAAAAATTCGCCAATTGCCACGATGTTTAAAACTGTTAAAGTACACAGTAAAGTACAAAATAAATTTGTTAAAGTACACAGTAGGCGCCATGCAGTGTATCATTTTGTTACAGACCCACGCAAAATTTTTAATATATAATCGTCAATTACGTGTTAAAATAAGCAATATTGGCATCAATGCGATTAAAAACGGATCTGGAAAACAATAAAAAAATTCTGCAAAACATTATTTTGTATCAAACCACTCTCGTTAGTTTACACCCTTATCATCATTTCTTTAAAATTGAGATACACTATTATAAAGGAAATAATGAAATTTCATCATTTACATGTCTTGGAAACATTTCTAGTTAAAACCCAATAGAAAATGTACGGGCTGGTGTAGAGGAAATGAACTGATTCTTTACACCTGTAACGTTATCTACACACGGTATTGATTTTGGGTAGAAATGCGAGAATGTTGTAATTTTTGGAAGCAGAATTTTTAAAACTTCAAGTTTTGTTTAAAAACGTATATAACTTCATTTATTAGACATTTCTAATTTTCAAGTTCCTTGAAAATGAAATATATATTCTCCATTGTCATTCGAACATGTGTTACTCTATATGGCCAAAGGTGACCGGTCACTTGCAGTTTCAGACGTTTTGTCAAATATTTAGAAAAATACATGAGGAATTAATCTGAAACTGCAGGTGTGTAAACAGTATAGTATAAGACATATATTTCGGCGAAGATTTTTCCCGAAACCCCATAGGGGACCGTCAACATATTGAAAAAGAACGAATATCTTTTGGATAACCCTGTAAAAACTAATGTAGCAAAAGCGTTCAAACTCGAGATTATTAATAAGTGGCTTATTGTAATATACTGTGTTCATTTTTATGAGGATAGCATGTGTACTCGTAAAGAAATTAAGGTTTTTATAAAAACAGTCCCAAATTTCGCCAAGTTTTTTGCTTATAATTTGCAGAGTTCTTAATATAAAAAAAGTTCTTTTCAGAAAATATGACAAACAACATTGTGCACAATACCTTGCAATCAGAATGAAAAAATAATAAAAACTGTAGGAAAAATGAGCAGGTTTACTAAATAATGATTTACTGCGCATGCTTGAACGTAATCAAAATATAATTTGTATAATGTGTTAGCTAAATGTATTGAGAAACTTTTGTGAAAGTCTCAAAAACATAGTTTGAAAAGTCTGCTAATAATCGTTTATAGAATGAGCTCAAAATCCGTTATTCCTAAAAGGAAGCAAAAAGATGAGGGGCTGTATCTAAATACAATAGTACGTGCAATATTGTGTATGCTATATTGGCACCAATCAATGGATATATGGATACAACCCCTCATCTTTTGGCTTCATTTTGGGAACAACGGATTTTGGGCTAATTCTATAAACGATTATTATTAGATTTTTCAAACTATGTTTTTGAGACTTTTACAAAAGTTGCTTTATACATTTAGCTAACACATTATGCACATTATATTTTGATTGCATTCGCGCATGCGTAGTGAAACATTTTTTAGTAAACTTGCTCATTTTCACCCAATTTTTATTATTTTTTAATTCTGATTGCAGAGTATTATGTACAATGTTGTTCTTAATCTTTTCCGAAAAGAACTTTTTTTTATATTAAGAACTCTGCAAATTATCAGCAAAAAACTTCGCGAAATGTGTGACTATTTTTGTAAAAACCTTAATTTCTCTACGAGTGTACATGCTATCCTCATAAAAATGAATACAGTGTATTACAATAAGCCACTTATTAATAATCTCCAGTTCGAACGCTTTTGCTGCATTAGTTTTTACAGGGTTATTCAAAAGCTATTCGTTCTTTTTCAATTTGTTGGCGGTCCCCTATGGGGTTTCGGGAAAAAATATTCACGGAAATATATGACCTACTATACTTTTTACACACCTGCAGTTTCAGGTTAATTCCTCATATATTTTTCTAGATATTTAACAAAACGTCTAAAATCGCAACTGACCTTTGGCAGTGTATGTATTATCTGGTTTGTACGCAATTGCTGGACGTCCAGTATGTTGTCTTTTTCTGAAATGTCTTTTAGGTGCCTTTGTACAAGGGGTGATCAAATGAAAAGGTAAGAAACGACGTAAAAACGTAACAGTTAAATATTTGCATAATCCGCCATGGGAGAGCGTAGCGAGACATCTTGGGATGCGATTGGAGCCTATGACTGGGATCGCAGCATGCGCAGTAGAGTGCAGTGGCTCTTATCAAGAGCGGCGTCGAAATGATGCGGCAGTTCGTATGAGGACAGGATGGTGTTCGCGTTGCAAAATTCGGCGATTGAGGAGCAGCGAGGTGTTATCCGATTTCTGACAGCAGAAGGTGAGAAACCGGCAGCTATTCATCGCCGGATGGCGACAGTTTACGGGGAGAAATGTGTCTCTGACAAGTCTGTCAGAAAATGGAGTGCCCGTTTTCGTGCAGGCCGTGAGATTCTGGGTGATGACCCGAGACCAGGCCAGGCAAACACTGTTATCACGATCGATCTCATCGACAAGGTAGACGACCTAGTGAGAAGTAATCGGCGTGTCACATTGCGAATGTTGGCGTTGAAGGTGGATGTCAGCTATGGGACCGTGTGTACAGTTGTTCAGGACAGGTTGCGATATCGGAAGGTGTGTGCTGCTTGAGTTCCGAAGCAGCTCACCGACCAGCAAAGGGAACTGCGTATAGGATTAGCACTGCAACATCTGTTTCGGTATCAGGAAGACCCCGCTTTCATGGAGCGGATTGTTGCAGGTGATGAGACCTGGTGCCATCACTACGAGCCAGAGACAAAGCGGGACAACATGCAGTGGAAGCATGCGTCGTCACCTACTCCTAAAAAGTTCAAAGCCGTGCCGTCAGCAGGAAAGGTGTTGCTCACCGTCTTTTTCGACGTTCAAGGTCCACTACTTGTGGAATTCCTCGAGCACAGAAAAACCATTAACTCCTATGTGTACTGTGAGACACTCCGACGCCTACGCAGGTCCATCAAGAACAAAAGACCGGGGCTGCTCACGGAGGGTGTGGCATTGCTCCATGATAACGCGCGTCCACACGTCTCCAGAACTGGCCAAGTTCAAGTGGGAGACGTTGGACCATCCGCCCTACAGTCCGGGTATGTTTGCCCTGCGATTTCCATGTGTTTGGTCCACTGAAGAAACACCTGAAAGGGAAGCGCTTCAACTCGGACGACGTACTCAAGGACGCTGTAAAGGGCTGGGTCTCGTCGTTTGGGAACAAGGAATCCTGCGGCTTGTTCATCAGTGGGATCGTTGTGCCCAGGCCTGTGTTGAATATTTTGAATAAAGTCTACATTTGTACCCACCGTGTCGTTTCGTACCTTTTCACTTGTTCACCCCTTGTAATTATACAAATACGTAGCACCTATAGTCGTCACCTGATCCGTCCGTCTATCTGCATATAACACTGCAAAATCTACCCAACCGAATGGTTTGAAATTTAATATATATAACCATTGCAGAATTTTGTCGAATCATTTAAAATTTTATGAAAATCGAATCAAAACTTTAAAAATTTTAAATAAAAGTTTTCTTCATTCTATTTAATCACATCATACGTAATTAATTCAATGATGTCCCATATAGGTAATCAGTCTAGGTTACCATGGTGATTATGTCTTATTTAAGATGGAGTCATATTATTTCCGTATTACTGAATTTAATATAATCGTAATAAATTTTGTTTTCATGCATTTTTGCATAAATGTGCAACAGCTATTGCACCAAGATCTGAATATTTTTAAAACTAGTTATAGTACGAACGCACCTCAATTTTGTATTCATGCATTTTTGAATAAGTGTGCAACAGCTATTGCACCAAGATCTGAATATTTAAAAAACTAGTTATAGTACGAACGCACCTATTTGCACCGTTTATACATATTAAATTCAGTAATATGTAAATGATATGACTCCATCTTAAATATGACGTTATCACCATGGCAACCTGGAATCATTACCTATGATATCATTGAATTAATTACGTATGATAGGATTTAATAGCATGAAGAAAACTTTTATTAACATCTTTTTAAGTTTTGATTCGATTTCGTTAAAATTTGATAAAATTCTGTAACGATTATATATATTAAATTTCAAACCATTCGGTTAGATAGTTTTTGCGCTGTTATTTGCGGACAGACAAGACGGCGACTATAGGTACTCCGTATTTATAGAGTTACGAATGCACCTAAAAAAGAATCCTGATATATTGGATTAAATATAATTATGTGCACATTTTATTTCATGATGCATTAATTTTGTCCAGGAAATGAATCTACACATCTGCAGGAATGACACAATGCCAATTCGTCCAGACGAAAGAGGAAGCCATTTTTCTGACTATAAATAGTAGTATACTTGAATTGTATGCCAATACCAATCTTGCACTTAAAACAGCTTTTTTCTCAGAGGAATAAGGGAGAATGTATCATTTCAAAGATAGTTATTTAATAAACTTCAATAATAATCGAAAGTGGTATACTTACAAAAATAGAAATATACCGTGGATTTATGGCTTTAAAGTAGAGAAAAATAAAATAAATTATTAGTTTTAATGTGAAAACGATCTTTATATTTGTTATATATTCTGTAAACTGACGGAATTTAGTTACTAAACTGTATTAAGGGAGACCGGGGCGGAATGGGGTACCGGGTCAGAACGGGATATGGCATTTATTACCCGCCAGTGGTGCTAGAGTAGCACGGCAAAGCGTCACGAATCTCAATTGCATGCAGGACGCTGATGAGTAGCGTCTGTCTAATTGCTGGAATTCATTAACTCACTTTGAAAACCTTTTAGCTATAAATTGTATGTCTTACTGTAATATATGGAAATATCCGAAGCAAAGTAAACCTTCTTTCCGTATTTTGTCCCCAATTAACTTTAATTCCATTGAATTAATCATGTTTTAAATATATTTTTCCATGATGCAATGATCGAAACATCAATGGTTAATGGCAGTCACGTGACTTTTTCAAATTTTAACGCGCGGGACAGAACGGGATGGGGCGGAACGAGCTACGTATATTCATATGTAATATTCATATGCGAATTTTGTCAGCCATAAACACAAGCAGTGTATAACTTAATACTTTGTAAATTTGTTGAGAATAAACACAATTTTATTCTTCAAAATAAGAAGTTTTTTTTTTTAACCAAACTGGTCTTAAAATTTAAAAAAGAAAAAAATCTCTTAACTTTTCCTGTCTGAGTCTCATATCACTTTGAATTGATTGGCCATAAAATAAATAAATAAATAAATAACTACATTCAGTACTGATATGTGTACTTCGAAACATTTCAAATACAAAAAATAATCTATTATATTCCGAAAACCATTGTATCCCATTCTGCCCCAAGCCTTTATTTTATTTTATTTATTTATTTATTTATTTTTTATTTATTTATTTATTTTTTTGCTATGCTAATGTTTATTTTAAAATGTATAAAGAAACTGGTTTTTAATATAGGATAAGGTTTTTTAGTATCTTAGACCTAAAATTTTGCTACAAACTTTAAGTACTCCATTTCCCCCCGGTGTCCCCTACTTTTAATTTACATTTAAACATTAATCTTACCATCCTATGATAAATATTGCCACAAAAATTAAGATATTTAGCTGGAATCATGTCAAAATTTCGTTTTCTTTGTTTATAAGTATTAGGAGATACTAAATGTAAGCTGGATTTATAATAAGAAGAGTAAGAGTAAGATAGTAAGAGAAAATAAAATTACTGAATCTGCAGACACAGAACGTGAGAAATTTTCAAATTCAGGTGTTTCAATGAATGCTGAAGTAAAACGTTGTCGTTTTGGCAAGGGTAGATTCACATCAACAGTGCAATATTGACCCTGAAAAAAATCTGGAACATCCACATCTAAGCATTCGTCGTAATTTCCAAGGGATCCTGAGTCCAAATTTAAAATTCCAGAGGGTAACTTCCCAGAAGAATCGATCACTAAAAGAAAAAAAATTGAATTAAAATTCTTTTAAATAAATATGGTTTTATCTCATCTCTACAGACATAAGTAAAAATGCAAAAAATATCTGGATATTCATTTATTCAAAATTAACCTGCCTTACTTCAGTAAATGTGCGGTGATTATGATAACATTTTTACACACACAACTTTTTTACAAACATTTTTAGATTCTTAAGATATATGCGCAAATATAGAAGGTGTAAAATGGAGCAAGTTTTGATGCATGTCGAAATTTATAAAAGGCCTGTACATATATAACGTTATTACTTTAGGGGGGAGATGGGGGTCTCTGGCACTTGATATCATAAGATATCTCTAGGGAGAGGGGGATCTTGTCTTTTGATGTCGTTATCCTTTTTGATACAACCAACATTTACTTTTTTTGCTAACTTTTTCTTTACATCTGTTACCCTTTTTTATAGTCTGATATCTATTTTTATGAAAATACAAAGTTATTATTTAAGTCATTGAATGATTATAAAATACTTTGGAATATAATTCGTTGTTAGAGACACCAGGATTGAAATGACCCTTGTTATGTTTACGAGTAAATAAAAATTAAATTTAAAAAATCAAAAAACCCGACTGTGTTAAAAGCGAACTAATCAATTATTTCTCATCAATGTGAAATTATTTTGTTTTATATTACATACCTATTTTTTTTTTATTTACTTGTATTGGTGACTTTTAAGTTGCGTTTAATTGTTAGTTCCTATTTATAAACACTGTTTTGATCAGACCTATAGATAGATGTCTATTATGGTTAGAGTTGCAGTAAAGCTAGAGATCCTACCTACACAACTTCCAGGTTGTGTAATATTTAAACAGAGCTTTTGACTGTAAAATAGTCAACGAAACATCGTCTTCATTTTGAAAGACCTATCCAATGATATGCCACTCAATAGGGTGCGTAAAATTTTTACCTTCTCTACCGCCATGTTATATTTTACGGCCATCATTTTGAATTTATAAAGACAAAACCTAGCCTATAACCATCGGACGATTAAGACGAATTGATAGAGCATTCACTAAAATCCATCTAACCGTCGGGATGTTTCGAGGGTATAAATAAATCCACATACCCAGATACGCGGGAAACTCATAACAGTGGTGGGATTCAGCCGGTTCGTACCGGTTCGGTAGAACCGGTTGTTAATTTGTTTTGAGTTCGGCGAACCGGTTGTTAAAATGATGCTTCAAATGCGAAAACTGCATTTACATTAATTTACTTTCTTTAAATATTTATCTGCACAATAGAGTTTTCTAAACATAACACTCTGACACGTACTGATTTATTTCATTTTATAAATTGATGTTTTATTTGCAAACAGAATATATTTTTTTTTCATCAGTCCTGTAAAATGGAAATTCGGCTTTAAAAAATGAAATTTCGAAGATTTGATGAATTTTGGGATCCAAACTGGCAGCGTAAAATCCTGGTTGTAAGGCATTCTTATTCAACCATATAATAACAATTTATATTCGAATAACACGTACTTTGCTTTGGACAGAATGTTCCCTGTTATCGCTGATCAATAGCTAATAGTTAAATCGTTAGATTTGGTGGGATACTTCCATTTTTTTTTAAATATTTTTCTTCGTATTTTAGAACTCATTTAAATAAAGTGGTTATTTTCGTAAATGTAACAAATTCTGAATTTTTATAACATCATTGAGTCCTACAAGTTATATTTAGAAAAATATTTTCTGTGCTCTAACAAATGAAAAAACACTGCATGGTCTAACGTGCCGAATACTTTGTATTTTACGAAATTACAGTATTGTTTGGTCCATTGTTTGTACCAAGAAATGATAAAAATTCCTAAAATTCTAAATATCATTACTCGAGAAGTTTTGTTCGTGCAAAAATTTCTTTCATTTGCTATAGCAGGGATTTTTTTTTCTAAATATGTTATAGGTCACAATGGAGCACATAAAAAATTTAATTTTGTAACTATTTTCTGAAGTAAAAACGGTTTCTAAGGTGATGAAGAACAACATTTGAAACATTTTTAAAATTAGAAATATTCTAAATTTAACGATTTATGATTTAGTTCTTGGTCAGCGATAAAAAGGGACGAATTAAAAGTATTCAAAAAGCTAAAAATATTTTCAGATAAATTGCTGCAAGCTCAGCAGTAATGGAATAAATGTTTTCAAATATAAACATAATTTGTCAAATACTATAGCAAGTGACACAAATTTTTGCACGACCAAAACTTCTCGAGTAATGATATTTAGAATTTTAGGAATTTTTACTATTACTTTTTACCGATGGACTCAGAGAAGTCAGAGAAGAGAAGTCGGTTAACTCTATTTCTAATGTATCAAACAAAATAACGATTAGTCTAATTGAGCCTAAAAACCTCTAAAAGTATAATTTCTTACCTTTATAGTGAATGTACACGTACAGTCGTGGGAAAAAAAAAAAAAAGTAAACACCCCCTACTAACTCCTCAACCAATTATCGTTGAAGAAAGTTACTGGTACCGAACGATTGGAAATAAAGTCTACTTTTAAATTATGTATATAAAATTTACGAAGAGGGCCATCTACATATTAAAACGAACCATAACTTTGTTTTTTTTTCAATATCAGTACACAATTCTGACAGCATAAAGAACTCTACACCCTTCAATTAGTCTAAAAACAAAGTTTTATGCAATTTGTACCATAAGTTTCCGAGAAATTAATTATTTTAAAACGAGCGTATTTTAAGGGCTGTATCCAAATTGAAATTCGGTACTCGATTGTTAACCGAGAGAGCTCCCTCCTTGATCAAGGCACCTTAAGCAGTCAATTAAGCCGGTTAGATTACAGGATAGCATAAGAAATTTCAAAATTTAGTCACTTCTATAATAGACGGCCCCTTAAACCTTCATTTTGCGTTTTTTAAGCATAATTTGAAAATTCCTTGGAAGAAAAATGTGAAATTTTGGATTTCCATAAAGCAGGACTTAATAAATCTGAATCCATCAAAACAATTGTAGTTTGCAATTCATAATTTTTTTGAATTTTAATTTCATAATTCATATCAGAAAATTATAAAAATTGCAAATTCAACGTATTTATGTTTGGGTATATTAGTATTATTGCTACACAAAAAATTAGAGCATTAGGATCATAATTTCAGAAGTTATAAATAAAAATATGAAAATGTAATTTAACATTAGAAGCATTAAATTTTAAATGTTTATAATTCAAAAACTTATCATTCAAATGACTTAAAATTTCGTATCTAGGCATAGTATGAACCAAAGATTTGAAAAAATCTTGTTAAAATTGGGTAATGCCATTGAAACAAATGAAGTTTGGATTCGTTTTAATATGTAGATGTCCCCCCCCTAAGCAAATTTCATATACGTCATTTAAAAGTAGACTTTATTTCCAATCTTTCGGTACCAGTAACTTTCGTCTACGATAATTTGTTGAGCAGTTAGTAGGGGGTGTTTACTTTTTTTTTCACGACTGTATGTTAAGAAATAAGCGCTCATCCGATAATGTTCTAGTAAAGACGGGAAAAAAAAAGAAAGTGAGGACATTTATTAAGAAGCTATATGTAAATATCTCATATAATACAAGTTATTTAATCTTTTCTGTACTATAATCTAGTTTTTGTACATCCTTTATTGCTTTATTTAAGTATTAATTATATGAAATAATATACAAAACAAAGTCCAAATTCCAGAATCCTTCTGACCTCGGCGATTCCGAATTTGGGATAATTTGCAGTTTGTCAACAAAAAAAAAAAAAAAAAAAAAAAAAAAAAAATTGTCGAGAATTATTTACGTAAGGAAAGCGTTTTAATACTAATAAAGATTATACTAATTAGCTATTTTAATAGAAGAAATACATTTTTTAAAAGCAAAAAAAAGTTTTGCTGCCATTACAATTACATTTTTTAATTTAATTTTTTATGCGATTTTTAATTTTTTTTTTTTTTCAAATTTCGTAGGGATTTTTCCACATTAGAAAAACGAATAAGGTTTTCAATCTTTTAGCTCAATATAGTAAATGTTGAGCACTTTTCAATAAAGTTTATTCCAAATTAATACGGCAACTTTGATTTTTTTTGCGAATTTTTGTATGCGATTTTTAGAGTTTTATCGCGTTTCGCGAGAATTTTTTGACATTCGTTAAAGAAAAGCAGTTTCAACTTTTAGCCTAATATAGTGAATTTTGTCCTCCTTGAATTTTCGAATTTTTAGTAGGGATTTTTTTTTTCGCTTTGCGGCGATTTTTTCACATTATTAAAAAGAATTTCATTCTGGTTTTAATCTTTTGACCCAATGTAATAAATGTCGCCCTCTTTTTAATAAAGTTTATTGGAAAGTCATAGAGCAATTTTTGAATTTTTATGCGATTTTCAGAGATTTTTTACGTTTTGCGGCGATTTTTTTGACATCCGTAAAAAAGAATTCGGTTACATTGTTTTAGACCAATATAGTAAATTTGTCATCTAAAATTTTTCAATTTTAAGCGGATTTTTTTTTTTTTTTTTTACTGTGATTAATAAAGGGAATCCGGTTTTTATCTTTTTGTTCATCTTAATTCATATGCAAGAGATATTTGTGTGAGAAAAAGAGAAAATTAAGTATTTATAAATAAAATATTTTAACTGATATTTTCTGAGTTACAGAAAACAAACAAACAAAACTAAAAATCAGGAATTCTGCTTTTTCAGAATTTAGTGTTGCCCCCGATGAAAAAAAATGCATCTATAAATAGTACAAAACATATTTCAATTTTAAGACTTACAGCACACGCTTTTATTTTATTTAAAATGACGTCATCCGCATCCACTTAAGAATTCCACATTTACGATCCTCTCTTAAATATCTACAGTAAAGTATGCATAGGACGTCACTATCGCGAAATAATACACAAATGCAGCAAAAAGATTATCATTAAAGAAAATAGATACTTAAAATTAAATATAGTTTATAATAGCTCCATGTTTTAACAGAAGTCATTCGTTTATATTTTTTCAAAATAGCACGTATTTTAATTATATTTTCTATTGGTTGCTATGAAAAATGGCAACAAAAAGGTATAATTAATATTTTATAACTATTTTTTCTTTAAAGGTACATATAAATATTATATAGGCATACATACAATAAAGAAGTTTATTGTATGTATGTCTGTATAATATTTATATATACCTTTAACTGTTGAATGCAGGCGTTATTTATGTGTGCATGTGTGTTTTAATACATATTGTAGAATGTGTGTTTTATTATATTTTCCTTTACTTTCTACAGAAATGGAGTACTTCCGTTGCCAATATTAAGGAAATGGCTTCAAAAACTCAAAAAAAAAAAAATAGTATTTCAAAAATAAACAATTAAATTAAAAAAAAAATAAAAAAAACCGACTGCGTAAAAAGCGAACTAATTAATTATTTCTCATCAATGGGAAACAATTTTTTTTTTCAATTCCTACTATTAGCTCACACTCTCCCTATATATATCTTGTTCAAATTTTCAATCGTTAATAAAATACTTATTATTCATCCAATCAAGCTAAAATAAATTTTTTTAAACTTGTAGTGGGTGACACTTGATGTTAATTTAGTTTTTAAAAATATTAATTCATTAATTAAATTAAATTAATTAATTTTCAATAATCGAGACAGCCCCCTTCTTGATCAAGGTATTTTAAGACCGAGAGAGACCTCTTCATGATCAATGCATTTTAAACGCCACTCAAAAGGAAAGAAGAATGGGAGAAAAAAAAATTCTTTTATTGACCTAAATAGGAATTGACTTAAAAATATATTTCTTATATTACTTGTTTATATTACTTACCTATTTTTTTTATTTACTTGTATTGATGACTTTTAAGTTGTATTTAACTGTTAGTTCCTATCTATAAGCACTTGTTTGATGAGGTCTATAGATGTCTATGATGGTTAGAGTTGCAGTAAAACTAGAGATCCACAATACATATACAACTTCCAGGTTGTATAATATTTTAACGGAGCTTCTGACTGTAAAATAGTCAATGAAACATAGTCTTCATTTTGAAAGACCTACCCAATGATATGCCACTTAATAGGGTGGTAATTTTTTTTCGTCTCTACCGCCATTTTGAATTTATAAAAACAAAACATAGCCTATAACCATCGGGCCGTTAAGATGAATTGATAGAGACCTCATTCATTAAAATCCATCCAGCCGTTGGGATGTTTCGAGGATATAAAGAAATCCACATACACAGATACGCGTGAAACACATAACCTTCTTTTCAGTCGGATAATAAATGGAGATGCAGTTTTCAAACAAATTGCTTTTAAGAGTACTTTTTCTTTCTCAATACGACGGTATAAAAATTGAAAATGTGCGATGCTTAGAAGTTTAAAAAATTGCTATAGAATATTTAATTGTACTGCTTTGTTTTACAGCTGGCTTCTGTAAGGTAACGTTATTTTTTTGAAGCGACACAAAATAAGCTGGGAGAAAGAAATAGCATACCTTTGTTTCTCTAAAACAGATATCAATTTTCCAGTGAAATTTAAGCATTTCACTTGTGACACCTTTTCTTCTGCCGGCTCTTGGATGTCATTCATTTGAGCTGCTATCAGTGTTATAAACAGTTCTATTTAGCACAGCTTCAAAGATCTCGCTGTTCATTAATCCATCGTTTTCGTCCGCGAAGTTTTTAATTCATAAACAATAGCTATTTTCCTTTCTCTCATGAGTTGAAAAAAAAAAAAAAAAAAAAAAGGAAAGGGGCAAGATCACTTTGATGCCGGATTTTTGAAGTTGCCAGATTTCTGAATGCCGGATTTTCGAGGTTACACTATAATTATTTTATATAAAATTATTTCATATAACAGGGATATTTTATTAACTTCTTTTCTTCATTTAAATCAGTAAAGTATGCGAATAATAAATGTATAACCATATCTGTATATCATTACAAACGTATGTAAAATAAATAAATATATATATATATATGTATGGACATTGATAACAATATCATAAGGGGCGAGGAGGGGGGTTCGCGGAATGATAATGTATGATTTGTAAGGAGGGAGGGGGTCCAAAATTCCCAAAACGTTGATAACTTTATATATACAGCCTCAAATAAACATTTTTATACAGAACTCGTAGTCGAAGCGGAAGTGTTAAATGACTTATACCTCGATCTGACAGTAGAGAAAGGAACATTTCTTTTATTTATAACACCTAATTATTCTTTGTTGATTTCTTTTAAATTGTACCACCATCAGACAAAAAATCATAAACAGCAAAATGAAACCCAAAACAAAGTAAAATATTTTTGGGGTGCGAATAAATGAGATTTGGGTGATCAAATGAAAAGGTACGAAACGACGTAAATACGTAACAGTTAAATATTTGCATATTCCGCTATGGGAGAACGTAGGGAGACATCTCGGAATGCGATTGGAGTCTCTGACTGGGATCGGAGCATGCGCGGGCGCCGCATGCGCAGTAGAGAGCAGAGGCTCATATCAAAAGCGGCGTCGAAATGATGCGGCAATCCGTATGAGGACAGGATGGCGTTCGCATTGCAAAATTCGACGATTGAGGAGCAGCGAGGTGTTATCCGATTTCTGACAGCGGAAGGTGAGAAAGCGGCAGCCGGATGATGACAGTTTACGGGGAGAAATGTGTCTCTGACAAGTCCGTCAGAAAATGGAGTGCCCGTTTTCGTGCAGGCCGTGAGAGTCTGGGTGATGACCCGAGACCAGGCCAAGCAAACACTGTCACCACGAGCGATCTCATCGACAAGGTGGACGACCTAGTGAGAAGTAATCGGCGTGTCACATTGCGAATGCTGGCAGTAAAGGTGGATGTCAGATATGAAACCGTGTGGACAATTGTTCACGACAGGTTGCGATATCGGAAGGTGTGTGCCGCTTGGGTTCCGAAGCAGCTCACCGACCAGCAAAAGGGACTGCGTATGGGGTTCGCACTGCAACATCTGTTTCGGTATCAGGAAGACCCTGCTTTCATGGAGCGGATCGTTACAGGTGATGAGAGCTGGTGCCATCACTACGAGCCAGAGACAAAGCGGGACAGCATACAGTGGAAGCATGCGTCGTCACCTCCCCCTAAAAAGTTCAAAGCCGTGCCGTTCAAAGTTTCAAAAAGTTCAAAGTCAGCAGGCAAGGTGTTGCTCACCGTCTTTTTCGACGTTCAAGGTCCGCTGCTTGGGGAATTCCTCGAGCACAGAAAAACCATTAACTCCGATGTGTACTGTGAGACACTCCAACGTCTACGCAGGTCCATCAAGAACAAAAAAACGGGGCTGCTCACGAAGGGTGTGGTTCTGCTCCATGATAACGCGCGTCCGCCCGTCTCCAGAACTAGCCAAGATCAAGTGGGAGACGTTGGACCATCCGCCCTACAGTCCGGACATGTCGCCCTGCGATTACCATGTGTTTAGTCCACTGAAGAAACACCTGAAAGGGAAGCGCTTCAACTCGGACGACGTACTCATGGACGCTGTGAAGGACTGGGTCTCGTCACGGCCACAGGAATTCTGGGAACAAGGAATCCTGCGGCTTGTTCATCAGTGGGATCGTTGTGCTCAGGCCTATGGTGGATATTTTGAATAAAGTCTACATTTGTACCCACCGTGTCGTTTCGTACCTTTTCATTTGATCACCCCTATTATATACAAGGTGGCATACTTAAACTGACAGTACTCAGCGTATTCTGTAGCTAGATTTATTTGTGAGAACGGAGTCAAATTTTGCAGAATGATTAAAGAAAATAAGGGAACGAAGGATTCTAAAAAAAAAAAAAAAAAAAAAAAAAAAAAAAAAAAAAAACTTCCAAAAATCACTGCTGTATTGATATGTGGCGCTATGTAATAGAAAGAAGAGTTTAAAAAAATGCAGAATCAAAATTGAAATAAAATTACTTTTTATTTAGCATATTTAACGATTTAATTCAAGTTCGATATGGCAACAGTTTTAAAAAGCTAAAAATTTACATAAACACTAATAAAGTATCTTTATCTCAAAAATCACTAAGTGCATTCAAAGACAGAAGAAGACTAAGTCAAAAGGTCTTTTTATTCATATTTCATTCTACATCTTTTGTCACGGTGTCAGCTTATTGGACTTTAAAAGGCAATGTGTTGCTTTTACAAACAATTTCATTGAGAATTATGTGCCATATTTCTCTTTCTTCTCACTAACGTCACTCAATTGAAGAGCTGGGGGGATAAACATGTTATGCTACATTTTCTAATTTTTTTTTAAATCTTTGGATGAAAGCGTTATGAGGTATCCTATCACATGGTGAAGCTAAAATACTAAGATTCTATTTAGTCTTGAAGATTTAAGAGATTATTCATTAATATTTAATATTTTAATATTTAATAATGTCAAGAATATTAATAATTTTTAATATTTGAAAAATAAATATGAATAAGTTTTTCTGAGAGAGCTTAGTATCATACCTGTTAGTATTTTAAACACATTGTATCAAACAGAAAATAAATCATTAAAATTTACAGCAAAAATTTTCACCTCAAATTTCTTGAAATGTAATTTTTGTTACTTAACATGTTCTTCCACTTAGCTGTTCAATTGTTAAATTCTTTTACCTTAACCAGTGCAACGCGTCAGCTGCTCTTCGTGCTTTTTGAACGAAAAAAAAAATGCGTAAAAGTAAAGGTCCTTGTTTCAATTAGTCGCTGATATTCCTTCAAATAACGGTCATTTTGTCGTTAAAACTGTAGCTGTTTAACCTCAAAGCTAGTTTTAAACTTAGACAAACTTTTGTGTTTATGTAAATGCTTAAATCGCCGCGTCACGAAACAATTTAGACAACAGGTGTATTTATCTTTAAGGAGGCACAGGACCTTTGAGTTTGTCGAAACAATAAAACACATGACCTTCTTCAAAGTACCAAATCACAAACAATATGCAATAAAGATCTTTTTTCCCTTTCTGCCTAAAGTATATATCCTTAACTACATTCTCCAGAAAAATAAATGGTGTATATACAAAATTAATATTTAAATCTTAAATTTTAAAATTCATTCCACTAATGCTTGATTAAGTGCTGCGCGCATGATAAGACTCTAAATTACGCATATAGAAAACAATTGTTGAACAAAATATAATCATAGCACACCTACTTCTAACTTAAAACGAAAATATACGCAAAAAGTATTGTTTAAAATTTAATTTTAGCACAAAATAAAAAAAATTCCAAATTTTTTTGAAGTTTTTCAAATGCAAAAAAAAAAAAAAAAAAAAAAAAAAAAATGTGAATTTTTTTAGCATGTAGACTACAAAGAAACGCATATTTGGTTAATTTTTTTCAGTTGTAGCTTACATAGTTTGAAAGTAACAGTGCGCGCAAACTCCAAATTTACTAATCTGAGAAAACGCTTTTCAAAGTTTCAATATCTACGGACCTTCAATTATACTCACCGTCTATAAATGATTATAACTCAAGAAATATAGCAGATTTTTGAATGGGGTTTTTTGCATAGTGTTGAGAAATTTTAAAACACTCAGAATAAACCAAAAACCGAAAACTGATTTTTTGAAAGTTACCGGAATGGATCGCCGCGGCGAGCGGCCCATCTTCGTCCGCAGCCCTTTATTCTTCTACTCTAGTCCGACTCTTTTGCGAAAGCAAGATACGTAGGTCCTGTACCCCCCAGTATTCTGCAAATTAAAAAATTTTGAATTCATTTGGATTTTTATGCGGTCCGGCAATTAAATTGTTTAGCAAAATGCATTACTATATTTACTGAGACGATTGATTTCTTTTCAAGTAAATCATAGAGTCCATTTCAAAAGAATGCTCAAACCGAACAATATTTTATATGACATATGTTACTGAAAAATACTTTTTAAATTCATAATAGTGTAATTTATCTTTCATATTATTAACTCTATCAAACATTACGAGAATATTTAGCACAAAAAAAAAATATTTTTTAATTTCTTCTTAGATGCTCTTACTTGCCAAATTTATCTTTATTCTAAAAAAAAGTAACTAATGCTGTCATCGCTGCTGTAAATGAATTTTTTATGACCGGAGGTCTTTCTTCGCTAAGATTAAGAAAACTACTGCATACAAAAATAGGAAAATTGGTAGTATTATTGCGAAATGTTTGACAAACACGCTGAAACAAACAGTTTTTAAATGGAAGAATTATTTTAAGAGCTAATTTTTTGGTCAAAATTATTTTATTAAAAAGTTGTATAGGAGCAAAAACTATGCATAGGAATTTAATCATTTTTTCTAATGATATACATTACACTGTTAAAAATATCGTGAAAAATTACCTCTGTTTTTAAAAGCTATCTATTTTCTGACCAATGAGAATGCTGCATAAACGACTATGGAGCGTTTTCATTGGTCAGAAAATAGATATTCTTTAAAAACAGAGATAATTTTTCGCGATATTTTTAACAGTGTACAAACTTGCGATGTGCAGACTACATTTATTTTTTTATTTGATTAATTTTATGAGGGTTTTATTCAATTTTTTGTTTCATTATTTCGAAAGGAATTTTTTTCTGTATTTTAGAAAACATTATTATTTTAAATTGTTGCCTTTTAAAAAAAACAGCGCAAAGAATACTGTTTCCTTTCAATTAAAAAAATTATTTACACGTGACTATTAAAAACAGAAAAGTAAACTTTAAAATTAGAATTAAATGATTACGTATTAAAAGCAGGAAAATATTGAAAATTACTTCATAAAATTGTATTTACATTGGAATAATAATAGAGAATGAAAAAATTAAAATAATAAATTTATTAATATGCGTTAAAAGCAGTAAATGGGTAGAAATAACGTCATATTTAAAATGGCCAAATAATAATACTGCCGAACAGTTTAAATTTGGTATATTTACATGAGACATGTGAAACTTGTGAGATTTATTTCTTATATTTCTATTTATTTCTTCCGAGAAGGCCTTTTTAACTATTGTTGTCAATCCTAAGACAGATAAAATGATAATATTGCCTTCCTAACAACAAAAGTATTTTCACGTGAAAACTAAAAAGTGAAAAAAAAATTAAATAATAAATTCATTAATGAGCGTTAAAAGCAGTAAATAGGAGAAATTACGTTCTATTTAAAATGGCCAAATAATAATAATGCCAAACAGTTTAAATAAAAAAATATATTTACACGAGACATTTCTTTCATACATCGAGATTATCTTTTAAACTATTGTTGCCAATTCTAAGGCAGCGCAAATAATATTTCCTTTCTAACAAAAAAAAGTATTTTCATGTGAATATTAAAAGGTTAAAGAAAACCTTGAAGAAAATTACGTCACATTTAGAACGATACGTTTAAAATTTAAACAATTTTCTTGTAGCGTTTTTAAAAAATACCGGAATGCAAATAATCTGTTTACTTAGTACATTTTACATTAGCTTACTTTCAAATATTTAACTGATCTTATTTAATCAAACACGAAAACAGCCATTAGATATCTTAAACAGCAGCTGATTCAGCTTTAAAATTTCTCCAATAAAAGGGACATGAACGGAAAATCGTTTACTGGGAGATCGCTACTGGTTTTTTAATTATAACTCAGTCTCCCGTGATCTTTTTAAAACCGATCAAATTAGCGTGTTTTAAAATTTTGTAGTGTCTAAACAGGGGGGTTGGCGAGCGTAGTTCGTAGGGGGTAAAACCCCCTAGTCAAAGAAAAAGGAACACATTACTTTATCCAAATGTTCACAATTAATAATGTAAAATAAGTATATTACAAAATATTATTGTCTATTACTGTAAATTATTGAAGTCTACACATGTTTACTCGTAAGCTTTTAATGTACGAATATTTATAAAATATTTTTATAAATAAAAAAAAAATTCTTCATATTGAAAAAAAAATTGCAAATAGTATAGTATTTCTTCATAAAATGATCAAATATGACACCATTTACGTTTACTGTAAAATAACATAATTTCAAATTTGTATTATAATTATGCAAGGGTTCGTACGCTTCAACGACTTTCAAGCACTTTTTACCAGAATTTTTGTAAAGAAATACTTGCCTTACTAAGGGGGCTCTGCCCCCCCTACTCGCTACGCTCACCAACACACCGCGTAATCGCTTCGCGATTCCATTGGGTATCGCGAAGCAATCCCTATTTTCTAGCCAACCCCAGACGTAATTGTTTCACGTTTCCATTCTCGATCGGTTCGCAATCCCCTATTTTCTACGCATTCAATAATTTGCAGTTACAGTAAATAATCTTATCATATAAATCTCCTCTCCTCTGAAATTTTCACTTCGCCGTCTTTTCTCCGCTAACATATGTGTAAAATTATATATATAGTGTTACGAATATTGTAAATAGTGTTTGTGCTTAAAAATAATGTATATATAGTTCAATTAAGCTATATTAGTTTATATTCATAAGCTAATGTTAGTTTTTGTTGCATTGAAATATCTTAATTTGTTGATTTTCTGCAAGCAAGTAAAACCTATTGAATTTCAATGGGAGTCTATGAAAAATTTGCGAAATACTGGAAATAGCGCCAAGTTGGCGTCACTTTTGACGACTAATTTTGCGATGACAAATTTGGCGATATACCGCCAAGTTGGCGACAAAGTGGGCTACGCTTGGCGACAGCGGCGGGCCATCCTCTTGGCAACCCACCTTATAGCGTCAGAAAGCTCTGACCAATCAGATGCTTTTCGCGGTATCTACGCAGATTTTCATTGGTCCATTTCCAAAGCGTTACTTTTTTTTTAATATATAGAAGGATTTAATGATTTTTTTTAAATCTTCAGATATAGCGACCAGTTCTTTACGAAATTTCTGGTACTAAAACACCTAAAATTCCCCGAATCCCTTGATGTGTACGAATCCTGTATGCTACTGTTCTTGTATATATCTATATTATATCTTGATGTGTTATATCTTGATCTTAGTGATTATTTTGATTTATAAAGGAAAATTAAAAAGTTATCATGACTACTTCCCGCATCCAATTTAAATTCAGTCGTTCGTAATATTACAGGGTGTGTACAAGTGCTTATCTTTCAATGCCACCATTTCAAATAGCGATCTCCGTCTTATTTCATCGCAGAATTCTAAAATTAAATAATACAAAGATTACTTTTCGGAAATTATGTTACCAAAAACTAAGCACTGCAATGCACACCAAAGTATAAAAAATAAAATGACCATTTCATAAAACAAAAATTTAAAGTTGTTTTTAAAGGAGAAAATATAATAATGTTTTTGAATCAGAAAGCTACGTTTCTAAGATATTTAAATATATTTAGCAACGAAAGTAGATACTATATTTAAAGAAAAATAGCTTAGAAATTTATTTTTAAAACCATTTGTAAATAATTAAAGGAATTAATTTTAATGATTCTATATATTTGTGTTTTAATTTTCTAATCTCTTTGCAAAATTTCAGCACTAATGAAACAAACAATATCTATATATATATATAACCGGGTCAATCCATTTCAAGTGGTCCAGCACTGGTTGCTCGACCATTTTTAAAAAATCTGAAATTTATTGTACAAAACCCTAACACGATTGAAGTTCAAAATGACATTTATTTTAATTTCATTAATTTTTGTTTGTGCATTAATTGTTCATTAAAGATAATCAAAAACATAAATTTAAATGACACTCTGAGATAAATACTTAGCTGTGACTACAACAAAACAATAGTTTGGCAGTATTGTTTTGACATGTTGCCCTTGCCATATCTCAGCTTGTAGTCAAATCTCCATCCTGAAATTTCTTGTGCATAACACTACTATACAATACTCTTATAAAAAAAAATTTCAGATTTTTATCTCGTGCCCCACCAGAGATATCAAAGTCTGAAAAGTGCGATTTTTGTCATTTTTAAAAAATTTGGGATTTTTTTTTAGCGAAGAGAAAGCAAGCCCCAGATCTAGAACTCGGCGTGTGAGTACAAGTACTTTCGGCCTATTTGTAAAAAAAAAAAAAAATTATGTCACGTTGACAGTATTCCTTGTTAAAATAATTTTCTCTTGTAAACGGACAAATTTTGGAAAAAAACTGAAATTTTATGCTTAAATTTTACCAATAAGCAGTTAGTTGCGGAAACTACTCCATTGCCAGATTTTTAGCCCAAAGTATTCCGTACAAATTGCTTTAATCCGCAGTTGAATTGGATAAATAAACGATGAATTATTTACAATTCCGTAAACCCTTCTTGTGAGAAAATTGCTGCAGACGATGAAACAAAGATGGCCGCCATGCACAAACAAAAATTAATAAAATTAAAATAATAGTCATTTTGAACTTCCATCATGTTAGGGTTGTTGTACAAAAAATTTCAGATTTTTAAAAAATGGTCAAGCAACGAATACATGATTTTCTGGACCACTTGAAATGGATTGACCCAACTATTAATTAAACATTACCGACCACCATTAAAATCGCGATAGTATGAATGAAATGACAATAATACAGTATATATATATATTGTGTTAGCAAGAAGGTATCCAATACGAAATCATAAAAGCATATGTTAAACAGATTTCATTTATACGTATATATACATATATATACATATATAAAGCATTATTTATTTAGTTCTAATTAGTTTTAATTTCAGACTTTTCAAAATAAAAACTGTGAAATAAAAAAAAAATATATATTCTATTTAAGTGCCCGTCAGTAAACATGTCTCCATCTAAATGCTTTACGATGTTTAGATGTCTTTGAAATATAGTTTTAAAAGGTTAAATTAAAAATTTACAGAAAACAACGCCTATGAATTAACTTAATTATTAAAATATTGAGTTATATTTAAACAACACTCTTTAGCACCAAATATAAATTTACTATTCCAATAGGGCTTAAATTTATTTCCTAAAACGAATCAATGAGATGTTCGTAAAATTCAGAGTAATTCTCGTTGAAAGACGTTTTATACTTTTATTTAATAATTAGTAATGCGAAATTAAAGGCCTTTTTTGGACAAATGAAGATATATAACCTTAGTAACAAAACAATATTCGGCCAATATTGATTATATATTGTCCATGTGTTGGGGCATTGGCTAGAATTTCACATAAAATGTTACACCAGTATCCAGGGGAAATGTACATTTTACCTTGCAAAAGGTCGGGTAGAATTTTTTTTTTCTAAATTGTTTACGATGATGCCAACATGGAAAAACCAAGTTTTCTAACAAAATTTCTTAAGGCTAAATTTTCTGTGGCCGAAAAACTACAAAATTTTGGGACATTTTTTGATTTTTTGGAAACATCTCGAGACGTGTTGCCGTAGCATATCACTTGTCA
Organism: Maratus speciosus; assembly: GCA_963932465.1. Taxonomy (NCBI): domain Eukaryota; kingdom Metazoa; phylum Arthropoda; class Arachnida; order Araneae; family Salticidae; genus Maratus; species Maratus speciosus. Next base: position 344,587,420 of record OZ010788.1, read on the forward strand.
ATCACAATATTAAAGACGATGAAATTCTCTAGAACTTTCATATTTACAACTTTTTTATACACTCAATAGCAAGCGCAGTACGCTATTTCAAGAATGGGACAATTTTTTCAATTTTCTTAAAAACCGTGAAAAACGTAGTTTTATCGCAATTATTCAAATGCTCCCTGCGGATTTTATTGTGTATGTCGACTTCTAAAAATTGGTAGCAGTAAACTATTTATTATTTGCACACTCACGTCTTTATTTTCATCTCAACAGACATTTTATATGCAATAAATTTATATAATTTTAAAAGTAGGGCCCAAAGGGGTATCAAAAAGGGTATCAAAAGGGTAGGGTATCAAAAAATTAAAAGTAACAAAATGCGAGCGAGATACTTGTCAAGAACACTCCCATACGTTTAACCCTATAACCTTGGTATAATCCCATAACCTTGTGAATGTCTTCATGTGACTAATTTAGTCCCATAATTCATATAACTGTGACTTTAAACGCCTCAATACGATAACTACCGTAAAATCTTTGAAAATGAAATCTGTATATACGGAATTCGGTCTTTAAAGAAAAAGTATATATTTTTTCAAGAGAAAGAATATGAACAATTATACCTGCTAAGATGGAAACCTGTTTAAAGCGGAATATATTTCGGTTCCTTTCGGTACGGTTTTCAAGGTTTTAATGAATCAATATTTGGCAAAGCTGATTACGTAGTTCAGCATTACGTATTTAATGCTTACACACTTAAAATTTTCAAAATCCGGCTATTAGAGATTTATTAAAATTCCCGTGGTAAATTTTCTTTTTAAGAGAGGGAGGGGGAGTGGGCGCCAAAATCCATGTTTGCCACGAGTGCAAAAAAGGCTAGTTTTAGCCCTGAAACACATAATTTACCGCTACTAATATATAGAAGTTGACATACACGATTAAATCCGTGGGAAACATTTGAATAATCGGGGCAGAACTGCGTTTTTCACGGTTTTTAAAAAATTGAAAAAAAGTCCTATTTTTGAAATGGCGTACTGCGCTTGCTATTGGGTGTATAAAAACTTGTAGATATGAAAGTTGTAGAGAATTTTATCTTCTTTAATATTGTAATTGACAAATAATATGCTACGGCAACTGGTCTCGAGATATTTCAAAAAGACCAAAAAAGGTCCCAAAATTTTCTGGTTTTTTGGCCACAGAAAATTTAGCCTTAAGAAATTTTGTTAGAAAACTTGGTTTTTCCATGTTGGCATCATTATAAACAATTCAGAAAAAAAAAAAACTTCTACCCGACCTTTTTCAAGGTAACCCCCTTGTTTTGGTACATTTCCCCTGGACTATTAGTGTTGTGACATTTCGCCATAACTGAGCCAATATTGGCAACAAATATTAAGCCAATGTAAAGCCCATATTAATGTTTTATGGGAAATGTTTCAGACAGTATTTGGGCAGTGGAAGGTTGGTGTTTTAGTATATACAGGGATGAGAGCGCTCCGACCCAAATGACCGATTGCTACCACTAAATTTTAATAGTATTTCTTGGCGTATTTAATGACAGAATTTCTCAGATTTGATAAAGAAAAGAATACTACTAAAATTTAATGGTGAAAATCAACCATTTGGGTTGGAGCGCTCTCATCCTTGTATATATATTTCTAAGGTAAACCCAATATTTTTCTGCACTGACATTTTAATTAACAATATTTGCAATGTAAAGCTAAAATTTGTTCAAGATTGACATTTAATTGGGAATATTGTCGATATCTGAATAACATTGGTATTTAATTGAAAATATTTGCAATGTAAAGCCAACGTTTTTGCAATATTGACATTACATTATAAATTTTTTAATGAAAATCTCATATCGCCCCAATAGTGTTTTTATTTACTTTACATTGGTGGCAAATTGACAACATCCCACTATAGGAGCAATAATTCATGCCAAAGTATGAACTATTGACAAATTGTCTTCACATCAATAATGGAGCAATATTTCATCCAATGGATGCAGTATTGGCTCAATATTGGTCACTCTTCGCTTCTTACTGAGATTTCTACCATTTTTATTCATTATTATTACAGTTGCATATTTAATTATTACACTCTATTTATTAAAGTTAAAAGAATTTTTTCTTTAAACGATAAGGGACTAAATTTAGTTAAGTTTTATAAAACAATAACGGAAGTATCATATAGATGTTACTGCAAAAAAATGTACTTACTTTTAAAGGCCCATATTTTATACTGTTTCAATCCAATCAATGTTTTCATCAATGCTCTTTTGCAACCTAGTGACAGGTCCAAATCTTTACTACCGTTTGCCACATATGGTAAAATTTTGTTGTACATCACCACAGACAATTTTCTCATAACGGCATCATTTTTTCTCCATTTTTGGACAGCAATATGTTCGTGGCTATATTCAATCGAAACATTAGTAAAATTTATATCTCTAAAAGTAGCACTGATATGTTGCTCTGTTTCTTTCATTGAGACAAAACACATACATATAAATAAAACGTATATAGAAGGAATAGCTTTGAAAATTCGATACATGGCGTGACAAAATTAATTTATACTTTAAATTTATAAAATAAATTATTAACTAAATTTCTATACGCCTAAATAAAACTGGCTCTTATCTCAAAAATGTTTATGCTAATTTAATCTATATTTCAAAGTTTAAACAGTTTCAACTCATTCCGAAGAAAATGCCGAAGAAAATGCGTTAGATGACGTGCTAAGAGCTAAACAAGAAATTTTAATTCCTTGTTAATAGCAAAGAATAAATGATTTAAACTAGAGACTGGCAATTTTGTATGGAATCTGGGTTTTACTTTTGAACAGTAGAAGCTCCGCCCTCTTCTAAAATTCTTTCGTAAATTGATTTCCTAGACAAGTTTATTTGGTTCATGCACTAATAATATCAATAAATATCTTTCAATGCACGGATATAATTTAAAATGTCTTACAATCTAAAAAAAAAAAAAAAAAAAATGCATAACATCATTTAAATGCATTTTGTGTGAGACAGAAGTCACGCCCATAATCTATGATGTTTGATTAAATAAATACAGGAATCTTCATTAGCAGTCGCCAATGAGTTAAGAGAATGTAAGCAGGATGAAGATCGTGTTTAAACGTATAGTGTTTGCACAAGAGATTATTAATGTAAAAATATCTGATCTTTTCTCAGTATGTGAAAAGCCATCAAGACTTTTCTTTGATGTCACAAATGTTGAACGCGCATTTTAAACACCCCCCAAGAATATTTTTTCATCAATTATAGCTTCATTTTAGTTTTAAATTTGTAATAAAAACTCTTTCCTGATTGCTAGTTTGTGCCTTTTACTACAGAAGCTCCACTTATCGGCTTTACTCTTGCATGTAGCACCATTTAACAGAAGGGTTTTCCGTGCTCGTAATTATACAGAGCATCTGTAAATTATTACATGGGTTTCCTTACGTCATATATTTTGATTTAAGAACACGACGATAAATATTATTACATATTTGTAAAGTACAGCTCAAAAATCTTTTTAATAACACAAACAAAATTTTATCCAACAATTTATGTGGCAAACTTACAGGGACGTCACTAGGGCTACCACTGCGTCGCATTGTGGAAGGCTGAAATGTGAGAATTGAAGAGCTGAGTAGAAGAACATGTCATGCTACATTTTCTTAAAATTATTTTATCTTTTGTACGAAGGCGTTATCATGTATTCTATCACATGGTAAAGCTAAAATACCAAAATTCTATTTAGCCTTTAAGATTTAAGACATTATTCATTAACATTTAATATTTTATTAATTAATAATGTAAATAATACTAATATTTTTTAATATTTAAAAATTAAATACGAATAAATTTTTTTGATGGAGTTCAGTACCACACCTGTTAATATTTTAAACACATGGTATCAAACAGAAAATAAATCATTAAAATTGACAACAAAAACTTTCACATCAAATTTCTTCAAATGTAATTTTTGTTGCTTAACATGTTCTTCCACTTAGCTCTTCAATTCAAATGGGTGAGTGTACAAGAGATAGCAATGTATGTATTGTGATTCTTCGAAAAAAAAAATTCATCACCGTTACACGAGTACGTAGAGGTTAACCCTTTTGATAAATTTTATGAAATGTTAATATTAATTATTATTTCATTGATAACGTTTTGGGTTGCAACTTTATGCATATGTAACTTTGTGTTATTAAAAAAAATTGAGTTGTACTTTACGAATATGTCACAATAAATTCTTCGCCATGTTTTTAAATAAAAAGTTATGAGGTAAACGAACGACGACAATAATTTATAGACACCTCGTATAAGAAATGAATGTACAAAATAATGGCATTCTTTCTAATCGAAGTAGTTATATGTATAGTACAATTGATAAAATATGAATATAATGTATATTTTTGAGAAATAATATGATATAAAATTCAAAAGTACAGCGTTTGTAAGGAGTTACATACACACAGAAAATATGTGAATTTACGTCAGCCGTTAGCAATAAGTTAAGTCTGAAAAGATAGGGAACATACTTCAAAGACATTAAAATGCAAGTGTATTATTCCCATGCAAATATCAATTAAAAATTCATAAAGAACTTATTAAATTGTTTGCTACACACGGAGAACTCCTTATACAAGTGTTTTATAGAACTGTAAGAAATGAAATATTTTTATAATTTTTATTATGAAAAAAATCGAAGTATGTATACACGTTTAAAGTTTCATTTCCCCGAGCCAACACATAGTATTTAATTTACCTATTTATTCATGAATGCTAGGTATACATAAAATAAATTCTCACTACTAAACGATTTTTCAGAAATTAAGCCTTTCAGGGAAAGTACTTCTGTAGCTAAAACGTTGAAATGATTGAATGCCAGCAGAATTTACGATGATTTGTTTGAAAATAATAAAATATTTTCTTTACGCACATTATAAAAGCTACATTTTTATTTCTAAATTCTGGTGTCATTGGGGCATTTGCAAATTAGCATTCAGTGGTATAAGTAATAGACCAACGGCCATTCAAGGAGTTAAATTTCAAATGATGACTATTTTTAAATTAAGTATTATGCGAATATTGGTGATATATTAAAAAATATTTATATATATGCTGAGAGCAAGTACTCGAAAATTTTACTATGCATTTTAAGATCTGAAATCAAAGATTACAAAAAAGTTTATCGCGGCAATGAATTTGCCGAATATCAGTTCATTCAAACATAGGATATTTAAACGTTGCACATTTTTTAGGATGTTGACTTTGATACCATAAGATTTGAGCTACGGTGCATTTTATTTTAAGAATGTAATAATAGAAAAGCTTCTCATTTTCAATGGAAGTTACTATGAGTCTTATATCTGGTAACTGTTAGATCATTCAGTTACAGATGCAGTGTAACTGGGTTCCAACATAAGGGTTTGTATTATTAGCAGAAGCACATGTAGTATAAAAGTTTACTCTAGTGAAAGACTGCGGAACGTAAACAAGGGTGTTCATCGGGTTCGTGCATGGAGTTCACAGTGTTCGACTGCTCATCTTCTGCGGTTCCTCTGCAACTGGAGTAGCTGAGCCGCCCCATTTATTAAAGGGCTGTTCTCAGTATGTAGGCACCGAGTTGCATGTTGTAGTGTATAAGGAAAGGTCATGTTTACAAAGAAACACTTCCGTCAACCAATCTACCAACTACATTTTTGTCATAACGATCATTGCAGGAATAGTCTTTGCGACGAAGGCCAATCATATTAGAGACCTTTTAAACGTAGACCAATCGAATTTCCCTAGCTCATGTGTACAGTCATAAAGAACATGCTCATGTCATAAAGAACGGATAGGTTTTTCGCACTGATCCAAAGTAATTCTACTAACAGTGACTTCAGCTGCCCTTTCCTTATTGCTTCATCTGATATGGGAATGGCCCCGTTTTCTCATACCTGCTGAGCAAGAGGAACCGGGTCGAAGGCTCGTCTGGCAAGTGACGGCTTTCAGACCAAAGAAAGACCCTCGGGTCGAGGACCAATCCCACGTGTTCTATGCACAGGCGGGGCTTTCTGTGTCCGGAGGTTGGATTAACAGTTTTTCACGAAATTAGCTTTCACGCTACTAAATCTCGAGCGGTGGTCACCATGAATATCAGGTGGAAGTTTTCAGCGGTCTTTCGGGTCCTGAATGGTGCCTATTATTATCCTTAGTCCGGTCCGGATAGCACGGCCAAGGACGCTCTTGTGTTCAGGAACCAACGGCCGGGAAGTACAGTTCTTAGGCATGGGGCCAGGAGGTCCGTCCCTGCAGCTTAGACTATGTGCAGGCGTGGGGAGATATCTGGAGGCTCGTACGTGGGGTCCAGGGTAAGCCTGCTGCTTTAGCGAGGTCATGTCTATGCGTTCAAGGAGTCTCCACGCTTTCCCGGGCTCGCTAGTGGTAGAGTTGCAAAGGGTGGAAAAAACCGGGTAAATTCCCGGGAATAAACCCGTTTTTTGGGAAGGAAACTTAAAAAATTTCCGAGAGTTTTCAAAAAATTTTAAGCATGAAAATTTTTAATTTATCATTTTTAATGATTTCAATTTTTGTCAATGGAAACAAAACTAATAACATAAAAATATTTTAAAAAATAGCACCGTTTACATGAAAACTATCGAAATATACGCTTAAACTGCAAATATACCAACTAAGAAAAATTAAAATATCATAAGTAATTTGGCATTTTAATTGCCGATAAGTAAAAAATGAAAGAGGCAGATGAGAGATTCATCTTCTCTGACATGAATATAAATTTCCCTCTGTTCTTGGAATGAACAAATGTAAACAAAATTAAAAGAAATCAATTCAAAAATACAATTCAACTCGTTAGAAAATTAGTATAGAGTATGCCTGCCAACAGAAACTAAAAAAAAATTAATTTTTAAGACAACATTTACAGCCGCCATTGAATTTTAATAAATTATAAAGACTTACACTATAAAATCATAAGTTTTGTGAATTCGTAATGTAAAATCTATCTTTTTGGAACATTCTTCCCTGAAATTTCTTTAAAATAAAACATTCAAATTGAAAAATAACTGGTTTTACCTTCAAAACTCCTTCAAAATTTCCAATATTCCCCAAAATTCCGGTTTTATTCTCCAAAATTCCCAGGTTTATTCCCGCCCCTCAAAATTTGCGAGTTTTTTGTAACTCTAACTAGCGGTACCTTTTCCTATCCATCCTTGATGCGCTAGCGGTAACCTATCACAGGTGTTGAATTTCGAAGACTTTGATAAAGCGCAACATTCCGGTGAATCCTGTGACTAAATTCTGTACCCGTCGTTTTTATATGTGTCCTGTTTACCTCGGGGGATTCGGAAGTGCGTCCCCAAATCGTGCATTTTTTACCCTTTAGTCTTTGAGTCTTGGCTACTGGAGCGACCTGGCGTTCAATGGTTTTGGGGATTCAGGAGGACTGACGCGCGCTGTACAGTGCAATATCACGTTCCTATATGGTGTTCTGGGTGAACCAGGCCCACCTGTCGGGTACGCATAACGTCTCTGATAACTTAGATTCGGTAATTGGCTTGTCACAAGGCATTCTCGCTATACCAGCAGAAACACGCAAGTTTCTATTCAAATAATGGTATTGGTTAATGAATTTCATAAGTGTTCACTTCATCTTCCGCAACACAGGAGCTAAATTTCCAAAATTATAATTCTAGCATCATATATATAAATATAGTGCTGCTTGAACTTTACACGGGCAAAATAATTCTGTTGCTAAAATGTTGAAATGATTGACTGCCACCAGAATATACGAACAAATTGATTGGAAAATAAATAAACACCTTTTTAAAGAATATATTTATAATTCTTTATTCTAAATAATAATTATTCTAATAATTCAAAATTTAAACCTAATCTTTCACGTTCTCAAAATATCACCCTGAATGAGCTTAAGCCCAATGATAATCTTATTATTACTAAAGCTGATAAAGGTGGTCAAATTGTTCTTATGGATAAAAAAGATTATTCTGATAAAGTCTATGCTCTCTTATCTGAAGGTCCTTATGTTGAAGTTAAAAATGATCCTACTAATTTGCATCTTTCCACTCTGTTGGCATGATTTCAACATTTTGGATATTTAGAACTATTTTTTTGAAGGAAAAAGATATATATATATATGAATAAGTTTACTGTCGATATCATCTATGTATATATTTATCTAAGTGATTATTTTATCTAATTGATTAATTTTTTAATTCAAGTTTTTTTTTATCTAAGTGATTATTTTATCTAATTGATTAATTTTTTAATTCAAGTTTTTTTTTTCAATGTACAGTATTATTGTTTTTATGTATGCATTTATTAGTACATTATTATTATTTTATTAAGGATGGGTACCAAGAGCATTAAGTATTTTCCCAGGCAAGTGTTTTGCTAAGGGGAAAGCTTAATTGCCAGTTACTATCTGTATGTATGATATTACGATGTAAAGTAAAGAATTGGACAGTTTTGGTACAAAAGAGGGACTTTTATGACCTCATGTTTTATGGGACAGCTGCAGGATCTTCGTGTGGGAGCCCGCGGTCTCGTGGGAAAGTGGGGTTTGAAATATCGGATGTAGGAGGGTCGAAAGGCCCCGTGCATTCCGGGGACCCACTGACCACTGGCCGACACGAAGGCGGGTCCAGGCAGCGGCGAGTGGTTGGAGATTTTAATTATGCTGAATATGTTAATTCGCATCCACCACTCAGGGCCGCACATGCAAATTTTTAACAGAGAGAGATTCTTTTTTTCTCGAGAAAAAATACAGAGGTACAAAAAGAGTTCCAGAGTGCGGTGGTTTTTTTTTTCAAGCCCTTTTGGCTGATCTGTCCCTATTTACTTGCTCTGTCTAAGACGAGCAATATAGTAGTGTTAATTTTTTTTAAAAAAATGATTTAAACATTTTTGCTTTTGGCCCAGACCTGGGTGGAATTTAGTGTAAATAAAACTAAAATTACGGAACACGAATATGTGTGTTGTGGTTCTACAAACAAAAAAAAAGAACTTTTGGATATATATATATAACTGTCAAGTCTACAACTCTAAAAGGATCTTGTGACCCCAATGGGGAAAAAGGTACGATGTTATGGATGTTCTCTTTTCTATTGTGTACCGTTTTAATATCAAATGTTTTGAATTGGGAATAGGGTGCCCAGGAGAACTTGTCAACTTCAATTAATATCCAAATTAGTGTTTTTTTTCATGAGTTATTATTTTGGATGGTAAAAGTATGAATTATTTAATTGTAACTTAATATAATTTGCCTGTGGTGTAAATAAATGATGTATTATTATTAATTCCCTTCTTTGTTATTATTTGTTAAAAGTCTTGCTAATTACTTATTTTACGTATTTAGAAATTACCTGACTGCTTAATATTATTATTAGACCATATATGTAAAAGCCATAATTAAATTTATCTTGTAGGGTTGGTTTGTCTGAAAATTGGGGAGTTATATTTAGTGGTTTTGATTTTATTATATATTTCCCTTCAAACCAATTGGCCATAGGTTAGTTATCTTCTAAACATTTCACAACGCATTGTCTTATTTATTCAAGATAACCTTTTAGGTAAATGACCGTAGGTTATCTATTAACTAACTAGGCTTTACGATCACCAGGTCCTCTATAATTAGAGGCCCCTATAAGATAGATTTTCTTTTGGATCAAGTAAGTTCGGAGAAAAGGGTGCGCCCAACACTCTTGTTAGCTTGTGTTAGGGAATTTATAGATAAATTAAGATATTCATTAACCTAATTTTTAATAGTTGTCTAGATCTTGCCAGCATGGGCTTCCCCGATACTTAGGTGGTACCGTGATCTCTTCCTTTGGGAACGTGAGGTTATTATTGTTTTATCTTAATTATAATTACATTTTGGGTCAAATTAATTACATTAATAATTTTTTGTATACTTTAGGTATTAAAATTCTAAGGATATTTAGGTCTAAATTATTATGCAGATAATTTCAATTTTTTCATCCTACATATTAAATTTTTTTTTGTTTTGTTCGAATGACAAAGTTCTCCTGTGGACAAAACAAAGATTGGCACAACTTTTATAACAAGGTTCAGTCATGACAAATGATAATATGAGAAAATATATTATTGAAAATTATATATTTACTTTTTATATATGTTTTTCTCAGGTTTAGGAGTTTGTTAAATATATCGAGTTGAATTATAATGAGTAATTGTATATTATACATGTGCATTAAGAAATAATAATAGAGGGGTATTATTATGATAAAAGAAAAAATAAATAAGAAAAAATAAATAAATAAAAAGAAAATAATAAAATTTTTCTATAATTTATCAGTGCAACTGATAGAAAAGGTAGAAATACATAGATGTAAAAAAAAAAAAAAAAAAAATATATATATATATATATACAGTTATGTGTGGCTGAGATGGTGCACTTGAAGAAAGATTTATATACATTACATTAATTTTTCTTTTCCTCTATTTTTCGGAAGAATTTATTTTTTTTGGAGTATGCGTTATATGTACTGTGATTAGTTCTCTTATTCCTAAGGGTTTTTCTTTGAATGGTGTGTTTATATTTCTTTACATTTTATATTTGATTTTTCATGGTATTTCATATTATTAATAATTTTTTGCAATTGGAAATTTTACACCCAATTTATTTAAAATAATGTTAGCGCATGGGAAATAAGTCTAAAATTAAAAAGCGTACCAGTTCGGAATTTAATAATTTCATTATTGAAGCGCGTACCCGTCTTGCACAGAGTAAGTTAAAAAATTCAACGAATAAAGTAAATATGTCTAAAACGGATACCGAAAAGGCGAATACGGATAATTTATTAAATGTGATTGCACCATATGATGGGAAGAAAGAATGTAATATACATTATTTTATTCAGGAGTTCGATAGAGCTGCCGTCCAGACGAACTTTTCTAATGAAGTGAAATTAATAATTTTACGCTCAAAATTTGTCGGAACGGCACGTGAAAGGTTGCAAACGGATGTAGAACTAAATTCGGAAACCGATTATGCGAAATTTAAAGAAAAAGCGATCCAAACCTTTGACACAAAAAAAACATTCGGTGAATCACATAATGATTTTTCAAAGATTCAACAAAAACCAGCGGAGAGTATGTTGGATTATATTGTGAGATTTAATCTGGTAGCTGCGAAATTTTTTGACATTTCGGGTCTTTCTAACAAGGCAGATGCGCGGAAATTATTTGATTTGATGAAATTACACCGATTCTTAGAATCTATCAAACCGGATATTGCTTTGGAAATAAGAAAGAGAGCGATTGATCAGTATAAGGAAGCAACCGAAATTGCCCTAACAGTGGAAGAGGCGTTTTTGTCGGTTAAGTTTGAGGAACTAAATGCGATAGGTACAAGTACAACAACTGAATTTTGCGAATCATTATTAAGAAAAAATGAAAAACAAGAAAAGGAATTAAATCAGTTGAGAGCTGAATTGGAAAAATTAAAATGTAAGCCAACAGAAAAATGGCAAAATAATTCACGAAATAATACGAGGTATTGTAATATATGTAATTTAAGAAATCATGATACGGAAGAATGTCGTTATAATGTAAATAATAAAAGAGAGTATCGGAATAATGATTATCAACAGAATTTTCCAACACATGGGCAAAATATGCAGGGATTTACAAGCTCTAATAATGAGTCTCGGAATTTTCAGGGGTACGGAAGGGTAGGTAATTGGAATTTTCCTCCACCCCCTCTTCCTCCTTCATTGCCAATGGGTCAAAATTATCAGTATAATTATGTCCCACAGGGACAGCCTTCAGGTTATGGTAATTATGGTGTGGGAAATATTCATCCTAATTATAACTATGGGCAGAATTTTCCGAATGGGCAGGGGTATCACCCACAAAATCAAGGTCAAATAAATCCCCAGGAAAATTATAGGAATGTGAATAATGCGAATCGGGATAATAGTACATCAAATAAAACAGAGGGACGTAAGATAACGGGAAATAAACAACGTTCGGGAAACATATAAGGGGATCTGGGGATACTAAGAATGAGGAGCAGGAATCTGTCCTCAGATCCCAAAATACGAAGGTTATAGCGAGTGTTAGTGATAAAGAAATGGAAAATGTACCAATTATTAATTTTGATATTAAAGGAATAAAAGTTTCAGCTCTTTTAGATACGGGCGGAGCAGTGTCTTTAATTTCAGCCAGTTTATTTGAAAAAATAAAAGAAAATAATGTAAAATTTAAATATTTGGGCCATAGGATTAGAATACAATCTTTTAGCGGTACATCAATTCCATTTACACATTGTATACAATTGTCATTTAAATTACAGAATGCATTTACTTCTGGCACATTTTATGTAACAGAAAATAATTTTAAGGCATCTTATAATATGTTGTTGGGATATGATTATTTAAAAACAAATCAAATGGTGATTGACATAGAAAAAAAAATGTTGAAATTTAAAAATGCGAAAATTCCACTCAATCATAATGATAACAAATTACCAGTGCAGGACATTAATATTATAATTACTGAAGAAGTAGAAAATGTAGTTACTAAAAAGGAGAGTAAGAGAAACAAAATATGGGTAAAATCAGTGCACAAAATTTATATTGCTGCAGGGCAAGAAAAAATCGCTACTTTACTATGTCCTGATTTTATAGAAGAAAACAGTATGGTACTTTTTGAGCCAGATATTCATAATTTGGGCATTAAATGTTATAACTCGGTACACGAAATATCTCAGAACAGAATTATTAATGTAATAATTAAGAATATTTCGGATAAGAAAATTATTCTACAGAAGGGTACAAAATTTGGGAATTTAATTTTAGACATTGATTTTGGAACGGATGAAGTGCCTGAAAATATTATAGACGGTAAGGTACATGAGATTAATACTTTAAGTATTGAGGAAGTTCGTAAATTGAGGGAAACAGAAATTTCACCGGAAGATTTTGATCTTGCGCATCTTCCCAAAGAACTACAGGAAAAGATGGAGAACCTTTTGATGCAACATTTACATGCATTTTCGAAATCTTACAAATCGTTAGGTCAGACATCCTTAGTCACCCCCCAAATCAAATTGGCGCACAATCATGCTATACAGTCTAAACCTTATAAGATTCCTCATACAGTGCGAGAATATGCACAAGCAGAGATAAGAAAGTTGTTGGAGGCAAATATTATTGAGAAAAGCAAATCTTCGTACGCGTTTCCGGTATTATTTGTAAAAAAGAAGACTGCGGAGAACCAGGAGTTAAAATATCGTTTAGCTTGTGATTATAGGTTACTAAATGCAATATTAGAAGGATATGCTTATCCGATACCTGATATTCGTGAATTGTTGCAGAAAATTAGCGGAAAAAAATATTATACAGTCCTGGACCTCCACAGCGCATTTTTCCAAATAAATTTACAACCACAAGACAGGGAAAAGTTAGCATTTATAACGGAATTTGGCAAGTTTCAGCCAGTGAGAATGAATTTTGGCTTGAAGGTCAGTCCAACTACTTTCGCAGAATTAATGGACTTAGTTTTAGGCGACTTCAATAAAGAGGAAGTCACATATTTTATAGATGATGTCCTTATTGCGGCGAATTTGGTGGAAAGAATGCTAACTCTAATTGCAGAGGTCTTAAAAAAATTGATTGACAACAATTTAACAATAGAGCCACGAAAGATGCAAATATGCAAACATGAAATTGAATTCTTAGGTTTTAGGGTTCATGAAAACGGTTATTCTCCTTCGAAAAAGAATATTGAAAAAATTCAAAATTTGGCAAGGCCTAAAAACAAAAAAGGTGTCAAATCTCTTTTAGGAATGGCCAATTACTTTAGATCGTTAATACATAAATATTCGGAAATTGTAGATCCATTAGTTCAAATGACCAAAGAAAAAGTAAAATTTAATTGGAACGAAGAGGCGGAAAAAGCATTTTTGGCCATTCAAGAAGCTATTTTACATAATCCAACTTTAAAAGCGCCAAATTTCAACAAGGAATTTTTTTTAATTACGGACGCATCTAAGACAGCACTTTCTGCAATCTTAGCACAGAAACAGGGAGAGGATTATGTACCGATTGAATTTTACGGACGAAAATTAAAGGATTCTGAGAAAAAATATCCTAGTATAAAGTACGAATTACTAGCGATTCATGATGCTTGTGTTTATTTTGAAAATTTTCTTTTGGGAAAAAAATTTACAATACTCACCGATTCTAAAGCTTTGACTGATCATCTTAAGTTAGAAAAACAGAGCGATATCATAGCAAGGTGGATAATGAGGTTAGGGAATTTTGATTTTGAGATAGGATTTATTCCTGGCGAAGAGAACCCGGCAGATTTCGTCTCAAGAAATATAAATAATATAACGGCTTTAAATGAACTTCAAAATGATTTATTTAAAGTTAATTCTAATCTTTCAGAAGAAAAGATAAGAGAGGCTCAAAATGATGATCCAAAACTTAAATTAATTATTCAGAAAATTGAAAATGGTAAACCAAATCGCCAGACTAAGAAATTTGAGCTAAAGGACAACAAAGTACTAATATTGAAGCAACGGTATAAAGATAAACCACTGCTGATAGCTCCTAATAAATTAATATTTGAAATAATTCAAGAGGCTCACAAGGCACATTTTGGTTTTCCCAAAACATATGAATTAGTGAAAACAAGATTTTACTGGTTTGGGATGTATAGGGATGTAAAAAATTATTGTGCAGCTTGCATACCTTGTAACAAAAATAAGCAGCATAAAATGATTAAGGTTCCCTTACAGAAAGTGGAGAAAGATCATATAATAGGCTCAGTGGTGCATACGGATATTGTGGGCAAACTACCACAGACCTTAAAAAAACACTGTTTTATCTTGACGATCATTGACGTTGCGTCAAGATTTTTACAGGCAATACCATTGCGTAATGTAGAGACACAAACGATACTAAATGCACTCACAAATTACATTAGTACATTTGGCCTCTTTCGAGAATTAATTGTGGATAACGCGAAATATTTTCGGGGAACCCTTTTTAAAGAATTTATGACAGCAATGGGGGTGAACCTCCACTTTTGCTCTACTTATAAACCTTCCTCGAATGGAATTCTTGAAGTGACTCACAAAGAGTTAAAGTCTTCGATTAGTGCAATGGCAAGAACAACAACGGAATGGGATATAAGGTTGCCGTTCTTTACTCTGTCGCATAATACTTCGATGCACAGAGCTTTAGGATACCGTCCTGATAAGCTGTTTTTCGCTAGAGAAACGGCCAACCATTTTACAGCTCTAGAGGAGCCGGATATGTTATGTACACAACAGTTTGTTCAAAAACGCATTGCACATATGAAAGAAGTTTATAAAACTGCACTCGCAAACCAAGAACGAATGGCGAAAGAATATGTGGGCAAAGATTTTGAAAAAGTTGTGAAATTGGAAATTGGGGATCAAGTATACTTAAAAAATGTTGGACGCCCATTGGCGTTACATCCTAAGTTCGACGGTCCTTATGAAGTTGTAAAGGTGGCAAGACGCAATAATTATATTTTGAAACATATACTCGAACCTAATAAAAAAAAGATTCAACGCCATATTACTCACATGTGGAAGCCAAGTGCTAAAATTAAATTACCTCAAACGAACGACAACGATGAGGAAAGTACGGAAGAAGTGTAAAAATATTTTAAATTTTCTTCATTTTTATGTTTTTTTAGAAGTAGAGGTTGATCTAACTAAAGTATTACAAAAAAAAAAAAAAAAAAAAAAAAAAAAAAGACGGGCGGGAGCTGAATTGTTCTGGTGTACCTACTAGTGTGTATGTTTAGTGTATATAGTGTGTTTAGTAACATAATTCAAAGTTTACTTGTTATTTTTCTGTTTATGATGATAAATATGTCACCGAATTGTTCTTTTGTATCTACTAGTGTTTAAGTTTAATGTATATAGGATATTTAGTCAGATAATTCGAAATAGGTTTCTATTTTTCGTTCTTTAGGGTGATAAACAGGCCACCGAATTGTGCTTCTGTATCTACTAGTGTTTAAGTTAGTATATGTAGTGTAGTGATTCACATGGCCTAAGAGGTGCTTTATATTTTTGAGGTTTAGGGTTATAAACTTGTTATTGAATTGTTTTTATGTATCTACTAGCGTGTAAGTTTTAGTATGTATAACAGGGTAATTAATGTAGTTTAATATTGGCGATGGAGATAAACAGGTAGTTTAACGGCTTTTATGTATCTACTAGTGTGTAAGTTTTAATATATATAGTATATTAATCTAGATAGTTTAACAGTTGCGAGGGTGATAAACATATCACTTAAAGGTTCTTATTCAAATATTAATTTTTATATCTAAGGGCATATATTGATATAAGAAAAGTGTCTTTTCTTTGCATATTTCGGTTATTTATAGTATATTAAAGCATGTAAAATAGTAAAATAGGTAGAATATGTAGCAAAATACATATATATAAATAGTAGACAAATGCTCACAAGCATAGGATGGTGTGTTTTTTTTTCCCTCTTTCTCTCTCACTCTGGTACACTGTAACAGTCTGGGAGTACGTTTTGGGAGAATGGTAATTACTAGGTTCCAGTCTATTAATAATACACATAGAGCGGATTTATCACTAAGTGAAGAAAAAAAAAAGGAAGAGGGAGAACTTATAATATACATTGTTTTGCTTAGGCATACTAGGTTGTAAATAGCGATGATTTTTGATGTTCTCTGGAATTTTAGTTAGTATTTTAAACTTTTTGTAATTACGATTCCTGCGGAATATATTTTAGTTAGTTGCACCTTTAACCAAGTGGTTAAAATAGTGGCTAGATAGTTTTAGGTAAAAGGTTCAAGCAAAGAACATACTTCATTTTATTATTTTTTATTATTATTTAGTTAAGCAAATTTCTAGTAGAAATAGTTTAATGAGGAAAATGGTATAAATCCATAAATAAAGTGGAAAAAAAATTATAAACATAGGGGATCTATGATTTTTGACTAATTTTTGATATATTACTGTAAAATATAAAAATTTAATATTTCACTTTTATAATATTTACAATACTTGGAATAATGGTATTATCAATGAATAATTAAAAAAAATAATAATAATAATAAAAATTGGAAAAGTTACTGTATTACTGGGGTATAATTACTATTGTTGGGGGGGGGGGGTAAGTTATATGGGTGGTAAATGGATATACATGACTAAAATGTTTTTTTTCCCAAATTGGCCATACGAAAAAAAAAAAAATATTTTTTTTTTGGTTGGGGTGGATTTTAAAGTAAGGCTCTGAACACTGGTTTTGTAACTACTAGTCATTAGACAAATGGATACATGTAAAAAGCATGTGGTACGCCTCTAAGTTAACCTTTTGCGGGCTACACACCACTGTTTTAGGTCCTAATAAAATCCGGTGGACTCTAATTTAAAAAAAAAAAGGATATTTTTTTAATATAAATGGGGGGGGGGGGGGTGTCGACAAGATAATAAATAGGGAACTCTACAACATTTTAACAAGAATAAATAATTATTTTTATATACACACATATATATATATATTCGGAATTCAAGTTAAAACACAAAGGGAATACATAAAACAACTCTTTTTTTTTCCTCTCTCTTACACAAATAAAGTAATAAATACAATTTATATAACATAAGCAAAAGTATGTGCATAGGGTCACTCCGTACGGATAAGTAAGTAAGGAATGTAATAGGTAATAACTCGCTGTCAGTTAGTTTCTGTTTACCACGCAATAAGTGCGCGCGCAGGGCAGGAAAGACATTCAGAGAAGGGATTGTTTTTCTCTCGTGGAGAACTCCCCATCCTCTTTTTGGAGCATCAGTTCACGATCTCTCTTTACAGAAACGAGAGAAGGAATTCGGGTTCAGAGAAAGGGGAGGATGAAGGGGGAGTGAATAACTACTCAATATTTTTACTTTTTGGTTCATGACAGCGGGATTTTGGAAAAGGGGATTTTCAAAATTTCTATGGGAACTGCACACATAGATAAAAAAATGTTGCAGGATAAATTTTTGGGGATGCATAATTAAAAGGGATTTGCACTTTTTAAAGGGGGGTGGTGGTATTTAAACAACACCTAAATTAATAAGGATATTAGGATAACTGTGGAAGATGGATTAACAGCAGAGTAGGGTATATTTTATAAATAATTATTAATATAAAACTGGGCAGAGCCAAAGATAAATATGTATATACATTTTTTTTTTGGTTTTGGCAACTTCTTTTGGGGATGTACTTTTTTTTTTCTTCCCAAGAAAAGTAAATATATAACAAGGGTATTTACGGTTCCAGTTATTTTACAAACGATTCGAATGAAATGGATACATTATATTTATAGAAATAAAATCTTAATCAAATAAACTGATAAGCAGTAAAAACAAAAAAAAAAAGAAAATCAGTAGGTTTGGAAAAGGGCTCCCTATGCACACACATCAATATATAAGATTCAAATTCATATTGTATTTAAATACAAAACAGATAGTATTGTGCAAAAAAAAAAATAAAAATAAAAATAAAAATAGTAAATTAGAGACAAACATCTGCTTCACCTTGCCTGAAAGCATTTTATCACATTTCATATATATATAAAGAATTGTCATGCAGAGGCATGCGGTTTAAAATCAGATAAATAAACAGATAAAAAATTGTCATGCAGAGTACGTGCAGTAAGAAATTAAATAAATAAAAATAAATTGACCAGCAGGCATTCGGTTGGAAGTTTAAATGTTGTGGCCTCTCTAGCGGACACATAGTTTTAAACATACTGGCATCAAGAAAATTCAATTGGATTTTCCCCCCCTTTTATGAATAAGAAAATAATGAAGACTTTTTTTTTCTTCTAAATTTGATTTTAAATTCTGGTGTCAGTTTTGCATTTCATCTTTTCGGAATACAGATTGCTTGACACCGAAAAGAAATAATTTAAGATTTAAGTGTGCGAAAAAAAAAAAAAAAAAAAAAAATAATGAATAAATAATTAAGATTAATACTATTTATACCTTATGTATATATATATATATATATTCTACTAGTATAAATAGAAAAACAATTCATATTGTCCTAAGTAAGTATTTTTATTAATAAATGCTAGTTATGGTGAGTAGAAGGTAGCGGTTACACCCCAAGGGCAATGTTTACTACAGGTCACGAAAATTTAAAGGGTCAAATGTAAATAAACAGTCGCCTAGCGCCATCTATGTGCATTTCAGAGAAACATGCAAAATGTATTCAAAGACAGGCATGCAGAAATGGTAATTCTATCTTACCGGTTTTCGCTCTCTGTAGAAATCCTGGATTCAGTCAGGAAGGTTCGCCACATTGCGAGCGCCAGATGTAATTTTTTAACCAGGAGCAACAATTTTTTTTCTTCTTCTGGTTCACTGAAATAACCCGCATAGTATTAGCATAGTACATAAAAAGACATTACGTATAGATATATAGGACATTTAAACGGTATTGGGTTAGAAAATATCTTTAACAAATTAAGATAAAATAAATTAAAGTAGAGGATAATTTTTTTTTCTCGTCTTTTCGTTAGTCAAAATTTACATTTTTAAAAAAGGAAGGACTATTATCAGATTTAAACAATTTAATCCCGTCAAGTGTGGTGCATACTGGATGGTAAAAAATTCATTAACGAATGTAGGTTGCAATTAAATTAATAAGAATTTTTATCTATTGGTATATCTTTTTTTTATTTTTTAGTATGTATTAAATTTGAAATAATACAAATTAATTAAATAAATATAACAAAATAAATTTCATAATACAAGTAAATACGCAAAAAGAAAAACAAAATTAATTATTATTATTTTCTTTTTCTCTCTCTACGGACTCTTTTGGTATATATATATTTTTTAGTTACGAGGTAATACAGCTTTTTTTTTGTTTTTTTTAAGTAACATAAAAAATCTACACGTAAGAGAAAATATAGAGTACATAAAAGGGTTTACCAGGGGTATCAGAACTGGGAGAGCTAGGTTAAAATGAAAAGAAAATGCATTATTGAACACTGTAGGTTAAAAAAAAAAAATCTATTTATAATTTTTGTTTTCTCTTGTGGAATAATAATTAAATCATTATTTAAATTAATTTTTACTTACATTTTTGTGTGGAGAGCAGAAAGAGGGCTGATCAGCTTCCAGGCATTGATATTCTCTGCAGGCGGAGATTTATTGTTAGCCGGCCGGCATTGTGTGGAAGAGGATCATGTCTTTCTTCAGGGTTCCCCTGTAAAAAATATAGATTGGGTGCAGGTATTAGGGTATTGTATTTAAAAAAATAAGGGTTTCCACATACAACAACAAAAAAAAAAAAAAAAAAAAAAAAAAGGAAGAAAGAAAGAAAGAAAAAACATTCGTGGTTTTAATTCAATTTTAAGAGTATCAGTTGAAAACGATATTTATATATTTTAGATAAGAGTATTTGTAGAGTTATTATTGATAATTTTTTTTTCCTTGTTTTCTTTTTTTTTCTCTCGGGGTGAATACAAAATTAATTGTTTAGGATATTTTAATATAAAGTACACAGAACCCGTTTATTCTGCAATATACTGTAAATTCGAAGGCGCGGTTCAACTTTATTAGTTACGAATTAGGTTTCGTCTTATACAGGTGTCAGTAAAAGTGAGGGATTCCAATGAACAGGAATAACATTTTTGGATGTTATATTTTAAGAAAGTATATCGAGTTTTTCTTAGCACTTTTCATAGGTCTAAATGGAACTAACATTTATAGGGGAGACAGTAATCAAATAAGGATATCAGATGCTGTTTGTAAGAAAACAGGCTACAGTTCCGTACGGGAGGAAGTGAAACTGGTTTCGTGGAATGTCATTGATGCAGCAAAATGGCTACTAGGCTTCCGTATTTGCATTACAAACACTTGTATTATAGTTAATTATTATAGTAAATAGTACGAAAAGAAATTGTTTTTGTTGCGTAGGCGGTGTATAGGGTGCAGTTTAAGGAATACGGAGAAGTAATGTAAAGATAATACATGTATTGCAGGGATTAATAGAAGTAATTGTTACTTACTTTGCAAACGGAATATCCACGCCTCTCTCTTAAGGGTCACTCCAGCACCAGCTCGTACTAGACTTGGCTTGGCATTAAGGGGTGACCTTCGGCCGCTCTGGAATTATCACTTTCCAGCCTGTTTCGATACATTATAATGGGCGATTCTAAGTGTTATCGATGGCAGGTAACGGGTAGCTGGAAAAGTGGATATTTTTTTTTTCTTCTTTCTCCTCTTTTGTTGACGCTATTAGAAATTGTAATTTTACGATAGCTTGTATTGCACTGTTTGCTAGGGTGGTTAAAGTACCTATTGAGGAAAAGGGAGTAGTGAAGCGGTGAATGAGTGGAAACAATTCACTTATTTATATGAAAGAAAAGAATAAATAGAAGAAGAGTGTTTGAGTAATTTATTTAAAATAAAGTAACATGATAGTACTTACACTCATAATTTGTAATTTCAGATAAAGGATTCAGTCACAAAATAATATGAAATACTGTTTTTTTTTTCTTCTTTTCTGCTTTCTTTTGTTTTTAAATTTCTACTATCTCTATCTCCTTCTCTGGGTGGAAGTGCTGTTTTTGTTTTTTTTTGTTTTTTTTAAGTCTGAGACTGAGTTTCTTATATTTGAGAGAATATTAATAGTTATTTGGTTAACTTTTAATTAGAGGGTACGTTTAGAGAATCACGTAATTTACTGAATGAAAGTATCGAATTTACTATATGAGAATCAATTTTAGATATTGTGGTTGCATAGTTTTAAAAATATATGTGTGTTGTAAACTATAAAGGTAGTGAAATAATTGTAAAAAAAAGTACTTGAAAAATGTAAGAATATGTATTGATATATTTGCTTGTTTGGTAGTTAAATGATTATTCGGTGTAAAAAGTTATGTTGGTAAATATGTTTCATTGTGTGTTATAAACCTTTCTTAATATGCATATTTAAATGTTGTACTTATGTAGTCATGAACTGAATACTTGCTTTGTGTAAAAAAGTGTGCTAAACTTTGTGGATCAGTATTTAAACTCTTTGGCATAATTAATTAGGTTCCTAATTTTGGGATTTTATCTTTTATGATTAACTTTTTGTTGTCTCTTCTAAATTGGTACACATATATACAATTTTTGGGAACATTCAGGGACTGTACCTTCATCACAGAGAGACAGAACTCATGCAGTATGCGGCTGTGATGGTTATGGGGAACACTGCTTTAGGGACCGTATACAAATCTGCATAAAACAGTGGACAGAATAAGAAGGAATATTCATCTTATGTACAATGTACAATTTAGGGTACAGGCATATTTTAATGAACTATACAGATAACATCAGCGTGTATTTGATAATGAACATTCATACCTCTGCACGGACTTCACAGAGTTTTGAACACTACGGAAGAGGTGAATCAGGGAGCATAGAGGAGAAGCCCCAGTGCCTTACAGATCTGCAACGTCCAGCCGTTGGAGAGGCTTTCGGTGTTTGATAAGGACATCGGTCCACTTGAAAGATGTTATAGTTCCTGTACATGGACTTTCAAGTGCTTTGTGTTGGGGGGGAAGTAATGTTGGCATGATTTCAACATTTTGGATATTTAGAACTATTTTTTTGAAGGAAAAAGATATATATATATATATGAATAAGTTTACTGTCGATATCATCTATGTATATATTTATCTAAGTGATTATTTTATCTAATTGATTAATTTTTTAATTCAAGTTTTTTTTTATCTAAGTGATTATTTTATCTAATTGATTAATTTTTTAATTCAAGTTTTTTTTTTCAATGTACAGTATTATTGTTTTTATGTATGCATTTATTAGTACATTATTATTATTTTATTAAGGATGGGTACCAAGAGCATTAAGTATTTTCCCAGGCAAGTGTTTTGCTAAGGGGAAAGCTTAATTGCCAGTTACTATCTGTATGTATGATATTACGATGTAAAGTAAAGAATTGGACAGTTTTGGTACAAAAGAGGGACTTTTATGACCTCATGTTTTATGGGACAGCTGCAGGATCTTCGTGTGGGAGCCCGCGGTCTCGTGGGAAAGTGGGGTTTGAAATATCGGATGTAGGAGGGTCGAAAGGCCCCGTGCATTCCGGGGACCCACTGACCACTGGCCGACACGAAGGCGGGTCCAGGCAGCGGCGAGTGGTTGGAGATTTTAATTATGCTGAATATGTTAATTCGCATCCACCACTCAGGGCCGCACATGCAAATTTTTAACAGAGAGAGATTCTTTTTTTCTCGAGAAAAAATACAGAGGTACAAAAAGAGTTCCAGAGTGCGGTGGTTTTTTTTTTCAAGCCCTTTTGGCTGATCTGTCCCTATTTACTTGCTCTGTCTAAGACGAGCAATATAGTAGTGTTAATTTTTTTTAAAAAAATGATTTAAACATTTTTGCTTTTGGCCCAGACCTGGGTGGAATTTAGTGTAAATAAAACTAAAATTACGGAACACGAATATGTGTGTTGTGGTTCTACAAACAAAAAAAAAGAACTTTTGGATATATATATATAACTGTCAAGTCTACAACTCTAAAAGGATCTTGTGACCCCAATGGGGAAAAAGGTACGATGTTATGGATGTTCTCTTTTCTATTGTGTACCGTTTTAATATCAAATGTTTTGAATTGGGAATAGGGTGCCCAGGAGAACTTGTCAACTTCAATTAATATCCAAATTAGTGTTTTTTTTCATGAGTTATTATTTTGGATGGTAAAAGTATGAATTATTTAATTGTAACTTAATATAATTTGCCTGTGGTGTAAATAAATGATGTATTATTATTAATTCCCTTCTTTGTTATTATTTGTTAAAAGTCTTGCTAATTACTTATTTTACGTATTTAGAAATTACCTGACTGCTTAATATTATTATTAGACCATATATGTAAAAGCCATAATTAAATTTATCTTGTAGGGTTGGTTTGTCTGAAAATTGGGGAGTTATATTTAGTGGTTTTGATTTTATTATATATTTCCCTTCAAACCAATTGGCCATAGGTTAGTTATCTTCTAAACATTTCACAACGCATTGTCTTATTTATTCAAGATAACCTTTTAGGTAAATGACCGTAGGTTATCTATTAACTAACTAGGCTTTACGATCACCAGGTCCTCTATAATTAGAGGCCCCTATAAGATAGATTTTCTTTTGGATCAAGTAAGTTCGGAGAAAAGGGTGCGCCCAACACTCTTGTTAGCTTGTGTTAGGGAATTTATAGATAAATTAAGATATTCATTAACCTAATTTTTAATAGTTGTCTAGATCTTGCCAGCACACTCTCAAAAAAGCTGTTAAGAATTCTGTTACTTTAAATGACAATACTAAACATAGTGTTATTTCTTCTTCAGCCATTTGTGCTCGTTTTTACGCTTTGCCTAAAGTTCATAAAACCAATGTCCCCTTAAGACCTATCGTCTCTAATATTGGTACTGTTACTTATCCTCTTGCCAAATTTTTAACATCCATTTTTTCTTCGTTATGCATTTCTAATTCTCATACGATAAAAAATTCTTATGATTTTGTTAGTAAATTAAATAATATTAACCCATCTAATTGTTCTATGCTTTCTCTCGATGTCAAATCTTTATTTACGAATGTTCCGATTGAAGGCGCTCTTTCTTACTTGGAAAAAAGATTACGTGAATTTCATTTCTCTGACACTGAAGTCCAAGATTTTGTTAATTTAACTGAAATTTGCATCACTCAAACTACTTTTGAATTTGATAATAAATTTTTCAAACAATCAGATGGCTTAAGTATGGGTAATCCTTTATCTCCAATTCTTTGTGATATTTATATGCATTATTTTGAGGAAAAATTATTAAATCTGGTTAATTTTAAATGTTGGATGCGTTATGTCGACGATACTTTTGTTTTAGTTGATAATCCTTTTGATATTTCTACCATTCTTCATACTGTCAATTCTATCGACCCACATATTCAGTTTACTTTTGAATTAGAAAATTGTAATAAACTTCCTTTCCTTGATGTTTTAGTTACCAAATGTGATTCTTCTTTCAAAACTTGTGTTTATAGAAAACCTTTTTCTGTTTCTAACCCACCTCATGCTCTCTCAAATCATCCTGTAAACCAAAAAATCGGTGTTTTTTACACGTATGTAAATCGTGCTCTCAAAATTTGTTCCGATTCTTTATCCCTTAAGGAAGAACTTAATTACTTAAAAACTGTTGCTGTCAAAAGAGGTTTTAATCCTTCTGTTATCAATAATGCTGTGAAGAAATTCAATAGACCATTTAATAAATCTACTCTTTCCAAATCTGTCAAAAGCAAACCTGAGAATTTGGTTGTCCTCCCCTTTTATCCTCCTTTATGTTTCAAGTTAGCTAAAGTTTTACGTCGTTTCAATTTTAACATTATTTTTAAACCTGTCAATAAATTCATATTTCCCTCCACTAAATCTCCTGTTCCTGATCTTCGTAAATGGGGAATTTATAAAGTTCCTTGTAATGGTTGTGATTTATCTTATATTGGTCAAACTAAAAGAAATCTCGAAATCCGCTTAAAAGAACACTCTCGTTATGTAATCAATCAAGAATTTTCTAAATCTTCTATTGCCAAGCACTCTTGGGATTCTGGCCATAGTTTTAATTTTCAAAATGGTAAAATTATCTCTAATGCCAATAGTATCTCTGAATTGGACTTCCTTGAAAATCTTGCTATTTATCTTAATCGTGATGCCATTGTTAATGATAAATCTGATTCCACAATGCTCTCTGCAGCTTGGAAAAACCTTTTCAGTACTACCATTTAATTTATTTTTGTATTAATTAATATTAGTCTGTTTTTTTTATATTTTATTTATTTATTTATTTATTTTCATGTGTTCCCATTTTTAATTATTTGTATCTTCCCCCTCCCAATTTTTGCCCCTCCTACTCTGTGTTCTTTTGTTTTGATTATACTCTTTTGTGATTGGCTGTTGTCTTCTACTTTCCTATTGGCTGTTCATTTCTAACTTCCTATTGGCTGTTTCTTCAGCTTGTTTCCTTTCCCTTATCTCTCATTTCAGTCTTCCTGCTGCTTTCATAGTAGAAGGACGTCTTCTTTGCGCCTGACGAAGAAAGACTCAGATCTTTCGAAAGGCCTAGCGCATTTAATAATTTTTGATGGTGTGTTAAGAAGTTTTTTTTGTTCTTGTTCTTAACACTTTTTTGACACGTGCATTCTAAATGCAAAAGTAACTGATGGCTTCCATTATTATGAAACAGTCATTATAAATGAAGTGTTAGCTGCGTTAAATGAAGTGTTAGGAAAGAGCAGTCGTAAAAAGTTAGAACTCTGATTTTCTGGTCAGAATGGGAAAAAAAATGGCCGTATTAAAAAAAAAAAACAAAAAAACATGGCCATTTTTTTTTCTCATTCTGACCATAAAATTTGAGTTCTAACTTTTTACGACTGCTCTTTCTTCTGCACCTAACACTTCATTTATAATGGCTGTTTCATAATAATAGAAGCCATCAGCCCATCAAAAGAAAATGATCCATTCCAAAGGTATATTCTTTCATTTGGCGCCCCTTCGTTCTGGCGTCCGGGGCACATGCCCCCTCTCCCCCCCACCCTTAGTTTAGGCTCTGGTTCGATTCCCGTACTTTTTAGTCGAGTAGAAAATAAGAATCCGTATGATATTTTTACCAATCAGTATAATTGAGTTAAAAAAAAGCCCGAAAAATAGCATTAGGTACATTTTATTAAGAAAATGACAGATTTTTTCTCTGTAAACAAAAGATAGGTTACCAAAATGCTATTTTTAGTAAATTATAATGATTATATTATTACGTAAAAAAATATACATTTTTAAGTTCTTAAGAGTCATTGCATGAGCGAATCAGGCAAAAAAGAAAAAAGTTTCCATCACCATCTCAGAATTTCTTAATTTTTTTTTCTTCTGTTGCCTTGCCCAAGGAAAGAACAAATCTCAAACATTTTTGTTATGTCTCTTTTAGTTTTGGAGTTAGAGGGTGGCAAAGTTCCCTAGACGAGGGGCGTAGAAAAATTGTGTGTCATTTTTACCACTTTATTCTCTCAACTGTGACTGGCTCTGATGTGCTTCAGAGATCTTTTGTTTTCTAATTGTTACTATACCTTGAACATTAACATCTCAAATCGAAAATTCCTTTGAAGATGGTCAGAGCCCTCGAATAGGGCGCCCCCAAATACCCCTAATTTCGTAAAAAATCAGTTTTTAAGAGTGCTTTAAATCGGCTCTGATGTGATACAGAGAAAATTTTTGCACAATGTAATTAGACATTGTCATACGAAGTGAATTTAAGGTTAATATTTTTTGAAGGTCCCCAGAGCCATTCGGTATGGGGGCCCAAACACGGATCTGAACGCTAAGTTATGTAATTTCAAAGCATTGGTGCAGCTGGCTCTGACTTCCTACATGAAAACTTTTTGCATGGAGTTGTAGCATCAACATAGCAGTTTCACATTATGAAAAAATATATTTTGAAAGTGCCACCATTTTCAAGAAAAATCCATTGAATTACACAGGTTTTGGTGGGGTAATTATGAGTTTGAAGCTCTTTTTAAAAAAAAAATATCACTATCAAGTATTAGCTTAGTATTAAAAAAGTACTTTTAAATGCTATTTGCTTGAAAACTACAATTTATATTCGAGATATTAATTTTTTTGTAGTTTTAATGCCATTTCTGTAATGCTGGCAACTGATAATATAAGCTCAATATCAGCAACTACATATACTTTTTCATCAATCTGTAAAGAAAATTATATTTTGAAAAAAGCTGAAAATAATGTAAAATGTAAAAATGTTAAAACATTTCTTTTAAATATCACAAGATACTAAAGCATAGATTACCTCTATATGTTGGCAATGAGCATAAAAATCATCTCTTAGGGATGAAAAAGCACATTCTTCACCATCTTCTTCCTCAGATTTCTCATTTTTATTTTTTTTAAGCTTTACAGTGACTAAAGAATGCCACTATTCTTTCCTGAGTCAAGTATTCATCTGGACCAAAAATTTTCCTATTCTGTATGCCCTTTGTTCCCACCAGCTTGTGTACAGAATCTGTTGTTAACGTACTCCCAGTCTTCTCAGCAATGTCATAACATTCTTGAAGGAAGGCTTTTTTCGTTTTTTCAGTAAGTCGAATTGGTTTTTTCCTCTTTTTAATGGCCTATCTGTTGCTAGAAGTGTTTGTTTTGGAAGAAATCTGCTGCAGATTGGTTTGTGCTTGCTTTAAAATTTCAACAAGTTTTGGAGCAACAAATGTAGTTTTCAAGCGTTTTACATAAGCATGCTTTATTTTATCAAGTCCTGTAGTTGGAGTAATTAGTGTATGGGTTCCACTAACAAGATGTCCTGCAAATCTTGTTCATCATCAAATACACATGTACTGCTATCTTCAGGACAGAGAAGTTGGACTCCTGCTGCTTTTTTCTTTTTAGCTTTAGTAATAATGGGAACAGTGACTTCTTCAAAATCAGATATTATCACAAGAACAGATCGAAAAGACGGATATTTGTATTGTACTTCATGCCCTTTTCCTACTTCATATTACCTCTAAACAGTCATGTGGTTTTCATGGTATTCAACAATGTGGTTGTTGTTAATAGCAGGTATATGTGTAGATATACCAGCTAATATCAAATATTACATGCATTCTTTCAGCTTTTAAATAGGAATTAAGTAAATGCAGACAAAATAAGTCACACAAATGTTCTTTAAAATACATTTATATAGCAGACGATAATCTTGGCATAGCATGTATTTTAATCAATTTTGTTTTTAGTTATGAGAAGATGGCAACAAAAAGATATAGTAATCTACTATTTTTCCTTTACTTTCTACAGAAATGGAGTACATCAGTTGCCAGCATTACAGAAATGGCATTCAAAACTACAAAAAAATTAATATCTCAAAAATAAACTGATGTAATTTTCAAACAAATTGCATTTAAAAGTACAATTTTCTTTACAGACTGGTGAAAAAGCATATGTAGTTGCTGATATTGAGCTTATATTATCAGTTGCCAGCATTACAGAAATGGCATTAAAATTACAAAAAAATTAATATCTCAAATATAAATTGTAGTTTTCAAACAAATAGCATTTAAAAGTACTTTTTTAATACTAAGCTAATACTTGATAGTGATTTTTTTTTTTTTTAAGAGCTTCAAACTCATAATTACCCCACCAAAACCTGTGTACTTCAATGGATTTTTCTTGAAAATGGTGGTACCTTCAAAATATATTTTTTCATAATGTGAAACTACTATGTTGATGCTACAACTCCATGCAAAAAGTTTTCATGTAGGAGGTCAGAGCCAGCTGCACCAATGCTTTGAAATTACATAACTTAGACTTCAGGTCCGTGTTTGGGCCCCCATACCGAATGGCTCTGGGGACCTTCAAAAAATATTAACGTTGAATTCACTTCGTATGACAATGTCTAATTACATTGGGCAAAAATTTTCTCTGTATCATATCAGAGCCAAGATTTAAAGCATTCTTAAAAACTGATTTTTTACGAAATTAGGGGTATTCGGGGGCTCTGACCATCTTCAAATAAATTTTCGATTTGAGATGTTAATGTTCAAGGTATAGTATCAGTTAGAAAACAAAAAATCTCTGAAGCACATCAGAGCCAGTCACAGTTCAGAGAATAAAGTGGCAAAAATGACACAAAATTTTTCTACTCCCCTCGTCTAGGGAACTTTGACACCCCCTAACTCCAAAACTAAAAGAGATATAACAAAAATGTTTGAGATTTGTTCTTTCCTTGGGCAAGGCAACGCAAGAAAAAAAAATAAGAAATTCTGAGATGGTGATGGAAACCCCCTGCCTGATATGTTCGTGCAATGACTCTTAAATATCTGTTACTGTGATTTGAATTTTTATACAGTGCAGAAAAATTCAGAAGTAATCTTGTACATTTATTGCTTCTTAGTCCAGGTGCAATATACTGATAGCAGACTTAGGGTTTTACTTGCAGAAAAAAATCTTCTATAGTGATGAAACAGCGTGTGCATAATTCGCTATTAAATATCACTTTGTCTTTAACTTAATCCGGAGATATTGTTCTCATGTCAGACTTGAGGGTTTGTAAGATTATTAACAGGTCTTAAAAGCAGGTGTTCAAACTTGATTATGCAACAAAATGGGGTTGACCGAATCACACCGAAGCTTTAATACTAGTTTTTTTTAAATATTTACAGGCGTTTTATTGTGAAAGCATCGGAAATTTCACACTCTCCATCATTGTGAAATAATCCCCAGAAGATTTAAGGTTTTCTATTTTTACTGATCTGAAAAAAGAAATTCCCCTGCAAGTGCAAAAATCTCCCATCCGCGCAGAAAAATGTCTAGATTTACAAACAGCCGTACAACGCTCCGGTCACCGTATATATTTCGAATAGTATTAATCATACGACTTTTATATTCGATTTATAATGTAAATTTATCAGCTAAGCGATAATAAGACGGCGATAATTATTTTTTTTTAATTGCACTCTTTATCTCCTACGAATTTTTTGCATACAGTAAAGGAGGTTGGGGGGTTGGAATGGATAATATGCCGGTGGCAGTTAATGTGTTACAGTTATATGGTATGAAAAGAAACTTTATCTTAGCCATATTATTCAGAATCGGAAAATAAAAACATTTTGCTTCATTTAAAAAAAAATGAAAATTATGCAAAATCTTTCATAAAACGGCGTTAAAGTGATATGGTATGAAAAGAAACTCAAACTTTATCTTAGCCATATTATTAAGAGTCTCGAAATGAAAAAAAAATTTTTTTTTGCTTCATTTTTAAAAAATTTAAATGATGCAAAATCTTTCATAAAACGGCGTTACGGTTATATGGCAAAAAAGAAACTAAAACTTTATCTTAGCCATATTATTGAGAGTCGCAAAATGAAAAAAAAATATTTTACTTCACTTTTTAAATATTTAAATTATGCAGAATTTTTCATAAAACGGCGTTAAAGTTATATGATATGAATAAAAACTCCAATTTTATCTTTTCCATATAACTGAGAGCCAAAAGAAAAAAGAATGCTCCCTTTAAAAAAAAATTAAATGATGTAATATCTTTCATAAAACGGCGTTAAAGTTTTAATATTTATGGAGAATTTAAAAATAGATTTTTTTCTAATATTTGTAATAATGAACTTTAAACTTGAGCTAATTTCTCATAAATAGCGGATGAAGAAAAATATTAAATAGCTTTAGGTTAATTTTATGGTTTTATTTCCCGTAACCTCCAAAAACATATACGGGGTGTCCGGTCTCAACGGTGTCCAATGGCTAATTCCTAAACCGTTAGTCATAGACGTATAGTTCTAATTACAAAAATGTTTAAAATGAGGTAAAGAAATATTTTAAAAGCGATTTGAGTCAATAAAAACATTTCTTAAAAAATTACGAAATTTAAATTTTTATACGGTCCCCCGGTCCTATAAGGTATATTTAGTAAAATTTTCCTTTTACACTGATAAGTAATACAAAAAAAGTCCCGTTATTCTGCGATTAAAATTGACCGAGTAGTAGCTGTTTAAATTTGGAGCCTATTTTTTGCTGCAAATTGGGGGTCATTCACAAATTTAGTCGAAATATAATTTGGTCAGATATATTAAAAAATGGTTGAGAGTAAAATTAACATTGCAATATAAATTTGAAATCTTTAATCACTCTGGCATATTAATTCAAAATATACAATTTGTAATGAACATTTAAGCAGAAAGAAAAACAGAATTTTTGTTAAATAAAATGATGCTAAATTAGCAGCTTCAATTCTTTACAAAATGATACGTATTTTAAAATATTATTAGATTACACTAGCCTGCAAAAGTTGGGTTGTGTCATGTTTTTTCAGCTTTTGATAATTGATTCTTATGTATTCTGTACCGCTGAATCTGAAATTGACCTTCATTTTTAACCATCACATCAGGATTTTTCGCAAATTTCAAAGTTAAAATTGAATCTCCTCCCTCATCTCATCGGACCACTCAGCAATTTTGCTGTAGAATCCCAGGATAAGCAAAAATATCAAATAAATTATTGAATAAAATTAAATTAAATTTAAAAAAAAGTTTTACATATATTTTATAGTATGAGATTTTCGCTATATTTTAACTGTCACATTTACGATTTGAAAAAAAATTCTAACGTGATGGTTAAAAATGAAGGTCATTTTCAGATTCAGTGCTAAAAAGTACGTAAAAATCAATTATCAAAAGTTAAAAAACACAACCAGCTCCTCTACTTTAGAGTATCCGATTTTTGTTATGCTTTAAATTTGACAATTTATGATTTGCGATATATCCTGATGGTTAAAAATTAATGTAATTTTCGGATTTAGTGCTAAAAAATACATAAAAGTTAAAAAAACAACAATCGCAGTCTTGTATTATCTAATCTAAAACTTTTTCATAAACTTCTTTGCGGTAATCTATCCGAAATTTTTCGTGTTATCTTGTAAAATAAGTATAAATGGTAACCACCGAAAGTCATAATAATATTAGATTGTTATTGTATTTGCACCAGTATGTGAAATGTAATCTCGATCGGATATTTAAAAGTGAGTTAAAGTTCGAGTACAAATTTTGAACTGGAAAAACATACACACGATCGTTGAAGTAACATAAAAACTTATAAAAGTAACATAATTTTTGTTAAAAGAAATCATAAAAGAAACAGTCTCAAATCCTGACAACATAAAACAAGTTATTTTAGCCAATCTGAAACTTAATAAATGTTAATCGCAATACTTGTACGATTTTTTTCAAAACGCAGATACGCATGAAATAAGTCTTAGAATACTTTAAGCACTTCGTATGTGACCCTCAAAGCCAAGCCGAACTCATTTGTTTTCAGAGCAGAAAAGTGGCATAAGTCATGCATTTTGAAAGTTTCATAACTCGCTCAATTTTAGTGTTATATGAATGGGACTTTTTGTGTATTACTTGTCAGTATAAAAGGAAAATTTTACTAAATATAACTTATAGGACCGGGGGACCGTATAAAAATTTAAATTTCGTAGTTTTTTAAAAAATGTTTTTATTGACCCAAATCGCTTTTAAAATATTTCTTTACCTGATTTTAAACATTTTTGTAATTTGAACTATATGTCTATGACTAACGATTTAGAAATTAGCGATTGGACACCGTTGAGACCGGACACCCTGTATAGCACAAGCAATATAGAACAAGCAATATTTTGTAACTTTTTCCCTTTTAAAAAGTCACAAAATTAAAAAAAACTAAATAAAATTCAAACGTTTATAAAACTAATAAAAAAATAACTGCTACTTTAATTATGTTGAAAAGGACTAAGCAGTTAAAATTTACAGACTTTAAATACTTTTTTACATCAAAGAACCAAAATTTCTTATCCTAAGATGTAACGCAAATTTTGTGCAATTGTCAAACTATTTCTTGAGTAGATTTTAAAACTGTTGTAAAAGTTAAGTAAAATCAGTTGAAATTTTCATTTAAGTTATATATGTCGTAGGTTAACTGAGAAATCCAGCTCTTTGCAAAGAGACAGTTTGGAAAGAGCCAGGCTAATTGGAGAATCATCTGCCTATGTTTCCAATCAGTCTTATATTTTTCAGGCTTATTGCAAAGAGTCTATGTATTTTTAAGCTAATAGTACAGGTAAAATGAAGTTTTTTAGATACAACTGATGGCCATTCGCCATAATTTGGGAAGAACTCTGTTTTGGCAATAGAAACGAAAATTCGATGAATCTCCGAAAAATATGGTTGTAACAAATGTTGAAATCGACTTGCGGATGGCGTCATTTTATTCAAAAATTTAAAAAATGCATGATAAATGATACCTCGCAAGACCTTTTTTAAAAAGTTGAGTTTACCCCCTTCCCGAGTTAAAATACCCTTCTATTGTCCCCTCTACGAAAAAAACAAAAAAAAAACAACAACAACAACAAAAAAAAACAAGGTAAAACAACATTATTTTGGCGGCACACCCGACCTTCATTTATAGTGTCAAAACGAAGTTCTTCTCATATTTTCGTGAATGGCCATCAGTTGTTCCTGTAAAAACTCATTTACTGTACTATAGTACAATTTCCGAAGTTTGTATTCATAAAATCTTCTGTAACTTCGTAACAAATGAACGTATCTACTTGCTGATGGTATCATTAAATTCAGAATTAAAAATACATAAAAAAAAAATACCCCCACTTGACCTACTTAAAAAAGTTGAGATTATCCCTCCTTTCTGAGTTAAAATGTCCTCTTCTCTCCCCCCCCCCCTCCCTAAAAAATAAACAAACATGCTAAAGCAACTTTATTTTTTGGGGATTCATCGAATCTTCAATTCTAGTGCCAAAACGAAGTTCTTCCCAAAATTTTGTGAATGGCCGCCAGTTGTCGCATATTATTTAACTTTTGGTCTATTACCTGTACTGTAACTGGAATATGACCATTTGTCTGTAAATAAGCCAGATATGGTATAGGGTTATTGCAAAGAGTCTATACAATCAGTACATTTACCGTTTGTTTTTCAACCAGTCTGTTTTTTTATGCTTAGTGCAATGAGCATATGCAGTTTTGGATAAATTAGAAAATAACCAGCTGTTTAACCAAACATCCGCCCATATTGCAATGCGTCCAACGTAGCGAATGGTTAGGCGTAATCTTCGTATGAAAATAGGAGGCGAATCATATAAAAACGCATAAGAAACCTCTCATAATGACAGATTTCATTAATGTGTGTGAAAGTTCAAGGTTAGTGAACACTTCATTTTTATTTTAAGGATATATTTTTTGCGAAAAGAAACATAAATAAGGCTGATATTTAATGTTTTCCCTGCATACATAGAAAAGATGGGATGCTGTGTAAAAATAAATATAAAAATACACTGGCCTCCAAAAGTTAAGGTACAGGGACTGGATGATTTCGATTGCACACTGTTTGTCGAATATCTACCAACATTATTGACGAATTATTCTTGAACACCTGGGATGTAAAGAACATGTTTGATTTCATATTTCTCGATGGAGATTTACTCGGGCTGACAATTAGGGGGCTAATAATAAATTTAATAAAAATAATAATAATTGCGATGAGCTATGCAACAGAAAATGATGGAAATGGTTTGTCGCTGCGTTAAATGACTATTTGGGTCCTGTTCAACATTTGTGTGCATTTGTATAAGCATATCACTCATATTCGTAAAGATGTTAACGTTTTTGTGAAAAATTCAAAATTTTTTTGTTTATAGCATACAGAGGTTTCAACCAAATTTAACACAACTTTCCGAAAACCTGACAAAGAACAGTAGCAACAGTACACTTCAATTAAAACATGAATATATTGAATATTTGATGAGATACGGGCACTTGTATGAAATAATTTTTAACTGCGCATGCGTGGAAGATTTCAAAATTTTTATTTCATAATTTGGTAGTCAGCTATTTAGGGCAACTTATCTAAAATGTCCAGTCAAATATCGAGAAATTTCAGAAAGATAGGGGCGATATAGTGAGTTGCTGTCTAAAAATAGCTTTATTCAGGGATGAGAGCGCTCCGACCCAAATGACCGATTGCTACCACTAAATTTTAATAGTATTTCTTGCCGTATTTAGTGACAGAATTTCTAAGATTTGATAAAGAAAAGAATACTATTAAAATTTAGTGGTGAAAATCAGCCATTTGGGTCGGAGCGCTCTCATCCGTGTTTAGTATAAGGGTTTTTTTCCACAACGTTTCAATCAACTCACTATATCTTTCTGAATTTTCACAATATTTGACTGGACTTTTTACAGAAGTTACCCAAAATAGCTGGCTACCAAATTATGATATGAAAATTTTGAAATCTTATACGCATGCGCAGTTAAAAATTATTTCATACAACTGCCCATATCTCATCAAATATTGAATATATTCATGTTTTAATTGCAGTATACTGTTTCTACTGTTCTTTGTCAGGTTTTTGGAAAGTTGTGTTAAATTTGGTTGAAACTCTGCATGCTATAAACAAAAAACTTTTGAATTTTTCACAAAAATGTTAATATCTTCACGAATATGAATGCTATGCTTGCACATATGCATACAAACGTTGAACAGGACCTAAATAGTCATTTACCACAGTGACAAACCTTTTCCAGTCTTTTCTGTTACATGGGTGATCGCAGATATTATTTTATTATTAAATTTATTGTTAGGCCCCTAATTGGACACCCGAGAAATCTTCACCGAGAAATTTGAAATCAAACATATTCTTTACGTCCAAGAAGTTCAAGAACAATTCGCTAATAATGTTGGTAGATATTCGACAAACCGTGTAGAATCGAAAGCATCCAGTCTCTATACCTTAACTTTTGGAGGCCAGTGTATATATGAAATGTGCAAATTGAATGAAAAAAAGCAGATGAAGCAGATTTTTAATTCTTTTCCAGGATTATAAGGAGAAGACAAGTTACTACAAATAAAAGAAAACTTCTGCAACAATGAAATTTGCAGATGGGGATGATTTTTAATCTTTTCGCAGCGTTACGTAGATAAATACGTAGAGAGATGGCTACGGATTTAAAATTATTATAAAAAAAAAATATATAAGAAAATAGCTCGATCAATGAAACATTCAGATGAGACTGATTTTTAACGTTTTCTAACTTACTATAGAGAAGATGGGTTGCTAATAAAAATAATTATAAAAAAAAATATATAGTTTTTTTTATTAATGAAATCTGTAAATCAGGCAGAGTCTCAGTATTTTTCGAACATTATGGTAAGAAGATGGGTTGCAAATAAAAATAATTATAAAAAATATACTAGAAAATTTCTGTATTAATGGACTATCCAGATGCGGCAGATTTTTAATGCTTCCCCAGTGTTACGTAGGAAAAATGAGCTTCTAATGGAAATAATTATAAAAAATATATAAGAAAATTTCCGTATTAATGAAATCTGCTGATAAGGAAGATTTTTAATGTTTTTCCAGCGTTACGCACAGAAAATGGATTGTTGAAGGACAATATTTATAAAGCACTAAGGGGCTCTGCTCCCTGCAAGCTACGCTCGCCAATCCACGTTCAGACACCGCAGAATCTAAAACGCTAATTTGACCGGTTTTATAAAGATTAGAGAAGATTGAATTATAATGAAAAAACCTATAGCGATCTCCCTATAAACGGGTTTCCATTCAATTCCCTTTGATTACGAAAATTTAAGGCCGAATCAGTTGCTGTTAAAACATCTGTAAAGTTTTAAGATTAATATAATATAGATTTGCTCTTTATTGAACAGAATTAAACAGAATGAAAACAGTACCTTCAATTTCTCGTTGCAGAATCCAGCCGTGCAATAGAAGAATTGCGAAATCACTTAATTAAAAAATAAAAGAGCCTTTGACGACTTGCAATGGTGAGTCGAGATAAAAAAATTACTTAAAGAACAAAGAATTCACGGAAATGAATACGATTTAACTTGACTTTCATATTTTTTAATAGTACAGAATTAGATTTAGATTTCATCCACTTCACATCACGAATTCGATCATAGTCTCGCAGAGACGAACAACAATAAAGAAAATAAACAATTATCTATTTTTAAAAAAATGACAATGATTAACGTACATATTACATAAAAATGACAATAAGAATTTTAAAATTAAAAAAGAGTTAAAAATAATATGTTTTACAATGAATTAAAAGCTAATTTATCCATAGTAAATAGTTCTGATCAAAAAAGCAGCTTTTTTCAGATTTTAGTACTGCCATCTACGGTGAGTTTTGACTACTAAATGTCTCTGAGAAGTCTGTCAGAAAGAAAAATCATACATCCTCCGCCCCCAGCAGGAGAGGGGACACATTTGAAATGGGACGCTTGATGTCACCGTCAGCTGTTTTAATCAGGACGACTCGTACAAGATTGTCCGGTCCAGGAAAAGTCTTTAGAATGCGGCCCAACTTCCATCTCATGGGTTGAAATCGATCGTGAACAATCACCAAGTCTCCTTCTCGTAAACTAGCTCGGGGATGAGTCCATTTTGGACGCTGTTGGAGATGTTGAAGATATTCACATGACCATCTACACCAAAATTGATTCTTTGCTTTTTCTATCAAGTGCCACCGAGCATTTAATGTTAGAATTATGGTATTTGAAGATTCTGGAATATGAAGGAGGGGTGCTCCTATCAAAAAATGACCTGGAGTTAATGCACGTGGATCTGATGGATCCGAAGATATAGGGGTTAGGGGTCTTGAATTTATACAACTTTCAATTTGACATAGCAAAGTAGTTAATTTTTCAAAATTCAATACACTAGATTTACATGCTCTTAGTAAGTGATTTTTAGTAAGCTTTACAGCTGCCTCCCATAGCTCACCAAAGTGTGGCGCATATGGAGGAATGAAATGCCAATTGATTTTCTGGCTCGAAGGAAATTCTAGAACTTCATTTCCCCCCAAATATTGGAATAGCTGCTTTAACTGATTAGCCAGACCTGTGAAGTTTTTTGCATTATCTGAATATACATCGGACGGTAGACTTCTACGCGCGATAAATCGATTCAAGGCTGCTAGCTAGGCTTCCACAGACAAGTTTGATAGCAACTCAAGATGCACCGCCTTTATTAGTGCACATGCAGACGAATACTGCTATATGAGATTTAATTTTGGTCTTACTTCTTGGCAAATTTGGTTTAGTTAGACAGGGTCCTGCAAAATCTAAACCCACCTTGGTAAATGGACAGACTTGGGTAATTCTGTCAACGGGAAAATTCCCCCATCACATATTGACAAGCTTGAGACTTAATGCGTTTGAAAAGCACACATTTGTGGCCTTTAGCTTCTCAATTAATTTTAAGCTTTTATTTTCAATTGCCTCTGCAAGTTGAACATTAAAACGCTTTATCTCTTTAATAGAGAAAAGAAATTTATTTTCATTAGCTAATTCAGCTTTAGATTTAGCCATAATTAATTACATTTAAATAAGATTTTCAGTAGTTATCTCAAGCTCATGATGAACCAGCAAATTATTATGCGAAGTTTTAAGATTAATAGAATAAAGATTTGCTCTTTATTGAACAGAATTAAACAGAATGAAAACAGTACCTTTGATTTCTTGTTGCAGAATCCAGCCGTGCAATAGAAGAATTGCGAAATCACTTAATTAAAAAATTCAAGAGCCTTTGACGACTTGCACTGGTGAGTCGAGATAAAAAATTACTTAAAGAATAAAGAATTCACTGAAATGAATACGATTTAACTTGACCTTTATATTTTTTAATAGTACAGAATTAGATTTAGATTTCACCCACTTCACATCACGAATCAAAACATTGTAGCATTCGATCATAGTCTCGCAAAGACGAACAACAATAAAGAAAATAAAATTTTATCTGTTAAAAAGAAAAAAGACAATGATTAATGTTCATATTACATAAAAATGACAATAAGAATTTAAAAATTAAAATATAGTTAAAAGTAATATGTTTTACATTGAATTAAAATCTAATTTATCCGTAGTAAATAGTTCTGATCAAAAAAGCAATTTTTTTCAGATTTTAGTGCTGCCATCTACGGTTCGTTTTGACTACTAAAAGTCTCTCAGAAGTCTGTCAGAAAGAAAAATCATGCTATATCCAATAGTTGTTTTCGTGTTTGATTAAAGAAGATCAGTTAAACATTTGAAAAGAAGCTAAAGAAAATGAATTAAGTAAACAGATTCTTTGCATCCCGGTATTTTTTAACAGCGTTATAAAACGATTGACGTAATACAATTTACTACAATTACTGCAATTTAATGCTTTAACCCCTTCAAGGTCGGTGGTGCATTTTTAGGCCGCTTAATTTTAATTCTTAAATGCCAGATTGGCACCAGAATATTGGAATAAAAAATTTCCTGTTATTAAGAAAGTGAACAAAAGCATACTCGTATTTCGAAATTTGTTTGTAAATTCTGGTGCCACTCACTGATTTCAACATTTTACGAATAGAAGTACCTTGCCCCTGAAAGGGTTAAACGCATATTAATGTATTTATTATTTTAAAGATTCCTTTCGCTTTTAATATTCCCGTGTAAATACAATTTTCAAGACAAAATTTGCAATATTTTACTGCTTTCAACACATACTCATTTAATAGTAATTTTAAAGTCTTTTCTTCTGTTTTTAATAGTCACGTGTAATTAAATTTATTAAAGAATCAAATTTATTTTTTCGAATAAAGCTACATAAAAGTTGCCATGATCGCAATGAATTCTTGGTACTTTTATGTTAGCCGGGTGCAAATCTAGCCAATAGCTTTTTTTGGCTCGCCAGTTAGCATTTTTTTATTTTTCGAGTGGTAAATTAAAACGGTACTACTTGGTTATCCCATCAACGAAAAATCCATCGCCAGACTATAAGGTTATATGCGGGTTAAAGAATATAGGTGAAAACAATTTTTTAATTGAAAACTAATAATTTTTTTATTTGCAATGAACGCTTTAGATTGACCATTTACATTGATTTTACATTGAAAAAGCATTTATCATATTAAAAATACGAATTATACAATCAAATAAATTTTTGAAATTCATCAAAAGCGATATTTTCTAATTAGCCGCATGCTAAGAGTTATTTTCCAAGATTTTGCTACTTATGGCATCCTTTTATATTCTGATAATTTCACAGCTTATGCATGTCTGGTAAATTTGTGTTTCATTTATATTATTTTATTTATTTATTAATAGGGAAGTTTTTAAAATGGATAATAGCCGTAAGAAAATGATGAACTCTTTATTTTGTTTTAAGGGCAAACGGATTAATCTTCCGTAATCGAGTTCCGCGCGATATAGATAAATTAAAAAAATTTTCATGCTTTAAAATAGTTTTTAAAACCATAGACAATCAATGATGATGAGATGAACTTTGCAAACAAATTCCATTTGAAAAAAAAAATCCTATTTGGTGATCTAAAAATTTAAATTGTACGGTTGGTTGATTTTTGACGGCCAATTATCTGCTCGAGGGATATGGGCCCGGGGGGGAAGTGCCCTTCGTGGGGGTCTTTCTAAGGGAACCTAACCCGTATTAACGCTTGGAAATCCAAGGCTCAAAGAAAACCACGAAAACTCCGAACGATTAGGCCGACGGGCGCGACTGGGATCGAGCCCAGCACCTCCCGTCTACCAGCTGCGAGAGCAGAACCTCTCGGTCACTGGTGGGGCATAAAATTGTACGATTACAAATATGTTAGATTTGTGTTTTTTCAATATTATTCTTTTATTTGTTTATAAAAGAAGTATTAATTTCGTTAATTTGTCTTTCACAAATATGTTAGATTGGTGGGTTTTTTTAATATTATTCTTTTATTTGTTTATAAAGGAAGTATTAATTTCGTTATGCAAAAGTAGTCAGAAACAAATACTGAAATATGTCTGTTGCTTTATGTGCGAAATGTTTATTATTATTATGTATTGAAACCGGCACATGATAAGACAAACTAAAAAAAAAATCATGCTTAAAAATTATTTTAGAAAATATAATACATCAGTCAATGAATACAGTTTTTAAACAAATTGCATTTGAAAGTAATTTTTTTTCCCTATGTGACGAAAATTGAAAATGTACAATGATCAGAAGATTAAAAAATTGCAGTAGCGAAAATTTCAAGACCGAAATTCGATCGTGAAGTGTTGCCATTCGCAAAATGACGTCAGCATTAAGCACAGATATGTTTGTTCTTTATAATATAGATGCTTAATCAGTAAAATATAATAAAGATCAGTTATTAGGTTGTGGTTATCAATTGTGGCTCTTATGCTTGGATTTCCGGAATGAAAACAGCAATTTTCACCTTCTCAAAATTCGCATACGCACTTCTCATATCCATATTCATCATTTTTCAAAAAATTGTACTTTGTTTGATCATTTAAAAATTATTTTAACTCAAAACTTGAAGTCACGATTGTCAGCAACATCTTTTATGCGAACAGACGCATTCTTTACTTGAGATTCTAATCTCATTGCCGGAGAGTAAAAATTTCCGTAATGTATGTTTTTTAGATGCATTTGTGTTAAAATGTTTAGTTTTATCTAAGAAAATGATAGTTTCCTTTTAAATATGACTTCATTTTCACTTAAATAAACATTTCGCCTAGTGTCTGAAACTTAGTATCAGTACATATGCAGAAGGAAAAACAATATAGAAAATTTATGAGGAAAAAAGCGCGTTTTCAAAAGCAGTATGTCATTTTCCGTTATTATGCCCCTAATGTAATATTTTGCTCCTAATGGGATTTTGCGCCACTAAACCCTATACAACAATTTTTATCAACAATTTTGAATTTTTATCAGAAAATAGCATGAATAAAGTTAAAAATACCTCATTATTTCTCTCTTGTCTGCAATAATGAAAGTATCTGATTTTCATCATTTTGAAGAAATTTCATAAAATGCTTTTAAATTTAAATATAAAAGTCGGGATATTTAAAAAAAATAATAAAACAGATAGTGCAATCACATCTACAAAGGAAGAGGTTTCAGTTAAAAAAAAAAAAATAGTAAAATTGGTTCAGCAGAAAGATCAAGGCAGATGACTAAAAAACACACCTGTGTTTTAAATATAGATTATATAAAATTAGGAAAAATGAAATTAAGCAAATTATGTTATTTTGATAAAATTATAGTAGAATGTCCTAAAGAATAGCATTAAAATTTTATTATTCGAGAGAATTTCGACGAAAAC
Organism: Maratus speciosus; assembly: GCA_963932465.1. Taxonomy (NCBI): domain Eukaryota; kingdom Metazoa; phylum Arthropoda; class Arachnida; order Araneae; family Salticidae; genus Maratus; species Maratus speciosus. Next base: position 344,630,170 of record OZ010788.1, read on the forward strand.
TTGAGGAACACGATATTATTTTAAGCCACGAATTATTTCTTTGCTCGTCTAACTCGGCGAAGCAAATACATCCAGGCGAGAATCATCAATTTCTGTAACATAAATCGCTATTATTTGCATGTCACCTATCTTTTATAAAGACACTCTAAATTTTTGTAAAACATTGCGTTTTATCGGTGTGTGGTTTCGATTACATTATTTTCAAAATTAAAGCATTTTCACCTGTGAAGAATTTCAAAGCAGATGGGCTGTGAAAATGACGCACTTCTGCAAAACATAATTCAGGTTTCAGAATTAAAATACACACTCTTTTTTTTATAAAATGACGTCATTTGCATCCGCTAAAATAATCCAATTTTACAATGCATTCTTCAACTTGGTGTATAGAAAAGTGTGCATATGACGTTTTTATCACGGAATAACAGATAATATTCTTAACATAGCCCATATTTTAATTTCAACTTTTTTTTCAGGTTTTATGAGAAAATGTTAACAAAAAGATACAGTATCTCCTATTTTTGACTATTTTCCGTTTACTTTCAATGACTTTCAGTAGAAATGGGGTACTTTTGTTGCCACGATAAGAAAAATGGTATTAAAAACTACAAAAAAATTAATATCTCAAAAATAAATTGAGATACAGCTTTCAAACAAATTGCATTTAAAAAAGCATTTTTTTTCCTTATACGACAGTGTAAAAATTTAAAATATGCGATGTTTAGAAGTTTAAAAATTTGCAGTAGAGAAAATTGCAAAACCAAAATTTTATTTCAAATTTCAAAGTGTTGCCATTCATAAAATGACGTATGCGTTACGCACAGATATGTTTGTCCGTTATAATATAGAAGATAGATAGAGTAGATATAAAAAAAAAAAATCCTGCATTAATGAAATCAGCTGACGAGGTAGATTTGAATTGACTTTCCTATTTTATGTGTTGAAAATCTGTCTCCCACTGAAACTATAAAAATTACGTAGATAAATTTGTGTGTCAATAAAATCTGCAGATGAGGCAAATTTTTAGGGGATTTTTCACAGCATTATGCAAGAATGATATATTACTGAATGAAAAAATATATATATAAATCAAGACATACTTAGGCACTAAGTCATTGACTCGAATGCAAGTTTTCTTGTAACATCTTTAAGGTGGAACTGGCAAATCGTTTGTTTAATATGAAAGTAAAGTATTTATTAACGTTCGCTTTCAACCAGGTGCATAAATCAAATCTGCCAAAAAAGCAGTTTTCTTCTTATTGTTTTGTATAATAATTTTCATTAAGTAACCCATCTCGTTTACATAATGCAGGTAAAATACTAAAAATGTGCCTTATCTGCACATTTCATGATTACTGAAATTTTCTTATATATTTTTATAATTATTATCAATCAGCAACCCATCTTCTCTGCATAGTTATAGGAAAGCATAAAAGCATAAAAATATGCCTCATTCGTAAATTTCATTTATACAACAATTTTTCTTATACAAGTTTCAGAATTATTTTCTTTCAGAAATTAATCTTCTCTACGTAAATGTGGGAAAACTTTAAAAATCTGCTTCATCTACAGATTTAATTGATATAGCACTTTTGTCATATAATTTTACAATTATTTGCATTCAGCAACAGATCTTCATGTCTGTTCGATTATCAGTAGCAATATGCTCACTAATGCGGAGATTTTTAAACCTATTTAGTAATCTTCCAAAATTGGGTTCACTGACAATTGGCGTATTTTAGCTAATAGGATTTAGTCAGTGATTTTTTTTTTTTTCTTTTTTCTTGTGAAAAGCCTTGGTGATATTCAAATTTACATTAAATGAATATTGTTGCTAATATCTTTATGGAGTACTTCTCTATTATCTCGTCGACCACTTTTCCTGAAAAGAAAACTTTCGTAAATAAAGAAAAAATACACGTCAGTTGCAACTGATTTATTGTATGAATGCATCACTACATATTTTCAATGCATTTTCTACTTTAATATCATGAGGTAATTGTTATTTTAATTAACTAAAAAAATAATAAATAGTAAAGCATCATTAAAAATACAGATAAATGTCGAATTAAAAATCATCTCATGACGTAACAGAACACATCTGACGTCAAGTGAATGCGACGTGACGATCATTCATTTTTGTTTCATAGGATGCGAAATCCGGTTTTTTGCAAAGAGCTCATGCTGTTTGTAAAGAGATAAGCTAATTTGAGAATCATTTTTCATTTTTTTTATTGCATAAAGTATATGCAACTTTATGCTTATCGGAAAATGAACATTTGTTTTTCAACCAATCTGATATTTTTCAGGCTCATTGCAACGAACCATTCCAGCATTAGGAAAATTAGAATATGACCACTTATTAGTCTCAAAAGCCTTGTTTCATTCAGAATTATTGCAATAAGTTCAAGGTAGTTAATGTTTGTGCATGATTTTAATATAAACAAGTAATATAAAAATTTTGTTTTTAAAGTCAATTCCTACTTAGGTCATCAAAGAAAAATTTAATATAATCCCTTAAGCTAATATTAGTTTTTGTTGCATTAAAATATCTCAATTTGTTGATTTTCTATAAGCAAGTAGGTTTACAATGGAACTCTATGGTAATTTGGCGAAATATTAGAAATATCGCCAAGTTGGCGTCACTTTTGGCGACTTATTTTGGCCGCCAAATTTGGCGATATATCGCCAAGTTGGCGACAAACTTGGCGGTATTTTGCGACAGAACAGGGTCCCCCTATGGTAACCCCTTATTGAAAATACTTTCATTGACCTTCAATAACCAATGGCCGCCATTTTGTTTCCCATGCAAAACTAATATTAATTAATTAAAATTTAATTAATTAATTAATATTTGAAAAAACTGTATTAACATTAATTGTCATCCAGTACAAATTTAAAAAAATTTATTTCAACTTGATAGGATGAATAATGAGTATTTTATTAACGATTGAAAATTTGAACAAGATAAATATATAAATATATAAATAGTATATAAATAAATAAATATAGGGAGAGTGTGAGCTAATAGTAGGAATTGAATGAAAAATAGGAGCAGGAATTTAAAATGATTATAAAAAATGTTATAAAAACTATCTTATTGACAAGTTTGTTTAACCTGTCTGAGTATCTAAAGATAGTCCATACTTCATTTTTATTTTAAATGTATATTATTCCTAAACAACTTCTAAACAAATTTTCTTATACATGTGTACTTTTATAACTGTTTTCATTCAGCAATCCATTTTCTAAGTAATGCTTGGAATCTGCATCATCTGCAGATTTTATACATATAACCCTTTTCTTATATGTTTTTAAAATTATGTTTATTCAACATCCCACCTTTCCTACGTAATGCTGAGAAAACATTAAAAGATCTGGTCGTCAGTAGATTTTGTTGATAAAATATTTAAGTAGATTTTGTAAGAAATACTACCGATTACATTCTCCCCTGTGCTGAAATTTCTGAAAAACTTTTGCAGATCCACGCCGATCATGACCCCTAGAACGCAAAATCACCCCCAGTTTAAAACTTTATATATACTATATGCATACAAATATGTATATAACTTTTTTATGGACCGACAACTTCCATAATTTTGCACAAATCTCTTCCAAACTCATACATAAAATCAAGGGGCAGAAAATCTCGGTCAAGTTCGTTAATGGGCAAAATCGGGACAAGGAGTGGAAACAGGGAGGGTTTTTGTGAAAAGAGAAAAAAACCCCATAACTTCTTATTTATAATACTAGGGGGAGATCTGCCCCCCCCCCCCCCTCTGCTTGCTACGCTCACCAACACCCCGGGTAAACGTTTCGCGATTCCATTCGGTATCGCGAAGATCTCTATTTTCTAGCCAACTCCAGACGTAATTGTTTCGCATTTCCATTCTGTTTCCATAGTAAATAATGAATCGCTTCGCGATCTTCTATTTTCTATGCATTCAATTTTTAGATTCAACTTGGTTCCTCCCCAACTCCTGACAATTTTATTTCCTTATCTCCAAGCATATAATCATTAAAGCTTACAGAGTTTCATAATTATAAGAATTATTAAATATAAAATTATATATATAGTGTTACGTATGTTGTAAATAGCTAGTGTTTGTGCTTAAAAATAATGTAAATAGTTCAATTAGGCCCTATCCATAAGCTAATATTAGTTTTTGTTGCACTGAAATATCTCAATTTGTTGATTTTCTGCAAGCAAGTAAACCCTATTGGATTTCAATGGGAGTCTATGGAAATTTGGCGAAATACTGGAAATAGCGCCAAGTTCGCTTCCCTTTTGGCGAATAATTTTGGTCACCAAATTTGGCGATATATCGTCAAGTTGGCGACAAACTTGGCGGCGTTTGGCGACAGAGCCCCACCCCCGTTTGGTAACCCCCCTTATAGTGTCAGAAAGCCAGACCAATCAAATGCGTTTTGCGGTATCTACGCATATTTTCATTGGTCCATTTCCAAATCGTTACTTTTTATATATATATAGAAGGACATATAAAATCAGTTTAAAGTTATTATTACTTCTAGGAAAAAGGCCAAAAATTTATGCATGACAGATTTTGATATCATTAAAAATGGGCTCAAGTGGCGAAAAAAATTGGTTTTTAAGAAGAAAAAAATTCGTAACTTCGTCAATTCACAAGATATCAAATCCACTGAAATTTATTATAAATCTTCTTAATATTATTCACAACTTTTATATTTAGAAGTTTTTGATAGGACCAACGCTTACAGAAAAAAAAAGAGTTAAAGAAAATATTATCCTGTTAACATGATTTTGATAAAACGAACTCTTACAGAAAAATGAAATTAAAAACTCGTCAAAAGCGGCCACATAAAATTGTTAAACTGGGTTTATTTCTAATCTTGATTTATTTTTTGTTGCTGAAATTAGCACTTAACTTTGAAATCTACTTGTGCCTGTAGGCCGAGTCGGCAGGGATTTTTTTTCTTATATATTTTATACTTATTTTCATTCGGCCTCCCATCTTATCCGAATAATGTTTGGAAAACACTAAAAATCTACCTTACATTCAGATTATATTGATCAGCCTTTTTCTTACTTAACTTTATATTTATTTTCCTTCCGCATTCCATCTTCTTTACATTAAAAATCATCCTCATCTGCACGTTTTATTGGTACTTCTGCAGGCGGTGTTTGCAAAGATATATCCTTAAAGTAAAAATGAGGTATTCACTAACCTTAGACACTCAGACGCGTTAATGAAATCTGTCAATAAGGCAGTTTCCTTACACACATTTACTTTCTAATATCTTTACAAGAATAAAGTATTGGATTCACGAAAATTTTCGAATTCCGGTTTTCAACGAACTTACACGTTTTAGGGGTCAGAGAACCCGAGAAACATGTTTTTACAAAACGTCTGTCGGTGAGTCTGTCTGTCTGTCCGTCTGTCTGCCTGTCTGTGTGTGTGTGACACAAATTTTGTGGGGGCTCTATCTCAAGAACTAATGAACAGAATTTAATAAAACGTTAGATCCAATTAGTCCCTGATATAAACTTGTGCTGATTACTTTTTGGTGTAAATCGCCCTGCAGGTGGCGCTGTCATGTTCAATTTTTCACGATTTCCGCAATAGCTATATCTCAAGAACTAATGTCCGGATTTTTATAAAACTTCAGATTTCGTTAGTTCTTGATATTATTTGATGCTGATTACTTTTTAGTGTAAATCGCATAACAGGTGGCACTGCTATGAGGCATTATTCATGATTACTGTATCTCAAGAACTAATGCACGAATTTTTACCAAATTTCAGATTCAGTTAGTCCCTGAAATATATTGGTGCTGTTTAGTTTTTAGTGTAAATCGCCCAACTGGGGGCGCTGCTAGGCTACATTTATCACGATTTCCGCAAGAACTGTATCTCAAGGACTAATGCGTGAATTTGCATAAAACTTCATATTCAGTTAATCCCTGAGATAAATTGGCCCTGATTAGTTTTTGGAGTAAATCGACTAACAGGTGGCCCTGCTATGTCGATTCTTTTACAATTTCCGCAATACCTACAATTCTACCTCAAAAACTGATGCACGGGTTTTCATCAAACTTCAGATTCAACTACAACTTGACAAAAGTTGTTGTTCATTAGATTTTGGTGTAAATCACCTAACCGATGGCACTCATATGCTTCATTTCTCAGAGAACATTAACATGTATGAGATAGAAGAAAGTTTTGGGATTGCCACTTCCGACTAGTTTATAAATAGTTTAAGCTCCAGCTGCAATGTTTTGTTCTACAATTATGTATAAAGATTCACTACATTAGAGTTATTATAATAAGCCTGGATGAAACTAGTCTGTTTGGACAAACAGGCGCTCATTTTGTTATTAGGGTAAAATTACAGGAGGTCATTGCAACGAATCTGAAGAAGAAAAAAAATCCCCGCCGGTTCGGCATTACAGGCGGAGGTAGATTTCGATGTTAAGTACTAATTTCACCAACAAAAACTAAATCAAGATTAGAGATAAACCCAGTTTAACATATTTATCTGGCCATTTTTGACGAGTTTCATTTTTCTGTAAGAGCTGGCTTTATAAAAATCATATTAATAAATAATTTTTTCTTCAATCCCTGTTTTTGTTTAATTTATTTTTGCTGTAAGAGTTGGTCCTATCGAAAACTTGTCAGTATAAAAGTTGTAGATAATATTAAGAAGACTTACAGTAAATTTAAGCGGATTTGATATCTTGTGAATTCACAAAGTTATGATTTTTTTTCTTCTAAACACCCCCCCCCTCTATTTTTTTCGTTTTTATTTTTATTATTTATTTATTTTTTTTTTATTTTTTATTTTTTTGCGGTAACTGTTGGTTTTATCAAAGACTTGTCAATATAAAAACTGTAGATAGTATTTAGAAAATTTACAGTAAGTTCAGGTGAATTTGATATCTTAAGAATTGACAAAGTTATGATTTTTTTTCTCTCTAAAACCCTATTTTTTCGACCCTTGATCCTATTTTTAATTTTATCAAAAATCTGTGATACATAAATTTTTGGCCCTTTTCCTAGGAGTAATAATAATTTTAAACTGATTTGATATGCAGTATAATCAAGACACTATGGGGTTTTTTCAGTTTTCACAAAAACCCTCCCTATTTTCACCCGCCTTGGTCCGATTTTGACCATTAACGAACTTGACAGAGATTTTCTGCCCCTTGATTTTATGTATCTGGAGAAGATTTGTACAGAATTATGAAAGTTATCGTGTCCGTAAAAAAGTATATTATATATATATATAGATAAATAAATAGATAGATACAGTTTTTAATTGGGGGTGGATTTAGATTTTAGGGGTCATGATTGGGGTAGATCTACAATTTTTTTCGGAAATTCCAACATAGAGGAGAATGCAATAGCTAGTGTTTCTTACGAAAGCTACCTAAAAACCAGGCTTATTGAGAAACATATGATCATTTTCCAATTAGTCAAACGCTGCATAGGCTCTTTACAGTAGACCTGAAAATATCAAGCTGATTGGAAAATGAAAGATAATTCTCCAATAAGCCTGGCTCATTGTAAACAGCCGGATTTCTCAATTACCCTAATATACAGATACAGTGTTGCCAGATAGTCGAAAGTCAGTTTCCCCAAAATTTCTGAAAATTTCCCCAAATCAGTGCTTTTTTCGAAAAAGTCTCCAACACAATTTCTACTCAGAAAAGTAAATTTTCAACTTTCAATTCCCCACTATAAAATTTTTTAAACTAATTTAAACTCAAATTTTTTCCCCAAATCAAGCATTTTTGTGAAAAAATTCCCTATTTACAAAAAATAAACATTTAAAGTCGGCAGAAATTTGTATGCATATTCGCAACTTTACAACGAGAATGAAAATATATTTTACAACGGCAAATTCGTATACACTTGTTTTTTAAATTGTTTCCGATTGATGATGATGGTCTATCATTACATGAGCTCCATCTACACTTGTACCAATAACTGTTTCAAGGCTTAGAGTTTAAACCATCTCTTATCAGTTGGGGTTTGAATGAATCTGAGATGTTGTTGGCATCATGTATATTTCTATTTGACTTAAGCTGTAAAACATTTTTTTTCAAATTTATGTCATCACTACTGAAGTGCCTAATCGTTATGCAAAGAATCTTCGTTGTATCAATCACGTTGCTTTCGTCAATAATAAAAGAAAAATAGCTGCTTTCCACATCTTTAATTAAATCTTTTAAAAAGCACGGCAAATGAACATTTCGCAAACGTCCTGAAGATTTAGTAATGTGAAGGTTTATGCCGTTTAAGATCGCAGCGTTTTCATTCAAGTTTCTTACAAGGCGAACTAGGTGAGCTGCTGCATTCATTAAGCAATGTTCAATTATGAACATAGCAATGTGAATTTAGTAAGCAATTGCATGCCTTGCAAAATCCTCTACTGTCATTCCATGAAGCACAAATTAACCAGCCTTAAACAAAAAAGTTATAAAATTGTTTTTATTTCAGTTGTATAAATCTATAGTAATAAAATAAATGTGTATATGTGTTTGTGTGTCTGCTCGCGATGACGAGGAAAATCTGCCGTAATTAGTGATCTGAAAATTCAGGTGGGGATAGTCAGTCCAAGGAAGGTTGTGATGCATTTGTGATACGTGTAGACTGTAATATTGTAAACAATGTGCACGACCACGACAATAATGATTGCTATCTCTGATTTCTGTATTCTATTTCCGTTTTCCAAAACCATATCGAATTTGAGACAGATCCAGTTTTGTCAGATGACTGAAAGTAAACTTTGCGTGAAATAGTTAAAAAAATTCCCCAAGAGCTACTTGTCCCCAAAAAATTCTACTGGAGGTTTAAAATCCCCCAAAATGGGGACAAAATACCCAATCTGGCAACACTGTACAGATACACCAATGCAGTTATTAATGAGTCCCTACAGAAGTCGTTTTGCTTCTGTTTATCTCAATCGAATTCTGAAAGGTCGAATTGTCTGAGTGCTTCGATGATTTAGCAGTAATGAATTCCTTACGAATTCTGGAGCATTGGGATGGTAGAAGTAGCCAGGGATCGTGGAGAAATATGAAAAAACCACAGCCATACATTTAAAAAATATATATAAATTAGTTAAATCAAAATGATAAAGATAGGAGTCGAAAAAGTTAATAAAATAGAAGTTAGCAGTTAAAAGTAACGAATTTTGAAAAGAAAAAGGCAAGGATTTGACGGCTAACTTCGTCAGCCAATGATAAAGCGAAAGCGAAGTGCATCGAATCAAAACTGCCTAAACAGATCAGTAAAGAAAAAATCGCTCCACCAATCAGCAAGTTCTGTGCATTACACTATACAGATAACACATAAATTAAGTTAAATAATAAAATTAAATAATTCTGTATAAAAATTCTGGCGTGAAAAAAAAAATGATAAAATGGGTAAAATTCTTTGCCGTTGTTATGTTAAAAATATTGCTTTTGAGCATCTAATCATAGTTTAGCCATAACTGGTTAATTTGATTTCTGATGTGTTATAAAGTATGCAGGATTATACATACACTATTAATAATTTATGCAAAATTTGATTACAGAAACGTACATTACCTTCACACTATTATTATACAAAGAAATTTGTTGACATATATTTAAAAAGTATTTTTAAAATGAAGTATGCTTTAATCATTTTATTTATTCATGTCTCGTAATTTTTTAAAATTTATTTTAGTTTTGTAAAGGTATATTCAAAGACCCCCCTTCCACCCAACACATACAGGAATTATAAGTTATAATTTTTTTAATATATATATATATATATATATATATCCAAAAACCAAACCAAAAATTCAAAACTACGGAACTGATCCAACAATAAATAAACTAAACCAAATGACAACTACAAAATAACTAAAAACAACTAACTTTAAAAACAACATACTTTAAAAACAACATACTTTAAAAACGGAAAATTTTAAAAACATTCAAACTAAAACCAGAAGAAATTGAAACCATGGAGACAGGCCGGCATGCACTTGCGACATGCAACTGCGGGGTTAAAACCAGTTTTTATGTGCACAACGCTCCCCAAACAACCTGTCAAGACCAAAAAGAAAAAAAAACTAACGAATCGAATGAGCTGCCTAGACCCATCGAAAACCAACAACTGAACATGAAACCCCAAACAATCGTGCACGCAAACCCTGAACAGTCAAAGCCACGGTTACTCCTCTCTTCGCATCCACATTACCTCTAAATCTCTGCGATAAGTCTTACACTTTACGAAATTTCGTAGCAGACTCTTCAAAAATGTCTCAGGATAGCCATGGTGCAATGCCAGAATATACCAATTGTAAAGTTCTTCAATTTTTTCCCCAGTATTTGATGTCAATCTATCTATACGGTTTAACCCGTTAATAAAAATATTTCTATATATTGAGATATGCACATTTGATCCAAAATTTAAGATTTTTATAGTTTCAAAGTTAAAGCTTTTTCGTTTATCATATATATCTGTTTTTATCTCACCATTTTTTATCTCGATATTAATGTCTAAATAGTTGACCATGTTTTTACTTTTTGACTCCAATTTCAAATTTAAACCTCTAGGATAGCAATCAAATTTTTCTTTTTTTACATCATTGCATCTGACTATTAAAACGTCATCAATGTAACGAAAGCACTTCATATCCTCATTTATATCAATTTGTTCCTCATACATATATAAGTAGATATCGGCTAAAATCGAACTACAACATCCCCCCATCGGAATACCTCTAACTTGTTTGTAAACAATTTTCCCGTCATATAAGTAGTTCTCACTCACTACAAAGTTAAACAAATTAGTAAACCATTCCTGTCCGATATTTGAGGAATTATATTTACTAAAAAACTCCATAATTTTTATTTTAAGATTGTCCAAATCTATACTATTATACAAATCTTCAAAATCATACGCTGTTAAACTTGAAATGTTTTTCATTAGATTTAAATGTTTAATTAACTCAAAGCTGTTTTTTATTATACAAGCCGGTTTATCTTTCAATACTTCATCAAAAACCTCTTTTAATAATTTCAACAATTTTTTATTACAATTTTCCAAATATGAACCGAAACCACATGTAATAGCTCTAAAAGCAACCGGATCTTTATGAAACTTTGGAACCATTACCAAATATGGAAAGCTAGTACTATTTTGCTTTATTTTAATTTTTTTATAATATGCTTTTACTCTATTACTAATAACTTGTTTATTTGATTTGACAATTTCATAGTTTATTTCATTACCATAAGCCTCCCTGAGTAATTTACCATATAATGTTTTACAAATAATTGCGTAATTTTTGTTAGCTTTATCTATATACGTAATTATAAATTTATTCTGCAATTCTGTTATAGATTCTTTCAAATCCTTATAATACTTTACCGAAACCCCCTCAGAGTTACTCTCAAAATTTCTACTGAAATCTTTTAAAATATGATACTTCCATTCCTCGAAAACGCTAGCTGGCAAATTGTATTTATAAACTAATTTTTTAATAAAAATATCTAAGTTCATATTCAAGCGTTTTTTTGCCATATTTCTTGTTAATACTCTCTTAATCCTGTAACTCGTTCCGTATTTCATGATTTCACTCAAATTCTTATTATGTACAATATCCAAACTACCCGTTAATACGTGTCCGTATGTTGGATTTATATGTTCGTTGAATTTCACTTCGTGACAATAGCAAACACTATTATCGATACTTTTTTTCAAATCCTTTGCATAGTCGTTATAATTATATATGAGTCTGCCCATCGGTTTAACATATTTAAAAGCCTTAAAAATCTCTATATTTTTATCCGGCAGCAGTCTATTATACTTATTTAAAACTTTATTAATGTTAACACCTTTTAGATGTGACCCCATGTAATCCAAGACACAGTATATTTTGTTATTTTCGGCATCTTTTTGATACATGCTCTTTACATAACTATCTAAATTTTGTTTTCTTATTCTAAATCTCAATAGATCTAGAGCCATGTCAATATTGTTGTTACCCGTTTTTTTATGCAAATTCCTCAAAAGTTCTGGTATCATTTTCTTTTTGACATTAAATATAATGTTTTTAATTACTGATTCGTTATCGTTTGAGTTGTAATTTTCGATAACTTTTTCGACATCCTTGCAACATTTTAATTTCTTTAATTCAACATTTGTCGTATGATTTTTATCCCTGTCATAATCCATTATATGTTTTGTCCTTTCATAGATTGAGACATCCAATAATTTTTCTCTAAAATTCCTTATTACATTACTTTGATCGAACTTTACATTCATTCCATATGGGTATACCGTACCATACTTTACCATCATATTTCTTTCACTGATTAATCTTTCAGTTTTATTAGGAACAATTTTCAAAATAGAAATTTCAATATTATCAATTCCATGCCTATCAAAATGTGTAATCTCAATTTCTTGTTCCTCCTTACCACTTTTTTGTTTTCTTATGTCGTTCTTATGGTTGTTAATTCTTATATTCAAAGGAGTTGAAGTTTGTCCTATGTACGACATATTACAAACTCTACATCTCAGTCTGTAGACACAGTTATAAACCTTGCAGAATTTTAAATACTCTCCATTATCATTAACCTCTACTAAACCCCCGGCACATACACACACTTTACAACGTTTATCTGTACAAGTTTTAAAATTCAGTTCGCCCAGACCATCTTCACCCTTTAGTTTTTTGTTATAAAAACATTTGGTTTTATATTTGACTATGTTCTTCTCACCTCTACCACCATTTTTTAATTTTTTTAAATATTGGGCCACGTTACTGTTATAGAAAATCCTTGTTTTATATCTCAAACTTCCATAGTCAGTGTAATTGGCACTATCATTTTTCAAAGAACAATTCAACATACATTTTTTAATATATTTTTCACCTATCTTAAAATTTTTATTTATTTTTTTATTTATATAAACAGTAACCTTACTTCGTGTCTCCCCGTAGCAACAACAATCATCATTACACTCTTCGCCACTATAACCAACTTTATAGCCTAAGTCATGGTCGCAGTCTAACGATCCACCCCCTACCATACAATTGGGAGCCGACCGGGCACTACGGTCTTTTTTATAAAACCATATCTTGCCGGTACCATTTTCATTAATATTTTTCATTTTCATAATGTTTTTAAATTCGTGAAAAAATGTTTTTAACCATGAAGCTTCACACCCATTACTTACAAACAAACGCTTTATATCAAACAATACAATAGCCATTTTACCGTACAGCGCCATTTCCACCAAAATGTCCACTCCAAATCTACAAATTGCAACAAGGGAGACAACTAAAGCAGGCCAAAAATACAAGATAATAAATAATATAGACATTCCGAACAGTCGAACACCAAAAATATAGACATTTTAAACAACTATAAACATAACATATATAACTTACAACACAAAAACAATTATTAAATTTTACACGAACAATCATTACGAACCGAAGCTCCCAAAATCATATATACTAAGTACAAGCAAACCCGACACATGCCCGATGATTCGCCTATACTCAAATCCAACCAACTCATAACTGTCGCCAAAATATATACTTAACATGACCCGCAAAAGCAGTAGACTCGCCATCTTACTTCACAGATCAAAAATATCCAAAAACCAAACCAAAAATTCGAAACTACGGAACTGATCCAACAATAAATAAACTAAACCAAAATGACAACTACAAAATAACTAAAAACAACTAACTATAAAACAACATACTTTAAAAACAACATACTTTAAAAACGGCAAACTTTAAAAACATTCAAACTAAAACCAGAAGAAATTGAAACCATGGAGACAGGCCGGCATGCACTTGCGACATGCAACTGCGGGGTTAAAACCAGTTTTCATGTGCACAACGTTCCCCAAACAACCTGTCAAGACCAAAAAGAAAAAACTAACAAATCGAATGAGCTGCCTAGACACATCGAAAACCAACAACTGAACATGAAACCCCAAACAATCGTGCACGCAAACCCTGAACAGTCAAAGCCACGGTTACTCCTCTCTTCGGATCCACATTACCTCTACATCTCTGCGATAAGTCTTACACTTTACGAAATTTCGTAGCAGACTCTTCAAAAATCTCTCAGGATAGCCATGGTGACATATATATATATATATATATATATATATTGATCAGCAAATAGAAACATATTTCAAAATGTAATCTGATTGATATCTCAACTTTAAGGTTTGATCAGAATTTGCGGAAATAAGAAATAATAAACATATTTAACCTAAAACTATGCAAATCGGTTTTTTGATAAAAATAGACATTTAGAAATAACAATATAATAATATGTCCTTAGTGCGGTTTTATTTGAAATCTTATAACATCCTAATACATAAATTTTAAATATATTTCATCAGTCTTAATTATTTCTGTGCAGGTGGAACTCGATTTATTTAAAATCTTTTAAATATTAAGGAAATCGCCATTGAATTAATCTATACTCCTATTATAAAGAGGAAAAAATTGTTTATTTGTCGGAGGTAAGCTCTGGAACTACCGAACCGATTCCAAAAGTAATGGTATCAAAATGATGGTGTTAGTCCAACTTAGAACATAGGCTATATCTTATGTCGGTGCCACTACCCCAAAGGGGGTGTAGGAGCAAAAAACGTTCTAAAAATGCGACTTTAGCGTTTCTGAAGGGCCTAGAAATATGAAATTTTGAATATTAGTTACTTATAAGATATAAATGATGTCTAAGAACAGTTCTTAAACAATTCGAAATTTGAAAGGGGTGAAAATGCACAAATAGCGTTCTAAAAAACGTTCTAAATGGTAGTTTCTACACAATCTCAGGAAATATCAAGCCGATTTAAAAAATATTGGTGTCAAAATGATGGTGACAACGCTTGCTCCAAGATAGGCTATGTTTTATATCGGTGCCACTACCCTAAGTGGTGTGTAGGAGCAAAAAACGTTCTAAAAATGCGATTTTAGCGTTACTGAAGGGCCTAAAAATATGAAATTTTGAATATTAGTTAGTTATAAGATATAAATGATGGCTAAGAACAGTTCTTAAACAGTTCGAAATTTGAAAGGGGTGAAAATGCACAAAAAGCGTTCTAAAAAACGTTCTAAATGGTAATTTCTACACAATCTCAGGAAATACCAAACCGATTTAAAAAATATTGGTGCCAAAATGATGGTGACAACGCTTGCTCCAAGATAGGCTATGTTTTATGTCGGTGCAACTACCCCTAAAGGGGGTGCAGGAGCAAAAAACGTTCTAAAAATGCGATTTATGTATTACTGAAGGGCCTAGAAATAGGAAATTCGAAATATTAGCTACTTATTAGATATAAAGGATTTCTAAGAACAGTTCTTAAACAATTCGAAATTTGAAAGGGGTGAAAATGCGCGAAAAGCGTTCTAAAAAACGTTCTAATGGTGGTTTCTACACAATCTCAGGATATACAAAACCGATCTAAAAAATAATGGCTTCAAAATGATGGTGACAACCCTTGCTCCAACATAGGCGATGTTTTATGTCGGTGCCACTACCCCAAAGGAGGTGCAGGAGAAAAACGTTCTAAATTGCGGCTTTTGCGTTACGGAAGGGCCTAGAATCGTTAAATTTGGAATGGTAGTTAGTTATAAGATATCAATGATCTCTAAGGACATTTCCTAAAAAAATCGAAATTTAAAAGGGGGTCAAAATGCGCAAAAACCGTTGTAAAAAACGTTCTAAATTCCGATTTCTATGCAATCTCAGGAAATACTGAACCGATTTCAAATATAATGGTGTAAAAATGATGGTGACAGATCTTGCTCCAAGATAGGCTATATTTTATATCTGTTTCCACTACCCCAGAGGAGATGCAGGAGCAAAGTGTGCGAAAGGCGTTCTAAAAACGTTCTAAATGCCGATTTGTCGGCAATATCTCAGGAAGAATTTATCTGTTTTCAAACGTAATAGTAGGAAATTGATGCTGACAGGATCTGCTCTAACATAGACGCTATTTTATGTCGGTATCACTATCACCAAGACGTTGCAGGAGCAAAAAAGCGTTCTAAATTTCGATTTTTGTGAGCAGTATGGGCTAGAAACTTAAAATTAGGCAAGATACATATTTATTAGATATAAATGATCTTTAAGAACAGTTTTGAAAATATTGGAAATTTAAAAAGGGGTGAAAATGCGCGAAAAGCGTCTTAAAAACGTTCTAAATTGCGATTTCTACTCAATCTAAGGAAATACCAAAGCTATTTCAAAAGTAATGGTTACAAATGAATGATGACAGTCCCTGCTATAACATAGGTTATATTTTATGTTGCTGTCACTACCATCTGAGGGTTGCAAAAGCAAAACATATTCTAATTTGCGTTTTTTGCACAACTGAGGGGTCTAACACTTTGAAGTATGGCATGGTATTTACTTACAAGATGCAACTGCTTTCGAAGAACAGTCGAAAGAAAATTCCAAATTTACAAAAATGAAGTGAATGAAAAGCGTTATAAATTACAATTTTTAAGCAAACTTATAAATTACCAAACCGATTAAAAAAATAATGATGACAAATTTTGGTGATAGAACCTGCTCAAACATAAGCTATATTTTATGTCTGTTCCACTACCACCAGAGGGTTGCAGGAGCTAAAAACATTCTAAATGGCGATTTCTGCGATACTGAAAAGGCTAGAAACTTTAAATATGACATGGTAGTTACTTATAAAATATAAATGCCCTCCAAGGAACGTCGAAAATAAATTCGAATTAAAAAGGGGTGAAGCGAAGGGGGCGTGGGAAAAGCATTCTAAAAAAGTCCTAAATTACGATTTCTATGCAATTTCAGGGAATATAAACCGATTATAAAAATAATAGTTGCGAATCAATGGTAACAGTCTCTGATCCTACACAGGCTATATTTTATGCCGGTGATTCTACCACCTGGGGTTCACAGGAACAACAAACGTTCTAATAAAGGGCTTTAAAAGCTTTTTAAATTACGTTTCTGTGGAATATTAGGAAATAACAAACCGATTTCAAAATTAATGTTGGCAAATTAATGGTGACAGTTCCTGTTTCAACATAGCCCTTTATGTTCAGAGAGGTGGTAGGACTTGGAATTTGACATGATAATTAATTTTAAGATGTAAGAAGATGGTTTCTAAAAAAATTCAAAAATTTAAACGAATACTGAAATGAGCGTATTAATTGAGCATAAAAGTTTCAAAATATTTTCTAAATCATCATTTATTTAGTTTTATTTCGTTTTATTAATTTAAGTCTCATTTCTGCCTAATGCAGTTTAATAATGATGTTTAATCAAACTGTATTTTAAATAGTAATTTTTGAATTATTTCTAAAAGTAATAAGTACATTTTAATAAAAAAAACCTTTTAATAAAATAAAATTTACATTTTAATAAAATAAAATATTACCTTTTAATTAAAAAAAATTTAGTTAGTACCTTTTAATAAAAATTAGACATATAAATATCACTTGGCATATTTCAAATATTACGCGAGCAAAGCCGCGGGGTTTGCTAGTTACGTATAAAAGGATTTAATAGAATGAAGAAAAATTTTATTAATACTTTTTTAAGTTTTGATTCGATTTTCATAAAATTTGAAATGGCTCCACAAAACTCTGCAACAATTGTATGTATTAAATTTGAAAAGAATTCAGTTGGGTAGTTTGGGTAGTTTTTGCGATGTTATATGCGGACAGATGGATGGACCAGACTACGACTATAGGTGCTACGTATTTATATAATTACGAACACACCTAAAAATGGTAACACTGCAACACTTGTGTACGGCGTATCTGAAAGTGAATGAAGTGAGGTAAAAATCAATGGTTCGCTCGACATGGAGTTATCCGCGTATAATTTGATTGGAAATATTCTTTTATTTTTTAATTAAAAAAAATTCTTTAAAACTGTATTAAAAATGAATTTTAATCACAGTACAAAACTGCAATGGTCAATTAAACTATCAATTAAAAAAACATATTCCAGTTATTTTTCCTATTAAACCTATCGGAAAATGAAATTATGCACGTATATGTAAAAATTTATGTATGTGATATGTATATGATCCCAATTTGAAAATTTTCACTTGGAAAAACACAAACTAATTATTAGGATTAAAATAATGTATTTCTGATTTAATGCAGTTTTATCACATTAAATTCGATTTCATTCTAATGATAGTAGATTTTTTTCTTATGCAGATTAGTCCTGGATGCGCAATTTTATGCATATTCAAATTATTTTAAAAGTTTAAAACTTTTTCTCTTCTAAAGCGGTGTAACTTGAAAGAATAATATTGATATATTTTTTAATAACTTTTTTTTTATTCTGAGCTTTCGATGAATGCATAGAAAAAGAAAAAGAAAATTTATACGTGAAATAACTGTATCAATTGTTATTGAATCGCTCTTAAGAGTATACAGTAGTCATGGAACACTAATATTAAACCTATGGGAGAAACCTTTTCAGATTTCTCGTTTGCATTTTAATATTTTTAAATGATTTTTTTTATATAGGATACCTTAGGAGGTCGATATCTAACGTTCTGTCTTTGTACTTTTTCAATTTTGGTTACAGTCTTTTTATATGAAGATAGTTTCACTTTCCGAACCGGCTCCAACCGGTTTAAAAAGTGAAACTGCAATATATAAAAATACCGCCACAAAATCGAAAAGTTACAAACGCACAACTTTGGATATCAACCTCATGCATCCTATGCAAAAAGAAAAAGCATGTCAAAATATTAAAATGCGAGCGAAAGATCTGTAAAGGTTTCTCCCATAGGTTTAACATTAGCGTTCGAGTTTCTTCGAGTGGCTACTGTAGGCCCTTATACTAGTCAAGCAGAGAAACTCTAACGCTAATGTTATTTATTTATTTATTTATTTATTTTTAAATGAAATCTCTTATTTTTTTGTTTTGTTGTTTTTATGCTGTTTTCGCAAAAGAGATATTTAAAAAAATATGTTTTGCTTAAGAGGCTACACTAGTCATGTGGAGAAATACGAACGCTAAAGTTAAACCTATGAGAAATATTTTTAGAGATTTCTCGCTTTTATTTTAGTATCTTAAAATGATTTTTTTTCCTTAGGATACCTGAGGGCGCTATCTAATGTTGTGCGTTTATAATTTTTCGATTTTGGTTACAGTTTTTTTATATGCAGACACGTTTACTTGTGGAAGCGTTTGGAACTTGTCTTGAGAGTAAACCTATTATATTAAAAAAACTGCAATAAAAATCGAAAAATATAAACGCGCAACAATAGATATCAACCTCGGGTATCCTATACAAAAAAAGAAAGAAAAAATAAAGATCATTTAAAAATATTAAAATACAAGTAAGAAATCTGTAAATATTTCACCCATTCGTTTAACTTTAGCGTTCGCGTTTATCCGCATGACTAGCGTAAGATCTTAAACAAGAAAGAAAAAATCACTCTTTTGTAAAAACAGTATATAAAAACAAAAAACAAGAAAACTAGAGATTTCAAAAAACTTTTGAAAAAAAAACTGCAATTTTTTTCTTTAAGGAATAAAGATATATTAAAACAGATTTGTAAAACTCATCTGCACAAGTTCCTTTTCAAAATTCTTACGATATGATTTGCTCCGCAAATACCGTTTATCTATTTCATCTCAAATCACGTGATCCTCTAGACGCATTGTGTTAGGAGCTCTTTGTGTTAATAAATATCCTGTTGAAATTGATGCCTGGGATGTAGCAGCATGCCACGTAACAGTAGTATTTAGAAAATAGTTACAAAAACATCTTTAGACATTTTTACATTTGTTTAAAATGAAAAACTAAATATTTATTTTTAGAATATATAAATCATAAAATTTTATTTTAATCACAAGCAATCTAGAAACATCTATAATTAAGCTGCTTAGTGTAAAAATATTTAATTATGTTTCGATTCCATAAAATTGGATTTATGTGCATAATAATTATTTGCTTGTCACTTGCATTTGCGGAAATTATAATAAAAAAACACACGTCAACCGCAGACTCTTCAGCTTCCTCAATGACGGGATATTCATCGAACTTTAGTAAAGAAAGACTGAATGATGTTGAGATAGACTATGTTAAAGAATCCAATGTTAGTCAAAGCTGGAAAAGTATGGAAACTACTGTTATAAATATACTTACAGCAATGTACAACAAAACTATGCCTTTCATGTCTCAAGTTAATAAAGATTTGGACATATCAATGACTTGTAAAAGAGATTTGATGACAATGCTAACCGGAATAAAAGAATTTAAGTACTGGGCTGTTCAAAGTAAGTTTATTTTTCGTAAAAAATTGTTATTTTATTTTTACAGTATATAGAAATTTAAGGTATGCAATAAAAAAAAAATCCCTCAAGTTTAAAATTACAGTTCTAAAATCACATAATAAAGAAATTTGCACCAAAGTTCCTTGCATATATGGATTTCTATTGACAGGTTATTAATAAGTTAAACGCAACACTAATTTTACTTTAATTTCCGTTTAAGCGACAGCATACACAGAAATTGTGTATATATATTTGTACAAAATTTGTGAATAAAATTTGTAATTCTTATGAAGGAAAACCCTTTTTATGTTTGAAATGTTTTAATAAAATACATTAAAAAAGTGAAAAATGTTTTTAATATTATATAATATATTATTTTTATAATTTTATACCGCAGGTCCCTAGGGACTGGCGTCTCCTAAACGGAAAGATCCATGCCGGTCTCCAGGGACCGTCGTCGCGTTTAACGTGTTGATAAATTTTCTTGAGGAGTCGTATACATATTTATTTTTATACGAATGTAGCTTTATTATTATTTATTTTTATACGAACTTAGCTTTATTATTATTTATTTTATATGAACCCGTGATTCTTTTCTTTTATTCAATTTATCACGACACATTTAACCTAAATATAAAGTTTCCCTGTTTTTTGAAAAACACTTGTAAGTTAAAAAATGTGTTTGGAGATAAATTCTGTATAAATAAACAGATTGTAAAGAATGACTGCTATTGTGATAAAAATTGTTAATGTTCGGGTATATAACTATTAGTTTGTAAGGAGAATAACGGTGCTCCTCTGTAAATATGTAAACATATAGCAGGCACGATATTTAGAGAAAATGACTTTTCAACGTTGTGAACACATATTTTAATGAAAATTTATTTTAAGTGTTTTCGAATATGCAAATTCTAATTAAAAAGAAAAATATGGATGTTTATATTTATAAATTTATAACTCTTGCAATTGTAATTAATAAGGAATATTTAGAAATCAGTTTAGTTTGAAATGTGTAAAAAAATGTGTATTCAAAATGTATTACACTATGTGCAAATTACTTAAAAGATGATAAAATATTTAAAAAGGTGTTAAATTACTTTAATAATTCTTAGTACTTTCAACTTATATACATAACCTTCGTCAGAGAATACAAAAGTAAAAATAATGTTATTAACATCTTGTTTTCAAATTTCACATAGTTGATTTTGAAAGGAGTGAAAGTGAAATGCATTTTTTAGATCCGGAAAACATTGGGAAAATAAAAATATGGATATAGAGTTTAAATAATTTGCACATAGTGTAATTTAAGTTTAAACTTTTTAAAGATGAATTTTGCATTCTATTCATTTATTTGCTGATTTCAAAATGTATGTTTGGGATATTTCAAAATATCGTTAAAGCAAAAAGAAATTAAATGCATAAATTATTTTCACATTGATAGCTAAACAACTACCCTTTTTCATTACAGTTGATTGATTCTGTTTTTTATAAACTATATGTTACAAACTAATCATTTAAAATCGATAAAAGAAATTATATTTGTACGTTTGTAGTATGTGTAACATAAATAAATAATACAATTATAGTGTTGCAATTAAACTGTTAATTAAATAATTAAAACTTTTTAATTAAACTTTTTTTTGGACTCAATTTTAATACTTAGATGATCTCTTATGTCAGTGGAACTAGCTCAAGTTTCTGTTAGAGACAAATTCTGCCCTGGAGGGCCGCACTTTCATTTTTTAGTCATACGTTTGATATTATAAAGAAATAGTAATGCATGCAAATTATTAACACGTAACTATGAATTATAACAAATGTTAACTATTTAATATTAAATGTCAATTTTAATAATTTTATTAAGCATAAATAGTAATACTTAATCAAAATTGAAACTTTTGTAACCGTTAAGGGGTATTCAATTGTTGAGGTGAATTGTCAAAATCTGGTAATAAGTAAATGCCTATTCGCTTGTAAGAAAGATTCCCGAAGGTGAGATGAAACGCTATAGACAAGCAATAATTTACTCTACTACCGGGGCTATTTAAATGAATAACAAATAATGTAAGAACATTATGTTTATTTTTATTATATCAGATTAAAAAAAACCGCGAACTCTTTAAAAAATGCATATCTATACACATATTTATTTATGAAATGGTCAAACTGCAGGCTACAGGAAATGAATTCGAGGATCGTATGCGGCCTGCGAGTCACACTGCTTTATTGTAAAATAAATCACACACAAAAAAAAATTTCTTACGTATCAACGCTGTACTTTTGTTTATTTCCTCATTTTAATTGCGCTGGGTGTATTAACAACATTTATAACATCTCGTGATATAAGTGCCGTATGGGTGAAAATGAGGTGTCAAAATATTCACAATTAAACAGGCTTTCGTTTAATACAGTACAAAGTCTAAAGTCCGGCATCTTCGGGACTTTACAATGTCCGAACTTTGGATTTTTCGGAATTTTGGGTCATCATAAATATTGCTTTTCTAATAAAGAAAAAAATAAATTTTACTATTTAAAAGTACAAAATATGACGTACATATATTAAATATTGCATATAAAAGCTAAATTAATACTAAATTAAACAACCATTTTCATTAAATAAATAGAAACAAAATAAAAAGTTAAACAAAAACAATTATTTAAGGGAACATACAATTTAAGAACAAATTGTAACTTACATAACTACTGAACATTTCAGCTAATGTGTGCTGTTTTATTAACTTAAGATTCTCATTAACCCTTTGAGGGGCAAGTAATTGTGTTTCTTTAATGTCAAATTCACACCGGAATCTTAAAAAATTTTTATTGCAAAATAAGAAAAAGCAATTTTGCAATTTTTTTCCACCAAAGTTAAAAAGGTAAAATTTAATAAAATTTTTCTGATGCAAATCTTCATTAATCGTAGGTGGGATAAAATATATTCCACCGCCCCTCAAGGAATTAAGAAGTTTTCTTTCATACTGCACATAGACACGAGTTTTGATTCAGTAATAAAGTTTCTTTGCTTTACACCTTTTTTGTTTGTTTGTATGTTTCAACAATTTTGCTTTTTCCCTACTTTCTTGATATTGCCGCTGGAAAGTCCGAACTTTGGACAATTCCGAACTTTGGGTGTCCGAACTTTAGACATTGTACTGTATTTAAAAATAAAAAACCTTTTTCTGATCAATTTTGAGGTAAACTGCCCCCTTAAACTGAAATTATAGCCAGCATTCGTTTTTTATTCGGTCTGAACAATTAATGTTAATATGCATTAGGGTGAAACACCCAGTTATTGACACTTAACCAGAAACTGATACTCCAGCAAAATATAAAGTCAAATAAGTATTTTCTTGTAAAATTCTGCAAAGTAATGTCATCTAGTGGCAACTTAGATACTTATTTTTATTTTGGAGTCAATTTACTCACCACTAGTACAGATCACATTCAATGAAGAAGAAACGTTTGAGAACATAAAAAGTGCCATTTTGAGGTGTCCATCTTATTTCTAAATTTAAAGTAGTCCTTTTTTTAAACTGTTTGTAATGAAATAATTCTAAACTTTTACTTAGAAGTTATACTTGTAGAAATTAGTTAAAAGATGCCTATGACATATTAGGTTAATCATGCTTAGAGTAATTTACTTTTCCTTAATGGTGGAGGCGGGGGGGCAGTTATTGTTTTCATGAATTTCATTTCATCAATTTCCGACAGAGGTGTTAATTATTCATAATATTAAAGAAGATTCAAATTTGTTTTTTGAACTGTTTATGAAAAGTAATAATAAATAAAATTTGTCTTGTAGTCAACACCATTAAAATTTACCATGGCCTGGCACCATGTATCAGTTACTGGTTCATAAAAATCAGTTATTGGATATCTGTATTACTAATAAATTAAATCATGAAATAAAAAAAATTAAATTTAAAAAATCAAAAAACCCGACTGCGTAACAAGCGAACTAATTAATTATTTCTCATCAATGCGAAACTGTGGAGCAAACATGCAAACCATGCTTTCTCCTTTAGATACAAATTTTCAAAAAACACAAAAAACTGATAAATACTAAAATAACTTGTATTTAATTCTCATTTTTATTGTGTATTTTTATTACTGTTTATTAGAAAGAACTGCAAGCATACCTAAGATATTAAACATAAAACAAATTAATAAAATGCATTTAATATTTGGAGAAATCACTTTTTGACCGAATTCAGAGGAGGAAACATGTTTTAATAGTTTGACAAGTGGATAAAACGCTTTTTGAATGAAATAAGTTCTAACTCACAAATAATACAATAGCATTATTTTATTTGAATAAATACTGAATTTCAGTTGATTATTGTTAAAATAAAATGACAGATTATGGTACCTAGTAGTAGTAGTATTCATTAAATATTTACTAAATAAATACTCGTTTGCCAGAAATCCACATCAAATTTTAAAACCAATATCTTCATCTTGACAGTTATACACATCCCGTTCTTCTTTATTGCAGGCTTATCAATCATGGATAATGTGGTTGTATCATTTGAATATATCATCAGGTTGATTTTGCCACTGTTCACTATACATTACCTTCAAAAGTTTTTAAACATCTTTGTTCTTTTCAACTGATATGGCGTGGCTGAGAGGAAGATATTCTAAAACAACCCTTTGAACAAGGCAACAGTAACTCCCTTTTTAAGAAGATTTGCATAATATTCTTCATTTAGATTTTGAAATCTATAATTCTGGAAGCCTTTAACTTTAACAGTTCTCTTATTTTTTTTCTAAAACAATCCGTTTCAATTGTGATATGTATGGTAGGTTTCGAAAGTACACATTAAGTGACAACTGTGATTGGCAGACTGGAGAAATCACTGCTTGATTGAATGCAATCTTTGGAGGAAACACTCTTTGATTGAAACATCAAGTTTTAAAATTGATTTATAATCGGAGAATTTTTTTAGTAAAAAATACCATTTATTTCTGTGCAATTTAACACAGAGTTCATAAAAATAACAATAACTCATTTTTTTATTTTTTTGTGAGAAAACACGGTTTGAATGTTTGCTCCACAACTATTTTTTTTTTCAATCCCTACTATTAGCTCACACTCTCGCTATATATGTCTTGTTCAAATTTTCAATCATTAATAAAATACTTATTCATCCAATCAAGCTCAAATAAATTTTTTAAAACTTGTAGTGGATGACACTTGATGTTAATCCAGTTTTTTTTTCAAATATTAATTAATTAATTAAATTAAATTAATTAATTTTCAATAATCGAGATGGTCCTCTTCTTGATCAAGGTATTTTAAGACCGAGAGAGCCGTATTCTTGATCAAAGCATTTTAAGCACCAAGAGGAAAGAAGAATGGGAGAAAAAAATTATCTTATTGACCTAAGTAGGAATTGAATTAAAATATTTTTTTATATTACTTGTTTATATCACTTACCTATTTTTTTATTTACTTGTATTGATGACTTTTAAGTTGTATTTAATTGTTAGTTCCTATCTATAAACACTGTTTTGATGAGATCTATAGATGTCTATGATGGTTAGAGTTGTAGTGAAGCTAGAGATCCTATATACACAAATTCCAGGCTGTATAATATTTTAACGGAGCTTCTGACTGTAAAATAGTCAATGAAACATCGTCTTCATTTTGAAAGACCTATCCAATGATATGCCACACAATAGGATGCGTAATTTTTTTCGTATCTACCGCCATTTTGAATTTATAAAACCAAAACCTAGCCTATAACCATCGGACCGTTAAGACGAATCGATAGAGATCTCATTCATTAAAATCCATCCAGCCGTTGGGATGTTTCGAGGGTATAAAGAAATCCACATACACAGGTTGGTTGGTTGGTTGTATTTATGTCGGCCAATTATCTGAACGTGGGATATAGGCCCTAAGGGGGGGTGCCTTCCGTGGAGGTCTTTCTAAGGGAACCTAACCCGTATTAACGCTTGGAGAACCAAGGTTCGAAGAAAACCACGAAAACTCCGAACGATTAAGCCGACGGGCGCGATTGGGATCGAACCCAGCACCTCCCGTCTACCAGCTTCGAGAGCAGAACCTCTCGGCCACTGGTGGGGCCACATACACAGATACGCGTGAAACACATAACCCTTCTTTTCAGTCGGGTAAAAAGGAACGCATTCATCTGTAACATAATATCGTACATGAATAAGGCTTACGTATTTTGTTTTTATAATAAATATTAAAGTATTTTTAGAGCATAAATTCCTTGATATATAAAATAACTTTTTTTTTTCAAATAAAGTGTCAGACACTGGTTCACTTTGTGCCAATCATTGTTTTTATTGACTACATTTATGAAAAAAAAATATTTTTAATAATTCACTGTATAATTTTTAAGAAATTTTTTAATGTATCTCTACTATTCTTTTCTTTCAAAATTCATTATTATTTCTTTCAAAAAGAAAAATAAGTATAAAATGGATTTAAAATTTTGTGATAGTGATTTTAACAAGAAAGAATCTTTAAGGTGTAAGTTATTGGGAGTTTCACTCTATATAAAAGAAAGACTACTTTAACACTATAAGCAGACATTTATATTTTGGAACACAATTATGCTTTATTTCTGTCCACTAAACTGTAAAAAAATCAAATGAAAAGAACATTATATATAATCTGATTACAGTAGAAATGTTACGTTTACAGTTTTTCTTGAATAATAAGTCACGCTAGCAAATTCCAAAATGATTTTTTTTTATTATTTCATAATTTATATAGTATGAAATAAAAATTCTGAAAAAACATGCATTGTAAAAAATTTTTTTAACAGAAACCTATTTCCAGAAGCATCAAATATGCCAGGAAAAAAATTCAATTCATTCTGGCAAATAATTTTTAAGTTATATTTAAAAAAATATCCGCACTGCAGTTAGCTTTGGAACTATTAAAAATGAATTTATTAGAAGTTCAAAATTCTACAGTTACATAATTCCTAATTTTCTTCCACAAATGGGTTCCCATTTTCTATCAGATGCTAAAATTTATCGAATAATCCAATTATGATGTCAAAATCGAGTTTTCGTATTGGAAATTTCAAAGTTCTTTATAATTTAAATATGGGAATCAATCACCAGGACATACGTTTTAACAGCAATTGAAAAGAAGTCATGATAATATATTTTTTAATGTAACAATTTGAGGATTAAAATGTATGGGCTGTTTTTTCTCTCTCTCTCTTCAGCTCTCTCTCTAGCTCCTCTCTCTTTTTTTAAACTGACTGTACATTATTATCAGCTATTTTCCATAGGTTTTATCAACTGATGTTACCCCTTTAAATTTTGCCTCGATAAAAGCAATAATTTTTATTTCTTTCAGTGTTTGATTCTTTTGGTAAAATACCGATTGGCATTGCAACAGGTACGACCAGCTCACTTGGAGATTTTGATCAATGCTTAGAGGTTGCTGTACCGGGTCACTTTCAAGGTCAGTACTGCAACTTGGACTTGATTCTTCCTATGCCCAAAAGGCAGCCCTTCGTCCCATCGGATACCGAGGTACCTGAATTGATAAACGTAATAAAACCAGATGGAGTAAGTTTTTTCTTTCCATAATTAACATTTTTTATGAACCTAATAATTTTTACAAAATATTATCTGTTCCTTTTACAAAATATTGCTTGGACCAAATCTTAACACCTGCCATACACTGTTAAAAATTTTGCAGCATTCTGGCAGGCCATTCGACCGTTTTTTGAAAAAAAAACGGTTTCATAACCATAATTTAACTATATTCTGACTATGAAATGGCCAATAATATGGTCAGAATAGTATTAACATTACGCTTGTGTAACCGTTTTCGGAAAAAAACGGTCAAATGACCTGTCAGAATGCTGCAAATTTTTAACAGTGTATGTTTTGAAATGACTGTCTCTTAACAGTCTCAAGCCTAATGATCACTGTTAAACAACAACAACAAAAAAAATAAATATATCAGATTGTTCGGAAAATAATGATCGAATTTTGAAAGTGCCACGTTTCATTTACCTTCCAGTGCATGTAGGCCAATACGATTACAATACTGTATGTGTACTACTCTGATAAAAATTTCCAGTAAACTGTCCAGTCATTCGACCTTTTTTTTATTTTATAGAAAACGGTTAAATAACCATAAATGAACTATATTCTGACCATAATAGGGGCAAAAATATGGTTAAAATAACGTTAAATTACGGGTTTGTAACCGTTTTCTATGAAAACGGTTCAAATGACTGAACACTTTGTTGCAAATGTTTAACAGTGTAGGTCTACTCAATGTATTTAATAGATGGCATATTTGATTAAGTTTTAGTAGCTTTTAATTATTTATGAGCGTTTCAAAAATTTTTCGACAAAAGAATTATTGCTTGTATTTTTAGGGCACGAGTATAAGTTGTGTCGAAACGCGGACCAAGAATATCGTAATGTAGTCGGGGTATGGGGAGAGAAATTAATATAGTAAAACCAGTATAAGTTGCCTACCAACGGTTTCAAACTTTACTAGACAACTTAGATGTTTTTTTTTTTAACCTTAGATAACCTTTATACGTTGGAAAGCGTATAAAGGTGAAAAGTAAGAACGCAGCTTAACAATTTATATACTACAATGTGAATAAATAAGCGGTCAAGTGCGAGTATTACTCGCGCACAGAGGGTTCCGTACAATAATATATGAATTAGTAAGTGTATTATTAAAAAAATACCATGCTGAAAGAATACTAAGACTTTGTGAAAACTATACATGTGTATAGCTGTATAGTATACAGGGTGCAAAGGAAAGTCCCACTAACCTGAAAATACTTGCGAACGGCGAGAGCTACAGCAATGCATGTGAGGTAGCGGTACAGTAAAACGACTACGTCCGACCTAATGCAAACCACAGCAGCGCCTCTAATGGCGAAGTTTGGAAGATAGCCATTGCAAATCGAAAACGAAAAGAGGCAGAGCAAATTTTTCAGTTAGAAAGTTTTACAGCATCAATTAATTAATACGAAACGACATTTGGTTCACACAGATAAGATGAATCGTCGCCTGCATATCCAAAAATGTCCGAAATCGATGAGCGACGATTCTACTTTGCGTATTCACATTCCCGTAATTTAGCAGTGCACAATTGCAGAATGTGACGTTCTACTGTGCTGTAATGTCTGTAAAAAATAATTTCCAATGCATTTAAAATTTTAGATTAACCTTTTCAGGGGCAGAAGAATTCTGTTCGTAAACTGATGAAATAATTGACTGACACCAAAATATTGAAACGAATTTCTTAGAAAATAAAAACCCGCTAATTTGCACTTTACAAAAGCATTACAAAAGCAAAATTTTATTAAAATATTCTTGGTGCCATTTGTCAGTTTTGGAATTAAAGTTAGACCAATTTGGAAGACCGTCTAGCCACCGCCCTTGAAAGGGTTAAATCTATGTCGTCATATTGAAGAGGCTTGTAATAGACGCTCCATGCTGAGAAATGCGCATGCAGAATTACTCTCACAAATACAAACATATATCATGAGCAATGGCGAACTTTTCGAACATACTGGATATTAACTTTTTATCACTGTGAGACAGTTTGTAATTTTTTTTTTTTTTTTTTTTTTGTGCGATGTTATCAAAATGTATTGAGATAAGTACGTATTTATAGCATAAATTGTGCGTATTTCTTCATATTTCTGGCTCTATTCAAACGTTTACAGAAAATGGAGTGCATCGATTTCGGACATTTTTGGGTATATAGGCGAAAATTCATCCCATCCATGCAAACCACATGTCGTTTTCTACTAATTTATTAATGTTCTAAAACTTTCTGAGTGGAAATTTTGCTCTATATTTTGCTAAATATCTCTTTTCATTTTCGATCTTCCAAATTTCGCCACTAGGTGCGCTGCTGTCGTTTTCATTAAATCGGGCGTAGTCGCTTTACTATACCGTTACCTCACTTGCATAGCTGTAGCTCCCTTAGTTCGCAAGTATTTTCAGGTTAAAGGGACTTTCCTTTGCACCCTGTATACTAGAAAAGTATAAATGGATATAACATGAAAGTTCAAAGATATATGGATCCTAAATAATATCAAATATAGCTATTCTGCATATGTGTTTTCCATATAGGTTTTTAGTTAACCTTTAAAGACACGGTAGCTGTATTGAGAGAGCCACTCAATGCAAACTTGTCGGGAATCCCATAGTATTTATGTGATTATTCTCATTAAATTAGTCTGTTTTTAACAAATTGACGTTTATTGCTTTTATACTGCTACTGGACATTGCATTACACAAATATATCCTTAAAATGTGTTATCTAGACTTTAAAAGCCGATGGAGCATAGAGTACGCCGTCCCTGTTATTATGTATGTTCAAACCGTCCGTGTCTTTAATTGTTGATATCTCGGCTAATTACCGACGATTTTTTCTGAAATTCATGATCAACAAAGCTTTTATACTTCTGCTACGATAGGTACCTCCAGCGCTGCTCAACACTTTTTGCTGAAGCCCGTAAATCGAAATTTGTGTGTAACGGGAAATTGCAAGTGTCTCAAAATCTATGCGACCTAGGATAATCGCTATAACTTTCAAGCAAGGTTTAAAATAATGTCTACCACCTCTAATTTTTTCATAATTTTAGTTTCAATAGATTCGGAATTAGATGGGGGGGGGCATATTTTTGCACTACATTTTCCACCATAACTTTCAAAATATAATACCTAAAATTAAATGAAATATATCTTTGATTTCAGCGTTACGAAAGCTTTCACACGATATACAAAGAAAAGATTTTTTTTAATAACTTAATTAGCCCTGTATATTTTTCCTAAATATATTTATGAATATTTATTAATCTGTAAATATGTGGGTCTTTATTACTTCCCCCAATTTGAACTTTCCACGTTGCATAGTTTACGAGTAAAAGGGCTGGTACAGACAGACAGACACAGGAGCGATTTTATAATGGTTCCGTTTTACTTTTTAAGTACGGAACCCTAAAAATGAAATAAAAGAGTAATTATTTTGCTACAGATAATAAAAATGTAATAAATTAATGAAATTCCCACACCCCCTCAAGTTAATTCTCTATGAAATTGAAACTATGTAAAAAAAAAATCAGTATTTAAAAGCCCTCTTTAGACACGATCCATATCACCAAAAAGCGCTAAATTAATATAGACCACTGTGATATGCTATTTTTATTACATTAAACTCTCACTAATACAAAGTAACTAGGACTAAGTCGCCGAGACCATTGATAGTCCGGATAAAAGTTGTCTACAAAATTAGCCTAGATATTGTTATAATACTATGTATTTTTGAGAAATATTTAAAAATAATCGAATTTCTTCGCTGTATATTTTAACCTCTTGAGTACCGAAATACACATATGTGGACTTCTATTCTTTTCCATTTAAAAACTAAGCTGTTTGAATTTTTTACATTGTGAATTCACTATATTCATATCAGGAGCTCGGAAGAGAAAGGGCAAACTCGAAAAATTAATTTTTGATTTTTGTTTTTTCCGCGTCTGATAGATGTAGGCAACACGTAGGTAAGTCGTTTTGCCCTGGTTGGCCATTAGTATTCTCACAGTCTCGAGCTAAAGTGAGTAGTACCCTATTTTATAGCACTACTAGCAAAACTTTGAGCTCGATTTCCCAACACCCCGATTTCGAGATTCGCCCTTTCTCTTCCAAGGTCCTGATATAGTGAAGTCTGTATAGTGAATATAGTCTATCTTCACTATGCTCATATTCATATATTCATATATTACTACATTCATTAGCTGAATGTTTTTTGATTTAAGGTTACACAGTACCCTAAAAATGACAAAAATATCGAATGTTTTTTTATTGAATTTTTCAGTGGTCCATACGGTTGTGAATCCTGACTCCAAATTGTAGATCTCAAATCCAATTAGTTTTAAAGATATTTGAACTTTTCTGAGTGTTCTCAAAGTGTTTTGAGTGTTCCTTTACCAACATTAAATGCATTTTCTCAGACTTTTATTTTTGTTGATGTTGGTGTTTGCTATTCCCTAAGGCTTTTCTTCTGTTGCAGATAGAGTCTTGAATTGTTTTGTAGACACATGTATATGTAATACAATAATTACTATGGTCTGAGGGTTATAGTTATTTTTTTTTAATGTCAAAGTTAGTCTTTCAAAATTTTTCATGTTTTTTTATGTTTCGCGCTAAAAAAAAAAACTTTAAGTAAAAGTTACATCTTTAATTCCATACTAATTTTTGTTCCCAATAATTCAATGAATATAAGTCACTCAAAATAACTAAAAAATATTAAAAATAAAAAAATATTATAAAAGTTTTAAAAAACTTTGGGTTATTGATAATTAATTTGATATTTTAGGCGGCTAGTAATTTTAGATCCATATTTGTAAACCTAAATTACCAAGTCTCCCAAAGTATTAATTTCCGAAAAGTGCTTTTTTTCTCTCATCTATGATGTCATTTAATAATGAGTGAGTATTTTTAGCACTATTTTACCTTCAGGTCTCAAGAGGTGTTAATGTGTCTAATGTTAATTAAAAATGTTTTAAAACATATATTTTACAGTTCTTTAAAGTATTTGGAAAATATGGACGTATGACTTATTTTGTGAAACCACGAGTCTCCATTTGTGTTCCGTCAACTTGCTCCAAAGATGAATTACAAAAGATTGCAAATAAAGGTATTTCATTTAATTAAACTTATAGATAACAACACGAATATCAACAGAATTCTTATCGAATTATTCAGTGTAATTTTACAGATTTAAATTTGTTTCTTTTTTTTCATTTTATTGCATGAAATGTATTTTTTTTTATTACATAACTGATGTTAACTTTGAAAGTGTATGGGATATTTAAAATATTAACAGCAGGGTTTAATTTCTAACAAAAAAAAGTACCGGAGCCCCAATATTCTGAGTGCTAAAACCGGAGCGTGCTCCCCACCCCTCTCGATCGTCTTTTCAATCCGCTTACTTATATTTCATACATTATTTGAAAATTTTAAAGCATCTTTTTTTCTTTAGCAAAATAAAACTTTAAATATATCTGCCTACATATCGTCAACTATTTAACTTTTTATGTTAGCACTTCTTCCGAATAGAAATCTTTGCCTAACTTTAATGTTAATCGCAGAATTGTGTTCTGATTCGGAAATAGTGTTAACACAAAAAAGAAAGATTCGATGCTTTTATAGAAAAGGGTGAAACACTGCTCGATTGCTTTCTTTCAGAATGACAAACAATACATGACAAATATATCTACTTGCAAATGAATGTGACTTCGTAAATGTGCAGAGAAAAGCCTTAGCATGGGCAACGTTCATAATGAAGAATAAATTGAAAAATCACTAATGTTATTTTCATATTCGTACACAATAGAAACTAAAAACCTCAAAAAAAAAAAAACCTCAAGCTGATGCTCGTTGACTAAAAACAAAAGAAAATATTCTTTTCAGCTTAGATATCTAAAAAAATGAACAATTAAAAAATATCATACTCTCACAAAAGAAAATCGAACTGAAAGCAAATTCATTGTTCGCTCTTTTCAGTGGCGCCGAATCCACACATCGCGACCATCAGTGCCAGACATAAAACTGCAAATATCACTGGAATAAAAAAACACTATCTCTGTTTCCCCTTCATTCTGGTAAAAATAGCATTAAAATGATTTGAAACCGAATACGTATTTTTTAAGAGGGAAAAGCTCTTTTTTTTTTTTTTTTTTTTTTTTTTTTTTTTTTTTTTACTATACACGGATAAATAAACTTTTGAATGTAAGAGGGTCTGAGTTTGAGACCGCCCAAGCCCAAAAAGTGATATAAAAATTGAGCCCGTTTCATCTCCATCTCGTCACATATAAGTGTTTTGATAGAAAAGAATGTAAAAACTTGGAGATGGGAGGAAAAGGAAAGGGTAATTATGACTTCGGTTTTTCTGAAGCGCTATTGCACTGAGCTCCGGTGAATTCTGACCAATAATTAAAATATTTAAAAAAACAGACAAGTACAGAGAACAGAGACTCCGGCGTAAATTAAGCCCTGTTAACATTATGGAAATATGCACAGGACATTATGTATAGCATATTAAATGAAATTTTACTGAAAACAAATATTTAAAATCTTATATGAGCGACTTATAACTTGATGTAAACTTATTATCTTACTTTATAACATTGAACACATTTTTATTTTATTTTGGGGAAAATTTTGGAAAATTGTTTAAACCTACATTTTATACTTTTAAAGAACAGAAAGATCACAGGATCACCAATAAATAGAAACTTCTTTATAAAGTGAACCTACCTAAAACATAAAATATTAAGTAAATGAATAAAATATTTAATTGGGTATTTTTAATAGAAATGCTGATTATTTACTGAAAACAGTGAAACCTGCTACGATGGACCTTTCTATAACAGAATCCTGCGTATAACGTTAAATGAATAACAGCGAATAATACTGAATGATAAATAAATAAATCTAATGAAATGAATAAACCACTTACTCAAACAGTTACCTTTAATACAAATAAGTACTATTTATTAAATTTAGTAAAACGTGTGCGGAAGTAACCAGTCTAACGGAATCCAGTGTTAAAAGGAAAATAGTTCATATTAAAAAAACTGGAGTGGCTCCACTCTGCAAACAACTTATAGAATACAGTAAACTCTCGATTATCCGCGGAATTGGGTGGCGCGACTATCGCGGATAATTGATTTCGCGGATAATCCACAAAATTTTGAAAAAAGGGAACAAATCAACACAAATATGTACTTGAACAATTTATACACATAATAAGTAACACAAGCATACATTTTACAGTTTCTACGCACAATGGGTAACATACAGTGGCGTGGCGTCCGGTCATCGCTGGATGCGGCGATGACCAAGCAATATTTTAAAACTCTTAATAAGCTTTTAAAACTCTACGATCCAGTTTTAGCAGAACATTTGGAGTTCATGTATAAGTGAAGTTAAGATTTAAAGTTTCTTTTTTGAACATTCAACCATTGAATTTTAGAGTTAATAATTTTTCACCACAAACTTAAATAATTGCGATGACCACCGAAAATTTTCACGCCACGCCACTGGTAACATAAAGATACTTATTACTTGAGGAATAATAAAATTATTCATTACTTACAATCTTGTAGGTTTATTTCTTTAGAAAATCCGTCAAAAGTGTCTGTTTTTTTGTACTGAAACACTTCTTCCCTAACTGTGCATTCACACACTCCCTAACTGTGCATTCTCCAATTCCATATTGCAAGCTTATTTGTTTTTTTGTAGCACCATTTTCAATTTTTTTAATCAGTTCTAATTTATCTTGAATCGTTAACACAACTCTTTTTCTTTTTTGTGACATTTTTCAAATACGTATTGAAAATGCAAAACTATAAAATTTAAATACAAACGCGAACTTCTGTAAGACACGTGTTCACAGCTCAATTAAAACAAGCAAACTGGTGTGCTTTATGAAAAATGGAAGAAACAAAATCATAACAGGGGGGCGGGGGTGACTTTCAGCACCCATACATTGTTTATCAACAGGTGGGTGGCCTTGCGACACCCTCAAGATTAGCTGCACCTGCTTTGTGCACGTGCTTGTTCCACGTTTTCAAATGGAAATCATATTTAGTAAAAAGGATCGAAAACTCATCCTACATCGCAGAAATAAGTTTCTTCTCAAAGATAAAAAAAGAAAAAAAAAGAAATTTAGACTCGCGGATAATCGGGAGTTTACTGTATTTGACATTCAGATAGTAGGTAATCCAAAAGTAACTGAATAAATTATTTACACAACATATGCAATTTATCCTACTTAAATACTTTAATAATAGAGCTAATTTTCAGTAATCGGATCTACAGCTAAAGTTGGTGACAAACATGAAGACACAATTTCATGAATTATTTCTATGTAAAAATCTAATTTCTAGTTTCTAAAAATAATAATAACAAATGTTGACGATACTTTTTCTTGTTTTTTCTTTTTAGTTTTCTCTATTTTTTATTCTATATCTAATTTCTTCATGGTGTCTACTGCAGTTATAACAGTTACAATTTTTATCATATATTTCCGCGGTCCTTAATTGCCAAATTCATCAATTGACAGAGTATTTAACACCTCTTTCAACACATCATCACGGAAGCAACAAGGATTTTTTGTAGATATAAATACTTTTAAACTGTTCCACCTCTTAATCATGGAAAATGTACCGAAGATTCCATTTTAGAGTATTCCACATGCTTAACAAAAGGTATTCATAGGTCGACACCAATGAACTCAAGGATCTGTCTCTAACCTATGCATAATCTACTATCATAATTTTTGTTTTGATGATCATATTGCAAAGTTTTTTCACAAGTTGCTTTGTTACATTTCATCAACAAGTCCTTCTGGAATTTCTAATTTGTGCAATAAAATGCTACCTGTGTTACTTTTTAGCTTTAAATCACGAAGTGGCAAGTCAGCAATGTCGATGGAGTAGGGAAATATTGGTGTGCTTTTCCAGACTTACATTACCCCGAGTTGTAGCTTTGATAGACTTTATACTCTCCAAGAAACTTCTGAATAATATCAGCCTTTATCTTGCTGATATCTTTCCAAGATGGCACGAATATAACTCTATCTCTCATTTCTTCATTGTAATATCTTTTCTACCTTGGGTAGTGTCCAAGTGATTAATCGACGGTACTTCTAGTATTTAGTTTACCATATAGTTTGGTACCCATTTTATCGACCACGAAGTTATGAAAGATTTATTCCACATTGTTCAATTCCGGAAGACAACCTCGGATGTGGCAGCGCAATGCACTAACCACTGAGTTACCGTGAGCCAAGCATATTTACTCGCAGTTCGAATTTACTCATCTCTTTCCCTGTTAGTACAATATTTACACGTTTCAAAAGATGTTTTCTTTGTTCTGCATTAATGCTCATATTATATTTCAATGAAATTGAAGTGTTGCAAGCTCATCTATCTTGATTCATAAGTACGATATTTCACAATCTCAAACGAAAAGTCAGTGGCAATGATGACACGTTTCACAAAAAAAAATTGAGTTTTCTTTTAAATATGACTTCATTTTTTCCGGAGGATCTAGATCCTCGATTCTGAAGGCAGAAGCATTCATTTGTGTGCGTAAAAACATGTAAATATTTTTAATTATTTTTTTAAAGAGAAAAAAATGACGAGTTACATAGCAGGGAATTTGGATTTTCATTCATAAAAACAAAAGATTTTTATTCGAATTTTAATGACATTAAGCATATCCTTAGTGCTGTTTTATATATTTGATAGAAGTGAAAACGACCCTGCTTCTGCAGCCGTTTGGATTTTGATGATATTTAGGAATATGCTTAGTGCTATTCTCTATATTTTATAGAAATGAAAATTCTTCTTCTTCCGCAGTCGGTGAGATTCTGCTGGTATTAGGAATGTCCTTAATAGTATTCTCTATATTTTATAAAAAAGAAATCGATTCTTTTTCTCCAGTTGTTAGGATTTTGATGATATAAAATTTTGGGTGACACTATGGCATTAATTAATATATGCATATATTTAATTTCCTTAATTTCTTTTTTGTTCAAAGATATATAAAATTTCTTCATTGAACATTTTTACCTTCACATTTCTCATAAATAAATAAAAAAACTTTTTAAAAGACATAAATTTAAAATTGGAGTGACACCTTTATATGACTCTACAAAGTTTCTTTAAAAATTCAATTAAAATTATTTTTGGTTTGTTTGCAAAAGTATACAAGGTGTCCATAAAAGAATGCATCAGTTTGAATGGTATATTGTAATAGTTTAATTTTGAGTATTTGCAATAAATTATGCATCAAATTGAAGCAAACTAACGTAGTTTTTCTTTCAAATGTTAAACATGTGCACCTTTAGTTATGCGGCACACATCCAACCTAAAGTCCGATTCTTCCCACACTTCGGTTAACAAATCCGGAGTAATGGAAGCAATAGCCTCTTCAATTCTGTGACTCAACTCTCGCAAATCATTAGGTAGAGGCGGAACGTAGACACGACTAGGGGCGCACCGAATAGTGATTTTGGCTGAATACCGAATATTCGGTCTACAGGCGAATCGAATATCGAATATTCAGCTAGCCGAATAGTAACTGTTAAGCCGAATACCGTATATTCGGCCAGCCAAATAGTAACTATTCGGCTGAATACCGAATATTCGGCTTAGAAAAGTATAGGACAAAAGCATACAAAATGAGTTCTTCATCAGAAAAAGAGGAAGATACTCCAAGAACAACGAAATTAAAGACCAGAAGGAAAAAATATGCAAGGTTATCAAAGTCATGCGACAACTCATCACTAGAAAATATAGCAATAATTAAAACTCCGTTACAATACTCAACCAAGAAAAAAAATAAACATTTAAGTCGTCTACCTCTTCCACTACAAGTGGAAAAATTAATGGATTTAGAAGAAGCAATAGCCGAAAATTTGAACATAATGGAACAATTAGAAATGATGTTCAGGTTGTTAAGAAAAAATGAAGCAAAACACGACCAGGAAGCATCAAATTTCATGGATAATATCAAATCAGAAATTCGAATACTACAAGATTCAGAAAAAGGAAAAAGTCAAATAATACTGGCACTAAAGGAGCAAAATAAGAAGACTCAATAAAAACTAGAAGAAAATAAACAAAACCATGAAGAAACAATAAAAGCAATAAATAAAGAAATGGATCGGCTAATGGAAGAGAAGGAAAAAATGAAAGAACAAAAGTTAAAACTATCATTACAATTTCCAGAGGAAAAGGATTTAAAAAGTACCAAATTGGGAGAAATGAAGGAAATCTACGGGAAATTGAAGGCCTCACACCAAAAATTACAACAAGAAGTAGAAATCAAAAATGAACTACAAAAGCAAAGCAATCAAGCATTGAAAACAATGACAAAACTATATGGAAAGCTGGAAGAAAGGCTGGAAAACATAATAAGGCTCGCAGAGCAAGTGAAAGAACCAGAACAAAGTAATTCGTTAAAACAAACATAATTAAATAAAGAATTCACATATGCCTCAGTATCAGCCTCAGCACCGATCTACTCTAAATCAGCATTACTGCTAACGAGAAAAATAAATACAAGGCTTTCAATGTTTAGCATAAGGGAAGCACTCAATACAGAAATTAACTTAAAGACAAACAAAATCAAAATATTCAGCACGCTCTCGAAGGATAAAAATACACTCATAGTGAGGTCAGAAACAAATGAAGATGTGGACAAACTGTCAGATCTGATTCAGGGAAGTGAGAAAATAAACTCACTGGTCTCGTTAAAATACGCAGAAGAAAAGAGAAGGAGATATTAATAATGGAAATTCCAAAAACTGTAACACCAGAAGAAATTAAACGTAAAATAAAAGAAGAATATGCGAAAGACGTATTCGAAAACTTGCATAAAGAAATTTCAAGGGAAAAAGCAAAATCATATCAATTAATGATAGACTTGGATGAGGCAATGGCAATTAGGCTACTCAAAACAGAAAGAATCGTGGTTGGCTTTTTGTCATGTCAAATTAGACCCTGCTCACAAATCATAAGATGCAGCAACTGTCAATACTAAGGGCATGCCTCCGGAAAATGTAGAAGAAACTCACACAGAAAGAACTATTTTGATAAAATAACAAAAAAACAGTTGTGCAACCAAATTTTGCTCCATCTAAATATTTTTGTTGGACTGACAAAATCATTTTGTTAATTCAATAAAATTTTATTGAACGAACAAAATCATTTGATCAGTCGAACCAACATTTGGTCAGTCCAATCAAACATTTTAGCTGGGGCTATATTAACCAAATCTTTTTTTCCGTGCAACATGTGCGTATTGCTCTAAAAATCACGAATCTAAAAATTGCCCAATTCAAAAAGAAACAAGAAAACATAAATGCATAAACTGCACAAACACAATATTCCCAGATGGAAGAGCGTATGACTATAATCATGCAGCAAACTCATCAAGATGTCAAGTGTATCAAAATATAATGGAACAAAGAAACCTTATAATAAATCAAGTTCAAGCAAATTCCCGTCGATAATCTTAAATAAAGAAAACTCCTCTAAAAGTTCAAAAACAACAACCTCTTCGCTAGAAATCACAAATAGTTTGAAAGAAATAAAAATTGCTCAACTGAACCTACAAAAAATACGTTCTGCGACAGCTTTCACTGTTCGCCTTTTTACTTAGAAATAATTACACAGCTGCATGTGTACAGGACTGTGCCATAACAGCTAATAGGCCACATGGGATTCCAAAAACAACACCGTACTACTCATCTGTGTCAAAAAATTGTTTCATCGTAATACTAGACTCGAGAGTACAACATCTACAAGTCCAACAAAATGACCACTCATTGTTTGTTAATATTTTAACAACAGCGGGATATATAACATTGAGCACACAGTATACGGCACCATCACAGGACATAAAAAAAGATTTACAGGACTGGTCAAGTGGAAGGGGAATGACCAATAAATTCTTGTTGTTGGGTGATCTGAATGCCCATAGGGAGGCCTTTAAGGGTATGGAAATGATGATGATAGAGGCCATCATGCCATCAGTCAAATGAGTACACAGCCTTTACTGGTTGTGAATAACCTACACAGTACCCCGATCTTTGAAGTTAAACACTTGAAAGGATGGCCGGATTTAGCGCTATCATCTTTTCAACTCTTTCAATATATAAAAGGTTGGGAAGTTGAAGAAAGCATGGATTATGGAGATCACAGATTGGCAACAACGAGACTTTCTCTGCAAATACTAGATATACCAAAACGTAGATATAGAACAAAAGGAATATCACCAACAAAATTTAATAATGCAATTAAGAAAAACATAGATGAAAGAAACTTAAATTTCAAAGGAATAAGTACACCGGAAGCGTTTGAAGAAAGATATGCATTGTTCATATCATTGATAAAAGAAAATTATGAAACTCACTTCAAGAAAAGGAAAAGTTCGTTTAAACCATCAATTTCGTAGTGGAATGAAAATTTGAGAAAACAAAGGAACTATGTTAGAGTTCTGAGAAAAGTTACGAAAACTCTGGAAGCAATACCAGAAAACTACATAAAATTCAAAGTTGAAAGAGCGAAATACAGAAAATCGATTCAAGAAGCAAAATCTGTAGCTTGGAAAAGTTTCTGTCGAAACACAAAAGAG
This sequence comes from Maratus speciosus, assembly GCA_963932465.1. Taxonomy (NCBI): domain Eukaryota; kingdom Metazoa; phylum Arthropoda; class Arachnida; order Araneae; family Salticidae; genus Maratus; species Maratus speciosus. The sequence continues at coordinate 344,671,651 of OZ010788.1, forward strand.
CCTTACGGCAAGTTGAAAAAGATTGCTTTTCAAGACTTCCATAGACAGGAGACTTATGTACTTTCAAACTCAACCCATCAAATTCAAACAAGACAAACGTTTTTTCAAGATATAACAAATGAAATATTTGGACCATCACAGGAAACCCAACCATATATATTCAAACCAAACTCCACAGTACCAAAAATTACATTACAGGAAATAAAACAAGCAATCTATGCCTTCAACAAAAACAAAGCTCCTGGTCCAGATGAAATAGACCACGTAATACTCAGAAATCTATTCAAGACGTAGCCAGAATTAATACAAGAAATGTACAACTCATTATTAACTCTGAATTATTTTCCTGAAGATTGGAAAGTCGGTGAAGCTGTTTTCTTTCTAAAACCAGGCAAACCAGCAAATGAAGCGGTATCTTATAGACCGATAACCCTACTTTCAGTATTTGGAAAGGTCTACGAAAAAATACTTCTAAAAAGAATAAATTACTATCTGCATACAACAAATAAAACCTTTACTTCCCAGCATGGCTTCCAGGAAAATAGATCAACGGAAACAGCAATAAGAGAACTTTTCTCACAACAAATTTACTTAAGCAAGAAGATGTATATATTTCTCTCCTGTCAATAGACTTTAAGAATGCATTCGACTATTTGCCGTGGGATATTACAATACAACAATTAGAAGAGTTACAAACAGAAGAAGTATATGTCAACACCATAAGGTCCTATTTATCGAAGACAGGCATTTATCCAAATTGGCTTCTAGAAATCCTGCATTGGCTCTCTAAGGGTTACCCGCACGGTTCCTGTTTAAGACCTTTCCTGTGGAGAGTGTTTATACAGAAGTTAATAAATATACTAAGAAGAAGAGGATTTCGAGTGATAGCGTTTGCAGACGATATATTGTTGGTGACGTATGGAAGAACAAGAAAAATACTAGAAGAGATGGCCAGGGAGGCTTTGCAAATAGTGAGTGACTGGGCAGATTTAAACCAAATGAACATCTGATATGGAAAATGCAAGACATTAAATCTCAGAAAACCTAAATATCTAAAATGAGCTCCAATCTTTAAAATAAATAATTATAGATTGAAATGTGAAAATACGCTCCCATACCTTGGTTTAATCCTAGATAAAACACTGTCATTTTTGCCTCACCTAACAAATAAAAGAACAGAGCTGAATTCAATAATCCAGAATTTACTAAAATTAACATAAAAAAGGAGGAATAAATAAAAATATCTTAAAAATCTGGTATAAAACAATCTTAGAAAAAAAGATAACGTATGGAACAGAGGTTTGGTACGACCACCTACAGAAATCTCACGGGCTTCGCTTACTGTCCTCAATACAGGCCCAGTGCCTTCTTCTTGTATCGGGCACATATAGAAAAACGGCCTTAACAGGAATCCCTCCATTGCATCTCAGAGTAGGTCAGATTGCTACATCGGGAAAAGTACTAAGATTAAGACACCAGTAGAGGAATTTAGACCAGAATTCTATCAAGGCAAATTCCCAAATTCATCAGTATGTCCTTACAAAAATTACCTACACAAGGCAAATGAAATCCTCCAAATGGAAATACAAATCTACACAGACGGCTCCAAAATAGAAGAAGGGACGCGGTTAGCGTTCTGTGCATACGAAAACTCAATCGTGTGCCATACTTTTCAAACAAAATTAAGGATAGAAAACACCGTATTCCAAGCGGAAATGCTAGCAGTGGATTGGATGGAAAAAAGTATGTACGGAAGTGCAATAATATACTCAGATAGCCTCTCGAGCATACAAGCCATTGAAGACAGCACAACCAAAATAGCACTAGTCCAGAACATAATTCAATTACTACACAATACAATAAAAAGATAATACTAAAATGGATAAAAGGACACTCCGGAATAGCAGGAAACGAGGCAGCGGATCAAAAGGCAAGAGAAGAGATCATAAATCCTAACTTGCCAGAAGTATTTCTACCTTTCCCACCATCTCATCTCAAACGACAACTAAAATTACAAATACAACAGGAATGGCAGAGAATTTGGGACTCTGATCATAGAGGAAGGTTTACATATTCACTTCTACCTATTGTCTCAGAGGAAACATTACTATCACACAGAAACCTCTTCTTGTTTGCAACAAATCACGGACTTTTTCCAGATTATCTGGTAAAGTTCGGAAAAGCTGACTCGGAAAAGCTACTGCAGGTGTGGAAAACGAGGAACCTCGCTGCACTACGTAACGGAATGCACACTAACATCCATGTACCACCTCAGAATCTCCAGAACGATGAGGCTCTCTTCATGGTTCAAAATAATCAGAAAACAACCAGCACTATTACAAAAAAGTCCTTCCGGCCAGTGCCGGGAGGAAGAGGTAGCTTTCATAATCCTTATTTAAAAAAAGCCAACTTATATCATGCAAACACACGAAGCTCAATTTAGTGGAAACCGAATATAGGAGATTCAATACTAATTTTTATCAATATAATGAATGAGAATTTCGCGAAATTAGTCAGCTTTATCCAAGCTGCTTTTCTTTAAAGTAACTTATATTTGGCTGCCAAATTCGGCAATTTCTTAAAGTGCCTGTCATTTTAAGACAACATGGTGGATGAGGCTAAGCAGTGAACTTGGTCGAGACCTTAGTAATTGCTGTGCACATGCTCACTCACATCGGAATCGGTTAATATATAGGAGTGCTGTCGCATGCAAAAAATCAGATTTTTCAAAATGTCACCCACAATAGAAATTGAAACTGCTATATCTGAGCCATTTTTTAAGGTAAAGACAAACAAAAAATGCTCCTGAATCCTTATATCAAGATCAAATACTTAAGAAAGAAACCTTTTTCAATTTCTAATTTTTTTGCACCTCACTTTAAATATATATATATTTTTTAATTTAATGGCCGCCATTTTGAAACAAGATGGCTGATGAATCTGGCCAGCGAACTTGGTCGAGGTGTTGATGTATACTATCCACATGCCTTCTTCCATCGAAATAGGCGAATACGTGTGTTATCGCGTGACAAATACAAGATCGTTTCAAAATGTTAGCCATGCTAGAAATTCAAAGTGCTATAAATAAACCATTTTTTAAGATATCAACAACAGAACAAATTTTCAGAAACAAAAACTGCTCCGGAATCTTTGTATCAAGGCCAAACACATAAAAAAAATCTTTTTCATTTTCCAATTTTTTAATACCTCATTTTGAATTTTAAATTTAAATTTTTTTAAATGGCAACCCTTTTGAAACAAGATGGCGAATGAAGCTGGCCAACGAACTCGGTCGAGACATTGGTATGTACTATGTTCAAACCAAGTTACATCCAAATAGGTTCATAAATACGCCTGTTATCGTGTGACAAAAATCAGGTCGTTTTAAAATGTCAGCCACAAGAGAAATTCAAAATGCTATTACTCAGCCATTTTTTTTAGATATAGACGAAAGAAAAACTGTTCCAGAATCTTTGTATTAAGGTCAAACACATACAAAAAAAATCTTTTTCATTTTCCAATTTTTTGGTATCTCATTTAAATTTTTTTATTTTTTAATTTTTTTAAGTGGCCGCCATTTTGAAACAAGATGGCGGATGAAGCTGGCCAACGAACTCGGTCGAGATATTTGTATGTACTATGTACACACCAAGGTACATCCAAGTCAGTTCATAAATACGCCTGTTATTACGTGAGAAAAATCAGGACGTTTCAAAATGTCAGCCACGCTAGAAATTCAAAATGCTATAACTCAGCCATTTCTTAAGATATAGACGAAACAAAAACTGCTCCCGAATCTTTTTATCAAGGTCAAACACATAAGAAGAAAATATTTTTTCAATTTTCAATTTTTGGTACCACATTTCAAATTTAAATTTTTCTTAAAAATTTAAATGGCCGCCATTTTTAAACAAGATGGCGGGTGAAGCTGACCAACGAACCCGGTCGAGACATTGGTATGTACTATGTACACACCGAATTACATCCAAATCGGTTCATAAATACGCCTTTTATCGCGTGACAAAATTCAGGACGTTTCAAAATGTCAGCCACGATAGGAATTCAAAATGCTATAACTCAGCCATTTTTTAAGATATAGACGAAACAAAAACTGCTCCGGAATCTTTGTATAAAGGTCAAATACATAAGAAAAAAATATTTTTCCATTTTTAATTTTTTGGTACCACATTTCAAGTTTTAAATTTTTTTTAAAATTTTAAATGGCCGCCATTTTGAAACAAAACGGCAGATGAAGCTGGCCAACGAACTCGGTCGAGACATTGGTATGTACTATGTACACACCGAATTACATCGAAATCGGTTCATAATTACGGGAGTTACAGTGTGACATAGGTCATATATATATATATATATATATATATATATATATATATATATATATATCAATTTTGAACGGAGGGTGGTTTCGGGGTCTGGGGGTCATGATCGATGAAAATATACCAAAATTTTTTGAAATCGCTTTCCTCCGAACGGCTGCAATAGGTAGCTTTTTTGTAAAGAAAGCTACCTAAAATTATAAACTGCATAACACTGATTGAAAACAATCAAGGACTTTTCCAAATGCCTCCACAGGACCTATTATATGATAATGATGATGAGCTATGGAACTAATCGAACAAACATTTACTTTAAAACAGTTATAGAAATAGTGTTATTGTTAAAGAAAAATTATGTGTTATACGTCTGTAAAGCACCCAGCTCGTCTAATTTACTATTGTTACCTATACTTATTTCATTATCTCAATTACTTTTTATTACCTACCATTATTTTATTAATCTATAATTGTTTTGTAAATTTTTTTTATAAACATTGCTGGGTGGGGCTAGTTGAGCTAAACCAATTGGTAGGCCTCCCCACCTGACTGATTCTGAATCTGAATCTGTCGAATACTTTTATATTTCAAAGTTTAAAGGCATTAAAATGTTAAATTTTAAAACAATTTTACATAATAGTTACAACAGAAACTTTTATTTTGATAAAAAATAGTTTTTTTCAAGTAAACTTTATGCTGAAAAAAAATCTGCTTTATGTTATTAAGAGGATAGTTATAAAACTTTTTTAATTAATTTTTTTTCAATTTTATGACCTTTTCTGTAAATTAAAACAAATGAATAAAATTTTCTTAAATTCTGAAAAAAACATTTTAAAATCAAAGAGAAATTGTGGAAAAATTGCACAGGATCATATGTTATTTGTTTGTCAGATAGAGACTAAAGTAAAAGTAAATAAATAATACAGTCTATTCAAATTTTATATGGGGGCAACTCAGCAAGAATAACTGTTCTACTCCCTTGCATTAACCGAGGAAGTTCTTAAATGCATCCTAGATCAGTGTCTGCAAAGAGCGATAATTTTCAGAGATTGTAAACGTTGTTCTTAAAATCTTAGCAAGAAACAGGTTATTTACTGGACAATGTTCAGGAACATGCGTCTGTACATAATTAATTCCTATGAAAATCCTCGTGGTTGATTAATTTTCTTAAATAATACTTACAAACAGCAAATAAATAATGTAAAAACACTCTCTTTTATTTAAATATGATTCTGTTTCTAAAAATTCTAAATATCTTTATAAGTTAACTGTTAAATGCAGAAGTTGTATAAGGTTTTAATAAATATGTTTTAAAAGTTTTTTTAAGTATTCGGCCAAACCGAATAGTTTGCTATTCGGCCAAAACGAATATTCGGTAACATGGCCGAATAGTCCGAATACCGAATAGATACTGAATATTTGGTGCATTCCTAGACACGACCTTTTATAAAGCCGCAAAGGAAAAAGCGCATGTCTCTAACGGCTTTTAAATCTTCAATCTAGTAATATCGCTTTACGCTCAGAAGTCGCCATTTTGCGTACGTGGAACAGCAAGCGAGTCAATAACAAAGCTGTATTAGCGCATTCAGTTATTTTAAAACTGCTTGAGTTACTCTTAAATTGTGACTTCGAACCAACACTCTACAATGCTTATAGTGGATACTATTAAAATTTATAAATGGGACATTCTTTTATGGACACTTGCATTTACACTTCAAACAATACTTTTAATTTTCAAATACATTGTTAAATATGTACATCGCACTTTGACTGAACCTATATTATGCCTTGAAATGCATAAATTGGTTTATCTTTCCGTCACGCTATAGAAAATCGTTAGTAAAATTTATGTAAATACAGGGTGTCCCAGCTAATATGTTACAAACTTCGAGGGTAGGTAGGGTACATCTAGACGACTCGGAATCACATAGGAATGCCGGGTCCGAAACGCCTTCCTGACGCGGTAGAGGGCTGAATCAGTGTTGTCAGTGGGCTACTTTTTTAAAATTCCGATACACTTCAAACAATACTTTTAATTTTCTAATACATTGTTAAATATGTATATCGCACTTTGACTGAACCTATATTATGCCTTGAAATGCATACATTGGTTTATCTTTCCGTCACGCTATAGAAAATCGTTAGTAAAATTTATGTAAATACAGGGTGTCCCAGCTAATATGTTACAAACTTCGAGGGTAGGTAGGGTACATCTAGACGACTCGGAATCACATAGGAATGCCGGGTACGAAACGCCTTCCTGACGCAGTAGAGGGCTGAATCAGTGTTGCCAGTGGGCTACTTTTTTAAAATTCCGATACACTTCAAACAATACTTTTAATTTTCTAATACATTGTTAAATATGTATATCGCATTTTGACTGAACCAATATTATGCCTTGAAATGCATAAATTGGATTATCTTTCCGTCACGCTATAGAAAATCGTTAGTAAAATTTATGTAAATACAGGGTGTCCCAGCTAATATGTTACAAACTTCGAGGGTAGGTAGGATACATCTAGACGACTCAGAATCACATAGGAATGCCGGGTCCGAAACGCCTTCCTGACGCGGTAGAGAGCTGAATCCGTGTTGACAGTGGGCTACTTTTTTTAAATTCCGATTTCTTGCCTTTCTTGAAATGATAAAATTACCTTTGTCTTCAACTTAATTAATATGTCATTAAACAAGGGGAATTTTATCATTTCAAAATAGTGTTGCCAATCAAGAAATCTCAATTTAAAAAAGATAGCACACTGGCAACTCTTCCCAGGGACAAATATAAGCTTTGTGTGACCCAGCCTTTTTAATGCCTAGTGTTGCCAGTGGACTACATTTTTTAAATTCAGATTTCTTGATTGGCACCAGTTTTATGAAATAGTAAAAATCGCCTTATACAATGACATATTAATTAAGGCAAAAAGAAAGAATTTTACCATTTCAGAAAAGTGGTGCCAATCAAGAAATCTGAATTTTAAAAAAGTAGCCCACTGGCAACACTGCTAACGCCTTTACTGGGTCAGGAAGGCGTTTCCGACCTGCATTCCTATGTGATTCCGAGTCGTCTAGGTGTACCCTACCACTTCTCGAAGTTTGTAATATCTTAGCTGAGACACCCTGTGTTTTCTTTGCGCCCTATCCATTTGCATACATTTCAGTTAGTTTGGGTACTATGACGCAAATTAAACATTTACACCAATTGCACGATTTTGCATAGCGTGATGGAAAAGATAAATGGAGAGTGAAGCCTATTTTTCCGGGTTATAACAAAACCCAAGGGCAAAACTTTAGAATTCGTCAAGCGAATTTTAGTAAATATAATGAGAGTTTACAGAATCAAGTGTAAAGTCTGAATAAGTTTCTTTTTAAGCCTGGGTTCCATTGTAAACATGGTCAAATCTCATGTGTTTTACTGAGTATAGTAAATAATATTTATTTACCCTGAATATAACAGTTTAATTTTGTTATTTATTCATATCATTAAGAGTTATTTTTTTATCATTCTATTTTATTTATTGCTATTCATTTAACACTATAAGCAGGTTTCTGTTATAGAGAGGTTCATTTTAAACCGTTTTAGTGTTTTCAGTAAATAATCAGTATTTCTATTCAAAATCTTTTCTGTTATAATTTATTAAATAGTGCTTTGTTTACTTATTTTTTAATCCATGATAATCCGTTTTCGTTTTAAGCAGGATTACGTTATAAAGAAATTCCGTTTTAGAGGTGTTCCCTCGAACTTCCTATTCAATAAAAGTATAAAAATAGGTGGTACTCATTTTTTTCAAGAAGATGTACACCACTTGTATGAAAAAAATTCTAATAGCTTCTGTTGTTTTTAAGATATTTGTATTTTAATCATAAACTAGTCGGATGTACCAATCCCAAAACTTTCTTCTATCTCATACATGTTAATACTTCAAAATTCGCTATCACACTGCCAAAATTAAATGGCAATCTATGCATCTCATAAGGATTCTAAAGTTATGAAATTCCGTGCATTAGTTCTTGAGATACGACTATAGCTGAAATCGTCTAAATCCAGCAAAATGCTGCCTAGCAGCGCCAACTATTGGGTGATTTATAACAAATCCTAATCAGCAACAATTTATGTCAATGTCTGACTGAATCTGAAGTTTGGAGAAAATCCGTGCATTAGTTTTTGAGATAGAGCTATTGCGAAAATCGTGAAAATTCCAGCATAGCAGCGCCACCTATTGGGTGATTAACATTAAAACCTAATTAACAACAACTTGTGTCAACATATAACTAAATCAACATATAACTATAAAAAAAAAGTTAGGTGAAAATTCGTCCATTAGTTCTATAGATAGAGCTATTGAGGCAGTCGTGAAAAAGGCAGCACAGAAGCGCCACCTGTTGGGCGATTTATACCAACACATAAGCTGTAGCAAGTCATATCAAGGACTAACTGAATCTGAAGTTTGATGAAAATCCGTGCGTTAGTTCTTAAGATAGAGCTATTGGGGAAATCGTGTAAATCCTGCAAAATTCATCATAACAGCGCCACCTGTTGGGCGATTTACACCAAAACGTAATAAACATCATTTCATATTAAGGACTAACTAAATATGAAGTTTCATCAAAATCTGTGCATTAGTTCTTGAGATAGAGCTATTGCAAAAATCGTAAAAAATGCAGCGTAGCAGCGCCACCTGTTGAGCGATTTACACCAAAAACTAATCAGCATCAATTTGTATTAGGGACTAACTGAATATAATTTTTTATTAAAATCCGTGCATTAGTTCTTGAGATAGAGCGCCCACAAAATTTGTGTCACATACACACAGACAGACAGACTCACAGAGTCACAGACAGACATTTTCTAAAAGCATGTTTTTTGAAATCTCTGACCCCTAAAACGTGTAAATCCGTCAAAAACCGGAATTCGAAAATTTTCATGAATCCAATACTTTCTTCTTGTAAAGATAGAAGAAAGTAAAAACATAGTTTCTGGACTACATAATTGCATAATGCGGCTAAAACGCAACTAGTTGAAGTCGGGAAACTTCAGATGTTTATTACAGACTTAAACTGAAGAGATTAAAACAGTTTCTAGTTTTCCCCTCATTAATTCCGCTTTAGTATCTTAGTCACTGGGTTATTAGATTGAATAGCTAATTATTTTAATTAGGAATTAGTTTGTCGTTGCACGAAGTTTCTACAATTAGTTTCAGATTCGTTAACTATTTTATGAAGAGTCGATTTCAGAGATGCTTCCAAAATTTAAACTCGGTACTGATTTAAAGTATATGAGCATGCAGTATATCTCAATCATTATTATTTAAGCCAGTAATTTCATATATATGCAAAATTACACTTAAAGTAAATAGCTAAAAGCTTTTTATATGTGTATGAGAAGCATTTAATAAAACATTCCAATACAAATTTCTGTATGTTCTAAACCAAATTTTTTCTAAATATTTATTTATTATGTCATATTTCATATTACAATATCATTGGAACTACAAAATTATTATACTTACGTTTAGGCTTTTAAATAGCATATGGTCATACAAAAGATCACCTTGCTAAGATTATAATTTCAGGAAATATTGACGAAAATTTGTAAAAGTAATTTAAAATTTCAGGTCCTTGCTGTACTTATAATTTTGTATCACGGTATATATTTCAACAGAGATTTAAAATATTTTTTGAAAATTGGATATAGGAAACATAGGAAATTTAAAATTTAATTTGAAATTAAATTATAGACAGCACACTAAACTTAATTCATGCACGTTTTAGTTAATACAGTGAAACCTTCCTGTGCGACCACCTCCATTAAGAGACCACTTCCTTGAGCGGCCATTTTTTCATGGAACGAAATTTATTCCCATAGGCTCAATATTAATTGTACTTCCATTCAGAGACCATCCCTGATGAACTCCCTCCATGAGCGACCAATTTCTTTGAAGAAAATTCCGTTTTTTTCCTGGTCGCTTGAAGAAGGTTTTATTAGAAAAATAATTCCGGAGAGCGCATTATTCCTCAAACTTCTAAACTAAGTTTATATATATATTTTTTAACCCGGCATCTTTTAAATGCTTAAACCGCTTTGTGCCTTTTTAGACAATGAATTTAACTCTGATGACAAATTTAGAATGACGATAAATAAACTCTCCCCTGCCCTATTCTGTCGGAAAACTCTCAAAGAAATAGATAAATTAATGAAATCGTCATTATTTGCTCCCGTCCAAAAAATAAATAAATAAATAAATAAATAAAAATTGCATTTATTTACTGAACTTCGAAAAGACTGGGAAATAAAAGTTTTAAAAGATAAAACCGTAAAATCGAAGCAAACGTCAATGTATTCATTTTTTAAGCTCTGCAGTAATTAACTTAATTAACTTTTGTTTTTATAGTTAAATTTTTATATTTTTTCCTAATGTGAAAAATAAAATTTTGTATCATTAATTTTTACCTTTTTTCAACACTTAAAATCTAGATTTAAACATGACCTCCATTAAGAGACCACCTCTCGGAGCGTCCAATTTTTATTGGAACGGAACGTGGTCGCTTTAGGGAGGTTTTACTGTAATAGGCATTATTTTATTTGGATCGGTATCTTACCTTTTTCTCTTTCATAAACGTTTTTCAAAACAGGATAGGTTGATGCGCTAACATGTTTTACACCATTTTATTCTATTTTGACATATGCTAATCAAATGCTTTCATATGCCACTTTAGAAATATTTTTTATGTGTAAGGATTGTGCATATCTTTTCTGAAAAGGCAAAATAAAAAACCTAATGTACCTATTATTCTTTAACTGCATCGGCAGTTGAAATGAAATTTAAACATAAATAAAACAGAATTTTGTAAATATATTTGTTTTAAGAAGTTTGTTGTTTAGTTAAGAAGTTGTTTTAACTATATATAAACGTATTAAAATTGTTGAGTTATATACAATTTTAAACAAAGGAAACAGTATTAAATAGAATGAGAAAAATTTAATATTTACATTTTTTTTTTTAGCTGTGCAAACCATGGATCTCCAATTTGGATTGCAGATCCCTAACTGTGAAGTTTGGAACAAAGAAGTTAAATTTGATCGCAGTGAAATTACTATAATGTAAGTAAATATATATATATATATATATATAATTTCAAGATCTTAAATCGATTAAAAAAATTAAAATAATTAAAAAATATTCTTTAAAAACTGAATCAAAAGTTAAAAGCTGTATAGATCTATGCTAATCAATAAATTATCCTAGTTCTATGCTATCAATAAATTATGCTAGATCTATGCTATCAATAAATTACGCTAGATCTATGCTATCAATAAATTATGCAAGATCTATGCTATAAAAAGTTTTACGGATCTTTGCTAACGTAATCCAAATTAAAAAATTATATAGATCTAAAAGCACGTAAAGAATATATATGCGTTCTATGTGGTTTTATTGTTGAAAAAAAAATTAGAAAGGGTGTTAAATGAACAACTTTACATTCAATTACGTACAACTCGCTAACTTAAAAAAAATATATATATATATATATATTAGTGAGGATAATCTTTGAATTTTGTAGGATTGGAAAAATTCTCGTATTGAGAGATAATAATTTTTAAACAATTAAATTATTACTTATCGCAGTAAGAATTGGGCGATGACTATTGATTGACTGTTTTATGTTCAAATACAGCTGGACAAATTAATTGTTCAATACTTAGATGCGAAAATGGTAAACAGCGGAGCAATTAATAGAGGTATCGCATGCATACCTGTATTACGTTATGTTCAAACATTTTTACGTAATCCAAATCTGTAACAAAATCCAAATTGTATCCAAATCTGTAAAAATAAAGATTAAAATGTAGGTTGTTCTAAAACACTATTAGAAATGAATATCGCAAATTTATATCGTAATATATGTAAAAAAAACTGTAGATTTCTACACAAAATAAAAAAATAATTAAAACTAAAAATATTTTTTAATCAGCGAAAATATAAGATAACTAACCGAGTTATTCATGATTCCGAAAAACATTCTCTATCTTTAGAAACCTCAGAAATCAGTATTTTTAGAGCTTTAATTAAGTCGGAAATTGTACGTCAAACGTGGCAAATGGGCTGAGTTCATACTATAACTAGTTTTATAAATATTCAGATCTTATCATCCATATACGGCCATTTATCCAATACTTTGTGTGGCCCTGTATATCATTTTATCTATATTCTACAAACATAACTTAGTATACTAAATGCAGTCCAGCGTAAAAATGCATAAATCATTTAAAAATCACATTTAAGGTAAACGCACCGGTAGTGGGCCACGTACCTGTAGTGGGCCACTAATTTTCAAAGTTTAAAAACAAGTTCATAATCCATTTCAGAAAAACGACTAAAAGAAATCTGATTAGCTAAAGTCCTTAAATGTTAACTTTCCATAAACAGTTTGGAATAATTGTTATTTTCCTGTAGATATATTTGTTTGTATCCTAGAGTGTCTTCAAACACAGATTTTTTGACAAATTCTTGGTGATTTCATTAAGAGATAAGGTTTTATTTAAAGCGTTGTTTCTTTAATATTATATTTTATTTTAAATTAAACTTCCATTTATATACTCGATTACATTGTAAATAATTTGTTAGATTAGCTGAAAACTTAAAAATTGAGTATTATATTGATTTTAAGGGGTGGCCCACTTCTGGATCACAGTTTCTTAAATTGTACCAGTAGTAGGCATGGGGGCCCACTACTGGAGCATATGCCCGGAAAATAATTTATGTTTAATTTATTTTAATTAAGTATTTTTTGAGGTTCTAAGAATTTGTGTATAATTTAATTAGTTTTTTGTTCATTGGAACCAGTAGTGGGCCAGGGGCCCACTATTGGTGCACAAGTGGCCCACTTCTGGAGCAGCGAAAATGTAACTTCACTAAGCTATCACACATATGATTATTAAAATCTATTAAATTAATATATAAAATAATTCATACTTCAAAGGTTCGACCTGTAGTGTTATTTATGGATCTTTGAATCTAAGCACCATCTGTTGGGATAATGGAATTGAATGGTAGCTTTCTCCCAAATTCCACACACATAATTCAACCAATGGACGTTGCTGTTTTCCATGCTCTTAAAAGTGCTTGGTGACAGGAAGTAGTGAATTTCAGAATAACCCATGAAGGCAAACAGATGCAGAAACATGACTTTCCACCAGTCCTCAAATCAGCACTAGATCGTTTAACTCCTGCAACAATTGTGAATGGATTCAGAGCATATAGACTAGTTCCATGGGATCCAAAGAAAGTAACTGTTGAATCCACACTAACATCAAAGAAAGTGATAATATCTCCAATAAAGGAGATAGAAATAATTTTTTCTTGAAAGTTCTTGAAGATAAAATTGGAGATGAAAAAATTAAATCTTCCTTAGAAAATAAAGTGAAATGGAAAGGCCCCTTGGAGCAAACATATCTTTACTACTTATGATTGGAGACGAAAGAGACATGAACATGGAACCAATTTCCCAAGCAATCTATCGCAAAACAATTTGGATATAAAACACTTGAGTATATTTTTTAACAATTATTTATTGAATTTTTTACATTTTACTTGTTAACGGGTACACCAGTCATATTTGTCGAGGCGGCATACACTGGAGAGTCTATTGACATTGTTGATACTGAGACTAATGTACAGGAGCATAGAGCAATTGTTGAAGATGCTGAAGTGGACCTTTACATTCAAGAAGGATCAACTGAGACTGGCAGTCATTCAGTGCCTTTAAATGGTGGACCATCAGAAAATGTACCATCTCCCTCCAAAAGAGTTCTGTTTTGACCAGAAGGGTGAGGAGTAACACAAAAAAAAGAGAGAAACTTCCTGCAGTTGTGACTTCTCTCCAAATGCTTTAATATTATAAGAAAAGAGACGGTCTTAAAAATGCTAAAGATGCAGAAAAAAGAAAAATCGAATGAGAAATAAGAGAAATTTAAAAGGAAGAGTTAAAAAAAATAGCCGATGGGGAAAAAAAGGAGAGTCAGGAAATTATCGCTCGTGTCTGATGCCTCTCTTTCATTGGAAGTTTCAACCTAAAGTATTCTTTGTAATAAATTGGCTGTAAACCCTTCTCACATTTTCAGATTTTTTTCGTTTTGGGATAAAGCATTCTGTTTTGCAGTCATTTCAGCTTTTAATTAAACTGTTTATTATATTTGTCTTATTATTTATCACTACTGCGAAATAACAAATAAGGCAGATTTTTTTTTAAATTGCAAAATATAACAGACTGTTATGTAGATATAAAAATTATGCATTTCGATAAAAAAACAATTGCTAAATTGTCTACTATTATTGTCGATGAAAACTGATGAATGACTCTACCATTTGTATCATTCTAGTACAAAACACAGAAAATGCATTTTTAATGACAGAAATCGCTAAAAATTCATTAAATTCATTGTAGCACAATTCAGAAAGTTTTGATCACAGAATATGGGAATATTTACTGTTTAACAAGTGAAAGCATATAAGCAGATTTTTTAAACATAACTTATAGATCACAAGAACTGCACAAAAATTAAATTTCGTAACATTAAGAAGATATAACTATTTTGATGGAAATGGATTTTCACATGATGAAAAAACTAACTATGAAATAGTTCAGCAATTAAAATTATAGCTCTAAAACTAGCTTCTAGGGAATTAGCTACTTTTAAACGATAAGAAGGGACACCCTGTTATAAGCTAAAAAATTACTTTGGAGCTTGTAGAACACCAGCTTATATGTAAAGGAGGATAAAATTAAAATTGATTTACAGAGCTGAAGTTCAGGACCCTGATCTGCAGATTTACTAGTGAGATTATTTTACGTAATCATCTAAACTTCTATGCATAGTTTCATTGTTGTATATATTCAATTTTAGAACTGTAAAAAAAGTATAACTTCAGTATTCTTACACTAAACTCAAAACTGGAGTGGCCCACTTCTGGGAGCTCCACTACTGGAGCACCAAAAAATTACTAGGCCCATTACTGGAGCACCAAAAAATTACTAGGCCCACTACTGGAGCATACAGGAAGGTAACTTTTTTAATTTTTCACTTTTTCCGAAGAATATATTTTGAAACTTTGAATGTTTTTTCCGATACCAGAAGGTTAGGACTAGGTTAAAAAAATATATGTCTTTTAGAATTCCTTAATACTTTAATAATAATTAGATAAATGTCCTTAAGTGGCCCACTACCGATGCGTTTACCTTAGCTGTTTTCGTTCATACCTAGTAACCTTTACGAATTATGTTGTGTAGTTCTGTATATTATCTACAGCATTGATACATACAACATAATACGGAAAAAATTACTTAAACTTAAAAACTCATATCACAACGAAAAATGCACTTCCAGCAATCATCGCTAATATACAGTACTTCAGATACAGTGTAGTATCCAAAATCTTTTGTAAGTCCTGTAAATACTATGCACTTTCTATTATACAGTAAGTAACTTGTAATAAACCTCAGCAACGCATATAAATTTCATTATATATGAAATATTTGAACATAATTAAAATACGCCGCAAACAATATTTCCCCCAATACCATTATGTAATTTAATTCTTTTGTGTGGCACTGTAAATGCATAAAATAAATATTCTTTGACAAGCATATTCTACAGAATGTATATTTTAGTGCACTTCATAGATGTATATGAATTTCATTCTGTTCGAAAGAGTGTAACATCATTAAAAAGCACTTGAAACTATTTTTCCTATTGGGCGTAATAAAATGGAATACTTTTGACTATCCCTGTAAATGAACTAAACTTCCGATTTTCATAAAATTTGAAATGCCTCGACAAAATTATGCAACGATTATATATCTTAAATTTCAAATCATTCAGTTGGGTAGTTTTTGCGCTGTTATATGCGGTAGGACAGGCAGACAGATAGACAGACGGACGGGACGACGACTATAGGTGCTACATATTTATGTAATTACGAACGCACCTGAAAAGAATTTATTAAAAGAAAATTTCTTTTACTGCCACTGATTTTAGAAGATGTTTCCAAGTATAGTCCTTATAGTATATTAATGAGTTTTCTCAAACCGGGATATCGACGGACGAAATGTGAACGAAAACACACAATGATCACTGCCGAGTTTCCCAATATTCAGAAAAGCGTTTTTTATCTTTAGAAACTTGAGAAAAACCATATTTTAGGGTTTTATAGAAGAATTTATGAAAACAAAGTTTTTTTTCTGCCGCTGATTTTCAGAAACGTTTCCGAATTGTTTTTTTTTTCTTTTGTTATTAATCAGTTTTCATAAACCGGGACATGAGTGTTTAGGTGCTATCAATTTTCAATTAAACATATTTAATTATGTAACTAAACATACATGCAAGAGTTACAAAATAATAGTAATTTTAATGTTAGTGTTATTAATTTATCATGTTTGTCTGTAAAACATGTTTGCTGAACATGAAACGCTTACTTGAAAATTGATAGCATCCCCCAAAAAAAACTATGTTCTGGACTGTGAAAACTGATTAATAAAGTATAGCAACTACTCGGAAACGTTTCTGAAACTCAAAGTCATTAAAAAATCTTTGTTTTTAGGAATTATCCTTTAATTTACAAAAATATACATTCTGTGTAAAAAATACCCGGAGTTCATCATTTAAAATACTCGCATAAAAGATATCACAACAAACTTTTTCTGCAATTTGTGACTACTCAACCGAGTTACAACATGGAATTTGAGCGCTATCTGTGACTTAGTGTGTTGACAGCTGCTGGTTTTTCAGATATATACTTTAGAATGCTTTGCGATTTTTACAGTGGGAAAGTTAGTTGAACAAAGCTTGCTTTAAATTTTGTGTTTCATAACGCCGTGACTAATATTTTGGGCATGAAACGGGTCTCGCACGACTGATTTCGAAAGAGCTGAATTTTGATCTATCATTGTGCTGGAGTTTTCGGCCAAAAACATAACGAATGTCATCGACATAGCAACTACATCGACTGATGTGGCCCCGTGTGACTTTGTAATTAATATGAAGCATTTAAATTAGAATTATTGAGCTCCATTAAAATTTAATTAAATTATATATAACAAACTAATTTAATATCGTTTATTTGTTTTAATGTTTCAATAGACACTCAGAACGGAAACTGCAATCAGATTTTTCTTTGCACAAAGGATATCTATTTTGCCGAGTTTAGTCATCTCATTTACAGATAATAATACTACAAATTTACGTCACCTTCGCTTTTATAGTACGACACATGTCTAGAAACTACGCTTGCTTGATTTTTGCTTTTCGGGTGCGTTCGTAATTATATAAACACGTAGCACCTATAGTCGTCGTTCGGTCCGTCCGTCCGTCCGAATATAACAGAGCATAAACTACCCAACCGAATGGTCTTAAATTATAAATATATAATTGTTATAAAATTTTGTCGAGTCATTTCAAATTTTATGAAAATCGGATGTATAGTTTAATTACAGGGACAGTCAAAAGCTTTCCGTTACATTACGGCCAATGGGAAATTTATTTTCAAGTGCATTTTAATGACGTTACAGCCTTTCGAACAGAATGAAATTGATATGCACTTATGAAGTGCACTAAAATATACATTCAGTACAATATGCGGTGCAAAAAAGAATTATAAAACTAGTTATGGTACGAACGCACCTCATTTGCCCCGTTTGACGTGCAATTTCCAACTTTTTTTTTTTAATTAACAAAAATACAAACGAACTCGAGAAATTCTGTGGATACTTGGATGCTCTGATCGTCACAAGATAACTTATTATTAATCAACAACAAGCTATGTGCTATGTACTCTCTTTATATTATGCGTATATGTGAATGTGTTCTTATGTGTTAATTTAATAATTATTTCCAGTCTAATTTATGAAGATTTTTATTTATTCCTGTTACAAAAGAACATCATGTAATATTCAGTACAGAGACTTTGCCAGATACAGAAGCTCGCGATTCCATTAGAACTCATAATTTTCATCATAATTTTTATGCTTATTTTGTTGACACCCTTTGCAAACGGATGTTATAGTGAAGGTGTAAGCCATTCTTTGCATGAGATGGACTCCTAATGTTCATCTTAACCTCACTAATATAAGTACATCCATTAAATATTTTCGCTCATTTTGACACACTACATTAAATTATTTTCACGTCTTTTTAATAGGCATATCATGTGTGTGCATTTATACATATAAGGGAATAAACCCGGTTTTCCCGGGTTAGAGAGTACAAGTAAAAACCTTTTAAAAAAATTTGATAACTCTAATAGATTTTTTACTTTGAAAATAGAATGTCCACTAACAATACCAAAAATCATATTTATATGAAAAATAGAAATTAGGTATTCAAATAAAACTTTAAAATTTATTAAAAGCAATTGTATTGGCCGCATTTTTCATATTGGCATCGCGCCAGAAGTTAATAGCCAAAGTAATCGCTAAAGAACACTATTTACCATCATCCCTTTGATTCTGATCATTTTAATGGTTTAAACTCTTATTTGGATTACACGTCTTAAATTTGTGTTTCAATTATATTTTTGTACTTTATTTATTGAGTATGAATGTTTTAATTACTTCATGGAATATACGCAGGAAACAAATACTGAGCTATTTATATTAGTTTTAAGTGCAAATAGATCTTACAAGGAAGGTCTGCATACGGGCATACTCCCAAAAATCTGAAAAAATTATAGAATGTTCTACTCATGAGGATAAATATGTTTATAAAAGAAATTTCGGCGGAAACACGATAGAGCGTTCCTAAAAAAATAATGAAAATTTCGATATTTGGCGATTTATCACCGGTTGGCGATGGAATAAAATTTCAAAAAATAAATTTTTTATGTCAAATACTTTTTAGGATAAAAAATTTTCATATTGAACTTGTTTAAATAAATTAGTTTTGTCAGTTTTAATTTGATTTAACTATAGTTTTGTCATATATATTTATAATGAAAGTTAACTATCAAATTTTATGAATTAATACAAAATTTAAATTCAATTGTTTCAATTTCAAAATTAAGTCCAATTGAACACTGTCAATTCAATTTTATTGCTAGGAAACAACGATTTGAAATGAATAACCGCAGCATTCTTCATCTTACCTTTCTTTTGGTATATGCTTAAACATATGAAAATATTTTTTATATATGAAATTGTTTTTAAAATAGTAAAATTAAATAACAAGCAACATAAATATGTAATACAAAAAAAATGTATTTATTAAACTCTGTCATTAAGTTTAAATTCATTAAATACTATTTACACACATTGTAAAAATCAATTAACACGCAATTTTCAGGTGCATTAACCCATTTTCAGCCAAAGGTGCGTAAACGCACCATTTCAATAAATATTTTCTTATTAACACTGTGAAGAATATTTTTCACTAATTTTATTTTTCTGCTATTTTTAAGGGTTCTGGAATCTATGAAATATTAGTAATACAAATGGAGTAAACACTTTCTGTTGAGAAATTTTCAAAATAGGCTAATTTTTTTTTAATTGAAACGGTTATTGACAAATTCGACTTTTCGAAAATGTATAATTATTCCACTTGAGATTAATCATACGTTTTTATAATGGATTAAAATTGCAAGTTCTGTAAATAAAATAATAATAAATCAAATGCCATAATTTTTTTTAAATATTATTAATTTTAAATTTAATGGTGCGTTAGCGCACCATTGACCGAATGCATAAAAATGCCGAATGCATTTTATTTGTCAAATAAAATATTATTTTTCATGCACGAAACTTTTTTTTTTTGTCTTAATGAATGTAATTTAAGCATATTTCAACGAAAATAATACCACATTTTATAAAATTTCTATGCTTGGCTTAAAATGGGTTAAAATCGTTTGCTTTTGGCAAGGAAAAGTACTGCACGCCAAATCACGTGACGCTTTCGTCTTTTCGCGCCAAATACTCGAAAGTATTTTATTTTTTTACAGACTTTCTACTGTAATTCCGCCGCTAAATTTGACTGATCCTTTATTACATACATAAGTAGTTTAATTAGTATTTTTTCAAAATATTCTGAGTATGCCCGGTAAGGAGAACTTCCTTGTTACTAATCTTTTGCACGCGATATAGATAGATTTAAAAATAATACTTGAAAATTATTTTTAAAACAATAAAAATTAAGGGAATAGATATACAGTTTTCAAACAGATTGGGATATAATTTTGAAACAAATTGCATTTGAAAGTACGTATTTTTATCTACTCGGTGGTGTAAAAATTAAAAATGTGCGATATTTAGAAGTTTAAAAAATTGCAGCAAAAGTTAAATTTAATCGTCTGCTGTTGCCACCGTCAAAATGACGTCAGCATTACGCACGGACACGTTTGTTATTATAATATAGATAGATATGCATACTTGCGTAGTATCATAATGCAACAAAATATTTAAGCAAAACAGTTGTGATGCGTTCTGTTATTTGATAACAAACCAGAGCATTATAAATTTATTTAAAATAAGTAATTGAAATATACATTTTAAACTTGAATAATTAAATTATTTAATGTAATTTATGATACAATGAAAAATTACAAATTACGGGTTTAAATGTAATTTCATATATTACTGAGAATTATTAATTAGTTATATCGCTTTTCTGGTGTTTGTCTTTTTTGTATTGTTTTATAAAAAGCGAAGACACTGTAGAAATCTACAATGTTTATAGTTTCTTTTCGAAAATATTTAATGGAAGTTCTCTTTTTTTATTCTTTTTCGTGTTTTTAGTATTATTAATTCGGTATTTATTTGATAAAATTTTGAAACTGCTTCACCGCTTTAATCTAATCAGTATAACTTCTTATTAATTGATTAGTATATTTTAAGATAATTTGCATTTTATAATAGAATTTATAATCATGTTCTTAGATATTTAACTATTAAAAATTATGTCACAGACTCTTTATGCATTTATTGTAATGATATTCAAGCTGATTGTGAAGATTAACCATTTTCTTTCTCAAGCAGGGTGACGTAAAAGGTAATGGACGTTTTCGAAATTCAATAATAATTAAACGTTGACAACTATTCTAATTGTCAGTTGTTATGAAGTGAAGAATTTCTGTAAACCGCTAGCATGCTTTAGTTTCAAATATCGACAGATGGGACTCCGCTGTTTCCAACTGTAAAACTGTCCCAAACACTCTTGTATTTTCAAAACGTAAATCAACTTTTTTCTTTTTTACGTTTCATCAGCTACATAATCGGCTGATAAGTTCCCGGTCTAATGAAGAAAACAGAACTTTTCTGGTCAAATTCGATTTTATTCATCAACATAGTCTCCTTTAAGAGCGGTACAATCATTCCAGCGCCTCTGTAACATTTCAATACCTTTCTTGAAGAACGAATTATCTTTGACCTCAAAATAGACATTTGGTTCGGCGATCACCTCCTCATTCGAGCCAAATCTCTTACCGGCGAGCATTTTTTTCGTCTCTGCGAACGGGTAAAAGTCGCTGGGAGCCAAATCTGGAGAATAGAGTGGGTGCGGAAGCAATTCGAAGTGCAATACGTGTAATTTTGCTATCGTAGCCAAAGACCTGTGACAGTGTGCAGGGAGGGGGACGCGGCACCCACTTCGAAAACAGCTTTCTCATAGACAAATGTTCACGCAAAATAAAGCCTATACCTTCTTTTGATATGTTTTGAATGTCAGCTATCTCCTGCAACTTCACTTTACGGTTTTCTAAAACGATTTTGTGGACTTTTTTAATGTTTTCCGGTATAACCACCTCTTTTGGGCGACCTGAGCGATGCGCATAATCGATGTTTGTACGAAAATAATTTATAATTCTGAAATTAAGTTTTAAATTCAGAAAACCAGTCAATAATGGTCGATTTTCCTGGTGCAGAGGCCGGATAACATTTATCAAGCCAAGCTTTTGTTTCCACGGTGTTTTCCCCCATCAAATAGCAATGTTTTATCAAAACATGAAATACTTTTTTTTTCCATTGTTTTGAAAATACAAAAAGTTGGTTCACTAAAATCACTGTAACTTTTGAAGCAACCGTCAGCTCGTCATAAAATATTCACAGCTACTTTTTTAAGGTTAGTACTTATTAAACAGAATATTAATTCTGTATTTGTGGCGCCATCTGTGTGTTAGACCGGGAACTTACCAGCCAACGTAGAATGAAGTTTATTTGCTGAGTGAAGTTTGAACCATTTTTATTTATTAACCTCAACATTTTAAGAGTTTGAGACGACAAAGCAGTGTGATCTATCAGCGATAATTGGAGCTGAAACAAGTAAGCGGAGTAAAGAAAATCCTAGCCTCTCACATTACTATATAGTAATGTATTAAAATGAATGACCGTTTTATTTATTTATATTTTATTATTTGGCTTTAATATTATATTATAATATTTATCTGCGGGGAGATAATATTGATTCGTCCCATTTTGGTCTAAAGTACGCAAT
This sequence comes from Maratus speciosus, assembly GCA_963932465.1. Taxonomy (NCBI): domain Eukaryota; kingdom Metazoa; phylum Arthropoda; class Arachnida; order Araneae; family Salticidae; genus Maratus; species Maratus speciosus. The sequence goes on from OZ010788.1 coordinate 344,694,454, forward strand.
TTGGATCAATAGACATGTTCATATTACAGCTAGAAATTTTCTATATTTCGTCTCGATATAGATATTTTTTGATGAAATATAGACAAATTTTGGATGTCCATATTACGGCTAAAATTCGTCTGTATTTTGTTTCGATATACGTACTTTTTGGATGAAGTATGGACAAATTTTAGACGTCTGTATTACGTTCATTTTAAGTTCCTTTTCTGGCCTAAAAGACGTGCTTATTACGAATCAAGTGGCGACATTTGGACGTAAATTGATGAAATACTGTTAACTTTTAGACGTAATTGTACTGTACATTGATCTAAATTATGTACTTTAGACCAAACTATGGCGAATCTGTGTTATGTGTAGAATATATCCTACAAGAATATCTTCAATAGCTCAATAACTGCCACCTTTAATTTGTTACTGAATTTAGAAACGTTCAGCTTATCAACAGACCCTATAAATAGTGTAGTTCCAGGCAAAAAGCTACAATCTGTTCAAATTTACAACTTATGCATATATTTCCATGAAGTATTTAAAGATGATTTTATGAATATAGAAATCTAAATTATAATTTTATTTTAACAGGATCATTTTGGGAGTGTTATTATTTCTTGTAATAACAGCAACTGCATTTGATGTTTATATGAAATCAAAGTCTAAGGAAGCAGAAAATGGCAAGAATTACTTAAGTATGTAACACCTGTTTTGTTTTATCATGTAAAAACTTATAAAATGTTTTATAAGAACAAAAACTACGCAGAATTTATCTCTTGCAGGGACACACTTGACAAGCTTGTGGTATAAAGTGTGCAATTATTTTTTTATTTGACTAATTTTTTAAAGGTTTTTTTTTCTATTTTTTATTGAATTTTTTTTATTTCAATAGAGATTTATTTCATTTTAGAAAATGTCATTTTTTTAGAACGTTGCCAAATTTAAAAAAAAGCGCTAATAATAACATTTCCCTCCAATTAAAAAGTGTATTTACACGTGAATTCAAAACAGGAAAAAACTTTAAAAAATTTTAATTATTAAGCACTAAAAGCAGTAAATGGGGAGAATTACGGCATGTTTAAATTGTCCAAATTATAATAATGTCAACCATTTTCATTTCGAATGCGTTTACACGAAAGATTTATTTTATATTTCGATAAGTCTTTTGACCTATAGTTCCCAGTATTATAATAACGCAAATAATAACATTTTCTTCCAATAAAGAAATGTATTTGCAGATGAGTATTAAAAAGAAAAAAGTTTTTTCGAAAATTACGTCACATTTAAAACGTCTTATTTAATACAATTTTCATGTAGCGTCGTTATAAAATTTCGCTGGCCAGCGACATTGTTTACTTTGAAATTTTATACAAGTTGATTTTAAAATGTTTAATTGATCTTATTCCATCGCAAAAATAGCCGTTAGCTGTTGCGACAGCAGTTGATCCCGCCTTAAAATTCCTCAGTCAAAGGGAAATTAATGCAAACACGATTACAGAAGATCGCAACTGATCGTTTAATTATAATTTAATATTCCGAAATCTTTTAAAATAAGAGCAAACTTATTATGCGACAATGGTACTGTATCTCTATAAATATTTGTCACTGCAAAATAACATTTATCATCTTTATTATAATTATTCACATTTTTCGAAGTGAAAGTTATAATATACTTAGTATAACGGATTAAAGATAACAATTACGAATGGAAAGTATTATATTTTTTATCTGTTTGCAACAATTCACACACATCTGCTTCAGTTTTAGGGTTTCGTACTTAAAATATAAAAACGGAACCATTATAAGATGACTCCCGTGTCTGTCTGTCTATCACAGCCATTTTATTCGTAAACTATAGAACATGGAAAGTTCAAAATGAGGGAAGTAATAAAGATTATTGACCCACATATTTTCAGATTATTAAGCATTCATAAATGCATTTAATTAAAATGTAGAGGGGCTAATTAAGCTACTTGAAAAAAAAACGATTTTCCTTGTATATCGTGTGGGGTATCGTATGAAAGTTTTCGTAACGCTGAACTCAAATATACATACCTTTTTATTTTAGGTATTATATTTTAAAAGATATCGTCAAAAATGTAGAGCAAAAATATGTTCACACCCATCTAATTCCAAATTTACCGAAACTAAAATTATGAAAAAATTAGAGGTAGTAGACGTTAATTTAAACCTTAAAAATTATAGCGATTATCCTGGTTCACATAGTTTTTGAGAAAATCGCATTTTTCCGTTACACACAAATTTCTATTTACGGTCGTTCAACAGAAGTGTTGAGTAGCGCTGGGGGTTACCTATCATAGCAGAAGTGTAAAAGCATTGTTGATGACGATTTTCGAAAAAAATCGTCAGTAATTTTCCGAGATATTAACCCTTAAAGATACGGACGGTTTGGACATACATAATGACAGGAGCGGCGTACTCTATGTACCATCGGCTTTTAAATGCTAGTTAACAACTTTTAATGACATATGTGCAGTTCAATGTTCAGTAGCAGTATAAAAGCAATAAACGTCTAACTGTTAAAAACAGACTAATTTACGGGGTCTCAGGATTTTTTAAATTGGAAAAAAAGAAAAAAAAAAGATCATTTTCAACATTTAATGTCTAAATAAATCTGTATTTAAAGCATTTTTATATTTTTAATTCAAATATTTCTTTAGCTAATACAAAATTTTGAAAATTTCAACTGTATAATCACCTAAAAAATACTTTATTGAAGAATAAGAAGTAAATTTAGGTTCTATTTATACAGGCTAACATGAAATATATGATTTGAAAAATTCAAGAAAAAATATTCAGAAGTTTTTGAGGTTTCCTGCGTGTTATGCCCAAAAATATCATTTCTAGAAAAATGACTTCAAAGTTTCGGAAACGCCGCGTCAGCTATTGAGCGGGTATAATTCTAAAAGCCATAACTGCTGTTTTAATGGGAATTTTACGGAAAAAATTACATCAAAATTTTCAGAAAAGGTAGGAATTTAACATCTAAACAAATACAATTTCTAAAATATTGAAGCTTTAAGAGGCCTGAGACCCCTTAATTAGAATGAATCACATAAATACTATGGGATTCGTTGCATTGAGTGGATCTCTCAATATGCCTCGAGTGACTTTGAAAGGTAATTAAAAACCTATCTGGAAAAACGCGGCACGGACCACGCGGCGTTGTAACTTTGCGACCTGCTTTCGAAGCGCGCTTAGCACAATGCCAAATTTAAACTTTAAACAAAGGTTTTGTCTTAGCTACACTGTAGAAAGAAAGTTTATTACTACGCTAAATTTAGTTTTATGAAATGCCAAATGAAGGTTAAATATGCATTGATTTTATTGTCAGTACCGAATTAAGTTCATCATAAACAGATTAGGATAATATTAAAAAATGAGTCATACAGAATAGCTATATTTGATATTATTTAGTTTCCATATCTCTTTGAACTTTCATGGTATATCCATTTACACTTTTCTAGTATATACAGTTATACCCAACCCTATGTTGCATAGTTTATCTTAGTATTCTTTTAGCAACGTTTTTTTTTTTAATAATAGTGTTAGAAATTCATATATTTATTCTACGGAACCCTCTGTACGCGAGTAATACTCGCACTTGACCGTTTATTTTTGTTATATAATGGTGGGTTGTTTATTGCATGTTATTCATTTGTTATCTTAGTTATTATTTGACTGTTTTGATAATGCATACTTTAAGACCTTTTCTTCGTAATTCACTAATTGTCGACTATAAAAAACTTTGATTAATGTTATAATTAGTGTCATAATTAGTTAAATCTAAAGATTAAGATAAACTGCTATTTAATTAACAGACAAGTGAAATATTTTCCAAAAATAAGATAAACAAATAGTAGTTTAATATGCCTATTTTAAAATAGGCAAAATTAGCTTATTTCCTTTAATATATTAAACAAAGCAAAATATCCGAAGATAAACTTTTTAAGTTCGGATGATTTTGCAATAATGCTGGGAAAAAATATGCATTCTTAATACCTCTGAAATCTTATTTTTGTTCAGAAAACCAGTCTTTTAGTTTTACCAAATTAATAAAATCCAACATTTTTTTTTCTACACTCTAAAAAATAAATGTGTAAATTAATCCGTTTTACACATATATATGTGTAAATTTCTAAAATTACACATTTGTCATAAAAATAACACATTTTTTGCAAAAATTTACCTGGTTTAAAGTGTCTTTAGCTTATAACACTAAGTGTGTATTTTGTTATCGCTTGAAAAACTCATACAAGTGTGTAAATGTAGAAAAATGTCTGATTTTACCCGAATTGGTGTGATTGCAATTGACACATTTCACACAGATAAGTGTGTAAATTTCTAAAATCACCCATCTGTCATAAAAATTACACATTTTGTACCAAAAATTACCTGTTTTTATGTGTATTTAGTTTATGGCATTAAGTCTTAAATTGTTTTCGGTTAATAAACTCAGAGAAGTATGTAAATGTAGAAAAATACCTGAATTTACACGAATTCATAAAAAATGTTAATCTTAAAGTGCATAGATATTAAAAAAGGGATTGGGGGAGGGGGGTCATATAATTCAGCGATGCACTTTTTATTTCAGTAATTACGTTCCATAAATATAGCACTGCAACTGCATTTTCAAATTAAAGAACTAAACCGTTTATTTTGTTTTGTAAGATGCTCTTACCCCTCCCCCATATCCTATTTTAACTAAATTAACACTTTCCGGCGCAGTGATGCCATGTCAGGATCACCTAATTAGAATTCCCAATTTACAAACGGCACCAAGAATACTTTAATAAAATTTTGTTTTTACAATGAATGTTTAAAGTTACGAGTTTTTAATTTCTAAAAAAACCGTTTGTAAATTCTGATGTCAGTCAATCATTTCATCCTTATACGAACATAATTTTTCTGTGCCGGAAAGGGGTAACAACAAATGAACATTTAAAAGGAAACAGAATTAAAAAATGACTTAAGCAAATGGTCCCACCAGTGGCTGAGAGGTTCTCCTCTCAAAGCTGGTAGACGGGAGGTGCTGGGTTCGAACCTAATCGCGCCCGTCGGCCTAACCGCTTCGGAGTTTTCGTGGTTTTCTTCGAAACTATGGATTCCCATGCGTAAATACGGGTTAGGTTCCCTTAGAAAAACCCCCACGGCGGGCACTCCCCCTAGGGCCTATATCCCTGGGGCTGATAATCGGCCGTCAAAAATCAACCCAACCCTTAAGCAAAGGAATTCAGGGTGGGAGGGGAGAGACTCACAAGACAGAAAATTTCATAGTTTCTTTTTTCTTTTAGAATTTAATTATTCTATACCCGTATACACTTTAAGAAATAAATGCATAAATTAGCCAATTTTGAATTTATATACGTGTAAATTCCTAAAATTATTCACTTGTCATAAAAATTACACTTAAAAAATTTACCTGTTGTGTATTTAGCTTATGAATTTAAGCTTGTAGTTTGTTATTTCTTGGCAAACACAAACAAGTGGTGTGAAAGTAGAAAAATGCCTAGATTTACACTAATTGGCATGCTATTGTAATATACTTATAATTATGTGTACACAGATAAGCGTGTAAATGTGGAAAAACTTTGTCAAAGTGTAGATGTTAATTTTTACTTTAACGGCTTTTATATAATTTTGATATGCAAATTTTATTTCAGCTATTCAGTTGCATAAGTATAGTTATAATGCAACAACAATTTCAGAGTAAAGAACTGAAACGTTTATACCCTTCTTAAAAACCTGAAAACTTAATTAAAATATTAACTGTCTTCTGCAAGAGATTCAGGTGTGGTGAGTGTGTCTTGGGGGGGGGGGGGGGAGGTACACATTACAAAACAAAATTATCCCTTTTTTTCTTTTAACGTTTAATTACTATATAGTCACTTAAAACTATGGATTTTATCATTTTTATATAATCAGACATATAGGAAATTTGATTAATTAAATTTCAAAATCCAAGGAGAGTCAGCTGTACTCCCCTTTTCTGCCGGCATTTTTGAAAACAGAATGCACCATCAAGATATCATTTCCCTCACCTAACACTGGCATCTGTGTTTTCAAGCCCCTTCCTTAGTGCCTATTAATTCTTATGCTATATATTTTTTAAACAATTTATTGCGGTCCCAAAAAAAGCAATCGTCCACCTGCTAGCTTCCTCCTAACCATTCTCAAAATAGATTACTCTTCTACACTAAATTCGATATTCCATATGAAAAATAGAAACTTTATTGGGATAAACCTAAGGCTTTTCATTTTATTTAACGATTAGATTTAAATATAATATTGTAATATGGATGTTATTTTAAAATATAATAATCTAGTTTCAAGAAAATATTTTCTTTATTCCTTTCTTTAAAAAACAAATCTGTCGATAAAATTTAATTAGACTACACTGCAAATAGAGGCATCTTAAATTTAGACACATATGTGACTGAAAAAGAATTTCAGTCACTTAAGTGTCTGAATCTGAAAATTCAGACATAACAGGCGTCTAAATTTAAGACACATAAATGTCTTACTATGATCATGCTATAAACGAACCGAGAAACATGTGTAAATTATCCAACAACCGTCTGATTTTAAGACGATACGCTCCAAGCGATAGTTAAACATCATCTTTGGTCATATTCTTAACAGCCAATCAGAACGGTGATTTCCGCGCGTGTCATCTACAGCACCTTCATGAGATAAGAACAGAAACAATTAAATTTTCACCGCCGCCATTGCTTGGATTAAAAGGAAATGTGTTAATCTGGGTATTTACTGAACGAACGAGTAAGTCATATTTAATTCTAATATTTTATTCCGATAGATTTGTATCCTTTTGAATATGAGTGAAATCGTTTATAAAAATTTATCTCTTTTCTGTAGTTTAATGCTAAATTTTTTATTTCACTAACGGTCGTCTGTTATATGCCTTCTTAATGTAACGGAATGAAATATAATTGTTTTGAAAATTAAATAGCAATGCTGTAATTCTATTTGCTTGACCTTTGTAAATAAACGAATGAGTGATAGTTTAATCTTCATTTTCGATAGGGTGATGTGAAATAATTATAATTTGTCTTTGCTCAAAAACAAAACTTGCAACATAGGTTTGAAAAGTTGAATGATTCATCGCTTCATTTATCAGAGATAAAAACATTAAATTGAAGCCATTTGTAACTGTGTTTATTCGATGTTTGTTTTTTACTGTTTACTGACTATAAACGCTTGTAGTATATGACATCAGGCATTTATTTTATTTTTTGTAATTATTATTTTGGAGCTAAATATGATGATTCATATTATTATGATATTAGGAAAAGTTTTCAGATTGAAAAAAAGCATTAATACTGTGAAATTTGACTGTATATATTGCAGTTTTTAATCACGGAAATTGAAACTTTATAAAGATTTATTCTTATTGATTTTTTAAATTTATTATTGAAAATCGTAAATTTTGATATCCAATGTTTCAGATTTAACATTTACCAAATTTCTAAAAATAATATGAATTTTTTATATCATCCAGTAAAATTTTTGAAACATTAAACAAACGGAGAAACATTTTATTCATATTTTGCACTTTACGTTGCAGTTTAGCAGTATAATTATAAAGTTTAATTAATATTTTTTGTGTTTTTTAAATTGGTATATTAATTTTTTTATTTATATGCAAGCATTTTTTTGCGATATTTTATTCATGATTTTAAATTTTTAAAATTGAGTAATGCGAGAAATAATTATTAAATTTCCTTTTACTGCAATCGAATTTGCAACGTTTCTGGTACAAGTAATTGTTGGCACAAAAAAAAAAATTACACATGATAATTTAGACATAAATAAAGAGTTGTTTATGCCTTGATATGAAGTTTATGTATAAAGCTGCCTTATATTTTTAAAAGTTCGTATTTACTTATATGATACAGTATTAAATATATTTTTAAGCCATTTAATAACTTCTTTTTTATGTTCAAAACATTTTTCAAACAATTAAGAATAGTGCATATACTGTCTGATATATATATATTTTTTTACTTTCTATTTTCTTCTGTTTTTTTTTTTTTTCTATTTCTTAGATCAATATTTTCTTATCAAATATATAAAATCTATTTAGCTCATATTCAAAGGATACAAAGTTTACAGGAATAAAAAATAAAATAAATTAAATATGACTTATATCGTGTTGTTCCATAAAAAAAATAGTAATGATATACATTTTTAAGCAAAGCGGGTGAAAATTTTAAATTGAATACGGAATATGTTTAAAGAAAATTATATACATATTCCGAAGAATGATATATAAAATTAGATACAAAACTGGTGTTTACTTTTAACTAAACAATGACAAATTACCTAAAAAGAAAAACATATCTTACACATTTTTACTACTTAAAATGACTTAACTATTTTATATATATGTACTTAAATGACAAATACAAAAATGGCTATGTTTTGAAATTAGGAGTAATTTTTTTTCTCAATGCTATTAAAATAGAATATTTATTTACTATTTTATTATTTATTCATGGTTATATAGCTGTTGTGATTACCATCTGATACATATGTAAAATTGCCTATGGGGCAAAATCTAATTTTTGAATTATATGAATTTTCCTTTTTTGGAGGGCGGGACGGGGGGGGGGGGATTTTCTTGTCCATTTTCACGTCCACGGGATTTTTTAAATCTCTTTCGACATTCCACCGAGTATGATAAATATTTTGAACTTTTAGAGTAGGGCAAGACAAAAAAAAAAAAAAAATATATATATATCCATATACCTTAAAAACCCTTTATAGCGGACACTTCGGGACCGCGAAATTTGTCCGATAATCGGAGATGCCTGCTTTTGTGAGGTAAAAATAATACAAATATGTATGCCTTGCGGATCAAAAAAGTATTAGCTAAATCGAAGTATCCGCTATTCGGGAATGTCCATTAACCTCCATAACGGATACTCCCGAATACCGAGCATCTGAATTTAGCTAACCATACTGCAGGGTTGCATTTTTTGCAAAAGGACTCCTTGATTAAAGCATGCGTAGTGCCCGTTCTCTTACGATTTTAGTTCCCCCAAATTTCATGTGCAATATTTGCGAAGATTATATTTTAAATCTCTTTCGAAATTGTACTGATTATAATCAATATTTTGAACTTTTAAAGTAAAATAAGATTAAAAACAAAATTTTAAAAAATCTAATATTTAGATAAATATTTTTTCTTTTTAATCTTATTCTACTCCTGAAGTACAAAATATTCATTATAATTAGTACAATGTCGTAAAAGATTTAAATTATCAGCTTTACGAAAATTGCATACTAAAATTGGGAGCACCAGAAAATCAGGCGGTATGGGGGTAGAGGGGGCAGGACAACGGCCAGATATTTTTCCAGTATTCAGCGTGGTCAAACATGGCTACATAAAATGCTTACAAAAATGTCTGCGATTCAGACATTTCAAGTGTCTGAAATTCAGTCGCAAAAAGTGTCTGAAAAAATTCAGACATTTTAAAATGTCTGAAAATTGAACACTCCGTTTCAGACACTTAAGTGACTGAATTTCAGACATTTTAATTTGCAGTGTATCAAGTCGCCTGCTCTGGTTAAACCACGAGTAAACTGTGAACAAAAAAACAAATAAAAAACCATCTGCTGGAGAAAAGAAGCGCCATTTTAGCAGATGTCTGGAAGATAAGTCCAAAATCTTTTTTACCTACCAAAATTCTAAACATATATATATATATATTTTAAAGTGATAATAAGTGAATGGTGAATGGATATTTTTGATGATGTTTTTAAAATAATATTGTTTCACTTCTTGACATGGAGTTTCACAGAGTTCTTATTTTGAATTCGTGTTCCATTTCTCGGGAAAAAAATGGATAACCCTAACAAAGGTATGTAAATGTTAGGATCTAGTAATAATAATAATAATGCATAGTGTTTAGAAGTATTAAAGTTTTTGATTTCATATTTGGTTTTATAAAGCTAGACGCTTTTTATATGTGAATACATGTATATACTTTTTTTTTTTTTTAGCTGAGATTTAAAAAATAGAGAAAAATTAAGCTTTATATGTACTCGAGCTATGGCTAAAAAAGCAAATGGGTCTGTTATTACGTAAGAAATGAAGACACTTTTAGGTAGTTTATCTCAAAAAGTTAAAAATGATCTTTCTTTAAATTTCGCGCAAGGTTTCTATTAGTTGATGTTTTTGCCTCCAATTATGGAATGCATATTTTTTTTCTCGTAGTTTATTTGTGCTTTTTTTGTATCTGTAATTATAAACAAATTTAGCCCAGACTTAAGATACACATGTAAAGTCCATAAAATTTACATCTAAGAAATACAGCGCACATTTTTTTTTTTTTTTTTTTTTTTTTAAGTACGTTTTCTCAGATAAATCTCTTTAAATTATTATACATCCACTCTGAAGCATTATATGTTATCTTGTAATTTTTAAAAAATTTCAGGGTTCGTATGCATCTGGGGATTCAGGGGATTTTAAGTGTTTTAGTACCAGAAATTTCGTAAAGTACTATTTGCTATATCTGAAGATAGATTTTTTTTTCATTAAATAAGCCTAATATTATTTTACGAAAATTCTGGTAAAAAGTGTCCTTGATGTCCTTGAAGCGTACGAACCCTGAATGTTTACATTAATAAAAACTGACACAATTTCAGTCAAAATTACTGCAACTGTGGGATTTTTTTAATGCTCAGAACAAGAATGCAATGAATATATTAAAATTACAATACTTACAATCACATATTTTATTTATAGTAATCAATATAATACTATTAAATCACATAAAATATAATATTTAATACTGCCTTTTCTTTTTTATCTTTCAATATTTTTTATAGCACTTGTTTAATTCAATGAACAACTAATGACTTAGAATTTATAATGCGTATTAAATGAGATAAATTAATTGAGATGAACAAGATGAATTCATCCAGTCTCTCTAATGTGTAAAGAATATTTAACAGAAAGCACTGCATGTTATAAAGTCTGGAACCCACATGCGGAAAAATACGACAGAAATCTGCAGCGGCAAATTTTCCCCTACGCCAACAAATTTCCGACTAATCGCACTTGCGTTTTTCGCTGGCGCTTCCGCGTTAACTACTGCGCATGTCTGATTTCTACAGATGCCGTCGCTGAAAACGGAAAAAGTTAAAACATGTTTAACTACAATTCCGCTGCGTTTTCGCATTTATACGCGGCAAATATGGGGTCAATTTGCCGTTCCGCTGTCCAATTCCGTCGTATTTTTCCGCATGTGGGTTCCCGGCGTAAGAGAATGTATTTTTTTTTATATAAGTTTTATTTTGATAGTGCTTCGAAAATGTAAGCAGAAATATTTCTTTAGCAGTTTTAAATCTTAAAAATGGTTTCTAAAAGTACAAATAGTAATTTTTTGAAAAAATTGTGACAGATCGGTCGATTTAAATATTATCATTTATTACAACAAAAAACAAATTCACACACACACACAAAGAGAGTGAAAGGCAGTCTGCGGGGATTGAATGTTCATTCAGTAACATTTTTTTGTACATCTTTGTTAAAGCGGCCCTTAAGTTTTGATCGTCAAGTTGTAATGACGTTACAACATTTAAAAAAAAATTGACATCTAAGATATTTTATGATGTGTATGACCAAGTTATAGTCACAAAACGTATATGGTACAAAAAATAACTCATAAGATACAAATATATCTTATATTTCATGCATATAGTATGATATATGAACTAAATATTATCTATATTTGACTTATATGTGGTATATTAACAACCTTGGTACTATTGTAATCGCGAGGGTGGCTAAAACAAGAAAGTACTCTTTTCTTTGCTTTCTGTATTCGTTCTGAGGCAATTATATATTATTTTTGATTTTATATTATTTTTAAACTGTACATTATGTCCAAGGGTCAAAAGTAGCCTACTACAAGCAGCAAAGATTCTCTAGTTGCATTTTTTTTCTCATAATTTGTAATGTAGTATGCTATTTTTTGAAAAATGTAATGTAGCGAGTAGTCCGAATTTTTTACTATATTAAGGAAAAAAGAGTGCCATTCTACAAATCATGTAATTGTAACCTATTTTATTTTGTGGGAAATGTGTTCTATTAACAATTTGGTACTACTTAGTTATCCCGTCGACCAATTTCGCCAAATTATATAAATCGCCAAATCACTCACCAAATTATACAAATTAACATAATTTTTATTTTAAATAACGAAAGAACAAATAAATTAGTATAACATTAATAAAAATACACATAAAACGTCAAAATAAAAATCCCTTGATGACGTAAACACATGTAACTTGCTTAAAGTCAAGTGAATGTGACATTTATGATCAACCATTATTGGCATTTAATCTTATAGTTTGGCGATAGACTTTTGGTCGACGGGATAACTAAGTAGTACCAACAATTTTTATAAGCCGGCGTCAAATGACACCTGCGGTGTTTTCGAACACATTCTTCATATTTTTAATAGACAGGACTTGATAGTACCAGTAAGAGCAACTAGACTATTTTCTTTGACCAATGCAGACGATGGTCCAAAAAATCATCAGAAGACATAAGACAAAATATTTTTATTTCATTGATTAAAAAAAATTCTTAAATCTCTTGGAAAAAAATTTATTTCAAGCTCTAATACCTAACCAATGCCCCAGCAACACTACTTGGTGCATGGTGCGAAAAAAAAAATCGCATTGAATTTTCTATAGATGATTGACGCATCAGTGAAGATAACTGAATCCGCCGATGAAGCCTGCCAGAGCCTATTTTTATTGGAGGTGCCTGGTGCAGGATCCCCGTCCGCACTATCCTTATTGAGGCTCTGTATCTAAATATAATAAATAACTCTATAAGCAGATTACCTATATTTTTCCATTCTCTAAAAACAGCTTAAATTAGATATGCTGGCGACAATTTTTTTAAATAGAATTATCTTGTCAGAAATATTCCAAATTAAGAAAAATTTGTTTTAGCATCAAACAGAAAAAAAAAAGTTAAACTTAAAATTACACTATGTGCAAAAAAACTTAACCTACAACATACTCCGAATTCGGCTCAGCTTGCTTAAGGAATCATAGAACAAGTAATATTCCACTTCCCTCTATATCCATATTTTATTTTTTCTCAATGTTTTCCGGATAAAAATTGGCTTTCACTTTCACTCCTTTCGACACCAACTATGTGAAATTTGACAATAAGACGTTAATAACAGTATTTTAGCATTCTCTGACGAAGGCTGTGTTTATAGACGAAAATACTTAGAAAACTTAAAGTAATTTAACATATTTTTAAATATTTTGGTCATCTTTTAAGTATTTTGCATATAGTGTAATTTTAACTTTTTACAGATGAATTTAGCATTATATTTATTTATTAGCTAAAATAAGTTAATTTGCGTTTCAGAACTATTTCTATAAAATAAAGGAAAATGTCTGAATATTTCTGAAAAAATTTCTATTCCTAAACTGTACTTTGTGCCAGTTATAAATACAGTTAAAGTTACGTAACCTTCAGTATTATTGGGAAGCGATGCAAAAATATTTTTCAAAGTAAATACTCTTTAAAATATTAAAAACAACAAGAGCTGCTATAGTTGTAAGCTGATTCATCCTTAAAATTTCCCAATCAAAGGGATATAAATGGAAACCCGTTTAAAAGGAGATTGTAACTTATGATTCAATCTTTTGTAATGTTTTTAACCGATCGAATTTGCGTATTTTTAGAATCTGCGGTGTCTAAACGGGGGTTGGCGAGTGTAGCTCTCAGGGGGCAGATACCCCTAGTTGTAACTATGCATATATATAAAGTAAATATAAAGTATATATATATATATATATATATATATATATATAAGGTTTTAGGACTCATAATCAGTTCAAACAAAGATGTGGCATGTACTATAATTTTAGATGATCCGGTTTTATATAAAAAAACGGGTATATCTATGATAAGAAAACGATTTGTCAATATGTGGTGTGTAAATTGCCTAAATACACTGGAATACACTGTTTTGTGGTCTTAAAAAACATACTATAAAGAACAAATACACCTCGCATATGAGTAATTTTTTTTTCGATCATAAAAACACACGTTCACAATTTGCACTGACCAAAGAATAAGACTACTATGTACACAAAAATTTGTCTATTTTGAATATTGCACAAAAGTTTAAATATTTTGAATATTAAACAAATCTGTGTTTTGCATAGGAAATTTGTGCAATGTTCACATTTCTTTTTAAAAAGGGGCAAGGTGGATTTAGTAAAAAAGGCATTTAAGTCAAGTAAAATGGCACATACCTTGAGTACTGGAGTACATTTTGTTGAATGAAAAGGAACTTTCTTTACCTTTATTTGGAAGGCATGTTTGCAGCTTTGTGGCTGGTGGTGGTGGTGGATGGGGATAAGGGGGGGGGGGTTAATTCCAAACAATTAATAAGCGATCTTCCGACAGGCATTTCGATGCACATTTAACAGTGTAACACCATTAATACGTTGAATGCCAAGTCTATTTTTTCTGTCTTTCCATTTGGTCCATGAAATAAGATTCCCGTTTACAATTTATAAGTGTCAATCACCGATGACCGACGCGGCCTAAATGGAAAGTTCAGTGTCGGTCACCGATGACTGACGTGGCACTCAACGTGTTAAAATACTCAGCAAACAAGTTTTCTCCATATACCATAATAAAACGGAACGCTGTTGAGTTCCCCTGTATACATACTGTAAATGCTACATATAACACATTCTATGATAATAATCTTTTAGAGCACCCCATTAATGCATATATAATTCATTATGCTCGAAATAGTCTACCACCATTAAAATGAACGGCAAATAATTTTTTTTTCGTTTAGACCATAATGTAACGGAATACTTTTGAATGCTCCTGAGAATGAAGTATAAATGCTACATATTTCATATTCTATGGTAATTATCTTCTAGTGCACCTCATTAAAATATATAAATTTATTATGTTTAAAATAGTCTGAAACCATTAAAATGCACGCGAATGATTTTCCTCTATAGATCATAATGTAACGAATTACTCTTGAATACTCCTGTAAATGGAGTATAAATGCTACATACTTAATTTTCAATACCGAACATGGAATTGTAAATATCAATAACTTATATCAATTCCATAGTAATACGAGTATATTTACGCCAGTTAGATCTGCGACAGATAAACAGACGGACAGACAAACACAATTCTTAAACACTTTTCAACTATGTTGGAAAATATTAAAAAGATAGGACGTGATGGCCTTTGAAAAACGTCAAATGGTAGTACTAAATATGTGCAAGAACAGAATATTATGCGGAAATCTGTATTGTGATTAGTATACAAAAATATTTGTCTTTTACGTATTACACAAAAAACTGTGTATTTTACATATTACACAAAAATATGTGCATTTTGCATAATACACAAAAATATGTGTATTTTCCACAGTACACAAAAATATGTGTAATCCCAGAATATTACACAGAAGTATGCGTATTCTTGTGCAATTTACACATTAAAGTGTGTATTTGAAGAGTGATCTGATACCTTTTACACACTTATTGTTATCATCGAATTACACACGAATTTTCAAATTTACACATTAGGCGTGTATTTTGGCAATTTACACACCAATTTACACATATAGACAAATCGTTTTTGTATCATCGATATACCTGTTTTTACGTGTAAATTTACACATTTTTTTAGAGTGTATAACCATTTAAATTACCTAATGCTTATATTTTTTTAGATTTACCTACAAAATATCTTCTGTGTTTTTCCTTACATGCTAATGCAAAAAGATTGTTCAGGCCAGACACTGAGAAAGATTCAATAAAAATTTTCCATGGAATGAGAGTTTTAACTACCTTATGGGTTATAGCGGTGCATTCATGCTTTTATCAAAATTATGGTTCGACCGGTGAGTATTTCATGCGACTAAAATAACTATTAATTTATCAATTATAATTATAATTGTTATTTTTTATTCTTTACTTTAATGTTCTGAAAATAAACGTTTTTTTGTTTCACCAGCTGTAATTTAAGTACTATAAAGTCAAGTAATGTTTTTCAATTTACAAAACGCTGTTAATTTTCCTGTCTTGCGAAAAATTTTTCGTAAAATTCATTTTTGGTTAAAGTTTTTACAATTTTAATTTTGGACAGTTCTTGAGTACAGCCTCTTCATCCGAAATTAATATATTTATTTGAAACTACTTTGTAGGGTCAGGAGGGGTAATTATGACCAGAGGATAATTGTGACCGCCACCATATTGGAGAAAACAGTGTACGGTGAAATTTTGTTTCAAGCTTAGATATTAACCTCATAATGTATATTTCCTTTTAGATATTCTTTATCACTAGTCTGAAGCCATTTTGAGATCCGAATAGCAATTTGAATTTAAGTCTATCAAAATTTTTGATAAACGGATTTGTCATTTTGGAGTTCAAAGTGTCCCAATTACCCCCAGACAACTGTGCATAGACAAGTATAAAGAGGAAAAATAGTGTTCATAATTTCCCCACTAGTGGTCTTAATTACCCCAAACTTTTGTGTTTGTGAGTTTTTGAGGAGTATTTATAACCATCCTTTTAACTAAAAAAAAAAAAAATAGCTATGACAATTAAAACTTTTATAAGGTGTTCTTAAAGTATCAAAGTTACTTCCTATGTACTAAAAACACCACTTTTCCAAATAGAAAAAAGTAAAAAAAAAAAATAATAATAATAATAACAATGTTGAAAATGTACAATGTGGTCATAATTATCCCTCCTGACCCTAAAATATTTTTAACTAAGTTTGACTATACATCATTATTACTATGCATTAGATTAAAATGAGACTTAAATTAATAAGAACTAAAATTAATTCAAAATAAATGATAATTTAGCATGTATTTTGAAGGTTTTGCTCATTTCAGTTTTTATTTGAAGTTTTGAATTTATTAGAAACCGTTCTTAGCACGAATTTACATCTTAAAAGTAACCATCAAGCCATATTCCAGTCTTCTAGTGTAACGGTTTATCATATCCCTGGTGTTAATGGCACCAACTTAAAATGTAGCCAATGTTGGAACAGGGACTGTTAGCATCAATTTTCTAAAACTAATTTTGAAATTTGTTCGGTATTTCTTGAGATTCCATAGAAATCGTAATTTAGAAAATTTTATGTTTTTCGCTCATTTTACCCCTTTAAATTTCGAATCTTTTAGAAACTGTTCTTAGAGAGCACTTGCAGGTCATAAGTAACAACCATGCCATATTTCAAGTTTCTATTTTTAACAATTCCATAGAAATCGAAATTAGAAAATTTTTAGAACGCTTTTCACTCATTTCATCTTTTTAAATTTAGAATTTTTTAGAAATTATTTTTAGAGAGAACATTTCATTTACATCTTATAAGTAACTACCAGATTTCAAATTTCTAACCCCTTCAATAATACAAAAATTGCAATTTTAAACGTTTTTCGCTCTGTATCCCCTTTTTGGTTGCGGCACCAACATAAAATATAGCCTATGTTGGAGCAAGGATTGTCACCATCAATTTACCACCATTACTTTTGAAATGAATTTTGTCGTTTCTAAGTTTCCAAAGGAGTTGTAATAACAGGGCTGCCACAGGCGACTATTTTTTAATTTTATTTCGCACCACTTTTTCAAAACAAATATCTTTTACATGCATTTTGAGTATATTTGCAAGAGAAATATACTACAAAATATGTTTCTTAAAAATAGTGGTGTGAACAGAATATAATACATTCGCCTGTGGCAGCCTTGTAATATAGAAAGTTTTTAGAACTCTCCTTGCTCATTTTTTCCTTCTTTTAAATTTTGAAAATTTAATAACTTTACTTAATTTATATCTTATAAGTATCTATCACGCCAAATTTCAAGTTTAACAATTTCTTATAATCGTAATTTAGAACTTTTTAGAACTTCTTTCGCGCATTTTCCCTCCTTATAAATTTCGAATTTTTTTCGACTGTTCATAGATAACATTTATTTCTTATAAGCAACAACCTTGCAAACTTTAACTCTCTAGCCCCTTTGATATCACAAAAATCGAAATTTAGAACGTTTTTTGCTCGTGCAACTCCTTGGTAGTACTGGCACTGATATAAAATATAGCCTATGTTGGAGCAGGGACTGTCACCAACAATTTGTAACCATATTACTTTTGAAATCGGTTTGGTATTTCCTGATATTTCAAGTCGTAATTTAGAAAATTTTTAGAACACTTTTTACCTATTTTCACCCTTTTAAATTTTGAAGTTTTTAGAAGTTGCTCTTATAGAGCATTTATATCTTGTAATTTACTACCACGCCAAATTTCAAGCTTCTATCCCATTCAGTAACACAGAAATCGCATTTTTAGAACGTTTTTTGCTCCTGCACCCTTTGGGGGTAGTAGCATTGATATAAAAAAGTCCTTCCGGCCAGTGCCGGGAGGAAGAGGTAGCTTCCATATTCCTTATTTTTAAAAAGCTAGCCTATGTTATTCAAACACACGAAGCTCAATTTGGTGGAAATCGATTATAGAAGATTCAATACTAATTTTTATCAATACTAAATCCTTATGAATGAGAATTTCGCGAAATTAGTCAGCTTTATCCAAGATGCTTTTATTTAAAGTAACTTATATTTGGTTGCCAAATTCGGCGATATCTTGAAGTGCCTGCCATTTTAAGACAACATGGGGGATGAGGCCGACCCGTGAACTTGGTCGAGACCTCAGAAATTCCTGTACACATGCTCACTCATATCGGAATCGGTTGATATATACGAGTGCTGCGCAGGCAAAAAATCAGATTTTTCAAAATTTCACCCACATAAAGAAATTCAAACTGCTATATCTGAGCCATTTTTTAGATAAAGACAAAACAAAAAAAGCTCTGGAATCCTTATATCAAGGTCATATACTTAAGAAAGAAATCTTTTTCAATTTCTAATTTTTTGCACCTAACTTTAAATATAATTTTTTTTAATTTAATGGTCGCCATTTTTAAACAAGATGGCCGAAGAAGCTGGCCAGCGAACTTGGTCGAGACATTGCTATATACTATCCAAATTCCTTCTTACATCCAAATAGGTTAATAAATACGTGTGTTATAGCGTGACAAATATCAGATCGTTTCAAAATGTCAGCCATGCTAGAAATTCAAAGTGCTATAACTCAGCCATTTTTTAACATATAGACGAAACAAAAACTGCTCCGGTATCTTTGAATTATGGTCAAACACATAAGAAAAAAATCTTTTTCATTTTCCAATCTTTTTATACCTCATTTTAAATTAAATTTTCTTTTAATTTTTTTAAATGGCCGCCATTTTGAAACAAGATGGCGGATGAAGCTGGCCAACGAACTCGGTCGAGACATTGTATGTACTACGTTCACACCAAGTTACATTCAAATCGGTTCATAAATACGCCTGTTATCGCATGACAAAAATCAGGTCGTTTCAAAATGACAGCCACAATTCAAAATGTTATAAGTCAGCCATTTTTTTAGATATAGACAAAACAAAAACTGTTCCGGAATCTTTGTTTTAAGGCCAAACACATAAGAAAAAATCTTTTTCATTTTCCAATTTTTTGTTACCTTATTTTAAATTTTAAATTAAAAAAAAATTTAAAGTCCGCCATTTTGAAACAAGATGGCGGATGAAGCTGGCCAACGAACTCGGTCGAGACATTGGTATGTACTATGTACACACGAAGGTACATCCAAATCGGTTCATAAATACGCCTGTTATCGCGTGACAAAAATCAGGACGTTTCAAAATGTCAGCCACGCTAGAAATTCAAAGAGCTATAACTCAGCCATTTTTTAAGATATATACGAAACAAAAACTGCTCCAGAATCTTTGTATAAAGGTCAAATACATAAAAAAATATATTTTTCCATTTTCAATTTTTTGGTACCACATTTCAAATTTTAAATTTTTTTAAAAAATTTAAAGGGTCGCCATTTTGAAACAAAATGTCGGATGGAGCTGGCCAACGATCTCGGTCGAGACATTGGTATGTACTATGTTCACACCAAGTTACATTCAAATCGGTTCATAAATACGCCTGTTATCGCATGACAAAAATCAGGTCGTTTCAAAATGACAGCCACGCTAGAAATTGAAAGTGCTATAACTCAGCCATTTTTTAAGATATAAACAAAACAAAAACTGCTCCGTAATCTTTGTATCAAGGTCAAATACATAAGAAAAAAATATTTTTCAATTTTTAATTTTTTGGTACCACATTTCAAATTTTAAATTTTTAAAAAAATTTTAAATGGCTGCCATTTTAAAACAACATGGCGGATGAAGCTGGCCAACGAACTCGGTCGATACATTGGTATGTACTATGTACACACCGAGTTTCATCCAAATCGGTTCATAAATACGAGAGTTACAGTATGACAAATATCAGATATATATATATATATATGGATATATATATATATATATATATATATTAGGGTGGAACTTAAGTATAGGGTAAAAAAAAAACTTTTTTATTTTAATGTGTAATAGTGAAAACTTTTTTCCTTTTTGGATGTCTAAACTTTTGGCTGAAAAGGTTTTTTTAAATTAAGTTGTTTTCCGGTTCCTCAAGGAGGTCAAAGTTTTGAAATTTCAGTATAAAGTAACTGAAAGTAAACAACGTAGCTGTTAGCTCATATCTACTTTTATTTAGCAAATACTATCCAGAAGTCACCAAGAGGAGGTGGTTAAATATCGACTTCCACCCTCCTTACCTCCCTTTGTTATGAATTAATTAAATTGGATATTCAACCTACTGTCTTTTTAGGCAAACTTTGTCATTACATTGTGGGAATTCAACTTTCCGAAGATTAAGCCGTCTTTTGCTTAATATTTAAAGACGGTTGACGCAGCTCGCGGGACAATTTTGATACACGTTTCCACTGTTTGAGTATGACAAGGAAAATCTAAAATTCAGGTGTATCCCCTGTTTGTACTTTTTTTAAGTTCTTCATCCGATCAGACCGTCAAGATAGGATCAATGTTTTTATAGTTTATAATTTCAATATGTTCGCATTTTTTCAAGTCGCTTTCCTACTGGTCCAGAAAATCCTTTTGGTCCCGTAGTTTTTCAACAATATGTTGAAATAAGTATCTAAGAAAAAAGTTCATTTGCATGTAATAATCAAATTATCCATTATAAAGTTTTTAGGGTATTGCTTCTGATGTTTTAACAACTCCAGATTTGCATCCTGCATTAAAGGCGTTTCTGTTTCACCTAATAACTCTCAAACTTGAAATGTCTGTATTATTATTTTGAAAATACACCAAAATTGCAGAGGCTATATTAATATAAGAAGAAGATGTCAATGAAATATGACCAATATATTTTTATCCTGGTTTTTGAACTGAGACCAGATGTTCGTCTTTAATGATTCTTTATACTTTTTTCCCTCTGCTTCAGTTATCATAGCGTTATTCTTTCTGCCATAAAAATACTAACCTTCTAAAATTAACTCATTTCGTCTTTCCTGTTCTTTCAAATTCTTCCTTTTCTTTTCTCTTTGTCGTCTTCAAGTCCTTCTTTCAGTTATCTTTTCTTTATTATCATCAGAAATACCCATATCTTCTAAGGTGCCATTTGCAATAATATTTGCAGTTCTGTCTAATACTCCGGTTCTTTCACCGTGTTGATTATCAAATTCAGGTTTAGAAAAACAACCGATTGAACTATTTCCTTCCGAACTGTTTTTTACACTTGAAGATTATTCAATCAAAACATAATTTTTTTGTTTCAAAATAACTTTTTTCCTTGATATTTCTATTTCCAGTCTTGCTACACATTTTTTGTAGTTTTTATATCTATTGATCCTATTGTCATCACCCCATCTCTCTTTGGTCTTTGAGAAAGTGACGTTCTTGTTATGATACACGATAATATTTAGTGCTTTTACACAAAGAAATGTTTTTTACAGTATTACCTAACATTTTGCAATTTTATATTGGATGTGGGATTAGTCTTTCTAATCTTAATATTTTTCTTCAAATTTTGACATTTCTTGCACTAGTCTCTAATCATTTTTTATGATTTGTGTATCAGAAACCGTTGGAATTGAAGGTCTCAGCAATACACTTTTAATTGTATCATCAACAGCTTTAGATATTTTAGAAATAGTGTGTACCAGATTCCAGCTGTCAGATTGTAAGTTAAATTGAGCCCAAAAATAATGTTTCATAACTTCTTCATATGTTCGTCAAAGATGACAGTCTAATGTTAATTGTTTTGGTTCACGAAATACAGGACACTTCAACAATTATCTAGATTTAGGTACGTTAACAGACTTTGTCACTTTTGACACAGAATGTTTATCGAAAAATAATTAAAGAAACTGTTAACTCCAGTTAAATCGGACTAACTTGTTATGTGTCTCAGCCAAATAAATCAGAGACAATGAAAGCCGACGCCCACGACGCTGGCTTCTACAAAAGTCAAATAAAGTGGGGCTAACTTTTCTAAGCACTCAAACTAAATTATTCTCTTTATTACAGGACTTAATTAATTTAATTTTGCAAAATATAAATTTAACAATAAGCTTAAAAAACTTTTCATGCAATTATTGACTTTTTTTCGTTTTTTATGGAAAATCAGGCGCTTTGAGGAACCGGAAAATATCATTTTAAAATTAAAAGAAAAATATTTTCTTTTTATGGAGTTAAAAAGGAAAAAAATAATCACTATTAGAATACAAAATTTGAAACTTCGTTTTTTAGTTCCACCCTAATATATATATATATATATATATATATATATATATATTGAAAAATCCAAATTCACATAATTTATTACACGAAAAAACATCTAACAAACTGTAACTAAAACAATAATTAACAAAACCAAGAGTAACTAAGAAAAAACTAAACATGAAGACAAGTGGTCAAGGCTTATGACTTGTACTGCGGGGTTAAACATGTTTTACGTGCACAACATTCCCTCTCACTTGCCGAGACCAAACAAATAGAAATTGAAAGAAATGAAAACCACAAACTAACCCGAAAGCCGTCAAATGAAGTCTGTGAATATCCTCACCGCTAAGCTATTTTCGATAGGAATCACGTATCGATAAATCACCATCATCGAACAATTCCAATATTTTATTTCGATAGCTTTTTTTCTTGATAAAATTGAAAGTTAAATCATTCAGAAAATGTATTGGGTAATTTTGTTTACTGGCGTTTATGTAAAGGTTATAAATTTCACCAACCAATTTATCAACATTTGAACACAAATTTGCAATACGATTTAAACCATTTAAATATATATTTCTAAAAATTGAAACATGCACGTTACTATTAAAGTTTAATATTTTTATTGTATCAAAATCAAAATAATTTCTTTTATCATAAATACTATATACTAAAATTCCTTTTATAATCTCCAAATTAACGTCCAAGTAGTTGACACTGCCCTGATCATCCGAAGCACTCTTTAAATTCAAAGTGTCTGGATAACATTTAAATTGATAAATTTCTTTATTGTTATTCATCTCAACCACCAAAACATCATCTATATATCTGTATATCTTTAAGTCTTTTTCCAACAATAAACCGGCTTCATATGTAAACAGATAAATATCTGCAAGGATGGAGCTACAACTCCCCCCCATTGGAATACCTCTCACTTGTTTATATATTTGTTTCCCTTCATACAGATAATTTTCGTAAACAACAAATTGAAATAAATCGGTGAATATTTCAATACTGATATCTTTCTCTTTAGATTTCTTGAAAAAATCCATAACTCTGTACTTCAAATGATCTAAATTTATGCTATTATACAAATCCTCGAAATCGTATGTATATAATCCTGTAATTTTTTTCAGCTTTTTTAAACTTTTTATAAGTTCATAGCTATTTTTTATTACTATCGACGAATATTCATTTATAACCTGATCGAATATATATATATATATATATATATATATATATATATATAATATATATAATATATAATATATATATATATATATATATATATCAACTTTTGAACGGAGGGTGGTTTCGGGGTCTGGGGGGTCATGATCGATGAAAATATACCAAAATTTTTTGAAATCTCGAACGGCTGCAATAGGTAGATTTTTGTAATGAAAGCTACCTAATAGAGCCTATATTGGAGCAGGTACTGTCACCATAAATTTGCCACCATTACTTTTGAAATCGGTTCAGAAGTTCTAGAGATTATCCCTACAAACACACAAACAATAGATACTTCGTTGTAATATTAAGTAGAGTTTTTTTTTTTTTAATTAAAATTTATAATCTTTTACTCTACGCATTAGCTCAATTTCTCAACATTATATAGCAAAATTTTGTGTTAATGAAAATAAATTAAATTTTTCATTGCATTTTTAGGTAGAATGCTGAATTTTTTCACGAAATTGCCACGAGTGCCTTTCCAGATTTTGGGTAATGGATTTATAAACGTACAAACATTCTTCTTTATGAGGTAATATCATAAGTAATATGACATAAAAATGTACTATTAATTGATTTTGAAAGCGGTACTATTAGTAATTATTAGTACCACTAAATAATGTCACTTTATTACCCCTTCGTATCTAAGGTTTGCTGATTAAAACATTAAATAATTTTGATAATAAATTATTTTTGTAATGAAAAATTTTCAAACTTTCAGTCGTAAAAAGTCTTATAAATATATGAAATTGAGATGAAACATTTATTTGTATTATCTTACAGCTTAGACGGTGTTCCAAAAAAGTTGAAACGCTTTCAATGCTTTAGCAGTTAGAGATAAAAAGGGAATGCTAATTGTATAAAGAAATGTTGAAAAAGATGAATGACACCGGAATTTACAAACAAATTTATTTGTAAATAAGAAAGAGCTTCATTTCACGTATATAATAAACCTGAACATTTTTCATTGAAATTCTGGTACAATTGTGGTGTTTGGGAATTAAACTTATAAGGTTTCATAAACATACCACCGCCCCTCAAAGGGTTAATGTGGACCACCATTTTCTTGATGGTTTCGACATTCTCAAATCTTGTTCAAATATGTCTTGTGTTAAAATTTGCGAACCACCTGCTTTGAAATGTTCAGTTCATTGGCGAGTACTCGATTTGTCAATCGGCGGTCCGAAGTCACAAGCTCACGAACGCTTAATGGAGGATATTCCATCTACGTTATGATCACGTGGTCAAGGTAAAAACTTCTAGCTTAAAGAAAGGAAGCAAGAAGGGAAGACTCCGTAGACGTAATGTAAATCCCGCCAGCAAGTGAAACAGTTCATGCGGAAAGCAGTATTGGCCTCCCTTCATATCAGTTAGTAATTCTTTTGGTAAATGGAGGATATTCCATTTACGTTTTGATCACGTGTCAAGGTAAAAACTTCTAGCGTAAAGAAGGGAAGGTCCCGTAGACATGTAATATAAATCCCCGCTAGCCAATGAAAAAGTTCATGAGGCAAAGCAGTAGTATCTTCCCTTCTTATCCGTTATAAGTTCTTTGGGTAAATTACCGGTATCACGTGACTTTTTTTCAGCCTCGAACCCAGATTTGGAATATCCTCCATTATCGGTATCACGTGACTTTTTTCAGCCCCGAACCCAGATTTGGAATATACTCCATTGTTTCTGGCGTGCGCACGGAATGCCGCCATCCAGCTTGCGCTTCTTCTCCAACACTTTCGCGGCCGTCGCGAAAACGGCTAAATTATTCAAAATTGCGTGAACGAGATAACGCTTGATATAAACAAAAAGACTACGTCTGAATTCATTCATAATTATAAAAACTTTTCAAAATAACAGACATTACATTACACTACATTAAGAGATAAAAACACTAAAGACAATTTAAAAGGACGTTTCGGATTCATTCTGAATTCCTCATCAGCTAATTCATAACGTAAAAGGTCATACTAGGTTTTAAAGTTCAACAAGTAGAAAAACATTACATCAAGTTGCCAAAAAATTATAGTTAAAACAAAACTGAATATTCTATTGGTAGAGATGCAGCCTCGTTAATTGCTAAATCAGCAGTTCTCGTATACCAAGCTTCCAAAAAAATATGACTTGCATAAATGCTGCAGGCCGATCTAATTATATAAGCATTCTCAAAACATGGAAAAGAATCAGTTTTCGTGGCGTGATCAACGATTTTAGAATTTAATTTTTTTTTCTAAAAACATGCTTATGCTCCTTAAGTCTTGTTTCAAGTGTACGGCTGGTTTCACCTATGTAGACTGCAATTACACTGTTTGCATGGAATTCCATAAATAACATCTTTAAACTGTGAGCTTGGATATCTATGCTTAAAATTGCTTAAGGGGATCCGGGACACATTTTCAAAAAAATTTTTATTTATTGAGTTAAAATTTTGAATTTTTTTGTGATGGTTAACCATATTATTTGTAAACGAAATCAAATGATAAAACTTCTCATAGCTTTATAAAAAAAATGTTTAATTTAAAATTTATGAAAAAAGTGGTATAACTTAAAATCGTTATAACTCGAAATATTATTTGTAGAATTTAAATTATTTTTCATTTAAATAAACAGAAATATATATTTTTTATTTAGAGCCAGCATTTTAAAAAATATTAATAAAAAAAATTAAAATTATTTAACGAAAAAATTACAAAAAATGTGGTGCAAATTAAAAAAAAAAAAAAAAAAAAAAAAAAAAAAAAAAAAAAAAAAAAAAATCACATTTTCAAAAGTAAATATTTTTTTCAAATATGCTGGCCCAAAAGTGAAGTAAAATAATTGAAAAAGTTATGTTCCGAGTTTCAACCCTGTATCTTTAACGGTTCTCGAGTTATAAGAATTTAAATATGAGAAATGGTGAAAAAACCTATCATGAAGAAAAACGCAATTTCACAAGAACTCGTTTCCTTGATAACCATAGCTTGAAAGGCAGATTTTGAAAACAAACCAAAACGAAAAAATTAATATTTCCTGTTCTAATTAAGATAGAAACATGATTTAAACATCATTTTAAGCAGAAGACGGCAGAGAAATTTCTAATTAAAAAAAATTGAAAATATGAAGATTTTTGTGTCCCGGACCCCCTTAAAAGGTGATTAAGATAATGCTTCCTCTCCATACACTTGTTCCACCATTTCATGGGTTTCGGTAGCAGTTTTTTCCAATTTGAAGCAGAATTTAATGTTTATTCTCTGCTCCATATCGACATCGACAACAAAAATTTCACAGCTACGTTTTAATGCGTTTTTCAAGGTCAACCGCTTGGTTCTCAAGGGCGCCGACTTCGTTAGATATGCGTAGATAAAGGACATTCCAACTACAAGCATTACCGCATTCTGACGAATTCCGGTTCTCGTACAGTTACGTCAATTCTGGAAATTAATGGCCGCACCTTGTATGTTTTCAGGACTTAAAACTTCATTTGACTGTGTCTGTATGATGCATTATTCAAATGGGTTTGTGATACAATTTTTACGGACTGATTAACATAATTTTCATCTAAGGACCTTTTATATGGTAACAATGAACAATGTTAGCAGATGTATGGATTACCTAGTTGTGTTGCAACTTTACATCCAGTGGATAGGTGATTGTGTTGCAAGGGCATTAGGGAGCCTTAAAAAAAATAATGTTTAGACGTGGCTGGTAGCCACAAAATTAAATTTACTTTTTAAAAAAAGAAAAGAATAACAAAAAATGACAAAGTACATAAGTACTAGTATAACATATATAAAAAAGAAAAAAAACAAAGAAAAAGAAAAATATATATAATTAATAAAGAAAAAAATTCCATTAGTTCCAAAAAAAGAAGGAAAAGTCGAAAAAGCTACCGGGGAGTGCCCCATAAAAAAAAGACTCTTTTCAGAGACCATACAATAGTTAAAAATATATAATGCTAAAAAAAAACTAGCAGAAAATCAATTTTTTTTAATACTATAGACAGGACAGAACAAACAGAAAGGTTAAGTAGAGCAGAAGGTGAGGGAAACTCAGTCTTCATCGTTAAGCAAAAGCGAGTATTTAGGGCGTTTTCTGTTAGTGCGGTCGGATACCTCGTAGACGGGTAGTTCCGCTATAATTTGGTTAGGGAGGTTGTATACAGATTTATAAAAGTTTTTAGCAAGTTTATTAATGCGCTTTTTTAAGGATGTAGTTTTCAAATCCCCGCGGATAGTGGTGTGTTTATATGGTTCCTTGATTTCCCTGACGAAATAGAAATTTATATGCTACATAAAATTGGTGTGAGTCAGTTTTTTTTTACGTAAATATAAGGCAGTTAATCTTAAAGGTATATGTAGTATGCAGTTTTTTGTAATGATCTTGACGTTGCAAAAGGAAAAGAGTTTGTGGTTGACCAATTTTGTCTAATGAGGAGGGGGGAGGGGGGGGGGTCGTAAAAAACTTTAAAAGCTTTCTGAAAACTAATGGGAGGGTTATTTTATCAACATAATCTTATTTCTTATTTTATTTTGACCAGTTTTGCTACTTATATTATTTACTTATATCCGGTTGGCAAAATTTTAAATGCATTTCAGTATTTTTGGGAACACTTTGCAGATTACTAAATAAATTTTTTATACAGTTGTTCATCTTTCATAGTACACCTTGAAAGCATTTCGACCCAAAATGTAATGCCAAACACATTACTTGTTTCTATTAATCTGGCTT
Organism: Maratus speciosus; assembly: GCA_963932465.1. NCBI lineage: Eukaryota > Metazoa > Arthropoda > Arachnida > Araneae > Salticidae > Maratus > Maratus speciosus. Next base: position 344,723,140 of record OZ010788.1, read on the forward strand.
TAGAGAGAAGCGATCCACTCAAATAGATTAATATCTATCACTAATTAACCCCTTCAGGAACAATTTTTTTATGGTGAAAAAAAATGACTATTTTTTTTTTTACGATTTATTCATTTTATATTAATAGGATTCAAAAAGAGGAAAAAACTAGAAAACAGAAAATCTGCGTTTTCAGAATTTAACGTCGCCCCCGATGGAAAACAAATATATATATAAATATAGCTAATACAAAACATATCGTAGTTTTAAAACTTAAAATACACGTTTTTAATTTATGTAAAATGACGTCATTTGCATCCACCGAAGAATGCCAAATTTACGATCCAGTCTTAAACAACATCCATAGAAAAGTATACATATAACGCCACTATCGCGGAATAATATATAAACCCAGCAATAAGCGATGCCGTCATTCTAGAAACTTGACAAAAAATCGGGTATCTGATGATTCATAAGCATTCATTTGTTTGTAACATTAATAACGATACTGAAAATTAAATATGTTTTATAATAGCTCCATGTTTTATCGGGAATCATTCATTCACATTTTTTTCAAAATTCGGAAAATGTTATTACGTTGAGTAAAAAGATTTTCGCCAAAATGTTTTTTATTGTAAAATGATAAATGCATACGAAATCGCCAAAACTAATGAGGATAGCAATCTCTGTTTAAATCTACAATCGTCTGCCAACGTTTTGGCAACTTTTTAATCCCTTCTGCGAAAAATTGTGGCGTGCGCAAGTCCAGAAAGAGATCGACCTCATGTATGACCCGCTCATTTGAATCGAAGATTGCGCCACCAAGATGCAACTGCAGATGAGAAAACAGATAGAAATATGAAGTGGCCATGTCGGGGCTGTGTGGTGGATGTTGCATTAAATCTCACTCTAGCTTGTAAGAGCGTCCAGCCAGCCATCGTACTAACGTGTGGCTGGGTGTTATCTTGATGAAAGAGAACCACCTACCTTCTGAACTCATTCCTTCTTTTTTCGCGAATGGCCTCGCGAACTTTGATTAGCATGTTGCTGTATATTGCACTGTTTATAGTCTGTCCGCTTTTCAGGTGCTCTTTGTACAGAATTCTGCAACAATTCCATCTGATGCAGAGAAGAACCTTCTTGTTAGTTAGGGCACGTCTTGCAACCGAGACTGCTGTTTCCCCGGTGCTGACCATCCTCCTTTTTGGCTTGTATTGTTGTAGTTCTCCCATTTTTCATCACAAGCCACAATTCTGCTCAGAATGTTTTCTTTCCTTTGATCTCTGAGCGGAGCCAAACAACAGTTTTTTCTCTTGCGCTTGTCTTCAGCAGTCAATTCGTGAGGCACCCAGCGGTTGAACTTAAACGTTAGAATTATGCGTTTCAGAGCGTTAACTATTGTTTTGGCGGAAACATTAAGCTGTAACGCATTAGTTCGTGTTGAAACATTTCTGTCTTGATAAATAATTTGCTTTAACTGCTCACAATCAACTTCAATAAAGCGGCCAGAACGTGGTTCATCTTCAATGTCGAAATTTCCAGCTTTAAACTTCCAAAACCAAACCTTGAGTATATCATAAGAAACAGTATTGATGCCTAAACTTTCACACATTTTTCTGTGGCATTCAGTCGCACTGAGTTTGTTACGGAACTCATAGTACATAATCGTTCTGAGCTGTTGATGTGATAGCTCCATTTTAAAACTTTTTTTAAGCACAAGATAATAAATTTTTAACAAAAAAATTACATAGTCATGTAGTTCCTATTCTCTGCTTTCGAATGCAAAAATTGGTTGGTTAAAAAACTAACACCCGCACAAATGACAGCTGTTGGCGCGAAGGCATCTCCCCTTGGCGGAAAACTTTTTACTCAACGTAATATTACACATTGCATTCTTTCATCTTTTCGATAGGCATCAAGTACATACGGAGAAGAAAAGTCTTACACTTTAAAATACATTTTTATAGCAGACGATATTCTTGGCGTAGCATGTTATTTTAATTAATTTTTTTTTTCAGTTTGTATGGGAAAATGGCAACAAAAAGATATAGTAATCTACTATTTTCCCTTTACTTTCTACAGAAATGGAATACTTCTTCTGTGACGATTACAGAAATAGTTTTAAAAACTACAAAACAATTAATATCTCAAAAATAAATTGAGATTGCAGTTTTTCCAAACAAATTGCATTTAAAAGTACTTTTTGCCCTATACGAAGGTGTAAAAATTGAAAATGTGCTATGCTTAGAAGTTTCAGTAGGGATTATCATTATTTAACCGTACAGTGATACATCTGCTTCGTTTTATAGTTGGCTTATGTAACAGATCGTTAATTTTTAGGGACGAAACTTTAATTCTTGCCCGAAAGAAAAATAGCATACAGGGGCTAAAAAAGAAACGGAAAAACAATAAAAATTCACAATAAAATAACTTTCACATTTGTAGCCGCTGAGCGTTAATGATAATTTATGACCGAAATGATTTCTTATCTCTCTATTCTAAAAAAAAAGTAACTAACGCTGTCACCGCCGCCGCCGGTTTTGAATTTTTTGTGATCGGAGGTCTTTCTTCGTTTCTCTCTATTCTAAAAAAATAGTAAACGCTGTCACCGCCGCTGGTTTTGATTTTTTTGTGACGGGAGGTTTTTCTTCGATAATATTAAGAAAAATATTGCATACAAAAATATGAAAATCGGTGGTGTTATAGAGAAATGTTTGATAAAAACGCTGATGCAGACCGTTTTCAAATCGAAGAATTATTTTATAAGATATTTAATGTTAAAGTTGGTCAAAATCGCTCCATTAAAAAAGTTTTATAGGAGCAAAACTATACATGGGAATTTAATTGATTTTAGATCATTTTATAATTATATTAAAATATCATTAAAGTGCCTGGTGTGCAGACTGCATTTATTTTTTTTAATTTGACTCATTTTTGAGGTTTTATTTCTATTTTAAATTCAATTTTTCAGAATTTTCAGAGCCATTTTTTACAACTTTTAGAAAAGGGATTAATTTTAAATTGTTGCCGAATTTTAAAACAGCTCAATGAATAATATTTTCTTCAAATTTAAAATTGATTACACTTGACTATTATAAACAGAATAAAACTTTCAAATGAGAATTATGATTACGTATTAAAAGCAGGAAGATATTTATAATTACGTCATAAAAACTATATTTACACGTGAATTTTAAAAGAGAAAGAAAATTGTAAAATAATAAATCCATTAATATGTGAGTGTACATGGAAGAAATTACGTCATTGCCAATTCATAATATTGCCAAACAATTTAAATTTTAAAATATATTTGCGCGAGATATTTATTTGATATTTTGAGATAATCCTTTTAAACTATTGTTGAGAATTCTAAGATAGCGCAAATAATATTTCATTTCTAACAACAAAAGTATTTTCACGTGATTATTAAAACTAGAAAGAAAACTTTGGTGAAAATTACGACAGATTTAAAGCGATACATTTAAAATGTCTTATTTAAAAAAACGTATAAAAATACCGAGAGACAAAGATTCTGTTTACTTAATTCATTTTATAGTTACACTGCTCAGCAAAAGTTTAGACAATGATCGATTATGCTTCTGTGCTGTGAAGTATGTAACGAATTGTTGTAACTCAACTATCATATATTACTGTGGACTTATCTTTCATACACAAACAATAAATTTTAATTTATACAATTTACATAATATATAATGACAAAAAAACAAATTTAACATTGTTGCAAAAGTATAGACAATCTGTCTGTTAACAGAAAAATATCCATAAATTAAAATCGAACTGCAAATACATTGTCTGCTATTAATGCAAAAATGTGACTTTCCATCGAAGAAACTAAATCCTGCATCACTTGGGGGTCTATTTCGTACCAAACACGTTCAACATCTGATCGAAGTTCATTTACAGAGGAGTATTGTTAAAAAATTGCATAAACCGTATGAGATATGATGCCACAAAAGTTTTCGATTGGGTTCAGATCAGGGCTACACGCAGGCCAGTCGAAAATAGTAATATTTTGAGAGTTAAACCAATTTTTTGATTTGTATGCAACATGAATAGACGCATTATCTTGCTCAAATACATACTTTGGAAGAGGTAAAAGTTCACTAAATGGCTGTAAATTGCTCTCCAATGTATGTATGTAGTCTTACGCAGCTTGGCGACCATTGAGAAAGTCCAGAGATACTTGAGAATTAAAACAAAGTGAGGCCCAAATCATCAACCCTTTCGAGGGCAAAGGACATCTAATTTTAATTCCAAAAGTGACAAGAATTAAAATTTTCCTTTTATAATATATGAGAATAAGCAATTTCAAATTTTCTAATAACTTCGTTTAAAAGTTCTGGTATCAGTCCTTTATTTCATCAGTTTATAAAAAGAATTACTCCGCGACAGGAAAGGGGCCAATTTGTTGTGAGATTTCAAGGCTGGTTGTTTTATCATTTTCATTTAAACTAATGTACATCTTTCTTTAATGCATCTACGAAATTATCCGTTGACACAGAAAGCTCTGACTCACTTTTAATGCGATTAGCAGTCATCATTTGTCTAGATGCCAGTTTATGGCTCCTTCTATAATCTCGTTTTCTGGCCACACGAGTCCTTCCAGATCTATGTTTTGCTTTGAAAGAATCACCCTTAGACAGTACTTAATAGACAGACTTCTTTGGCCGATTCAAAGTAGCTGAAATTTCTGCAAAAGTCTTCCCTTTCGATTTCAGCTTCCATGCTTTAATTACTTCATCTGACTGAAAATTTCTTGCTCGCGTCGTCTTCACTAACCGATGCTATCGCGAGGTGCACTTAAATTCTTCATACATGGGACGTCATAAGTTTGAAATATGCGTTTTTCCGTGAACAATTGCCAAAAAATCACAAAAGTGTCTAAACTTTTGCAATATGCAAATTTCACTTTTTTCAGTTAAATTAAATAATATCCTATATTAAAACCGTTATTTCTGTCCTAAAACGTTTAAAATATATTTAAAAATAAGTACAGTCATTTGTATAACCCAAGTGTTTGTATTTTTTATTTAAAGGTTAAAAATCACCAGTTTCTAAACTTTTGCTGAGGAGTGTATTAGCTTATTTTTACATGTTTCACTGATCTGATTTAATCAAAGACAAAAACAACCCGTTAGCAAGGAGATCGCCACAGTTATTTTAATTATAATTTGTTCTTCCGAAAATTTTTAAAGCCGATCAAATTGGCGTGCTTTTAGAGTTTGCGGTGTCTGAGCGAGGGTTGGCGAGTGTATCTCGTAGGGGACAGAGCCCTTTAGTATAATAAAAAATAACAGTAAATTTCTTTCTTACATTTCTACAAATTAGTAAAATTTAATATATTTAATAATCTGATATTATTTTTATGAACAACATTGACTCCCGAAAAATTACTTCACGCTTTTTTTTATATTTCAAACTATACATCGCAAATAACTTTATCAGTGCAGATAAAAACCATAAAATTTTTACTTGTCTTGTTGAGAGATTCTATAGTAAATATGTTATTATCAATTTTTTCTGTTTATTATTGACAGTAGTTATAATTATAAAAAACTAAGCGTCCACATCACTATATGGCCATTAATCACCGGGCACTTTCAATTTTAGACATTTTGTCTAATATTTAAAGATATACGTGCCGCATTTTCCTGGAACTTTAGGATTATGAAGAATATGTTTGATTTTCTATTTATCAACGGCGATTTGATCTGCAAGACAATTTGGGAGCCAGCAAAAAAATTACAGAACAATAATAATACTTAAGGTCACTGTGTAAAATAAAATGCACGAAATGATATATTGCTATAGATTACGAATATGAGGATATTGTACGGTACGTGTATTCACTTGTGTAAAAATAGCACGTATATTCATGGAGATATATCGATTTTTTATAAAGTTAAAAAAATTCTGGCATATTTTTTGCTTATATCATGTAAGGTTTTCTATACAATTTAATGCCAGTTTTTGAAAATTTGACAAACTATAGTAGAAATAATATAGTACAATTGGAATGTAAATACATTAAATATTTGATGAAAGATGAGCAGTTGTATGAAATATTTTTTACCTGCGCATGCGCGCACGATAAAAAATATTTTTTTCCATGATTTCATAGTCAACTCTATGAAGCAACTCATAAAAAAAAGCCAGTCAAATATCGTGAAAATTCAGAAAGATATCGGCAGTAGAGTGAGCCGAAATTTAGTTGCTTTCTAAAAGTTTCTGAATGATAAGGGATTTTCCAGAAATTTTCATTTTTATTAACTGATTTTCAGCAAAGGTGTTTGTATTTAATGAATGTCTAGGAGTAGATTTAGAAGAAATACGTAGATTTTTATATTTCTTTTTTTTTCTTGAATAGGTTCGTTCTAGTGCTTTTCCAAGGAGAACTAAAGCATCATTAAAAAATGAAAATGAAAAACAATAAAGATTAAAAATTGCAATTTATGAAAAACCCCCGTATCATTCAGCTTTTTTTAGAGAACAACTAAAATTCATCTCACTCAATGACCGATAACTGTCTGAATTTTCATGATATTTGACTGGCCTTTTTTTATGAGTCACTCCATAGAGTTGACTATGAAATCATTAAAAAAATATATCTGTTATCATGCGCGCATACGCAGATAAAAATTTTTTCATACAACTGCTCATATTTCATCAAATGTGTAATATATTTACATTCCAACTGCACAATATTATTTATACTACGTTTTGTCAAATTTTCAGAAACTGGCGTTAAATTTGACAGATATTCGTAAGCTATAGCCATAAATCATTTCATGCATTTTATTTTACAGGGTTACTGTAATTTTATGTAAATTATTATTATTATTGTAATTTATCTTTTGTAAATTGACACCAGTATTTACTGGTGACAATCAATCAATTCATCATTTTACGAACAGAAATTTTCTGGCCTCGAAAGGGTTAAACCCTTAGCGCATTTTAGTTTATAAATCCATTAAGATTTAAGAAAAAGTCCACAAATTATACTTTTTCCATGCTGCCTTGATTTAAGGAACTCAAATATGGTGTTAAATGTGGGTTTTGCCATTTGAAAATTCAAAGTTGATGCAAGTTTCAACACGTATAATAGTCCAGTCATTTGGTAGAAAATAGGGGAAAGTTTTGGTGTAGTTTTGATATTTGGTGCCTTTATGTCTTTTGGGTCGCTGAATGCGAATCTGAAGTTTGCCAACAAAATTTATCCCGGGAAACACGTTTTTTTGGCAAAAAACTGGGAAAAAAACGGGATTTTCTTTGTTTTTTCAAAATAACTTCAAAATTATGCATTTTACGGAAAAGTCTTCAGTACATAAATTAAAGAGGATAAAATTTCCTACATTTTACGTACTAAAAGTTTTTTTCTCTGATCAATAGTTTAGCCGTGACAATGCCGCAAAAATTGGTGTGAAAATAAAAAAAATATTTTTGGCGTCAGTATAGTCGCACCGCCATGAAATTGATAAATGTTATTGATATTCACTATTGAATGTTAGGTATTGTAAAATGTTGCATGTAGCAGTCATAATTTCATTACAGGATCATTCAAAAGTATTTCATTATATTACGGCCTATGGGGAAAAATCGTTTGTGTTTTTTTTTTTCAATAATGTTTCATAATTTCAAACACTTTGAAATTTATATACATATCTATGAAGTGCACTACAAGAGGATTTCTTATAGTATATGGTATGGGTAGTATTTATCGATCATTTACAGGGACACTAAATGAATTATGTTACATTACGCTCTATGGAGAAAAATTGTTTGTGGTGTATTTTGTTCATGTTACACCTTTTCAAAAGTATTTAAATTGATATATATCCCCGAGGTGCTCTATAAGATGCTTACTATTGAATATGATGTGCCGTTGATCTTTCATATACAGGGGCACACAAAATAAATCAGTTATATTTTTCTCTGTATGAACAATAATTGATGGAAGTGCATTTTCAGTTGTGGAACACTTTTTAAATTTTAAAAATTGCATACTATTTAGCGTGTATAAATTCTATAAATCATATATAGGGCTGCACAAGACATCTATATACCCGCTCATTGCCGGAAATTGCTAACGAGGAATTTTCAACTGTGCTATGCGTTCACTAACAGTTCTAAATTTTAGCATATTGTGAATTATATGATAAATCTATAGTTCATATACAGGGATCTACAAAATTTTGAGCTATTTTTTCGATTTTGGTTGAAATTTTGTTTTCAAACGTGTTATATGTTTCACAAATTATTACTTAGACACCGTTTTTCACGTTATTAAACTATGAAGTTTTATTATAGTAGCCCGAATGCTTTCAAAAATGTTCCATAATCTGATTGGCGCATGATTTTACGTTCTTCTTGATAATTTTAATGATACTTTCTTAACGGTATGGAAGCAAAAATGATAAAACTATTTTTGTATTATTATAACAAATTCTGAAATTTCTTTTTCTAAAATTTAAGGTACGAGACAAACATTCGACAGCATTAATGAAAATTGCTGTGTTGCATACTCTGTTGTATATTCATATTTATTTCTGCACAAACCTTACAGGAAACCTAACAGGAACCTTATGTAAAGATAGGGAATCATAAGATATCATGATTAATATATCATGAGAAAATGCCTACATTATGTTTTGCATTGTATCAAATCTGAATTTGGAGAATTTGTCTGGATCAATTTTGTAACCACTCAGAATTTGCAGCCAAGTAATATATTTTAAATGATTTTGTCCCGATATATCTACATACAACTGGCAATTTTTGTCCAAATTTGGGCATAAATTTAAACAATTCGCTCTTGCAAAACTTCATGTGCTCTTCATTGTAATTTTCCTCTATAAACAAAATATTTTGAACCAAATTCACATTTAAATTACATTTTAATTCTTGTTGCCGTTGAATAATGGTGCAAAAGTTTATTTATGTGGCTAACTTAAATTCTGCTGTCTTTGATTTAAAAAAAAAATGGTACTTGAACTAAAATGCCAAGAAAAAGTCATGCCAGAAGGTATCAAATATTTTTTATTAAAAAAACATTTATTTTATACTGTTGGTAGTAATAGAAACACCCACTAATTCTATACGTCTATTTTCTATGCTGTAGATGTCGGTGAAAAGCAGGGACCCTCAAGTAAATGAAAGCGGAAATAATATTTTTTTTCTTTTTTAAATAAATGTACTTACTAATGTACATGTTTATTTATAATTAAATAATGATTCATAATGAGTCGTCCTATTTATTATCAGCAACTTCATTGTAAAATGTAGTCATTCATATAATCTTCAGTATAATTTATAGTCAATTCTTGTGTAAAATGGTCACTTTTCATGTTAAATCTACGTACAGCGGCGTAATTCCCGTTTTCTCTGAATTTTTTGATTTTCACTCCCATTTTTGTGGCGTTGTCACGGCTAAACCATAGATCAGAGAAAAAAACTTTTAATACATAAAATGTAGGAAAGTTTATCTTCTTTAATTTATGTTCTGAGGACTTTTACGTAAAATGTATAATTTTGAAGTTATTTGGAAAAAAACAAAGAAAATCCCGTTTTTTTCCTGTTTTTTGCCAAAAAAACGTGTTTCCCGGGATAAATTTTGTTGGCAAATTTAAGATTCGTGTTCAGCGACCCACAAAACATAAAGGCGCCAAATTTCAAAACTACACCAAAACTTTCCCCTATTTGTCCTTTTTGAGCACCTAATGCCTGGACTAAATCTTCTTTTAAAAATTGCATACATACTTGGAAAGTTGTCACAATTTCCTGATGAAATGTACTTCTTGCATATCTCTGTGACAATTTTGTCATGTATTTTCTTTTCCAAATCTGTACTTTAACTTTTCACTGTTATTTTTAACTCGATCATATTGACTGGTAAACTTATCCACGGCCAAACTCGATATCGAGTTTGGCCGTGACTTATCATGCGAATTACATTTTTCTAACTGAGCGAAAAAATGCTCAAGCCGGAACTCGACCCCAGAACCTTTGACTTACATTGTCAATGCCTTTCCGTTTGAGCTACGTGGACTGACAACAGGCGGGCCTATTTCGCTCAGATAACCTTATTGGCAATAACATCTGGTCTGCCATGTAGGCAGCTCAACAGAATAAGAACTATTATTTTTAACTCGATCAAACTGATTGGTAAAGTTATCATACGAATAGAATTTTTCCAACTGAGCGATAAAATAAGATTATTGCCAATAAGATTATTTGAACGAAATATGCCCGCCGGTTGTCAGTCCAGGTAGATCAAACGGTAGAGCATTGACAATGTAAGTCGAAGGTTCTGGATTCGAGTTCCGGCTTGGACATTTTTTCGCTCAGTTGGAATAATTGAATTCGTATATCTATTGAATTCAGGTAGAAATTTGCACACTGACCTTATAAAAATAGACTGATCTAATGATAGGAAAATATTATTAATGATGGGGGGGGGGGGGGGGGGGGGTGTTAAAGGCAGAAGCGCTATGTTTTTTTTTTATTTCGGAATATATATAGAACATTGGTCATTACAACATATTAAATATAAATTAAATATTCAGAAAAAAATTTTATGCCTTAATCCTATATTAAGTACTGAAAAAAGTAAAAAAATATATCTACTTATACTTTTAGTGCAGCCCTACATGCGCTTCGGATCATGAAAATGAAGGAGAAGATCAATGTCAAAAGGCATATTTTACGAAGAATATGGAGGTATGATTTTTTTTCTTCAATTATTTCACATTGAAAAAAAAATACTTAAGAATACATACAAATATGACTGGGATTATCATGTATAAAGACAATAAAAAAATTAACCCTTTTTAAATGGTAAATTTAGATAAAATTACAAAAAGGTTATTTATTTTACTTTAAGGTTAGCTCCAACTTTTATGCTTGTGATCGCCTGCGTAATTTTGTTACCACACGTGGGCTCGGGACCTCTTTGGAAAGAAACCGTTAAAGACCTACTCGCTGATAAATGCCATGAGAGATGGTGGACACATCTCTTATTTATAAATAACTTCCTTCGGAGAGAAGATATGGTAAGACTGATTTTTTTTTTCGAAACACCCAGGTAGCGTGAATAAAATAACCAGTTTGTTAAGTTAACAAAATCAATTCCAAATAATCCTCTTCTAAAAGAACATAATAATTACACTGTTAAAAATAAGTACAGGGGTCGTACTTGTCCGCAAATTTCAAGACCAAGAAATTCTTCGGTACTAGTATTTTCATACAGAAAATCTCTTCTCAAATCAGACGAAATTTTGATAGTTTAACCTAGATTTATTTTTCTATAACAAATACTGATATTTGTCCTGAAATATTCCCTGAAGTGTACGACCTCTGTAAGTACTTAAAAATAAGGAAAATATGCTGATTTTAGGGTATTTTCTTGGTTTATAATAGGATAAAATATATATTTTTTTAATTTTGAAAAAAAAAAACATACTCAATATTTTTAGCATATCACGAAGAAATGAAATGAAATGAGACACATGCACTCATAAACCTTTCACTTGTTGTTAGTGCAAAACTCATCTTACGCTCAAGGAGGCTAAACTGGCTGGATTCAGATCAGATGATAATGACTATATTCCTATTTGTCTGTCTTCATCTGTCTGTATATCCGTCCTAGTGAATTGTGTCTGCCGGACTTGTCCAGGATAGCTTAGTTGGAACAGCGTTAGCTACTAAAGCTAAAAGGTCCTGGGTTTGAGTCACGACCTGGACACATTTTTACTGAGTTTCAAATAATTTTAATTTGTAAATGGACCGGGAGTCCATTTATGGTGGAATTGGGACGCACTGCAGAGAATCAAATCTGATACTGTTGACTTGCAGCCGGCAGCTTAAAGCTATTACAGTTACAGTATAAACTATGAACTCAAAATAATTTTTTCAAATGCTATTAATGTAACAGATTACGGGCCCTTACTAATTTTTATGAAAAGTATTCTCACACTGTTATTTTCGAAAAGTAATATTCGACTTACGTATTTAATGACAGAAATTCTGGGTAAAACTAAAGTGAAGAATTCCATAGAATGCCACCAAAAAAAAAAAAAAAAAAAAGGTAACAGTGGGACCCGCAGACCGCAGAGTGAGTACGACGGCAATATATGATAAATGAATAACCATACCGGAGAGAATTAAGTAAATGTGGAGAAAATAAGTTACCCAAATTACATTTAAATACATATTTATTGCAGACGATATTTTTGGCATAGCACGTATTTTAATTACCTTTTTTTTTTCAGTTGTTATGTGAAAATAGCAAGAAAAAGATATAGTAATCTACTATTTTCCCTTTACTTTCTACAAAAAAATGAGTACATTAGTTGTCACCATTACAGGAATGAAGTCTATTCTAAAAAAAAGTAACTAACGCTCTCACTGCCGCCGCCACCGCCGGTTTTGAATTCTTTGTGGCCGGGGGTCTTTTTTCCTTAATATTACGAAAACTCCTGCATAAAAAAAAATACAAAAATCGGAGGTATTACAGAGAAATGTTTGATAAATACGCTGATGCAGACAGTTTTCAAATTGAAGAATTATTTTAAGAGATATTTAATATTAAAGTTCGTCAAAATCGTTCATTAAAAAAAGTTTTACAGGAGCAAAAACTATACATAGGAATTTAATAATTTTTAGACTATTTTATACACTAACTAACTTACCCGGCGTTGCCCGGGTACGTCAAAAAACAGCATGAATTGAGAAAAAGCTCTGAAAATCACAATAAGATATCGCGAAAAAACAATTCGAAAAGAGAAAAAGAATTATATATTGTGTTCGAAAATTGAATGTTGATTCCTTTCACTAATGTAGAAAAATGATAGGAAATCGCTAAAATACACTAAAAATCACATACAAAATTCCCGAAAAATTCGAAAACTGTTATACGAAACCCGAATAAGCTTTATTAAAATGAGGGCAGAAATTAGTATTATAGGTCAAAAATGGAATGTCGGAAAATTGCAGCAGATCGCGAAGAAACTTAAAAATCTCAAAAAGTTAAAAAATCACGAAAGCCAAAATTTACTATAATTGGGAAAAAGTTTCAAATAAAATTTCTTTGACCTGCGGGGGCTCTCTTAAAATTTATGCTTGGGAAAGTATGCTAAGCATTGTATCCTGTTACTTTTATTCATAATTTAATTTACTTGGATTACCTTAAATATAATTAATATAATCCCTTAAGTTAATATTAGTTTTGTTGCATTAAAATATCTCAATTCGTTGATTTTCTGTAAGCGAGTAATTCCTATTGGTTTACAACTGAAGTCTACGGGAATTTGGCGAAATATTGGAGATATCGCCAAGCTGGCGTCACTTTTGGCGACTAATTTTGGTCACCAAATTTGGCGATATATCTTCAAGTTGGCGGCAAGCTTGCGACATTTGGCGACAGAACTGTGTCCCTCCTACGGTAACCCCCTTATAGGTGTGGAGATGCATTAAATGCTGTTCAATAATCGCATAAAAAATTCGAAAGAAATTCAAAAATCGCTGCACTAATTCCGAGTAAACTTTTTAAAAAAGAGAATAAAATTTACTATATTGGGTTAAAAGAAAGAAACCGTATTCTTTTCACTAATGTGGAAAAATAGCCTCGAAACATAAAAAAGGGCTAAAAATCGCATAAAAATTAAATTAAAAAGAATCTAATCAAAAAATCAAAAATCGGGATTCGAGGTGCAAAACTTCCTATATAGACGTACCTTTTCCCCAAATTTTGTAGCTCTACGTTCAGCGGTCAGAACACCGGCGACACACTCACACACAAACTTCTTTCCTTATTGTTATAGATTAGAAGTTCTCGGTGTGCAGACTGAATTTATTTTTTGTTAATTTGACTAATTTTTTGAGGGTTTATTTCCATTTTATATTCAAATTTGCAGCATTTTCAGAGATATTTTTTACGTATTTTAGAAAAGGTTATTATTTTAATTTGTTGCCAAATTGTACAAACTTCTCAAATAATAATACTTCCTTTAAACTGAAAATTAATACCCCTATGAAATTAGAATAAAATGATTACGCGTTAAAAGCAGGAAAACGTTGAAAATTACGTCATAAAAATTGTTTATACACGTGAATATTTAAAAAGAAAAAACTATAAAATAATTAATTATTTAATATGTGTTAAAAGCAGTAAATGCGGGTGGAATTACGTCCTATTTCAAATAGCCAAATAATATTGTCAAACAGTTTAAATCTACCCCATATATATAAAATCCTAATGAAACGAATTTATGAAACGAATATATGAAACGCCTGAAATGTATCGATTCTTTGAATCAACTGATTAAACAACTGATTTTGTTTCACGGCGATTTCTCCTAAAATATGGAATACTTTGCGATGAAATTAACACCAAAAATTCATGTTGATCCACGGATCTCAAAACTGGTATTAGAATTTTTAAATTCAAATTAGTTTTCGAAATATTAATTTTTTTCTAATTTTAAATACATTTTTTCTAATGATGGCAACTCAAATTTTAATTATAACAGAATTTTTTTTTTCATAATTCAGAAAAGGTTACTATTTTAAATTAATTTGGCGACAGTTGGACCTCCTTTAAATCTATGCTAAGAACAATGCTTTTCTGTATTTCGTTATCATTTTATTAAATACAAAACTTTCATTTAAAAATGAAACATTTAAATTGATGGCTTTCACTTCTTAAAAAAAAAAAAAAAAAAAAAAAAAAAAAAAAAAAACGAAAAGAAACATATTAGACACAGATCTCATATACGCATCGGGGTACCTAATTGGCGCACAAATGGCATTATTTTGATAGACATGGTAACCCGGCTATTGTTGTTTATTTAATAATAAATGTATATTTACTTTTATTTCTTTTTTAAATTTATATAAATTATTTTGTTCTATAGTAATTAATTTTTTTTTTTTTTTGCTATTTCTTTTTGAAAATAACAGAAAATAATTAAAAAATACGGTACAATGTAGTAGTTATTCCGTCACCCAGTTTCGCAAATTATATAAATCGCCAAATTGTACAGATTGACAAAATTTTTATTTTAAACAACGAAAGAACAATTAAATTAGTACAACATTAATAAATATAAAAATAAAACGTCGAAATAAAAATCACTTGATCACGTAAACACGTGTGCTAAAAGCCAAGTGAATGTGACATTTACGATCAAGCATTATTGACAATTAATCTTATAGTTCGCGATAGATTTTTTGTCGACGGGATAACTAAGTAGTACCAAAAATACATATGTAACTGGTATTCGAAAACGAGGCTTTCGCCAAATTTTCGTAAAAAAAAAAAAAAAAAAAAAAAAAAAAAAAAAAAAAAAATCATGCCAAACATGCGGTGCGTATATGACATCTGGCGAAATATTAAATTATTTAACAAACCATGACATTTAATTTCAACTTCAAATCAATGTTTTAATTTACCACTCGAACAATAAAAAAAATGCTAACTGGCGAGTTGAAAAAAAAAAAAGATATTGGCGAGATTTGCACCCGGCTTTTTTTTCCTTTCGGCTCAGATGTCATATACGGCCCCATATTGGCGCGATTTTTTTCTGACGCCAATGTCATATACGCAACGGGTACTTAACTGGCGCCAAAGTATCGTTATTTTTCTTGATATGGTAAGCCGGATGTTGTTGTTTATGCTGTTGATGCGTTCCCCAAATTGACGTTGAAAAAAAAATCGCGCCAATATGACATTTGTTCATGTATATGACATTTGCTCCAAACTTTCATATGACAGGCGAGGGATCAGATCATATTTGTTTATAGCATTTCATGACTTGAACTATTATAATATAGATGAAATGATGGGGATAGAATAATATTTGGCGACTTATCACCTGTGCCTGGATAACATTAAAGTATCAAAATGGCACCTAGAGTATAAAAAGCAAAGTGTTCCGCCCGGAACTGTTGATGATAGTCACATGATTTAGGCTATTGTTATAGAGATTGTTTTAAAATATCGGTTGACAAAGACTCTGAATGCTTAATTCATTTTATTTTAGCTTCTTTTCAAATGTTTAACTGATCCTCTTTAATCAAAAACGAAAACAACCATTGGATGTCTTAACAGCAACTGATTCTCCGTTAAATTTTTGCAATCAAAGGGAATTGAATGGAAACCCGTTTACTAGGGAGATCTGCACAGCTTTTTCAGTATAATTTAATCTTCTCTAATATTTTTAAAACCAATTAGATTTTAAGATTTTCAGATTGTGCGGTGTCTGAACGGGGGTTTGCGAGCGTAGCTTGCAGGGGGCAGAGCCCCCTAGTTAAAATATATATTTGCACGTGCACGTGACATTTATTTCATATTTCGAGCTAATCTGTTTAACTACCGTTGCCAAAGACCGCGCAAATAATAATATTTCCTTTCTAACAATTGAAATATTTCTAGGTGAATATTACAAAAAGAAAAGTTTGCTTTAAATTACGTCAGATTTAAAACGTGTAATTTAAAATCATTTTCTTATAGCTGTATTAAAAAATACCTGGAAGCAAAGACTGCTGACTTAGTTCATTTTACATTACCTAATTTTCAGACGTTTAACTAATCTTATTTGATCAAACATGAAAACAGCAATTGAATGCAGCTTTTTTGCCCTTAAAATCCTTCATTAAAAGATAAATAAATTAAAACTCGTTTACAGGGATAACGCCACTGGTTTTTAAATTATAATTCAATCTTCCGTAATCTTTTTTAAGCCGATCAAATTAACGGATTTTTAGAGTCTGAATGGGGGTTGGCGAGCGAAGCTCGTAGAGGGCAGAGCCCACTAGTAGCTTAAAAAACTGTAAAACAAGTGGGTAAGTCTGATCACAGATCGCACAGAGGGTTTTGTTAAATATTCCTTTCAAAGCACTTTATCCTTTTGCAAATTCTGTTAGTTCCACATTTCGAAACCAGGGGGCGGTATTCTACACAAACCTCTATCCGAACGAAACTCAGTTTTACAACCTATCCCTAGATATATTAGTCGAGGGGATCGGGCCTATAGCACCCGAGGTAGGTAGGCGCCTCCTGGCGGTAAAACGTGGAACTGAAAGATGTAAGGCTATGTGCATAATATGAAAGAGTGGTCAAAGGGGTGTTGGCAAAAGTTAGAAAAGTACTCACCGGGTGCAAACGTGGGGAGGTTAGAAAATTGCTTAAAATACACAAGTTAGAGACCGGAGGGGTAAATATAAGACTTTTTGAAATTTTTATGATTAGTCGTGTGATCGCAAGTTCTCAGCTATAATTATGAAAAATTTCAAGTCTTCAACTTAATTAGGAGCTCAGTTAGGAAAAAAAGCTTAAAATACACAAGTTAGAGCCCAAAGGGTTAAATACAAGACTTTTTCAAAATTTTATGATTTGTCGTTCGATGTGAGGTGTTCAGCTATAAGTATGCAAAATTTCAAGGCTTCAACTTAATTAGGGGATCAGTTAGAAAAAAAAAAGCTTAAAATACACAAGCGAGAGCTCAGAGGAATAAATATAAGACTTTTTCAAAATTTTATGATTCGTCGTTTCATGTGAAGTGTTCATCTATAAGTATGCAAAATTTCAAGTATTCAACTTAATTAGGGCCTCAGAAAAAACAGATTAAAATACGCAAGTTAGAGCCCAGAGAGTTAAATATGAGACTTTTTCAAAATTTTATGATTTGTCGTTTGATGTGAGGTGTTCATCTATAAGTATGCAAAATTTCAAGTATTCAACTTAATTAAGGCCTCAGAAAAAACAGATTAAAATACACAAGATAGAGCCCAGAGGGTTAAATATAAGACTTTTTCAATATTTTATGATTTGTCGTTTGATGTGATGTGTTCAGCTATAAGTATGCATAATTTCTAGTATTCAACTTAATTAGGGCCTCAGAAGAAACAGATTAAAATACACAAGTTAGAGCCCAGAGGTTTAAATATAAGACATTTTCAATATTTTATTATTTGTCGTTTGATGTGAGGTATTCAGCTATAAGTATGCATAATTTCAGGTCTTCAACTTAATTAGGAGCTCAGTTAGAAAAAAAAGCTTAAAATACACAAGTTAGAGCCTAGAGGGTTAAATATAAGACTTTTTCAAAGTTTTATGATTTGTCGTTTCATGTGAAGTGTTCATCTATAAGTATGCAAAATTTCAAGTATTGAACTTAATTAGGGCCTCAGAAAAAACAGATTAAAATACGCAGGTTAGAGCCCATAGGGTTAAATATAAGACTTTTTCAAAATTTTATGATTCGTCGTTTCATGTGAGGTGTTCAGCTATAAGTGTGCAAAATTTCAAGTATTCAACTTAATTAGGTGCTCAGTTAGAAAAAAAGCTTAAAATACTAAAGTTAGAGCCTAGAGAGTTAAATACACTGGTCAACAAATTTAAAGGATAATGAGAAAAAATATGCTCACTTAGTTAATGTTTCAACCAATGCCCAATGCTGCAGTTATTTGTGTTAATTAAATACTATTGAACTCAAAATTGCACTTCCGCGCATACGTTAGCGTCGGAAATATGCAAATTAGATGATGGACAATGTGGTGCGCAATGGACGTATGTTGGAATTCTGCTCTGTAGTTTTGTTTAAAATGAATGTGGTGTCTGAGTGTGATCAGTATTCATTAGTTATGGCTCAATGATATCATTTAAGTTAAGGTCAAAAGCGCCAAATAATTGGTAGAATCGAGGAAGTTCAAAAACAAATGGAGGTCGCCAAGATTTGAATATCCCTCAAAGTGTCATATCAAGAGCTTCGAGACGCTTTTTAAGCACTGGATCCATTGATAGACAGCCTGGTCAAGGGAGACCAAGAGCAACAACTGCATCCGAAGACCCTTTTTTTTGTCATTGTGGCTCGAAGAATCCGCGAAGCAACTACAAGAGTTTTGGTTTCAGACCTTCCGGCTGACACAAGAACTCGAATTAGCCGTTCTACTGCTGCACGAAGGCTTAACGAGGATGGACTGTATGCGGGAAAACCAAAAGTTTGTATCCCACTCACTTCAGCTTCCCAAGGGGACCGTTTAAACTGTTTCCCTCGTCAAGTTCAATGGAGGCAAGAAGACTGGGCTCAACTATTGTTTACTGACGAGTCCAGATATAGTCTGAACACTGGTTTTAGACGTGGTTTGATCTGAAGAGATGGAGGAAGACGCAACTTGCCTTCTCTTGTCCGTGAAATATCCCGTCCGAGCCCAGTCTTCTTGTCTCTATTGAACATAACGACACCAACAGTTTAAACGGGCTTCTTGGGAAGCTGGAGTGAGTGGGACACAAACTTTTGGTTTTCTCGCATACAGTCCATCCTCGTTAAGCCTTCGTACAGCAGTAGAATGGCAAATTTGAGTTCTTGTGGCAGCCTGAAGGTCTGAAACCAAATTTCTTGTAGTCGCCTCGCGGTTTCTTTGAGCCACAATGACATAAAACTGTCTTCGCATGCAGTTGTTGCTCTTGGTCTCCTTTGATCAGGCTGTCTATCAACGGATCCAGTGCTTAAAAAGCGACTCAAAGCTCTTGATATGACACTTTGAGGGATATTCAAATCTTGGGCGACCTCCATTTGTTTTTGATCTTTCTCGATTCTACCAATTATTCGCCACTTTTGACCTTAACTTAAATGATGCCGTCGATCCATAACTAATGAATACTGATCACACTCAGACACCATATACACTTTAAACAACACTACAGACCAGAATTCCAACATACCTCCACTGCGCACCACATTGTCAATCATCTAATTTGCACATTTCTGACGCTAACATATGCGCGGAAGTGCAATTTTGAGTGCAATAGTATTTCAGTAACGTAAATAATTGCAGCATTGGGCACTGGTTGCAACATTAACTAAGAGAGCATATTTTTTCTCATTATCCTTTAATTTTGATGACCAGTGTATAAGACTTTTTAAAAATTTTATGATTCGTCGTTTCATGTGAGGTGTTCAGCTATAAGTATTCAAAATTTCAAGTATTGAACTTAATTAGGCGCCCAGTTAGAAAAAAAATGCTTAAAATACGCAAGTTAGAGCCCAGAGGGTTAAATATAAGACTTTTTCAAAATTTTATGATTTGTCGTTTGATGTGAGGTGTTCAGCTATAAGTATGCGAAATTTCAAGTCTTCACCATATATAGTTTCTGAGAACGGGCTCTGTGACGGACAGACAGACGTAGGAGCGAGACGAATAGTGTTTCGTCAGATGAACGAAATCCTAAAAATTAATGACTCAAAAATAAATTGAGATGCAGTTTTCAAACAAATTGCATTTAAAGGTACTTTTCCCCCCATATACGACGCTGTAAGAATTGAAAACGTGCTATGTTTAGAAGTTTATAAAATTGCAGTAGATTTAACCGTATTTAACCGTAACATGATACACCTGCTTCCCTTTACGGGTGGCTTATGGTTACATTATTTTTTAGTGGCGGCACTTTATTGTTTTCTGAAAGAAAAGCATATCGGGAGCTAATAAAAATAAAAATACGAAACGAAATAAAAATAGAAATAAGAAATTAATTTAAAATAAAAATAATATAATAAATAAAGATAAAAAAATGTATTAAAAATCAAAAAAACATTGTGAATATTAAATGCAGATGAAATCGTGCTTACTCATAGATCCAATTTAAGGGGACACATATCCTTTAAAATCTTCAAAAAATCGATTTTTTGTTTTTTAATTCATTTGACAGCTAAAGTGTTTCTGAACAATTTGCCTCAAACTGCATCAAAATATTCGTAAAATTGCGCTCGTTATAATACAAAGTGTAAATTAGCCTTCATCTGTTTCAAGCGAAATATTTATGCTTCAATTGATTTTTCTCAAAATCGATATTTTTTTACTTGCGTGCATGATAATTCCAAATGTATTAAAGGTAATGATGCGAAACTTTATAGATATCTTTAATAGATCATTTTTACTTTCTTCTATCTTTATATGAAGAAATTATTGGATCCTTAAAAATTTTTGACTTCCGGTTTTCGACGGATTTACACGTTTTAGAAGGCAGAGATTCCGAAAAACAGGTTTTTACAAAATGTCTGTCTGTGAGTCTGTGACTTTGTCTGTCTGTCTCTCTGTATGTATGTGACACAAATTTTGTGGGCGCTCCATCTCAAGAACTAATGCACGGAATTTAATAAAAATATATATTCAAGTAGTCCGTAATATAAATTGGTGCTGATTAGTTTTTGGTGTAAATCGCCCAACAGGTGGCGCTGTTATGCTGCATTTTTCACGGTTTCTGCAATAGCTCTATCTCAAGACCTAATGCTCGGATTTTCATCAAACTTCACATTCAGTTATTCATTGATATGAATTGGTGCTGGTAACGTTTTGGTGTAAATCGCCCAACTGATGGCGCTGCTATGCTGCATTTTGCAGCATTTACACGATTTTCGTGGTAGCTCCATCTCAAGAAATAATGCACGGATTCTCATCAAACTTCAGAATCAGTTAATCCTTAACATGAATTCACATTTTATACATTTTGGTGTACTACTAATGCTTGGGTTTCCAACAAACTTCAGTTTCAGGTATACCTGGATATGAGTTAGTGCTTTTTATGTTTTGGTGTAAATCGCACAACAGGTGGCGCTGCTATGCAGGATTTTTTACGATTTCCACAACAGCTCAATCTCCAGAACTAATGCACGGGTTTTCATCAAATTTCAGATTCAGTTAGTCCTTGACATAAATTGACGTTTTGCACCTTTTAGTATAAATCACTCAACAGGTGGCAGTGCTATGCTGCATTTTTTGTGATATCCGCAATAGCTCTATCTCAAGAACTAATGCTTGGATTTTCAACAAACTTCAAATTCCGGTATACCTTGATATGCCTTAGTTCTTTGTGTTTTGGTGCAAATCGCTCAACAGGTGGCGCTGCTATGCTGCATTTTTCAGAATTTCCCCTATAGCTCTATCTCAATAACTAATGCGCGAATTTTCATCAAACTTCAAATTCAGATATACTTTGATATGAATTGGTGCTAAATTGATGTAATGATTCACGTGATTTATGTAGAAGAAAGTTTTGTGATGACCACAACATACTAGTTTCAAATTGAACTAAAATCTAAGAAATTTAACAAAATCTTTTGAATGTATGGGTATTCGAGTGACAAAAATTATCAAAATTTTCATATTTCTATTAAAAAAAAAAAAAAAAAAAAAAGAATTTTTTTTTTGTTTATTCGTTAGATTTTAGTTCATTTTAGTTTTATAATATTCTTAAACTTATATTAAAAGTTTCAAAGTTCTAGAGAGAATAGATCTTTTTGTATTATGCGCGCAAGCTATATATATTAATAATTATTAATTAATTATACAGTGTTTAATGCAAATTACAAATTATATTGTATCGATAAAATATTACATTATTAACAAAAAAAAAAAAAAAAAAAAAAAAAACTGATGTGGTTAGTGCTAAAATGAGTGCATGGGGCTACATTAAATATTTGTCTCCAAAATAAAAATTTTTACCTATTTAAAGAGTATGTGCCCCCTTAAGAGTTTATATCATTAATTTAAAATTGCATTAATAAAAATGATAGAATAAATAATTGTTTCCTTTTGATATCATTTAAAAATATATTAAGCATATGATAACTTCGTTATTAAAAAGGATAGAAAGAAAATTAATTTGAAAATAAGTATAAATTTGATTTTAGTTAATGTAATTTCTTCCTATAATAACTCTTTGATGGAGCAATATTAAATTAGTCGGATGTACCAATCCCAAAACTTTCTTCTATCTCATACATGTCAATACGTCAAAATTCGTTTTCACTTTGCCAAAATTAAATGGCAATCTATGCTCATCATAAGGATTCTAAAAAAGATGAAATTCCGTGCATTGGTTCTTGAGATATGACTATTGCTGAAATCATCTAAATTCAGCAAAATACAGCATAGCAGCGCCACTTATAGTGTGATTTACACCAGAACCTAATCATCATCAACTTATGTCAACGTCTAACAGAATATGAAATTTAGGGGAAATTCGTGCATTAGTTCTTGAGATAGAGCTATTTCGCAAATTATGACAAATGGAGCATAGCAGTGCCGCCTGTTGAGCGATTTTCACCAACACATAATCAGCAGCAATATTAATAAAATTATACTTGAATCTGAAGTTTGATGAAAATTCGTGCATTGGTTGTTGAGATAGATCTATTGAGAAAATAATTTTAAATGCAGCACAGCAGTGCCACCTATTTGGAGATTTACACCAACACGTAGTCAGCATAATTTCATATCAAGGACTAACTAAATCAGAAGTTTGATGAAAATGTGTGTATTAGTTCTTGAGATAGAGCTACTGCGAAAAAAGTGTAAATCCTGCAAAATGCAGCATAACAGCGCCGCCTGTTGGGCGATTTACATGAAAACGTAAACAGCTCCAACTCATATCAAGGAGTAACTGAATCTGAAGTTTTATAAAAATCCGTCCAGTAGTTCTTGATGTAGAGCTATTACGGAAATCCTGCAAAATGCAGCATAGCAGCGCCACCTGCTGGGCGATTTACACCAATAACTAATCAGCACCAACCTATATCAGGAACTACCTGAATATAAATTTTTAAAAGGAAAGTATTTAAATTCCGTGCATTAGTTCTTGAGATAGAGCGCCCACAATATTTGTGTCACATACAGACAGACATTTTGTAAAAGCATGTTTTTTGGAATCTCTGACCCCTAAAACGTGTAAATCCGTCAAAAAATGGAAGTCGAAAATTTTCATGAATCCAATACTTTCTTCTTGTAAAGATAGAAGAAAGTAAAAATAAAGATAAAGGGGTATTACTTATTAGAAACGCCAAATATATTTATAGTGATTATTTGTATATATTTTTTTCATTTTGTAAAACGTATGTGGAATGCAAAGTACTAAAGTCCCTTTAATTAGTTATGCATGGCGTCCAGGAGCTTCATGGTTAAAGTTTGACGAAAAGCAGTCTGGGTACGCTGCAATCAGCTATTTTTGTTTAGGAAATTAGGGTTGCAATGTATTTACTCAGTAAAAAATAGACGCATTTTACTGAAATTCAAAATCAATATTACGCTCATAACGATGATATCTTTTAGAAAGGTTCAATACACATACTTTCCTTTGTGTGAAACTCGATGCGAATATGAAACAACAAAGTAATTCGGTCAATGACATTACATGAAAAATTACATAGATTCTGAAAGGTAGTGGGTTTAGTAACAGCGCTGTTTAGATTCAGATGGTGACCACCTCTACACATCTTGTAATATTATTACATTTTACAAAAAGGAAGGTAAATCTGCTGCTAATTTCTAGGGCCGAAACTAGCCTTTTTTGCACCCGGGGCAAACATGGATTTTGGCGCCCTCCCTCCCCCTCATCCGCAAAATATATTTACAAAGAGAATTTTACCAATTTTCTAATAGCCGACTTATTTTAAAATTTAAAATATGTAATCATAAAATATGTAATACTGAACTACGTAATCTAAAATTGGCGGATCCAAGAGGGAGGTTATGGGGGTCATTACCTCCCTCTGAACACGAATAAAAATATTCTAAAGATCATTTTTAAAATGAAATATACAGTAGAGCCCCGATTATCTGAGTCTCACTTTTCCCGAGTTCCCGCTTTAACGGAGTTATTTTTTTCTGATGGACTGATGGCTTCCATTATTATGAAACAACCATTATAAATGAAGTTTTAAGTGAAGATGAAAGAGCAGCCGTAAAAAGTTAGAACTCTGATTTTCTGGTCAGAATGGGGGGAAATTGGCCATAATTAAAAAAGAAAAAAGAAAAAAAATGTCCAATTTTTTTTTCCCATTCTGACAAGAAAATCAGAGTTCTAACTTTTTACGGCTGCTCTTTCATCTTCACCTAAAACTTCATTATAATGGTTGTTTCATAATAATGGATGCCATCAGTCCATCAGAAGAAAATGATCCATTACAAAGGTATAATCATTTATTTGGCGCCCGGGGCACATGCCCCCTCTGCCCCCCCCCCTTTATTTTCGGCCCTGCGGATTTCGTATAGATACCGCCCTTTTTCTCGACTGAATGTAAGAATTGCGGCCTTGGTTAGTCATGCGCAAAATGTTTTTTGTCATGTTACCTACCTTCCCTCGAAATTTGTAATGTAGAGTTCCCGGACGCTTTGTATTTTATCTATAATAGCTCACAATTAATTTTTTTTAATTCTTCCGTATTTAATTTCTGTTTTAGTGTCTTGACTGGCTTTGGTATATCCCTGTGGATTTTCAATTATATGTCTTCAGTTTATTAGTATTAATTCCAATGAAAAAGTAAGTAATTCCTGTATTTCTAAGACGAACTCTAAAAGCTTGCGTTATATGATTAATTTAAGCCTTTTTTGGTGTATTTATTTTTTTTTCTTGAAAAAAGTATTATATTAAAATCCATATAAGTATTACATTAATTCGTACTATAGTATCTGTGTGGTAAATAATGGTAAATGATAGTAATAATATGTATGGTATAAAATTATCGAGAGTTAACCAGATTAAAAGAGTAAATACTTTTAGTCTACGGAAGTTAGTGAGTATTTTTATGTGCCTAATGTCAGAAGTGACATTATAAAAAAGCTTTTAAAGGTTTTCATCTTATTATCTGTTAGCGTTTTCAAATTATACTTTAATCATTAAATTTTAAATATCATGACTACTTCTCTTTATTATCGTTTTATTAGTAAAGAATCCACCGTTATAATAAAACAGACCTTTATAAGATTGTTTTGAATTTACAACGATTTATATTTTTTTACGATTGCTTGCATGACACTTATAAATTAAAATCTGTCTATGCTTGTGTTTTACATTACTTTTACAGCAATGCTATGAATTTCGATCTTAAACGAACATTCATTATTCATAATGATCTAAAAATATTATAATAACTTTCGAAATTTCGTCAATTAAACTTCTTTTGTAGATGTTAGTTTTATTTAATGCCTTTCTGAATTTTTTATAATTATAGCTATTTTGTTGTGAAAGAAAAGAGAGAAAGGGAGAAATAGTAGAATTATTACATCTTTATTCATACTATATTTTACCAAACATTAAAAAACAAAAAGAAGATGCGCTGTAAATATTCTATATGCAAAATTAAAATAAAAAAGTTTAACGTTAAATCCGAAATAATAAAATTACCTTTAAATTTCATAATTGAGAGAGATGAATGATTCCAATCTATCCGTTTAACCAGCCTAAATAGGAAATGGTTTGTAGTTGATAGTAAGAAATACGCACACAAAGAAATTTATGACTTAACAATAACATTTTCATAAACACTAAATACAGAAGGTCGTTCGCACCTTATGGAAACGATTTTGTAATTTATTTTACTCGTTTCCATTTCGAGATAAATATTTGGCACCTTCAGAATAATCTTTTGCTACTGCTATCTTTTGATTGGAATGTAAAATAAAAGATTTATTTTGAAAATGGTTCCTAAAATTGATAGATCGCTTAAAGGTTACGTAATTGCGCTTTCCGAGGAGAAATATTCCTATCAACAAATTATAAAGCGGTGTAAATATCGCGGTTGTTGCACTTAAAAACAAGTTGGAAATTGCACGTCAAACATGGCAAATGAGGTGTGTTCGTATTATAACTAGTTTTATAAATATTTTTTGCACCGCATATTGCACTAAATGTATATTTTAGTGCACTTCATAAGTGCATATCCATTTCATTTTTTTCGAAAAGTTGTAATATCCTTAAAATGAACTTGAAAAATTTTTTTCACATTGCCCGCAGTGTAACGGGAAAAATTGACAGTCCCTGTAATTAAACTATGCATCCGAGTTTCACAAAATTTGAAATGACTCGATAAAATTATGGAAGAATTATATATTAAAAATTTCAGACCATTCGGTTGGGTAGATGTTGCTCTGTTATATGCGGACGGACAGACAGACGGAACGAACGACAACTATAGGTGCTACATATTTATATAATAATTGAGAACGCACGTAAAAAGATATTTATAATATATTAAATTAAATTTGAAAGGGAAAAAGTCTAAGCGAAAGTAAAAATGAAAACATGGCCATGAAACCTCATCCTAAGACTGTTCGAACGCAAGGTAAATATCGAGAACATGAAGTCTCTGATCCTAAAAGAAAATCTTTCCGAATCAACGATCCATTGCATAGAAACTAGGAATGTCTTCTGGCACTGCAAGTAACAACATTTATAAATATTTTAAATTAAAAAAACTTGTTTAAATCTGCAGTTCATATACTTTTGCTGAAAGGAAAATAAACTGTAGAAAATTATATTAAAAATACCTTTCTGCATAAAAATGGAAATTTGTAGTAATACTCGATGAGTCATGGGTATATATCTAAGTCACTGTAATGAAAAAAGATCAATTTTCTATTGCGTTGATGGGAATGACCGTACGAAATGGCTTCGCCAGTGTAAAGAAAAATTGCCAAAGGGATACATGATAGTAGCAGGATTTTGTTACAACGGTAAAAAGAAAAAAAAAGCCTAAGTAAAATAAGTAAACCTAAACTTAATTCACCCCACTATCAGCAGAATATTTTAGAATCGATTTTTGAAGAAGAAATTCCAGCCTTAAATGGAAAGGACATTAATAAAGTTGAGTTTCATATGGACAAAACTTCTAGTCACACGTCTAAATCAACTGCCGCTTACTGAGCGAATAAAGAAGCAGAAACAGAAATAAAGGGTATCCCATTTAATGAAATACCTGTAAAATCACCTGATGCTTCTCCAATGGACTTGCGCTTTCGGTTTATTAAAGAGACCCTTGGGAAAGAGGCATCCAAGATGGAAGATCCTCAACGGACTTTGGAAAACGGTCCAAGGAGAATGGGCTAATATTGACATAACCATACTGATATAAGAAAAATTTTACTTTCATGAAAAATTCGAGATAGAGCTATTGTCAAGAACCATGACTATATGATAGAAGGAATTGGCCATAAAAAATACGGCACTTATACACAAAATTTAATTATCAAAATCGTTTCCATAAAGTCAGAACGACCTTCTGTATTTTATTAGGATGAGCGAAGCGAATCCTCTACTAGGCTACACAAATTACATTTTGTCGTACACGTTACAAAAAAACTATTCAGTATTTTGACTTGAAATTAAACATAAAAATAAATTTTGATCTATAGATTTGCACAATATTAATTTTTTTACAGAATAACCTTAAACAATTTATTATTTTAATTAATTTATTTTACAAGTTTTATTTTACACCACGGACGCATTTTTGCAAAAAAAAAAAAAAAAAAAAAAAAACTCGTCTATTTTCAGAAGAAAAAATAAATCATGGAGTTAGCAATTATAGACAGAATCATGATTAATTAAATGAATAAAATATATTTTCATTATTCTGCCAAAATATTTCAAAAACTGTTTTTTAAATTTAACTAAGGAGAGAAATATTTTTGGACTTGATAGAAATAAAATATGATCTGAAATCAGACGATACTTACGCATTTTAAAAGAATTATATTATGATTTTTTTTGCAAGGTGGCAACAAAAGAATTGTAAATAAATAAATTTAATTGTTAATTCGTTTTAAAAAATGTTTTTCGAATTCGAAGGTTGGATAATAGCAATAAGTTAATAAGTTAATAATTCTTAGTATCAACGAGAGCAGATTTCAAATGTTTTTCAAGAAAATAGGATTTTGAAGAAGTAACTTTCTTCAAGCTCTCTTCAAATATATTATTCTAAGATTGCTATCAAATATTATTTGATGTGAAATACAATGATTGGAAACATACCTATTTCAAACCATTTGAGAAAACACCAGAGGCTATTGGAAAATGTAAAATCATCTTTAAAAGAGCTTTTAGTTGAAAATTTAAAAATATTTTGTAAAACTTTGCTTTGAAAATATTTTTATTTATATAATAAAAAATTCCGATGTATTTCTTAGTTATTTGGCTGAATTTACATTTCTAAAATTAAAATGCGTCCATCCATAAAATAAACGTTTTCTCTTAATAAAGATACAAAAATAGTATAAAATGTCGTGGTCATCACAAAATTTTCTTCTATATAAATCACGTCGATTAAATTATTTAAATAATACAAGAAATTACAACAATTTAGCATCAATTCACATCAAAATATATCTGAATTTGAAGTTCGATGAAAATTCATGCATTAGTTCTTGAGATAAAGTTATAGCGGAAATTCTGAAAAATGTAGCATAGCTATTGAGCGATTTGCACCAAAACATAAACAGCACTAATTGATTTCAATTGTGAAGGTATACCTGAATGTGAAGTTTGATGAAAATTCGTGCATTAGTTATTGATATAGAGTTGTAGTGGAAGTTCTGAAGAATGCAGCATAGCAGTGCCACCTGTTGTGCGATTTATACCAAAATGTATAAAATGTGAATTCCTGTTAAGGATTAACTGAATCTGAAGTTTTATGAAAATCCGTGCATTGGTTCTGGATATTGAGCTGTTGTGGAAATCGTGAAAAATGATGCATAGCTGCGCCACCTGTTGTGCGATTTACACCAAAAACAAATCAGCACCAATTTATATTAGGGACTAACTGAATATAAATGTTTATTAAATTCGGTTCATTAGTTCTTGAGAGTGCCCACAAAATTTGTGTCACACACACTCAGACAGACTCAGAGACAGACATTTTGTAAAAACATGTTTTTTGGGTTCTCTGACCCCTAAAATGTGTAAATCTGTCGAAAACCGGAATTCGAAAATTTTCCTGAATCCAATACTTCTTGTAAAGGTAAAAGAACGTAAAAATATTGTTACTTTCAAATATTTATTACTCTCTTCTATCTTTACAAGAAGAAAGTATTGGATTCGTGAAAAATTTCGAATTCCGGTTTTCGACGGATTTACACGTTTTAGGGGTCAGAAATCCCGAAAATCATGTTTTTACAAAACGTCTGTCTGTGAGTATGTCTGTGATTCTGTCTGTGAGTCTGTCTGTTTGTGTGTCTGTATGTGACACAAATTTTGTTGGCGCTCTATCTCAAAAACTAATGCACGGAATTTACTAAAAATTTATATTCAGTGAGTCCTTGATATAATTTGATGCTGCTTAGCTTTTGGTGCAAATCGCTCAACAGGTGGCGCTGATATGCGGCATTTTTTACGAATTCTGCAATGGCTCAGTCTCAAGAACAGATGCACGGATTTTCATGAAACTTCAGATTCAGTTAGTCCTTGATATGAGTTGATGTTTACTATGTTTTGCTGTAAATCGCTCAGCAGGTGACGCTGCTGTACATCATTTTCCCTGATTTCCGCAATATTTATATCTCAAGAACTAATGCGTGTATTTTCATTAAACTCCAGATTCAGTTAGTCCTTGATATGAGTTAGCGATGGCTACGTTTTGGTGCAAATCGCCCAACACAGGTGGCACGGCTATGCTGCATTTTTCTTGATTCCCGCAATACTTTTATCTCAAGAAGGGATGCACGGATTTTAATCAAACTTCAGATTCAATTATCAAGTTGACTTAAGTGGTTGCTTATTAGGTTTTTGTATATATCGCCCAACAGGTGGCGTGGCTATGCAGAATTTTTCACGATTTAGGCCATAGCTTTACTCAAAAACTAATGCACGGATTTTCACGGAACTTCAGATTCAGTTAGAAGCAAAGCCCTTGAATATACTCAAGTATATTCAAGGGCTTTGGTTAGAAGTTGACATAAGTTGTTGCTAATTAGATTTTGGTGTAAATCATCTACCCGGCTGCATTTTTTAGGAAGTATTAACATGTATGAGATAGAGGAAAGTTTCGGGATTGCCACATCTTACTAATCTTATTAAATAATGCTTCGTGAATCCAAACAAAGCATGGCATTTGGTAGTTAGTTATAATGTTGCAATTCTTATGACTTGGTAACGTTTAGTGGAAATAACATTATGCTTAAAAAATGCTCTTTTTGTTTCGTATAATGCATATGTGTGTAAAGTATTAAAATATTAAAACACACGATACTCTCAGTTATGTGTTGATTTCAACTAGACATTTTAATCGCATGTAAGTGAGAGGTCATTTTTTATTTATTTTAATACTATTTTGAATGAAATTGATGGCTTAATATATTTTATAAAAATTTGTAGTTCTCTAAAATCCTTTTTGCGCAGAAATATCAATTTTTTAAAATATCTGTTTTTCATTTTCCAGCAATCCAACAATGGGCTTCACAATAAACTTTTTGATAATGATTGGTGCTATGGTTATTTCTGCAGCCTTCCATATATATTACAATTTAACTCCGATGCTTGTTCTTGCATTTACACACCCAGAGTAAGTTATAAATACGTTAAGAGTAAAATTTTAACGCTACATTTGTATATATTTATTGTGCACGTAGATCCATAGAGTAGGATGACTTGATTTATGATACTGGGGAA
Source organism: Maratus speciosus (assembly GCA_963932465.1). NCBI lineage: Eukaryota > Metazoa > Arthropoda > Arachnida > Araneae > Salticidae > Maratus > Maratus speciosus. Next base: position 344,754,572 of record OZ010788.1, read on the forward strand.
GTCAAAGTTTAATAGACAATCTTCTTTAAAATAGCCTTTATCCTTGTATTTTTGAAGACTTAAAATATTCTCCCATTATGGATTATTATTTTTTTTTAAAACTTAAAGCTTCCCTGTGAAAAGAAAATAAATTAAAATTGTCAAATTAGAATTGCAAGGTTAGATTCGTATACAGTAGCGGCTAAAATTGCAGAAACCTTTTGAAAATGTGTAATTTTGAGGTTTAATGGCGTATAACACCATTTTCTGTTTGAGTAATATCCTAAAATTATATATCAACGAAAATATAACTTAATCCATAATATAATGAAATACATTTTGTTTAATTATTAGTATTTAATCCAACGTTATAGACAGCTAAAAAAAAAAAGGAACCACAACTTTCTTAGGTTCACATGAAGTAGTTTTCCTTTATTTGAATGCACTCAATAAGCATGAGTATTTAGAGAGCCAATCAGGCGTCGACCTCTTTTGGCAGTGAGTCAGTTAGGCAATTTTTAAGCGAGTTTTAGGACTGTTATGAGGAGGATATTTATCAGTTCTTTAATTGCTTGATATAACAGTTGTATTTAAATATAATAAAATTAAAGAAATAGCACAAAGAGTTAACTGTCACATAGAAAGCTATGTAAAATAGTGCTGTTACGAGAACAAGGTTACAATTATGAATAAATTAGAAGGAAAATTGGTAGAAATGTAACAAAAGGTGGCATTTCTAAATTTTTGAAGCGGTATAACCTCTTCGCTACCTGGGTCCAGATATGTGCACCTCTGATTTTTTTGTCATAAAATTTAAGTAGAATTTTTTTCACGAATCCAATAATTTCTTCTTGTAAAGATAAAAGAAAGTAAAAATGGATCAAAATCAAAAATTGATTTCTTAATAGAATTTACGAAAACTCTTAGAAGTCTCATTTGATAAAACTTGGACATTTTTTTTCAATATGACATACGGTTACCACACAATTGGTAAAAGAAAAAATACATAGATCGATATTCAGTGTGTAATATGCGATTAAAACTACATAAAACAGACACGTATATAAAAATAATTATCAGTAAAGAGAAAGTATATGACAATAAGGTTCAAAAGAGAATGCGAAATCAACTTTTGGATCGTCTTGAATAAGCAGTAAAACATCTACGATTAACCCTTATGTTAATAACCGGGTAACTTTTTGATCTTGTCATCTCGATTTCAGAGTTTTAATAACAAAGAATGAACTCAAATGAATTTAGATTTACTTTCCCCACCTCCTCTTCTGTAAAGGTGGGGCAGTTACAATCAATGAAATAAAGGTGTTTAAAATAGAGTTTACGGTGCACTAATGTAAAAATTACAGCAGGTACCCTGGTACTCCGGTCATTCGAGACAAGGGAAAATTTTAGTCATTGACATAAGGGTTAACCTTAGACTACTACACTGTAAAAAAAAATCTGTGAAGTTACTAAAGTTTTTCTAGGAAACTGGGATTTCTAGAACTTTTCATGTAACGGCAACAACAAAATTTCATGTAACAGACACACTTTTGCTCCGAAAATCAAAAAATCTGTAAGGTTACTAAGATTTTTTTTGGAAACTGGGATTCCGAGAACTTTTCATGTAACTGCAGCCAGGGTTACAAATAAAAGTTTAGTAAAATTACTGAAATTTTAGCAGATTCATTTGTAAAGTTACAGATTTTTGTAGCTTTACAAAAACTAGTTTTGTAGATTTGCAGCTTTTTTCGTACAGTTACAGGTGAAAGTTTAGTAAGCATGTAACTTTACATCTGTAGAACTACAGATTTTTTTTTACAGTGTAGACATAGTTAGTATAGCGTGATGTACTAGGTGTTCGTAAGAATTACGATTACTGTTATAATCTGTGAAATTATACTTATAATTAAGTAAAAAGTATTCGAAAAATTCTTTTATAATTTTTAGTTTCTAACTTATGTATTTTAATTCAAATAAGCATATCTATTATCTATTATAAATATAAAATCCAAACGGAAATTTCGATCCGAACGCCTAGATTTCGAGTTCTACTGCATGGATTTTTACGGAACTTATAACGTTTGATATGTATCGTTTCACGAAAGGTTTTAAGCTATAACACATGATTCTACCTATATTAGTTATAGAATTATGACGGAAAGTTCTGTTATTTTGGACGATAAGGTTTACCATTTTGTTACTTGGCGAAATTTATCGTTGATAAAAAAAATTGAAACAGCTATTACACCTCGTAACATAAAAGAAAAAACTGTTACTAATTTTAATTTAAAAAAAAGAAGGAAGAAAAAAAAAAGAAAAAAATTCGTTTTAATGAGTGATAATATTAAAAAACGAAAATATTTAATTTAAACATGAAAGGGAATGTTCGTAATGCTTAAAAAATTACTCAGTTAAAATATTGCAATTGAAATAAGATTTGTCTCTTTATCTTTTGCGTCAGGTTAAGAAAAATGCATCTGAAAAATTGATAGGATGATATCAAGGAAGTTTCGATAAGTGCATGGTCAGAAATATTTGAAAAAATTATATAATATTCTTCTTATGAGGAATATATAGAATATTCTTCTCGTGACATATAATATGTTTATAAAAAAAAAAAAAATCCGCAGAGCCTCGATTTAGCGTTTGTAAAAAAAATAATGAAAATTTAATTTTTTTGGGCGATTTAATGCTGGTTGGCGGCACAATAAAATTTTGAATGATACTTTTATTTTATGATAAATAATTTTTAAGTAAAACCTTTTTCTACTCTTCATACTAAGGTAGTTAGATTAAGTTTAACGTAATAAATACATTTTTATTACTACAGTTTTGTCATATACCTTTATATGTGTTTATATTAAAATTTTATTATCGTAATTATACGGTTTAAAACAAAATTTCAGTTTATTAATTTTTTTCCAAATTCAAAATTAATGTCCGATTCGGAACACTGGTAATTTGACTTCGATATTGTTAGCGTCAGAAACAAGAAATGAAGGTTATTGTTGCCATGGAAACAAGTACTTAATATAAAATATTGAATGGTAGCATTTTTAATTAGCCAGCTACTTTTAAAACAAATTTAAAACGGTACTACTTGATTATCCCGTCGACAAAATAACTATCGCCAAACTATAAGATAAATGCCAATAATAGCTGATCGTAAATTTTACATTCACTTGACATTTAACACGGTACACGTGTTTGTTGCGTCATCAAGTGATTTTTAATTTCACTTCTATTTGTAATTTTACTAATGTTTACAAATTTATTTATTCTTTCGTTGTTTAAAATAAAAATTTTGTCAATTTGTATAATTTGGCGAGCAGTTTGGCAATTTATATAATTTGGCGAAGCGTTTGGCAATTTATATAATTTGGCGAAATTGGTTGAATGAATAATCAAAACATTTCCAGCCGGTGAAGCCATGTAAAATTAAATAACTACTGCAACATGCAATTTGTATGTATTATATACGCTTAAAGATAAAAAATAATACGCTAATCCTTCATTTAAGTTTAAATTCATTGAGTTTTAGGCATTTCAAAACTTATTTAAAAAGCAATTTTCAAATGCATTTAAATATCTTGCATTTGGGATGGAAATGTATTGGCTAGCCAAATAGTGTGGAACGTCGTCTTTTTGCGCCAAATACTCGAATATATATAGATTTTTATGAGATTTTTATTGGGATTCCGTCGCCAAATTTGACTGATGTTTTACTACACACATGAGTAGCTTTAAAAGCATTTTTCTTTTCAAAATAATTTGAGTATGCTCTTTAAGGAGACCTTCCTTGTGGTAACAATTTTGTTTTTGATTTGTTCTTTTTTATTTCTAACTCTTCCATCATGTGACTTACAGACAAAACTAGCAGATGTAATTGTAAAAGTGATAGTACTTATGATTTACATGTTATATGTTTATTTGTGATTTTTGAGTTCACTTTTGTCGACAAACAATTTGATTTTAAGCCAAAAAGATGAAAGCGTGAATTGGGTTCAAGCGATGTTTACAATAAAGGTGATTTTGCAAGTGTACGAAAGTATTTTTTGAGTATTTTTTACAATTCAAATGTGCAATATATAAATAGCAATTAATATTTTAAAAATGGAGTCAGATAGTTTAATTTTAGTATAAATGCCTCCCACACACGCACATACATACTGTAAGATAATTTAATTTTAGACATTTAAAAAATTTCTCATCATACTTTACTGCGAAAGCATGTCGGTTTGTTTTCCCCAAATTTGTGACTTTTATAACCTCGAAGCCAGATTAGCTAATATTGCCCATTATTTTTTTAATAAAAAAATATATCGCCAATTTCTCTTATACAAAAGTTCAGTGCTTGCAATGTTAGGTAGTAAAGATTATTCTTAAGAAAATGTAAATTTTACTATCATTAAAAAAGCATTAATTTGAATGTACAAAAAAGTTTTTCAAATGCCAAAGGTGGCCAATGGAACAATATTTGTTCATTTAGCCTAGGTTTTTTAAAAAAAGTACCTCAAATTCAATTAAAATTTCAATCATTATAAAATTTTTGCTGATGCACAGCCCGATCAGCTGGTCGTAGTGACAAATTTTAGGTTTATTTTACTATCACTAAAAAAGCATTACTTTGAATGTACAAAAAAAAAAAAAAAAAAAAAAAAAAAACTTTCAAATGCCAAAGGTGGCCAATGGAACAATAGTTGTTCATTTACTCTAGGTTTAAAAAAAAGTACGTCAGATTCAAATAAAATTTCAATCATTATAAAGAAATTTTGGCTGATGCTCAGCCCGAGCAGCTGATCGTAGTCACAAATTAACGTTTTTAGTTTTATTTAGGCAACAAACTGATGAATAATGACGTCTTGAAAATAAAAGCATGCTTATTTATCCGTCTTATTACTCTCATTAGAGAAATTCGAAAAAAATCTTCAGTTTGCCAAAAAAATCACTACTAAAAATTTTGCATAACTAACTTTACTTATCATTTGCAAAGAGTTTGATAGTAAAAGATCTAAAAGTCAATCAATATCAATTTGACATTATTTAATGGAATGTAGTTTGGAGCGTAATTAACCCTGTTTTGTAGTTAACTCTGGTACATTTTTAGCCATACCGTTACGAATATTTCTAACGTTTCACATCAAACTTGGTTGTGGATCCGATTACGGATGATTTGGAAGATTTTATTGAATGAAAACTAGAAGTTTAGTTTTCTATTTGAATTAGTTATCGATGTTATTTTCCTAGGTTAATAGTTGCATGATTAAAACTGGTATGTCAAAACAAACGGCAGTTAAAATGGCAATATTTTAATTTTATTCACCCAGTTCCACTTTAAATATCCACTTTTACATGATTCACATATTTTAAAATATAAAAGTTAAATACTGTTTTGATTGTATTTGCTCTACTGTAAATAGATGATAAAAAATTGTAGAGAAAACCTGCCAAAAGAAGACGTATATTACCAAATATAATGTAACGTAGAGAGAGATTGTATTTATGTTATCAGATCAGTACAAAGTTCCAAGCTGAGAAGCCCGGAGTAAAAGACCTAACAAACGAAAGTGAATAACCCGAACATTCTTTAAGTTAAATGGCCAATCTCTGCAGTCATTGTAATTCTCTCTTTTTTAGTAGTGTGGTGATATGATCGTAATGGCCGCATTTCCCTCCCAAACTCTACATGATGTACTAAAGAGTTGCTTCTGAATTGCCCGTATTTCGTCTAACGCATCAGATAATATAATAGCGCAATTGCGTCCGATGCGTATTCAGAAAATGCGGAAGGATCTTCCAGGTGAAGGTCCATATTGATTTAAAATACGGGGTCGGATTTTCCATTTCGTTTGATTGAAGGTTTATTTGAAAATGGTCCAGCTCAGCCTGCTAATATTAAACAAAATCATAATTTGCCGAACGAATTAATAAAACAAATTTATTTCGTACATTGTTTAAGACTGAGAAGGGACATACATTAAGATATTTCATTCAGTTAGTTCTACATTTAATGTTAACTTTTTGTAACAAATTAGTTAAACCAAGTGAACATTAAAAAGTAAAAATGAAATTCAAACACTATGATACTTAAACACCCTAAAAACTTAGATTCCGTTCAAACGAAATCGAAATAAATTTTAGACTTTTTTTTCCAAATTTAAGTTGCAAATATTTGTATTGTTGATTTTGTATTGTGTTTACGGTAGGTGAAAACATTAGGCAAGTCTAAAATACAAACCTTCCAAAAAAAATCTATGTCCATTGAATCTCAATAAAAAAAAGAGAAATTTGGAATTATTAAGAAAAATGTTTGAATAATATAAATAAAGCTTAGGCTATGTTACTCTCTGCATTATAATTCACCCATATGCAAAGGTATTTTATCATTCGTTTTGACCCTGACGTCAGGCAAACATTTTTGTACTTTGAATTTACAATATCATTAAAATTACAAAGAATAGAAAATTTGTGGCATCAGGGACAAAAAGATGGGAAGAAAAAGGTCAAAATGTTATGAGCTCCACAGGCTTTTCTATGTTAAATTAACGTTGAGAAGTGACACTAGAAATAAATAAGTATTGCGCTGCCGCACAATACTTAAATAACACAAATAAATACTATATAGTACACAAGTTATTCTAGTATTCCGTTTCGCCGGTAGAGTCATAGTCGTGATAATTACGAGCGTTTAGTATTCTAGGGTTAAGAAACTACGGTTTATATCTGGCGGAATAACAAGTTATTTTATTCTGTAGACTTCTTTAATTATATCAGAATAAAAACTCTAATGTTTACTGACTATACTTAAACAAACCGAATTAAAATCTCTCATAAATTCATCACGAATATCCAAAAAACTAGAAAAGTGGTGTATCATTATAATAATATGAAACTTAAACCAACTTTGATCACTCGAAATAAATTATATGAAATAGGCTGAAATATTTAAACACATCAGATATCACAAGATATTGCTCTGTCTCTTCAGTGCTGCATTAAGAAAGTTTAGACTGAAAATCATTTGTTAATGCAGGATGTAGATGCTCTTAAATGTTACTACAATAAACTTTTTGCCTTAAGACTAGTTCAGCTATATATTGCCAAAATTTTAAAACAGCCTGAAATGTGACTTAAGCTTGGAGAAAAAAGATAAGCCATACTTTATTACAAAAATATTTTTTTTCTTTTGTCCAAAGTTTTATAGAACAATTTAGAACTCTCAGGACAACCACCAAAAATATGATAATAACGATTTTAGCATCTGAAAATTTTTTTTGTACTATTAAAAGCCTGAATACTTTTACTCTCTAGCACTTTAATAATAGTTTTCTGCTTAAGTTTTACGAATTTTGAAATTCCCTATTGAAGACATACTAAAAAGTAACAACAGATGAGATACTGCCAAAATGACGTTTTCCAGCGTACTCTTAGTTGTCCAAGAACTCTTATCCCCCATTTACCTTACCTGCAGTATTATGCTTCATTTGTATGAATGCGAAACTTAATATTTATCTAATGCCGGCATTATGTTGGTTTATTGTAATGTGTTTGTTTATAAAATTTACGTTATTCATAATATCAAGATAGTCTTTGTTAAATTTTGTTTCACTAACAATAACTTTATAACTCCCCCCCCCCCCAAAAAAAAAAAATCTAATGTGCTAATATTTTTCTCCTCCACCATAATAAACATTTTCCTAATGGCATAATAACGAAAGGTCAGAGAGTATATAGATTTTCGTTAAGGCTAAAGTCAGTCAACTTCCTAATTCCTCTCACTAATGCTAAACCTATCAATGTTTGTTGAATGCTTTTGTATATTTAAGCTTTCTCCTCGGGAAATTAAAATTTTTGAATTTCTTTTTTCGGTGTGCTATTCTTAAAGGATGTTTCTATTTTTAGTTCTCAAAATATTTCTAAAATCTATTCTTAATTTAATATTTTATGTGTTAAAAGTTGATGAACTGTCACTAAAATTTTAACACTTCACATAAAATTAAGTAGAGGAGGTAGGGGAGGTTTGATACATAGGGAGGGTTGATACATTGACAATTTTTCTCAACAAATGGCATTAACAGCCATTGTAACAGATGTAAAGTCTTCTTTTATTAGCAGAAGTCATCATTAGCTAGACTTAGCAGAGAAGAACTGACACCGTTTTTTTTTTCTTTTAATTTTGAAGACTTTCGGAATGTCATTGTAAATTTTTTTAAACATTGATTTTCTTTCATAACTCTTATTATTGTGGAGATAATATCTTGTAATTTTTTTTATTTGTAACGCACATTATTAGGGTGAGTTCTAGCAGAAAGTAGATTGGCATTTTGCAATTGCATTTATACAAAGTGATTGAAAATCCAATAAGGCATGATAGGGGGAAATGATACATTAGTGCTGGGGAGAAATGATACACTTGTATATTTAAAATTTAATAGTTTTTTTAAGTAGTAAACTAATATAGGACTGTAATATTCATTAGGTACCCTAAAAGGTATTCATTATTCCCGAGGAGATATTTTAAATATACGAATGCATTCTACGACCAATTGTTTAATATTAGCGCGGGGAATTCGGAAATTGACTGACTAGCAGCCTTAAATGGACGAAAAAGTTCTGAAGTGACGAAAAATATGTATTTATCAATATATCTTTCATAATGTTTGAACCTTATAGAAGGTTGTTTTAACCCTTCACTGCACGATTTTTTCTATTTGTATGAAAAAAATTATTTGAAATCTATATATCGGCCTAATAATGGGAAAAATAGTAAAAAAAATTAATTTTCAAATTTTCAGCTAAAATTTGATATTTTATGGCGTGTACCCTATGTACAGAATTAGGGTTTTAAAATATTGTATTGCTATATTTTACAACTAAATAAGCTTAAATGAATTAATCTGCTTGACACTATGCAACTTTTTTTTATATTAATATATTTATGTTTTCAGTAAAAATAAAGAAATTAAATTTTACCTTAATAGCTTGATCGAATTTTTTTTTGTTTCCGAAGAACAAATTCTATTTTTTTGTCAAATGCAGCCATCTGACATGGACAAAATAAGTGTCATCACATTCTTTGGATCGTTCTTGATCAGAGATAGAGATCATATTAGCCAAATTCATGGCACATAATAAGAATTACAGTGTTTTTAGGTATGTGCCAGATGTGGCACGTCGTGCATGAAGCGCTGAAAAGATATGTAATCGAGCCATTACGTAATAAGCAGTATAAAGAAGAAATTACTACTCAAAAATATGTATCTTGCATTTCAAAATTATGGCAGAACTAGTTTTGCAAGATTAATTTCGTCGTGCAATATTAAAACATTTACTATTGTTTTTGACAATATAAGGAATATTTTTTTTTTGTAACATAAAGAAAAAAAGTCGGAAACTGTGCGTCAAACGTGGCAAATGAGGTGTGTTCGTACTATTACTAGTTTTATAAATATTCAGATCTAAGTGAAATAGCTGTTGCACTCTTATGTAAAAATGCATCAATGCAAATCTTTTTACGATTCTATATATTAAATTCAATAATACGGAAATAATACGACTCCATATTAAATAGGACGTAATCACCATGGCAACCTAGAATCATTACCTATCATGTGATATCACTGAATTCATTACCAATGATAGGATTTAATAGAATGAAGAAAACTTTATTAATATATTTTAAAGTTTTAATTCGATTTTCATAAAATTTGAGATGGCACGGCAAAATTCTGCAACGATTATATATATTAGGTTTCAAACCATTCGGTTGGGAAGTTTTTGCGCTGTTATATGCGTACAGACAGACGAACGTACCAGACGACGACTATATGCGCTAAGTATTTATATCATTACGAACGCACCTAAAAATGCTAAAAGAAATAATAGTCAAAATTAGTTACAGGCTAGCTAATGCGCGAATCAACCTTCTAATTTTCGTCATTTCAAACCTTTCTGGTCCTGTTATTCCCTAATCACCAATGAAAACTGCCCCTAACATAGCAAAAAATACTAGGGGATGATGGCCTAAAATGATCTTAGCGGGCAAAACGATCCACGTAGGTTTTTTTCCAGACAGGTCGCGCTATCTACAGGGTAGCACATAAACTAGTTGTGCCAAGTGAAGAAGAAGCAATAGCGGTATTCAAGCAATCGCAGTATTACGCGTCTGAAAAGAATTCTTTGAAAAAGAGGGTTTTATAACATCTGTTATAAGATAAGCACTAACTTTCACATTTATTTAGATATACAGTCTTTCATGTACAGAAATATGACATGGTTTACTTAATAGTGTATGTTTTTTAGATGCGAATTACACTTGCTAAGTTTGTTATGGTTCTCGGCGTCATCCAGTTATATGACCTAAAATGGACGGTCATGATGCCGGGTAAAATGATCCATTATGTGGATCGTTTTACTACCATTTCATTGGCTGAAGAAAATCCGGTACTGCGTCCTAGCCATCATGAGAGCCAAATGTGTGACTGCCCCAAGCCTGAGTCCATGTATTATTCTACGATCATAATTTTCAAATATTCCATTTTATTGATTTTTTAAAATTATTTGTGATACTTTTTTATTTTAAAATTTACATAAAATAAATTATGTATGCTATTTGATTGCAATTTTTTTTTCCATTATGTATAGTCATAATTAATTTTATATCCTTTATTTTGACGATAAAAAACAATTTACAATGATTTTTCAATGAAGGATCATTTTACCCTTGGGTGAGGGTAAAATGATCCTCTGGACACCTTTTCAAAAATCCATTTTTTTCATTACTCAATTTGGGTTTAAAATATTTTTAAAATATGTTTAAAATGCTAAATATAGTGTAAAACATATTAGCATAGGACTAAAGCTTCATTTAAACAGTTATGTTATTTTACACAAGTTTTTCTCTTAAGGGGATCATTTTAGGCCACCTTCCCCTACACCATTTTGTTACGAATTATTATTTTGCCATTAGGTAAAATTTCACTGTGTACGACAACAAACAATTCATTATTTAACGCAAATCAAACAAAGATACAAAATTCATTTCCAAAAATAATAATCGTTTACATCGTCGTCACTCATCGAAAACATTGCTTCAAAAGTGAAATTTTTGTACAAATTCATCTTTACAATATTTCAATTTATCATGTATAACAGTTCTAATACTTTGTAATTTGGAACTTAATAAGAAGTTCAATAAATGTCTTATGCACCTAAATATTCTTTCTCTCTTTTTTTAAGGGACATCGATTATTTTCTTGAAAGAGGATATTATAGACCATATCTACATTGCTCAACCGTCTGTATTGGAATGGCAGTCGGATATTTCCTTGTGAATAGGCCACCAAAGCTACGCATTTCTTGGGTAAAAAGACATAATTACATTAAATCTCGAGATACCACCCAAATGTTCTCGGTTCTTCTACAGATACAAATAGATAATAACTTTAATCGCCAATAGATAACGTTTTGTAGTGGTCTTTGAAACTGTTATTAGTTGTTAGGGCGTCATATGTCTTTTCGTAGTTCTAGTGCCCTTTTAAAATTTAGTACCTGGTAAACCAAACCTTGTTCAGTAGTTTTTTAGCTTTTTTTTTTCCAACAAACATACTAAAGTGAAAGTTTCTATACACAAAACATCAATAAGTTATGGAGGATATATTTATATCTACGGCTCATTGTCTTAGTAGCGTCTAGAAGATATAATGTGGCAACCAGATAATCGAGTAGTATTTTAAAAAGTTCTAAAAAATTGAATCCTATAAAAGTTAAACGATGCTGAACGACAAATGTCGATCGTAGTGACATCTGCATTCTCTTCACCTGCCGAAATGCTTTCTTAATTGAAGATCTTAGTGGAAGAACATGTTATATTACTTTGCCACAAAATGTGTTTTATTTTTTTCGATTCAGATTTTATGAGATATTCTATCATACGATAAAGATAAAATATGAAGATTCTAAACAGACCTTGAAGACTGTGTAGAATATTGATATTTTAGCTTTAGCGTATGATAGAATATCTCATAAAATCTGCATCGAAAAAATAAAGCATATTTTGTAGCTAATGTACCATACCCTATAGAATCTTTGTGAAATGCTTACGTTTGAACTACGAGATGTCACTGCGATCGCCATTTATTGTTCAGCATCGTTCGACATTTATAGGATTCAATTTTATAGCCCTTTTTGATGAGTCGATTTCCACACTGGCACTATAGTCTTAGCACGGTCGAAAGTGAAAAGTCAGTAAAAATGATGTCATAGTGGTGGAAAAGTGATGATATATTTGAGCTTTAAATATAATAATTTTTGTTTTCTTTTAAATATAACGTCATTTTTAGGGAGGTGGGTGCAGAATTTAGATTTTTAATTCCGAAGCGTTCATTCGAGTATGTAAAACACATATGTTAAAGTTTTTAAAAAATTGTATATAGAAGAAAATTTAGATTGTCATTTACAAAAATAAATGTTTTTTTATATGAATGCGATTATGTCAGGCATATCCTGAGTGCTATTCCCTATCTATCTATATTATAAAGGACAAACATATCTGTGCGTAACGCACACGTCATTTTGCAAATGGCAAAACTTTGAAATTTGATTGAAATTTCGGTTTTGCAATTTTCGCTATTGCAAATTTTTAAACTTCTAAACATCGCACGTTTTCAATTTTTACACGTTCGTACAGAGAAAAAAATGCGCTTTTAAATGCAATTTGTTTGAAAGCTGTATCTCAATTTATTTTTGAGATATTAATTTTTTTGTAGGTTTTAATACAAATTTTGTAATCGTGGCAACTGAAGTACTCCATTCATATTGAAAGTAAAGAGAAAATAGTCATGGTTTATTATTTTTATTGATTATATCCTTATTGATGCCATTTTCACATTACAAATAAAAATAACTTTTTTTTTTTAATTTTTGAACAGAAAAAGACGTCAGAAATTTAAAAAAAAAAAAAAAAAAAAAAAAAAACATGCATTCTTCTTCATAAATCAGTTACATTTCAATATTTTTACATCACGCTGATACCGAGATTGAGACGCTAGGCAAAGTGATTCAGTGAGTAAAAATGATGTCTAAAACAATATGATCTTTTTTTTTTTTTTTTTTTCGATAAAACTAAATATGACGAACACCAAATGGCCAATACTATGACAACTAAAATCAAATTTCTGATTTTTTTTTTTTCCGCGAGTACTGAGATTAGAACTTAAAGTTTGTGCGGATGTTCACATGAAAAGTTGTATCGGACAAACGTGACTTTAAGTTTGGAAAAACATTCAGTAATAATCTATTGCGCGTTAAAATACTTTCAAATTGTGAATTTGAGTGGTGCGTATGTAAATTATGAGAATGTGAAAATAACGTACAGTTTAGATTTTATGGGGGAAATTTTATGATGTGACAAAGCGAAATCCTTTTTACTTATTTTTCATACCGTAAAAACAAACATAAGAGCCTCAATCGATAACTTTATCATAATTACTCATCTTGATTACGTATTCTAATACAGTTTAATTTTTCAATAATATAAGCATTGAAATTTGTGGAAATAATATTTTGGTAATTTTAGGTTAAAAATATTATTTGTTTTAAGAGTGAGAGAATCAATGTAAGATGAATTTTTTATTGTAATTATTTTTGTAGGTTTATAATAAATTCGATCTGACAGCTCCTTTCTAACATTTTAGTTAGTCGAATTTCGACGGGTTCCAACTCGTGTTTTATAAAAATTAAAATGATTCTTCTTTCATAAACACTGTTTAATAACCAGTCATTGGCGGTAAATATGAGCTATTTAGGCAACGATATGGTAAGTTTGTTAGAAAAATTCTCTTGTTTTTAAAGTTGCTCCAAATTTTTGACGAGGGTGTAGCACTATGACAGCTATAGCAAATTTTGTAAGAATATGGTAGAGGTTTTAAACATAGACCTTCAAAACGATACCCTTCAATTTTGATGCAATTGTTACAGGACATGCATGGAGGCCTAAGATGGATAACTGCAAACTGTCAGAGACAGAAGTATTATAATTTTGTTACCAAAGGGCTTCTGTAAAATTCGCTATTTCACAATCGTAGAAAAAAGATCAAATCACCAAGTATGTCAAGTTATTGATCACGGTACAAGAAACCTTACTTACTGAAAATAGGTTCAACTTTTTGTATTTAACATCGTAATTGCAGTATTAAAGTTCACAAATCAATACCTTTGTCCTTATTTGGCCTCAAAGTAAGCCATACGGCCTGTCCAGATGAATTTTACCTTATTTTAACAAGCTGTAACTACTGAAAGAATTATTTTAAAATTTTGTCACTTTACCAATTAATTAACTATAAATAAGTCATATTAACTGAAATACCTGGCGTTGCCCGGGATTTTAAACATGTTTGGTTAGAAAAATCAATTTTAAAATTAAACACCGTACGGACTATGAATCTCGCGCACATATGCTCTCTTTTTTAATATATTGAAAGCCTTGAGAATTTTTGCTTTTATACCAGTATTTAAAAAAAAAATGTTTCCTAAGCCTAAATAAATTCATGAAAAGCCTTTCATGATATAACTTTCTCTTGTAAAAGCCATGCATTAACCATATATTCCTTTTAAATATGAGGTTATACGTGAATTAACCTATATTATTCACAACTAAAAAGAAATTGTGCATCTAGTATTTGTCGAGAATTAAATAAAAATCATGCACTCGTGACATCATAATTCGCTTTTATATTTCAACACAATAATAAGGCTACTATAATTTGTGACTCGTGCTATAGCCAGTATACACGTTAGGACACATTTGCCGATATCATTATCTTTTTACGCGTGAAGGTTTCGCTATGGTACTCCATTGTGAAATTTGATAATTTTTGAAATTCAATATCTGAAAAACGGCATAATCATTAGATTTGAAATTTATATCAAGAAAAATACAATTTTTTACCTTTCTGACGCAGTTTCTCTAACAATTTTCTACTTTTCGAGCTATTAATTTTTTCAGTAACTGCAAATGTTTCATTTTCCGGGATTAATCTGTGGCAACGATTATCGAAAAAGCCAGTCGTCAGCAACGCTTAGCTTTTTATTGAAGAGGATAACTGCTGAAGTTATTTCTCTCCTTCGTAAATAGCATTCATTCATTTATTCATCTTCGAAATCCCTTCAATTTTTTTCATAAATTCAATCCCGTTTTCAGAACCTATATCTCAAAAAGGACACCTCTGATTTGAATGACGTTTATACCACTGAAAAATACACATCTTATTTGACAAGAAAACTTTAATTTCATTTTGGGCCTCTTCGGTATAAAATAAATAAAGCGATGTTCAAAGCATTTGCTTGGTGTGATATTCGAAATTATATCTGTCGTAGAAATTGACTCTGAAAATGCTTCTCGAATTCGCCTGAAGACTGTGGACACTACAATATTGTAAGGATAACGGAAAATGTATGAAATAAGTGGTTCATTTTATGTCAACTGACCTAGGGGGTCCTGGGCTTGTTCAAAGCTTTGTCCCAGTACACTGAAATATCTCTTCAATGAATATAGCTAGGATAGTGAAGCAAGTGTCTACATATAGTAAAATGACAAATGTGTAGAGCATCCTCAATTTAGTATTAAATAATGTCATGTAATATTAACTGTATTAGAAGCTCTGAGATATTAATTTTTCTATAACCAATCGATTCTAATAACAATATTTTTACATGTAAGACATCATTTGATACGAAATCGAGGATACTTTACACTTTTGTAATTGATATTTTTTGCTAGCTCTCATATTTTTCGAGATAGGGTTAACATTATCCACATTTAGCTAACAGAGAGAGCTGCAACCACTCTCATATGATAATGCATAGCCATTTTACTATACGTAGACACGTGCTCCACTATTTTAGATATATCCTCTGAAGAGAAATTCGGGTGTATTGGAACTATACTTTGCACCCTACCAGGGCGCCCTAGGTCAGCTGATATGAAATGAACCACTTATTTCATAGACCTTTTTCTTATCTGTTCGATACTGTAGTGTTTGTTCTCAGTCTTCCAGAGACTTCCACAGACATTTTGCGAGACGATTTCTACGGCGGATATAGTTGCGAATATCCCATAAAGTAGATTTTTTAAAACCTTGCTTTATTTACCTTATACCAAAGAAGCTTAAAATTAAACTTAACTTTTCTTCTCAATTAATATAAGGTGTGTTTATATCAGTGGTACAAACGTCATTCAAATCAGAGGAGTAGAGTTGTAGTCGTCTGAAAATGAGGCTGATTTTATGAAAATGTTTTAAAATGAGATTTCGAAGATGAAACAGTTAATGAAGCTTTAAGTAGGAAAGAAACAACTGCAGTAGCTCTGTGAGATTTTCATAGGTAATGAATTGTTAAAATTGCAGTTTTAAAATATTTTTTCAGTAGTTACAGCTTGTTAACGTAAGGGAAAAATTCATCGTGACAGGTCGTATGGCCTACATTAAGTATAAGATATAACACATGTATTTATTTGTGAATTTGAACACTGCAATTATGTTTTAAGCACAAAAAATGTACTTGATCATCTATTTTCAATAAGTAAGGTTTCTTGTATCGTGAGCAATAAGAAGATTTGATTTTGGGGACTTCGGTGATTTGATTGTTTTTCTCTGACTATGAAATAGTGAACTTTGCAAAAGCACCCCAGTAACCCAACTATAATACTTCTGACTCTGAGAGTTTGCAGATGTCCGTCTTAAACCTATATGTATGTTCTTTTGTGATTGCATCAATATTTAAGGGGGTCCAGCAGAAACCGTATCGAAATTTAGACCACTTAGCATGGAATGATCCTATAGCAAAAGAGTAAGCGTAGCTGTCTATCAAGAAATGTAGCATATAAGAATGATTTTGAAAATATTTAAATTCAGCATTTGGTAAAATCAGTTAATTTTATTTGTTTTAACCAGTTAAAGCAAATTGTACGTATTTGAAACATAAATATATTATTATCTAGTGCTCGATTTAGTGTAGAAGGCAAATCGTTAGCGCCACTCCCGATATTATCCTTTATCGTGTTAATAATCAATAACCAATGGTATTGACGAAAATTCCAATTACGGAAGATAAAATATGATAAAAAGTGCGTAAACTTGTCAAAAAAAATTCTGTAGTCGAGACTTAGTTGAGTGGTTTTCTCGTATTCGAATAAGACTTATTTCCTAAAAATTGTCGGAATTATTTTTGATTAATACCATCATTTTGAGTAATGAGCGTGCGTTTTAGCCATATAAAACGAATTTTTCAGAATTAGAAGCCTAACTAGATAGTTTTCTCTTACTCAAATTAGTATAGGAGCCAAGTTTTGCGAAAATCGTTAGACCTGTTTTCGATATAAAGCAGCACTTTGACTGCTGAGTTCTCTTTAATCAGTCAAAAAGAACTTTTCCGAATTCGAGACATTGCTTGTTCGTTTTCTCGTGTTAGAATTAGTATAGGATGAATGTTTCGTGGTAATCGCAGGAGTATTTTTTAAATTATAGCAAGCAGAACTTTCAGTGCTAAGTTTGTTCCAATCTGTCAAAACATCTATCTAGCTAGATATTTTTATTAGGAATCTAGCTAGATATTTTTCTCGTTCTCAATTTAGTATAGGAGGCGAGTTTTGTGAAAATCCTCTCAGCTGTTTAGGATATCATCCGTAATCGGGGAAATCACTTGCTTGTTAAATATATATAATATGTTTGTGCGGTTGTTCATGAAAATGTGGAATTTGAAAGAGCAAATATTTTGAAAATTTGCTTTAATCTCGATAAAAACGACAGAAATCTATAGAATCTAGAAACAAGCTTTAATCAAATAATCAATGGGCAAAACACAAACCTACGAATTGTTCAGTCGGTTCAAAGTGGGAAGAAAGTCGATGAAAGATGACAAATATTTAGAAGGGTCGTATCAGGCAGATACAAAAGAATTATTGTTTACATCCACAACAAATTTCACGATGACAATCGACAAATCATTATTTTTCTGAAGCTTTAGGTTTGTGACTCAGACACGATAGAGACGACTCAAAAAGTAAAATGTAACAACTGTGACTTCTAGAAGTAATTCGAAGGCTTTCAATCTCGCTCGGATCTGTGTGTGTATCAACGCAGGATACTTTGAAGGATATGGTTTCAATTAATTTTAATTTTGATTTACATTTTTAAATAAATGCATTCCGAGAACTTTTGGATCGTACCTCGTGCAGGTATTTAGGAAGATAGATTCTGCTATTCGTTTGTGGTACAATTTTATTTCATTCCATTACAGAAAATCAGTGCACCTTTATGGTTAGCATCGCTCAGTGCATGTCTCTCAGTTCTGCTTGGTGTTCATTATTGGAATCAAGGACATATTCCTAGCGTTGGTATATCTGCCTTGTATGCAGGTGGCAGTAAGATTCTATGGGCATTAGCGAGGGCTTGGTTCACAATAGCTTGTGTGACAGGAAATGGAGGTAAGATATTTTTGAATATTCACTAGATATTAGATTATTCTTAGATTTTCAGTCAGCAATGATAAAAAAAAACCCATAACAATTATCAAATAAATAATCCAGTATGAAATTTAAAGAATTTCAGAAACAATCATCTAGTTCAGTAAAAATCTTATTTATAATGAATATAATCTACCCTGGCAGTTTCCAAAAATATAGTGGGTAGAGTTACCAATGTTCTTTTTGCATGGACAAAGTTGTGTGTCTCTTTTCTTAATTTTGTGTAAAATGATGGGAAACTTCCATGACCAGTGATATAGTTAGGTAACGTAGGGCGATCACAGATGAACTGTATATCAACTTTATTAATTACTAGGCGATCGTACCCGGGCTTCCCGGGTTAAAGAATATAGGTGAAAACATTTTTTTTTTTTAAATTGAAAACTGATCATTTTTTTTTAAATGCAATAAATTTTTTAGATTGACCACTTACATTAAAAAAGCATTTTTCATATGGAAAATACGAATTACACAATCAAATACATTTTTGAAATTTATCAAAAGCGATATTTTCTTATTAGCCGCGTGCTAAGAGTTATTTGAAAAGATTTTGCTACTTATGGCATCCTTTTATATTCTGATAATTTCAGAGCTTATACATGTCTGTTAAATTTGTGTTTTATTTATATTATTTTATTTATTTATTTATAGGGAAGTTTTTTTTATGGAAATTAGCCGTAAGAAAATGATGAACTCTTTATTTTGTTTTAAGGGCAAACGGATTAATCTTTCGTAATCGAGCTCCGCGCGATATAGATAAATTAAAAATATTTCATACTTTAAAATTGTTTAAAAAACCATAAACAATCTAAAACCTAGACAGTAAACTAAGATGAACTTTGCAAACAAATTCCATTTGAAAAAAAAATCCTATTTGGTGATCTAAAATTTTAAATTGTACGATTACAAATTTGTTAGATTTCTGTTTTTTCAATATTATTCTTTTATTTGTTTATAAAAGAAGTATTAATTTCGTTAATTTGTCTTTCACAAATATGTTAGTTTAGTTGTTTTTTAATATTATTCTTTTATTTGCTTATGAAGGAAGTATTAATTTCATTAAGCAAAAATAGTCAGAAACAAATGCTGAAAAATGTTTGTTGCTGTATGTGCAAAATGTTTATTATTATTATGTATTGAAACCGGCACGTGGTAAGATAAACTTAAAAAAAATCATGCTTAAAAATTATTTTAGAAAATATAATACATCAGTCAATTAAGATACAGTTTTGAAACAAATTGCATTTGAAAGTAAATTTTTTCCCTATGCCACGAAAAGTGAAAATATACGACTGTCAGAAGATTAAAAAGTTGCATTAGCGAAAATTTTAAGACCGAAATTTGATCGTGAAGTGTTGCCTTTCGCAATATGACGTCAGCGTTACGCACAGATGCGTTTGTTCTTTATAATATAGATAGATACTTAATCAGTAAAATATAATAAAGATCAGTTATTAGGATGTGGTTATCAATTGAGGCTCTTATACTTGGTATTCTGGAATGAAAAACAGCAATTTTCACATTCTCAAAATTTGCATACGCACTTCTCATATCCATATTCATCATTAAAAAAAAAAAAATTGTATTTTGTTTCATCATTTAAAAATCATTTTAACTCAAAACTTGAAGTCACGATTCTCAGCAACATCGTTTATTTGAACAGAGGCACCCTTTACTTGAGATTCTAATCTCAATTCCGTAGAGTAAAAATTTCCGTAATTTAAGTTTTTTAGACGCATTTGTGTTAAAATGTTTAGTTTTATCTAAGAAAATTACCATTCTCTTTTAAATATGATTTCATTTTCACTTAAATAAGCATTTCGCCTAGTGCCTGAATCTTAGTATCAGTACACATGCAGAAGGAAACACAATATAGAAAATTTATGAGGAAAAATCCGTGTTTTCAAAATCAGTATTCCTTTTTCCGTTATTATGCCCCTAATACAATATTCTGCTCCCAATATTCTGCTCCGGATTTTGCGACACTAAACCCTATACAACATTTTTTATCAACAATTTTGAATTTTTATCAGAATATAGCATGAATAATGATAAAAATACCTCATTATTTCTCTGTTGTCTGCAATAATGAAAGCTATCTAATTTTCACCATTTTGAAGAAATTTCATAACATGCTTTTAAAATTAAAATATAAAAGTGGGGATATTTAAAAAGAAACAGATAGCGCAATCGCATCTACAAATGAAGAGCTTTCAGTTTTAAAAAAAATAATAGTAAAATTGGTTCAGCAGAAAGATCAAGGTGGATGACTAAAAAACACACTTGTGTTTTAAATATATAGGTTATATAAAATTAGGAAAAATTAAATTAAGCAAATTATGTTATTTTGATAAAATTATAGTTGAATGTCCTAAAGAATAGCATTAAAATTTTATTATTCCAGAGAATTTTGGAGAAAAACTTCAGGAACATGATATTATTTTAAACCACCAATTATTTGTTTGCTTGTCTAACTCGGCGAAGCAAACCCATCCAGGCGAGAATCATCAATTTCTGTAATATAAATTGCTATTATTTGCATGTCACCTCTCTTCTATAAAGACACTCTAAATTTTTGTAAAACATTGCGTTTTATCAGTGTGTGATTTCGATTACATTATTTTCAAAAGGGAAGAATTTGAAAGCAGCTGGGCTGTGAAAATGACGCACTTCTACAAAACATAATTCAGGTTTAAAAATTAAAGTACACGCTCTTTTATAAAATGACGTCATTTGCATCCGCTAAAGCAATCCTTTTTTACAATCCAATCTTAAACTTCGTCTGTAGAAAAGTATGCATATGACGTCATTATCACGGAATAACAGACAATATTCTTATCATAGCCCATATTTTAATTTCAACTTTTTTTTTTCATGTTTTATGAGAAAATGGCAACAAAAAGATACAGTATCTCCTATTTTCGACTATTATCCGTTTACTTTCAATGACTTTCAATAGAAATGGGGTACTTTTGTTGCCACGATAAGAAAAATGGTATTAAAAACTACAAAAAAATTAATATCTCAAAAATAAATTGAGATACAGCTTTCAAACAAATAGCATTTAAAAGAGCATTTTTTTTCCTTATACGACAGTGTAAAAATTTAAAATGTGCGATGCTTAGAAGTTTAAAAGTTTGCAGTAGAGAAAATTGCAAAGCCAAAATTTTATTTCAAATTTCAAAGTGTTGCCATTCGCAAAATGACGTATGCGTTACGCACAGATATGTTTGTCCTTTATAATATAGATACCGTAAGTATCGCGACCCTTTGTTGACTGAGTCCATGAAAGTTGCCATTCATCCAGAGTTTTTTGCTTAAAGATGTACTTGAATTTGTATTGTGGAAGAAGCAATTCTTGGCATTCGTTGTACTGGTTATTATCTATAACCGCTTTCGCCAGAGAATCGGCTCTTTCGTTTCCCGGGATACCTATGTGAGATTTAATCCATGAGATGTAGAACTTTTTGTTAGGGAAATTTAGTAGAAGATTGTAGATATTATAAATTATATAATTGCGGGGAAATGCAATCTGAAGGGCTTCATATGATGAGTGGCTGTCTGTAAGGATAAGAATTTCATGATGAGAAGAGTTAATGGACCATTCCATTGCCTTGTAAATTGCAAATAATTTATCTTGGTATATCGAGTTATCTATATGAAGTTGAACTGTATAATCATATACGAATGAGTTTTTAAGACAGACTGTAAAGGCACATGCTGCTCCGTCGTTCATGACAGAACCATCGGTTTATATGCATGGGTCATAGATTTGGAGTAATTTTTCGTATTTTTCCTCCAAAAAAGAAGAGGTTGTTTATCTTGTAATATTGAGAAAAGTCGAAGGTGTTTAGTTTTGACATAATGTGATTGGTGTTAATGACTTTGCCATTAGCATTATATGATCTTCTTCCTTTTATTAGTTCGTAATAATGATAATCGTTCTTGAGCAGAATATCAATTGGGGGAGAACCAGTAAGGACACAGAGAGCGTCAGAGGAAGTACTTCTATAGGTCTTGATAATGCAAGAGAGCTGTACGTTGTACTGACTTTAATTTTCATATCCCATGCGGGTAGAGGCTTGGAAACCAGACTTCATAAGCGTAACTAATTTGTTTTAATATGACTTTGTTGTACCAAAATTTCAGTATACTTGAAGATATTCCTCCTTTATGAGATTTCAGGCTTTTAAATCCGTTTAAAAATTGAGTTACCTTTGTTTTAGTACGAGTTAGATGCTCTTGAAAATTAAATTTTGGATCTAGTATAACGCCAAGATAGGGCATAGAATTTTCAAACTTGATAATTTTGTTATTCAATTTGAAAATTGGTCGACGTCTGTTAAGAAGAAAGCGTCTAAAATGTATGGCCTTTGTTTTAGTTTCCGATATTGTAAGGTTGAAATTTCTGCATAAAGTTGAAAAAATTTCGATGCGTCTATTAGCAACTTGCTCCAATTCATTTCTGGAGTCTCCCGCAAACTTAATTACGAAATCGTCAGCATAAACTATCATGTCTGATTCTATTTTGTAGAACTCCTTTATAATAAAATCTGCAATTAGCAACCAGAGGAGGGGACCTAAGCCCTGCGGGCACCCTTTAAATGAAATGAACCATTCTACAACGCTTCCTTCTTTTAAACCAATATATCGATTGGAGATGTAATTTTTTAGTAAATATTTTAGATATAGAGGAAGAGGAGAATGATCGATTATTTGGGAGATAGTATTCCAATCTATTGAATCAAACGCTTCCTCTATATCAAAGGAAAAAATACCACAGTATTTCTTATTTTCTAATGTATTTGTGATAGAGGATTTCAGTTCATTTAAGGCATCTATTGTGCTTCTTGATTCGCGAAATCCAAATTGGATTTCATGGAGAAAGGAAATATCTTCTAAAAAAGTCATTGCACGCATCTTGATTAATCGTTCAAGGACTTTTCCTAGCATAGGTAGAATGACTATCCGTCGGTAAGATTTTAATTGCCGAGGATCTTTTATTTTTCTTTCGAAAATAAATGACAACGCCCTTCTTCCATATTTCTGGTAAATGGGCAAGGGAAAAACATTTGTTGTATAGATGGAGCATTAATTGTGGGAAAGTTTTGATTAAGTTTTTAGTAACCCTTGTATCGATCTTATCGAAGCCAGGGGATTTGTTGTTCGACTGTCTTGATGCGCAATATTTTAGTTCTCTATAGCTGATTAGATATTCATTTAGATCACTTTCTGATAGTGGCTCCAAATTTTCAAATGAATGTAGATTACCAGGGATTTCTGTTCCAAAATGATGGCTCAAGAGTTGGTGTTGAATGTCTCTAAACATGTCAGTAGAATTTGATGTGTCAAGTATTGAATGTATTAAGTCAGTATTTTTGAGGTATTTTCTCTTTACAATTTTGAAAGCGGTTCCGTACATTGTGAATGTTGTCTCACAAAACGATTTTCACGAATTTAATTTTGCGTTTTTGATGCTTAATTTGTATTTAGCTCTCTCCTTCTTGTAGATAACTTGGTATTGTACGTTTTCAGGATTTTTATTTGATCTTTTCCGTTTAGCGTTTAATCGATTTTTTTGTATTTTGAGATTATCTGTGTACCAGTTTGTATTTACTTCATATGACTGTTTTTTCTTTTTGAGAGAAGATTCCATGTTTTCTTGTAGAAGCTCTTCAAATTTGTGGGTCCATTCGTTCAAGCCATTAGGACTTTTGACCTCGCTGAGAGTTGTCTGTAGATTGTCAACATAAGGAGAGAGTTGGTTGTTAAATTTTTTGAAATTCTCAAATTTAGTTTTAATCTGTATTCATTTCTTAGAATTGGATCTATAGCTAAATCAAATCTTATGTACAGATGGTCGCTGAGGGAGTCATTGATTTCGCCTACACTGTTAAAAATTTTGCAGCATTCTGGCAGGTCATTCGACCGTTTTTGAAAAAACGGTTTCATAACCGTAATTTAACTATATTTTGATAATAAAATGGCCAATAATATGGTCAGAATAATGTTAAAATTACGGTTGTGTAACCGTTTTCGGAAAAACGGTCAAATGACCTGCCAGAATGCTGCAAATTTTTAACAGTGTACGTACTAAGAATTGAGATAGTTGCGTGCTTGGTTTCCACTTAAAGTTAGATCTGGGGTACCTTTCCTTTTGATTTGTTTGAATGTATATGGCGCATTGGGATCATTAACTTTGGCTATGTTTTTTAAAGCGAGGTAATCTAGAAGAATGTTTCCTCTTGTATTATTGCGTTTATATCCCCAGTCCTTCAAGTGAGCATTAAAATCGCCTGCTAAGATCATATTCTTACAGTCTCTGATACTGTTGGTCCAGGCTTAGGCAGCGGGGACCCGCTTCGAGGTTCGTTCGAGCGAGATTGCCTTTTTTTAGAAGATTTTTAAGGCGTGCGCAGCACGTCTGCTATACGGTGCCGTAGGCAGCGGGGACCCGGTTCGAGCAAGATTGCCTTTCTTACAAGATTTTGCAGGCGTGCTGCGCACGCCTGCTATACGGTGCCGTAGGCAGCGGGGACCCGGGTCGAGGTTCGTTCACTTCGAGATTTCATATTATTAGAGGTTCATAAAAAGGAGGGTCTCCGATAAAAGGAGGGACTCCGATAAAAGGAGGGGTTCGTTGTTTCGAGATTTTATAAAAAAGGAGGGGCCGCTAGCGGGCGAAGTCAGCTAGTCTACCCTATTAAAATCTCTGCGCGTATCTATGTAACCTTAGAAACTCGGAAACCACAGCGCTCAGGGCTTCGAAATTTGGCATACGGGTTGCTGGTAGGGGGCCCATGAACGATTGGGGCAAAAAATTCGAAAACTTTAAATAGATTTTTTTTTTATGTTTTTGCCATTTTTTTCATGTTCAACCCGTAATCGCGCGCCTTCAAACCAGTTCTAAATGTTTATTGCAATGTGAGACATACATATTACGTACGCCACGCTGCAATACTAAAAGAAGCTGTAGCGGGTATTACGATAATTCTTCTACCTCACATGCAAACGCTTAGAGATTATTTAATTGCACTTAGTTATTACCTTTTTTAAAAATAAAGAAAAACATTTATCACAAACATGAACAAAACTTTTTATTCTATTTATTCCCTTATTCCAAAGATATCGTTTTATCACCTGCTGCCATATCAACATGATAAATTAAATTTCATTAAAAAAATGTATAGTAGTAGAAAAATAGTTTTCTAAATCGAATACTAATTTTTATTTTTCATTTTGGCATTTGTGAACTCCCGTGCGTAGAACGTGTTAAACAGCTAGTTTGTTATTATTACATGCCTTCTTTTAAGTTACAGTTATGTTTCTACAGCTCATATTCAAAATATTAGAATAATTGAGAAAAAATAAAAAGAAAAAAAATATTTTTCATTTATTTATTTTTGATCTAAGTAAATGCAATTAAATTTCTTGTAAATTAAATTTGGAATCAAGTTTTTGATAAATTTTATGCCTATAAATTATCAAAAACTCGTCAAGTTCTAGATTTATTATTAATATGTTAATAATAATATTTATTTTTAAACAATTTAAAAAATTCTATAATACTTCAGTTGGTAAGTTTGAGGGAATTTTATTTGAACTTGGCATCCTCTTAGATATCACTTTTTTTCTTGCCATTGTCTTTACACAACTTGGTTCCCTTTTTCACAGTTATGTCTTTGTTAGATATAGGTATAACTGTATTTGCAAGAACTACTATAGAAAAGATTTTAAAAAAATTGAAAAAGAATTAAAATTAGCACTTTTTTCAGAAGTAACACTCACCAAGCTACGCCATGAAAAGAAGTAAGGGAGGCAGCAAAGTCACATTACACACACACGCGCAAAATTTCTGGCCAGTGCTGAACAGTAGAGCAGCTTTGAGGGTATTTATTCTAGCTGTTAACAACTTAACACCCAGGCTGAAGATATGATGTTTTTCAAATTAATGAGCCATTGGGAAAAAGTTAAGGTGTAGTTGTTTAAAAACTACATAATAATTAAGAAAAAATATTAACCCATTAAGCGCCGCTATATTAAGCACGTTAAATAAATAAAGTTTATTTATATATTTTATATATATAAGATGCCCCTATGATAAAGCAGTTGAAATTTCTTTAATAACTGTAACCGTTTAGAATGTATAACATGTTCCCGTAGCGGGAGCGTTGGCGTCTAATGGGGGTTGAACCTTCCTCTGAACTGCAAAGAAACGCGCGTTATTTTCTCCTGCCATAATGCAATTGCGATTAGAAAATTTAATAAAACTTCATTTTTAGGCATGATGCAAACAAATAAACAAACATATAAACAATTATTAAAAATATATGGATTAAAAATTTAATATTAATATTCATAAATCACTTTCATTCAAATTTTTTAACGAATATTCAAAATATTAGAAATATAACGTCACTCTTTCTTTTTTATTATTTCCCTACACATTGTCTATGCAACTTGAAAGGAATAACTCAGATATAACCTTATGTTGTAATAAACACTACACGCACATATGTATAAATTTGTTTTACTCCTAGATTTCTATCATACACTTATATTAGAATATAGTTTTTTTCATCGACACGTAACTGATATATATAACTCTATATATTCCCAAATGATGTTTTGAATTTTCTTTATTACCTGTTTCAAATAAAGTAGTTGTTTTACAAATGAAAATTGAGACATCTCTTATTTCAATATAATGAATGCTTTTCACGTTACTATTACCAAACATCGATTTTCAAATTATTTAAATATATATATATATATATTATCTCTTTAATAAGAGGCCTGCATATATTTAAAAATCGATCTACAACAGTATCATCGTTAGTACAATTAATATGACATGAAACAATTTAGAATTTTCGTAATCCTTCTTTTTCTTTTTTTATATTGTATATGAATCTACCTATGGATTTAAGTTTCAAAAGTAGCTGCCTACTACTAATGTATTATATCTTAATTTATGGTCAAATTTACTGTTACAAGAAATTACCAAAATTCTTTTTTAATGTTTTAGTAATAACTTACTTCCATGCAAAACGCAATCTTTTATTTTTGCACCTTGTATTTTAATTGTAATTTAAAGATTTTTTTTTCTGCGGATGAACATCATAAAGGTAAATTTTAAGGGGGCTTTTGTTCACAATGGTTCTGTTTTTCCGTATAATATTACGTGTCCACATTCAAGCGAACTGACATACACTGCTTTTCATGAAAAATCAATATAAAATGTTCCTCTCTTTATGGAAGCGCGCTTGCAGACAAAGGGACGGGAATGTAACCACAAGCCGGCAACGCTCCCGTTGTGGGAACATACGAAAGAAACCTTTCTAATATTGCTTTAAATAATATTTACTTCGTATTAGGAATTTATTATTAGATGATCTGTTGGCTTTAAATATTCACTGCACTTGTAAAAACTAAAGAATTTACTTTTTTCTTTTTACTAATTTTACTTGAGGAAGTCTAAAAACCAAAAATTCTCTTTTTTTAAAAATCTGCAAAAAATAGTAAATATATATATATCATTCTGAAAAAATATGTATACTACACGACATACTATTAACTTTTCGGCACAAAATGTATTTTTTAAATATTTCACAAATATGTTGAGGGGAAAAATAACAAATTGTTGTTCCCGCAAAGGGAGCGTTGGCATTTAATGGGTTAATGATAGAATCTATAATAGGAACTTAAATTTAAAAGATAAAAAGTTAAAGTTAAGTTTAAAAACTAGAAAAAGATGTAAGAGTTATATTTAAATATAGGTTTAGCTATAGTTGTAAGAGCTACTATAAAAAAGAAAAAAAAAATGTGAAAAAGAAATAAAACTTAGCACTTGCTCAGAAGTAACACTCACCAAGCTAGGGCAGGAAAAACTGTAAGGGAGGCAGCAAAGCCACATTACACACACACACACAAAAAAGTTTCTGACCAGTGATGAAAAGTAGAGCAGCTTTGAGGGTATTCTAGCTGTTAACAGCTTAACACCCAGGCTGAAGGTATGATGTTTTTCAAATTAATGAGCCATTGGGAAAAAGTTAAGGTGTAGTTGTTTAAAAATTACATAATAATTAAGAAAAAATATTAATGATAGAAACCATAATAGGAACTTAAACTTAAATGATAAAAAGTTAAAGTTAAGTTTAAAAACTAGAAAAAGAAGTAAGAGTTATATTTAAATATAGGTTTATCTGTAGTTGCAAGAACTACTATAAAAAAAGATAAAAAAAATGCGAAAAAGAAATAAAAGTTAGCACTAGTTCAGAAGTAACACTCGCCAAGCTTGAGCAGGAAAAGCGGTAAGGGAGGCAGAAAGGCCACTACTTTAACAAAAAAGACACTAATCAGAGCAATATATAATTTTTGTTTCTTTTTTTCTTATATATAAATAAATATATATAGATAAAATATATTAAAGGTTTTTTTATATATATATTATATAAAAAGTAAAAAGGATGAGAAAAATATGAAAAATAGACAGAAGCAATCTGGTGCGGCGGACACAAAGGTCACAGGGAGTCCATAATTGTGTGAATACTTACAAGAGAGGGTCCGAGGTTGGTCTCACCGAATGCCATGAACATTTGTCTATCGATAAATTATAGTTAGTATATAAATATATGAGCGCAATAAAGCGCAACTCCCAGGGGGTGTTGAGGAAATAAGTAGAAAAGTTTAAGCTACAGTTCATAATCAGATAAATTTCCTCCTTTGGCAAGCGGTTCAGTAGCGCGACCGGCAGCACGCTGGATTTGAGTTTTTTCGGTCCGGGATCAAATCCGGCACGGACTTGTTTTTCGGGACGAAAATTTTTATCAATCATTTTCGAATCGCAATTGAAAAAATATGTATAATTGAAATTTACGAAAAATATGAATTAAATGTATGTTTTGTAGCATATAAGTTCTTTTTTAACTACGAAATTTTGCATGTTTAAATATATAACGAAAAGTTAAAAAAAAAAAAACAAAAAAAACGCATATTTATATGTCTATAGGCCAGAAATTTTTTGTTGTTATTTAAAATTATTTACAATTATTTCAATGAATAATCTACTATTTTTCACAGAGAA
The DNA here is from genome assembly GCA_963932465.1 of Maratus speciosus. Taxonomy (NCBI): domain Eukaryota; kingdom Metazoa; phylum Arthropoda; class Arachnida; order Araneae; family Salticidae; genus Maratus; species Maratus speciosus. The sequence continues at coordinate 344,784,157 of OZ010788.1, forward strand.
ATAAATTAAAACACGTGATATAAATGCGTGAATAATTATATTATTTTAATTTTGTTTCTATATGAAAGTATTTCGAATATTTGATGATTTTTTTAATACCCTTTTTTAAATTCTTAATATGACTTTTTTTTATTTCGGATTTTTGGTTTTGTAATTATTACCTACGAAATAAATATTTTCAGCAATTCAATATCTTTTTAAAACTTATTTTTAAGCACAAAGACAGTTATTATAACTATAATCATAAGAATCCAAGATTAAAAAAATTAAAAAGTTAAAAAGCGAGTTGGTAAAAAACGATACTTTTATTTCACTGTGTAAATAGTAGCTTATTTATGTAAATAACAGTAAATAAATTTTTGAATTAGATTAAATTTTATGAACTATAAAAGTTCCAATTCACTTTTTTTAAGTTTGTTGTTATTATTATTTATTTATTTTATCTTTACTTTTCATTAAATATATAAACATGCAAAGATTCGCATTTAAAATTCCATTTGTGTAATTCAACTGCATTATATAAAAATATTAAACAAGAAAAATAATTGATTTCCGGAAGAAATTACTACGTAGACACTTATTTTAATTAAAAATCAAGAATCCCAGACATTAAAAATCATATTAAAAATATAAAAGCATATTTTTAATAAACCATCAAATATTTGAAGTATTTGAATGAGGAAACAAAATGAAAATAATATATTCGTTTACTTATTTTAATTTATTTCTCTTTTTTTTCATTTAAATAACTGTAAATAATTTTAAATAACTACAAAAAATTTCTTGTCTATAGACATATAAATATGCGTTTTTTACTTTTCATTATATATTTAAACATGCAAAATTTCGTATTAAAAAAGAACTTATATGCTACAAAACATACATTTAATTCATATTTTTTGTAAATTTCAATTATTATACATATTTTTCCAATCGCGGTTCGAAAATGATTGATAAAAATTTTCGTTCAGAAAAACAATCCCGAGCCGGATTTGAAAAAAAAAAAAAAAAAACTCAAATCCAGCTCGCTGCTGATCGCACTACTGAACCGCTTGCCATAGAAGGAAATTTATCCGATTACGAACAGTAACTTAAACTTTGCGACTTATTTTCTAAAGAACCCCCTGGGGGTTGCACTTTATGGCGCTCATATATTTATGTACTAACTATACTCTATCGATACACAAATGTTCATTGCATTAGGTGAGACCAACCTCGGACCTTCTCCTTGTTAGAGCGCTTGCGATGGTTGGGCTCGAAGGCGTCGCAGTCCGGTAGCTCTGCCACGATATCATTAGGAAGATCATGCAAAGTTGAAAAGAATTTTTTAGCAAGGTCTTTGATACGTTTTCTTAAAGTGATGGTATTAAGGTCCCTACGGACGGTAGAATTGCGCAGATATCGGGAGGTCCCACGAACGATGCGATGCGAAGATGCTTATTATGAAATTTACAAAACTTTCCTGCTGGTCACTGCCTTAAACTTATTGAATTTAGCTATTAAATACTTCCGATGGGATCTTCTACTGCTACTTTTTCGGTTAGTATTGAAAGGGAAGGGACCGCCGATGGGCACATCATCATTGGGTTTTGAAATGTGTTATGTATTTTCGAAATTGTTTATTTTGACATCATATCATTCATCAGATTATTCTATGAAGTTTTTTTTTACAGTATTCTGAGTGTGATGAAAAGTGTTCCATAAATTATGCTTCACGCATGATTTTACGTTCATGTTCAAATTAGAAGCAGATCTTCTATTTTGGATTTAAATGTATTATGCAGTAAGTCTGTTCGAGGGAATCGACATTGATAAATTTATGAGACGAATATGAAATGGAAAGCCTAATCGATCCACTTCCATAGGAATTTAATAGATGAGAGAGATATTTCTATTTCCCTTTATGCGCACGTCAAAAGCTATATCAAGAGAAATAACTGTGCATCAAACGAGAAAAAAAGTGTGCATGTCAAAAATATTGTGAAATTTAAATTTTATGTTTAACTTTGTGTTTTATTTTATTTTAGGTATTGTTAATAAAATCTTGTCGCTTCCGATCTTCGTTCCATTAGGACGACTGTGCTATATGGTTTACCTTATACATTCTCTAATTCATTACATGTACATAGGAAGCACTAGGTTACCAATACGTATAGAAACAAGAGGTTTTGTAAGTAATCTTCTAATTTTTTAGAGATCATAAATTTGTATTTAGGTGATACTTTTATTGTATAACGATAACATGTTCGTTATTTCCAAAAGTCGCCCATTACTCGCGTTTTATTTTCCGGCGGCTTGAGGCTACAGACTCATTGATGTAACCCTTTTTTAAGACCTTAATAAAGGTGTCCAGAGGGAACATCTATGCTCTACAGACGTGGTTTCCACGTCTGAGCAGTTCCCCTTACGCAATCAAATATATTCGTGGCTAACGCTGGCATCATACGGATAATGACAACAATATAAGCAATTCATTTCCCTTTTTCGAAAATTTAAGTAATTGTAAACATCGTATAATTTTAATTTTTTCCCCATCGAATAGGGTAAATCATAATACAAAGGGTTCTGTACAACAAAGTTTAAAATTGGCATCATGCCAAGCGCGCTTCGAAAGGCGATGGTAAAGTTGTAATGCCGCGATTTTCTTGATGGATTTTTAGGAAATATCTCGGTTAATTACCAAAACTTTTATTCAAAAATCATTATCAACGATCATTGGACGATTCCGCGTCGATAGGTATCTGGAACATCCCTCAACTCTTCTGCTGAGCGCCCGAAAAGTAAAGTTTGTGTGTAACGGAAAAATGCGATTTTCTCAAAAACTATGTGACCTAGGATAATCGCTATAGTTTTCCCACAAGGTAGCTCATACTATACATAGCTCATACTATAAATAAGCTCCTACTATCACTATTTTTTTCATAATTTTAATTTCAGTAGATTCGAAAATAAGGGTTGGGGGCGGGCATATTTTTCCGGTACGTGTTTGACGATTACTCTGAAAATATAATACATAAAATTAAAACAAATATATTTTTTAGTACAGTTTTACGAAATATTTTGAATGATGCCCTACATTAGATTAAAAAAAAGTAACTCATATTTTTTTCCTAAAAATATTTGTGAATGGCTAATAATCTATACATATGTGAGTCAATAGACTTTATAACTCTCACAATTTTGAACTTTCCACGTTCCATAGCTGTCCAGTAAAAGGACCGTGACAGACGGACAGAGAGACACACGAGTGATCTGATCTTATAATGGTTTTGTTTACGGAACCCTAAAAATGTACTTTCAAATGCAGATTGTTTGAAAACTGTATCTTAATTTACCGATTATTTTATGGATTTTAAGATAAGTTTCAAACATGAATCCTTTTAAAAACGTATCTCTACAACGTGCAGCCCAGTAACGAATAATTAGCCCGTTTGCATTTAAAACAATTCTGGTTAAAAAATCACAATTAAATGAATACTTCAGCATAGAAATAAAACGAAACTTTTCAAGATATGTAAACGAACTGAAATAATGAGAACAAAAAGACTGCTGTATAACTAGAAAAGGTTTTGGCGATTTCTTTGGCTATTAATTTCTAGCTGACGGCTAATACGAACAATCGGCTTTTTATAAATTTCAAATTTCATTTGAATACATAATTGATATTTTTCGTATAAAATCCATTGCTTATTTAAAGTAAGCATTTTTTCAACAAAAAATGAGTTTTTTTAATGTAAATATTTAAATTTAAGGTCAAAAGCATTTAAGTTTTTAATTGCTTAAAAATGAAGTACACTGTAAAGTTAGTATGTTGTGGCCATCACAAAACTTTCTTCTATATAAATTACGTCTATTAAATCATATAAATAGTACAAGAAATTACATCAATTTAGCACCAATTCATATCAAAGGACATCTGAATTTGAATTTGATGAATTAGTTCTTGAGATAGAGCTATAGCGGAAATTGTGAAAAATGTAGCATAGCAGCGCCACCTGTTGAGCGATTTACACCAAAACATAAACAGCACTAAGTGATATCAAGGTATACCTGAATCTGAAGTTTGATGAAAATTCGTGCATTAGTTATTGAGATAGAGCTATAGTAGAAATTCTGAAAAACACAGCATAGCAGCGCCACCTGTTGCGCGATTTGCACCAAAACAAACACAGAACTAATTCATATCAAAGTATACCTGAATCTGAAGTCCGTTGAAAATTTAAGCATTAGTTCTTCAGATAGAGCTGTTGCGGAAATTGGAAAAAAAGGTATAGCAGCGCCACCTGTTGAGCGATTTACACCAAAATGTATAAAATGTCTATTCATGTCAAGGACTAACTGATTCTGATGTTTTATGAAAATTCGTGCATTAGTTTTTGAGATACACCTATAGTAGAAATTCTGAAAAAACAGCATAGCATCACCACCTGTTGAGCGATTTACACAAAAATCTATAAAATGTCAATTCATGTGAAGGATTAACTGATTATGAAGTTTGATGAAAATTCGTGCATTAGTTTTTAGATACAGCTATAGTAGAAATTCAGAAAAATGCAGTATAGCAGCGCCAGCAGTGGAACGATTTGCACCAAAACATAAACAGCACTAATTCATATCAAGGTATACATGAATCTGAAGATTTTTGAAAATTCAAGCTTTAGTTATTGAGGTAGAACTATTGCGGAAATCGTAAAAAGTGCAGTATAGCAGCGCCACCTGTTGAGCGATTTACACCAAAATGTATAAAATGTCTATTCATGTCATGGACTAACTAAATCTGATGTTTGAGGAAAATTCGTGCATTAGTTTTTGAGATACACCTATAGTGGAAGTTCTGAAAAAAACAGCATAACATCACCACCTGTTGAGCGATTTACACCAAAATGTATAAAATGTCAATTCATGTGAAGGACTAACTGATTATGAAGTTTGATGAAAATTCGTGCATTAATTTTTGAAATGCAGCTATAGTGGAAATTCAGAAAAATGTAGTATATAGCAGCGCCAGCAGTTGAACGATTTGAACCAAAACATAAACTGCGCTAATTCATATCAAGGTATACCTGAATCTGAAGATTTTTGAAAATTCAAGCATTAGTTATTGAGGTAGAGCTATTGCGGAAATCGTAAAAAATGCAGTATAGCAGCGCCACTTGTTGAGCGATTTGCACTAAAATGTATGAAACTTCAACTCATGTCAAGGACTAACTGAATGGGAAGTTTGATGAAAATCCGTGCATTGGTTCTGGATACTGAGCTATTGCGGAAATAGTGAAAAATGCTGCATAGCCGCGCCACCTGCTGAGCGATTTACACCAAAGACTAATCAGCACCAATTTATATCAGGGACTAACTGAACATAAATTTTTATTAAATTCCGTGCTTTAGTTCTTGAGATAGAGCGCCCACAAAATTTGTGCCACATACAGACAGACAGACCTCACAGACTCACAGACAGACATTTTGTAAAAACATGTTTTTCGGGTTCTCTGGCCCCTAACATGCAAATCCGTCAAAAACCGAAAGTCGAAAATTTTCACGAATACAATACTTTCTTCTTGTAAAGATAGAAGAAAGTAAAAGAATTTGTAAAGGTACAAAAACCTTTCTAGGAAACTGTGATTCCTAGAACTTTTTATGTAACGACAACAACAACTGGTTGGATGTGCCAATCCCAAAACTTTCTTCTATCTTATGCATCTTAATATTTTAAAAAGTCATTACACATACTAATACTTCAATATTATTAGTACAATGCTATATCAACTTTCCTTTTCTTCTTAAATTTCTGTTTCAGTCAATTAAACGGACAAAAAATGAGTTAATCTATATCATGATATTTGTTAAAATTAATAGTTTTACATTATTCTGATGTTATCAGCTGTTTGCGAATAGCCGGCTTAGCGGGAAGCGAGTTCTCGCCGCTGCGCGAGCCGCCGATGGATAATAGAACTACGAAAAGTCAAGAAAAGTATACAAAAATCGCTATCACAGAGCCCCTTTACCGCGCAATATTTCCAAATTCAAGGAGGACCTGTTGGCTATATCCAAAATTATGCACAAAAAATTTGGTTCAGTTTTATGCATAATTTTATACACTTTTCAATGGTACAATAAAGAAAATGACACAAACATCGCTATTATAGCGCCCCCCCCCCCCTTCCGGCACATTTTTTTTTAATTCAGGGAGGACTTACTTGCCATAGCAAGAAACATACACAAAATATTTGGTTGAATTCTATGCATAACTTCATACACTTATTGATGGTACAATAATAAAAATGGCGCAGACATCGTAATTATATAGCGCCCCCTTCTGCCGGAATTTTTTCAAGTTCAGAGAGGACGTACCGAACATAGCCTTACACATACACAAAAAATTTGGTTCAATTCTATGCATAATTTTATACAGTTTTTGATGGTACAATAATGAAAATGGCACAGACATTGCTATTACAGCGCCCCCTTCCGTCAGATTTTTTTCAAATTCAGGGAGGACTTGCTTGCCACAGCCGGAAACATACACAAAAAATTTGGTTCAATTATATGCATAACTTCATACACTTTTCGATGGTATAATAATGAAAATCATACAAACTTCGCAATTATAGCACCCCCTTCCGGCGGAATTTTTCCAAATTCAGGGAGGACCTTCGTGCCATGACCAAAAACAAACACAAAGAATTTGGTTCAATTCTATGTATAACTTCATACACTTTTCGGTGGTACAATATTCAAAATGGCACAAAAATCACTATTACAGCGCAGCCTACCGGCGATTTTTTTCCAAATTAAGGAAGGTCCTACTTGTCATAGCCAAGAACTTAAAAAAAAATTTTGGTTCAATTCTATGCATAACTTCATACACTTTTCGATGGTACAATAATGAAAATCGTACAGACATCTCAATTATAGCGCCCCCTTACGGCGAAATTTTTTCAAATTCAGGGAGGACATTCGTGCCATCACCAAAAACAAACACAAAAAATTTGGTTCAATTCTATGCATAACTTCATACGCAATACTTCATTGGCAATATATTTTCTGGCATCCTATTCGCTGTTTCATTTCATATACACACGCATTTTTTTCATTATTTATACAATTTATTTAGCATAAAGAAGCCATATATCTAATTTTATACGAGCAATATAGACATGACCTGTAATCCGCAAAAGCTTCAAATCCGCACAACACTTGGAACCAAGTTGTGCGGAATAGTGGTCTTCTACTGTATTACAGTTTTTCATAAATTTCGTTTTTAAATCTGATATTTTCATCGATCACTGCGGAACAAGCGAAAAATATACTTGCATATGTGTTGTATATATCTTTATATCTCATATTCCGTCATTTTTGACAAGCAGGCAGCAAAAAACAAGCAGGAAGCAAGAATTCTGCTTTTCAGAATTTAGTGTTGCCCTCGATGAAAAACAAATATATAAATATAGATAGTACAAAACGTATTTCAGTTTTAAGAATTAAAGTACACGCTTTTATTTTATAGAAAAGGACATCATTTGCATCTGCTGAAGAATTCTACATTTACAATACAGTCTTAAACAACATGGATAGAAAAGTATGCATATGACGTCACTGTCGCGGAATAATACACAAGCCCAACAAAAAGCGATGTGTGTCGTTCAAGAAACTCGACATAAAAATCGGGTACCTAATGATTCATATGCTTCATTTGTTTGTAACATCAATATGGATACTGAAAATTTCATATACTTTATAATAGTTCCAAGTTTAATCAGAAATCATTCATGTTTTTTTTTTTTCAAAATTCGGAAAATATTATTACATACGGAAAAATAAAATTGCATTCTTTCAACTTTTGATCGGAAGTAAGTAAATGCGGTGAAAATAAGTCACACTAATATTCTTTAAAATGCATTTTTGTAGCGGACGATATTCTTCTATTCAAGTATTTTAATTAATTTTTTTTCCGTTATTATGAGAAAATGGCAACAAAAAGATATAGTAATCCACTAGTATTTTACACTTACTTCAGAAATGGAGTACTTCAGTTGCCACCATTACAGAAATGGCATTAAAAACTACAAAAAAATTAATATCTCAAAAATAAATTGAGATACAGTTTTTAAACGAATTGCATTTAAAGTACTTTTTCTTCCTATTCGACAATGTAAAAGTTGAAAATGAGCGATGTTTAGAAGTTAACACAATTGCAGTATATTATCAGTATTTAACAGTACAATGATACACCTGCTTCGTTTTAACGTGTGGCTTATGGTTAGGTTGCAACGTTATTTTTTGTGACGACATTTTAACTGTTGTCTGAAAGAAATAGCATATAGGCGGCTAAAAAAAAAAAAAAAAAAAAAAAAAGACTTCAAAAACTACAAGCGGGCGATTCCAAATTGACTCTGTTGGCAAGATATGCACTGCTATAGTGCGTCATTCTCCCAAATTTGTGCATTTTCAATACAAATTTTTTCCGTAAAAAAATTTTGTTTTTCAAGACAAATGTTATGATTTTTAGAAACTTATCACTTACTGTAAGTAAAAATCAGCAATGGCTTAGCTACATTATATTTATTTTTCTCAGAAATACAATTTTTTTAAACATCATTCACGGAGGTGAACTTTATGCTACAGTTAATGTTTGTGTAGTGAGACAAAGCAAACAAAACTATTTATTCTATTAGATATTTAACTAAGGAGCAATTTTATATAAGAATGCAAAATGAATTTATTTGAAATGAATATAAAAAAACACAAAAATTCATTTCCCATCTGGAGCTTCATTTCATCACCCATCTTTTATATGTTATTCAGTTCTTCTCTTTTAAAGTTTTGAAACAATCTTTTTTGATTTACAGTCATTGCAAATTCTTCTTAAGCATTTTTCTCTGAAATGTACATTTTCAAAATTAAGATGTTCACGGAGGTGAGGAAACGCTCTAAATATTAACCTACATATTTATTTTTTTGAGAATTTTTTTTTTGTTCTTTAAATCAACATCTGTTGATATAATTACATAAGCAATATATAAGCAAATACCTTAGCGTTGATTTAGTCACCTTCAATTACAGTTCGCGAATGGGAGAATCTCCAATAACCATGGTTGCTTTTTTATAACAAAATCTAACACCTGAGTATAAAAACGAATTTCTGACTTATAATTTAACAAAAGCAAACATACTGGCTAACTTTAGCATCATGGGAAATAAAATCTGGTGATATTTTTTTCTATTTTTTAACATGAAAATGGAACTTAATGTTTGGTTCATGGAGGTGAGAATTTATTGTGTTACACTCCTTTTCGTACTCAGAAAACAAACAAAAATACAAAGAAAATAATTAACTATGTTAATTTACTTTGCTCTTGAGATAGTAGTAACTAGAATAATAATTATTTAACTATTTTTTTTCAATTAAATAAGTAATAAAGCATTTTCCTTAGTAACATTGAGTGTATGACATGACACGGAGGTGAGATCTCACATACTGTGTACTAAGAAATAAAAAATATAAAGTAATTATAAAAACGTATGTACACAACACATTTGCCTTTTTTCACTTTGAATAGAAAACATAAATTAATTCAATAATGTTCATGTCAAATACTGAAAAGGGCTTTGTGACTGGAATTGTACACTTTTTGGAGATAGTAGCAGTTGCGCGCGTGGCATTTTCAGAATCTGATCTAATTACATGGACAGTTAGATATTACTTATTAAATTGACAGTTTTGTCAACCGCAATTTTGTACGCTAATTTCTTGACTTTATACTAAATAAAAAAAAAATTCTCATGAATTATTTGCAAATCCTGTATTAATAAAAAAAATCCTGGCAACAAAACCTCATAAAGAAGGAGGAAAATTGACGGGTAGCGATTTTCTCGCCAAACAGATAGCGCTACTCTACTTGCTGAAAATCGTTGGAAACGAAATACAGGGTGTTTCAAAATGAATATCAGGGTTTTAACGCTTTGTAGTATCTATTATATAAAACTTAAGGGGTCTTGTACCTTTTAAACGCGTCGAAAATTAACGAAAAACTGCAAAGTTTGAATTAGTCTATCTTCAAATCCTTTTCATGTATAAACATAAAATTTTGGATTAAACAGATTGTGCTTTGTAATATGGTGGCATTTGAAATTTAATAGACTTTTAATAAATTGTGTATTATTGAAATTAAAATAGCTCTTTTTTTTCACTCCAGAAGTCAATCCAGTCACTCCAGAAGTGATATCCTAAGAAAGTATGTATGGATTGTAATGAAATTTGGTAAAGATACTAAACAAATATCTATGTTTAAAATGAACTACTTTTAAGTATTTACAATGGTAATATTTTTAGTTATGACTATTTATTTTTTATTAAAATTATAATTTTTTTATTTTTTTTACAAAAATATTTTTTTATATAGTTAATGAAACAATTTTGGCCTAAGAGTAGTTCATTTTAAACTCACATATATGTTTAGTATCTTTACCAAATTTCATGACAATCCAGACATACTTTCTCAAGATATCATGCGCGCAATGCCTTTTGGAGTAAAAATAAGAGCTATTTTGATTTCAACAATAGACAAATTCTGTAAAAGGCTGATAAATTTCTAATGACAGCATATTATAAAGCACAATCTGTTTAAACAATATCCAAAATTTCAGGTTTATACATAAAACGTTTTTGAAGATAGACTAATTCAAACTTTGCAGTTTTTTCGTTAAATTTCGTCGCGTTTAAAAGGTACAAGACCCCTTAAAATTATACTTAATACATAAAATGAAAGAGCAACTCAAACGGTTTGTTGGTACCTATGCATGTGCATGCGCACGCAGTGTTTCTTCCGTCATCCTTTAGAAAGCGCTAGTAGCAAAAATGGCGACTAGTCAACAGAAAGTATTTTGTGTTCTGCAGTTTGCAAAGGCCAAATCTGTAGTTACTGTGCAACGTGCGTTCCGGATTAAGTTCAGAAGTGATAATAACATCCGTAGATGCTATCATCAGTTTGTAAGTACCGACTGCCTTTGCAACAATTTCCCCACAAACACTAATCAACGTTTGGGAAGAACTAAGCTATCGATTTGATGTGTGCCGTGTGACGAAAGCTGCTGACATTGAACACTTGTAAGCTTACAGGTAAAACTGTTTGAGTTGTTCTTTCATTTTATGTATTAATTATAATTTTAAGTTTCATGTAATAAATACTACCAATCGTAAAAACCCTGATATTCATTTTGAAACACCCTGTATTTTAAAGATTATTATATTGTTTTTGTTTTTGTTGAATTTTTAAAAATTTGCTGAACCAATTCTGATAGTATTTAAATAGGACCAATTCGAGAGTATCCTCTTTCAGTAAAAAAAAAAAAAAAGACATGCATCCGTTGCATAGTTTCGGAGTAATGCTTGAACATACATTAAAAGAAAAAAACCCATACACATCGAATTGAAAAGCTCCTATTTTCTTGAAGTCGGTTAAAAATTAATCTTCGCCGTTCCACATTTAAAAGATATTTTAATGTGTTATATTATGATGAAGTTATACTAAGTAAATAAAGAAGTAAAATCTATCATACTAAAAATAAAAACAAACATTATTAAGTTACATTACATTTTATTAAAAAGTACGGCAGAACCTCAATTATCCGAAGTAATTGGGACCGACCATAAATAGAAATTTTCGGATAAACGACAGTGCTTCAATTTTAAAATTAAGGAGAAATATATGCAATATTTCTTATTATGGTAAAAAGTGCTTATTATGGTAAAAATAAGCAATAGCGAAATAGAAACAAGAATAAAAATTACATGAATTTTAATTTTGAAATTAATTACAGTCAATCAGGGTAACTTTGATCCGCATTTTCTCTATTTTAATATGCCATACTCTTATTTGAAGAATATTGTCGCAACTAGGGGCATATAAAAGCGAACACATGATCCTAAATTATTGTTTGACTATAAAAAAAATTAAGGAATAATAAGGATAAAAGCAGTAAAAAATGCACTTTTAGCCTGGTTCAAAGTTACTCAGCCATTTAGGGTAACTTTGCACCATATGATAAATTTTTATATGAAATAATTAATTATAAAAAAAGTTTTGTAGTCAGGACAACTTTAAACACCAAAAAATGTTTTCAGATATGTAAAGACTGCGAATTTACATTTCCAAACATCAAAAGCTTTGTATAATTTATGATATTACAACATATATCAGGCATAAGAAAAGTGGAAGAAGAGAACCATGAACATTTAGAAATAAAAAAAAACCTGTTTATTGTTCATATAGAACATAAAAATGCAGTGAAAAACAATTTTCAATGTTTTAACTCTATAATATATCCATAGTTACAGTAATACATACAATTAATAGTATTATTCAAACAAGAATAAAAAACGTCGAACGTATGAAATGTCAAATTTGAGTAGCTCCGCCCCTAATCACGCCTCTAAATGAATTTTATGTATTTTACACATATTTGTAAAAATATTTACATGTCATATCTAATGCACACTTTCGGCATTTATATAAAATATACGTGCAAATATGGGAAATTTTCGACAGTAGCAGCTATAATCAGTAAATTATAAGCATCAGTGTAACTTTGAGCCGGCTCAAAGTTACCCTGAAAATGCGGTAAAATGCTAGTGCCTTCTTATTTTACATTTTATTAACTATTAATAAATAATCACAAAATATTAACATATTTATAACATTTAGATAATAATATATCTGATAAATGAGTATATTGTTACTTAATATGAAAATTTAATTGGATTACAACAACTTCAAAACAGCATTCAAAATTAACTTGAAAACAGTACTTCACAAAAATAGTTAGATGATGCAATTAATTGCACATAATGTTGCTAATTTATTTTCTAAAATAAAGAGTAGAAATCCCAGTTTAGAACCTTACCAACAGAGCACAGTTCTGGAGTTTATTTAGTCTTTTAGAGTCAAAAATATTGAAAAGTAGGAGGTGGTGCAAAGTTACACCCCGTGGTTCAAAGTTACCCTGATTGACTGTACCTTTTATGTATATCACAACGGTTTGAAAAAATGTTTTGTTTGTCGTACTTTCGCTTATTTTCGCCTTTGCTTTGAAGCTCTATCACGGAGTTTTTTAATATTATTAGTTCACCAGTATCACTGTCGTTCTGCTGCCCCAGCCATATCAAACCTTTTGAAAAACATTCAAATGCTCCAGAATTGCTAATTTGTGCGTTTTCTTTGTTCCACTCCGCAGCATAGGGGAGCTCAAGTTAAATTCAAAGGAACTCTAAGAAAGGAGAGCGAAAATATTTATATGTACTTGTAGTTCGGAAAAGAATGCTTGTACACAAGAAATATAATAGTAAAAAAAAAAAAAACTTTCAAAACGGATTTTGTACACATGGAATGTGATATTAAAAAAAGAAAGCTTTAAAACTGGATTTCGGTTAACAAAGAGTTTCGGTTAAAAGAGTTTCGGATACAAGAGGTTCTACTGTATGCATTTTGTTTTATCTGATGGAGTAAAAAATTATTTTATGACGTTTAAAAGCGAAGATATGTGTAAAGAAAAACAGCACTTACCTAGAAAATCCTTTAAAAATTGGCTTTTATTTTATAAAATCTAAATACTATGGAAAAACTATCTTTGGGATATTTTTGGTTCCTCCCTTGTAACAAATCTTGCTCTGTAACTTTTCGCAGATCTGACTCTTCTAGTCACCGTGCTAGATTATTCATAGGTAGAACATCTCTTATTATTAGTGAGAAAATTATGTAATATTGTTTTACGAAAAAAATACTTTTAGCTTAGCAAGTAATAGAAATTTATGAAACATAAAAACCTCAGAAAAGTTAGAATTATTCTATTAAATATTTCATCATCATTCATTAAAAATAATTGTTCTATTAAATGTCTCATTATCAATTATTAATTTTGTTTTATATATTGAGATATGCACATAATATATTTTACATAAATGGAGTATAAGTCAAATGGATCGAGAGGTTCTTCTCTGAAAGCTCGTAGACGGGAGGTGCAGGGTTCGAACCCAATCGCCTTCCGTGGATTCGAACCTTCGATATCCTTGCGTAAATACGGGTTGGATTCCATTAGAAAGACCCCCACGGAGGGAACCTCCCCTTTGGGTCCATATCCTAAGTGTAGATAATTGGCCGTCATAAAACAACACCAACACCAAAATCTAATACACACAATTTATGAATAGTATATTGTAATTTTTTATTTGCCAATAGATGGCGTCGTAAGCCATCACGATCCTAGAGATCCACACGATCCCCACATCTCAGGCCATTGCGATTTTTTTTTTTTTTTTTTGTAAAGAATCTCATGTACGTGTATGTGCCCCCAGGTTCCAAGTAACATGCCTGATTTGAAAGCCCGAATTACAGCTGCTTATCGCCAGCATCGATACAGACATGCTGCACACAGTTTGGCAAGAATTAAATTACATACTTGATATACGACGTATAACAAAATGAGCGGATATTGAACATTTCAAAACTTGATTATAATACCTCTAGAATAGATACATTGATTAAATTTTGCGTAACAAACCTTTGAAATTGCGGCATTCATTTCGACTTACCCCTGTACATTGGGAGTTTAGGTAATTGAAAATTTTAAAAATATGTTTTATCACAAATCTAGTAGCCTTGATGTTTAAAAATCCAATTTAAGTGTTCATGATATAACCCAATGGTTAGGGGGTTGAATTCGGATTTAATTAGGGGAAACCTGGAAATTGTTTTAATCCCTTCAGTTTAGGTCTACCATGATTAGACTAAGATTTCCCCCTCGTAGTAGGTGAGCGTTAGAAAATATGTACAGATTTATTGTCAAAAAACACGTTTTTTTAAATACCATAACAATATCTCTGTCAAAAACATTGTCAATGCAAATGTTGTAAAGCTTAAAATTCTGAGTAAAATGAGTACCTACACTTAATATTTTTGTTGAACCTTAAAGTCACAATTCTACTTTAAAGTTTTAGATCCGTGGTCAGGTGGTTGAACTCAGAATTAATTAGGATAAAACTGGAAATTGTTTTAATACCTTCAGTTTAGGTCTAAAATGAACGTACTATGTTTTCTTCCTCGTACCTGGGTGAATGTTAGAAAAAATGTGCATATTTATTTTCGAAAAACACATTTGTTTAATTACCTTAACAATATCTCAAAACAGCTAACTCTATAAAAAATATTGTCAATACAAATGTTGTAGAGCTTAAAATTCTGAATAAAATGAGCACCATCATTAATATTTTTGTTCAACATTAAGGTCTCAATTCTATTTCAAAATTTTGCCTTAATCGCTAATCAAGAGCTTGAAGCCAGGAGAGACCAAGTTAACTTAATAATATCTCAAAACAGCTAATTCTATCAAAAACATTGTCAATACAAAAGTTGTAGAGCCTAAAATTTTAAATAAAATGGGTACCCACATTAACATTTTTGTTCAATATTAAGGCCACAATTTTGAGATATTGTTAAGTTAACTTGGTCTCTCCTGGCTTCAAGCTCTTGATTTGAAAATTTTTGAAATAGAAATGCGACCTTAATGTTGAACAAAAATATTAATGATGGTTCTCATTTTATTTAGAATTTAAAACTCAACAACATTTGTATTAACAATGTTGTTTTTTTATAGAATTAGCTGTTTTGAGATATTGTTAAGGTAATTAAAAAAAACGTGTTTTTCGAAGATAAATATGTACACATTTTCTAACATTCACCCTAGTACAAGGAAGAAAACATAGTACGTTCATTTTAGACCTAAACTGAAGGGATTAAAACAATTTCCAGTTTCTTCCTAATTAATTCTGAGTTCAATCTCCTGACCACGAGTCTAAAACTTGAAAGTAGAATTGTAACCTTAATGTTCAACAAAAATATTAAGTGTAGGTACTCATTTTACTCAGAATTTTAAGCTCTACAACATTTAACATTTGTATTGACAATGTTTTTGACAGAGTTAGCTGTTTTGAGATATTGTTATGGTATGCAAATATGGTATGCGTGTTTTTTTACTATAAATCTGTACATATTTTCTAACGCTCACCAACTACGAGGGGGAGAACTTAGCATATTCATTCTAGACGTAAACTAAATGGATTAAAACAGTTTCTAGCTTTCCCTAATTAATTCCAAATTCAGCCTTTTTTCCCTCCCCTGCTACTAGGCTAATACGGTTTTATTTTATTACAATATGCACTATTATGATACTTCTACCTTTTTATATATGATTTTTCCACATATCATTTATTTTCATCTGTATTTTTCAGCTATACATGTATTTCGCAACTATTTTCGTCTCCTTCGCCTGTGCTGTTCCATTAACTCTACTTTTTGAATCACCATTCATGGCACTTGACAAGCTAATATTCTCTGAGAAACAGTCAGAATGGACAAAGCGATCAGAAATACTCGAAAAGACAGAAGAAGAATCTTTGAAAAATGGAGATATTGCTAAAGATATGAACAGTGATAAAAAAGTGGCTTGATTGCATGAACTCCAATATCCATTTTAAAAAAAAATGAAAGACACATAAATCAACATTAGCTTTTCGACAAATTATTCTAGATAAATTATTTTAGCTCTTGTAGTAAGTTGTAATTTTAAAAAGTCACTGTGTGTCAAAAAATATTCTGGATACTCGCCAAATTCGAAAATTTTCGTAACTTAAACATAAGCACCTGGGAAAAGGGATTGATTATAACTCCAATCCTTCTACTTTATTTTCAAAAATCATTTTTTGAAAAATAAAAACAATAAAATTGCTGTTAAGATCTACATGTGACCTATTACTTAAGGCGGTTCTCAAATTATCTGCTCAAGTTCTGACACATTTTCTGACTCATTCTTAAACGTAAAGGCACAAAATTGGCAAGCGAATTGGAATCTAAATGCTTTTTCCATTTCTCAATAAATAAATTATTTATCAAGGTTTTTCTCCTTTCTGTCGCTGTCACATCCAGAAATTCGGTTTAAAACGCCAACTTTGCCAGTATTTTCGAAAAGATCTTTTGCGTTTACCAAAAAAGAAAAAAAAAACTCGCAGTAAAAGTTCATAAGGTCTATTGCACATTTTTGTCTTCCCATATAGGAGTTTATCGAATAATCTTACAATTAAAGATATTAATTATGTTAATAGATTCTTTGTATATGCATAATGTCTCCGACATCAATGAATCTTACTGTTTTTGCATCATTAGCCACTGTAATTTTTTTGCACAAAGACCTATGCAATCAATTTACATTTACGTAAAACTCATTATTAACACGTTGAGTGCCACGGTGACTGACACTGAAGCTGAAACATTTTCAATGTTTTAAGTAATTTTTAAGAAAGTATAATTCTGTAATAAATAAAAGATAACTAAATTTCAAATATATTTTCAGTAATTACTTAAAACAATATATATATATATATATATATATAGATAGATAGATAGATAGTTTTGTGTCATATTTTAGACCGTCAGTCATCGGTAAATGACGCGTTCTAAATGGAAAGTTCACTGACGTGGCGCTTAACGTGTTAAATACTCTTAAACTAAACTTTCAGTTTTGGTTTGTTTGAAACAAAAGATTTACAAACTAGAGGAACAAGGGGAACCAAATACGTATTGAAGTAACTTAATGTAAGTATCTTCTTGCTAAGAACTTGAGCAACAATACGCATACTTTATATGCTTAGTTTATTTTCGAATGATTTGGTATTTTAAACAAAATGTATGGAGTAATTCACGTGAGATTATGAGTGCAAAAAATTGCAATAACACATGATAAGTGTTTAATTGGAGATCTAAGCTTTCATTCCTGTAATTTATGAATTAAATCAGTACAGTGTTGCAAATTTACATAAGATTTCGTTATGATTCTGGAAATATTAATTAATACTGAGTGTTACAACATTGTGTCATTGTTAAAATGTGTTATGTGAAGAGGAGCTGAAACATGAATTTTCGATTACTTCTTCTATTTCTTTTTTAGTGTTAATATTCATAATAGTAAAAAATGGATTTTTGAATAATATATTTTTACTGGAAATGGGAAACTGACCATGCGAAGTGCTTTATTAGACAAATGATTGTGAAATAAAGATGAAAGGAGGATTTTGTTTAAATTATATTTTCATTCACAGACTAGCAACAGGCACGCTGTTCCTAGCAAAAAAGTTTGGTAAAAAAGTATGTAAATCAATAAAATCTGATGCTGAAATTGATGTTTATGCAAACTGTCAACGTGCTCTAATATGTAATGAAAGCAAAATCTGAGAAATATCTTTAAATATCTCGATTAATTTTCTCAAAAAAGATAAAAACTCATACATTCTGTTTCAATTTAAGTTTTTACGGAGTTTAGCTTATTTCATTTAGTCAAAAATCATAACTGGTAAACAGTTTTTATATACAAAAGTTACGACATTTATAACAGAAACTTATTTGGAATCTAAAATGATTTATTTCTTGCACCAATCTGAGATGGAAAAACAATTTAAAATAGATTGTTATAAACAAAATTTAATTTCAAGAATCTCTTAAATTTGATAAGTTCTGGTAAATGACAGAATCGAAGATATATATCGGTCCTATGATATATACAGTGAGACAACTTTGCTTCGTATCTAAAGAATAGGAAAAAAGTATATCCTTGTTAAGTTCCTGTTAAAGTAAAATGGATATTAACATATGGAAATTTATGCAAAAAGGTTTTTCTAACAGCTTTTTAATGAACCATTCACAGCTGAAGTACAAACAACATATAAGTCATATGCTGAATATTAAGAATGATTTCATATCAAAATTTTTAATAATGAAAAGATATGTACATTCATTCAGATACTACATTCACCGATTATTTCCAGGTGTCGGTTATTTTACAAGGAATTGTTTGAGGGATTTCTACATCTAATCTTCTCGAACGAAAAGGTGAAAGTAAAACGAAACGTGACTGCCGTTTTAAAGAACCATCTTTAAAAAGAATTAAGTTTCATCTTGTAATGATTTGTTCGTGAACGACGCCATATTTTCGGACATAAAAGAAATATATAGTATCACGTAAAATTAATCCGTTATTTAAAATATAAGAAAATTGAAGACTGAATAAGAAACTGAATTTTTATTTACTTACATAAATAAAAGTTTATAATTTCATATGTCGATACCCCATGCATTTGATAATTTAACTATTTGTCTACTCTAAGTTTTGTAAAATTATTGGATTGAAATTAAATTTGATTACTAATACTACTAATACTATAATACGTTTATAACAGGATTTATATTAAAATGAATCTTTGAAATCTAAGTATTTTTTCTTTATAGCTCTTTAAAAATTCTGAATACTTTATCATATATGTATCACGTTCCTGCTGCATTCTATTTACCTCATACTTACCTTATAATATTACTATTTTCACATGTGACTATATTTACACACATGTGATATAATTATGTAACCTTTCATTCGTAACATAATAAGGAGTTTCATCATATATACTTAAGTAAAAATAGCCATAGTTCAGATAACTATAACAATAATAACAGCAATAATAATATTAATAATGATAATAATAATAAATACTACATGAATCTCTTCAAAATGTTAATCAAAGTATCATGTAGAAAATATTCAAATACGTGCTTTTTATGCCAATGTGAGATATAAAAATCACTGGAGAATCTCAGATCATGTGAATTGCATTATCAAATTATCAAATATTTTGAACTAGATCCATGTTTCTTGACATTAGGAAAGTCGAAAACTTTTTTAAACATGATTCTATTGATAAAAAAGGTTATACATTTTTATTTCTACCCTTTATATATATTATCCTAAGAAAACGAATTTGTGCAAAGATTTTATGAAACGAATTTGTGTAATGATGTTTTGAAATAACTAATACATGAATAGAATTTATGGAACTCTTAAATTCGTGATTTAAGCGTTTAATTATAATTTGAATGAACGTATTATTGCTTAACGTATAATTTGAATGAATGATAATGGTTGAATGAATGAAAGCATGAATTGATGTTAATCAATGAATGAATGAATGAATGCCAACAAACGGACGAATGAATGAATGTCAATGGAAAAATGAATGTCAATGAATGTATGGATGACTGACTGACATATGTAATGAGAGAGACAGATAGACAGAAATAGAGGTAGTTATAGATAGACAGATATAGATACAGTACATAATGACAGATAGAAAGACAGATAGACAGACAGAGAAAAAAGTCCGGGGGTCGTCGCACGAAGGGCGCAGGAGCAGAGCCTCCTAGTAATATAATAAAGATTTTCATCATATATACTGAAGTAAAAATAGGCATGGTTCAGATAACCGTAATTAAAAAAAAAATATCATATTAATCTCTTTAACATGTTAATCTAACTATTACGTAGAAAATATTCAAACATGCACTTTTTGAGCCAATGTGAGATGCGAAAATCCCCCCAAAATCGCAGGTCCAAAGATGATAATCGGAATAGCACTCAATGATTATAACTTTGATAAAATTTAACTTTTGGTTCGCAAAAATATCGTAAAAAGAACTTGCATGAATTACTTTTTAAAATCATCAAATATTTAGTAATAGATCAATGTTTCACAATATTAGGAAAATACAAAAGTGTTTTTAACACAGCTTTTGATCATAAAGTTTACACTTTTTTTTTTTTTTTTTTTTTTTTTTAATAAAAAATGGTAAAAAGTTTAGTTGCTTGTATTTTAAGGCAGGTAAACATGCATTTATTATTAAATTAAAATAATAATAATAATATATTCGGAACTTTTCCATTTTCTAGATGTCCAAACTGCTTTTGATTTAATCATTTACTAAGGAAGTGACAGGGACTTTTCTGAGACATAAATTTGTGAAATAGACACAATTCAGAATCAAGGTTTTCTTTCTAATCTTTCTGTTTTCCCTATATAGCGATCCTTATTTTTTATAGAGAAATTATTTCGAAGAATCATAAGAGTAAATTTCTTTCTTTCTCGATTTACTTAAACACAGTTTTTTCTGAGTTTATTATTATCTCAATCGCTCTAACTGAAAAAAGATTTGAATTTTATTTTAAATATTTTTGATACATTTATTAAGCTAAATTTCTTTAGCTGAATTTAGAATACTTAACACACTATTCATGTTTTAATTAATAAATAAATACAGATTTTTTTTTTGGAGATTGAAAAAGTTTTACGGTTTGGTGTCATTATTAAAATTCCGTTTTAGTAATTCATCATTTTTTTTTAATAAAATACAAAGAAATCGAGAAAAAATAAGTGTGCTAGCATTATTATAAGGACTACCATTATATTATCAAGATTTTTAATCAAATTTCCATTCAATTAAAAACATAATTTTAATGAAAATATAATTGTATTATTAAAGTATATCTATTGTATTGGTATAACCACTGATAAAAATATTGAACTCCTTCAGCAATAATAAATAAAAAAATATTTTCTTACTTAAATTAAGTTTAGCGAAAACTAATTAAGGTACGTGAATTACGTCAATCGTAGGATTACGGTGCTTAACAGATCAGTAAATTGTATTAAACGAATTCAGCCCATCAATTTTGTCAGCGCAATAGCACGACATCCCTTTGCTATTTCTTCCGTTAATACATAAAATACAAGTAATAAATTAGGAATAAAAGTTCATGGCAAAGTTCAGGCATTCTTCTTTTCGTTTGTACGTCACATAGGTTACGAAATTCTAAAGGGGAAAAAGTAAACCCATTTCTAGATCCTTTTTTTAGACGAGAACTTGTTTTAACTTTTCTACGTGTCAACCTTGGTGTTACCTCCTAATAGATGATTATGTAATGTAACTAATAATTTTACAGACACTGCAGGGGAATGGCCTGCAAGGGTTTATCAGGATAACGACCTTCCATGAATACGAGAAAATATCCAGTTCTTAGGTCAAGAGCGAAAAAAATATTATGACATACATAGACATACACAGGGGACGGGGGGTACAGAGGAGACCCTCCCTAAATCTTTGAAAATCGCAAAATCTTAAAATAATTATAGATAGAATATAAATATGAAAGGCGGTGATTGTGAATGAACTTAATTTTGCACGGTTGTATTTTTTTATTTTGCTTAAAATGTTTTTATTATGTTTCTTTACAAATGCAAATCGTAATTTTATTTTAGCTTACAATAACCACTGAATGTCTTCATTTTTCGAAGCGGGTGATATTAGAACACGAAAGACTTAAAAATTTGCCAGTTTTAAAAGTTTTAAGCGTATTTAGGGTTTTTTTTGTTTGTTTGTTTTCTTGTGGATGGGGGAGGGAAGAAGAGAATTTGTGGATTTTCAGCTACAATGCCTTTAAAAAAATAATAAAAATATATAAACATATCCTTTCGCATTTATTTTGGGAGATGAAGTTAAAACTCGAATTGGTATTTGGTAAATACTTTTGAAAGTATCATTGATTTTTTTTTTAAATAGAACTAAATGATTTTGGCCGTCGAAATACATTTTGAAAATACATTTCGAATTTTTTATTGTTCTCTAACGGAAATTCTGAGTAGACCCATGGTGACCAGAACGTAGAAGAAAATTCGTATGCTTATGAAAATTCACTGCCTATAACATTTAAAAGACAAGCAGTAAGTAGAATTTTACCAGCAAAAATATTTATGTTACTGAATGCATCAATGTAAACAATTCAGAACATAAAATTATATATTTTTTACTTATAAAAACTTTTGTTCTTTTTTTTAAATGTTCTTTTACATTCTGCGAAAAT
This sequence comes from Maratus speciosus, assembly GCA_963932465.1. NCBI lineage: Eukaryota > Metazoa > Arthropoda > Arachnida > Araneae > Salticidae > Maratus > Maratus speciosus. The sequence continues at coordinate 344,806,942 of OZ010788.1, forward strand.
ACATTCATTTTCGTATGTAAAATATGTAACAAAATTTTATTTAAATTTTAACAATGAAAAATTATTTTTGTAAATTAAAAGATAAAATATTCTGAGGAAGGCCTTTTTTTGCGTACATTTTTCATTTTCCAATAAGGAAACGAATAAAAATTATTTGTCTGAAGGATTTACAAAAAATATTCATATAAACATATTAATAATTTTTGAGAGAGAAAAATATATTCTATAAGCGTATTTTTTCTTTTGCAAGAATCAGCTTCAGCAATTGAGCGGGTATAATTCTAAAAACCATAACTTCTTTTCTAATGGGAATTTCAAGGAAACAATTATATCAAAATGTTCAGAAAAGACAGAAGTTTAGCATCTAAAGAAATTAAAATTTCGAAAATTTTGAAACTTTAAGAGTCCCGAGGCCCCTTAAATTTTAATCGTGTTGTTCTTCTGACTATGACAAAATGAAAATGTATTACTTTCATAAATATTCGAATGTTGCCGGTTTTATTAATATATTGATTTTAGAATGGAATAAAAACAATTTGAAAATAATGTCAAAATAAAACAAATTTTATTCACAGAATTTTTTTTTTACACAGCGAGACGCATGCTAGATCTGAACAAGTCTAGTAAAAGGGCTATTCCAGTCATTTACCTTCACGGCGTGAAAAGATGGCTGAATTGTTTTGCTCTTCTAATAGAACTAAAGAAAAAGTCTGAAAAGTAAAAAAGAAAAAATAAATAGATTAATTGCGAATTAAACTTCATTTATTTGTTTATTTTCATGCATTACGATAATATAACATTTAGTAATGAAAGGAATGATGAAGCTGTAAAAACCAAAATATTTAATGTTCCAGTTTAAACAGTTTAATAAACAGTTTAATAAACCAGTTCCAGTTTAATAAACAGTTTTTAATGTTCCATGCTTCGACATGGAACATTAAAAATTGTTGAGTGATTCTAAAACATAAAAAATGAAAATATCATTCTGAAAATACTTTAATAGCTTTCCATAAATTCTTATACTTAACAATATTAGGAAAATTTGAGAAATGAACTAATTTAGATTTCAACTTAACAAATATTTTGAGGGGACGAGAAAGATTTCAAATGGCAAAAAATGACAGAAGTAAGTTTATTAGAAACCTATAATTAATTTAGACTATTACTTATTTTTAAATTCATTTGTTTATGTTTTGTAGAAAAAAAATTATTTAATTGTAGAAAATAATAACTAAAGTTTTAATAATATACGGCAAAATTAATCCTGCAAAGCAAGTTTTGCAACGATTGTGAAGTCCATACATTTGAGTTATTATGTGTAATTTATAATGCTTATTATGTAGTCTCTCGATTATACGGAAAACATAAATAAATGTAACATAAATTTAAAAAAATTTCAAAACTATAATAAAAATTTCAAAATCCATAAAATTTGATCATTTTTTTTTTAATTATAACTTGAAAAATTTGTTTGTTTGTTTTTCAAGTATACATTTTAAAGGGTTTAATTTGCTTTTCAAATTATGATTAGAAAATATTCCTGAGTTGCATATACATATTTATTAAGCAATTCCTGAATATCTATAATATGTAAAAGACATTATATTCCTAATATTTACCAACATGGTTATTTTTTAAGTAGTTATGGAATATACAATATTCGACATTATAATAACGTTATCGTTTGATTTGAGAGACGTTCTGTAAATATTATTGCATGAAATTTTACACATTCGTATGTACAGTCCTGGGGAAAAAAGTAAACACCCCCTACTAACACCTCAACAAATTATCGTAAACGAAAGTTACTGGTACCGAACGATTGGAAATAAAGTCTACTTTTAAATGACGCATATAAAATTTGCTTAGGGGGCCATCTACATATTAAAACGAATCCAAACTTCATTTTTTTCAACAGCAATACCCAATTTTAATGAGATATTTCAAATCTTTGGTTCAAACTATGCCTAGACACCAAATTTCAAGTCATTTGAATGATAAGTTTTTGAATTATAAACATTCAAGGTTTAGTGCTTCTAATGTTAAATTATATTTTCATATTTTTATTTATAACTCCTGAAATTATGCTCCTAATGTGCTAATTTTTTTGTAGCAATAATAGTAATATACTCAAACATAAATACCTTAAATTTGCAAATTTTATAATTTTATGATATGAATTATGAAATTAATATTCGAAAAAATTATGAATTGCAACCTACAATTATTTTGATAAATTCAGATTTATTAAGTCCAGCTTTATGGAAATCCAAAATTTCACATTTTTCTTCCAAAGTAGTTTTCAAATTATGCTTAAAAAACGACAAAATGATGGTTTAAGGGTCTATGATAGAAGTGACTAGATATTTTGAAATTTCTTATGCTACCTTCTCATCTAGCAGGCTTCGTTGACTGCTTGAGTGGTGCTTAAGGTGCCTTGATCAAGAAGGGGGATCCCTCGGTTAACAATCGAGTACCGAACTTCAATTTCGATACAGCTCTTAAAATACGTTCGTTTTAAAATAATTAATTTCTCTGAAACTTATGGTACGAATTGCGTACAAATTTGTTTTGGGGCTAATTGAAGGGCGTAGAGTTCATTTTTGCTGTCAGAATTGTGTACTGCTATTGAAAAAAAAAAAAAAAGTTATGGTTCGTTTTATTATGTAGATGGCCCCCTAAGCAAATATTATATACATCATTTAAAAGTAGACTTTATTTCCAATCGTTCGGTATCAGTAACTTTCTTCTACGATAATTTGTTGAGGAGTTAGTAGGTGGTGTTTACTTTTTTTTTCCAGGACTGTACATAGTGCATTTGAAACAACAGTTATTAATTTTAGGTAGATTTCGTATGAAATACTACCTATTGGGATCATTCCCATGTTGGAATTTCTGAAAAAGTTTTGCAGATCTACATCCCTAGAACCCAAAACCACCCTCAATAGAAAACTTTATCTATCTATCTATCTATCTATATATATATATATATATATCACTTTCTTCTGGACACGATAACTTCCACAATTCTGCACAAATCTCTTCCAAACTTAAACATAAAATCAAGGGGCATAAAATCTCGGTCAAGTTCGTTAATGGGCAAAATCAGACCAAGGGGATGGAAATAGGGAGGGGTTTTGGGAAAACCGGAAAACCCCATAACTTCTTAATTTTTGTACATATCAAATCAGTTTAAAGTTTTTATTACTTCTAAAAATTGGCCCAAAATTTTATGTTTCACAGATTTTTGATAAAATTAAAAATGGGCTCAAGGAGTGCAAAAAATAGGGTTTTTGGGAGAGAAAAATTCCTAACTTCGTCAATTCTTAAGATATCAAATCCAATTAATTTTATTACACATCTCCTTAATATTGTCTACAACTTTTATATTCACAAGTTTTTGGTTGGACCAATTCGTAGAGCAAAAAAAATTTAAAACGAAAACAAAAAAGGGGGGTTGAGGAAGAAAAATTTCCATAACTACGTCAATTCACAAGCTATAAAATCCCCATGAATTTATCATATATTGTCTTCAACATTTATACAGACAAGTTTTTTATAGGACCAATCCTTACAGCAAAAAAAATTAAAAATACATAGCGGTTGAAGAAAAAAAATCATCTTATTAAGGGTGTATTCAAATCCAAACTGCTTATTTTCTTACTCATTTTTTAATTCATTTTTGCTCTCAAACGTATCCAATTGGTAGATTCTCTTATTCAGAAATTATATAATGTACCGTAATGGTAGATTTTTTGATAGAGGCAGAATATATTTCCAAAAATGATGTCAAAATTGGCATTTTGAACAGAATTTCCCGAAGCGATTGTGTTTAGAAACGAAAAATATTGCCGTACTGAAAAAATTATTGTTTATTAATCATGTTTTAATTAATTGAAAGAAGAATAAAAACACATGTCGCTTATAAATCTTTTCAAAAATCACGTCAGCAAACTTAATATTTTTTTCTATTAAAAATGAATCTGAAAATGTGCCAGAAAATTTCGAGTTGTTGAGCATGGAAAAGTATTTTTTTTTAATATCGCCTTAACATCACTCTGATAAAATCAGATATTATATAAAAATGAAATAAAAACTCGTCAAAAGCGGCCAAACTGTTAAAGTGGATTTATATCTAATCATGATTTAGGTTTTTTTTCGTGAAATTAGTATACTTAACTTCGAAATCTACCTCCGCCTGTAGGCCGTGCCGGCAGGGATTTTTTTTACTTCAAAAATTGAAATAAAGATTGAGCAGTTCGTGAAATCAGTGTTCTGCAAAGTAATTAAAAACGGATTTAGAAATTCGTAAATGAGATATATGTGAACTTTTTTCTAGTAGATTGAAGAAATATGTTGTAAATGAAAAAAAAAAAAAAAAAAAAGCGTCCATATTATTGTCCTGCCGGCCAGGCGGTGGCTACAGAAACTAACACCCCATCGAGTTCACGTCTCAAATTCCAGGCTTAGATACAACTCGATAAGCATATTAAGGGGACAGTGGACACTGAAAAACATCAAATTCGATTAAAAAATTTATTATTCAATTTTTACGAATAAAGTCAATTATGTTTTATTTAAATATAGTATATGTATATGTATACGTATAGTAAATGATGTTTTATTAGTATATTATACTTTAACTTGGAAAATATAGTTTTAAAAATGTATGCGTACTTTAAAGTCTGTTTCCTCAGAATTGAAAATGTCGCATATTTATGAAATTTGAAATGTTCCATTATGCGCATTCTTAATTATCAGATTCTATTAAAATTTTTACTGCTCTCTCCTCATATAATAATAAATAAAAGTTAGCATAAATAGTTCCATTTAAGGAACATTTTAATGTTAAAGTTTGCTACATAATACAAAAACTATCGTTATTTTACATGTAGAAAAATGTAGAGTATTCTTATAAATCATGTTATATTAAAAAAAAATCCGCATAGGGCATTTTAAAATATAACAATTATTCGGCATTTTAATATTTTAATAATTTAAAAACTTTTTGTTATTTTAACACAACGTTTTGAATTTAACTCTTTGAACTTGCCATTAATAAGTCTACCAATTTTAAAATAAATGTGTTGAAAATTAAAAGATTGGTTTTTTAATGTCCCCTGTCCCCTTAAAATGTGACTGATCTGCCAAATCGCACTTGGGCGAAACCACCTGGCAGACCCAATTTTAGTGGTCGATTGGTAGATCTTTGCGCTTTCCAATGGAATTTCTACATCACCATGGAAAGGGATAGAAGGATGCAGGATGTCATTGGAAAACGCAATGGGAATCTACCAACTTACCAATAAAAATTGGGCCTGCAGGTGGTTTCCACTAAGCAATAACTCGGCAGAACATTTCTATTTTTTTATGGTAATGGATTTCCATTTAATCCTCGAAATTCAGCCTTTAACTCAATTCGGTGATGCAGTCACCGCCCGCACTACTAGCGACCACACTGAAAAAAAAAAAAAAATCTAAAATAGAACAAGAAATGACCCAAATTGGGTTGTAAGATCGCTGGGAACAGCAATGTTCTAAATTGGAAAGTGTCTCTTTGTAACCCAAAATGGCTTTAAACAGTATCTATCTTGGGTTTATAGCAGAACTGAAATTGGAATTCAGAGTTTATCCAAAATGGGTACAAGATTAACCCATTTTGGATGTCTACCCATTTTTGGTATCTCCAATTTGGATTCTGTAAGAACCCCAACTTAGAATCCAGAATATACCCAAAAAGGGTTAAAATTTCACCCTTTAATGGAAACTGTGTACTCCCATTTACGATCTGCAATAAACTTAAAATGGATATGTTTTATACCCATTTTGAGTTACAAAGAGACACTTTCCAATTTGGAACATTGCTGTACCCAGCAATCTTACAACCCAATTTGGGTCCCTTTTTGCTCCATTAAAAAAAAAATCCCCAAGATATATTACAGATTCTGGAAAATTATATAACACAGCATTAAATCTTTAATTTTTAATGGAAAAGATATTTTTTTCAGCTGTCTAAATTGAAATCTTCATAGAAAAAGAATAACAATTCTGAAGGCCAGCAAATTAAAAGAAAATATACAATTTAATTAACTATCATTTGCTTTAACCTAAAAATAAGAACACGAGAATCGAAATTTTTGTTTAGTTTGTTAATTGTGATTCACCCACTAAATTTTATTAAGATGTGCTATACAGGGTGTCCGGTCTCAACGGTGTCCAATGGCTAATTCGTAAACCGTTAGTCATAGACATATAGTTCCAATTACAAAAATGTCTTAAATGAGGTAAAGAAGTATTTTTAAAGCGATTTGGGTCAAGAAAAACATTTATTTAAAAATTACGAAATTTAAATTTTTATACGGTCCCCTGGTCCTATAAGTGATATTTAGTAAACTTTTCCTATTCCTCTAACAAGTACGGCAAAAAAAGTCCCATTCAACTAACACTTAAATTGACCGAGTTATGACATTTTCAATTTTATGACTTAAACCACTTTTCTGTAACTGAAAACAGATGAGTTGGACCAAGCTTTCAGGGGTCGTACGCGAAGTGCTTAAAGTATTATAAAGGGCGTCCACTCCAAACGATGTTCAATGGCTAATTCCTAAACCGTTAGTCAAAGACATATAGTTCCAATTACAAAAAGAATTTAAATAATATAAAGAAGCATTTTTAAAGCGATTTAACAGAAGGTGCTTCCCCCATATAAATATTACGGTAGTGTTAATTTTTAGTAATGAACTTTCAGATTGGTTAAAATAATTGAAGAAGTGAGTTTCAAAACTCGTCTTAACGAGAAAATCAAATTTTGGGAAATCGCGTAAAACCTTTAAATGCGTCTATTGGTATTCATTGAAAATTTGGAGATTGTAGTGTTTGATTGGTACAGTTATACCAATAGAATGGATTGATAGAGAAACACGATTTTTTAACTTTCGGATAAGAGCAGTTTCAAAACTGACGTCCTCAATAATTTAATATATGTTTTGATTTAACAATATTTTTTCCTTAATTTTTAATTAAAAAATAATTAAAAAAATAACTGATCTAATGAATATTTGCTGAGGGGAGAGACAGTGGAATTTTCAGAAGGGGTAACGTAAAAATTATTATTATTATTTTTATCGTTACAATAAAATGACAAATGGAACAAAATATTAAAAAAAGAAAAGTTAATTAAAAAGAGAGAATGTGGGCGGTTATATGCTGTCCGACCTTTAATGGATAAATCTGTGCTCTATTAGAACAAAATATTAAAATATTGTAACAATTTTGTTATGTTTATTTAAATCATTGAAGTAATAGCACAGGTTGAATCATATAATTCAAATAATTGATGTTTATTGTAAAAGAAAATAAAAGTGATACGAGGATCATTTTCAAAAATGGACATATTAATAGTCATATTAATTATAATAACATGTTATTATTATTATTCCTTAACATATTCAGAGCAGCCGTTCAAAAGTTATGCATAAAAATATAGGCATACAAAACAACAACAACAACAAAAAAAACCATTAAAATGGTACAAACACATTACTTACAAATTGAGCTTTCTTGTGTCTGTGCTTGGGACGGAAAGAATGGGGGGGGGGGGAGATGTAACAAAATTTGGAGCGGAGATTTCAGGGGGAATTGATGCGGCTGTTTAGTGTTCATTACTACAACAGATATTGGTGCATAAGAAAAAATGTAGTTTTCAGGATTATAAACTTTGTGTGTATGAGAGCCACTGAGGGAAAAGTTTAAATTGCAATTTCAGGTGGAATTTAGATTATGGATTACTTATTAATTATTGCAGCAATAAAGAAGACTGACCTTTTTTCCCCAAGTTTTACAGCGTGATAATTTTTTGCACATCAGTAGATTTTCGCTTTTTTTTTTTGAAGACTTCATCTAAATTAATCGGCCCCTTAAATTTCTACTTCCCCAGTATTTGCTTCACCTGCACGCAAAGTTAAAAATCTATAGAGGTTTATATATATTTCTTTACTATTCTACTCTATTTGTCTAATTAAATAATGCATCTTCTAAAACTCCATGCCCGTTAAAAATTTTATTTCCCATTGGCTTAATTATAACACTTAATTATTAGAGCATAAAGAGGTAATAATTTTAAAAATTATTAAATTTAAAATCATTTAAAAAAGATTCAAACTTATAATTTATATAAGCAATTATAGATTTCAATTATAATTTTATTTAAGTATAAATTACTGATTAAATTAAAAATATGTAGACATACTCTTAAATTAAAAAATATAAAAAAGTATATTAAATTTAAAATTATTAAAATTAATAACTTTATTAAAATGTTAGGAAAATTTTCTACTTTGTCTTTGTAGTTAGCTGTTACTTTATAGTTATAGTAAGTTACTAATCATCTCAATCCTACCTAAAATTTATGCTCCCCCCTCCCCCAACTTTTGCTCGGCCAATACATACTGTCTAAAATTATGTATGTATTTTTCCCTATATTTTATTTTATTATGCAAGAAATAACTAACCAATCTACCACATCAACCCCCCTAAAAATTCTACTCTCTCTTCCCCAACTCACGCGAAAACACCCGTTCGCTACTGTTAATCCCATGGAAGTATTTTTTTTTTTTTTTTTTTTAAGATAGCTCGTTGCAGAATATCCCCCCCCCCCCCCCTTCTGTTGTAGATGATACAAATTACTTTTTTTGTTGTTCGAGCGTGGAGGCGATATTTACACATTAAAAGTTCACATAACGCAAGTTAATATTTAGAATTGATTGATTGGATTAAAAAAAAAAAACCAAATAGAAAAGTAATTTAATATAATTCTATTAATTCTAAGATATTTTAGTTTTTCTGATTCTCCTGGTCCTCATACGAATAACTTTTTTTGTCGAAACTCTATCCTCTGGTGGCTTTCGTCAAGCACGATTCCCGCCAAGAATTGTTACTTTGATGCTGAAACCCTGACCAATCAAATTACGAGATACAGCATAAATGGCAAAATGTGGTTGGGGAAAAAAAAAAAAAATGTTTTAATATGTGAGAATGAACAAAAATCTCAAAATATATTTGTAATGTTAATTTACTATCAATGTTTAATGTTAAATTCTATACCTGACGATTATTTTTATTTCTAGTAAATTTGTGACTGACCCCTATTTTTGCAGCAAAAGAGATACTCCAACTTTAACCATCTATTACTCGATCAGTTTTAATCGCAGAGGAATGGGACATTTTTGTCTTAATTGTCAGTGAAATAGGATATTTTTACTAAATATCACTTATAGGACCTGGGGACCGTATAAAAATTTAAATTTCGTAATTTTTTAAAAAATGTTTTTCTTGACCCAAATCGTTTTAAAAATACTTCTTTACCTCATTTGAAACATTTTTGCAATTGGAACTATATGTCTATAGCTAACGGTTTAGGAATTAGCCATTGGACACCGTTGAGACCGGACACCCTGTATACTATATGATAAAATCTAGGCTAGAAATTCTTTCATTAAATTTGGCACGGAATAATTTGAAAGAGCTTCTTATTAATCTATGTGTTAATGTGTCTATGATCTTTAATTTTTTCTCCCTTCTATGTACAAATGCACAATTTATCTTAAGGGGGTCCGGGACACATTTTAAAATAATTTTTATTTTTTAAGTTAAAGTTTTGATTTCTTTTTGTGATGGTTCACCATATCATTTGTAAACAAAATCACATGATAAAACTTCTCACAATTAATTTTTTTTTAATTTAAAATTTGCTAAAAATGTGGGATAATTTAAAATCGTTATAACTTGAATTATTATTTGTAGATTTTCAATTTTTTATGATTTAAATAAACAGAAATATATAAACTTTAATTTAAATTCAGCATTTTTAAAAATATTAATAAAAAATATTTAAAGTAAAAATTAAGGAAAAAAACGATATAACTTTTTAAAAAAATCATATTTTAAAAAGTAATTTTTTTTTTTTCAAAATTACTGAATCAAAATTAAAGTTAACTAATTGAAAAAGACATTTTCCAAGTTCGAACCATATATCTTTAACGGTTCTTGAGTTATAACAATTTAAATACGAGAAATGGTGAAAAAAAACCCATCATGAAGAAAAACGTATTTTCACAAGAAGTCGTTTGCATGACAGCCATTGCTTGAAAGATAGATTTTGAAAACAAACCAAAACGAAAAAATTAATATGTTCTGTTCTAATAAGGATAGAAACATGATTCAAACGTCATTTTAAGCAAAAAAAAAAATGAAAAAAGCGGAGAATGTTTTACTGCAATAAAATATTTTTAGAAAATTTGAAGATTTTTGTGTCCCGGACCCCTTAATGAACTAAAGGTTTTCATACAAGCTACATATCTGGTATATTTCTGTGTTTCTACACAGAAAAGTGTAATAGTTTGCAAATAGAAGAATTCATACCTCTGCATTGGACGTTTTCTGGCAGATCACACACCATTTCTCTTTTGTTGAAATAGAGTCCTTCAGGGCAAAATTTCTTACAAGCAGTTCCATCTTCTTGGCATTGAAAGTACGAGCTACATCCATCGTATGTTGGAACTCTACATGCACAGGGGCAAATGACTCCTGGAACTTCATGACATTCAGACGTGGAAGGTGTTGAAGAAATCGTTGACAGTGATGAACTTATAGTAATGTTGTACGTCGCAGGTATTGTTGGGGTTGGCTTTGGAGTCGGGGTCGGAGCTGGAGATGTGGTACTGGCGTTTTCTATGATTTGAAGGGGGAAAAATTGCATTACTTTTGAAATTATCACTTGAAGTTGTATACTTTTGATGTATAAAATAATTCATACAAGGCGTCGTAAAATGAACTGGATGTTTCTAAAATTCAATAACAAGGAACCGATGAAAGGAATTGAAGTTTTTATTAAGAGAGAGTAATAAAGGAATTGAAAAATTTCTTTACTATGTTTTCTTTCTTCAAGTATCTCAAACTGTAATGATGCTCAAAATAACTTTACACAAATCACTATTTTGACGTTCCAACAACTAAACAGAACAAAGCTGAATAAATTTTAAAACATTTTCATACGTTAGTTTGGACTTTCTAACAATTTGAGACAGTTTGCGCAAAACCCTCTCTCTGATATTTAAGACTAAAAAAAGGAAGCATATTAAAGAATTACAGATACCACACATTAATCTCTTGGAAGATTATCTTAATTAACGTCACCATTTACTTGTTATTGAAATTTAAAACAAAAAATGTTCTTTTATTTTAGTTCTCTATCAACCCCTCCCCCCTCTCTCTCTCTGTATATAGGGTAACTGTAGGATAGATGGCCAGTCTAAATATTTGCAAAATTTCATCATAGGTTGCAATATAAACATTGTTCGTATGAAATAGTTCAACGAGTTTATTTATTGCTACGTGCAGTTGTGTTTTTCGATTATAAAAAGTAAGTATAATTTTAATGTCAATTAAATAGGTGGTTGAATATTTTTTTTGACTTAGGTATCTGAATGTTTCGCAGTACGTAAGTTATATATATATTTTACTATATGGACTTTTAAGGCATGTATATAATCTAATCTTTACTTCTATTACTAAAACAAAGACGTAAAATGGCTATTGATGCTTTAAATTGGACGACCATCAGTCCTTCAATTTCAGGAGAGATCCTCCAATTTCCACATGGAATCGAGGAGAGATGGCCACCATTAATTAATATTTCAAAATTATACTTAGTGATGATTTTAACTAAATATAATTAAATTTAAAATAAATGTATAACGTTTACGTTTATAAATATGTTAATTGATATAATTATTTAAATTTTAACTAATGTAAATGTTTTAATCATATTAATGATAATATAATAAGACCTAACGATTTATTTGTTTCAGAAAATACTGAAAAACGTCAGAAACTTTCATAACAGAAACTGATAAAGTTGATAAATAAACTAAATAAACGTAATAAACCCACAATTAACGCGAGAAAAATAACACGACAATTCCAGTAGCGAAGAAAACAAAATACATTCAAATTATCAGATTCTACAGATTCCGAGTAAATAGAATTGGATTAGAATCACTATGTTGGTTGTAAAAAACAATATAGTATCACATCCAAAAAGAATGTCTGGATACAATGCATAAGGTACCTAAAGTGGTTCCGTGAAACGTGTACAAATTATCAAGACCTTTGCCAAGCATGTAGTAAGATTTTCCGAAAAGTGAAGTATTGAAATTATACTTCAAATTTTGTTTATTCGAGTTTTCTTCACTCATTTTCCATCATATAACTCTATCTTTACAAATTACTATATGTTTTTCATGATTAACTATATGAAATGTGTTATTTTTTTTGCTATTTAAATTAACTTTTTCTTTCTTGTATTGAATGGCCATCTCCCCTCGGCTTTACGGAGAGATGGTCATCTGCCATTTAAATTTAAATTTTGTTTAACACTTTTTGTTTTCAATGTTTAATTATTTTTTGCATAAAATATTATGGGTATATGTATAAGAATTTTAAATATGCTTCAATATTTCTTGTATTTGCATTCTAAGAATTTTTATTTCAATCTTAAACTATGGCCACCTATCCTAGAGTTACCCTATATAAACTAGGGCAGGGTCGGCGAACCTTTTTACATCCACGTGCCAATATTTTTCCCCAAAAAAATTCAACTGGACATGGCGTGTCAACAACCCCCCCCCCCCCCCTCCCGACGTTTCATTCCCGCAAAAAAATAGCGAATTAATTTAATAGCGATTTATAAGTTAGTTTAATTCTAATAATAATAAATAATAGTGTCCAAATTATGTATCATTATTAGATTATTATAAATATAGCTAACATACCTGCGGGTAATACCAACATACGCATTATCTAAATAATCATAGAAAAATATAATTATAGTTTGTTTTTTTTTTTCATTTTACAAATGTTTTAGCAATCAAATTATTATTTTTTTCATAACTTATGAAAAAAGTCACGCTTTATTAGTTTTATTAATACTTTTGCCATTTTAACAAATTAAAAATCAATTATCAAATTCTAGCAAAAGTTAAATAAAGCCTCACGTACAGGTCAAAACGCGTTAAATTATGCAGAAATATTTCAGCAAAGAATAATTTGATTTGCTAGATTTCTCTTTTTCTATGCGAATCATAGGTGCCATCATAACGAAATCGAGGAAATGGGCAGTAGGGAAGGGTCGAATATTTCTAAGCGGGAAGTTCAGTGATATAACAAGTACACAAGTACCTATTATAGAAATCAAAAGCTATTTTCAATGAAGCTCGTGTATTAATAAAAAAAAAAGAATAAAGAGGTGCAGAATTTTGGGAACTTGGATGAATTTTGATTTAAAACTTCAATAAAGAGCGTGCCAAAAATATTTTCCCGCGTGCCAGTTACGGCACGCGTGCCATAGGTTCGCCAACCGTGAACTAGGGAGTAGTAAAACCACGCATTTCGGAAGACTCGCACGTTTCAAACTTTTTGAGAATTCATCCATTTGTAGAAATCCACTATAATAAATTTCAAAGACAGGCACCAGATTATTTGTATAGACCATGTGTTTGATTGTTTTATGTAATAATTTAGTTGATTGTTTGATCAGTAAGGAACTGATTATTTTGTAGTTATTGATTTATTAATAATTTAAAATTTTGTTCACATTATAAATGTCTTTAAAATCAAAGTAATCATCATAAACGTATTTATACGGTAAAACATAAAACCACCCAATTTATTTAAATGTAAGTAGCCTTTTTCTCCGCCAGGGGTGCCTATAAACGCAAAAGAAAAATGTTTTAAATCAATACTACCTATCTTTATCTTGAGTACGGCTATCATACAAAGATACATAACAAAGTCAAATTTATTAAATTCGTTTAATTATTTTCTCTCTATCAGCATAAAAATTTTAATTCAATCTATCCTATCTAATTGTATCTTGAAGTGTGGTTGCCATATGAGGAAACAGAAAGAAAATCCATTTTAAAGTTTTAGCTAAGCAATTATTCACGAAGGGTCTCAGTGTAAAAAACATATCATGTGAAAATTTTTACCAAAACATAAATTTGACAATAGGAGAAACTTACACTGAAGATTTATTAAAAAGTAACATTAAAAAATCAAATTTATTTAAACGTACGTAATTTTCAGTCAGGGGGCGCTAAAAAAGCGAAAGAAAATTGTGTGGAATCTGTGTTACTTATTTTTAAATTTACAGTAGCGCTCAAAAGTATTTTGACAACCTTATATTCTCTCTTATTTTATTTAATATAAAAATGTAAAAGAAAATATATTCCCTATAATTGAGAACACTATGACTGCAGTTATTCAAATGTATCAAGTTTCAACTTGTTCGTTTACATTCGGCGCCACCGAAGAAATATCACTCCTCCTTAGCTCAAAAGTATTTTGACAATTAGTTTGCATTTAATTGTTGAAGGTGTCAGTGGCGCAATAGCTTCGATTAGTGTCTATATCGACTTAGTGTGATTATTTTTAAATGCCGAAATGTAAAAAATATTGAAGTGATTCTATAAAAGTCGCTGTAAATGCACTTAAGAAAGGTATACTGCAAGCAGAATTAGCTCGTTCTTTTAACGGGTCTCGTCAATTTGTTATTACATGGAATAAAGTTTTTAATAAACTGAAATACATCGAAAATAAACCTCAGAGTGGCAATCCGAAAAAAAAAAAAAAAATTTTGGTTAAACAAAATTTGATTTATTATGTTTGTGAATATAGCTTTTTCTTATTTAGAAATAAATTTGTTTTCAAATTCCGGTGTCGGTCATTAAATTCAACACTTTAGCAATGGAATTGCTTTTCCCCTGAAAGGGTTATGCCGTTTTACAAATTCAATTCAAGCCTTCCTATTCTTAGTAGATAACAAACGTGTTTTTGCTGGTCTTCTGCCATGTAAACCATAGAGGTTTAGACGTCGTTTGACTGATGAAACGTGTATGTCTATGCCGTAATTTTCTTTCAATTCATTTTTATTATTACAGCGGACTTACGACAATCACTTGTAGATATCATTTTTAGAATACAGTCAACATTGCAAGTTGTTTTTTTCGGATGGCCACTTTGAGGCTTATTTTCGATGTGTTTCTGTGTATTAAAAACTTTATTATATGTAATAACAAGTTGACGAGAACCGTTAAAAGAACGAGCTAATTCTGCTTGCAGTCTACCTTTCTTAAGTGCATTTACAGCGGCTTTTCTACAATCACTTCAATAATTTTTACATTTCGGCATTTAAAAATAATCACAATAAGTCAATATAAACACTAATCGAAGCTATAGCGCCACTGACACCTTCAACAATTAAATGCAAACTGATTGTCAAAATACTTTTGAGCTAAGGAGGAGTCATATTTCTTCGGTGGCGCCGAATGTAAACAAACAAGTTGAAACTTGATACATTTGAATAACTGCAGTCATAGTGTTCTCAATTATAGGGAATATATTTTCTTTTACATTTTTATATTAAATAAAATAAGAGAGAATATAAGGTTGTCAAAATACTTTTGAGCGCTACTGTAGTATCGCTGCCGTACAGTAAAACATAAAAAAAAGTTAAAATTTTCTTGAATTTTGGTACACTATCGCCCTTCACTTTCCTCCCAGGGAGCGTTATAAACAAAAACAAAAATATCGGGGAAATCTGTAGTACCTATTAGGCAATGATGAACGTAGTAAATTATTTTTGTAATCGGACTAATAATCACAGTTAAATTAATGGTGATTTCAAGTAATCAAGATTTCTTTCAATCTTGATTACTTCATAATACTTTTAATCATGGGTACTAATAATGTCCAACCATAATTACAGTAATTCAATAATCATGGTTACAAAATTGGAAGAATTTGAAATGAAAATTTAGGAATACATTTTTAGTTACCGTTTCTTATAATATAGATTGGAGTGTATGAGCGTTTTTAAAAAGTCATTAAGTAGCTCAATTCACCAATCAATTTTTCATCGAAACAAAATTTTTTGAATTGCAGGTCAAGTTTGTTGAAATCTATTTAAGTAAACACTATTTCATTGTTGCCGAAATTTTTCTTTGGAATTTTTTTCAAATATATTAGGACCATTTTGAAGGTACAACTTCCTTTTATTATTGTACATTTTATCTTAAATATTTACGTACTATACCTTTCTTTATACCATATAATATTTAAAGATTGTTCTTACATATATTTAAGAGAAAAAGCATGCCGAATTCGTTTACAATCTGCACTTTTTTAAGAAGTCCAATTTTGTTTATAAGGCACTGCATTATTTTGTCCATGTCTCAGCTTCTTAAACGGATGTATTTTCCCAACTTTATAGTAATCATTTATAACGTAATCAAGTAATCATGAATTCAATAACAGATTATTTATCTATAATCAGTTACAATGATTTCTTTTCTGGTTATTTTTTTAAATCTGTAACATTGATTAACAACTACAAAACGCAATTGTAATCTGTAATTTTTAATCTGATTACTGTTAGCCCAACACTGCTATTTGGTACCTTCTATTACAAAAAGTATGAAGCCATTCGGAGGGAAGCAATTCCGGAAAAAAAATTCGGTATACGTATTTTCATCGATCATGACTCCCATACCACAAAAACCACCCTCATTTCAAATGTTGATATATATATATATATATATATCACATTTTTTGTCACAATGATTTGGATGTGACTGAGCATGAGCATGTGTACAATGCATACCTAGGTCTCGAATGAGTTCGTTGATCAGCTTCATTCGCCATCTTGTTTCCAAATTGCGGCTACTTAAATATTTCAAATTCAAACAGATGTACAAAAAAAAAAAAAAAAAAAAAAAAAAAAAAAATAGAAATCCAAACAGTTTTTACCTTTAAATGTTTTATCTTTATACAAGGATTCCGAAGCATTTTTTGTTTTGCCCATATCTTAGAAAATTGTTTAGATATAGCAGTTGGAAATTCTAGGGTAGACCGATATTTTATATTATGAAGGTTTTTTTAAACTTTAGAAAACGCTGTTTACTAAATATTTACTCTAATTGTTGTAACCATTGATGTTACTCCGATACGCATAAAACTATATAGTCATACCCTCCAACGTTCTCTCCAAGTTTGTCAATAATTGGTGAAACGTCACCAAATTTGGCGATGAAAATAGTTCAACTTAAATGAAGCCAGTTTGGCGAGAGCTGACTAATTGTTGAAATTTGTATTCAAATTCAGTATTGGCAAAATTTTGGAACCTTCTATAATCGCGTTTCAGCAACAAAGAGTAGGACAACCGCCTTTTCCACCCGGTAAAGGCCGGAAGGGCTTTTGAAATGACGGAAGCATATTCTGCAGATTCGTGTAAATTGCGTTCGAAAACTTATTTGAAGACATTGTTATACGTAAAGATACATGAAGCACCATGTTAAACAATGATCATACAAAATAGCTCTTGCACTAGTAATCGGCGATAAAGTGTAATACATCAGTATTTGATATGTCCTTTAAAAGAATTACAAATATTACAATATATATTTTCAATGCAGAAGATATCGCAATGAGCCTTAGTAACATATATAAATTTCGTAGAGTTTCAAATAACACAATAGCACTAAAATATATTTTAAGTAATTACCGCCTATAGACGGTAGTGTAAACGATTTTTTTTTTCTGCCGCGTGTAAAACAGCTATCTATTGTATTTATACACCCTTGAAGAAAAAACGTATTGTTGGTGACTATAACAGCATACTAAAATTACATTTCCGCCAGCGCTCTAAAAACCTCGAATTTAATCATTTCCAAAAAATTTGATAAATTCGTTTCATAAATTTATTTCATATAATCGTGACATTGGGATTTTATATATCAAATATAGGGTAAATATATATTATACATATATGTATGATCATCTCTAAACCACAAGTTTTCGGTAAGAATATTCGATTGATAACAATAAGTGTATTAGAAAAATAATGATGGCATCTAGCATTACAAATATATATATATATATATAAATTACTCTCGATGAAATAAAAAAAAATACTTAAAAATGGTAAAAAGCTATTACTGAAAGAATTCTATTATTTTTGTTTACAAAATTGCTGTCTCTTAAACGATTACTAACGAATTGCTCATCTTCATATAATTTTTTTAAATTCTCCGAGCAATATTGTACACCTCATTTAAAAATTTGAAATAGGTTCCTCATTTCTTTATTGGGAAGTAGTTTTTTAATAAGTGACCGCTCGTGTTCCTGATAATCATCATCATCTTTTTCGTATTTTTTGGAAAACTGGCAAATCTAAATTTCTGTGAGCTTCGCAGCTACATTAATGCATTCGTGGATCCTCATCCAAGCCTTATATAATCAATCTAGCTTCGTCATATGATCAAAAACCGAGGCTATCGAAAAAGACAGGCTACCGCGGTGCATCCTACATATCTTTTTTTACAGACCGCTAGAGTGACGTGATGCTCTTTTCGTACACCTGCATTGGCGCATTCGAGGATCACCTGACTCCAGCGGTCTGTAAAAAACGATACGTGGAATGCACCGTGGAAGCCTGTCTTTTTCGTTACCCTCGATCACAGTCATTATTTGTAGTTCCTAAAGCCAACAAACACACTGTAAAAAAAAAAACTATAAGTTTACTAAGAGTTTTCTAAGAAACTGACGCCTGGAACTTTTTATGTAAATGCAACAAAAATAAATCATGTAACAGATTCACGTTTCCACTATACAAAAAAAATCTGTAAGGTTTCTAAGAATTTTCTAGGAAATTGGGATTCCAAGAACTTTTTATGTAACTGCAACAAAAAAATTCCATGTAATTATCCCGGGTTACCGATAAAATTTTAGTTAGTATACAGATTTTTGTAGTTTTACAAAAATAGTTTTGTTGATATACATCTTTTTTCTTTACAGTGAACAGATAAAATTTTAGTAAGCATACAGATTTCTGTAGCTTTTTCAAAAACTAGTTTTTTTAGATTTACATATTTTATTTTACAGTGCAGTCGTCAACTTTTCATTTTTAATTGCGGTAAGAATATTTGATTACATACTTTACATCTGCATTATAACAGCAAGAGCATTACATGTTTTTTTTACACACTTTTCTTTCATTGAAAACTGGTCTACTTAAGGGGGCTCAGGACTCTTAAAGCTCTAAAATTTTCGAAAAAATAATTTTTTTAGATGTTAAACTTCTATGTTTTCTGAACATTTTTATGTAATTGTTATCTTGAAATTTCCATTAGAACAGAAGTTATGGCATTTAGAATTATACTCGCTCAATAGGTGAAGTGGTGTTTCCAAATCTTTGAAGTCATTTTTCTCCAAATGACGTTTTTTGGCCATAATGCGCACGATATCTCAAAAACATCTGACTATTTTTTCATGAAATTTTCAAAACATACGTTTCATGTTAGTCTGTATAAACTGAACCTAAAATTTCCTTTTTATTGCAAAAAGAAAATATTTTTTTTAGGTGTTTATATTGTTGAAATTTTCTAAATTTTGCGTTAACTAAATACAACTTTGTATTAAAAATATAAAAATGCTTTCAAAGCAAATTTATTTAGGTTCAGTGTACTTACTATAATCTGAGGTATAAGTAGGCATCAAAAGTTTCATTCTAGTTGCTAAATTTATTTTTAAATCGTGCGCATAAGCTGTTATGTCGATTTTCTGCTCGTCAAATGTCTGACAGTTTGGAGCCCCCTGTAAATGCTAATTCTGCATCTTGCAATTTTTCAAATATTTGAAATGAAAGAACATACTAGTATCTTTCATTCCCATTTAAAATTGTGTCTTAATATCAAATATATTTTAAGATATTAAATGTTGAAAATGGTCCTTTTTTTTCATTTTTTCCAATTTTAAGAGTCCTGAGACCCCTTAAAAACCGGTCACATTGGACAGAATCTGATCATACAAAGAGATTGGCTTGGCTGTAGGTTAAAATTGAACATAGGCTGATTTTGATAGCATTAAGCGATTTATAACAATAACTGATTATATTAAGCGTTAGATACTGTTTATATACCGCATACTGAAGATATATATATTTATACTGCATGTATATAAGTATGGAGATAATATAATTAGTATAGGCTACGATTGAACATGAACCTAATTAAAAAATTAAAATGTACATTTATCTTAACTTCAGGGGCATAAAGAAAATGTGAGAGTAAGAAAGTTTCTTTTTTCTTTTTACCTGTTTTACTACTACAGATAAAATTGTTAAATTATCCTACTTATTACCCAATTATATTCCACTTATCCAGTTACATCCAATTATAAGACAGCTAATAAATAAAGTGGAAAATAACTGTATGAGTGTATTTTACCGTTATTTATGCATGACAAAGGGGAAAGTATGAAATACTTCTTCACTGTGTTTCCAGTCTTTTTTCTGAAATATTATTATTTTTCATTTTTATTGTACTGTATTATTTCACTGTTAATATAAGGTGTATTGAAAAGGTTAATTCTTTCAAAATTCAAATATTTAGAGCGAGAAATTACGTATTTAAATTAATTTGTGTGCCATAAATTCCTTTCTAGAATAATTTTAAACAAATCATCATGAAACTGTGATTCAGAAAGTTTATTCCGCGTTTCACGGACCTAAAAACTTTTGTGGCTTCAAAACTTTTAATTTTTTTTGTGGTGAGCACATATAACGTATACCAATGAATTATAATATAATTCGGTTAAATTCCTAATTGCAAAACTACATAATTTTACAATGATCTAACATCAGAAATTTCTATACGAATGATTTAAAATTGTCATAAAATATGTAATTAAATTCGTACCTTTACCACAATCGACATTATTTGGCCAATCGCACACCTTTATCTCTGGGTTAAACATAAGTGGTGGTGAACATCTTTTAGGATATGCCACTCCATGTTCACAGTGATAGAATAGGCTGCAGTTTTTTGAATCACGGAACATGCCTGTAGGCTCCGGACAGTTTGGGTCAGAATCAATTTCCCCTAAAAAGATAAACACACGTAAAAAAATATTAATTTCACAGAGAAAAATGCTTTAAATACATGATCTGATTAAAAAAATTTCGCTCAAATGAAGTTTTTGTTAAAAACTCTATATATTTATTTGCTCTTTTTTTTTTTTTATCTCTGTACCTTAGTAGACGCAGAGTCAGACGGAGTAGACCTGCCAACTATACTTATACTAGAAGCTCCTGTGTAGCTTAGTAGAAAAAAGACTCTAAGTCCAAAAACGTCAGTTTTGGTTTATGGCTACTAATAATTTCACAATATTCATATATGGTTGAACGTAAGTTGCATCGCGGATTTTTGCAATAATTTCTGCGATTTTTTTGCAAAATAATGTAATATTTGAGAAAACTTTTTGCTTTTTCAAAATACATATAACTGGTGTTTTTACGGCAAATAAAGTTTAAAGATTCTCTAAAAAATAATAATAGCATAGCTGTCAACTTATACGGATTTTTCTTACCACTAAAATTTAATAGAAAACTTTGACTTATTTAAACGTTAAATTTGCTTGAATTTCGGTGATTCAATCAGCTAAAATTTAATATAAAATTATAGTGGTATAAAAAGTTCGTACAAGTTGGTAGCTATGTAATAGACTTGTAAACGATAATAATAATAACAAATAATAATAATGAATAATAATAATATTATTAGTTATAATAACGATTAATAATAATGAGTAATACTACTAATAATTATTATTATAATAACGAATATTAATAACGATAATAAAGAATAATAATAACGAATAATAGACTTGTAAATAGTGTACATAAACTTGTATTTTAACCTTAATCTATAGTCGAAAACCATTAAACTGTTCAATATAAAAGAACAATTAATCATTATAGTACTGCGTAATTATCAAAAGTATTTTTTTTAAAGTTTTAAGCTTATTTTGGGGTCGGTTTTTATGCAATGGTGTTGCAAACTTTGTAGGATTACAAATTATTTATTGGGATCAAATTAATAGTAATAACATTTAGATAACGCATTAAACAATTTAAGAAAACGTTTCTCAGTTTAAGAATCTACTTTCTATTTTTTATTAGCACAAATTGCTATTTTGGTTATTTTGGAAACTCGTTTTTAAATTTATCTTTTCGAATAAATGAAAAATATGCAAATAAATGAAATTGTATTTTTAAAAAATATACATCCCGTAGACATAATTTGAAATAGAAATAGAAAAGTGTAAGTTATTGAAAATTCGCAATGGATATCATTATGTCAAGCAATTTCTATCAGATTCACCAACTATTCAGTCGATTTTAACCCTAACTTTTTCCTGTTCAAGGGGAGAAAAAGTTTACAATTATCGTTGTGAAAGTTGGAGGAAAACCAGTACTACTAATACCAGCCGTTAATATTTATCGCCTATTCGTATCAATCGCTGATCTCCGATTGGCTGAGTTGTTGAAAGTTGGGGGGTGAGGTGAGTTACGGCTAGTCTAGACTTTTTAGAGCTGTGGATAAAAGTTGGGGATATTACTGTTTGCTATCACACTGGGTATTGAGACAATATTTCGCGAAAAGTTAGAGGAAATCAAGAGTTGGCTCAAAAATTGCTCAAAAAGTTGGTGAATCTGATAGCAGCTTAAGTCAAATTTATTATCATTTTCTTAGACAGATGCTTCCTTTGCTCCATGATCATATATTAATTGTCACCAAAATATTTTTATATAAAAAAAATAATTTTTTTCTTTGACTTACGTACCACAATATCCTTTTGGATTTGTACATACTCTGTGCTGAGGATCATATTCTAAGTCACCTTGACATTCCTTGATATGAGCTATGCTGTTGTCACACTGTATAAATTTCTTGCAGTCCCCCTGATATGGGAAAAACCCATAGGGTTCAGGGCACATGCCTGGATCTCCATTATTTTCGCAGTCTACAGTATTTTCATCTTCACAAATGCTTGATGTTTTACTAAAAAGTGTTCCAAAGGGGCAGTAACTTTTTGACAATTGTCCATCATCGCAATAATAGAAAGCAGAACAGTCAATTGGATCTGGGAAATAACAACCGTTACAAGTGCAGTTATCTTTCATTTCAGGTATCTCTCGAGGACATTCTGTATAAAAAAAGAAAAGTAAAATTAATGGGAAAATAAATCTGTATAAATTAAAACACTAAATGCGATAAAAAGTATTATAATACGGTGCATTATTATTATTTGCTGCGTCAGTGATTAAAAAACTTTCAATGAAATCAGTAAACACAAGGGTAGAAAAAAATTTTTCATGAGGAAAAATATCAACCTAAATCAGGTGTAAATGCGTTTAGTAATATTTGAAGTAACATTTAAATATCTGACTTTTAAAATTATAAAAACAATTTAATCATTTTCAGTGGTGATGAACTTACTGGTAGTGTAATGATGTGTTTTTTTATATTTTTTTCTGTATAAAATAAGACTTTGCAAGATTTTATTTATTTTTTAAAGTGGGAAAAAGATTAAGAAATATTTTCTAGTTTTCATTTTTAAAAATATATATTTCCCACTCTCATACTTGAATAAAATTTGCATATTTGACAAATTTTTAAGAATTTTAGTTGACAGTTAAAATACAAATCCTGATTTCTAATTAATTAGAGAAAAATAAGCTGGATGCTTCCGCTGCGTTTACATTATATTTTTCTAAATTTTCTTTACATTTTACTTTAATATTAAAGTGTAGGCAACCATCTTCATTAACGTATTTATTATAATTAATTAATAAAGCAAATAGTAGTTTATTCCTATCCATTAAATTCAGATTTACCTATACTTAAGTCACATCCAGCCACGCATGGTTTCTCGCAAGCTGAATCGTCTAAACTGAAGTGGAGTCCATTCGGGCACCGAATTAAATTTGATAGGCCTCCAGAACATTGGTAAAAAGATCCACAATCATCAGGGTTTTCAAAAAGGCCATCGGGTTCCTTACATTCTGGTGACAGGGGATTAGGCGTTGAAGAAGTTGGTTCCATAGTAGTGCCACAACCTACAATAAAAATTTATATAATTTGTACTAAACTAAATTACAAATATAGTCTTAATGTGCTGTGGTCAAGATCGCATAGGCTTTCGTCTGCTACGGTAGCAGTACCAGATTCAATTCTGACTCCATTGCACACACAGTGTGGAGTTCCCGGCTGTATTTGAGTTGTCCTGAGTATCATCATTAAGAGGGCCTTGGGTATGGACTTGTATGTGGCCAAAGTAACCTTGTGTATGAAAAACTGTACATGAATAAGAAAATACATGGAAAAGGAAGAAATTTGTGCCAAGTATTGTATGTGCTGTAAGATTATGTAAACAAGTTGGAAATTGCTCGTCAAACGTGGCAAATGAGGTGCGTTCGTACTATAACTAGTTTTATAATTATTTTTTGCACCCCATATTGTACTGAATGTATATTGTTTTGCGCTTCATAAGTGCATAGTCTGTAACATCATTAAAATGCACTTACAATAATTTTTCCCCCCTTCCCCGTAATGTAACGGAAAAATTTGACTGTCCCTGTAATTAAACTATACATCCGATTTTCATAAAATTGGAAATGGCTCGACAAAATTTTGCAGAAATTATATATTAAAAATTTCAGACCATTCGGAAGTCTGTAACATCATTAAAATTCACTTGCAATAGTTTTTCTTATTGGCCGCAATGTAAAGAAAAACTTTTGACTGTCCCTGTAATTAAACTATACATCCGATTTTCATAAAATTGGAAATGGCTCGACAAAAAAATTGTCAGCAATTATATATTAAAAATTTCAGATCATTCGGTCGGGTAATTTTTGCTCTGTTATATGCGGACGGACGGACAGACAGACGGACGGACAGACGGACAGACAGACGGACTGAACGATTTTTACGTATTTATATAATTACGAACGCACCTAATAAAGGATCATTCTAGACAAAAGTCATAGCAACTAAAAGTCTCAAAGCAAGCCCCTCCTGTATAATGTTATAGTGTTAAGTCGATATCACAACTTAATTCACACATTACTTCAGTATTACGAATTTCTCGATATTTCGAAAGAAACCATATTTTAGTCCCCTAATAGAAAAAAGCATGTTATTGACAAATTTATTTCTCTTTAACCTTAAATATCTCAAAATATTTATCCAACGAGAAAAGTAAATTTCTTAAGTTATCGAAATTTTTTAAATATATAAATATATTTTATAAATAAATTTTGTAAATATATTTTTTAACTATTTGCATTAAATCCTATTCTTATAATTTTTTCTTCAAGATAAATTTATTAGACATTTATTGCATCCGCATAAACATGCAGAAATAAAACTGATATAAACTAAAAGACATTCTCCTGCAAATGTAGCCATTGTTTGTTATGTTTATTGCCGTGAATAATAATATTACAGTATGTGGAACATAAAACAAAGCAACTATATGAACCCTTATCGGTCCTATGTCATTTCCTACATAAAATCCGGACCAGCATCTCTTACACAAATTTCATTCGCTTTTTTAAAAAGAAAAGCTGCGCTGTTACATATACTTTGACAACGAGTACACGAGAAAAATTCTACAAAATTTATTTTTTAAATATGGTGGTGCGAATGGAATATATAAATAAAATAATGTATAAAAAGTTAGCGTCCGATAAGGGTTAAACGAAGGCCAGTATTGAACATGTAGCATTATAATCTGTGTTCGGTATTATTATGGCCATCTAAAGATTTAATTTTTATGTTCGCAATATAAAAATTAGTAGGATCACATATCCGTTCTGTCAGAGCAAAAATGTTGTATGTTCATTTCGTTAAGTGTAAAAATGAATTTTAAATCGCTTTAAGCACCCAATTTTAACAGCATGCTTATAAATGATTAAAAAGGATAATTTCACTATGTTACACCATTTCAGTTTGTTTTGAATTTATTTAGAAAATTTTCTTTTCTGTGGATTCTAAAGCAAGCTATTTTCAATCATTTATATATAATAAATACACTTTAAAATGTGTGATTAAAACTTATTTGTATATTACATACGTAGAATGAAATTCGGACATAACAAAGAAGGTTTTTTGGAAGGATTTTGTAATAAGGTGATACCTTATTATAACTAGTTGGATGTGGTAATCTCAAGACTTTCTTCTATCTCATACATGTTGATACTTCCAAACTCGCTATCATAGTGCCAAAACTATATGACAATCTATGCTTATCCCCATCATGATGATTCTAAGGATATAGGTTCATTGAACTGTGTGCATTTTAAAAGAAGGTATAAGAATTGCATGTTTCAAACCAATAATTGAATTTCGGCATCCACCTTCTTAGACGTCTGCAACAAAAATTCCAACCCAAAGGGTATAAAAGCGACACCTGTCGCGATGTATATACTCAAGCCTTCTAATAATCTATTTATGTGAAAGTGTAACAGAATATGAAGTTTGATTAAACTCCGTCCATTAGATATAACTATAGCGAAAATCGTGAAAAATGCAGCATAGGAGCGCCACGTGTTATATAATTTACGCGAAAACCTAATCGGCACCAACAGATTATGAAGTTTGTTGAAATTCCGTGCATTAGTTATTAAGATATCAGTATGATTAAAAATCATGTAAATCCCGAAAGATGCATCATAGCAGCGCCACCTGTTGGGCGATACACACAAAAACCTTATTAACACAAATTTATGTCAATGTTTAACTGAATCTGAAGTTTGGTGAAAATCCGTACTTTCCTGAACTTGCTAAATTAGTTTTTTAAATAGAGCTATTGCGAAAATCGTCAAAAAGTAGCATAGCAGCGTCACCTATTGCGCGATTTACGTCAAAACGTAATAAACAACAACATATGTCAACATCTAACTGAGTTTGAAGTTTGGTGAAAATCCGTGTACAGGTTCTTGAGATAACGAGATAACGATATTACGAAAATCGTGATTGATTCTTCATAGCAGAGCCACCTGTTGAGCGATTTACACCAAAACCTAATCAGCATTAATTTAAATCAGGGACTAACTTAATCTGAAGTATGGTGAAAATTCGTGCATTAGTTCTTGGGATAGAGCTATTGCAGCAATCGTGAAAGATGCAGCATAGCAGCGCCACCTTTCGCGCGATTTACATCAAAATGTAATCAGCAAAACATTATATCAGGGACTGACTGAATCTGAAATTTTTTGAAAATCCGTTAGTTAGTTCTTGAGGTATAGCTATTGCGGAAGTCGTAACAAAAATGCAGCATAGAATAAGCGCCAACTTTTGGGCGATTTGCTCCAAAAACTAATCAGCACCAATTTATATCAGGACTAACTGAATCCAAAGTTTTATTAAATTACGTGCATTAGTTTTTGAGATAGAGCGCCCACAAAATTTGTGTCACATACAGACTCACAGACAAGCATTTTGTAAAAACATATTTTTCGGGATCTCTGACCCCTAAAACGTGTAAATCCCTCGAAAACCGGAATTCGAAAATTTTCACGAATCCAATACTTTCTCTTTGTTAAGATAGAAGAAAGTAATAAATAAAAGCAACATTAATGCCATTCGCAAATTTTCTTCATAATGCTTAATTATGTTAAGTCATTTTGGGAAATGATTAAATAATATGATAAATGCAAGGGAGGAGTTCTCTCCCATGTTATTTTTATTACTTACTTAAACTTGCGTTGCACTCTGCAATACATGGCTTTTCACAGGTTTCTAATTTTACTGAGAAATGCAGACCAGGTGGACAGGGAATCAAATAATCCTTGCTATTTGAGCACAGATAAAATGCAGTACAATCGCCTTCGACTGGATATAGACCATTTGGTAATGGGCAGTTTGCTGAACCACCTGAAGATGTGGGTTTTAATGTCACGGGAGAACAATCTGTAAACAAAATATAACCTTGAAATAACCACAAATTATAACTAATAATGATTATGATTATAACTAAAATTATTCATAAAATTCATAAAAATTTTATAAGATCACAAAAGTTATATATTCTTGCAAGAGATTATGAAGATCACATTAGATTACACAATTGTGACTTATCAATACGGCTTTCCAAAACTATCTTGTATTATATAAACTTTAAGAGAAAAACTGTGCCTGAAAAAGAAAGTTCTACCTTACAACCCTATTAATATATCTCTAAATAAAATGGTATTAAACTGGTGGGCTACTTAACGCGTTGAGTGCCACGGTGACTGAGACTGAAGCTGAAAAATTTACAATGTTTTAAGTAATTTTTAAGAAAGTATAATCCTGTAATAAATAAAAGGTAAGTAAATTTTAAATAAATTTTCAGTAATTACTAAAAACAATATATGTATTTTTAGTTTTATATCATATTTTAGACCGTCAGTCATCTGTGAATGACGCGTTCTAAACGTAAAGTTTAGTGTCAGTCAGTCACTGGTGACTGACGTGGCGCTTAACGTGTTAAGTTACTTTACTATAAACAATATGCTGTATTAACCCATTTATGCCTAGCGTCCCATTTTTGGGACGTTTCAAATTTTAATGCATTTTTACAATTTTCTTCTTCTTTATAACATGAAAATTGCATGAAATCATTATTTATAAATGTCTTTATCTATAACCGAGAGATGATAGCACAAGGTGGATATTTATTTGCTTAAATTAAGGCTTTTTTCGGTGTTTATTGATTTTTAATTTTTCAAGAGGGCGAAATGTAAAAAGTAAGTTTATTTGTATTTTCTCTATCATGGATCCAAAATCGCAAGTTATAATCTTAGCTTGTGGACTTTTTTGAAATACGTATTTTTTTAAATTGCGAAATTAAATGTTCAAGCCTATTTTTTATGCATTTTTGTAATGTACAAAATATAGGGTTCTAGGCACAAATGGGCACATATTTTTGTTAGAAATTTAGGAGACAGTTATTTATGCAATCTCCTTTCGAAGATATTTATGAAATAAATTGTTATTAACCCTGCAATACCATTATTCTTATTTTATTATCAATAATAGTTATAACGTTATTAGTCTCTGCAAAGAATAAATATATTTTTTTGTAGTTCATTAAAATACTAATTATAGTACATAATACACAATTTAAAAACATTTTAAATATAAATATAGGCAAAATATATAATTATGCATATTATTCTTCTAGAAATACTCATATTTAGTTCTTTTACATTTTATCAATTAAACACAAAAAAAATTAAGCTTAATTTTTTTTTAGTATTTTTCCAGTTCATTTTGCAACATTTTAAAGTGATTTTACCAAAAAATTTGAGAAAACAAAAATTCAGGCACAAATGGGTTAATATCAATACTCGTATATGGAACATTTTTTTTTAATAATGAGGAATGTATTTATTCGGGACAAGGAGAGTGTGATTTTATTCTAATGGCAAAGTTGCTATTTTAGAGTAAGATGGCCAAATTTTGCTGTTAAAGTGCAAATGGGATGCTGCTCAAATGTCATAGTACAGGTAGTATGTTAAATCTTCTGCCCCATTCCTAAGGTGAATTCTTACGAATAACAAGGGCGAAAACAAGGGCAATCAGTGACATTTATATGGGATAAAATAAGTGAAATACTTTCTTTAAAATGTAATTCTATATCACATCTTACTCTATTATATCATTTCACTTACCTAATGTTGAGTCACATTTGGCATCGCATGGATATTCACAGACTTTATGCTCATCACTGAAATGAAGACCAGAAGGGCACTCAACTAGATGTGCTTTTCCTTCTGAACACTGATAGAAAGAGGCACAATTGTCTTCAATGGGAAACAATCCATTTCTTTCGGGACAGAAAGAAGAAAGTGTAGATGTTGATGTTGATGTAGTAGCAGTAGTTGTTGAAGTTGAAGAAGATGGGGCACAATCTATGTTAAAAGGAACATCATTATAGGGTATCAAATAAACAATATACAGGGTGTCACTAGCTCATGCGCCACACTGTAAGGGAAGGTAAAGTTCACATAAAGATGCTATTTTGGTATAGCAATGTAGTGTCTTAAATGAAAAGTGTTGGTGAAAAACAAGAAATGCGAAGGAAATGGAAACAAGCGTTTTATTGACGTGACAATTACAGTAAGTGCTCAAATGTGCCGAAATCAACAAGCTAGCAAGTGATTGGTGTATCCATTCGAATATTTCAGGTGTTTCACGAACAGTTGCAGCAGCGATTGAAAGTCTTGCAATGAGATCCCCATGAGAGTCAATTGATCTCGTAGACGAGACACATGAAATGTTAGAAAGGGTACGCCGAGACAGCCACTAGTTAAACGCTGCTAGGACAGTATCGATGGTCTTGGTGGATCATTTGAGCACTTACTGTAATTATTATGTCAATAAAAGGCTTGTTTTCATTTCTTCCGCATTTCTTATTTTTCGACAATACTTTTCATTTCCGACCACAGATTGCTATACCAAAATTGCTTCTTTATGTATACTTTACACTACCTTGTAGTTTGGCCCATAAATTCAAGGATATCCTGTATATTTTTTAATCGAAGGACAAAAAGGGTTCATTTTAATTTCTTTCTATATTTGCATCATGTTAAGAATCTTCTTAGAGTAATATAATTATTTATCTCGCCATTCTTCTTTTCATATATAAATAGAATAATATAATAATTTATCTCGTTATTCTTCTTTTCATATATAAAGTACTTATTAGGTCTAATTGTAATTATGATCAAAATGTAGTCAAGAAAAACTGTCATGAATGAAAATACGATTTTAAAAAGCTTAACATTTCTCAATATTGTATTTTAATATGGGGTTAAATTACATACATTTGCTGTAATCTAATGAAAAAAAAATGATATTATCTCACAATTACTGTAAAATAGTATTTTTTATTTATAAAAAATAAAATTGAAAATTAAGAAGTAAAAGGCGTTTTATTTTCTAAAGAAAGTAATGAATAACAAGCAGAGATTATTTTAAAAGATAGTTTTAGGGTTTCTTATTTTAATTTTTTTACATGAACATTTGTGAATTGCTTTGGATAAAATTATGCAACATTTGACAATAATTTTTAAAGAAATGCTTCGGATATAATTTTTACAAACAATGCTTATTATCTAATGATTCATTGTACAAGTTTCCTCTCTCTCAAATTTGTGAGATTTAATAATGACATGACATCACGGTGCTTAAGGAGTACCAACGCGGCGTGAAACGCCGTCGCCAGTTACCTCCAACTAAAAATGAAAAATGGAACATAAAGATGAATTTCAAAACAATGAATGGCCTAAAAGTATAATTTGGAAGCTCTGGTGGAGACCCGAAGGTCATTCTAGAGTTGCGAGCACGAGACTAAATATAACCTCCAGCAATAAGGCGCATAGAACATCCAAATAAATTTGGTTGCCCTTTTGACATTTAATGAAACTTTGCTCCAGCTGAGATTCTAAATATACATATTATTTCAATACCTACTTTCTTTTTTAATAGTTTGATTTAAACACCTTTATTCTATATTCTATATTCTTTCACCTATCACCTATATCCACCTATATTCTATGACCTAATATTCTTTTTATTTCAGCACTTTCGTTACAAGAGATTTAATATAGATTCTCATTAGCAATTGCTGTATGGTCTTTTGTATTCTTTTTCTATACTTTTCGATGGGTTCATTAACTGAAAATTAAATACGTACCAAAAAGAAGTTTACATACTTGTGTAAAAATTGCATAAGTTGGATAAACATATCTATTTTTGTAACTTAAACAGATGCTCTAGATATCAAAAATGAAATCACTACTTTCGTTAGATGAACCGATTTTCTCTTTCTTAATGTAAATTCAAAGCAATCTTTTAAAAGTAAATTTAAATTGAACTAAATACGTTAAATGAATCCGTGATTTTTTTAAAGTGAATTTAAAGTAAATGCTTTAAAGCAAAAACAGTTAGTCTTTTCCGAAACCGCCTCCGCAAGTAAAAGTATTCTCATAAAAAAACCCTGCAAACTAAATCGAAAAATTAAAAAGCGCCCGATACAGAGATCAGTTATTCAATGCAAAGAAATCATTATAAAATATTGAAATGCAAATGAG
The DNA here is from genome assembly GCA_963932465.1 of Maratus speciosus. Taxonomy (NCBI): domain Eukaryota; kingdom Metazoa; phylum Arthropoda; class Arachnida; order Araneae; family Salticidae; genus Maratus; species Maratus speciosus. The sequence continues at coordinate 344,838,983 of OZ010788.1, forward strand.
ATATTTAAAAAAAAATTCTCTTAGGATTAACATTAGCGATAGGGTGTTTTCGCGTGAGTGAAGTAGCCCCTTAAGAGGCTACTTCAGTCAGGTGAAAATAGTCGTTCGCTAATGTTAATCCAAAGGCAGAAATTTTTTAAGATATCTCGTTTGCATTTTAATATTTTTAAAGGATTTTTTTTTTTTTTTTTTGATTGGAAACCAGAAATCGATCTCTACATGGGCTCTTTTTTACTTTTTCGATTTTGTTTTAAGATATATTCAGTTTCGAAAGTGAAAGCATCCTCATAAAAAAGATCTGCAAACAAAATCGAAAAAGTAAAAAACGGCTTTTGTACACATTGACCTCAGCTATCTAATGGAAAAAAAAAATCATTTAAAAATATTTAAATACAAACCGGGTCTTTTCGCGTGACTGAAATAGCCTCTTAACAGGGAGAACGCTGAAGAGTTATAATTGGAGATGAAATTATTCATATAAAATGATTTTCCTTTGTGCAACGAATAATGCTTTTTGAGCATGATAAAGTATACAGAAATCTTAAATTGTATTATTTGGAAATCAATGCATCTAGGTTGTTCTCAAATTCAAACTACTTTCTGAAACTTTTAAAAATTAATTTTTGTTCGCAAACGTAACAAATTGGCAGGTGCTCTTATTAAGAAACTATGTAATCAAACTGTTTTTGTTTTCGTTTTTCTGTAAAGTCAGAAGTTTTTCAGAAAATGCTGTCAAAGTTTAAATTGAATTTCCGGAAGCGAGAACGCAAAAAGGAATAAACTGCTGTTCTGAAAAAACAATATCTTATAACTCAAGATGTAATTAATTTATTGGAAAATGAAAAATATTATACGATTATAAATTAATTCGATAATCACGCCTACAAATATCATGCTTTTATAGTTAAAAATTAGTCAGAAAATGTGTTATAAAATTTAGCGTTGTTGAGCGGAGAAAAATATTATTTGAAAATCCCCTTCAATGAATTTTATAGCACATTTTTATGCCCTTTTAAAATATCGTCAGGGAACAAAGTGTTAAATATTTTAAAACTAGAAAAAAAGGAAGTCTGCTTTTTCAGAATTTAGTGTCGTCCCCGATGAAATATATATATATATATATATATATATATAGTACAAAACATAATTCAGTTTTAAGACTTAAAATACACGCTTTTATATTATATTAAATGACGTCATTTGCATCTGCTGAAGAATTCCACATTTACGATCCAGTCTTAAACAACATCTGTAGAAAAGTATGCATATGGCGTCACTACCGCGGACTAATGCACAAACCCAGCAAAAATCGATGTTGTCAGTCAAGAAACTCGTCAAAAAATCAGGCACCTAGTGATTCATATACCTTCATTTGTTTGTAACATTAATATGAATATTGAAAATTAAATATAGTTTATAATAGCTGCATTTTTTTATCAGAAATCATTCATGCATATTTTTTCAAAATTTGTAAAATGTTATTAAACACGGATTAATCAAATTGCATTCTTTCAGTTTTTTGATAGGATTTAATTAAATGCGGAGAAAATAAGTCACACAAATATTCTTTTTTTTTCTATAGCAGACGATATTCTTGGCATAGCACGTATTTTAATTACAATTTTGTTTTCAGTTGTTATGAGAAAATGCCAAAAATTTAGTATATTATTAGTATAGTACTTTCCATTTACTTTCTACAGAAATGGAGTACTTCAGTTGCCACCATTATAGAAATGGCATTAAAAATGGCAAAAAATTTAATACAGTGAAACCCCGATTTAACGTTATTCAAGGGACCATAAAGAAATAACGTTAAATGCAGGAAAACGTTAAATCAGGGTAAGACGAAAAGAAACACTGCCCATAAAATACAGGCTAATTTACATAAGATACGTTTCATTTCTTGATTTACAATGTTTTAGATATCAGGTTTCTAAATTATGTTTTATGGAAATATTTTATTTTACTTTGCGTCCTGTTTCACGAATCGCTTTCTCAACGTATGAGAGTTTGTGTAAGCTTTCCTCTTGGTCTTCAGTATTTCAAAAGAATGCTTTCAGTGCTATGAAAGTTATAATGGCTTCCAATTTCCAAATTCCTTAAACGGTGACGATTTCTTGTTTTTTTCAGCCTGTTTTTCCATTTTTTGCAATTTTGCTCCATTAAATCTACTTACTGTAAATTTGTTTACAAATTTGAATACGAAATTCAAATTAAACATATTAATTGTAGTTTTGGGCTTTCGCGATAACTTCCAATTTTACAAGTAAAAGAAAAAAGCTTTCTTTTTGAAGCCATATAATCTAAAGCTATGAAAAATTTCTAACGAATGCTATCAGTTCCGTTGTAGCTAACCTTGTGCTGTAGTACAGAAAGCACAATCAAATAAAATAAAAATCTGCGGGTGAAAAAGAGGAGGTCTTTTGAATGAGTTTTGAACGTTTTGATAAGAAATTTTTTTTAATCACAAATTCTGACTAATTTAGAAAAATTCCATTGAGATTTTACCGTTCAAGAAAACGTTAAATGCTGGAAATAATTCAAAATGATAACGTTAAATCCGGGATTTTTTAACGTTACAAGTATAGGAAATTAATTGGGGCTAGCTAAAAATAACGTTATATGCGGGAAATCGTTAAATACGGGTTACGTTAAATCGGGGTTTCACTGTATCTCAAAAATACATTGAGATGCAGTTTTCAAACAAACTGCATTTAAAAGTACTTTTCTTCCCTATACGACGATGTAAAAATTGGAAATGTGCGATATTTAAAAACTAAAAAAATTGTAGTACATCATCAGTATTTAATCGTACAATGATACACCTGCTTCGTTTTACATGTGGCTTATGGTTAGGTGTAACGTTATTTTTTAGTGACGACACTTTAATCATTGTCTGAAAGAAATAGCATATCGAGGGTTAATAAAATTACTTGTAGCTATTAAAATTACTTGTATAGTTTCTCTAATATACATAATATGACTTTTCTTACTGATAGTTGTATTGCATTTGGCTTCGCAAGGATATTCACAGATTTTATGTTCGTCGCTAAAATGAAGTCCTGCTGGACAAGCAATGGTATATGCTTTTCCTTCAGAACACTGATAGAATAAGGAGCAGTCGTCAATGTTTGGAAACAAGCCGTCTTTTTCAGGACAATAAGGGGATTGTGTAGAAGATAAGGTAGTAATAGTATTAGAGATGGATGAGGTTGTAACACAATCTGAAAGGAGACAGCGAAAATAAAACTTATGTATTATAATTTATATTATTGAACGTAGTAATATATTTAAAAGTAAAGCATAGTCAAAATATTGCAAAATATGAAATGATTACAATCATTTTGGGACTAAAACATTTTTCTACTAATAAAAGAAGTTCTATTATAAGCGCTTATTTTTTTGTTTTAACTGGCATTTAAAAATTATTTACAAATCTATTAAACTAATTTTTCTATCTAAATAACTTTTGTCTATTTAAAACATACATTAAGCTATCAATAGAAATTTCATATTAGTAAAATATAATATTCTATGGGGGTAATGAAACACATTATCTTCCTTTCGGCAAAAACATTTTCGCTACATTTATTACTTACCAATACTTCTGCTGCATTCGGCATTGCAAGGATAATCGCAAACTTTGTGCTTTTCATCAAAATGAAGACCAGGTGGACACTGTACAACAAAAGCTTTGCCGGCCGAACACTGATAAAATGAAGAGCAGTTGCCCCTGTTGGGAAAGAGTCCCTCTTTTTCAGGACAAAATGGTGACAAAGTTGTGGACGAAGGAATAAGTGACGTTGAAGGAGTAGAAGATGACGATTCACAATCTTTTAAGTAAAAATAAAAATATATCAGGGTTAATCAAGAACGATGAATGTGTTATCAAAGATTGACTTGTATACTTGCATGGATATACATATATGTCAACTTAATACGAAATTAGCAAGCGTTATACGGAAATATATTTCACATGATTTGTTGCACAAGAAGTAACCGTTTAAAAGAAATACAATAATACTGATATTTTCAGACACCTAACGAACATAACAATACAGCTTAGGCAAAGGAAGTCGCTTCTTTTATTGAAACAATAGAACATACCCGTACAATTGCAACGAAATGTCAGAATAGAGAACGTAACATTTCATTCTATTACTAGCAGAACTTCGAAGGTTCAATTTTACCAAATTAAACTTTAATTAAATGGAAACAGGGTTGGGGACCCCACTTCCTTCGGCAGCGTACACCCACGCGGACTCTGTCAGGCACGATTTCAGTACCGGCAGACAAACCTCTTGTTTGTTTCTCATGCCTTAATGGAATTCATGACGTCAAATCATGTGATCTCCGCCGGTCGAATCGGCCGTGAAAGACTGCGTTTGTTTCCCATCTTCCTAGGACGGCTTCCTTGGCCGATTGGATCGATGCAGAATACGTGATCTAATGTCATGAACACAGCTATAATCAATCTCTCTAGCAAACAAAAGCTTCCTCGTCGGTACCAAAGTCGACCGTGGCTATACTCCGCTTCGGTGTCGAATCAAACTAACCTTGAATTACAGACATTTTTTATTTAGGCATATGTTAAATTCAAATTTTCAACATCGACATTTACGTTGCTATAGGAGCCGATTTATAATTCTACCAACTTAAATTTAATCACGGCAGTAGAAAAATTTATCATGGTGTTCGTTCTTTGCGTTTCAGAACAAATTGTCAAAAAAAAAAAAAAATAGCCACGGAATACACACACACAAAACCCCGCTAAAAATCTCATAAAAAATTCAAGAAAGATTAAATAAAACATTGAAATCGGATTACCTCTAAGAATGTAGAAAATTCGTCACGAGACTTGAAAAAAAAACGCAAAAAATCGCATAAATAACTCCTGAAAAATGCAAAACTCATAGATCACAAAATTCACTGTATTGGCGGATTACGAATGTCAAAAAGTTAGAAAAATAGAAAAAAAAATGCATAAATATTAGTGAAAAATTAAAAATCTCAGATAAAACATTGAAACCGGATTCTTGTTACGAATGTCAAAAGATCACCGCGAAATGCGAAAAAACACTAATAATGGTATGGATAATTCGAGACTCACTGTACGAATTTCGAATAAACTTTATTGAAAAAAAGAAAAAATTGACCATATTGAACTAAAAGATTGAGACCGGATTCTTTTTACTAAAAAGGAAAAATCTCAGCAAAACGATAAATTCGCATAAAAAATTAAAATAATCTCATGAAAAATATCCAAAGACTGGTTACTTTGCATATATTGAACGGCAACTTCCTACCAACTTAGGAAACTTCCTGGCAAATCTTCTAGCTCTTCGAAGGTTTCTTTAGAAAACAGCATACAGACAAAAATTTATTTTTAACATTATAGTTTCAGCAGTGCGTAACAAATTCAAGGTCAGTAAGTGTTGTAGATGACGGTATGAACTGGTGAGTACGAAATGAAAGCAACAATAGCAACGACAACAAAAATTAAAACAGTGAGCATGAAATCTGAAAAAATCAATTGATCTATTACTGGATTATAATAAATGTCCCCATCCATTGTAAACATGGTTGATGCAATGAAAAAGCAACATCGTCTCCATTTTATTTTCTTTATTTTAATATATATGTTTTTTTTTTTTAATTTTTAATGTAACTTAAGCGTTCTTTCTCTTCATCTTTATTTTTGTCCCTATTTTGCTTAGTTTTCAAATTTTCTTTATGATACTTAGAATCATTTGGAAGCTCTTAAAATGTTACTCCAAATATCATATTTATTTTTTCCTTAATCATTCTAAGTTTTACTTCAAATGATTCTTATGGACCAGCGCTCTGGTAATCAACTTTTCACCCAGTATATAGGCTTCTGGAAGTCGTTGAGATAACGGAAGAAATGTACGTGCTGACTTTCAGGAGTGACTTTAAAAGGGAGGAAGCCCAGATCACTTACACAAATTTTCAGGGCCACGTAGAGAAGTGACCAGGATGAGACATGACATCATATCAGTTAGGCATATCTAACTAATCCCCGTATAACAAGGGGACTAAAAATAATACCCGATTTTGGGGGGAGTGATATTTTCTATCTTTCTAGAAGCACTTTTGTGTGGAAAACTTGAAGCCTATTTTTGATGTTATTCATAACAAAACAAACAAAAAAGAAAATAAGATGTAATGCATGTAAAGTGGCCCGTCCCAAATAGTCAGGGAGCGGAACGGGTCCTAAGCCCAAACCTCCAACGAACACCGTGGATCTAAACTTGCCAGAGTGATTAACAGGAATTGTGAGGCAGTTTTTTTTTCTATGCTGTTCATTAATTTTTTTTTTCATTATTCATATTTCCGTGTCATTTATTTTATTAATTCTCTTAGATCATCAATCTTTTTCCTCCTCCATTTTATTAATTCTACTTATTCCGTTATCTCTATCATTTTGACTTAATTTCTAAAAATAAATTATTTCGGTAATTTGCCTTAACACTTTAGCTACTGACGGTACTTATAAGTACCATTAAAATGACTTGTTATAAAATTCATTTAATACCTCGATTAGTAGTAATACAGTTTAGAATGAGTTATAGATGCATTACTTTATCTTGTTCCAAAAGCATTATGGGTTGCACAAAACAAAAATATTTTTAAAAGGATGATTTCTTTTGCCTTTCCATCTTTTCAGCTTTCTTGGCGTTGAGGGCGGGGGGAAGAGGGAGGAATCTTTTAATTAGGAAATATTTCTATATTTCTATTGTTGGAAGATTACATTTGTACATTTCGTAATTCTACTAAATACTAAGAAAAATATTTAAAATACAAGATTTGAGTGGGGTTATGAATATTGCACAAAATCCCTATAAATTCAAATTTAATTAATCCTTCTAAATCCTCCAATCCTTCTAAAATCCTTCAAATATTTATTAAATGATTATATAAATCTTCTAATGTAGTTTCACAAATTCACGAAAAATGCTTTAGAAGATAAAATTTACATGAATTCATAAATCAGTACATAAAGAGTTAAAAGAAGCATTTCCTTTTTTAATTCTATTTTTTCAAAATTAAATTTGGGATGAGAACACCCTCTTTTTATATTAGAGTTCCCTAAAGGAATAAGTGGAATTAATAAAATGGAGGATAAAAAAAAGGGGATTTTTGAAGAACTAAGAGGATTAATAAAATAAATGACATGGAAAAATAAATGAGAAAAACAATGAATGAGCAGACTAGAAAATTAATGTTGATTAACTGCCAATTTAAATTCACTGTATTGATGAAGGATTGGATTTACCGTTCTTTCTGGTTGCTGGTACTTTGGGCTGGGCCCCGTCCGCTGGCCGCTTTACATGCGCTCCATCTTTTTTTCCCTCTTTAACGAAAAGCCCCAAACTTACACATGACTTTTCAACATAGAACTGCTTTTGAGATAAGAAAAAATATCAGGCGTCCAAGATTCTAGCCTTTTTTTGCCTTTTCATTGAAACATGGCTATTTACATTTACTTTATAACAAGATGAAAATGTCCAAAAAGAAGTGCTTTTTGCGGAGGAAAAATAACAATGAAAAAAACACTATATATATATATATATATACCAGATTTTTTAAAGAAATTATTTCATTAAAATCTTTATTTTTTTAGATGGAGGAAAGGTTTGGGGCATTTTATTACTTACCAATACTTGTGTCGCACTTGGCGTTGCAGGGGTAGTCGCAAACTTTGTGTTTTTCGTCAAAATGAAGACCAGGCGGACACTCTAAAATGGAAACCTTTCCAGCAGAACACAGATATAACGAAGAGCAATCTTCTATGTTGGGGAAGAGTCCATCTATTTCAGGACAAAATGGTGATAATGTAGATTCAGGAATATGTGGTGTTGTTGATGGAATTGTAGACGGTGAATCACAATCTATTAAAAATAGAAAAAGAAAAAATATCAGAATTCTTCATGGACGATTAACGTCATGCCAAAGACTAATTTATAGGGGATTAAAAGTCACTAGATTTTTTTTAAATTAATAAATTCTCACATAAATTGTAGAGTTTGTATGAAACAGGATTTCACGGTTCAGCAAACTTTATCACACTGATGGCAACACACAATTTCGTTGCCCATTCTAACAAGTTTCTCTACCGGATTTATTTCGCACATTTAGACAGGATGTTGCCTTTACGTGAAAGAATTTTGAGCTCGCAATAACTGAGCATCGAGTTGGAAGATAGCTTTCTACGACCAATACAATTTTTTAACATTGCATTTTTGCATAGTAAAACTTTAAAATTTTCTGCTTCTAAAGCTATAAGAAAAAAATTCAACGAACCACTGTAAATTAGGCATTACATAATAAAAACATTTATATACACAAAATATATTGCAATTTCTAGGATCCTCGGGAGAAAATTAATAAGAAAATGAAGCATTTTTTTAAGTTTACGTTAAAAAAAATAACAACTAATTGTGAAGTTTGCTTTCATAATATATACATTTGAGTCTTCTGGAAGAACTTGGAATAGATCTTTTTAATAACATTTAGAAAATTAATACTTTAATTAGTGACTAACTAGGCTTTCTTTAACTACTCATTTTACCTCCCACCTACCTTCGGGTAAACTGGTTATACGTATAATTTATACTAATGCCAGATAAAAATTAAAAAATTTCAATTTTATTTAAGACTTAATTTATTTACAAAAATTTAAGAATGCCCTCCAATAACAAAAGTTAAGTTCTATAACACCTTAATAATGCTGTGGCCAGTGTGCTGAAATGTACATTTTTATCTACTTTTTGTGACAAATTGCACTTTTACATATGCCATCTATTTCATCTGTGACTTGTCCAATAAATTGCTATTTAGATTTTCTTATATATTAAACAATTTTCTATGTATCTGGATTGACACTTTCTCGATGAACTTTTTCTAGTTTAATTATGTTCTCTTTCATTTTGATTTAAGTAGACATAATTTTACGGGAAGAAGTTTGAGATGTTTCATTTCCTTTCATGTTTTTTAGTTAACAGGTGTTGTGTTACTGTTTCTTTAGTAAAACCTTCACTTATATATATATATATATCTACATCTATATATACATATATAAATATGCCTATATATTCGAACTAAAGCAGTAAAAAAAGATTGTGACAGAGACAAAGTATTCAGGACTCGCACTGGCCGATTCTTGAAAACCAATATTTTTTAAGAAAATAATTCGTGCTAAGTTTCTGCAACAATTGTGACAAAAAGCACGTAAACTTCTCCGAAATTTATAAATTTAGTTATAATAAATTGTTAAATTTATAATAAATTATAATACTTTTTGATGAAAATAAGTGGTGTTCAAAAAATGGACCGAGTGAGAGCCCTGAATATTGTAAAACAAAAAAAATTTGAAATAAAGTTTTAAAATTGGCAATAAACATTCTTTTGAGGAATTTTAAAATTTTAACACCGTTGCCACACAGTTATATTTATTTCTTTGAATACTTGCTAAACGAATGTAATTTTAAATAAAGTAACGACAATAATATCTAAAAGATAACTTCAATAACGTTGGAATTGAAAAACTAATAGATATTTTTTAGAGGTAAAAATTTATTTTTGCTCTGATTCACATGCTTTTGTTAAATTTAGCACTTTATTTCACTCATTTATTTATTTATTATTATATATATTTAATTTCCACAGTAATCTTATAATAATCTCCCATCTTAAAGCTTTGAAACAAATAATGGCTGTTTCTGGACTGACGTGCATAAATAATGGCCAGAATGTTGACCACTTTTACCCTGTTGACCAATCTACTCAAATATAGCTTATAGTGATAAAATTTTTTCCAAGTAAAATACAACTCGGTAAATTATTCCTAATGATGTTTTTGCAATAATTGTCTAAAAACAAAATATATTTAAAAGCTCATCTGAAGAATGAGATTCCTCTGATGAGAAAATTTTGAGTATTTTGTTTTCTTACCTATACTGGCGTTGCATTTGGCGTTACAAGGATAGTCACAAATTTCATATTTTTTGTCAAAATGAAGATCAGGTGGACATTGTACAAGGAAAGCTCTGCCATTTGAACATTGATAAAATGAAGAGCAGTCTTCTGTGTTGGGGAAGAGTCCATCCATTTCAGGACAAATTGGTGATAACGTAGATGAAGGAATCTGTGGTGTTGTTGAAGATGATGGTTCGCAATCTTAAGTAAAAGAAAAATTAAAAAATGTACCATGAAACATCAGTTTGTTACAAAAAAATTTATATGAGAGATTGTTAATAAGTATGTAAACTGTTTCGTCCCACATTGGTAATTATAAGTTTCATATGGATTATGAGACTTTCATTTCATAACATGTTAATACAGGGTGATCAAGCCCTATATTTAAGAATTAATTTATATTTTTTGTTTTAGATCTATGGTTGATATATTTTACGAAATAAAATTTAAGTAAAAAACTGTTTTACATAACTAACGGAAATAACATTGGATATAGAAATGCCAAGAAATATATTAATAAAAAATCTTGGCGTTTAATTCCATTACTCAACAATACACCCTAACTTCAGAAATATAGATTTGTGCTCATGGTTTATAACAGTAACTGAGAAGTATTACATTAAAACATCGGACATTTCTTGCTAATTGCTGTTGGTATTATTTCGAAGCTTACATATACTCAGAAAAATAATTTTTAAGAAAATTATAGTTACTGATAAATACTTAAGCGTTGTGTAAATTAATCTTTTTTAGAAACATTTTCACCGTAAGTTGTAGAGAGTACTCGATTTAGAATAAATTAATGCTTTACATGTCAAAGTACCTTTATTAGATTCCTTGAAATGCAATTTTTATATCCTATCACCAGTTTAAAAACGCGGCAAATTGCACGCAGAAGTGTGGCACTGCAAAAGAGACGTACATTCACGAATACAACTAAAATATGTAAGCAAGATACAATTTGTTTTAATAATAAAATTAAGTTAACCATGGTAAATGTGTCCACCATTGGAACTCGGAACTCATACATAATGCAAGGTTCATTGCTTCCGATGATGAACACATTTAGAATATTTGACATGATTTTCGTATTAAAAAAACTGTACATTACTTACGTGTGTTAGTTTTAATTTATTGATAAAATGAAGAACAATCTTCTGTATTGGGGAAATGTCTATCCCTTTTAGGACAAAATGGTGACATTGTAGGCAAAGGAATCTGTTGTAAATCTACGTATGCCTTATAATGTCAGACATTTGCATGCAATTATTGGTGTATTTAAGCTGGTAGTTTACCCTATATATATAAAATCCTAATAAAACGAATTTATGAAACGGATATATGAATCGACTGATTAAACAACTGATTATGTTTCAAACGATTTCTCCTAAAATATGGAAAACTTTGCGATGAAATTAACACCAAAAATCAGCATTGATCCGCAGATCTCAAAACTGGTATTAGAATTTTTAAATACGAATTAGTTTTCGAAATATTAATTTTTTTCTAATTTTACATACATTTTTCCAATGATGGAACTCAAATTTTAATCAAGCAGATATTTTTTTTTCATATTTCAGAAAAGGTTGACATGGTAACCCGGCTATTGTTGTTTTATTTGATAATAAATGTTTATTTATTTTTATTTCTTTTTATAAATTATATAAATTATTTTGTTCTATAATTATTAATAATTTTTTTATATTTCCTTTAGAAAATAATAGAAAATAATTAAAAAATACGGTACTACTTAGTTATTCCGTCGACCAATTTCGCCAAATTATATAAATCGCCACAAAACACTCTCCAAATTATACAAATTGACATAATTTTTATTTTAAATAACGAAAGAAGAAATAAATTAGTATAACATTAATAAATATACAAATAAAAAGTCGAAATAAAAATCACTTGATGACGTAAACACGTGTAACTTGCTTAAAGTCAAGTGAAAGTGACATTTACGATCAACCATTATTGGCATTTAATCTTATAGTTTGGCGATAGATTTTTGGTCGGCGGGATAACTAAGTAATACCAAAATTGCATATGTAACTGGTATTTGAAAACGAGGTTTTCGCCAAATTTTCGTAAAAAAAAAATCACGCCAAACCTGCTGTGTGTATATGATATCTGGCCAAATATTACCACTCGGGAAAAAAAAAGAAAAAAAAAAAAAAAAAAAGCCTAACTCGCGAGTTGAAAAAAAGCTATTGGCGAGATTTGCATCTGGCTAGCGTAACAGTACCAAGAATTCTTTGCAACCATGGCAAATTTTATGTAGTTTTATTCGAAAAAAATTTTTTTGATTTTTAATCAAAATGGAAAATTTACGGTTCCATATTGGCGCGAATTTTTTCTAACGCCAATGTCATATACGGAACGGGCACTTAACTGGCGCCAAAGTATCGTTATTTTGCTTGATATGGTAAGCCGGATGTTGTTGTTTATGCTGTTGATGCATTCCCCAAATTGGCGTCGTTAAAAAATCGCGCCAATATGGGACGTATATGACATCTGTGCCAAACTTTCATATGAACGGCGAAGGGATCAGACCGTATTTGTTTATGGCAGTTGATGACTTGAACTATTATAATATAGATGAAATGATGGCGATAGAATAATATTTGGCGGTTTATCACCTGTGCCTGGCTAACATTAAAGTACCATTCTAGAGTATAAAAAGCGAAGTGGTCCGCCTGGAACTGTTGATCATAGTCACATGCCTTAGGCTATTGTTATAGAGATTGTTTTAAAATACCGGGAGACAAAGACTCTGTATACTTGATTTATTTTATTTTAGCTTCTTTTCAAATGTTTAACTGATCCTCTTTAATCAAAAACGAAAACAACCATTGGATGTCTTAACAGAAACTGATTCACCCTTAAATTTTTGCAATCAAAAGGAATTGAATGGAAACTCGTTTACAGGGAGATCTGCACAGCTTTTTTCAGTACAATTCAATCTTCTCTAATATTTTTAAAACCCATCAGATTAGCGTGTTTTTAAATTCTGCGGTGTCTGAACGCGGGTTGGTGAGCATAGCTTGCAGGGGACAGAGCCCCCTAGTTAGATATAAAAACTTACATTTCAGAGATGCTAATAAAGTTATTTTTACATGCAAGACATCATTTCATGCTAAACTGAGGACGTTGTAAAACTTTGTAATTGATTTTTTTCTCGTATCTCGTATTTTTGAGAAAGGAACTCTAACTCCACAGTTTAATACTAGGTGGTGCTGTAAGCATTTTCATCACGTAGGGCATAGCTATTTTACTATACCTAGGCACCACTATTAAAACCATATCTATCGCCGTTCTGAAGTTGATTCTGGTGGACTGAACTTTAGTAGGAACCCTGTATATGAATCATGTTTATCCATATATAACAATGAGTATACTTCATGTTGGATATTTCGTACATTCACATTCTGTGTATGTATGGTTGTCATAAAGAAACTTAACTGAAAGCCATAGATCATAAGTGATGAAATATATATGAGGGAAAATAATTTTAAATTTAAAAAAGGTCGTTAATTTCTTTTGAAATAAATCACAAAATGAAGAGGAATTACAAATAGATTATTAAGCCTGTATCGTCTACCCGATGTGAGCCCTTTTCATTTTTAAATTCATTTGAATAAAATAATATATATATTCTTTTATATTAGCAAAAATATGCTTATTTAGCTAAGATCCCACTGAGCTTTATATGGATCAATATACTTTCTTTTGTCAGCACTTAAATACATATCATTTTGGCTGTATTAAACATGTATATTGTCATCTAAATATTTAATATTCTTAAATCAAATGAACATCAGTTTGGATTCGGGAACAAATTTTGAAATAAGGCATGAGAAATAAAATTATTAAATTTTTCTCTCCTACTGTAAGATATGCCATTTCAGCTATTTTATTCACTTGAATATGAAAGTATTTTTTAAATTAATAAAATTTTCTTACTGTAAGTAAGATCACACTGAGCTTTGCATGGATCAAGACACTGTCTTTGGTAAGCACTGAAATGCATTTCATTTGGGCAGTATTCAACATTTGCATTGCCATCTAAACATTTAATGTACGATGAGCACTGCTCCTTATTTTGGAATAATCCATTCGGTTCAAGGCATGAGGATGATATTCCACCGCAAGTTACTCTTTCTGCCAAATCGCAATTTTGTATACTGGGATTGAATAAGAGTCCTCTAGAACACTGACCAAAATGCATAAGACCATCTAGACATAAAATATATTTTGAACAGTCTTTGTCGTGCGGCAAAAAGCAACAGTCACAGTTGCAGCTTCGATCTGACGCATCGTTATCAGCATCATCATCAGTTGGAGGGAGAGTTGGTTGAATAGGCACCTCACCTAGAAACAAAAAAGGCTGTGTTAACTACCCCCTATCTAATAATTTACATAGAAAAGGAAAATGAAAAAACTTGTATGAATCGCACTTTTTAAAACTGGAAAAGTAAAATATGAAACTATTTAGCATACTTAACTACACTGATTGTGAAAAAAATACGATTTTTATTCATTTTACGCTTTTCTTGGAAAATATTTTGATTCATTTGACATTAATTGAAATTTTATTTTGCTGTTTAGACACAATGTGACTCATAAAAAATGCCAAAGCCATAAGATTAGTAAAAATATTTTTCTCTCTCCAGTATTAGGTAGCTTTCTTTACAAAAAGCTACCTATTGCAGCCGTTCGGAGGAAAGCGATTTCAAAAAATTTTGGTATATTTTCATCGATCATGACCCCCAGACCCCGAAACCACCCTCCGTTCAATATTGATATATATATATATATATATATATATATCTGACCTATGTCACACTGTAACTCTCGTGTTTATGAACCGATTTGGATGTAATTCGGTGTGTACATAGTACATACCAATGTCTCGACCGAGTTCATTCGCCAGCTTCATCCGCCATTTTGTTTCAAAATGGCGGCCATTTAAATTTTTTTAAAAAATTTAAAATTTAAAATGTGGTACCAAAAATTTGAAAATGGAAAAAATATTTTTTCTTATGTATTTGACCTTTATACAAAGACTCCGTAGCAGTTTTTGTTTCGTCTATATCTTAAAAAATGGCTGAGTTATAGCATTTTGAATTTCTAGCGAAGCTGACATTTTGAAACGTCCTGAATTTTGTCACGCGATAAAAGGCGTATTTATGGGATTTGGATGTAACTTCGTTTATACATAGTACAGACCAATGTCTCGACCGAGTTTGTTGGCCCGCTTCATCCGCCATTTTGTTTAAAAATGGCGGCCATTTAAAATTTTAAGAAAAATGGAAATTTGAAATGTGGTACCAAAAAATTGAAAATTGAAAAAATATTTTTTCTTATGTGTTTAACCTCAATAAAAAGATTCGGGAGCAGTTTTTGTTCGTCTATATCTTAAAAAATGGCTGAGTTATGGCATTTTGAATTTCTAGCGTGGCTGACATTTTGAAACGCCCTGATTTTTGTCATGCGATAACAGGCGTATTTATGAACCGATTTGAATGTAACTTGGTCTGTACATAGTACATACCAATGTTTCGACCAAGTTTGTTGGCCAGCTTCATTCGCCATCTTGTTTCAAAAGGGTTGCCATTTAAAAAAAAAAACGTAATTTAAAATTTAAAATGAGGTATTAAAAAATTGGAAAATGAAAAAGATTTTTTTTATGTGTTTGGCCTTGATACAAAGATTCTGGAGCAGTTTTTGTTTCTGAAAATTTGTTCTTTTGTTTATATCTTAAAAAGTGGTTGAATTATAGCACTTTGAATTTCTATCATGGCTAACACTTTGAAACGATCTTGTATTTGTCTCGCGATACCACACGTATTCGCCTATTTCGATGGAAGAAGGCATGTGGATAGTATATATCAATATCTCGACCAAGTTCGCTGGCCAGCTTCATCAGCCATCTTGTTTCAAAATGGCGGCCATTAAATTAAAAAAATATATATTTAAAGTGAGGTGCAAAAAAATTAGAAATTGAAAAAGGTTTCTTTCTTAAGCATTTGACCTTGATATAAGGATTCAGGAGCATTTTTTGTTTGTCTTTATCTTAAAAAATGGCTCAGATATAGCAGTTTCAGTTTCTAACGTGGGTGACATTTTGAAAAATCTGATTTTTTGCCTGCGACAGCACTCGTATGTATCAACCGATTCCGATGTGAGTGAGCATGTGCACAGCAATTACTAAGGTCTCGACCAAGTTCACTGGTTAGCCTCATCCACTATGTTGTCTTAAAATGGCAGGCACTTTAAGAAATCGCCGAATTTGGCAGCGAAATATAAGTTACTTTAAATAAAAGCAGCTTGGATAAAGCTGACTAATTTTGCGAAATTCTCATTCATAATGATTTAGTATTGATAAAAATTAGTATTGAATCTCCTACATTCGGTTTCCACTTAATTGAGCTTCGTGTGTTTGAATAATATAAGTTGGCTTTTTTAAAATAAGGAATATGAAAGCTACCTCTTCCTCCCGGCACTGGCCGGAAGGACTTTTTTTCTACTACAATTACTCTTATCATGTATAGTTTTTTTATTTATCATTTAAGTTTTCTTTTATTTATACTTATTGACCTAAATATGGAGATTATAATTGTTCATTATATTTAAAGATAAACAATACGGCTTTTAAATTACAGAGTAAACTAAGAACAACATAAAATAATGTGAAAATTAAATATTGATAAATATAAATAAATAGTAATGATGATTATTAAAATAAGGCGAATTTCGTTTCGGATCCCAGTGTCATCAGAATTTCAGAAAAATAAATATGCATAAAAAAGCTGTTTCTCATAATTTAATCGATATGGATTGCCCTAAAAGTTGATCATACGTGTATTCTATTAGTATAAATAGCTGAAAAAGTTTAAAATAGAGAAGTGGAATAAATGTGTGAGATAGTCTGACAAATGGTTAAAAAGGACAGTTAACAGATAACTTGAAATGTAATAGAGTTTTTAACTATTCTTTAGAATGCTAAAAAGCACATTTATGATAATATCTGATCAATACTTTAAAAATATATAGAAAAGGTTATAGTTGTCGAAAAAAAAATTAAATATTTAAAAATTTAACTAACAGTTAAAATACATTTCATAATTAGTTAGCTATTTATTGAATTTCTTGATAAAGTAAAAAAATTCAATAAAAAATATATCTTAATGAAATGAATAAACCTAATTCACGCAAATATTACACTTACTTCTATAATAATTACTTTTTAATGCTTTTGATGTACTGAAATTGTTTTCTAAATGTTACTATATTTTTTTTCTATTATAATTCATACATGAGATGCTTCAAAATGAGCTGAAATTTCTTAAAATTCAATAAATAGTAAAAAGGTGACAGCTACTGAAATTTAATTGCAAGAGATTAATGTGTGAAGGAAGGAACGTGTTTACTATATTCCCTTATCTTAGGTCCAAATGCCACCCGATAGATGCCACTGTGCTTCCTCAAACTTTAAAAATATTTAAACTTGCATATAAAAATACTTTTAACATTCATTCTGATTATCTGTAGTTTGAAACTGCAAAGTTATTTTGAGCAGTATTATATTTTGATACAGTACAACGCTATTTATCAGTTATGAATTGTAAGAAAGTACCGATATATCTGCAAAGAAAGTCCTGAATTCACACATGGCTTTGTTGAAAAAATAACTTGAATAGTTGTCAATGTTTACTTATTATTGAATTTTAAAATCGTCAGTGCATTTTAGGACAGCCTGCATAAACATTGTGTTAATATTGTTCATTATTTTTCGGACAGTTATCCATACCTTGATTTGATCTGTGCGGAAAGTATCGTGCAAATAATTCTGCATAAAAATGATGTTTTGTGAATAACGCTACATAATATTTGTTAAACTTATCACTTTAAATAGTAAGAATTAATAAATGTAAGATATCCCGATTCCTCGCGAATGAATCAAGAATTGCATATATCGCAAGATAAATCATAACCACCATCATCCACTCCTGTGTCACTGTTCAGAACAGCACGTAAATAAACTTATTCACAGAAAGTCAGCCAGTAAAAAATAATCGTTACGAAATTATCTGCAAGTGAAAAAATCCGATCTGATCAGCAAATGATCGGATCGAAGCTTTAGAAAAGGTAAAGAGGAAAACAAGCTGTATGAAATTTGTCACTTCCTGATAATTTCATAAAGCTTATTTCTCCCTTTACCTTTAACGAGTGGCCCCACCAGTGGCCAAGAGGTTCTGCTCTCGAAGCTAGTAGACGGGAGGTGCTGGGTTCGATCCCAATCGCGCCCGTCGGCCTAATCGTTCAGAGTTTTCGTGGTTTTCTTCGAACCTTGGTTCTCCAAGCGTTAATACGGGTTAGGTTCCCTTAGAAAGACCTCCACGGAAGGCACTCCCCCGCTTCGGGCCCATATCCCACGTGCAGATAATTGGCCGACATAAATACAACCAACAACCAACCAACCTTTAACGAGTGACTAGCTTTATTCACAAGAAAAAAAAAATATCAGCAATTGAAAAATACGCTTCAGGATTTCATCAGTAGTTGAAAAGTAAACGTTCTTCAAAGAAAATACTGTTTCGTGAACAACGCTTATTTGCTATCTTTATTAATTTGTGATATTAATTTGCATATTTATCGCATTTATATTTCCTGGCCAGTCGCAGGCAAATATTTGTACGTGTAAATGTAGTCCATTGGGACAATTTTTTAAAAGAGAGATTTTCA
Source organism: Maratus speciosus (assembly GCA_963932465.1). Taxonomy (NCBI): domain Eukaryota; kingdom Metazoa; phylum Arthropoda; class Arachnida; order Araneae; family Salticidae; genus Maratus; species Maratus speciosus. Next base: position 344,857,733 of record OZ010788.1, read on the forward strand.
TAAACTGCGAGCATTCCTTTACTGGAAAGAGTGGATCTGGTTTAAAACACTTTCAAATTGTATGATTCGGATAGTTTGCATTACTTGACAGTTCCCAAGTTTCTTTTCGAATTAAGAAGATTGTTGGTGCATCTTAATCAGTAACCCGTTTAGTTATGGTAATACAGTAGTTTCCCGATTATCCGGCACTCACGGGATTAGAGGAAAACTGAAATCATCAATTAATCGAAAAGACACTATAAGATGCATTTTCTAATTGTTCAAAAGGTAAGCTATAAAAAAGGTTACTATGAACCAGAAAATAACCATTATCATAAAGTTGAAAAAATCTGTTATCATAAAAATATAGGGAAAAAAATAAGGCAAATTTAAAGATCAAATTCTGTAACTATATATTTTTAGCTTTTTGTTCACATAGAAAAACAATATCATTTTAAAAAGAAAATTCATTTATACGTTTATTAATTATAATTGCATTATGTTTATGGCAATGATTAGTTTCTAAGTAATAAATGAACTTACGTCATATCTATTACTTCCTGATGAAGTTAATAGCTACTATCCATTACAGCTATATATAGCTATACTAACAAATATTTATATTAGCTGCTTTCTATCTATCGGTATTAAATAGATAGTGGTACAATTATTTTCCAACCAAGGGAAAATAAAATGAAACATATTATTTCATTATTTATGCATGCTGTTAAGATACTAAAAATCTATAAAATAACAATAAAATTGTTGATCTGTGGACACACGTAATATGAAGGCGATATTTCAGTAATAGAGAAACAAATAATAATAAAAAAAAAAATACGACCAAATTTCCATCCCTCAACTGTACTTGACATTGATTAGAAAGCCAAAAGGACGGCAAGTCATGAATGTTTGCTTATCAAATTTCAGAATACGTTGGACCTTAAATTAGCATTGTGACAAACTTTTCCTTTATTTAGCAAAATTTATAATTCTTTGAAATAATTGACATACTAGATTTAATAGATTTATTAGCATTTGTTTTACATATTTAGAGCTTTGTAAAACTGATTATAAATTAAAAAGTAATTAACTTTCATCCATAATTATGGAATGCAACCATAAGCACAAATATGATGAAATATGCATTATGTTACATGCATGTGGAATATGTATGTGTATATGTGTATGTATGGGAAGGGGAGTTGGTTTATTGAGGTTAATTGAGTGTGTAATATAATCAAGCTTTTTTTAAATCGGGAGTCTATTATACAAGTATGATGCCTATTCCGGTTTGTCGGAAACGAAAAATGAATTGCAGATATCACAAGGTAAAGCGTAGTATCATCATCATCTACTGTTGGCGTACTGGTTGGATTAGCTAGTAAAGAGGACATTTATTCAGAGAAATTCAGCAAATGAAAATGAAGAATTCACAGAATATAATTTTCGTGAAATAACTCTTATTTGCTAATTTTATAAATTTAAGACAATAATATTCATACTTACCACACTTAACATTTTCTGGCCAGTCACATACAAGTATTTGTGCGTTGAAATGTAATCCATCAGGACAATCTTTCAAATAAGCGATTCCGTGAAAACAATGGATAAATTGCGAGCAATCCTTTGCTGCAAACAGCCCATCTGGTTTAGGACAATTCGAAGTTGGCTGATTGAGGCATTTTACATTACTTGCCAAGTCGCAAGTTTCTGAATCCTGATTGAAAAGAAGATTGCCGGTACATCGAAGTCGGTGACCCGTACCGTTTTGGCAATACATATAAGAGGCACAATCCGATTCGTCGGGAATGAAACAGGAATCGCAAATATCACAAGGTAAATTATGGTCATCACCATCTTCTATTGTTGGATCATTAGTTGGATCAGCTAAAAATGGGAAAAAATCATGATGAATAAAAATAGATGGATTTTTTAATAAATTACGGGGTGTGTGCCCATATTTTTGGACCCAAAAATATTTAATATAATTTTTTTTCTTACCAAACTGCAGAATTCTGTGATTAAATAAGATAATTATAACTATTCTGAAATAATGTTTTACAAGGAATGAGGATCGTTTCGCAAAAATGAATAATTAATCTTTGACAAAATTTAACTGCTGTTGAATGGAGCTAATTTATTATATTATCGGTTAAAAATGCACGATGTTTGAAAATATCTGGTCAAATGTTTTAAGAGGCGAATATACACTGTTAGAACTTCACTGTGAAATTGTGAAATAACGGAAAATCTACGTGTAATGTTAAAACCTTATATAAATTTACAGAGATAACACAGAGTTTCTGTTAAGAAGCAGAAAACTGATGTGTAAATTTACGTTAGATTCTGCAAATTTACCCTTTGTAAAAATACCCAAAACTCTGTAAATTTGTATCCATAAAACTTTTTACGACTTCTAAATTTATGTGCATAATATGTAAAAAAAAAAAAATATATATATATATATTACTGAATGCTTATAATTTTTCATTCATTTTTCAATTCATCATCAATTTTTCACTTAGCATTCAATGTTTATCGTAAAAATCTTGCCCAATTTCTTCAGTGCAATTGAAGTTGTTGAAAAAATTTTCTTTATAGTATTTTAATTTGCTGTGGCTCTCAATTTTGTCAAATTTGCCCCTTTTGATGTTTTGACAAGTGAATTAATAATGTATCTACAAAATATTAGTAGATCCATTTATATCTACTAATATTTTGTATTATTTTAAAGATAAATATCATCTTAATCTAAAATAAAATAGGCTGGCATGTAATAAAATGAAAATTTCCCAAATTATTACTAAACTTTGTATACTTGGAAGAAAGTTCGAACTAATGAATTTATTTAAAAAAATTGTAATTTTTGCCTTGTTCCTTTTTTTCCTTTTTTAACATGTGGCAACAGGAAATACAAAATAAACATTTTGTAAACAATCTATTCAGGAATTTTAAGTTATTTTTTCTAAACGTATAATCATGAGATAATATTAAACTAATAATTGATTAAAGAGTATTTAAAAATACATATAGTATTCTCATTTTTTTTATATTTTCTAAAGTTTAGTGATTAAAATATCTCTTTGTTGCAGTTCGCATATTTGGACGCCTAACGAACACTATTGTTTTTGCAACTCGTATATATTTGCAACTGTAAAGAATATCTAGCGATTTATCATTCGCATTCGGCTAACTGAAAAATGCCTTAAAATTCATTTATTAATTAAGTTCTAAAATTATAAATATGATGCATTATCTCTCGAACCACATCTGTGTACATGATGTTTATAATTATACATATACTGTCAGAAAAAACTCTAAATTTATGAGCCTTTGCTGTTCAGTTTTCACGGTCAACAGCCTTATTTGATGAAAAACGGTCTGATGCACTAAAAAAATACGGTACGACCCCCACACATTTTCCTCCGCTAGGGTGTAACCCTTCGTTTTAGTCGTCTTTCGAAAAATAATGTTAGTTAACCGCGACCGTAACATATTTTTTAACCCGCGAAAAAAGCGATTCAGTGGTAATTATCTTACGTGCTACGGAACAGTAAGTAAAGAGTTATTGTATTTTGAAACGCATTATATCTTTGCTCAGTAAAATTACGGGCTGCACAAAATGATGGGCATGGAATTTTTTTACGGGGTATGACTGGAATCTCTGCTGCCGGCCTTTGTCCGTAATTTTACAGGGATATTTTTAGATACTAAAATTAAGGGCAATCCACATATTTTTGCAGTTCTAGCCCATCTGTCACGTCAACGGTAAAATCAGAAACCATCAAATACGGTACGACCCCATACATTTTACTCCGCTAGTGTGTACACGTTGACACAAAATGATGGGCACGGATTATTTTTTTTTACGGGGTATGACTGGAATCTCTGCTGCCGGCCTCTGCCCGTAATTTTACAGGGATATTTTTAGATACTTAGAAAATTAACGGCAATCCACATATTCTTGCAGTTCTAGCCCATCTGTCACGTCAACGGTGAAATAAAAAACCATAAAATACGGTATGACCCCATACATTTTACTCCGCTAGTGTGTACACGTTTACACAAAATGATGGACAGGGATTATTTTTTTTTACGGGGTATGACTGGAAGCTCTGCTGCCGGCCTCTGCCCATAATTTTACAGGGATATTTTTAGATACTTAGAAAATTAAGGGCAATCCACATATTCTTGCAGTTCTAGCCCATCTGTCACGTCAACAATGAAATAAAAAACCATAAAATACGGTATGACCGCATACATTTTACCCCGCTAGTGTGTACACTTTGACACAAAATGATGGGCAAGGATTATTTTTCTTACGGGTATGACTGGAATCTCTACTACCGGCCTCTGCCCTTAATGTTTTTAACAGTGTAGCATATCAAAGTGAGTGAAAATATCGATTACAAAATTCCATTTTTTATTAACCAACTTTAAAAAAAAAGAAAAAAAAATTATCACCATCTTCTTACATCTTGTATTTCATAAAACAAGTCTTTCCAAAAAACTAATGATGATATTATTGTTAACAATCGTAAAATTATTGCTTATTATAAGCTACTAAATATTATTCCTACTAACTTTAACTATCAATATTTAGTACTCATTCCTAAATTTCATAAGACACCACTTAAACTCAGAACAGTTACAATTGGATGTAATACATATAATAATTATGCTAACAATATTTTATTAAAAATTCTGAGTCAAATTTATAATCTAACAACAGAAACAGATAATAAACATTGTATAAAAAATAGTTATCAATTGGTTAATGTACTTAAAGACATTAAATGTGTAAAAAATATACGTACATATGATTTCAAAGATCTATTTAATAATATAAATCTTAAAGAACTACATAATATAATTAATACACTATTTAAAACATATAAAAACAGATTAACTCTTTCTACATATGCGGATATAAAATATTTTTGACTTTAACTAATTTTATAATATACTAGCAAACCCCGCGGCTTTGCTCGCGTAATATTTGAAATATGCCAAGTGATATTTATATGTCTAATTTTTATTAAAAGGTACTAACTAAATTTTTATTTTATTAAAAGGTAATATTTTATTTTATTAAAAGGTTTTTTTTATTAAAAGGTACTTATTACTTTTAGGAATAATTCAAAAATTACTATTTAAAATACAGTTTGATTAAACATCATTATTACACTGCATTAGGCAGAAATGAGACTTAAATTAATAAAACGAAATAAAACTAAATAAATGATGATTTAGAAAATATTTTGAAACTTTTATGCTCAATTAATACGCCCATTTCAGTATTCGTTTGAAGTTTTGAATTTTTTAGAAACCATCTTCTTACATCTTAAAATTAATTATCATGTCAAATTCCAAGTCCTACCACCTCTCTGAACATAAAGGGCTATATTAAAACAGGAACTGTCACCATTAATTTGCCAACATTAATTTTGAAATCGGTTTGTTATTTCCTAATATTCCACAGAAACGTAATTTAAAAAGCTTTTAAAGCTCTTTTTTAGAACGTTTGTTGTTCCTGTGAACCCCAGGTGTTAGAATTACCGGCATAAAATATAGCCTGTGTAGGATCAGAGACTGTTACCATTGATTCGCAACTATTATTTTTATAATCGGTTTATATTCCCTGAAATTGCATAGAAATCGTAATTTAGGACTTTTTTAGAATGCTTTTCACACCTCCCCTTCGCTTCACCCCTTTTTAATTCGAATTTATTATCGACGTTCCTTCGAGGTCATTTATATTTTATAAGTAACTACCATGTCATATTTAAAGTTTCTAGCCTTGTCAGTATCGCAGAAATCGCCATTTAGAATGTTTTTAGCTCCTTCAACCCTCTGGCGGTAGTGGAACAGACATAAAATATAGCTTATGTTTGAGCAGGTTCTATCACCAAAATTTGTCATCATTATTTTTTTAATCGGTTTGGTAATTTATAAGTTTGCTTAAAAGTTGTAATTTATAACGCTTTTCATTCACTTCATTTTTGTAAATTTGGAATTTTCTTTCGACTGTTTTTAGAAAGCAGTTGCATCTTGTAAGTAAATACCATGCCATACTTCAAAGTGTTAGACCCCTCAGTTGTGCAAAAAACGCAAATTAGAACATGTTTTGCTTTTGCAACCCTCAGATGGTAGTGACAGCAACATACAATATAACCTATGTTATAGCAGGGACTGTCACCATTCATTTGCAACCATTACTTTTGAAATAGCTTTGGTATTTCCTTAGATTGAGTAGAAATCGCAATTTAGAACGATTTTAGGACGCTTTTCGCGCATTTCCACCCCTTTTTTAAATTTCCAATATTTTCGAAACTGTTCTTAAAGATCATTTATATCTAATAAATATGTACCTTGCCTAAGTTTAAGTTTCTAACCCATACCGATCACAAAAATCGAAATTTAGAACGCTTTTTTGCTCCTGCAACGTCTTGGTGATAGTGATACCGACATAAAATAGCGTCTATGTTAGAGCAGAGGCTGTCAGCATCAATTTCCTACCATTACGTTTGAAAACAGATTCATTCTTCCTGAGATATTGCCGACAAATCGGCATTTAGAACGTTTTTAGAACGCTTTTCGCGCATTTTGCTCCTGCATCTCCTCTGGGGTAGTGGAAACAGATATAAAATATAGCCTATCTTGGAGTAAGATCTGTCACCATCATTTTTACACCATTATATTTGAAATCGGTTCAGTACTTCCTGAGATTGTATAGAAATTGGAATTTAGAACGTTTTTTACAACGTTTTTTGCGCATTTTGACCCCCTTTTAAATTTCGATTTTTTTAGGAAATGTCCTTAGAGATCATTGATATCTTATAACTAACTACCATTCCAAATTTCACGATTCTAGGCCCTTCCGTAACGCAAAAGCCGCAATTTAGAACGTTTTTCTCCTGCACCCCCTTTGGGGTAGTGGCACCGACATAAAACATCGCCTATGTTGGAGCAAGTGTTGTCACCATCATTTTGATGCCATTATTTTTTAGATCGGTTTTGTATATCCTGAGATTGTGTAGAAACCACCATTAGAACGTTTTTTAGAACGCTTTTCGCGCATTTTCACCTTTTTTAAATTTCGAATTGTTTAAGAACTGTTCTTAGAAATCCTTTATATCTAATAAGTAGCTAACATTTCAAATTTCATATTTCTAGGTCCTTCGGTAACGCAAAAATCGCATTTTTAGAACTTTTTTGCTCCTGCACCCCCTTTTGGGTAGTGGCACCGACATAAAACATAGCCTATGTTGGAGCAAGGGTTGTCACCGTCATTTTGACACCCTTATTTTGACACCGTTATTTTTTTAAATCGGTTTGTTATTTCCTGAGATTGTGTAGAAACCACCATTTAGAACGTTTTTTAGAAAGATTTTCGCGCATTTTAACCCCTTTCAAATTTCGAATTGTTTAAGAACTGTTCTTAGAAATCCTTTATATCTAATAAGTAGCTAATATTTAAAATTTCATATTTCTAGGCCCTTCAGTAACACATAAATCGCATTTTTAGAACGTTTTTTGCTCCTGCACCCCCTTTGGGGTAGTGGCACCGATATAAAACATAGCCTATCTTGGAGCAAGCGTTGTCACCATCATTTTGATACCAATATTTTTTAAATCGGTTTGGTATTTCCTGAGATTGTGTAGAAACTACCATTTAGAACGTTTTTTAGAACGCTTTTTGTGCATTTTCACCCCTTTCAAATTTCGAATTGTTTAAGAACTGTTCTTAGACATCATTTATATCTTATAAGTAACTAATATTCAAAATTTCATATTTCTAGGCCCTTCAGTAACGCTAAAATCGCATTTTTAGAACGTTTTTTGCTCCTATACCCCCTTTGGGGTAGTGGCACCAACATAAGATATAGCCAATGTTCTAAGTTGGACTAACACCATCATTTTGATACCATTACTTTTGGAATCGGTTCAGTAGTTCCAGAGCTTACCTCCGACAAATAAACAATTTTTTCCTCTTTATAATAGGAGTATAGATAGACAATAACTATATCTTACAAGATAATATTATTTACCTACAAATAGAAGAAATGCCACAAGGCGGAACTACATCCAGTTTGATGCCTGATTTATATTTATCATAGCAAACGCGGCAGCGTTAAGCTATAATATGATTAAGAAATAGAAAATGCAAACGACTTTCTTAAATTTCTGGCGAACCAGTTGACATACGACAATGATTTTTCTTTTGAAAGATAGAACTCGACGAGACGAATAAACCGATAGCATTTAAAAAATTACTGTAGCTTTCAGTAGTTTTTTATTTAATCTTAAACGAAAAAATGAAGACACAAAATTCAACAAAGTGTAGCTAACGTTCCAGTGAGTGGATTAACTTCGTTTTTGTTTTATTTTGATCCTCTTGTTAAAACTTAGAATAGGTTTTTTTTTCATCTTTGTATGTTTGACGGTCGCTGAGAAAATCGAATTTGTCTTTTATAATGTCTCCATAAAATTATAAAAATCTCTCCTTTTCATTTTCTAATTTTCTAATTCAATAATTTCTTTCGTGATGCCACTCCCTAAAAAGCAGTACAATAATTAAAAAAAAGGATAACACGTGTACTTTTGTTTTTATTAGTCAATAAAAATTGAAATTCAACTGACAGATTTTTGTACTTTTGAAATTGACGTCAACCTAAGCAGATAACGCATAATTTTCATAAATTTATATATATAAACTTTCTTGATTAATATTTTGAACTGCAGTAATAATAGACATAATGGAGCACAAATGAATTAATAGGAAAAAAACAGGGTAAATCCAAAGCTTCTGTTCAGGAGGTAAATGTAAGTTTTTTTTAATTATCACAAATACTTCACATACTACTCATACCTTAAAAAAAACCATTTCTTCTATTTTAAATAAGGAAGAGATGTCGTATACGCACCAGTTTGCATAACTGGCGCGATAATGGCGTTATTTTGCCTGATACGGAAACTGAGCTATTGCTGTTTATTTATCAATTATTTTTTTATTTACTTTTATTTTATTTTTTAAAATTATATAAATTGTTTTGTTCTATAGTTATTAATTAAACTTTTCTTTATTTATTGTTATTTCCTTTTTAAAATAATAGAAAGTAATTTAAAAATATATCTGTAACTGCTATTCGAAAACGCGGTTTTCGTTAAATTGGCGTCAGAAAAAAAACCCGCGCCAAACCCGTTGTGTATACGACATCTGTGCATTAAATAATTAGGGTTTCGTTTAACTCTAGGTACTTTTGCTTGAGATATTGTCGAAAAGTGCAGCAAGAATATACGGTACTACTTGATTATCCCGTCGACCAATTTCGCCAAACTATTCGCCAAATGATACAAACTGACGTAATTTTTATTTTATATAACGGAAGAATAAATTAATAAGTAAAATATTAATAAAAATACTAATAAAAACTGGTCATATACGCTCCATATTGACGCGATTTTTTCTGACGCCAATTTGACAAAAACATCGTTAATATATCATCTATATCCGGGTTACCATATCAAGTAAAATAACGACACTTTGGCGCCAGTTAAGTACCCGGTGCGTATATGAAATTGGCGGCGTCAAAAAAATCGCGCCAATATGCGTATATGACATCTGTGCCAAAACTTGAATTAAAAATCACTTGATGACGTAACAAAAACGTGTATCGTGTTTAATGTCAAGTGAATGTAACATTTACAATGATCCGTTATTGGCATTTAATCTTATAGTTTGGCGATAATTTTTTGGTCGACAGGATAATCAAGTTGTACCAAGTATGGTACAGATGTCATATACGCACCACGTTCGTGCGATATTTTTTCTGACGCCAATTTGGCGAAAACCTTGTTTTCGAATACCAGTTACATATATATTTTTAAAAAGGGATTAACAATAAATTTATAAAAGTTTAATTAATAACAATAGAACAAAACAATTTATATAATTTTAAAAAATAAAATAAAAGTAAATAAACATTTTATTAATAAATAAACGACAACATTCGGGTTACCATATCAAGCAAAATAACAAAACTTTGGCGCCAGTTAAGTACCCCGGTGCGGTGCGTATATGACATTGGCGTCAGAAAAAAATCGCGTCAACGTGATGTTCATATGACATCTGTGGCGGTTCAAGTACACTTCGGAACGTTACTTTGAAATCGGTGAGTTTCATCGCCAAAATCGCCAAGATGCTTAATGATCATCGCCACTGAATATATAAATGATGCCATATTTGCAAACATATAGGTCAAAATATAAGTGGAACCTCGGTTCACGACCACCTCTGTTTACGACCAGTTCGGTTTATGTCCAACTTCGATGATCAAAATTTGACTCGATTGGCGTGCAATATCTCGGTTCACGACCAAGGCTGCCGAATAGTTCAGTTGGCAACCTTCACATAACTGTTGTTATTAGTCAAGTTTGGAGTAAGGTGTGCATATCAGAGTGCTTTGTGTACCTTTATTACTGTTAAAAAATTAACTTTTTGTTTTACTTTTACTCAGGTTTGCGCTAATATTAGCTCTCATTATGACTTCTAAGAATGAAAAAGTGCTTAGTGATAGCAGTAGTAAGAAGCTTAAGCGAATTACTGTTCAATAAAAGAAATTGTAGCAAAACATGAGAACGACGTTAGTATAACCGGTCTAGCTAAGCAATACGATGTGGCCTAAATCTTCGATTTCCACGCTAATCTATATATGTATTACGCTATCGTATGTGTCACAGAAATCACGATTATTTGTTAATCGTTTAATGGCAACGCTCCAATGAAACGTATCTCATTGTTTATAGAACAGCATTTAATGCATCCCCATACCTATAAGTGGGGTTACCATAGGCTGGCCCCTGTTCTGTCGCCAAATAACGCCAAGTTTATCGCCAACTTGGCGATATATCACCAATTACCTATAGACTCCCATTGTAAACCAATAGGGTTTACTTGTTTAGAGAGAATCAACAAATTGAGATATTTTAATGCACCAAAAACTAATATAAGTTTAAGGAATTATATTAATTATGTTTAAGGGAGCCCAAGGAAATTAAATTATGAATAAAAATAACTTGAATTTGATTTAAAAACTTTGAACCTCTTAAAACAGTGTGCATTACTTGGTTAACTAGTGCGTTATTGTGCGAAATAAGATAAAAGTATTGGGAATATTTAAAAGAACTCAGGTTTATTTATATTCAATATATAATTATCAAAAAATTTAAAAGACTAGTATTAAAAAATGCTCTGACGAGCACCAAAAAAGGTTAATATGTTTTTAAGTATGAAAAAGGGTTTGACAAGTGCTTCTAATTGAGCATGAAAAAGGACAAGGGGTACCTTCTTGGCTGCAGCTCACTGTCAATGCCAACTTTGAAAAAATCATATTTGCGCTTATTCCATATAAATAATAATCAGCCACAGTTACGATAAAAATGTGTAGTGTAAAGACACAGACAGTAAAGACGCAGCCTGATTAAATATGAATGTAAGGCGACATAGTACCAAAAATCTTAGTTCCTGCAGCGTATCACACTCATGCAGTGCCACCAAGCACTCCCGCAGTGTAGAACTGTACAGAAAACTGATTTGTAGTGCAGTGTAGACTGATGCAGCACTCTGCATAGGAACAATTCCACATGTGCATGCATTACAATATAATGCATTCATTGATTGTTGAAATTATATCCAAGTGGATATGGCTGTAAGATGTACTATGCAGTACAACAGTGCATATGTAAATTATAAACGAACATTAGACGCACACACCTTTAATACGGAAGTACAAAAGCACAATGTGAGTGTGCACTGAGGTTCAAATGCATAATAGGAATGTACAGTGTAGTATAATTTGTAGAGAAATAATGGTACACAGTGCACTGTACAAAGTTGCATTGCAGACGCATGTGCAGTACAATAGTGGAACAGTGCAGTTAACATGTAAAGCACGACGGAAAATTTTACTAAAGTACTGCGAATTTTTTTTTTGTATGGAATAAGCGCAAATATGATTTTTTCAAAGTTGGCATTGACAGTGAGCTGCAGCCAAGAAGGTACCCCTTGTCCTTTTTCATGCTCAATTAGAAGCACTTGTCAAACCCTTTTTCATACTTAAAAACATATTAGCCTTTTTTGGTGCTCGTCAGAGCATTTTTTAATACTAGTATCAATATGAACGTAATTTCAGTATGTATCGCTATATTGATGACATTATTTTAATTGACAGTAAACAATCAAATATTTCTCAATTTCCTGTTGATTATCCAACTAATTTAGAATTGACAGAAAACCTTTTAACAAATAATACTATTAATTTTTTAGATCTAAAAATCATAATAGCACAAAAGCAAACAATTACCGATCTTTATGACAAACGTAAAGACTTTAAATTCAAAGTTAATACATTTACTCATTTTAAATCCTGTCTACATATTTCAGTTTACCGTAATATACTGATTAATCGTTTGTATAGAATCAAAAATTTATGTTCATCACATCTTATCAATAAAAACATTAAACAATTAATATTTGATGCATTAAATCCTGGTTTCATAGGAATTCATATATTCCTTAATCTACAATTAATTAACGGTCTAAACAATGGATAGTAGGGAGGGTTCTTCTATGTTACTATTAACATTTTGCGTATCAAAAAAATATATAAAAAAACTACAAAAAACTAAAAATAAACAAAAAAAAAATTAAAATTACAAAATATATAAAAAAAAATTAAAATTACAAAATATATAAAAAAAAATTAAATAGGTTGGCTGAGTGGGTAGATGTTAAATTATGGATGAGGGTGGAGTTCTCTGGATAATTTATACGCAAATGTTGATTTAATATGTATATACCGGGTGTCCCAAAAAGGACTGACTGATTTTAAAATTCAATAACTTGTAAACGGTGACAGATATTTAAAAAATTCTTGCAGGACGGATATGCATAAGGTCAAAAGTTTTTTACAGTGATTTTCAATTTTAGTTCGAATTACAAACAATAGATGGCGCTGCGATCAATAGACGCTAAATTCAGGCTCGATTTTTGGTACTTCGTTTCTAATAAAGGACCGAAAATCGAGCCTGTATTTAGCGACTATTGCTTACAGCGCCATCTATTGTTTGTAAATCGAACTAAAATTGAAAATCACTGTAATAAAACTTTTGACCTTATGCATAACCCTCCTGCAAGAATTTTTTTAATATCTGTCACCGTTTGCAAGTTATTGAATTTTAAAATCAGTCAGTCCTTTTTGGGACACCCGGTATATATATAAAAGGGGGGAATGGTACGTTGAAGTTATGAGTTTCTATGTTTATTTTAGTCCTTATGAAGTTGCTGTCCATGGTACTGCATAAAAATATTTATATTAATTTATATCAGTTTAGGTCACTTTTATTGATTTACTTCAATATATTTCGATTTTTAATGGTGGACGCTAATACAGTTTATGATATATATATTTATCAGTATGTAGAAATGTTGAAATCTGTTGGTATATGCCCCCCCCCCCCATTCACTAAAGAAACAATTTAAAATTTAAGACATTAAATTTATTAAGTGATTAATAGAAACAAACTTTTATACTATTATAATTGTAACTTATTTGAAATTATTATTAATTTACTTAATTTTAACTAAAATAATTAAAAATAATTATAACACATTATATTAAAGATGCTAAATGATTATTATCGATATTCTGTTGAGCTGTTTTAGAATGATATTGTTGTGCTGTTTTAAAGTGATTTAATAGGTTCAAATACTAGCAATATTTTAAATAAAAAAATTTTCTACAGTTATATTTGGTAATCTCTAATAGATGGCACCACTATAAATAATTTCTACTTATTTTAGACGAGATAGTATTCATTTATCGATATTATGAACTTTTTAATTTTAAGATGTTACGCTAGATGTCAGCATGAAATAATTATTTATTCAGTTCTAAAATAATAATGCTGCCATCATTTATTATATTATTTCTCTTAATTATTAACCGTTTAATTTTAAACATATACTTCTTCATGTACTTTTTGTAATAATTTATTCCAGGATCATTAAAATAGCATATAATAATTTTTATTATATAGACTAAATGTTAATTATAATTATTATATTTATGTGAATGTGAATATTTTCTGTGAATATTTTTGCAACCGTAAGGATTCGCTTTTATCTGTACCAATTAATTAGACGGGATTTTTGCTGTGCTAAAATTGGTTACATGTTCTTCTTGTTTTATCTGGCCATAGCAAATTCTCTCTTGCTAGTTATGTCTTTAATTTAAATGTTACAATTTTTTCATATTGTTCATTATTACGGATATTGCATTGATTAATAATTTTTTTTAATTCAATTTTTATGCCATGGTAAATTTATACTTTTTGGTGTATAGCCGATCGGGTATATATGGAATTCAATTTTTAGCTTATTTCTGGATTCTATTCCAGAAATCGACTATGTTTTTGCTTATATATATATTTTATGTACCCTTGAAAAAGTGAAAGGCTATATAAGCTTCCGGCTACATCCATCCATTTGATCTATTGCTCGTTTATGATGCGTCTTTTAATTGTTCAACATTATTTCGCTGGTTATTTGTATCTTTTGTCTTTAATAGGGAATTTTATCAAAATTTGGTGGTTTTTCATGTCTTTTATATGGATTAATCGTCCGCAATGTGCTAGTGAATTAGTGGTATTGTGCTTGATTCTATATTACTAGTTAAGGTTCCATCTTTATTTTGTATAATGTCAGTGTTATGAAAAGTAGCTAAATTTATTAATTTAATTTTAGTAATTGGAAATAGATGATGATTTGTAATTATATATATATATATATATATATATATATATCACTTTCTTCTGGACACGATAACTTCCACAATTCTGCACAAATCTCTTCGAAACTGATACATAAAATCAAGGGGCATAAAATGTCGGTCAAGTTCGTTAATGGGCAAACTCGGACAAAGGGGATGGAAATAGTGAGGGATTTTGTGAAAATCGAAAAATCCCCATAACTTCTTAATTGTTGTGCATAAATCAGTTTAAAGTTTTTGTTACTTCTAAAAATAAGGCCAAAAATTTATGTATCACAGATTTTTGATCAAATTAAAAGTGGGCTCAAGGGGCGCAAAAAATTGGGTTTTGGGGAGAAAAAAAATCATAATTTCGTCAATTCTCAAGATATCAAATCTAATTAATTTTATTATAAATCTTCTTAATATTATCTACAACTTTTATATTGACAAGTTTTTGATAGGACCAATTCGAACACCAAAAAAAATAAATAAATAAATAAATAATAACGAAAACAAAAAGGGGGAGTTGAAGAAGAAAAAATCCATAACTTCGTCAATTCACAAGATGTAAAAATCCGTATGAATTTATTATATATCTTCTTAATATTGTCTACAACATTTATATTGACAAGTTTTTGATAGCAGCAATTCTTACAGCAAAAAAAAAAAAAAAAAAAAAATTAAATGTACATAGCGGTTGAAGAAAAAAAATCATCGTATTAAGGGTGTATTCAAATCCAAACTGCTTATTTTCTGACTCATTTTTAAATTCATTTTTGCTCTCAAACGCATCCAATTGGTATATTCTCTTATTCAGAAACCATATAATGTACAGTAATGATCCATTTTTTGATAGAGGCAGAATATATTTCAAAAAATGCTGTCAAAGTGGGCATTTTGAAACAAATTTCCCGAACGGATTGTGTTAGAAACGGAAAATATTGTCCTACTGAGAAAATAATTGTTTATAAATCAAGCTTTAATTAATTTAACGAAAAATAGAAACACAGGTCACTTATAAATCTCTTCAAAAACACGTCAGTAAGATTCATATTTTTTCTATTAAAAATGAATCTGAAAATGTGCCAGAAAATTTCGAGTTGTTGAGCATGGAAAAGTACTTTTTTTAATACCGCCTTTACATGATTCTGATAAAACCGGTTCTTATATAAAAATGAAATAAAAACTTATCAAAAGCGGTCAGATAAAATTGTTAAAGTGGGTTTAACTCTAATCGTGATTTAGTTTTTTTGGTGAAATTAATATACTTAACTTCGAAATCTACCTCCGCCTGTAGGCCGGGCCGGCAGGGTTTTTTTTTTATATGTATGTTTGCAGATTACTTCAAAATTACGCGACCTATCCATGTGATTTTTTTCTTCTTTCAATTGAAAGAAGATACTGTGGAATTTGTCCCATTTAATCATTTGACGGGTAAAATAATTCTGTTTCTAAAATGCTGGGGTGATTTACTGCCACCAGAATTTACGAACAATTTACATTTAAAATAAGTAGATGCTTTTCTTCGCGTGCATTATTACACGTAAAATTTTATCGAAATTTCTGGTACAAATTTGGCAGTTGGAAATATAAAGTAAGTGAGAAGTCCCCCAAATATACAACCCACGGCCCATGAAAGGGTTAAATTTCATCAAAATTGGTTTAGTACTAATTTAGAAATTCAGACATATAAAATAAAATAAACATCTGTAAAATATTTCATTATCATTTATTTTCATCAAGTGATGTAGCGCTATCTGTTTGACAAGAAATTCGCTAGCCGACGATTTTCCTCTCTCTTTATACAGTATTAGCTGAAATGCCTGCCGTTGACCGGGGTTTTAAACATGTTGATTAAAAAATTAATTAAAAAATTAAACACCGTACGGACTATGAATCACACACAGATATGCTCTCGTTTTAAATATTGAAAGCCTTGAGAAATTTTGCTTCTATACCGGTATTTAAAAAAAAAAAAGTTTTCTAAGCCTAAATATAGTCTTGATTCTTAAAAAAAAAAAAAAAGAAAAGAGAAGAAATGTAAATTCATGAAAAGCCTTTCATGATATAACTTTCTCTCGTTATCATTATCTTTTTTACGCGTGAAGGTTTCTCTATGGTACTCCATTGTGAAATTTGGTAATTTTTGATTTTCAATATTTGAAAAATGGCATAATCATTAGATTTGAAATTTATATGAAGAAAAATACAATTTTTTACCTTTCTAACGCAGTTAGTCTAACAATTTTCCGACAAATACTTTTCGACTTTTGACAAATACTTTTCCCAATGATTTTTGGCCCACCGTCTATTAGCATATAAATTAGCACTAATCCTTCGCCCGTAAAAATATAGTTCTTAAAATGAAGCGAGTGTACCGCAGAAATCACTGTTGAATTTAAACACTAGAATTTTGAATTGTTTTTATTAGAGATCGATCGAAAATTCGGTTTCGTTTTCGTTTTCGGCCCAAAATCTGAGTTTCGCCGAAAATTCTTTTTCGGTGAAAATGCGGCTGAAAAATCGGCCGGACCGAAACTATTAGTATTCCAAAAATCTCGTTTCTTCCTTCGGAAATTTTTAACATTACTCAGAAATGAGATTATTTTTGGCTACGGACTTCGTTGTTCATAATTATCAGTCATGACTGACTCAAGCCGTGAATGCAACTTAAAAAGCAAGCAAAAAATATATAATTAACTTTTTCACGTGCTCATTAAAAGTTGCAGACATACCAGTAATAGGAATTTTTCAGTTTGAAATCGCAGAAATGTTTCGAATACTCTTTGGGAAAGTTCTAGTACAACATATGATCATTTACAGAAATCATTGTAAAAGATAAATCGAGATATACATAAAACTAAAATATTTTTTTAATTAAATGAAATTCTTATAATTAGAAAATCTTTCTGTGTTGTTGATGAATTAATTATGTTTTATTTTATATGAAAATAAAAAGTTTTGAGTCTAAGGAATAGAGAGCCAACTACACGTATAATTAATTAATAATTATGTATATTTAATAATTACGCATAATTAATTAATAATTATGCATATTTAATAAATACGTGCAATTAATTAATAATTATGTATATTTACTTATGTATTAATTACTTTAATACATACAATTTAATTACTTTAAAAACTTTTTTGGACGTTTTCGTTTTCGGCCGAAAATAGGAAGACAACTGAAATTCGGTTTCGGTTTCGGCCTTAAAAACCTGTTTCGGTCGATCCTTAGTCTTTATTACTGATTGTTTACGTCATAAAAGTTTGTAACGATTAAAACATAGTATTTTTTTTTCCTTACAACACTTCTAGAAACGGAACCGTATAAAGAGAGAGAAAAATTGGCGCTTTCTTTCTCGTAAAACAGATAGCGCTACGTCACTTGATAAAAATCGTTGAAAAAAAAAAAAAAGATATTTATTTATGTATTTTGGTTTTTATTGATTTTCTAAAAAATACTGAAGCAATTTTAATAAAATTTAAGTGAGATCAATTACAGAGTAGCCTGTATCAATAATAAAAATAATAATAAAATCGCATGAATCAGTAGCGCAGTTTCGGAGAAATCGATGAACATAGTAGATAACAAAAACACTTTGTGTAGTTTTGTTACACATCGACTACTTGTGCAGTGACGGACACTTCGGATCTAGCTAACCCAGTTTTTTCAAGCAGCTACGTACAACAGAATGAGGAAAAATATTGATTTTATTGGTTTTTGTTGAATTTCTAAAAATTACTGAAACAATTTTGATGAAATTTAAATGGGACTATTTTGAGAATATTCTCTTTCAACTAAAAAAAGAAGAAAAAATCATATGAATCGGTAAACATACGTAAAAAAAATACATACTCGTCGATTTGAGAACCTCCTCTTTTTTTTTTGAAGTCGGTTAAATATATTTAATTTTCAACGATTTTCACCAAGTGCGCTGTCTGTTTGGCGAGAAAGTCGCTACTAGGCGATTTTCTCACCTTCTTATACGGTTTTGTTTCTAGGGCGATGTAAGGATAACCAAAAAGTTGTGTTTTAATCGTCAAAAACTTTTATGCCGTAAACCAGTGGTTCCCAAATTTTTTGACTCGCGGAGTCCTTTTTAGAATGAATTTCTATGGCGGAGCCCCTGAAGCGTACCGTGCCTTATGTTACAAGGTAAGATTTTTTTTAAGTGCATGGCTACCGAGCACAGGAAGTGGGAATGAATGGTAATTGTCCCAGAAATAAAATTATATTTTGAAATTTTTACCGATACACTGAATTTATTTTCAGTTACCATCAATACAGGTGGAATTTTCGAAAGTTTACATACTTAAAACACCTCCAAAACCCAAAAAATCGTAACATTTTACATTATTAGAGTGACGAACAATAACGTGCACAAGTGTCTGAATTCGGATTCTTTGATAATAATGGCAGACGAATGTGCCGTTCAGCATTTGAAAGACTTCTGCATTTCGACTTGGCTTTAAAGTAAGATCTTTAACGCTAAATGTACCAAGAATTTTACTCAAGTTTTAGAAAAATATTTCAGACAATAATTTTTATTTCAAATTATTTACTTTACTGTTCAACTTATTTCTGCTTGATTTATATCTTAGTTATTTTACATAAAATTTCCTGCTCCAATCGAAATATTTTCATTTGGTATCACTGAATAACCGGTTGTTGTATATTGGGTGTTAACGTCCTTTGATATATCAAATCAACTTCGTGTTTCACTTAAAATAAGATGGGTTTTTTTTATATCGCTGAACACATTCAGTACATATTTAGAGTCGTCCAAAGCCTTTTCTATTCAGCTGTTAAAAAATGTTGCTTAAACGAGATTTTCAAAACTGTAGGATGTCCCTGAATATTTATTTGTATATATATTTTTTTCAATCTGGTGTTGGTTGCATTCCTTTTTAACAAGAGGGATGTAATCGATATCATCGTTTCGCTCAGAATCAGACCAATACACGTTTCATCTTAAAAGAAGACACGTTTGGTAAATGCAACGGAAATGGTGACAGATTAACATTGCAATGATCGATAGATTTATTTTATTTTGCTAAACCTATGGGACAAACATGCAATTAGCATTCCCAATCTTCATTGCCAGTTTAGAGTTACTGTTCTTCTAATATAACCTCTGCAGTTTCAACAATCGTGCAAACGCTATTCTTCGACAATACCAGCTTACTTCGGTATGCAGTAGGAGGAGCGGATGCTGACTTCCAATAACTTAACGCATAAGCTTAAAAGTTTGCTTTTAAGATTTCTTTCGCGAAGATTTCTTTCGTGATTTTATATAGTTTATTATTTTAATGGTATCATTCAACCTTTTCATAAGTTAAGACGATATTTTCTCGGGGATATCGTGTGTCTAGTATAAAGAGCGCAATAGATGGTACTATAGTGCTTTACCATTTGTTAAATATTTACAGTGGCGCTAGCATTGTGACCCATCATTCATTTCGCATCATTAGTGCATTCATGATCATATATGTGTGGCGACGCCATCTTGCGCGGTCAGTAAAACGAGTTTCTCGCAGGAAGCGATCGAGCTAGCCTTTTGCTCGGCACGTAAGATCTCGCTTACTGACCGTGGGTTCTACGGTTCGATTCCTATCGGCGCCCATCGCCTGCATTGGTGACCTTGGACAAACGAACACGCACCTTCACAAACATCATCATCTCCTTTCGAGACCAACAGATGGCAGCACTGAAAACACCCCCAGCACAAAGCCTGTCACGCCGCGCATCTTCGGGGGCACGCACACACATGCGCACGGCAGCACGACAGCATCACCTGGCAACCGCCAACGCAACACGAGTGCACATCGCTCGTACAGCATCAACGAGATGCTCTTCTCACTGGGGGTGGAGTACTGTGGCGACGCCATCTTGCGCGGTCAGTAAAACGAGTTTCTCGCAGGAAGCGATCGAGCTAGCCTTTTGCTCGGCACGTAAGATCTCGCTTACTGACCGTGGGTTCTACGGTTCGATTCCTATCGGCGCCCATCTCCTGCATATGTTTTACTATGTATTCATCCTAAAATATTTCGTCCATTAGTGTTTTGGTTTGTAGTGATCTACAAATAATGATCCTGATAGCTTTGTGAAACCTCTTTCAGACTAGCGTTGTAAGGCACTTAATTTTAATCGATTTAATGTTCTCAAACACTGTAGTAATAGAGACGTCAAGTCTAGTTGCGGGTGCCCGTTTCAATAAAGTAAGTTAAGACTCTTAACTGCCCTGGTCTGAGCGGGATATTAGTATATGTAACTAAAAAATACTAACAAAACTGCGAATCTAGTGACGTCAGTAGATTCATGCATTTGTAGTGTAAATTTAGAGCATCTGAAGAGGCTGTTAAGCGTTCTTTTATGTCAACAGTCATATAGTTAATTAATGTATATATATGTTATCTGACAAGGGAATATTGGACATTAAATGGAGAACTTTTTCATAAAGCAAATTCTTGACAATATTAATTTTACAAGGTTTATTAAGTGTCTTTGCAATTATATGATCTTCACGAACTCAAGATACTCGTTAAATTATCAGGTGGGCGCTTTGGGTATCAGGTGGGTGCCATCATAAGCGCCGACTCAACGGGGACGACGGGATCAAACCAGGCAAACTTCCATCACTAATTTTAGAAGATTATTTTTATCCGAATTAATCGCAGTGATTAAACAGGACAAAAGAAAAAAAATAAATGAATGATACAAATATATCTTACTGCCTATTTTGTCCCACGTCCCAGTGAAGTCTGTGAATATGTCCAGGACATTTCATATTTTTTTTAACAAGTGTTGTGATTGTTTCTTTTGAAGCATGCATACATTTCTTGGCCCTTCATAATTAAAAAACTGAGGAGGTTTATCTTTTAAATCAGAATGGTTTATTTCGAAATAATGACACAGCTGAGCATGAAACATGGAGTTATCGGTTAACACTACACCTCAAGTCGTACTGAGAGGAGGAGTTAAGAAATTCAAATATCCAAATTTTCCTTCAGAATACAATTTCTTGATTTCTTATATTAAATCTACATTTTGTTTCCTCATTTATTGCAATTTTTGATCGGAAAACGTAAAAATAGAGTGCTAGTCGAAATTAGTATTTTTTAAAGAAAATACAATTTAGTTTATAAAAAAAATCTGTTTACATTTTTGGAAGAAAAAAGAAAACTTGCTTTAAATGTGTTTTTTCGTTCAAATTTTCTTTATTTTCCGAAAGCACGAAGGAGCCCCCAGAAAGTTCACGAGGAGCCCCAAGGGCTCTGCGGAGCACACTTTGGCAACCTCTGCCGTAAACAATCAATTAAAAAAAATCAAAATTTAAAAGATTTCTGTACACTCGCTTCATTTGAAGAAACATATTTTTAAGGTGGAGGGATTTCTACATTAATACAATCTGCGTCAAAAGTCCCTGTAAAATGTAATATAAAATAAATTAATTGAAGTCGGGTTTGTTTTTTTGTTAAAAAGTTTATGATTATTATATACAAAAACTGAGTTGAGTTAAATAAAAGAGTGCAAAAATACTAAAGACTTGTAATTTTACGTGCAATAAAACCTTCGATATTTCTATCTTAAACACTGCAGTAATCGCGTGCCAGTCTTTTTGCCGCCTATATCAATTATTGTCCTCTGAGCCATCTTCCTTTATAAATACAATAGTGACATTTCATGTAGCTGATTTTAAATGTTTATCCTTTACCGTAGTAAAGTTACATGGCATTCTAGCTTTTTTCAAATTATATATTGACTTGAGAAGTAGAAATTCGTCAAAACGACTATGGCATAATCACTTGTGAGAGCTCATTTTCCCGCTTTCCAAATATTTCATTACTCGTGAGGAAACTGGCTAATTTCACGAAAGTATGAATTTATAACTTCATTCAGATGTATAACTTGAATAAATAATGAAAACTGTTTGTTATTTTAATTTTTCCGGTATCCAGGCTGGGCGTCAACGCGACCAATAACATTTTAAAAAACATGCGACGGGGTGTTTTCTCCCAGCCGGCGCTTAAATTAGACAAAGTGTTTTTTTTTTTTTTCAGACGTTCTTTTTTCTTTTGCACTGTAAAAAACTCATGTAACGTTATTCCACAAAATTGGTGGCAACATGGTGCCTCCAATTTTACGGAGTAATTAATTCAACTTATGCAGGGTGTATCTGAAATACTTCAACAAACTTAGAGGGGTGATAGTACTCATGAAGACGAACAAAAAATGCAATGGAACATGGGATCGCAAATGACGTTTAAAGGATGAAAATCGGGAAAATGCGTCTGGAAATGGACAAACTGAGATAAGAAAGAAACACTCCAGAAAATTATTTATGGAACAGAATAGGTACAACACAGCTCGTGATGTCCAGAGAAAACAAATATTTTACAACAATTGTTCAAAGTGTCGACCTCGAACATTATTACACAGATTACATCTACGGAGGAACGACTGGCGGACACGCTCGAAGACTACGTGGCTTTGCATACGTGGATTCCTGCTCACAGATTTGTTTGGCTTTCTTCCAAGCTTTTGTTATATCTTTCTGACCGGATATGCACAAAGGAAAGGAAAACGAGCTTCATGCTACTAGCCAGTTCTGCAGAAAAGCAGTACGCGAGATTTCGATATTTTTATTAGTTTTGCGATTTTCACCCTTTAAACGTCATTTGCAACCCCATGTTCCATTGCATGTTTTATTAGTGTTGATGTGTACTATCATTCCCTAAGTTTGTTCAAGCATTTCAGATACACCCTGTATAATGGTGTAATTTAAACTGATATAACTTGTGTAATATTACATATTAATGTAACGTAACACCAGATTTATCGGTTAAATTACTCAATAAAATGGAGACAGCATTGCTATGCCACTATTTTTATGAAGCGATGTTACATAAATTTCTTACAGTGTGCAGCCCAAATTTACGTTTCAATATGTCTTGCTATGCATTTTTTGTTCTCGTTCCTTTTAAAATGAGTTTCGCTCCTGGAACTTTTTGTCTATTGTATAGTAAAAATTATTTTAGTAATAATAATGTACGCTTGTAAATAGTAGTACATAAAAAAATATTTTATACAAATAAAGGCAAAAACATTCACCTTGACATCCTGCTGAATAAGGCCAATCACAAACTTTGAGTTTAGGATTGAAATGCAAATTTGCAGGGCAGTCTTTGATGTAAGGAAAGCCATGTGCACAGTGGATGAACTTCCTGCAGTCTTCTGGATGAGGAAAGAGACCTTGATATTCCGGACAGCTGTATGTGGGTATTTCGGGGGGCACAGCACAATCGACATTTTCAGCGAAATCGCAATTTTCCGTATGGGGATTAAAGAGTAATCCTGATGAACAGGAACCAGTGAAACTCACCTAGATTAAAAATGTTTCAAATTTGAATTGGTTTATCAACTTAAGGGGACTTGGTACCTTTTACAGTTTTAAATATATATATATATATTTACTGATGTACAGTCGTGGGAAAAAAAGTAAACACCCCCTACTAACTCCTCAACAAATCATCATAGAAGAAAGTTACTGGTACCGAACGATTGGAAATAAAGTCTACTTTTAATTGATGTATATAAAATTTACTTAGGGGGCAATCTACATATTAAAACGAACCCAAACTTCATTTTTTCAATGGCAATGCCCAATTTTAACAATATATTTCAAATCTTCGGTTCAAACTATGCCTAGACACCAAATTTCAAGTCATTTGAATGATAAGTTTTTGAATTATAAACATTCAAAATTTAGTGCTTCTAATGTTGAACTACATTTTCATATTTTCATTAATATTTCCTGA
Source organism: Maratus speciosus (assembly GCA_963932465.1). NCBI lineage: Eukaryota > Metazoa > Arthropoda > Arachnida > Araneae > Salticidae > Maratus > Maratus speciosus. The sequence goes on from OZ010788.1 coordinate 344,882,353, forward strand.
AATTATACTCATAATGTGCTAATTTTTTGTGTGGCAATAATTCTAAAATAGCCAAAAATAAATACGTTGAATTTGTAATTTTTATAATTTTATGATATGAATTATAAATTATGAAAATAATATTCGAAAAAATTATGAATTGCAACCTACAATTTTTTTGATGGATTTAGATTTCTTATCCTGCTTTATGGAAATCCAAAATTTCACATTTTTCTTCCAAGTAGTTTGTAAATTATGCTTTAAAAAACGGCAAAATTATGGTTTAAGGGGCCGTCTATGATAGAAAAAACTAGATTTTGAAATTTCTTATGCTATTCTGTAATCTAGCAGTTTGCAGCTTGAGTGGTGCTTAAGATGCCTTGATGAAAAAGGCGGTTCTCTCAGTCAAAAATCGTGTACCAAACTTCAATTTGGATACAGTCATTAAATACACTCGTTTTAAAATATTTAATTTCTTGGAAACTTATCGTACGAATTGCATACAAATTTGTTTTTAAGATAATTGAAGGGTATAGAGTTAATTTATGCTGTCAGAATTGTGTATTCCTATTGAAAAAAAAAAAAAGTTATGGTTCGTTTTAATATGTAGATGCCCCCCTAAGAAAATTTTATGTACATCATTTAAAAGTAGACTTTATTACCAATCGTGTGGTACCAGTTACTTTCTTCTAAGATCAATTTGCAGAGTTAGTAAGGGGTGTTTACTTTTTTTTCCACGACTGTACATTTACTTATTATAAACACATATTATTATAGGTAATACTTACCTAGAAAAACTGCTTTTGACAAGAAAGAAAATTACCGTATATTTCCGTGTATAAGCCGAGAATTTTTGGGTATTTTTTGGCTTTAAAGTAGGGGAGATGGGGGGGTCGGCTTATATACGAGTATAAGAAAATCTCCAAAATTGATACTTTAAAATAAAAAGATGGTAAATATAAAAAACGTAAAAAATACTTAGAAATTTCTAAAAATACTTTAATACTCCAATTTTTTACATTAAAAATAGTCACTAATCATCATTCACTATCCATTTCACTATCAGAATTTTCAAGCAATTCCTTAAAATCGTTTTCATTATTTAGTACATCAGGATGAATATCATCCGTATCTTATTCATCATCATCATCTTCTTTTTCAAAAAATGGCATCATCATCCATCAGTCCCATCCCTTGCATTACTGATGTAACATTTTTTGAAAGATCGGACGTCTTGTGGTAATTCAAGGTAAGCTCCTTTCACCCATTCAGAGATACCGACGATAACTTTTTAACACTTTCCAACAAAGTTGAAAAGTGTTTATGACTTCGGTTTGTCTGTCCGTCTGGTCGTCTGTTCGAGCTCTAACTCCCGTAAATATACTGGGATTGCCCTGAAATTTTTGGATGTGATTGACGTTTACCATAGCACGTTCCCTATTTCAAATGAAGTTTGTAGTACGTTTAGTTCATTTACAGGGACAATAAAAAATTTTCCGTTACATTACGGCCTACGGGAAAAAATCGTTAAAAGTGATTTTTAATGGTGTTTTATGCTTTCAAACATAAAAAAATTGATATGCATTAATGAAGAGCTCTAAAATATGCATTCTGCAGAATATGCGGTGTAAAGAATACAGTATAACTTCAAAAATCCGGCATCATCGGGACCGACACTATGCCGGTTTTTGAAAATTCCGGATTTTTGAAGGACTATCAAAAGTAGTAATTAGGAACATCAAAAGTAATTCTATATTTTTAATGATGCCTTTAGCCTTAATTTAATTCATTATTAAGTGATAATTATGTAAGTAAAAGAGAAAATTAAATATAAAAAAAATTAGACCACCATATAACACTTTAATTCATATTTTCTATGTTACAGAAAAAAAAAATCTTATAAAGAGTTAAATTATTTCTTCTCTTGTAATTTCGAAAACATCGATGTCAACTTTATTTGCTTCAATTTTTGTTGGCCGTTCTTTAACAAGTATTTTTAGTATTTTATACAAATTAAGAATGCCTATTTCGGAAATACAGTCTTGTTTCTCTAAAGCATATATTAATTCGCCAATCAAATTTATGAATTATTTTGGTGACACCTTTTCTTCTGCCGGTTGTTCATCCTCGTCTTCTGAGGTACTACTAGTATTAACGGCTGTTCTATTTAGCACAGCGTCAGTGATCTCGCTATCCGTTAAAGTGTTCGTTGTTGATGATGCATTGTCGACAATGCTTAGCCAATCACCCATATCCTTATTTTCGACACTTATTTCATTTTCAGATTTTGCATGTTCAATCAGCTCATAAATTGCGGTCTTTTCAGGGCAAATTTGAAAGGCTGAAAATTCTTCCTTGCTATTGATTTAGCCGTTGCCAAAAATTCGTTCAGGCCATATATAGTGCCATGCATTCGCCAAAGTTGCCCCCAAAGTTCTTCCCCTTTCTAAGCAATAGTGCAACACCCAGAAAATTTGTCGTCTCTGACAAATGAAAAAAAAAAGTGAAATATACTTTTTTTGCATGTTTACTTTCAATCTTGAAGTTTTTTAATTCATAAAGAATTACTATTTTCCTTCTCCAATAACTTGAAAATGTAAAAGAAAAGGGAAGATAAAAGATGGATTTGGTGCCGGATTTTTGAAGTTGCCGGATTTTTGAAGTCATACTGTAGTTATTATTCATCTACGGGGCCATACAAAAGAGTTTCGTTACATAATGATATAAGGGTGGAGGGAATTGTTTGTGGCGTATTTTAATTATGTTACATTATTTCATGTAATAATAAAATTTTTATACGTTGCTGAGGTTTGCTATAACTTATTTCATGTGTAATACGAAGTGCATAGCATTTACAGGAAAACACTAAAGATTTCAGATACTATATATTGTATCCGAAGTACTGCACATTAGCGATGATTGCTGGAAATGCATTTTTAATTATCATATGCCCTTTTATGTTTCACTATATTTGTGTATACTATATGGTTTGTATAAATGATATAATTCATATACAGGGCTACACAAAAGAATTCGTAAGGGTTACTGGGTATGTGCGAAAATTGCTCGGTTTTTAAATGAGTTATGCATTTTTACGCTGAACTGCATTTAGTTTACTAAGAAATGTTTGTAGAATATAGATAACATGATATTCAGGGTCACGCAAAGAATTAGATACATGGCCGTCCATAAATGATAATTTTTGGAAATGTGATTTCAATAATTTTAAGTGTGTTTTAGCTAGTTAAGTATGTTTTAGCTGGTTAAATTTTAGCTAAATAGTGGCATGTAATAAGTGTTGTACTAAAGTATTCAAGTATTTTTCTATCAATAGTATAAATTACTGAAACAGAAATTTCAACCTGTTTTGCGTTTTCTTCCTAAACTAAATTTTTCCATTGTATAATATATATATCAACGTACAGATCAAATACAGGGCAGTTCAAAAGAACTGGAATACATATTTGGCTATGGACGGTAACTGCTGAAATCAGTTTTTCAAATGTTTTGTTCGTTTTCTAAAATGTTTATTTAGTTATGTTATTTACCTTATATCTCTAAATAACGAAGTTTTGTTAAAGCATTTAAGAAGTGTTGGAAAGTGCTTCATAATCTATGCTTAACGCATGATTTTTCTTTCTTGTTTTAAATTACCGCAATTTGTCGTAGCTGCCTCCCTAGATAACATCCATTCTGAGTTATTCAGCTGCTCTGTAAATTTGATAACCTTTAATTTAAAGCCGGCATTATAAGCCGTGTGTTTTTGCCAAACCATTTTTGTTTAAGAAGCTACTTCAGTCACCTGTAAAGACCTGCTCACTAATACTAATCCTATGGAAGAAATTTTTAAAGATATCTCGTTTGCATTTCAGTATTTTTAAGTAATTCTTTTTGAATTGGCTTGCTGGGATTGATCTGTAAAAAGGGCGATTTTTACGTTTTCGATTTTGTTTACAGATATTTTTAATTTAGACACTTTCATTTTCGGAACCGGTTTCGAAAATGAAAGCATCCTCTTGAAAAAGATCTGCAAATAAAATCGGAAAAGTAACAAGTTGGAAATTGCTCGTCAAACGTGGCAAATGAGGTGCGTTCGTACTAAAACTAATTTTAAAATTATTTTTTGCACCCCATATTGTACTGAATGTATAATTTTTTGCACTTCATAACGTGCATAGTCTGATACATCATTAAAATGCACTTCCAATAATTTTTTCGGAACACTTTTGACTGTCCCTGTAATTAAACTATACATCCGATATTCCTAAAATTTTAAATAGCTCAACAAAATTTGCAACAATTATATCTTTAAAATTTCAGACCATTCGGAAGGCTGTAATATCATTAAAATGCACTTGCAATAATTTTTCCCATTGGCCGTAATATAAAGAAAAACTTTTGACTGTCCCTGTAATTAAACTATACATCAGATTTTCCTAAAATTTGAAATGGCTCGACAAAATTTTGCAACAATTACATCTTTAAAATTTCAGATCATTCGGAAGGCTCTAATACCATTAAAATCCACTTGCAATAATTTTTCCCATTGGCCGTAATGTAAAGAAAAACTTTTGACTGTCCCTGTAATTAATCTATACGTCCGATTTTCCTAAAATTTGAAATGGCTCGACAAAATTTTGCAACAATTATATCTTTAAAATTTCAGATCATTCGGAAGGCTCTAATATCATTAAAATCCACTTGCAATAATTTTTCCCATTGGCCGTAATGTAAAGAAAAAATTTGACTGTCCCTGTAATTAAACTATACATCCGATTTTCATAAAATTTGAAATGGCTCGACAAAATTTTGCAACAATCATATATTTGAAATTTCAGACTATTCGGTTTGGTAGTTTTTGCTCTGTTACATGCGGACAGACGGACGGACAGACGGACGGACAGACGGACAGACAGACGGACGGACGGACGGACTGAACGACGACTATAGGTGCTACGTATTTATATAATTACGAACGCACCTAAAAAAAGGACAGATGTAGAGATCAATCTCAGCTATCCAATGAAAAAAAAAAACATTTAAAAACTTTAAAATGCAAACTAGATATCCTAAAAAATTTCTTTCATATAGGATTAGCATTAGCGAGCGAGTCTTCCCAGGTGACTGAAGTAGCCCCTTAAACCAAACTAACAGTTAGAAGTCACGTGAAGTAGAGAAAGTTTTCCCATTAACAAAAGTAAGGAGTTTTGGCATTTATAAATGAGCATGTCATAACAGAATAAGCGGAACCCATTTAAACAAATTTGTACACACAGAATAGTAGAGATAAATAATTTCGGAAAGCGTATTTTCTTTTATTAGTTATGCTAAGTTTTCGATCGCTGAATTTTTCATCACTTTTTTTGGTAACACCGCACAGTGTGAGATTTTGCGAATCTAGCGGGTTAAAATTCAATTTATGAAAATTATCGATATTAAAGTAATAAAATTGATCTTACTAGAGATAAAATGGTCCTGTATTATGAAAAAATATATCTTTACGATTTACATTGTACAATTTATGTCATTGTTATTCCCTCATCATAATCATCATACAAAGATAATTTGTCATTTTCATATGTTGACACTTGCGTTGTGTTATGGTATTCAGTGCAAATTTTTAAAAATGTAGTAAAATTTCATAAATGCCATCATAAAAAAATATTTACAAAATAAGTACGTTTTTAGCCAAAAATATGAATGGCAATTACAACTACAGCAATCGCCATTCTAAAAAGGTTAAAAGAAAATTTGGTTTTTGAGACGATTTTTGGTGTTTTTATGGACTTAGGCTGCTATCAATTTACATTTTTTTCTCTAATGTGTTAGATGTTATTTGAAATGTCCAAAAGTGAAATTACTGCAAGTCGATTTTTGGACTTTTTTCCAGCGAGATTTGTAAAATCTTACACTGTGCACCGATTTATATACGAGTTTCCAATTTTGGACGATTTTTCACTGAAAAGTCGTATACTCGGCTTATACACGGAAATATACACTATTTTGTGGGTAAGAATTGAGAATTTTTTTATTTTTTAAAGAATTTTAAAGTTTGCTGTTTTTTGATACTATTACTGTGTTTAAAACACTAAAACGTCTACAAATATTTTTCAAATCATTCCATTATTTTTTGTATCCTCAATATAATGAACTTAATGAAATTAGGGATCGCGATTTTACAATTAATGAATTAGTTTATGAAAAATAAAATAAAACATATAAACATAGGCAAAAACGCAGCAAAAAGCATGATTTCTTAAATATTTCGATTTATATACATTTTTCTTTTCATAATATTATAAAATCCATCTCTAATTTTATTAAGTACACTATACTGAGAATGCAAAAAAATAATGGAGTGATTTGACAAATATTTGTAGAAGTTTCAGTGTTTTAAACACAGTAATGTATCAAAAAACAGCAAACTTCAAAATTCTTAAACTTTCTTTTAAAAAATTAAAATTCTCATTTTTTGCCCTCAAAATGATTTTTTTTCTTGTCAAAATCAGTTTTTCTAAGTATTACCTATAATAATATATAAACATAGGCAAAAACGCAGCAAAAAGCATGATTTCTTAAATATTTCGATTTATATACATTTTTCTTTTCATAATATTATAAAATCCATCTCTAATTTTATTAAGTACACTATACTGAGGATGCAAAAAAATAATGGAGTGATTTGACAAATATTTGTAGAAGTTTGTGTTTTAAACACAGTAATGTATCAAAAAACAGCAAACTTCAAAATTCTTAAACTTTCTTTTAAAAAATTAAAATTCTCATTTTTTGCCCTCAAAATGATTTTTTTTCTTGTCAAAATCAGTTTTTCTAAGTATTACCTATAATAATATGTGTATATAATAAGTATATGTACATCAGTAAAAAAAAAAATTCTTCAAAGAACTTTAACGGTTACCGACTCCCCCTCCATTTATGTTTAATAATAGTTTGTATTGTGTCAAAGATAAATATCCTTTTAATTTAAAATGAAGTACACCCGCATATAATATTCAAACGGTACCGAGTTCCCTTAAGATCCGTTTATATTTACTAATATTTTGTATTGTTTCAAAGGTAAATGTTATTTTAATCTAAAATGAAATATGCTCGCATATAATAAAATGAAAATCTTCCAAATTAAGATGACATCGATTGCCATTAAATCTATAAATACTGAACTAATAAAAAAATTAAAACGGACTAGATTTTTAAAGTATTGTGATAAGTATTGATATACATTATTAACTTTCCCAATTAGCTCCTTACCAATAGAACTGTGTTAGTTTTGTGCACTATGTAGGGGAGAGTGGGGAAAAAAGGTACATTTTGTCTTTATAAGCTTATAAAATAATGACATTAAAAGATATCACTTTCAAATTTGCGCCTAATTCTCGTTTAAAACCTTTGCTTTGATACTACTAAAACCTCTTATCCTCAAGTACAGTAATTTAAAATAGATACGCATTTTTATAAATTGGGAGAAATGTCCCTTTTAACTCCATTGTAGGGGATGAAAAGGATACTGTGTGGGGTTGAAAGGGGCATGCATAAATAAAACACTTTTATGAAAATTTTTCCTTTTTATTTGCAATTACATTATTCAAAAATAAAAGATAATTATACGCAAATAAAAATAAAATATATTGCAACATATTATAAAATATAAACAAGAAAAATAACATGTTTAGGCCTATTTGACTAAGAAAGATTTAGCTTTAGCTGTCTCACCACCACTTACGGGCTAAGTAACTTCACCACAATATCATTAATATTCACGTCATTCATGTCAATAGTATCAGTAAATACAAAATGATTTTATTCTATTTTTTTTTCTGAAAAAATTTACTTTGAATTCATTACGAGTGTTTTTCTGGAGTTTGTGGCTACAGTGCGACAGGAATATCACCATAATTATTCCATTACCTTTTGCAATATCTATTGTCTTAATATTTATATTGCTTTCATAATTATCGAATAAGAGAAGCACAGGATCAGTTTTGGAACAAGTAGAATATTCAGTTAATTCATAATTGCTTTAAAAAACTTCTGCGGTCATTGACCAACTGTGATGAGCAAGTCCAAGTTTTTGGGATGGGGCACCTTCGACCATGAACTCCTTGAAATTCTTTCTTGGGAAAACGAATACTGTTGAACAGAGTTACCTGATGTAGAAACAAAACACAAAAGTTTGACAAGTTTGACACGTTCTGCTGATGTTACGTGAGAAAATTGTTTTTTACTACGTTTTGCTACTATATATTAGGTGGTTTGTGCTTTATCATTAAGCCTTGTTTTATAACAGTTATATATTATGTTCTGTGTAAATTTATAGCGATCCATAACTAACTGAAGGTTTAAAAAATATATCAACATTAGCTTTGTTGAAACTTGTACTTCTTGTTAAACTAATGGCTATAGGTTTCTTAAGAGAAAGTAATGAATTTCGTTGAATAAAATCTTGGAACCAAAAAATTCCAGCTTGCTTCTTTGTTTGCAGGATAGAGACGTATTTGGAGAGTTCAAAACAATTGAATGCTCATATGCAGAGTTGTCAAAGCATAGTTGATATTAGATGCTTGGAGCAAATATGAAGCTAACTCTTTTTATTGAGCTTCACTAAAGGAAGCTTGATAGGAACAGCCTGAGTGTCAACCTGAGGGGTTGAAAGGGATTGTTGAAAGTCCATTTCAGCCCCTCAGTTTCTGTCCCTTTGAATTCCATATAACTACCATATTGAACTACCTAGCGAAATGAAAAAAAAAATATTCATGTATGAGAGTATTTTACCTAACAAAATATGCTGATATTAACATAAAGTGCATACTTTACAGTGCTAACTAACATAAATATTATAATGCTAAACACAATATTACTTTGTTAGAGAAAAAAAGAAAAGTAACATCAAAATTTACTTTTTTATATCAAAAACAGGTTTTGCTTTCATCACCTACAACCCTGCATTTGCTGATGTTAGTTATAATGATTATTAAGACAGAACAAGTATCGTCATCGATTGAGGCAAAATTGAAACTTTGTACATTTTATTTTCTTCCTGAAATTTTGAGTGTCCCTTTCATCCCCAGTCTCTCTTACTCTTCATTTTAATTGGCTACAATTACAAATCAAACGACTTGCTTTAACGAAATGCGAATGTAATATTACAAAAACCTGTTCAAAAATCTTTCGTGCGATATCTCATTCATCGTTTGTATTTTGTGTATGCATAGAAAAATTAATTTTTTCATCAGAAATATCATGTGTTTTTTAATTAAATATTTTTGAAGTAATTATTATTCTAACCATCTGACGAAAAATGTGAAATAGTCTGAAAAACAAAGAAATATCAGTGATTTCATTTCCTTGTATTATTATTAAGGAAGTCAAAGCTTTAAGATAAAACTAATAAATTAGTCTTTGACCATATTCAGCTATATAACTTTAAACCCTAAGCGACGAGTGCCCTTTACACTTCATTTAAATTTTGGGAAGTTTTTCCGAATACAATTTTTCGCCTTATTTAATCACCCAAAACCTGCAATTACATAAAACAAAAATATCTATTCGACATTATTGGTGTTCAAATTCACAGATTCTATGCACTGTATACGGCAATAATAATACCGCTCCTCATTAATGGGCAAGGATATCTTTCATAAAAATTCTTGGATTAAAAAAAATCGATTTTTCTTCTAAAAGTTAAAGAGGTGTTAATAGTTCATTTTGATAACGAAAAAGACAGATAATTTAATTATTACAACATAAATTCTGAATATAAAATATATTTTAAGTCATTTCACTCTTTAAATCACAACATTATTCATAAATTTAATCCTTTTAAATTAGCAATAAAATTTTCCAAGCAAGAAAATAAAGATAAAAGTAACACAATTTGTTTTCAACCCAATAATGAACTTCCAAAGTTTGATTTTTCACGAAACTAGACACTAAAAATTAATTCGGAAATCTGGTAAATACGGCAGATTTTGTGATAATCACAAGTATATTTCATGGGAAGAAAATATATACAACAATTTTGCTTTCATAAAAGCCTTTTTCGAAACCTTTCAATAGTGTAAAAGAAATTACTGATTCCTAAGCCATTTTACTGTCACATTGCTTCACTTATTAATAATAATTTTAAAAAAAGTGAAGAAAATAAGTAAAAGGCACGGGCGGAAAATTTCCGGAACATCCTGTGATTGGAACTGATTCTTTCTGCTATTTGAAGAAATTTTCATCTTTTGCGGGCTGAATTTCAGGAAATTTTCAGTTTCGATTTGCGAATTTTTCTTGTTTTGAGGGAAAAGCGACATACGTAAATATTTTATTTCTAATACGAAAAAAATACTTAACATAACAGCTGTCAGAACATCTCTCTGATGAGTGAAAAATGCAGCTTTAGATTGGTGAATTTAAATAATTTTTTCATTAGATTACGGGATTATCTGTATTTTTGGGGAAAATATGCAAAATAAAGCCAAAAATTTGTGTTTTGACGAAGTATAACAAACGGTAGAAATCGTTCAATTCACGTATTTTTTTAGAGTTAAATGATTAAATGTGTCAAAAATCATAAAAAGTACAGACAGCAAATTGACGGAACATCCGTGTTATTGGAAGTGATTCTTTCTGCTATTTGAATAAATTTTCCTCTTTTGTCGGGTGACTTTCAGGAAATTTTCAGGTTCGATTTGCGCATTTTACTTGTTTTGAGGTAAAAGCGACATATTTTAAAATCCCATTACGAATATGAAAAAGCACTTAGGAGCACAGATGCCAGAACATCCCTCTGATGAGTCGAAAATGAAGCTTTACATTGGAGAATTTCTGTAATATTTACATTAGATTACGGCATCATCTGTATTTTTGGGGAAAATGGACAAAACAAAGCTGACAATTTGTGCTTTAACGAAGTATAACCAAAGGAAGAAATCGTTCAATTCACGTTTTTTTTTTTTTTTTTTTTTTTTTTTTTTTTTTTTTTTTTTACTTTCTTTTATCTGTACAAGAAAAAAGTATTGGATTCGTGAAAATTTTCGGATTTCTGTTTTTGAATGATTTACTCGTCTTAGGGGTCAGAGATTCCAAAAAATATGTTTTTAAAAAATGTCTATCTGTGACTCTATGACTCTGCCTGTCTGTCTGTGACATAAATTTTGTGGGCGCTCTAACTCAAGAATTTAATAAAATTTTTTATTCAAGTAGTCCTTGCTGTAAATCAGTACTAATTAGTTTTTGGTGTAAATCGCTCAAGAGGGAGCGCTGCTATGCTGCATTTTTTACGATTTCTGCAACAGCTCTATCTCAAGAAATAATGTGCGGATTTCCATCAAACTTCAGATTCGGTTAGTCCTTGACATGAATTGATGCTGTTTACGTTTTGGTGTCAATCGCTCAAAAGGTGACGCTGCTGTGCTGAATTTTCACCATTCCCGCAATAGCTCTATCTCAAGAACTAATCCACGAATTTTCATCAAACTTCAGATTTAGGTATACCTTGATAAATATTATTGCTAATTATGTTTTGGTGTAAAGAGCCCAACAGATGGCTCTTATGATGCCTTTTTCCCGATATCCGCAATAGTCCTATTTGAAGAACTAATGCCCAGAATTTCAGAATCCTCACGATGAGTATAGATTGTCATTTAATTTTGGAACTGTGATAGCCAATTTTGAAGTATTAACATGTATGAGATAGAAGAAAGTTTTGGGATTGCCACATCCGACTAGTTTTAGAGTTAAATGGTTAAATGTGTCAAAATGTGTATAAATTATATCTTAAGTTATATGATTTTTACAAGGGAAATTAGGAAGTGCCCGTGAACCTGTGAGAGGTTCTCGCACTGCAATATTTGATATTACTTTGTTCTCGCACTGTAAAATTTCATATTATCTTCTGATACGTTTTTCCTTAATTTTTAATTAACTGCATTTTTAATTAAAAAAGGTGTCTTAACGAAGTCTGAGTGTATTTACTATGTCAAAAGCCAGTTTTAATACCTTTCGTACGATGCCTTATTCATCGTTGTGCGTTGTGTATGTGCATAGAAAGAGAGAATGCGACACAATATATATGAGTATTGTAGGCATAAGCACTTACTCGATTAATGCAAATTGTGAAATTTCTACAGTCTGTACCAACAGGCTTTAAACAGCAGTCACAGTCGCATTCAGCAATACCTTGACTAGGTTCAGGAGTTGGTCTTGAGTTTGAATCATCTAAAATAAACGTCATAAATATTGTTTATTTCCACACAATTGTATATTTTATGCGTGTATTGCACATACATCTAAATTTTATTGCTCTATTGAGAAAAACTGTAATAGTCAGAAAATTTAAATAAAGATTTAAATTATAATGATAAGGCTTCTATCAATTCTAAAAGCTGAATATTCAGATTGTTTTCAGACTGATAATGTAACATGAAATAAGAATAACATTATTTTAAAATTGTTCTTTTCTTAAACTTATATGACTGATTTAAATAAAGATTTAAATTATAATGATAACGCTTCAGAAATTCTAAAAGCTGAATATTCATATTGTTTTCAGTCTGATAATGTAACATAAAATAAGAGTAACATTATTTTCAAATTGTTCTTTTCTTAAACTTATATGACTGATTCTGTCATTTTTATGGGAATTAAAATAAATATTTTAGAAAAAACAAACAAAACAACAACAACAACCCACACCTGTTGTATTGAAAATACTTTAAATCATAAATGTTTTGTGTTAATTAACAATAGTAATTTTTAAATAATAATAATAATTATAAAATGTGTGTCAAGGCAGTGGAAAGCTTCTGTTGTCAACAGAAAAAGTTACATAAAATTATTAAAATGTTGTGATTTATCTATCTCAGTAAAATAATTCAAATCTGTAAATTATTCTATTGTTGGCAAATACGTTGTTTAAGAGCCAATAATTCGGTTTTGTGTTTAACAGAGGATATCAAAGAACTTTAACGCGATAAATTAACAACCTTATACTGAATATAACTATACTGAAATAACTTCATAATTTAGGAGCTATCTTTGTTTTATAGCGTCTACAAAAATTTCAATTAAAAAAATAACTGAAAAATGTAATTGCCGTATTTATTCGTGCATAATGCTCACCTTCTTTCCTACATTTTAGGGGGGAAAATATGAGATGTTCATATTAGCATAGATAAAATATTTCTGACAGCTATGTGAAACCATACCATGCTTTCACTAAGCCATTGAACGCAATATGTAGATATTGCGATAAAATGTTACGAAAATTAAAGTAGTAAGTAAAATGAACGAAACAATTGTATTTTTACTTACCGTAGTTTGTGTATTAGACTGAAAAGAAAACTGTTGATTTTACGGTATAATACTGGCAGCTGGGGTGCCAGTTTATAACAGTAAAATTAAAAATAATAAACCGTAAAATAAGCAGTAATATATACTTTAATTCAGTATGATATATTCCTGTTTATTTACTGTTTATTATTGTTAATTTTACGGTTATAAACGGGAATCCCAGCAGCCAGTATTATACCGTAAAATCAACTATTTTATTTTATTTTTAACAAGGTATGAGTAAATATAGGAGATAAATTTCTAGTGTACATAATTTTTTAAACGCAGTTTCCAAAGAGAGAAAAATACACGTTGATGAAAACTCAATTTTATAGTATTTTAATAAGGGGGAGAAATAAACATGAGTGAATACGGTAACTTAGATCAGAGAAAAATATGATTTTGCATAATTCTTCAAATTTGCGGATTTTCTGCACTGTAAAAAGAAAAAAAAATTGATTTTACGGCATAATACTGGCAGCTGGGGTGCCAGTTTATAACAGTAAAATTAAAAATAATAAATCGTAAAATAAGCAGTAATATATGGTTTAATCCAGAACAATATATTAACTGCTTATTTTACGGTTCATTATTGTTAATTTTACAGTTATAAACGGGAATCCCAGCAGCCAGTATTATACCGTAAAATCAACTATTTTATTTTATTTTTAACAAGGTATGAGTAAATATAGGAAATAAATTTCTAGTGTACATAATTTTTTAAACACAGTTTCCAAAGAGAGAAAAATACACGTTGATGAAAACTCAATTTTATAGTATTTTAATAAGGGAGAGAAATAAACGTGAGTGAATACGGTAATTTAGATCGGAGAAAAATAGGATTTTACATAATTCTTCAAATTTGCGGATTTTCTGCACTGTAAAAGGAAAAAAAAGTTGATTTTACGGCATAATGCTGGCAGCTGGGGTGCCAGTTTAAAACCGTAAAATTAACAATAATAAACAGTAAAATAAGGCAAGTAATTTTCGGTTAAGCAGTAATATAAGGTTTAATTCATTTATAAGACGGTATATCACTGCTTATTTTACTGCTATAAACTGGCACTCTAGTTGCCAGTATTATACCGTAAAATCATTTTTTCCCTATGTGATGTAAAAATAGTATTATGGCTGAGGTATAATTTTTTCTTAATTTTCCTGTATTTAAAAGAAGGTGTGCGTTACACACGAGGAAGTATGATATCCGAAAAACGGAGAAATTGCTGTAGTATTTTCTAGATTACTCGAACTCAAAAATAACATGTAATATTATAATCAATATGCATTAAATGAAATATATAAAATTTAAATACTCACTACATCCGGCAGCCCATGGATAGTCGCAATGTTTCTTTACTGGATCAAAATGCAAAACACCTGGACAAGTCTTTACCGAGGCGCTACCATTGACGCACTGTAAGTATTTTCCACATTCCCCGGGATCTGGGAAATATCCAAACCTTTCTGGACACTCGGGATTTGGTTCTGGATCGGGGCATTGAACATTATAGCTATGATCACACATTTCTGTGTCTGAGTTGAAGAAAAGTCCAGGTGGGCACCGCTCTTCGCTAGCAACACCTTGAGAGCATCTAACATAGCGTGTGCAGTCACTCATTATTGGTTTGAAACAATAACTACAGCCATTACAAATTGCTAAATCAGCTGTAGTTTCTGAAGTAGGAAGTTTATCGGGAAGACCTGTGGAAAATTATTGAAAATTACGCTATGATTGCTTCCGCATACTCATTATTGAAAATAAAAATAAACAACGTGAATACACGATTCATAATTCATTTGCATCTAATATAGGTGCAGATATATATAAAAGTTTTAAAACTATCAAGATGTTAAAAACATACTTGTCAAATCATGTGAAAAGTTCCCGAGCGCTTTCACTCGAGCAATTTCCGACTTGTTGCAGTTATAATATAATAGTTTTAAAACATTAAAACTATCAAGATGTTAAAAACATAATTGTCAAATCATGTCAAAACTTCCCTATCGCCTTCAGCTAAACATTAGCCTGAAAAAATAGCTGAAAACGTTATGGTTTCTTATATGTACTCATTATTGGTGTTTAACAGTAACTACAGCCATTACATATTGCTAAATCAGCAGTAGTTTCTGAAGTAGGAAGCTTATCTGGAAGACCTGCAGAAAATTATAAAAAGTTACGCTATGATTGTTTCTACATACTTATTGTTGAAAATAAAAATAAACAACGTGAATACATGATTCGCAATTCATTTGTTACTAATATAGGTGCAGATATAATATAAAAGTTTTAAAACTAACAAGATGTTAAAAACATACTTGTCAAATCATGTGAAAAGTTCCCGAGCGCTTTCAGTCGAGCAATTTCCGACTTGTTGCAGTTATAATATAATAGTTTTAAAACATTAAAACTATCAAGATGTTAAAAACATAGCTGTCAAATCATGTCAAAACTTCCCTATCGCTTTCAGCTAAACATTAGCCTGAAAAAATAGCTGAAAATGTTATGATTTCTTATATGTACTCATTATTGGTGTTTAACAGTAACTACAGCCATTACATATTGCTAAATCAGCAGTAGTTTCTGAAGTAGGAAGCTTATCTGGAAGACCTGCAGAAAATTATAAAAAGTTACGCTATGATTGCTTCTACATACTTATTGTTGAAAATAAAAATAAACAACGTGAATACATGATTCGCAATTCATTTGTTACTAATATAGGTGCAGATATAATATAAAAGTTTTAAAACTATCAAGATGTTAAAACATACTTGTCAAATCATGTGAAAACTTCCCGAGCGCTTTCAGTCGAGCAATTTCTGACTTGTTAAATTTTATTTGATTTAAACATATCACCCAATAGACAATAAATCTTAAGAAGTACTCATGAACAACATCATACTATATAGTTATTAAGTCTAATCGTGTAAGTATTTCTCTTTAAACTTGTTTCCCCAGACCAGACATCCTAGATTTTCTTACAGAACGGTTCTATACCCAATATCTTGTCACTTTTCTTAAATTTCCAGAATTTAATCTAAAATCCTGAAATATATTGCTTTCTATATATTTAATTTAAGAAATGAATAAGTTACGATTATTTGAAAGGAATTGTAAAAAGAAACCAAATTTCACTTTTATCAACGAACTGTTGAAAAATTCAGCTTTGTATAAAAATATTTATTCAGCAGAAAAGTATGAATAAATGAATACCATTTTTAAACTGAATTTTTCTCTTTGTCTGTATAACTTAAGAACTGATAAGCAACAAGTTTGAAGAAAAGGTTTTTAGAAAGTGCAAACTTGTTTCAACATTCGAAAACTGGCACAAAAAAAATATATTGTTTGGGTTTTGGTTGGAAGGGGAAAGATTCTATTTATCTACGGTCGTGGGCAAAACATTAAAAAGTTGCGCCTCGATTTTTTGTTTCCGATACCTAGATGCTAAATTTTTAACTATTGCAGTCTTTATTATTTTTACTTTCATATTTAAACTATGGTAAAAATGTATATTTTACTAAATGCGTAAATAATACGATTTAAATATAAGACTAGAGAATAGGAATTCTGCTTTTTCAGAATTTAGTGCCGACATATCTATTACTTCATTTTCTTCAGGTGGACTGGTGGCTTCTATTATTATGAAACAGCCATTATAAATGAAGCGTTTAGGTGAAGATGAAAGAGCAGTCGTAAAAAGTTAGAACTCCGATTTTCTGGTCATAATGGGGAAAAATAATGGCCATATTTTTTTTTTTTTTTTTGAAAAAATCATCTTTACCTAAACGCTTTGTTTATAATGGCTGTTTCATAATAATAGAAGCCACCAGTCCACCAGAAGAAAATAACTCGGTTAAGCGGGACTCGGATAATCGGGACTCTACTGTAGTGCAAAACATATTTCAATTTTAAGACTTAAAGCACACTTTTTTTTATGTAAAATGACGTCATTTCCATTAATATAGATACTTAAAATTAAATATAGTTTATAATAGCTCCATGTTTTATCATAAATCATTCATTTATATTTTTCTCAAAATAGCGCGTATTTTAATTACATTTTTTCAGTTTTTATGGGAAAATGGCAACAAGAATATTTAATTGCTATTTTTCAACTATTTTTTCTTTACTTTCTACAGAAATGGAGTACTCAAGTTCCCAAAATGAAACAAATGTCACTAAAAACTACAAAAAAATTAATATTTCAAAAATAAATGAAGATTCAGTTTTCAAACAAATTGCATTAAAAAGTACTTTTTTTCCCCAATACGACGGTATAAACATTGAAAATGTACGACGCTTAGAAGTTTTTAAAAATGCTGTAGCGTGTTTAATCGCACAATGAAACATCGGCTTTTGTTTTACGACTGGCTTATACAAGGTAACGTTATTTATTGGATAACGACACAAAATAACCCATTAATGCCTAGCGTCCCATTTTTGGGACGTTTCAAATTTTAATGCATTTGCATAATTTTCTTCTTCTTTATAATATGAAAATTGAATGAAATCATTATTTATAAATGTCTTTATCTATAACCGAGAGATGACAGCACAAGGTGGATATTTATTTGCTTAAATTAAGACTTTTTTTCGGTGTTTATAGATTTTTAATTTTTCAAGAGGGCGAAATGTAAAAAGTAAGTCTATTTGTATTTTTTCTATCATGGACCCAAAATCGCAAGTTATAATGTTAGCTTGTGGATTTTTTTGAAATACGTATTTTTTTAAATTGCGAAATTAAATGCTCAAGCCTATTTTTTATGCATTTTTGTAATGTACAAAATATAGGGTTCTAGGCACAAATGGGCACCTATTTTTGTTAGAAATTTAGGAGACAGTTATTTATGCAATCTCCTTTCGAAGATATTTATGAAATAAATTGTTATTAAGTCTGCAGTACGATCATTCTTATTTTATTATTAATAATAGTTATAACGTTATTAGTCTCTGCAAAGAAATAAATATATTTTTTTTTCTTGTAGTTCATTAAAATACTAATTATAGTACATAATATACAATTTAAAAACATTTTAAATATAAATATCGGCAAAATATATAATTATGCATATTATTCTACTAGAAATACTCATATTTAGTTCTTTTACATTTTATCAAATAAATACAAAAAAAATTAAGCTTAATTTTTTTCAGTATTTTTCCAGTTCATTTTGCAACATTTTAAAGTGATTTTACCAAAAAATTTGAGAAAACAAAAATTCAGGGACAAATGTGATAAGCTGGGAGAAAGAAATAGCATACCGTACCGGGGGTTTATAGATTAAAAAAAACAACCCATAAGTATGTATCCAAGCAACTGTCTTTCTCTCGTTCGATTTATCTACGAAAAATCAATCACTGATGCAATAAAAGTTAAATCTATTGCCACTAATATGACTTCATTTTTCGAGTTTCAACTTAAAATAACGCAATTTACTCTGAAAATGGAAAAAGAATGAAAAGAAAAAAAATCCCTGCCGGCTCGGCCTACAGGCGCAGGTAGATTTCGAAGTTAAGTACTAATTTCACCAACAAAAATTAAATCCTGGTTAGAGGTAAACCCACTTTAACAATTTTATGTGGCCGCTTTTGACGAGTTTTTAATTTCATTTTTATATAAGAGTTGCTTTTATCAGAACCATATTAAGGCAGTATTCAAAAATATTTTTTCATGCTCAACAACTAGAAATTTTCTGACACATTTTCAGATTCTTTTTTAAAAGGAACTAGTCGGTTATGCCAATCCTAAAACTTTCTTCTATCTCATACATGTTAATTCTTCGAAATTCGCTATGACACAGTAAAAATTAAATGGCAATATATGCCCCGCATGAGGATTCTAAAGATATGAAATTCCGTGCATTAGCACGTGAGATAGGATTATTACTGAAATCGTGTAAATCCAGCAAACTACTGCCTAGCAGCCCACCTATTGGGTGATTTATATCAAAACCTAATCAGCAACTACTTATGTCAACGTCTGGCTGAATCTGAAGTTTGGAAAAAATCCGTGCATTACTTTTTGAGATAGAGCGGGAATTGTAAAAAAATTCTTTCCACATAGCAGCTCCACCTATTGAGCGATTTACACCAAAAACTAATTAGGACCAATTTATTGTAGGGATTAACTGAATCTGAAGCTTGGTGAAAATTCATGTATTAGTTCTTGAGATACAGCTATTGAGGAAATCATGTAAAACACAGCACAGCAGCGTCACCTGTTGGGCGATTTACACCAAAAACTAAACAGCACTAATTTCCATCACGGACTAACTGAATGTGAAGTTTGATGAAAGTTCGTACATTAGTTCTTGAGATAGAGCTATTGCAATAATCATGAATAAAGCAGCATAGAAGCGCCATCTGTTGGGCGATTTTCACCAAAAAGTAATCAACAAGAAATTATATCAAGGGCTAACTGAATCTGAAGTTTTATGATATTCTGTGCATTAGTTTTTGAGATATAGCCGTCACGGAAATCGTGAAAAATGCAGCACAGCAGTGCCACCTGTTGGGGCGATTTACACCAAAAACTAATCAGAACCAGTTTATATCAAGGTTTAACTGAATCTACAGTTTTGGGAAATTCCGTGCATTAGTTCTTGAGATAGAGCGCCCACAAAATTTTTGTCACATACAGGCTCACAGAAAGACAGAGTACAGAGTGACAGACAGAGTGACGGACAGAGTGACAGACAGACATTTTCTAAAAACCATCAAATCGTGTTCAGGACCTTCTAAAACGTATAAATCTATCAAAAACTGGAAGTAGAAATTTTTCACGAATCCAATACTTTCTTCTTGTAAAGATAGAAGAAAGTAAAAACATGAAACTTGCTGACGTGATTTTTTAAGAGATTTATAAGCGGCCTGTGTTTTTATTTTTCTTTCAATTAATTAAAACTTGATTTATACACAATCATTTTCTCAGTAGGACAATATTTTTAGTTTCCAACACAATCGCTTCGAGAAATTCGGTTCAAAATGCCCACTTTGACATCATTTTTTGAAATGTATTCTGCCTCTATCAAAAAATCGACCTTTACGGCACATTATATAGTTTCTGAATAAGAGAACCTACCATTTGGATGCATTTGAAAGCAAAAATGAATTTAAAAATGAGTCAGAAAATAAGCAGTTGATATTTGAGTAAAATGTTTTTTTTTTCTTTCAACCTCTATGTATTTTTAATGTATTTTTGCTGTAAGAATTGGTCCTATGGAAAACTTGTCAGTATAAAAGTTGTAGATAATATTCAGAGGATGTGTAATAAATTTAAGCGCATTGGATATCTTCTGAATTGACGAAGTTATGGATTTTTTTCTTCTTCAATCTCCCCCTCCCTTTTTGTTTTCATTTTCCTTTTTTTTTTTTTTCGGTAAGAATTGGTCCTGTCAAAAACTTGACACTATAAAAGTTGTAGATAATATTAAGGCAATTTCTAATAAATTTAATTGGATTTGATATCTTGAGAATTGACGAAGTTATGAATTTTTTCTCCCCAAAACCTTAGTTTTTTTCTTCCCTTGAGCACATTTTTAATTTTTTTCAAAAATCTGTCATACATAAATTTTTTACCCTTTTTTTAGAAGTAATAAAAACTTTAAACTGAGTCGATATGTATTATAATTAAGAAGTTATGGGGGGTTTTCGTTTTTCCCAAAACGCCTCCGTATTTCCACACCTTGGTCCGATTTTGCTCGTTAACGAACTTGACCGAGATTTTATGCTCCTTGATTTTATGTATCAGTTTGGAAAAGATTTGTGAAGAATTATGGAAGTTATCGAGTCCATAAAAAAGTGATATAGATAGATAGATAGATAGCTAAAGTTTTTTACTGGGGGGTGGGTGGGGGGGTTTCGCTTTTAGGGGTCATGATCGGTATAGATCTGCAAAAAAATTTCCGAAATTCCAACATAGGGGAGAATATAATAGGTAGTATTTCATACGAAATCTACCTAAAAAGAACGAAAAAAAGAAAGAAGAAAGAAAGAAAGAAATGACAAAAGAGAGAAAAGTAGAGATCGACCGAAATTTCATTTTCCATTTTGTTTTCGGCCCAAAATCTGAGTTTCGCCGAAAATTTGTTTTCGACAAAAATGCTGCCGAAAATTCGGCCCGACAGAAACTTGGCCGAAACTATCTGTATTCCAAAAATCTTGTTTTTTTCCTTCGGAAATTTTCAACATTACTCATTGATTTGATCTGTATCGGCTCAAATGAGACGCTATTTATTGCTACGAACTTCACTTTGTTTATAATTAGCAGCCATGACAGGCTCAAGTCGTGAGTGCAAATTATGAAGCAAGCAATGCCTATGTGACTAAACTTTGAAGACTCTTTTCACGTGCTCATTGAAAATTGCAGACTTAACTGTAATAGAAATTTTTAAGTTTGAAACTGCAGAAGAAGTTTTTAGAATATTCTTTGAGAAAGTTCTAGTACAACAGATGATCATTTACAAAAATCATTATAAAAGATAAATCGAGATATGTATTCCTAAAACACTTTTTAATTAGATGAAATTCGTATAATTAAAAAATCATTTTGTGTCATTGATGAATTAATTACATTTTATTTTATGTGAAAATTAAAAGTTTTGTTTAGAGGCACAGAGAGCCAACTTTGGTCATACTTATAAATTACACGAATAATTAATTACTAATTAAGTATATTAATGTATGTATTAATTACTTAAAAAAATATTTGTACAATTTCGTTTTCGGTCCCCCCAAAAAATTACCACAATTCGATTTCGGTTTCGGTCAATCCAAGAGAGAAGTACGGATTGCCAAGTGTTTTTAGATATAGATTTCGTATGAAATACTACCTATTACATTCTCCCCTATGTTGGAATTTCTGAAAAAATTTTGTAGATCTACACCGATCATGACCCCTATAACCCCAAACCACCATTAGTAAAAAACTTTATCTATCTATCTGTCTGTCTATCTATCTATCTATCTATATCTATCTATATATATATATATATATCACTTTCTTCTGGACACGATAATTCCACAATTCTGCACAAATCTCTTCCAAACAGATACATAAAGTCAAGGGGCCTAAAATCTCGGTCAAGTTCATTAATGGGCTAAATCGGACCAAGGGGATGGAAATAGGGAGGAGTTTTGTGAAAACCGAAAAAACTTCATAACTTCTTAATTTTTGTACATATCAAATCCGTTTAAAGTTTTTATTACTTCTAAAAATAGGGCCAAAAATTTATGTATCACAGATTTTTGATTAAATTAAAAATGGGCTTAAGGGCGCAAAAATAGGGTTTTTGGGTGAAAAAAATTCTTAACTTCTTCAATTCTCAAGATATCAAATCCAATTAATTTTATTATAAATCTCCTTAATATTATCTACAACTTTTATATTCACATGTTTTTGATAGAACCAATTTGTACCGCAAAAAAAAAAAAAATAAATAAAAAATAAAATAAAAAATAAAAACGAAAACAAAAAGGGGGGGGGGGGGTTGAAGAAGAAAAAAATCCATAACTCCGTCAATTCACAAAATATAAAATCCCCGTGAATTTATCACATATCTTCTTAATATTGTCTACAACATTTATATATACAAGTTTTTGATAGGACCAATTCTTACAACAAAAACAAATAAAAAATACATAGCGGTTGAAAAAAAAATCATCTTATTAAGGGTGTATTCAAATCCAAACTGCTTATTTTCTGACTCATTTTAAAATTCCTTTTTGCTCTCAAACACATCCAATTGGTAAATTCTCTTATTCAGAAACTATATAATGTACCGTAATGATCGATTTTTTCACAAAGGCAGAATATATTTTTAAAAAATGATGTCAAAGTGGGCATTTTGATTTGAACCGAATTTCTCGAAGCTATTGTGTTAGAAACGAATAATATTGTACTACTGAGAAAATAATTGTTTATAAATCAAGTTTTAATTAATTGAACGAAAAATAAAAACATAGGCCGCTTATAAATCTCTTCAAAAATCACGTCAGCAAGTTTCATATTTTTTTCTATTAAAAATGAATCTGAAAATGTGCCAGAAAATTTCGAGTTGTTGAGCGTGGAAAAGTATTTTTTTGAATGCCGCCTTAACATGATTCTGATAAAACCAGCTATTATATAAAAATGAAATAAAAACTCGTCAAAAGAGGCCAGATAAAATTGTTAAAGTGGGTTTATCTCTAATCATTATTTAGTTTTTGTTGGCTAAATTAGTATACTTAACTTCAAAATCTACATTCGCCTGTAGGCCGGGCTGGCAGGGACTTCTTTTTTTTTTTTTTTTTAACTTTCTCCTACATACACACACACACACAAAAATTAGAATCGTGAAAATTTTCGACTTCCTTTTTTTAATGGAATTGCATGCTTTTGGATGTTGCACGATTTGATTATTTTAATTGACCCACTATTTTTTTGAATTGACAACCGCACCAATATGAACAATAGCATCAAGTATCAAGTAGGAATGCACTCTTTTCAGGGATTTAAAAAATCACGAAAAAATTAATTAACGCACAATGAAAATTTCCTATTATTATTATTGAGTCATTATTATCGTAATATAAATACAATATGTCTTTATAAATTAAAAAATGCGTTGAAAATGTGCTTTAAAAAAACCTATAAAATTATATGTAGCTAATGCAGAATAGTTTTCTTTTAAATAAAACCTCTTTTATTTAACATTTTGAAATTAAACTATCATTTCCATTTAATATTTATTTCTGAAACGTTTCTGTCTTCAAAAACTGTCTTCACATATTAACTTTTTACAACATTGATAGTATGTTTTGATTGAGAAACCTTGTTTACACTTACTAACACCTTACTAACTTTAAGCGTGCGGCTTTTTTATATAAACAGCAAAGGATAGTTGAAAACATCTATGCTTTTTTTTTTCTCACCACTAAATTTTAATGCATTTATTTAATGCATTAATGCGCAACAGAATCTAGAATTAAATAAGGCAAAATTTCTATTGAACTTTAGTGGTAGTTAAAAAGAGTATAGCAAAGCTGGATATATACTATTGAGCTTATAGTATACATGGAAGAAGGAATCTATTTCCAACTTCTTTGATAGTATATCCACTTTTGGTGGAAGAGTTGTCCACTGTTGAAAGTCATGGACAAAAATGATATCAAATTGAGTGTGCTGCCATCTATGATAGAATTTGAGATATAAAACTCTAGACTTGGTATAAATATATTTAATGTATCGGTTTCTTTGTTGCTTTCTTTTTTAAAATTTTGCATTAAATATTTAATTTGAGCTGTAAATTTCCTCATTTACCATTTTAATTCCATCAAATAAAAAAGGAATTTAAAAATATTTCCATTGCTTTGACATATATATTCTAAAACGCCCGAAATAACTTTATTTGTATACAATATAATAAAAAAAAAGAATGCAGGTTGATTATCAGTGGACATGAATACATAGAAACTTTTTATATCTATTATTAGAACAGCGAAACAGCACCGAAAACTGGCGATATGAAGCAATTAAAATTTAATTATTATTAGATTAAAATTTAATTATTATTAAATTTAATTTTAATTATTATTAGAACACTCTAAATTTGCCGTAGATTGTCACAAACTTCAAAAATCGAAAAAAAAGGGTACTACAAATATTTTGTGGTAATTTCTAATATAATGTATACTTAACAGATGGCAGCACTACTCATTTTCTCATTAAAAAATCCTTCAGTTTGCTTTGTCCAAAAAGACAAATTTGAAGAATAAAAAAATTCCATTTGTTTAATACAAACAACAACACCAACCAAAAAAAAAAAAAAAAAAGAACAGATTTTTACTAACGAAATCTCTTTCATATAGGTATTTAATATGGTATATATGTTTAATATAAATGTGTAATATAGAATCAAGTTATAAACATATTATAATTATTTATTACCACCACAACATAATTAAAAGAATATTTAGCTCATTAATTAAAAAGGAATATTCTAATTTATTTAAATTTCAACGCCCATTCTTTTTTCATATAATGATGAACAAGATTGGACTGCACCAGAGAAAAGGGTCTTGAATTTTCAGAGGGCGGAAATATTTTAACCCAATTTAGCCACGCGAATACATCTGCAAGCTAATGTTAAATCAATGGCAGTGTTCTTTTGTAGATTTTCGTTTGCATTTTAGTATTTCTAAGGGATTTTCTTTTTCCCTTTTTTTCTCAGAATAGCTGAGGTTGATCTCTAACTAGATCCTGTTTTAATTTTTCGATTTTGGTTGCAGTTTTTTTACCTTTCCTCTTTTTATGTTGTTACTTATTTTGAAACTAGTTTCCAAAGTGAAATCCCGTATATATAAATTCTTGAAATTTTGTAGAAGGCTAAGAATATATGTGTATATGTAAGTCTTTTGCCAGACTATTTTACATGAGACATTATAAATATGGATATGATAAATAATTATTTTAGAGTTTAAAGGTAATATTGTCACTGTAAATCAATGTACTAAAAATAAGGTCTGATGATGGCCACAGAGTAGTTGAAACTTGTCGGTTTTTAGGCTTTTAAAATTTTATTTTTAATGTTTTGAAAGTTTTTACCTTTTGTGTATAATATACGTCTTTAAGTAAATATCATATATGTAATGTGAAATTTCAAGACGTAACAGTCCTATTAATTTATTTGCATGCGCTTTTTTTGAGTAAATAATTCTCTTTTGATAATTGCATCGAAGCATTTTCTTACAAACTCTTCTTACTTTGAATTTTTCATTATTAGAGCAATGAAAAACAGTTATGATCTGCTTTGTTTGAATTTGAAAGAAAAGCGAAAAGAAAAATTCATTTGGTAAAGAATTTCTTAACCCTTTCGTGTCCGCTTTTTTTTTTTCAATTTTGAGAACAAAATTACTTTTATGTTAATAATGTTAATCGTAGCTATCCAAATAGATTTACTGAAGTTTAAAGAATATCTCACTGTATGAAATCTAACGAATGTAGTTATTTTGCATACTATTCAATTCATATTCATATGACAATGGGCTAAGGAAGAGTTTTTGGAGACGTTTGGAAAATATAATATTACGCAGTATTTAACAGATATTACAAATTTCTAATATATTTTTAGTTTTATTGCGTAATATTATGAAAATCGAATCAAAATTTTAAACAGATATTAATAAAAGCTTTCTTCATTCTATTAAATCCTATCATACGTAACTAATTCAATGATACCCCATGATAGGTAAAGATTCTGGGTTGCCATGATGATGATCACATCTTATTATTTCCGTATTACTGAATTTAATGTATAAAATTGTAATAAATTTTGTATTCATGCATTTTTGCATAAGAGTGCAACAGCTATTACAGCAAGATCTGAATATTTATAGCACTAGTTATAGCACGAATGCACCTTATTTGCCACGTTTGACGAAGAAATTTCTGACTTGTTTAAAACTTTTTGATTACTTTACCAATAGTATAAGTCAGTAGTAAGAGCTCTGGGTATGCCTCAGATATCATGTTCATCAGTTTGGGGAGAAAATCTCTTCTTCTTCTTCTTTTTTTTTTTTTTTAAATAAATTACAAAACTGAAATCTTGATAAAGTTGGTATTTTTAGCACAGGTAAATAACCCATAGCTGGAAATGACAAGTGAGCAAAAATGATTTTATTAACATCTTGAGCGGTGGTAGGATATATTATATCCCACCTAAGTTTAAATAAGATTTCCACCAGAAACTTTTAACTAAGTTTTACTTTTATAACTTTGAGAGAAAACAGTTGAAAAATTTCTTTTCCTTATTTAGAAATAAAACTTTTACAAATTTCCGGTGTAAATTCAGTATTACACAAACGCAATTGCTTGCGCCTCAAAGGGTTAAACACCATTAAGCTGTACGTAATCTGCTCAGTTCAGTATTGCGCTTTCTTGAAAACAAACCGTCCAAGATATGCCTGACGTGCGGATACTAGTCTAGTATCAACACCATCTTGATATAAATACAGTCGGCCCCGCTTAATTGCATACAGTTGGTTCCACTGAATTGTATGCATTTAAGCGAGGACAGCATTTAATGTTATCAGTATACGTTATCATTTGATTATGTGCCACAGAAATGATAAATATTAATGGACAATAATTATTTACCTAATAAATTAAAAACTGTTGTATTAATAACTTTAATAAATAATTTATTATTACTCTATATATAACAATATATGTAATAAAGTATAAGGTTTTATAACACTATTTATGGTACATGGTTTAATTTTTCATTATAATTTATGTGAAAATTAAAATGAAAGTTAAAAAAAATTTTGCTTTTAAATCATACCTTTGAAAATAAAAGTTTCTGCATAAATTCTTTTTATTTTTCAATTATTTGCCAATTTATCTCCCTTTTTTTTCGCCTACACAAAAAATCCTTTAGGAAATTTTTTTTTATTATCTCGACTTTGCATTTCTCCACTTCCAGCGCTAACTATTGGTCTTTTATTCTCTTGACCGTCTCGATTCTATTTCCGCCCGATTTCAGAATTTTTCGAAAAGTACCCCCAGCATCTTGAGTCACGGTATGTACGGCAAGCTTTAAAAGAAAAACACAATTGTCCAAATTCAACACTCCTATAAGTTTACAGAATTAAGATAAGTCATCTTTGTCTATTGTAAATATATCAAGCTATTGTCACAAAAAAAAAAAAAAAAAAGTTCTTTTTTTTCCCTTTTATCAAAATAACAGGAATTCATAAAATCCGGATTACAACTACTAGATTGGAGATATTTATGCAATTAACCGGGGACTGTTATGCGATAAAACGAGTATATTTAACATTAGCCTTATGGGGAACGTTTCTGTTCCACGGCATTCTATGCATATAAGCGGGGTATGCAATTATCCGTTACCCGATTAAGTGGGGCCGACTGTATCTTTCGAGACTAGCGACATATGCGTATACTGACAATATGCGTATTGTATGTCATTGAACACGCAATTAAACGGTGTTTTTCTTCCAACAATTGCTGTCCGATTACTATCATTAAGCTTGTAATGGGTTCCAGCAAGTTCCACTTCGGTTGTATTTTAGGTACGTTTGCAACATTCTTCGATAAATTTATATAATTGCACGGTTAATGCGTTATTTTTAATTTTCAGTTTCTGAAACACGCAAATGATAAGAAACACATTCTCTGTAAATTTTGGTTTTTTAACTGTATCATCCAAATTTGTAAGGTAATTGTACAAGTGCTATTAGGAATTATGCCTGGCTTTCTGTAAAAGTGGGGTTGGACATTTGTTTTAGTACGTTGATATGCCTTTTACTGCGAATGTTTTGTTGAGCAGTCTAGTGAAAGTGGACATATGTAACCGTCAGTCATTTGCGGGGCTTCACAATTAGGCATCATTGGCTCAATAATTTTGTACTGTTTGCAAGGGTGGATCCAGTTCTCCATTTAGAGAGGGGTTTTTTTTATTGTTTTATTTGTTTATTGTTTTATTCTTTATTGTTTTTTTATTGTTTTTTTTTTTTTTTTTGGTGGGGGGAGGGGGATAGAGGAGATTTCTCTTTATGAGAAATTTTTATATTGAAAGCTATTCCCAAATCCAAACTGACTTCTTTTCTGATACTTTCGCGAAGTCATTTTCATTCGTAAATACAAAAAAATTGCATTAATATTCGTAAAAATATCAAATTTACCGATTTTGTTCAGATACCAAGAAATTAAAGAGTTTCCCACATTTTTTTTTATAAAGGCAAAAATTCATTCAGAAAATGTTGTCAAAGTTAGCTTTTTAGTTAAGTTTTAGGACTTGACAGCCACAGAAATGTCGTCACAAGGGAGCAATTGGCTGTCACGTCCGGAAATTCTGTTTAAAAAGTCAAATTTTACGGAATGTTTGTTGTAAGATTCTTTGCTTTTATCGAAACATGGAAAAAAAAACTATTCAATTACATACAGTGTCCTACTGGCCCACAAAAGAGAGAGACATCATAAAGTTTCTCAATAAGTGCAGATGCAAACGTCTTGGAGTTGAGATTAAAAATGACTTGACGAATATATCAGAAATTACCTAATTTGGATTTGAGAGGAGCTTTAAATAGAAAGATTCGGGGGAGTGGGGGGAAATTTTTAAGAATTTAATTTTCATTTTTAAAATGATTTTTAGATTTTTTTTTTTTTTTTTTTTTTTTTTTTGTGTGTGTGTTTAGAGGTGGGTTATGACCCCCGTGACCTCCACCTTGGATCCGCCATTGACTGTTTGTGTAGCCTAAAAAAACTGAAATTAATCATTTATAGTTCTTTATATTTTTATTATATGTTTCATATGTTATTATTTGTCTTTGTATGAATTCTTTCGTTAAGGTATTTGTATGCCTTTAAAATGCCAATTTCTATCGAAATTTCAATTAAAACTCTTATTGTTTTAGGAAAAAAGAGGGTGAACTTTACGATCGTTTAGCTTTTCAAACATTTGCCTTTCTTACAAATTTTTAAAACTAAGTTAAAATTTACAACTTTCGAGAAAAATAAAAAAAAACATTTAAAAAAAAATTTATTGGGAAAATTGTCATAACTCATAAACTAATAGTTCAGTTACCACAATTTTTTTAATTAATATATATATATATATATATATATATATATATATTCAAAAGAAGCAGACTATCCTTATGCTGATTTATTGAAAATTTTAGTAGTTACATAGTTTTATTTTCTGAATTCTTTACGTTTTTTAGGCATTTTCAGCCTTTTTTTTTATCTTTTTGTACCGATACTTTTTAAAAATATTCATGTTATTGTCATAAAAATAGTCTAGTTACTGTATAACATTATTATATCTATTATGGAATTCATAAAATATATTTATATTTAATATTTTTAAATTTAAATAGTTATAAGAAAATAGCAATTTTCCGGCTAATTTTATACTATTTTTTAAAATAAATAATAATAAAAAAAATACTTATTTATATGTTTATGTTACATTTTAATATCATTTTTAACAATAATAGCGATTTTACACTTAAAATTTACAAAAATTTAAAAAAAAATGTTTCAAATGTATACAGATACCTTAAAATTTATTTCCAGCTAAACTTCGATACCTCGAAAATACTTGTATCAATTTCTTAACCTCGCCCTGTAGTTTAATAGATACAGAAATTCGTATGTATAAAAGACCTGCACATTAAATAATGTAAAAATAAAGCTTACCTGCACATGAACCAAACCAGCTGCACATTTCCGAACTCCGGTTAAACTGTAAGCCTTCTGGACACGTTTTTACACTTTTTCCCCCGTTGCGGCATTCCACAAAATAGGAGCAAGAACCTTCTAATAGATATCGCCCTGAAGATTCGGAGCAGTCGTAATTGTCTTCCAGGCATTCAACATTCTCTGGTAGATCGCATGTTCCTGTCATCCGATTAAAGTAAAGACCTGGACTACAATAGATCTTATCACCAACTTTGTTTATGCAGAGTATGTAAGCAGTGCATTCATCGAGTAGTGGGAGTTCACACATGTCGCAGTCGCAAGTTACATTGTCGTCGTTTTGATCCTTCGGCGTAGGCGTATTATCCGGTACAGATGATGGTAAAATGGCATCTGTGAAACAGAATACAAGTAATATTTCCTTGTAATTTTTTTTAAACAAAGAAAAGCGCAATAAAAAAGCTTATTTGTTTAATTTTGTATTTGGTAATATAGAGCAGGGTTTCGGAAACTATTGTATGCGTCACTAGTTTTTTGTAATCCGATTAAAGTAAAGACCTGGACTGAGTACTAGGAGTTCACACATGTCACAGTCGCAAGTTACATTGCCGTCGTTTTGATCCTTTGGCGTAGGTGTATTATCCAGTACAGATGGTTGTAAAATGACATCTGTGAAACACAATACAAGTAATATTTCCTTGTAATTTTGTATAAAGAAAGAAAAGCGCAATAAAAAACCTTATTTGTTTAATTTTGTATTTGGTAATATAGAGCAGGGTTTCGCAAGCTATTGTACGCGTAACTAGTTTTTTGTAATCCGATTAAAGTAAAGACCTGGACTACAATAGATCTTAACACCAACGTTGTTTATGCAGAGTATGTAAGAGTGCATTCACTGAGTACTAGGAGTTCACACATGTCGCAATCGCAAGTTACATTGCCGTCGTTTTGATCCATCGGCGTAGGCGTATTATCCGGTACAGATGGTGGTACAATCTGTGAAACAGAGTTCAAGTACTATTTCCTTGTAATTTTTTTTTTAACAAAGGAAAGCGAAATAAAAAAGCTTATTTGTTTAATTTTGTATTTGGTAATATAGAACAGGGTTTCGCAAACTATTGTACGTGTATACTCTCAGAAAAAACTGTAAATTTACGAGCGTTTGCTCTTCAATTTTCACGGGCAACAGCCTTATTTGATGAAAAACGGTCGGATCCACTAAGAAAATACGGTACGACTGCATACATTTTCCTCCGCTAGGGTGTAACCCTTCATTTTAGTCACGTTTCAAAAAATAATGTGACTTAACCGTGACCGTAACATATTTTTTAACCCGCCAAAAAAGCGATTCTGTGATGATTATCTATCGTGCTACGGAATTGTAAGTAAAGTGTTATTGTGTTTTGAAGTGCATTATATCTTTGCCCCGTAAAATTACGGGCTGCACAAAATGATATCCATGGATTTTCTTTACGGGGTATGACTGGAATCTCTGCTGCCGGCCTCTTCCCGTAATTTTACAGGGATATTTTTAGATACTTAGAAAATTAAGGGCAATCCACATATTCTAGCCGTTCTAGCCCATCTGTTAGCAAAAATACGGTACTACACTTAACAGTTCCCTCTGCTAGGGTGTACCCTTCAATTTAGTCGTGTTTCGAAAAAAAATGTCACTCAACCGCAACTGTAACATATTTTTTAACCCGCCAGAAAAGCGATTCTGTGATGATTATCTAACGCGCTACGGAACAGTAAGTAATGCATTATTGTGTTTTGAAGTGCATTATATCTTTGACCCGTAAAATTACAGACTGCACAAAATGATGAGCATGGATTT
Organism: Maratus speciosus; assembly: GCA_963932465.1. Taxonomy (NCBI): domain Eukaryota; kingdom Metazoa; phylum Arthropoda; class Arachnida; order Araneae; family Salticidae; genus Maratus; species Maratus speciosus. Next base: position 344,914,705 of record OZ010788.1, read on the forward strand.
TTTTAGGTAGCTTTCTTTACAAAAAAGCTACCTATTGCAGCCGTTCGGAGGAAAGCGATTTCAAAAAATTTTGGTATATTTTCATCGATCATGACCCCCAGACCCTGAAACCACCCTCCGTTCAAAATTGATATATATATATATATATATATATATATATATGACCTATGTCACACTGTAACTCCCGTAATTATGAACCGATTTCGATGTAATTCGGTGTGTACATAGTACATACCAATGTCTCGACCGAGTTCGTTGGCCAGCTTCATCTGCCGTTTTGTTTCAAAATGGCGGCCATTTAAAATTTAAAAAAAAATTTAAAACTTGAAATGTGGTACCAAAAAATTAAAAATGGAAAAATATTTTTTTCTTATGTATTTGACCTTTATACAACGATTCCGGAGCAGTTTTTGTTTCGTCTATATCTTAAAAAATGGCTGAGTTATAGCATTTTGAATTTCTAGCGTGGCTGACATTTTGAAACGTCCTGAACTTTGTCACGCGATAAAAGGCGTATTTATGAACCAATTTGGATGTAATTCGGTGTGTACATAGATCCAATCTCTCGACCGAGTTCGTTGGCCAGCTTCATCCGCCATTTTGTTTCAAAATGGCGGCCATTTAAAATTTTTTTAAAAATTTAAAACTTGAAATGTGGTACCAAAAAATTAAAAATGGAAAAATATTTTTTTCTTATGTATTTGACCTTTATACAAAGATTCCGCAGCAGTTTTTGTTTCGTCTATATCTTAAAAAATGGCTGAGTTATAGCATTTTGAATTTCTAGCGTGGCTGACATCTTGAAACGTCCTGAATTTTGTCACGCGATAAAAGGCGTATTTATGAACCGATTTGGATGTAATTCGGTGTGAACATAGTGCATACCAATCTCTCGACCGAGTTCGTTGGCCAGCTTCATCCGCCATTTTGTTTCAAAATGGCGGCCATTTAAATTTTTTTTAAAAATTTAAAATTTGAAATGTGGTACCAAAAAATTGAAAATGAAAAAGTATTTTTTCTTATGTATTTGAACTTTATACAAAGATTTCGGAGCAGTTTTTTTTTCGTCTATATCTTAAAAAATGGCTGAGTTATAGCATTTTGAATTTCTAGCGTGGCTGACTTTTCGAAACGTCCTGAATTTTGTCCCGCGATAAAAGGCGTATTTATCAACCGATTTGGATGTAACTTCGTTTATACATAGTACATACCAATGTCTCGACCGGGTTCGTTGGCCAGCTTCACCCGCCATCTTGTTTAAAAATGGCGGTCTTTTAAATTTTTAAGAAAAATTTTAATTTGAAATGTGGTACCAAAAATTAAAAATGGAAAAATATTTTTTTCTTATGTGTTTGACCTTGATAAAAAGATTCGGGAGCAGTTTTTGTTTCGTCTATATCTTAAGAAATGGCTGAGTTATAGCATTTTGAATTTCTAGCGTGGCTGACATTTTTAAACGTCCTGATTTTTCTCACGTAATAACAGGCGTATTTATGAACCGACATGGATGTACCTTGGTGTGTACATAGTACATACAAATATCTCGACCGAGTTCGTTGCCCAGCTTCATCCGCCATCTTGTTTCAAAATGGCGGCCATTTAAAAAAATTAAAAAATAAAAAAATTTAAATGAGATACAAAAAAAATTGGAAAATGAAAAATATTTTTTTTGTATGTGTTTGACCTTAATACAAAGATTCCGGAACAGTTTTTCTTTCGTCTATATCTAAAAAAAATGACTGAGTAATAGCATTTTGAATTTCTCTTGTGGCTGACATTTTAAAACGACCTGATTTTTGTCACGCGATAACAGGCGTATTTATGAACCTATTTGGATGTAACTTGGTCTGTACATAGTATATACCAATGTCTCGGCCGAGTTCGTTGGCCAGCTTCATTCGCCATCTTGTTTCAAAAGGGTTGCCATTTAAAAAAAAATTAAATTTAAAATTCAAAATGAGGTATTAAAAAATTTGAAAATGAAAAAGATTTTTTTTATGTGTTTGGCCTTGATACAAAGATTCCGGAGCAGTTTTTGTTTCTGAAAATTTGTTCTTTTGTTGATATCTTAAAAAATGGTTGATTTATAGATCTTTGAATTTCTAGGCTAACATTTTGAAACGATCTTGTATTTGTCACGCGATAACACACGTATTCGCCTATTTCGATGTAAGAAGGCATGTGGATAGTATACATCAACACCTCGACCAAGTTCGCTGGCCAGATTCATCAGCCATCTTGTTTCAAAATGGCGGCCATTAAATTAAAAAAAATATATATATTTAAAGTGAGGTGCAAAAAAATTAGAAATTGAAAAGGTTTCTTTCTTAAGTATTTGATCTTGATATAAGGATTCAGGAGCATTTTTTGTTTGTCTTTACCTTAAAAAATGGCTCAGATATAGCAGTTTCAATTTCTATTGTGGGTGACATTTTGAAAAATCTGATTTTTTGCATGCGACAGCACTCCTATATATTAACCGATTCCGATGTGAGTGAGCATGTGCACAGCAATTACTAAGGTCTCGACCAAGTTCACTGCTTAGCCTCATCCACCATGTTGTCTTAAAATGACAGGCACTTTAAGAAATTGCTGAATTTGGCAGCCAAATATAAGTTTCTTTAAAGAAAAGCAGCTTGGATAAAGCTGACTAATTTCGCGAAATTCTCATTCATTATATTGATAAAAATTAGTATTGAATCTCCTATATTCGGTTTCCACTAAATTGAGCTTCGTGTGTTTGCATGATATAATTTGACTTTTTTTAAATAAGGATTATGAAAGCTACCGCTTCCTCCCGGCACTGGCCGGAAGGACTTTTTTTCTTTATGACTAGAATCTTTGTTGCCGGCCTCTGCCCGTAAATTTACAGGGATATTTTTAACAGTGTAACTAGTTGTCTGTAATACGATTAACCATTTGTCTACTGACGGTCCTTATAAGTACCATTAAAATAACTTGTTATGAAATTCATTAAGTACATCGATTAGTATTAAAACAGTTCAGAATGAGTTATAGATGCATTACTTTATCATGTTCCAAAAGCATTATGGGTTACACAAAACAAAAATATTTTTAAAAGGATGATTTATTTTGCCTTTGCTTCTTTTAAGTTTTCTTGGCGTTGGGGCGGGGATTGGGGGGGGGGGGGGGGATTTTTCAATTCGGAAATATTTCTATATTTCTATTGTAAGACAATTATATTGTACATTTCATAATTCTACAAAACACTAGGGAAAATATTTAAAATAAAAGATTTGAGTGGGGTTATAAATATTGCACAAAATTCCCTATAAATTCATATTTTATTAATCCTTCAATCCTTCTAAAATTCATTAAATGGTTATGTAAATCTTCAAAGGTAGTTTCAAAAATTCACGAAAAATGCTGTCGAAGATAAAAATTTCATGAATTCATAATACAGTACATAAAGACCTGGACTACATTAGATCTTAACAACAACTTTGTTGATGCAGAGTATGTAGGCAGTGCATTCACTGAGTACTGGGAGTTCACACATGTCACAGTCACAAGTTACATTGCCGTCATTTTGATTCATCGACGCAGGCGTATTTTGCGGTACAGATGGTGGTAAAATTACATCTGTGAAACAGAATACAAGTAATATTTCCTTGTAGTTTTTTTAACAAAGAAAAGCGAAATAATAAAGCTTATTTTTTTAATTTTGTGTTTGGTAATATAGAGCAGGGTTTCGAAAACTATTGTACGCGTAACTAGTTTAGCTACGTGAGCCTTCAAATACTAGTTTGCAAAGGTTACACAGAAATTTATGGTAGAACTGATGCCGCATTCTTCTAGATTGGCAGATCTCTGATCCACCATGCTAATATGTCAATATTATGCCAAGTCACGGGTATTGTGAATTTTTCTCAAAAATTGTAATAAATCATAATTAAATATTCTGCACTCCGGTTTTTGCCACCATTTAAAAAATGTATACAATTTTTCTAGTTATTTCATTAATGAACCTTGTACTAAAATATAATCATGGTGTTAAATATAAATAAAAGAAGCTAATCGGTGTATTAATTTAGTGGTATATCAATGCTACTTTAAATGTGACTTATTAACGGTAGTACAGCCAAATTGTACATTTCAAGCAGACCAGTTTAAAAATTAGTGACTCCTGCTATGGAGAAAAAAACCAAAATTTGCTTTCAAGAACCTTACATAGTAATTAAAATAATCCGTAACAATTTTAATTTAATTATTTACAATGATCACCGGAGTAAAATATTTGTATTATTTTTATTTTATTATTATTTCTATCCTGAACGAAGCTAGTTTTATTATTAATATTATTTCGTACGCGTTGTTTGTTTAAATAAGGTATCCGACTACGTGCGGAGCTATTTTTTTTTCAAAAACTCCACTTCTGACACTTTTTTAATAATTTTTCAGTTTAACCTAATACCAAATGAAGAAAATGTATATTATATGCATTATATTGAAACAAGTATATTATGTAACTATGCTTCTTTTTATAAAATTAAAGAATTTTCGTCAAAATTTAGCAAACTTTTACAAAAACGACGTAAGGCTAAAAAAAACTTGATATATATCCTTTTTAAAAAAATAAATATTTATGTAATATACTCATGAGTGTACTGAACATAATACTAATCAATATATTGTAATGTAAAAAAGGTACAGGTGATTATATACAATTACCTATAAAATTTCAGTATTTCTTCGTGTAATTCTTCATAAAAACAGCTACAAATCAATAAATAATACGCCTAGAACCAAATATTTAGTTCATTACACTCTAGACTTTATAAAATACTTACTTGAAAATTTTCGTAGTCATATCATAGCAAACTTTTGAGGCATTACAAACCCCGTTTGCTATTTTGAATGAAAAATTAAGTTTTTCAGAAAACGAAGTTAAAGATTTCATATGAGTTTGAAAGTACATTATCTGCTCTTTTTTGAATAGCTCTAATTTCATTTCTAATAGTCGTAAAGACAAATTAAAAACAGATTGAAAAACAGAAATATATTGTTCTTTAATAAAATAAAATAAAATAAAAATGTGATCTTTCATCACAATCGATGTTTTGAAGAAAGTCGAATACCTAAATTTTAAAATAAAATACATAATTTTTCATTAAAATAAAGTTACTATTTTCATTAGAAAACTGTATAATTTTTTTTTGTTCAGTTAAGCCGAAGTGAACAAGAAATAGTATTATATTAGCAGCATTAAAGAATATATATATACTTCATAAAACTTTTCTAACAATCTTACACATTTAGAATTCAAATTTACAAAACTATGTTTTGAAAAAGGTGAGATGCATCTTGAACATTTTTTCTAAATATGTATTGATGATTGCACATACTTAACATCTATTCATGCATAATAAGCGGAGACTCGATAATTCAATTTTATTTTGACTAAGATTCTTTCAGTAAATTTATGAAATATTTGGTTAACTAAAAACGTAATAGTAAAACTTCTAATTTCGCTAAGTTAAGATTTTATAGTGTTTAAATTAAAATTTAATTAGTGAAATCTATTTATGTTAAGTTGTTGTCAAAATTAATTTATGATCTAGATTTTAGAATTAATTAATAAATTTAACTAAATATTAATTGTTACTTCTAGTTAATTAAATATTAAATATTATGCCTAACTAATTATTAATTTTAAATCGAATTATTTATTATTTATAAGTTTAACCTGTGGAACATTTTCTGGTTAATTTTAAATTATTCTCAAAATTAATTTATGATCTAGATTTTAGAATTTTTTATTAATCCTAATTAATTTTGAAACAATAGGTCTGTCAATTAATCCACTTAATTATTAATCATTTTAACAATAATAATTCTACAAAAAATGAAAATCTTACCACATCCTGCTTGATATGGCCAATCGCACACTCTCAGTTTTGGATTGAAATGAAGATCGGAAGGGCACCATTTATGGTAAGGTTTCCAGTGGGAACAATGGTAGAACCTTCTGCAGCTCTTCGGATCAGCATAAAGACCGAAACGTGATGTACATAAAAACTCTGATGTTGGAATTTCAGTGGATGTTACAATATCATTTTTCGTCGTGTCAAAGGTAGAATTAGTTCCTATTTTATCAAGTTTTGTTGAAGGACTCTGTGTTGTCGTAATCAAATCTAATAATGTCGTCGAAATGAATGCAGTAGATCTATCGTTTGTTTTTACAGTCGTCGTTGTAGACACTATTGTTGTCGGAACTTCAGTTAGTTCTGCTATGGTGCTCGCTTCATCTGTAATAATACTTTGTGAAGTCGAAGTAAGAAGATCTACTATTGTTTGAGATGAAGTGCGCTCTCTTGCTGTTTCTGATGTAATTTTGCTTAAAGTAGTGGTTTCTGTTAATTCAGTAGTAGTCTCTGAATCTGCTGGTGAAGTAGATATCTCTAGTGTCGTTTCAAAGGCAGTAGATTCCTTTTCTATATCTATGGTAACATAATCAGAGGTTTGATTTTGTGTAATTTCAAAAGTAGTACTTTCTGGCGTGCTTTCGCTCATCGTAGGGGCTTCTGTTTCTTCAGAAGAGGAAGATGATTCTTTATGAGTTGCATCTGTTTGGAATGTTTTAGAAGATACTGGTGATGTTTTAGATTCTGTCACTTTGTTTGTTACTGTTTGTTTGTTAACTCCTTTTTCAGTAACATCAACAGTGGTAGAGTCTTCTGGTATTTCAGTTGTTACATAGCCGACTGAAGTAGTATTGTCTGCTCCTGTGGAAATAGGTGAACTAGTAGTGCTCATATCTGAATTAAAAAAAAACATAAAAATATTTTGTACAATATGTAATTTTATTGAGAGAAATATATCAGAGTTTATTTAGTATTAATTATCCAAATAGTTAATACTGTTAACTCAATCTTACTTACCGCATTTAACATTGTAACTGTAGTCACAAGTCAGCGTTTCGTTGTTGAACAGAAGACCAGGAGAGCATCTGTACTGGAACGGTTTACCATTTATGCATTGGTAATAGACAGAACAGTCCATGCGACTGGGGAAGAGACAACGGCAAGACGTTCTTGGACATTGTGGACGGTCATCGCACGCATTTGATCGGCACTGGGGATTTAGTCTCCTTGGAATAGCGCCTGTAACCCGTACAAATATAGTTGAGCAAAAAATATATAAACAATACATAAGAAAAATTTGGTGCAAAAAGCAGATTGCCACTATCCGCAACTAAAATCATGAATAAAGAATAATATTACGTCAGAAGGAAAACCTTTTAACTTCAGATCATATTGGAAAATAACAATTAAATTCGTCTTTATATGTTCTTAACACTTTCCGGAATCATGGGTAACTTGTAAGTTGTTATTTTGTATTTTAGTTCGTGGTTATATTATATTTTCATTAGAGTAGGAAAAATTTGTCTTTTATTGAGTATAGACACAATTAATTCTGATGGAGAATTCCTTTTCAAACAAGTTAATCTATACCAAAATCCACTTATTCTTTACAAGAGAAATTGCAAATAAATTATATCATATATTAATATCAATCGTTACATTTTGTTATGGAACAGCGAAATTATTTCTGATTTAAAGTTCAAATTTGGAAACACTATACTCTGTAGCGGAAGTTCCATTCCATATCTGCAAAAGACGAAGTTTTGTGTTCAACTTTATCGGTGTTTTTAGCATAAATTATGCCATGTTTTTTTTCTTTTTTTTTGGTAAGAAAACGAAAAATAACTTTCCTGGAAAACACAAGGAGTTTTACCGTAACGTAAGAAACAAAACATTAGAAATCTGAGGTAATAATAACAAATTTTTTTAATATCTACCCTATATATATAAAATCCTAATGAAACGAATTTACGTACCAAATTTATGAAACGATTCTTTGAAACGACTGATTAAACAACTGATTATGTTTCACGGTGATTACTCCTAAAATATGGAGTACTTTGCGATGAAATTAACACCAAAAATCCGCATTGATCTGCAGATCTAAAAACTGGTATTAGAATTTTAAAATTCAAATTAGTTTTCGAAATATTATTTTTTTTCTAATTTTAAATACATTTTTCTAATGATGGCAACTCAAATTTTAATCAGAACAGATATTTTTTTTCATATTTCAGAAAAGGTTATTTTAAATTCATTTGGCGACCAGTTTGGCCTCCCTTAAATATATGCTAAGAAATGTATCGTGCTACTTTTATTCATAATTCAATTTACTTGACAATCTTTCGCCAAATCGAAAGACTATGATTGGCGCCAAAATGGCATTATTTTGATTGACATGGTAACCCGGCTATTGTTGTTTATTTAATAATAAATGTTTATTTACTTTTATTTCATTTATTAATTTATATAAATTATTTTGTGTTATAGTTATTCATTATTTTTTTGTTATTTCCTTTTGAAAATAATAGAAAATAATTAAAAAATACGGTACTACTTACGTAAATAAGTGCGAGTAGTAAGTCAAAATTACGTCCATTTCTAATCATATCATAATATTAAAATATTTATTTGCTTAAAAGACGTTATAAAAACACATAAAAATTAAATTAAAAATCTATATTTTGTAAATATAGATAAAATATATTTGTAATATAGATTTTTAATTTACTTTTAATGTGTTTTTACAACGTCTTTTAAGCAAATAAATATTTTAATATTATGATACGGTACTACTTAGTTATTACGTCGACCAATTTCGCCAAATTATACAAATTGACATAATTGTTATTTTAAATAACGAAAGAACAAATAAATTAATATAACATTAATAAATATACAAATAAAACGTCGTAATAAAAATCACTTGATGACGTAAACATGTGTAACTTACTTAAAGTCAAGTGAATGTGACATTTACGATCAACCATTATTGACGTTTAATCTTATAGTTTGGCGATAGATTTTTGGTCGACGGGATAACTAAGTAATTAAGTAATACCCAAAATGCATATGTAACGGTATTCGAAAACGAGGTTTTCGCCAAATTTTCGTTAAAAAAAAAAAAAGAAAATCACGCCAAACTTGCGGTGCGTATATGACATCTGGCCAAATGTTAAATAATGCGGGAAGAGTTCCATATTGCATGCTGATTTTTTTGGCGAGCTTTTTTTGGCATTAAATGAATCGATGTGGTTGCAATGTTCAGCCTTTGGGGTTGCTTTTTTCTGGAATGGACCTTATTCATATGTTTTTTTGCGTATTTTTTTGCATTTAGCCTATATTTTTCGGAAAAATATATAACTTTTGTTTTAATTTGACATGTATAATAAATATAATAAATACATAAAATTATATATAAGTGCATAATATTTATTTATAGGTGTATATATATTATGTATGTATAAGGTACATCTCTATACGTAATATAAATAAAACTATCTGTATAAACATCGTATTTTTTTTAACATGTCACATATGTAACATTTATTAAATAAATACACTGCTCAAAACAATTAAAGGATATTGCAATTTTAGGTGGATTTTGTATCTGGTAAACTGTTTAGCTGATTGATACATGGTCGACAGACATAGTAGGTTATATGAGAATAAATTACACATGTTTGGCAGAAAAAAATGCATTTTATTGCGCATTTGTGTACTAAAGGAAAAAAACACAATTTGTGCATATGAGAAAAAAAGAATAAGAAAAGGTGTTTTCTTCAAAGAAAATCATTTTCAGTAGGGGGTATGGTTTCCACGGCCGGCCAGCAACGTTGAACACCTTTGAGGCATGGACTCAATGAGGCTATTAATGACGAGTTGGGGTATTCTGTCCCACTCTTCCAGAAGAGCTCTTTCCAGTTCTTGGAGAGTTTGTGGGGGTTGTTGGCGGCCAGAAACTCGTCTTCCTAGAGCGTCCCAAACGTGCTCGATTGGATTCATGTCTGGAGAACACGCTGGCCATTCCATTCGAACGATTCCTTCCTCGAAAAGGAAATCCTCCACCAGGTTTGCACGATGTGGCCTGCAGTTATCGTCCATTAAAATGAAGTTATCTCCGATTGCTGCAGCGTAAGGGACTACAATAGGTCTGAGGATCTCATCCCTATATCGGCGACCAGTCAGAGCTCCATCTCGAATGATGTAGAGGTCAGTGCGCCCGTCAATGGAGATGCCACCATACACCAACACTCCTCCACCGCCAAATCTGACACTTTCGTGCACGAACGCAGGATTATTCCTACTGCCACGGTCCCTCCAGATGAAAATACGCCTATTATCCGGATGCACAGAAAAACGGGACTCGTCAGAAAACAGATTATTGCTCCATTCATTTCTCCTCCAGTTGACATGCTCGGTTGCCCACTCCCTGCGGTCGCGACGATGCCTTGATGTTAATCTAACACATACCATCGGTCGGCGAGCATACAGACCTACAGCATGGAACCGGTTTTGGACAGTCTGAGTTGAAATCGTGGTGCCTGTAGCCGAGCGAAGGTGTTGTTGGAGAAGAGTAGCGTTCATGGTTCGGTGTCTCCGAGCTGTTAACGCTAAATACCGATCTTCATTGGGCGTTGTTGCCCATCTACGACCTTGCCCTGGTCTTCGACCTGCACATCCACTCTCCAAAAAACGGTTCCAGATCCTGGAAATGACACTTTGTGACACTCCAATGGCTTGCGCTACTTCGGCTTGAGTTTGGCCCCCTTCTAACCTACCAACAATTCTCAAAGCTTCTGAATCTGTCAAATGACTTCGCTGAGACATCGTACTCATCGAAACAAAGCAATCACTGAATGCCGATCATCCCTGTCTTCATTCTCTTTTATCCAGTTGAAAGTCAAATTTCATTCGCTGCCGCTGAAGCGACGTTTTTGACGTCGAACTCAAAATTTGCATACTCCACAGTTTGAAAACCAGAAAAATTTGCATTTGCGATTCTCTTCTTCTATTTTCGGCAAAAAAAATTTCGTTTATATCTTTATTTTATATAAAACTTCAAATATCCTTTAATTGTTTTGAGCAGTGTATATATGTTTACAAATATTTAAAGACCATGTTTTTCCGATATCCTGAAAAATTTTATACGACGCTAAAATGGCTTTTTGGCGCTATTTTGGATTCCTTCGCCAATCGCGCCAACCAGCACACAATATGGAACTCTCCCCAATAATGCAACAAACCATGACATTTAATTTGAACTTCAAATCAATGTTTTAATTTACCACTCGAAAAAAAAAAATGCTAACTGGCAATTTGAAAAAAAGCTATTGTCGAGATTTGCACCCGGCTAGCGTAACAGTACCAAGAATTCTTTGCGACCATGACAACTTTTATGTAGTTTTATTCGAAACAAAATTTGATTTTTTAATCAAAATGGAAAACTTTCGCACAGATGTTACATACGGCCCCGTATTGGCGCGATTTTTTTTCTGACGCCAGTGTCATGTACGCAACGGGTATTTAACTGGCGCCAAAATATCGTTATTTTGCTTGATATGGTAAGCCGGATGTTGTTGTTTATGCTGTTGATGCGTTCCCCAAATTGGCGTCGAAAAAAAAATTGCGCCAATATCGTATATAACATCTGTGCCAAACTTTCATATGAAAAGCGAAGGGATCAGAGCGTATTTGTTTATGACAGTTGATGACTTGAACTATTATAATATAGATGAAATGATGGCGATAAAATAATATTTGGTGACTTATCACCTGTGCATGGTTAACGTTAAAGTACCAAAATGGCACCTAGAATATAAAAAGCGAAGTGGCCCGCCCGGAACTGTTGATGATAGTCACATGACTTAGGCTATTGTTATAGAGATTGTTTTAAAATACCGGGAGACAAAGACTCTGTATACTTAATTCATTTTATTTTAGCTACTTTTCAAATGTTTAACTGATCCTCTTTAATCCAAAACGAAAATAACCATTGGACGTCTTAACAGCAACTGATTCGCCCTTACATTTTTGAAATCAAAGAGAATTGAATGAAAACCCATTTACAGGGAGATCTGCACAGCTTTTTTCAGTATAATTCAATCTTCTCTTATATTTTTAAAACCCATCAGATTAGCGTGTTTTTAGATTCTGCGGTGTCTGAACGGGGATTGGCGAGCGTAGCTTGCAGGGGGCAGAGCTCCCTAGTTGTTATATATAAAATCATATTTGACTTGAGGAATTCAACGTACTATGGATAACGACGTATAACACAGAAAAATATTAAACATGCTTTACTATATTTCACTACTGATGCAACAAATATTTATGCAGTAAAGCACTTAAAATCTATTCCATCGTCGTTTAAATTTGTAACCCTTGTTAACTTTTATAGACATTCCTGCCACCTCTTGACAAGCTTATGAAACACTTCTGCACTTCATAATCGAGATTTTCCAATGAGAGGTGAAAAATTTGTCTTTTCGGGAGGTTTTTTCCAATAAAAGCTTGAGGAGGAGCCTATCATAGTTTTAATCCAAATTCAGAACCTTAATCTGATGAATCAAAGTTACGCTTTAGCATTGCATGATGAAATTTGTAGATTGGCACATTTTCGTCATATTCGAACTCTCCATGCTCTGTAAGGTTCATCCTTTGGCCAGGAGCATCAGGATTGGACACTTCCATAGAGCGTATTGTGATCGTAGCGCCTTTAGTGAGAATGGAGAAGAAACTCCCCATCCTTTACACACTCTAAAAAATAAATGTGTAAATTTACACACAAAAAGAGGTATACCGATGATACAAAAACGATTTGTCTATATGTGTAAATTGGTGTGTAAATTGCCAAAATACACGCCTAATGTGTAAATTTTAAAATACACATTTTAATGTGTAATTTGATGATAAGTCGAAATGTGTAAAAATTAGGCGATAAGTCTAGAAATGCACACTTTAATGTGTAAATTGTACAGTAATAAACATATTTCTGTCTAATATTCTTACACACATATCCGTGTAATATTCTGTTTAAACACATATTTTTGTGTAATATGCAAAATGCATATTTATTTGTGTAATGTGTAAAATACACATATTTTTGTGTAATATACAAAATACACAGATATGTGTGTTATATTATGTTCTTACACATATTTCTGCGTAATATTCAAAACACAGATTTTATTTTAATATTCAGTATATGCAGATTTTTATATACATAATGGTATCTTTATACTTTGTTATCTGTAAATTGGGAATTAAATGTCTTTATGATAGTAAAAAAAAAAAAAATACATGAAAAACAAACTCATAGGGTTGATGTGTTTGTTCTTTCTAGTAATCAAAAAGTGTACTCATGATGTCATTAGGCAATTTACATGCCATATATAGACAAATCGTTTTCTAATCATCGATATACCTGTTTTTGCATAAAACGGAAGCGACTCAAAGATGAAATATTTTTTATTTAATTGATTCAGAAAAAAATATTGAAATCGCCTGGAAAAAAAAGAAGTTAATTTCAAGCTCTGATACCTAAGCATCGCCGCAGCAACACTATTTCGCGCCTGGTGCGAAAAACGTTGTTAATTTTTCTGTAGATAGTTTACGCATCAGTAACTGGTGGCGCGAACGAAGCCTGCCAGCGCATACTTTAATTGGCTGCATCTGCGCCCGCATCACTCTTGTGTCTCTGCATTTTAGTATAATCAGCTTGCCTATATTTACACGTTCTCTGAAACAGCTTAAATTAAGTATACTCCAAAAAGAAAAAAAAAAAAAAAAAAAAAAAAAAAGACTTTTATTAAAAGTATTTTCTTAGAGGCTATACATCTATAACGATAAACATTTTGGCGATTTTCGACTCCTTCCCCTCCCAATATGATATCATACGTCATCGTTCTACCAATCCCCTCTCCCTAAAGATATCGTCATCAGTGTCTAAAAGTTCTTTTTATTTTTACAATTTTTTTTCTTTATTTTTCTTTTTATACGTTTGCAATGATATACAAGTATGTTTATGCATTTATTACTCCCATATATATAGGGGCCGTCCACAAATGATGCCACGATTGGAGGGGGGGAGGGGTCATGAAATTGTGACAGTTTGTGACAAGGAGGGGGAGGGGTGTAAAAAATACTGAAAAAAGTGTGACATCATTTATGGACAGCCCCATATATAGTTTTTTACTTAAATGAAGTAAAGAAGTTAATAAAATATCACTATCATATCTGAAATAATTTTATATCAAATACCACTTAGAAGGAAATACTTACTACTTAAAATTATTGAGTAATATATTTTTGTTACATAATGCGTTCAACAGTAATAATATCTTCTTGCACTTGCCTTTGCATGGAAGTAAGCATAACTTCTTATAAACGAAACAGGTGGACAATATTCTTTCCCATTTTTTCTAGTAAACATAATAAGTATAATTTCGAACCTGATTTCTCTAACAATGAATTACATAGTACTAGCAGAAGAATAGGAATGGCAAAAGTTGCGATATTCCATATTTTGGAATGAAATGTTTTTATAGTCATTTAATGGTTTTAATAACTTTGTATTTTCATAAAAATAAGTAATAGACTAAAAGAAAAAAAAATATATTATATTATATTGATGTAAAGAAAAACATACCAAAGAAAGTAAATTTTAGTTAGGTCAAAAAAGATAACGATGTAAAAAGACAGCTACCCTCTCCCGCTAGAGATATCTTACGATATCCATTGCCAGACCACCCCTACCCCCTAAAATGTGATAAAGTTATATATGTGCAGCCCCTTGAAAAGTTTCAAATTAAGAGATATTCGTTATAGCATCAAACAGAAAAAGAAAGTTATTCTGAGTTTTAGAAGCATTTCTATGAAATGGAGGAAAATTTTCAAATACTCCTGAGAAAAATTTCCTACACAATATCTAGTGTCAGTTATAAATACAGTTTAAACTATGCAATTTTCAGTATGCGGGAAAAAATGCATTAATATTTCTGAAAAATATTTTGTTTTTAAATATTAAAAACGACACGAGCTATTACAGTTGGAAAGCTGCGTCTTTGTAACTATTTCAGGGACGGTGATATGTTTACGAAACATCTTAATTTTAATTTCTAAATGACACGATGAAACCAGAATTTTGGTAATTTTTTTCCGTTTATTACGTATGTGAAAAATAGCTTCTTGCTATTTCCAAATAAATTTGTGCATAAATTCCGGTGTCATTCATTCATTTTGACATTTTAGCAATGGAAGTACTTTGCCCCTGAAAGTTTTCACTTAAATTTGGAAGACAGTTCTACATTTATTCATATTATTAAGCTATTTATTAAGATTTTACAGGTTCTACGCATAAATTGTAACTGTGCGATTTTAGGACTCCAAATTAACTCTAACAGAAAGATGACATGTGGCAACCATAATTATATTATATGGAGAATAGTAAGTTTCCAAAACAGTCAGCCCTCTAATTACTGACATAATCTACATTTTTATGTTTAATTAATAAAATTATTCTTAGAGGTTAAAAATATTATAAAAACTTTAAATTAGTTATTTTATTATGTAATAGATACAATAACATTATGTGCCTTAATATTTTGTAATAATTATGTAAGCCTATATTAAATACTCCAGATATTCGCATCTATTAAAATAATAAATAACTACATTTAATAATAAATTGTTAAAACTGTTTAAATTTATTAATTATTAAAATAGTAATTTTCTTGTTAGGAAAGTATTCTACATTTTATATTTTAATGAATGAAATTATATTTAATATAGTTACTGAAAAAATAAAAACTGAAAATATGTAATTTCAGTAGTTACCCCCAATATAACAAATCAAACAAATATCATGGCAGCATGTTTTGCATTTCTACTGATAAAAGTTATTGCTATTACAATCAATATAAACTTACCCACATGTATGTTTATGCTAATCAAAACAAATTATGAAAATGATTTACGCCTATTCATATGCACGAAGTAAATATGAGAATGACCAGTTACTTCTGAAATCCTTAAAATATTAAATAGCAGCACTGGATTTAAATATTATTTTTAAATTAAATGCTTTTTATGCCAGATAAATGCTTGCGTTTTACAAACTTATTGCACTTATTTTTTACAAATCTAACCAATTAAGCTTATAAAAACATATTTAAAGCATTTTCTGTCTATTCATTAAGCAAAATGCCTGTAGAATATTTTCAAATTATATTCACGTTCGAATAAATGCCTTTTTAGATCATTTTAAAAATTTGGGTATATAATTTTAATAAATTATATGTACACAGGTACACACACATATATATATAATCGTTTAAAATCGCGATTTAATTTGTGATTTTAATCATCTGATTAAAATCGTTGACATCCTTATTAAAAGTATTAAAAGTATTATTTTTTATTTACAAATTAAGATTTAATTTGCAGTTTATGTTTATGTTTATAGGCTGCTTTTCCTGTATGAAAAAAAATACCTTTTTTTTTCATTTGAAGTTTCATTTTTCTTAGATATAAAAAAATAAGAAAATATTTAATCTGTTATGAAAAAATTACCATAAAAAATATTTATTGATTTAACGTTTACTATATTTAATAATATTTCAATATGAATTTATGTATTTTATATATTTTTTTATCCAAAATATTTCATTCTTGAATGTTAAACTCTGAGTCAAATACAAAAAAATAACTTCCAATTATATTATAAATACTTTCATCTTTCAAAGCATAAAAAAACACCCCTGTTTGTTGTTTACATGAATTTATTATTATTTAATTTGTATATATACATATATTTATTTATTTAATGCGCTGTTAAACTTTACTCATATTTTGTTGCAATCATTAGATAAACAATTGTTTAATTTTCCATTCCTTTACCATCAAAACCATCATACCCCTTACCATCAAAATATACTTCACAGAATCAACAGAAATACAAATACATATACAATAATTATTTCCCATTAAAATTCACTAGACTATCTGAAAAAAAAAGAGTATATTGTATAGATTATATTACTGTAAAATATGTATTATGCATATTTCAAAAAGATTAATAATGTGCTTGTAAAAGATTAATAATATAATTTAAATATTCCTGACTATAAAATGAATCAAATCATTTTTTATTAACCATAAAAATATTGAAATCTGATTATCTTGAAATTTTAAGGATGCATACAACTATTAATCATCAAAAATTTGATTTTTCGAAAAATTATATATGAAAGAACAATGTTTTTTATTGCATCTTAAAACAATCTGCATAGAAATATTTCTATATTATTAGGCAAGTTATGACTAAAAAAGTCTGTCAGTTGTTCTTACTGCGAGCAATGATTATAAGGAATGATTTAAATATGTGTTCACTATATTAAAAGGTTACGTACCTCATTAATGGTAATCCATTTTTTTTTGTCCGAATATTAAAGAATAAAGTTCATGTCAACAATCGTACAAAAAGTGATAAGATGCATCACACGTTATCGTAATTTCAATACTGTAATGTTGTCCGGATACGTTTGTCTCTACAAACTTAGTGCTTCCATTAAATTAGAATAAAAAATATATTTTATATTTCAGCAGGCTAAATAAAACAATTGTTCTAAGACACAAGTCTCATCTGACTCGATCGTCTGCGCAGCTGCAAATGGCGAGTTTTGAATTAAAGCAGGTGTTTTCTACGGTATTATTTATAAATTTTCTTGTGATAATAAACACCGTATAACGATACGATATTCTAGTTAAATTTCCGTTATTGAACTTTTTCAATAATTCAATAAATGAAACATAATTTCGAACGTATAGATCATGGCACACACACACACTCACACACACACACACACATATACTCGTATATGTATATATATAGTATATAACAGAAAGTTTAATATGTATATTAGGGTGGTCACAAGCAACATGGGAAAAAAAAAATTTTAACGTTTTCTTCGGGGTGACCCTCCTAAAAGTTGCCAATTAGTTAGAAAATGAGATTGGCAAAGTTTCAACTGAAATGAATAACATTAACCCGTGCCTCATCGAGTTTGAAGTCTTGAAAATTTGTAGTTTTTGGCAAAAAATTGTCGTTTTTCTTTCTTTACGTGAAAACTATTTGTCTTAGAAACCTGATTCTTGTTTTATTTCATAGAAACAGTTGTTGCCTAAAACTTTTACTCTCATCAAAACTTACATTTAATGAATATTAGCATTTTTCAGGTCAGCTCGTGAACCATACCCTCAAACTCTGCATTTTTTAAACATAAGTGAAAAATGACAAATTAATAATTTTATTACTTTTGACAATTTTTTTTGCATTATTTTCATTAATAGGCAAAAATAAATGAACAATTTTGCAACTTTAAAAATATTTCACGAATTATAATTGATTATTAGTTATCTAGTTCTGTGTCTAGTAAGAAAGAGCTTCTCGATTTGTGTTGCAGTTGAACCTCTGAATTTCTCTTTTCATTACAAGGCTGTTTTTGTTACCTGTTATCGTTATTTATTTTTAGAATTGACGAAACATTCCGTAAAGCCCCCCCCCCCCCCTTTTGATATGATGGCAGAAATGTAAGATTTTTTTAATGGACCACTTGTCTCATCAAATCATCGACAGTAAGCTACCAAGTAATCGTCAAGTTTTATGTATTTTATTTTATAATATTCGCAAAATGAAACTGAACGCCAGAGAAGCTGCTAGATTTAGAGTACATCCACCAGTTAACCACAGACTTTAATTTTAATTAGAAGTGCAACTGGGTCCCCAAATAACTATTTCGTAAACAAAGAACTGAGATCATCAAAAACAGATTTAAAAATTCCGGTTTAGAGAGAACTGTTATTCACTGGGATGGAAAACTGCTTCACCATTTTTTCATTAAAGAAAATGTAGAGAGGATAGAGTGTTTTAATTAGTTGTGGGGATGAAGAACAGTTACTACGAGTTCCACAGCTTGAAAATAGTATCGGAATAATTCAGGCGAAAGCTGTATTTTCAGCAGTTGAAGAGTGGAGGAAGTTGGTAAAATCCAGGCAATATGTTTTGATTCAACTGCAGTAAACAACGGTCACCTCAGAGGAACCTGCATTCTTCTATAGCAATTGTTAAAGCAAAAGTCTTCTGTATTTACCATGTCGCCACCCTAATCTAGAAATTATCCTAAAAACTGGTTTTGATTGTAAAGTGGGAATAATCACTGCTCCTCAGCCAGATATTTAAAAAAACTATTCTGATTGGGTGGTTTAAATTAAACCAGAGTAAATATAAAAATGCTATTGAAGATGAAATAGTAGATATAAATAGTTAATTCAGAAGAAATTTCAAGTTTTCTTACAGGACCTTTTAAAAATTAAAAGCTCAGGGATGATTATAAAGAGTTTATCCAATTTTGTTTAATTTTTATAGGACTCCTTCCTACAAAAGACTTTTTTCAGAGCACCTGGTGCTTTTAATCATGTCAGATGCACAAGCAATTTATTCTCTCAAAATATATTGTCATAGATAATCTCTCAATAACAAATTTAGAAAAAGAAGGTATTAAAGACCTTTGCTTATTTCTAATCAATATTTATGTAAAATCGTGCTTCAATATTCCCACTCCCACTTTGGTCCCCCAATCCAAGACCTGCAAATAATAAAATCACTTGTTCACTACAGAAAAATTGATAAATAGGTTGCAGACAAAGCACTCGTTAAAATGATAAACCATCTTTGGTATCTTAACTCGGATCAAGTTGCATTTTCATTTTTAGATGATACTTTGAAAAAAAAAAAAAAGTCAACATAAGCATGGCTGTAAAATTAATGTCATTTGAAGAAGAAATGATGATGATGATGATGATAAGAATTTAAAAGCAACAAAAGTTTTCAACGAAGGGGATTATTTATTGAACAAAGAAGTCAATGTTTTTGTTTCATCTCAAACTATAAAAATTTTTAAGAGATTTTATATTAAGCATTTTTTAAATACTGATCCCAATCTATGGTGTGAAAATAAACCTTATTTGAAAGCAAGAAATCAGTGAATGGTTTTAAAGTTGTCAATGACACAGCTGAAAGGGGAAGAAAATTAACCAGATATTTCAATTCCTGTTTAACAAAAAACGAAAAATAAAAACAGTATAGGCTAAAAGTTGTATGTGAATGTAGAAAAACTTTTCCAGATTCTTCAAAAGCCACCTTATCTAAGCCATTAACCACCTTAATCCTTTCTGGCGCAGTGGTCCCATGTCGAAACTACCTAATTTTAATTCCAAACTTACTTGTTTGTAAATTTAGGTGTAGTCAATCATTTCATTATTTTACGAACAGAACTTTTCTGTACTGGAAAGGGTTAATGTGACAATTATAAGGGATAATAATTAATTTTCTTTATTATGCTTCCTTTCTTGTAACACAACTTTAATAATAAAATGCATTTGAGCATATTTGTTCTAATTTTTATACTTTGTTTGCACCCCCCCCCCTTTTTTTAATTTTTTCAGTTTAAAATTCGATTTTTTTTTCATTTTCTTTGGAATTTTTAAAAAATTAGTACTTTATCATGTACAAAATGAAAAACAAAAGGGGGAAAGGAGATGAAATGAAATGTTACAATGTTTTTTTCACATTTTCATAAAAATCAATTTTTAGAATTTGGGTGAAGTCTGGTCCTGAAAAATGCGCATATGTCTAAATTTATACATTTTTAGAAATACAATGGTGTGTGGTTCTTCAAAACGAAGCTTTTTTATATAAAATGAGACCTGAATTGTGTTTCTAGTTTTAATTGTATTTA
This sequence comes from Maratus speciosus, assembly GCA_963932465.1. Lineage (NCBI taxonomy): Eukaryota > Metazoa > Arthropoda > Arachnida > Araneae > Salticidae > Maratus > Maratus speciosus. The sequence continues at coordinate 344,935,385 of OZ010788.1, forward strand.
TTTTATGAAAGAAAAACAGCATTTTTTTGCGAAAAATCACGTTTTTTTCAAACTTTAACCTCAATGAGGCACGGGTTAATATTATCCAAATGAGCTAAAACTTTGCCATTCTCATTTTCTAGTCTATTGGCAACTTTTTGGGGGGTCCCCCGGAAAAAATTCAAAAATTGATTTCTTGTGACCACCCTAATGTGTACCACCCAGGTTTGGACGTATATTATTATTATTATTAATTACCTACGAAATAAAGTCCTTTAAAATATAATATGATTACATTTATACATCAAAAATCTTTATGTTACAGTAAAAGATTATGTGTTGACCTAGTTATTCCGCATATTTTCATTAAAATTGTTTGAATGCTACGTTTTTTCAAAATAGTAATATCCCTCTTTTTTTAATCAGGCATTAAATAAATCAAATTCAAAAACGAAGGTGCAATCAACGAGTTTCAATTGAAAAAAAAAGTTTTTAACAATATTTTAACCCGAACAATTTAAAATAATTTAACACTGCCCCCCCCCCCATATTCTTCTCCTCCAAGTGACTATAGAATATTTAAGTCTTAAAAGAAAAAGGAACTAAAAATATTTTTTGTCATGTTACTCCCCCCCCCCCCCCCTTGTCACAACCAACATCCTCGAATTCCTTGCAGAAGATAATTTCTAATTCTCTTTCCTTGTAAATGCTTATGTTGGTTACAGATGTAACATGAACAAATGGCTGGCACTGACGTCGCAGTGACATCACAGTGTCTTCTGAATCCCTTTCAGAAGACAATTTTTACTTCTTTCTATCTTTACGAGAAGAAAGTATTGGATTCGTGAAAATTTTCGAATTCCGGTTTTCGACGGATTTACACGTTTTAGGGTTCAGAGATCCCGAAAAACATGTTTTTACAAAAAGTCTGTCTGTATGTGACCCAAATTTTCTGGGCGCTATATCTCAATGAACAGAATTTAATAAAACTTTAGATTCAGTTAGTCCCTGATATAAATTGGTGCTGATTGCTTTTTGGTGTAAATCGCCCTGGTGGCGCTGCTATGCTGCATTATTAATGATTTCCACAATAGCTATATCTCAAGAACTCCAACTCTCACTTTTCAAAATACTTCAGATTCAGTTAGTCATTGATATAATTTGGTGCTGATAACTTTTTGGTGTAAATCGCCCAATAGGTGGCGCGCTGCTATGCTGTATTATTCATAATTATCGCAATAGCTCTATCGCAAGAACTAATACGCGAATTTTCACCAAACTTCAGATACAGTTAGTCCCTGACATAAATTAGTGCTGTTTAGTTTTTGTTGTAAATCGCCCAACAGGTGGCGCTGCTATGCTACAGTTTTTTACGATTTCCGCAATAGCTGTATCTCAAGAACTAATGTATGAATTTTCATCAAACTTTAGATTTAGTTAGTCCCTGATATAAATTGATCCTTATAAGTCTCTGGTGTAAATTGCCAACAGTTGCCACTGATAAGAAATTCAATTAGAAGTTGACGTAAGTTGCTGCTGATTAGATTTTGGCGTAAATAGCCTAATCGGCGGCGCTGCTATGCGGCATTTTTCAGGAAGTATTAACATCTATGAGATCAAAGAAAGTTTTGGGTTTGCCACATCCGGCTAGTTAATTATGTTTTCATTTAAATGCTAACGTATTTCCAATTTATTGGTAATGGGAGGGGGGGGGGGATCAGAAGAGAAGGACCCCTTGCAAAAAATAAATAAATAAATAAAGTCTTTTAGTTCCTTATTTTCAAAATGCTGTTACAGTACTCTATTTGTGCAACGGAATAATTAAAATAAAATGTGCATTTTGAATCTTATTATTATTATTATTAATATTATTGTTGTAATTTATACACTGTCTGTTAAGATTTGCACACTTATAACTACATGTAACAGTACAATTCTTGTAAATCCAGGTATTTTTTACATTTACACACTTGTCTGAGTCTATCAACCGATAACAACTTACATAATTAATGTCATAAACTAAATACACATAACAACAGGTAATTTTTTGTAAAAAATGTGTAATTTTAATGACAAGTGTGTGAATTTAAAAATTTACACACTTCTACGTGTATATATAATTATGCTTAAATTAGACTAACACTCCAATTCGTGTAAATTCAGGCATTTTTCTACATTTACACACTTGTCTGTATATTTCAAGCGATAACAATTTACACACTTAGTTTCAGAAGCTAAATACACATAAAAAAGTGTAAAATTTTGCAAAAAAATGTGTAAATTTTATGACAAGTGTGTAATTTTAGAAATTCACACATATATGTGTGTAAAATTGGCTAATTTACACATTTATTTTTTAGAGTGCATGAGCGTAGAATAGCTATTCGATTATATATACAGTATACTCTCGATATCTCGAAGTCGAAGGGACGCTAAAAAAATTTCGAGATAGCGAGTTTTCGAGATAACAAGGTCATTACTAAAACCTAAAAATTCACATAAAAACACAAGATACGGAATAATATTATAAAAATTAGAGTCATGACAAATGAGAATAAGTATAAATATGTAATGATTGTTGACAAAAAGTCTAAGTACACTGTAAAAAAAAATCTGTAGTTCTACAGATGTAAAGTTACATGCTTACTAAACTTTCACCTGTAACTGTACGAAAAAAGCTGCAAATCTACAAAACTAGTTTTTGTAAAGCTACAAAAATCTGTAACTTTACAAATGAATCTGCTAAAATTTCAGTAATCTTACTAAACTTTTATTTGTAACCCTGGCTGCAGTTACATGAAAAGTTCTCGGAATCCCAGTTTCCAAAAAAATTCTTAGTAACCTTACAGATTTTTTGATTTTCGGTGCAAAAGTGTGTCTGTTACATGAAATTTTGTTGTTGCCGTTACATGAAAAGTTCTAGGAATCCCAGTTTCCTAGAAAAACTTTAGTAACTTCACAGATTTTTTTTTTTACAGTGTATAAGATAATTTTAATTTTTTAAATAGTAGAAAATAATTACATTTAGTTGAAAAGAATTAGTAAATACATAAATAAATTTACATTGCTAGAATTTCTTAAGACCAGTATCGGGACCTGGTGACTTCTCTTTTGATATTGTTCTTCAATCAATTTTTCTGTTCGAAAAATAGCGGTAAAATCATTGTTTTCCAAGTTTTCCGAGCATTACATACAAAAATGCCATCCATATGACAAGGAAACACATGTTTTCCACATTTGTTTGCCATTCAAGTGACCAGATGGAAATATTGGAATCGTACCTGACCCCTTAGAGAGATAATGAGGAAACGCCTCTATTTTCTTCGACACAAATGGACGACGATTTTTCTGGAAAAATTCATTTCTTACTTCGCAAAATATTCGACATAACAAGGTTTTGAGAGAAAACTCTTCGAGATCAGAATTAAGATTAACATTAGAGGAATATGTAATATCAAGTGAAAAAATAATTTTTCGACATATCAAGTTTTTCGAGAAATCGAAGTTCGAGTTATCGAGAGTAAACGGTATCTAATATCTATTCCATGTTCCTGCGCCTTTTTTTTTTTTTTTTTTTTTTTTTTTTTTTAATACATGATGAGTGAACGATTTATGTGTAACGAAAAACAAGGTAGAAATTTCACCTTAAATGCTACATATCAAAAGCAATGGTGTAATATAAAAATTTACAAAATACTGCACTCTGCAAGTCCCAGAAAATTTCATAAATATTCACATTTGGTAGGAAAATTTTTATAGCCGATGTTATATTAATTTATGAAGTTTAACGTATAATCGTTAGAATAATCTTTTAAATTTACGCATTTTCACTTTCTTACAGGTAAAATAAAAATATTGTTTTTGATGTAAATAACGTACAATCAATTCAATAATATTTATAATCTTAACATATAAGAAATAATAATAAAATTACAGATGGGGAAAAATTCCTTTCGACAAATTTTTAGAATTATATAAATCTAAAAGTTAAAAATAAACAGAGATACTGACATTACACTCAATGAAATTTTATTTGATATGAATAAATAACACAATACCTGAATTTAATTTTTTACAATTTAATCTTATTTAAACTTACATATTTACGTTCTTAACAGAATTTTCTAGGGTTTTCCTTTTATATTATTACTCTAATTATCATTTTGTAAGTTAAAGGGGAACGATGCAAGTACGATAAAAAAAAAAGCGGCTAAATAAAAAAAGCATAAATACAATATATCGTCTGCCTCTGCTTCGTTTTAGGAAATAATAGATATTTAAAACATAGAGCGTAAAAATATTTCATCAACATAGGTAAATTTCGGGGGCTTTTTAATTTTTCCCCCTTGTCGGTAATGACGCTAGTACTGTTGCTATTTCAGATTTTGCCGTAAATGTCCCATCTTGTATGTTAATCTATGGGAGCAGCAAACATATTTTTAACCCTTTGCGGTTGTATGCCTACTCTCAGCCACCAAAGCAGCTTTTTTACCCTTCCAGTCGTGTGTCTGCTCTCAGTCACCACAGCAAAGGACCATACTGATCTTATATTATATTAAGTCGACAATTTTCGGAGATACGTAGAATTCGAAATAATATTTTACAAATTGTATTCGAGTGTAGTTAGACATTTTCGCTTCTTAAAACATTTAAAAAATATAACTCTGAAATGGTAAAAAGAAAGTTACCGAAAGATGTGTACCGTGAAATTGAAAGTAGTTTAACCCATTTATGCCTAGCGTCTTATTTTTGGGATGCTTCGAATTTTAATAAATTTGTATAATTTTCTTCTTCTTTATAAACATGAACATTGTATGAAATAATTGCCTGCAAATGTCTTTATCTGTTACCGAAAGATGACAGAATAAGGCAGGTATTTATTTGCTTTAAATGAAGGCTTTTTTGGATTTTATAGATTTTTCATTTTTCAAGATGGCGAAATGTAAAATGTAAGTTTGTTTGCGTTTTTTCAACCAAGGATCTAAATAAATAATTCATAATCTTAGCTTGTAGACTTTGAAATACGTATTTTTTTTTAAACTGTGAAATTATATGTTCAAGCCTATTTTTTATGCATTTTTGTAACATACAATGTACTCTCGATAACTCGATCTTCGATTTCTCGAAAAACTTGATAAGTCGAAAAATTATTTTTTCACTTGATATTACATATTCCTCTAATGTTAATCTTAATTCTGATCTCGAAGAGTTTTCTCTCAAAACTTTGTTATGTCGAATATTTTGCGAAGTAAAAAAGGAATTTTTCCTGAAAAATCGTCGTCCATTTGTGTCGAAGAAAATAGAGGTGTTTCCAAGAATCTCCTCATTATCTCTTTAAGGGGTCAGGTACGATTCCAATATTCCCATCTGGTCACTTGAATGGCAAACAAAGGTGGAAAACATGTGTTTCCTTGTCATATGGATGGCATTTTTGTATGTAATGCTCAGAAAACTTGGAAAACGATGATTTTACCGCTATTTTTCGAACAGAAAAATTGATTGAAGAACAATATCAAAAGAGAAGTCGCCAGGTCCCGATACTGGTCTTAAGAAATTCTAGCAATCTAAATTTATTTATGCATTTACTAATTCTTTTCAACTTAATGTAATTATTTTCTACTATTTAAAAAATTAAAATTATCTTGTATTTAGACTTTTTGTCAACAATCATTACATATTTATATTTATTCTCATTTGTCATGACTCTAATTTTTATAATATTATTCCGTATCTTGTGTTTTTATGTGAATTTTTAGGTTTTAGTAATGACCTTGTTATCTCGAAAACTCGCTATCTCGAAATTTTTTTACCTTCGACTTCGAGATATCGAGAGTATACTGTACAAAAGATAGCGTGCTAGACACAAATGGGTACATATTTTTATTAGCCATTTAGGGGACATTTATTTATGTTTTGTCCTTTTCAAGATGATTATGAAACAAATTGTTTTAGGTGGATTTCGTATGAAATACTACTCATCGGCGTCGTTCCTAGGTTGGAATTTCCGAAAATTTTTTGCAGATCTACACCGATCATGACCCCTAGAGCCCAAAACCACTCTCAGTAAAAAACTTTATATCTATCTATCTATCTATCTATCTATGTATGTATCTATCTATGTATATATATCACTTTCTTCTGGACACGATAACTTCCACAATTCTACACCAATCTCTTCCAAACTGATACATAAAATCAAGGGGCATAAAATCTCGGTTAAGTTCGTTAACAGGCAAAATCGGACCAAGGGGATGGAAATAGGGAAGTGTTTTGTGAAAACCGAAAACCTCCCATAACTTCTTAATTTTTGTACATATCAAATCAATTTAAAGTTTTTATTACTTCTAAAAATAGGGCCAAAAATTTATGTATCACAGATTTTTGATAAAGTTAAAAATGGGCTCAAGGGGCGCAAAAAATAGGGTTTTTAGGAGAAAAAATTCATAACGTCGTCAATTCTCAAGATATCAAATCCAATTAATTTTATCATGAATCTCCTTAACATTATCTACAACTTTTATATTCACAAGTTTTTGATAGGACCAATTCGTACCGCAAAAAAAATTAAAAACGAAAACAAAAATGGCGTTTGAAGAAGAAAAAAATCCACAACTCCGTCAATTCAAAAGATATAAAATCCCCATGAATTTATCATATATCTTCTTAATATTGTCTTCAACATTTATATAGACAAGTTTTTGATAGGGCCAATTCTTACAGCAAAAACAAATAAAAAATACATAGCGGTTGAAGAAAAAAATCATCTTATTAAGGGTGCATTCAAATCCAAACTGTCTATTTTCTTACTCATTTTTAAATTCATTTTTGCTCTCAAACGCATCCAATTGCTAGATTCTCTTATTCAGAAACTATATAATGTACAGTAATGATCGCTTTTTTGATAGAGGCAGAACATATATCAAAAAATGATGCCAAAATGGGCCTTTTGAACAGAATTTCCAAGCGAGTGTGTTAGAAACGAAAAATATTGCCCTACTGAGAAAATAATTGTTTATTAATCAAGTTTTAATTAATTGAAAGAAAAATAAAAACACAGGTCGCTTATAAATCTTTTTAAAAATCACGTCAGCATGTTTCACATTTTTTTTTTTGTTTTAATTAAAAATGAATCTGAAAATGTGCCAGAAAATTTCGAGTTGTTGAGTATGGAAAAATATTTTTTTAATATCGTCTTAACATGATTCTGATAAAACCAGCTATTTTATGAAAAGGAAATAAAACCTCGCCAAAAGCTGACAGATAAAACTGTTAAAGTGGATTTATATCTAATAATGATTTAGTTTTTGTTGGTGAAATTAGTATACTTAACTTCGAAATCTACCTCTGCCTGTAGGCCTGGCCGGCAGGGATTTTTAATCCTCAAATACGATTATTCTTAGTTTATACTTATAATACATATAATGTTATTAGTCTCAGTAAAGAAATAAATACATTTTTTTAATAGTTCATAAAAATACTAATTATAGTATATAATATACAATTTAAAAGCTTATTTTATATAAATTTAGACAAAACATATAATGATGCATATTATATTATTACAAATATTATGCATATTTCCGTATTTATGTGCATTACATTTTATCAAATAATTACAAAAATATTTTAGCGTAACTTTTTTAGTATTTTTCCAGTTCATTTTGCAAAATTTTAAAGAGATTTTATTAACAAATTTTAGAAAACAAAAATTCAGGCACAATTGGGTTAAAAAAGATAAGATATACGATGGAAAGATTAAAGATTGTTCTGTATGTTCAAACAGAAAAATTAAAGCCCGCATATTCGAAACTGCTGTGAAAGATACCAAACAATGGAGAACTATAAAATGTAATTTCTAGATAAAATTAAAACATATTATTGTGTTACATGTATCATAAAGTTTAAAAACGAATTAATAAATTTTGTTCTTCCTTCATAATCTTGCATATTATGTATTACTGTTCGTTCAATGAAAATTAATTTCGATCATCATGGCACCTAAGTATAAACTTAATAAGACCGCAAAGGGTTCATACTTTCATTTTTAAATTGGTCTTCCTGAAACCTTACAGTCAAATAATCAACCGATAGCGCACTTGGAAAAAAAAAACAACAACAAAAGAAACAACAACAGAGAGTTCTATACTTGGGGAAGACCTTAGTTGTCAATGGGGATTATACTAGAGAGGAGTGTAAGTCCGCGATAATAAATAGTTCTGTACTGAATTTGAAAGAAATGGCATATTAAATCTCTTTTTTTTTCACATTTTCATACGAAAAATGATTGACTCATTAATCAAAATCGATTGAGCTTAACATATATTCATTTTTATGATAAATATCTAATAATAATCAAGGAAATGTATTGATTCGCGAGGAAGGATTCTGGCGAGAATTTGGCGCGGTGCAAGCATATGGCTAGTAACCTTAGACCCCCAACAGAGATCTGCGGGAATTAAGAATCTAACATTCTTTCCCTGCTAGTGGGGACAAAACCAGTTTTCTACATTAACCCGGTGATTCTTCGTCATGAATCTGAAATACAAGTCACCGTTAACTCAACCTGCCGAAATGCCGTAATCCGAGAAAAAATCGAAACTAAAGTTCGGTTCCCAACCAACAGAAAAGAGGTTGTTCGTCCGCGCATGTGCAGTCAAAGCAAAGGTGGCGGTCGTTTTGAATTGAACTTTGATGGGTTTTTTTCAGACAAAGCTGTTTGTAATTCCCTAAATAAACAAATGCTAATTATAAAAGATGTTGTTTTGAAAGAATGTGCTGCTTTAATTTTTTGGCTTTAAAAAAAAAATATTTTACCTCTATAAACTAAAATTATACTAATTTGTGACGAAGATTTCGGCTTTCAAGGCTTGAGCTCTCCTAAGCAATTTTGGTATCAGGTACCGTCATCTACCGAAAGCAAATAGAAAGAATATTTTTATACGAAAAATTTGGGATATATGTTTCAAATCTTTTTTTTTTTTTTTAATAATAATTTAAAAGAAAAACAGTTTTTCTTACATTTCACTTTCAGCCTTTTTATATTTATTTAAAGCATGCTATCGTAGAAGCAGGAATTTTATGATAGCAAAATAATAAGCCGTTGAACCACAATATACTATAATAATTAATTTGATTTCTTTTTAAGTTTAAAATAATTGCTTTTGTTTAAAAGAAACATTTTAAAGAGAATTTCTTGAAAATTTTCGCATCAATTACTTTAGTTAAATAATAATAATAATAATAAAGACATATATTAGAATAAATATATGAAAATAGATATATTTTTAATATTCGTTGCAAAATAAACAAATAAAATTAGCTCGCTATTTACTTTTATTCTAATTACTACTGCTAGCCAGATCAGAAAATTGTTTATTAAACTTATAGATTAAAGAAAAAAATGTATTTCTTTACTCAAGTAACTTTTATGAAAGAATTTTACTGTAACGCAAAATTTTGTAAAAAATGAACATTTTATAACTGTATTAGTCTACCTTTTGAGCATAATTTTGTGAATGAGCAAAACCACCAAATCAGAACGGTGATTCGAAATTTATTTATCTAAAAATTAAACACAAGTATGCATTTCAATTCTTGTGTTTGTTCCGTTATTGAAAACTTGTGCTACGTGAGGACAGAGCTCGTCAACGCGATTAGTACGTCATGTGATTCATTTGACCAATCAGCTATACACATTTCAACCTAATGTTCAGTAACCCAAGGTCGACTGATCTCGGTTCTGAAGTTAACGATGAATTTCAAATATTAACAGGTGATTAGATTGGCTAACCTAAGGTTTCTCAACTGTGAGTTAATCCGCGAGTTGAAGTTTGGTGCAGAATCGCCCTGTTATTCTTTTTGGATAGAATATTTCTACAAGAAAACACTAAAATCCCTCACAAGAGGGAAAATAGAAGTTTGAAGAAAACCAGTAGAAATAATTAAATTTAGAAGAAGAAAAATTAATTATGGAAGTTATCTGCCTCTTCTCCATTCGATTTCTTCTTCAAATAATGTATGAATTAAAAATTTTGAAAAGGCAAGCGGAATAAGAAACCCTTCTTCAATGTTCGAAAAATTGGCTTGTTTTCTTTTTTGTTTCCTCAGAGGTAAGGGCAATTAACTTTGCCCAATTCCCATACTAGCGTCAGTTGGTAAAAATAGATTTGTTTTCATTTTTAATCTGAATTTTCAGAATTACATATATGCCCTGGCTAATGATATTTGGGAATTTTCCTCAATATATTGTACAATGTTGAATTTAAGAATGAGCCTCACTGTATTGAAGATCCTCATTTGGGAAGAAGGATGTTGTTTTTTAAACTAAAGGATAGACAAGGTGCCGCATCCTCCGGAAACTGTCTGGAGGAAACTTTGTATGTAAAATATATTTATATTTGCAAATATTGGACATATATTTTCTGCTGAATAATTTGTACTTTCAATAAATGGAGCAGTATACCGCAAACCAATTGAATTGTGTTGCTATTTTATTGTCTTCTATCATTTTTATTTCATCTATTGCAGGGTTTACATTGGCGACTATTTTTGTTCTACCTCTATTTAAAAAAAACTATTCATTATATATTTTTAGAAATACCATATAAGGAAAATAATAATAATAATAGCCGCTTATGGCAGCCTTGCTATTGTTAAACTTAACAGAGTAAGTCTTTTAATATTTGATATTGAAACTGTATATTTCAAAAAATTTTGAAACTTATTAAAAGCATTTTTTTTTTGTTTGTAGTAGCTTGTATGATAGAGGTTAATAAGCCAATGATTTTGCTCTTACGGCAGCTTTTTGTATTTTGATTACATATCTGTTACATTTATTGATGAAGAATTAAATTTCGTTATTGAATATTAAATAGAAACAAACGCTGAACTATTTAATATTGTTATAAGTGCAAATGAGTTAATCAAAGTGCGTGCAACAGAGATTGGACTTTTAAAAATTTCGAAAAATCAGTAAATTGAAACACAATTTTACAAACTAATCTCATTTGAAGTTACATTTTTTAAAAATTTCATTATTTTCAAATTATTTCAAGGTAAATGGATCGATAATAGTAATTTTTCAGAATTGGTGTGTTGTACAGGGCTTGTAAATTTTACTGCTCTAAAGTCTAAAATTTTACTATTGAAACGTATTAAATAAAAAATAGCGAAAATTCCATATGTGTAACCATTGTACCTTTATTAACAACTAGCTGAAATGGACTGCATTGCTGTGATAATAACATTAAATAAACCTAAAATTTTTATGACTTTACATCTTTCACATGAGTGTGGAGAAAGAAGTGTTACAGAATTTAGAAGGGCAGAGTTGTAATAATTAGCAATTTTATATTTATTTTAAATATCCAGTTATTTTTCGTAATTAATTAGAACTAATTGTTTACATTAAATTGTTTTTTAAGTATATTTCAAAGACAAAGCTCTACATTCAATAATTAAAGTTTTAATAATTTTCAGTTTAATGGGGAAAAAATAATTGAGGTTCTCTGGGACCACAGAATCTTGCAGAATTTTTTTTTAAAATCTTGGTTCATTCTGCATTATAAAATGACAAATTAAGAACTTAAATATTGGTTCAACCTTTTAGTACAAAATGAGAGAAAAAGAAAACTCATACAACCTTTCCCCATAAAGATAGCTAAAAGAAAAACCTAAATTTTGGTGTAACCTTTCACAATAAGTTTAGTTCAATCATGGTTCAATCTTTCACAATAAATTTGGATAAAAAAACCTTGAATCATGGTTCAATCCTTTACCATAAAATTAGATTATAAAAAAGCCTGAAACATGGTTCAACTTTTACTATTATTTCGGTTTAGAAAAAAAACCTGAATCATGGTTCAACCTTTCACCATAAATTTGGTTTAGAGAAAAAACCTGAATTATGGTTCAACCGTTCACCATAAAATCGGTTTGGTAAAAAACCTAACTCATGGTTCAAACTTTCACCATAAAATTGGTTTAGAAAAAAAAAAACGTAAATCATGGTTCACCATTTCACTAATGTAATGGTATTTGTGAAAGCACCACGAAACTGATGAAACTTAGCACCTATATCTTGGTTGCAGCTAAATTTCAGCATTTACCATGTTCTTGGTGAAACATCGAACTTTATTTTTAACAGTGAATATGAGATCCTGCCCGGGTTGCAAATGAAGTTTTAAAAACATTGTTTTAATTAAAAATATTCAAAATTTCAAATGTAGACTTGATAAGAATTTAGTATCACAGAAAAGAAGTAAAATTTGTTCCTTCGAAAGTACAGATTGTTATGAAGCAATTATCATCACATGATCACACAGAAACAAATGTTCGGCTTCTCAAATATCGGAAATTGAATAAATGTCTTATAATTATTGAAAATATGTTTAGAACGTGTCTTCTATGACTTTTTAAAAATAAGAACTCATCGATATTAGTGTGTTTACTTAATTCTATATTGCCTTTATAAGCTTTGAGAAGAAAAGCAGAGGTTGAGGAGCGGCAAACTGCATTAGGTCCATGTGAGCATAAACGGAAAACACAACTGTAAACACATTCATATCTAGATATATATTTTAGTTATTATATATAATTGTGTTAAAATATAAACATTATGACGATTACTTATCAAAAAAGTGGACGTAGAAGCACACACTTCCAAAAAAAAAAAAAAAAAAAAAAAAAAAAAAAAAAAAAAAAAACGTAATAAATCAAGTATATCTTTTAGGTATGAAATTTGATTTATAAAGGGCGGTATACATATTAAAATACGAAATTTAATTTTTTATATGGTCCCCTTTTCTATAATGTATACTTGGAAAATGTTACTCAGTTTGTATGAAGGACATTAAAAAACATATTCTTTTACGAACAAAGCTATCCGAGTTATGATACTTAGAAATTTTTGATTTTTCAGTATTTTCCGATCCTAAAAACGTATCTAACAGTTTTTTTATGCTAGTTAGTTACGTAATAAATAATTTTAACTCTTTAAAACTTAATGTTATGGGAATGATTTTTTTTTCGATTATATATATATATATATATAAAGTAACTTCGTTGCTTCTGGATTTATTTTCATATTTTCTATAAGAAATAATAATAACGTTGTTGTCATTACTATTATTTGGTATTTTGAAAAATAAATAAAGATGCTTTTTATAGTTATATATTATAATAAATATTAAACATATATTTTTTAAATCTTTATTTCTTCTAAAAATATGAAAAAATAAAAAATACAAAGTTAAAAGTAACAGTATAATGTTTTTTAAATTGACTACTTTTTTAAAATTTAAATGTCTATATTACAGTGAATATTTATAATAACTGTTTTAATTGTTTAAGAAAAATAGCGAAATATTACTTGCTTTATTTGCTGACTTACAAAACTTTAATAAAATTGACTTACCCGTGGAAGTAAAAGCTATAAGAGCAAAGCAGAGAAGACACTTTGGAAACATTTTTTGCTGATAAGACTCTCTAGAAGATATAATTTAAGTCTTTTTGTCATTTAACTGTTTCTGCAGGAGCCATCTAGAGATTTTATTCGCGCAGTAAAATTTATTACTGAAAATGAAACACTTTTATTTCAAGCAATATCCTATTATAATGTTTCGTCTTCAGATAAAATATTTATTATCACTTTTCGATAAAATTTCCTTTTGTTTAAGCCTTCCATACGGATTTCGTTGAAGGAATATTTCGTATTACATTTAGTTAATCAGTTCAGGAGCTTAAATGGTATTGAGAATAAAAAGATGCCGGAGCTGTCTGCTAAGGGATTTCCATTTGCTTTTAAAAATTTAAATATCTATATTACAGTGAATATTTATAATAACTGTTTTAATTGTTTAAGAAAAATAGCGAAATATTACTTGCTTATTTTTCTGACTTAAAAAGCTTTAATAAAATTGACTTACCCGTGGAAGTAAAAGCTATAAGAGCAAAACAGAGAAGATACTTTGGAAACATTTTTTGCTGATAAGACTCTATAGAAGATATAATTTAAGTCTTTTTGTCATTTAACTGTTTCTGCAGGAGCCATCTAGAGTTTTATTCGCGTAGTAAAATTTATTATTGAAAGTGAAACACTTTTATTTCAAGCAATATCCTATTATAATGTTTCGTCTTCAGATAAAATATTTATTATCATTTTTCGATAAAATTTCCTTTTGTTTAAGCATTCCATACGGATTTCGTTTAAGGAATATTTGATATGACATTTAGTTAATCAGTTCAGGAGCTTAAATGGTATTGAGAGTAAAAAGATGCCGGAGCTGTCTGCTAAGGGATTTCCATTTGCATTTGATATGCATTTTAGTTGATAAAATAATTCTGCACCGTCACTGTTTTACTTGCAAGTTCTAGCATTAAAATATTTTATCATTATTTAGTTTATTATTTCTAATTGCTAAAAAGGTGTAAAATTAAAACTTTAAAAACAGTAAAATAGTTTTATTTTACTGTTGACATATTTCTACTCATCCAGAGTCATTTTCAGAAAAAATAAACTAGAGAACAGGAATTCTGCTTTTTCAGAATTTAGTGTCACCCCCGGCATTTCCATTACTTCATTTTCTTCTGGTGGACTGGTGGTTTCTATTATTATGAAACAGGCATTATAAATGAAGCGTTAGTTGAAGATGAAAGAGCAGTCTTAAACAGTTAGAACTCTGATTTTCTGGTCAGAATGAAAAAAAAAAGTGGCCATAATTTTTCTTTTCAAAAAAATTATGGCCATTTTTTTCCCCTTCTGACCAGAAAATCAGAGTTCTAACTTTTTAAGACTGCTCTTTCATCCTCACCTAACGCTTCATTTATAATGGCTGTTTCATAATAATAGAAACAACCAGTCCATCAGAAGGAAATAACTTGGTTAAGTGGGACTCGGATAATCGGGACTCTACTGCAAAACATATTTCAATTTTAAGACTTAAAGCACACGCTTTTATTTTATGTAAAATGACGTCATTTGCATTAATATAGATGCTTAAAATTAAATATAGTTTATAATAGCACCATGTTTTATCATAAATCCTTCATTTATATTTTTCTCAAAATAGCACGTATTTTAATTAATTTTTTTTTTCAATTTTTATGAGAAAATGGCAACAAAAAGATATAATTGCTATTTTTCAACAATTTTTTCTTTACTTTCTACAGAAATGGAGTACTTGAGTTGCCAAAATGAAACAAATGTTGCTAAAAACTACAAAAAATTAATATTTCAAAAATAAATGGAGATACAGTTTTCAAACAAATTGCATTAAAAAGTACTTTTTCCCCTCAATACGACGGTATAAACATTGAAAATGTGCGATGCTTAGAAGATTTAAAAATGCTGTAGAGTATTTAATCGCACAATGAAACATCGGCTTTTGTTTTACGGCTAGCGTACACAAGGTAACGTTATTTATTGGAGACAAAATAAGCTGGGAGAAAGAAAAAGCATACCGGGGGCTAATAATGATATTCTGAAATTGCACGGTCTATGATGCAAAAACTGAGAAAACATATCACCCCACACTTGGCTTAGAGATGTTGGCGATATTTCCATAATTTGGGAGTACAGTCTTGAAGAACGCAAAATATTTACAAATAATCTAAATTCGATAGACAATAACATTAAATTCACTATTGAAATTGAACACAATAATAGTCTTCCATTCCTTGATATAATGTTAACAAGAAGAAATCAATCTATCGACAGGTCTGTTTATAGAAGAAGCATTTCTAACCAGGCTACCATACCAAATAATGTATGTTCTCCATTTACCTATAAAATTTCTACCTACAGATTTTTCATAAAACGGGATTTTCTAGTATGTACTGAATATAATTTGAAGGATGAATTAAATTATATTTGTAGGATTGCTTATAATAATGGTTTTAAAGTTCAGTATATTAATAAATTAATCGTGAATATTACCAATAATAAGAAACCTGAACATAAATTTGACTCGCAAAAATACAAACTTTATTCTATTCAATATTACCCAGGCTTATTTGAGAAATCAAAATAAAGTCTTAAGCGGTTCAATATCTGATTAATAGGCAAACCACCTCCGAAATTGAAGAATATTACTTGCACTAAAATTGATCCAAATTATTTTGAGAATTATTCAAGCGTATACGAAATACCATTAAATAGAGCGGACGGATCAAAGAATTACTACATTGGACTAGCAGGAAATTTAAATACGGAAAAAAGGAGCATGTAGCTGATATGAAATGCAGTAAATTCTGTCTAAGGCGGACTCTGTGTAAGCCGGAAATCTATCTACCGCTGAAATTTTTTCAAGTCCCGGCGAACCCATAGAAAATAACATTAATTCTTGCTGCATAAGCCGGAATCTGCCTAACGCGGAAACGGAAAGGGTTTTAAGTTCCCACCGAAACCAAAATTTTTGCATAAGGCGGAAAAAAGGAAATTTTAAAAATGAAAGGCGTTTATGAAACTTTAAAACTGATAATATATATGTCAAATACTCAATGTCGATCATAAAAATTAAATTCAGTAATACTTTAAAAAGTTAATTCAAAAGAACAGAAACTGTTTAAATTTTAAGGAATTCTTGCATATGCCATTTTTTTCCTATATAAATATGCGTTTAAAAGTTATTATTATTAGTAGAATGCACATTTATGAAAATTTGTATTGTCTAAAGTACAATATATTATGCTTTAAGGTTGTACTCAAATTCAAAGTGATAGCTTTCTGCCTCATTCCCGAAGTTATTATAATTTTTTTTGTGTGTAAACTTCAAATTTGTAGGTATTATAGTAGTACTAAGAAAGTGAATAGCGTTTCTCATTTATTTATAAAGGCAAAGGATCTTCCAGAATTTCAGTTTTCAACAAATTTTCGGGTCAAGACAATCAGTAATATGGTCATCTGCGAGCAATTCATTATAACTCAAGATCCAATCTTTTTATCGAAAACATAAAACGCTTTTCGATTGAAGTATGCTTCATTCCAATAAATCACGCTCTTTTGCATAAGCCGGAATATTGTCTACCACGGAAAATTTTTCTCAGTCCCGACCGATTCCGCTTTAGACAGAGTTTACTGTATAATTGAAAAAACCACAGCCTTGGCAAGATTACATCAAGAAGAAACTATTCATATAAATTTCAACGAAAGTACGATAATTTTTCCCTCCAACCTATATTATCCATCCATTATAGAGATTCTAACACGTAAAAGTAACATCTGTAACGATACACATCATTCAACTTACCAAAACTGTGGCTCGAGTTACTCAAAGGTTTGCAAAATAGAAATAAATATTCAAGTAAAAAAAAAAAAAAAAGTAACTTGCGTTACATAAAAAATTAAATTAAACAAAAACCTAATTTGCAGAACAAATTAAAAAAACAAAATTTATTTCCTAAATTGTTTAAGCCAGAGAAGGGACAGATATTAAGATATTTCATTCAATTCGTTCTACATTTAATGTTAAATTTTTGTAACAAATAAGCTAAACCAATTGAACATTAAAAAATAAAAATGAAATGCATACAATATAATGCTTTAAACACCTATATACTTAGATTCCGTTCAAATGAAATCGAAATAAATCTTAGACTTTTTTTAAAGTTTTGTATTTTGCATGTACCTTATCATATTATGTACAATCGTCATAAACACAATGCAAAATCTGCAGTACAAATATTTACAACTTAAAAATGGAAAAAGGTCTAAGATTTATTTCAATTTCATTTGAATGGAATCTAAGTATATAGGTGTTTAAAGCATTATATGGTGTGAATTTCATTTTTTTTTTTTTTAATGTTCAATTGGTTTAGCTTATTTGTTACAAAAATTTAACATTAAATGTAGAACGAATTGAATGAAATATCTTAATATCTGCCTCTTCTCTGGCTTAAACAATTTAGGAAATAAATTTTGTTTTTTTAATTTGTTCTGTAAATTAGGTTTTTGTTTAATATGTCAAGTTTTTTAATAACTACTGCATTCAGACAAACACATTTCAAAATTAATGAAGGGTATCATCATCAGGCTTTGATTTGTGCGATATCGACAGGGTTCATACGCCTCAATTGATTCAGGGGATTTCAAAACCAGATTTTTCGTAAAATAAAGATCACCGTATTTTAAAACAGAATTTATTCATTAAGTAAGGCAAATAATACATTACAAAACCCCTGGTATGCAAACCCTGTTTTACCAAACCACTGTTAACAAAGATATTGTTAGTGTTTATAATATCAATATTATATCACTACATTAATATATACATTATTTTCTTCTATCGATATTCGTATAAGAGGTAGCATCATGAACCTTTAATGCAAGGTTTATTCATATAATAAGACAAATTGTATAAAATATTAAAAAATACGACAAATTCGAAAAAGTTGTACGAAATATTTTATAATGATTTATTAATGATAATGTTTGAGGAGGGGAAATTCATATTATAGATCACTTTTGGGTATTAATTGACTATATATATACATTAGATTGTAATTGCTAAACGAAGCACTTAAACTGTTCTTGTTAGTTTATGTTAGAATTAAATAATAATTCGTGTCTGATCCAATAATTGGTTTATTCTTCAATGGGGTTTTCATACAAGGAAATGAAGAAAATGCAGTCGCATACAATTAATGATTAATGTAGTATATATATATACATAGTAAATTGTACCAAACGCAGAAATTTTACAGTTTTGTTAGACGTCAGATATTTTCGTTCACCTTTCTATTAGTAATTTACGTTATTGAAAATGTCCTTAAGAATTTCATTATAAAATAACAGAAAAAACTCATATTTTTCCATTATCGTCATTCTTGTTGATATGGAGTCTCCAATAAAAAAGAGATTTCTGATGCTTAGTTTCTTAGATTTTATATAACAATATTTTTTGAAATCTCCTGTAAGGTTTTTAATTTTATTTTCACCACTCACTGTTCTTGTTAGTTTATGTTAGAGTTAAATAATAACTCGTGTCTGATCCAATAATTGGTTTATTCCTCAATGGGGTTTTCATACAAGGAAATAAAAAAAATGCAGTCGCATACAATTAATGAATAATATAGTATATATATATATATATATATAGTAAATTGTACCAAACGCAGAAATTTTACAGTTTTGTTAGACGTCAGATATTTTCGTTCACCTTTCTATTAGTAATTTACGTTATTGAAAATGTCCTTAAGAATTTCATTATAAAATAACAGAAAAAACTCATATTTTTCCATTATCGTCATTCTTGTTGATATGGAGTCTTCAATAAAAAAGAGATTTCTGATGCTTAGTTTTCTTAGATTTTATATAAAAATATTTTTTGAAATCTCCTGTAAGGTTTTTAATTTTATTTTCAACACTCATTAATTTGGGTTGTACTTTACTGTTTCATAAACTGGAAAATATTGTTCAACTTAAAAAAAAAAAAATATTAATAATAATAATAATAAAAAAAGATATTTTAAAATAGTTTTTCTGAAAGTTTTTTTTTTTTTTTTTTTTTTTTTTTTTTTTTTTTGCCTTAGACTGAAAATGGTATGGTATGAAATTCCTGGAAGCTTTTATTTAATTTATCCGAACCAAAAATATAATCAGCCAAATACTCTAGTCCTCTAGTCATGGAAGGACGAGACGGTTCTCACCCAAAATAGTGCTATAGAAAAAAAAATTAAAGGTAGTTTCATTTTCAGTTGTACAATAGTATAAAAGACTATACTAACTTTGCCCCAAATCACTGAATAAAAATGTAACTGATACCAATCGATTTGTAATAAAATCTACTAAATAATAATATACTTAAGATTTCGTTATGGTGTCGTCTACATACACAAA
Organism: Maratus speciosus; assembly: GCA_963932465.1. Lineage (NCBI taxonomy): Eukaryota > Metazoa > Arthropoda > Arachnida > Araneae > Salticidae > Maratus > Maratus speciosus. The sequence continues at coordinate 344,955,198 of OZ010788.1, forward strand.
TTGTACCAAACTTTAAAATTTTTAATGCTAACACACATTTTGACGTTTTATTCAGATTCTCCAGCGAATGTTATCGTAAAATACGAAATATGTAGACATTCGATCAAGTAGTTTAAGAATTATGTAGGTTTAAAGTCAGGAAATCCTAATATTAAAATCGTTTTTAATCATTGCAAAACAAATTGCATGCGGATAGTTTTTTTTAAGCAAAACTCAGAAATGCAGAATCAGCTGTAAATTTGGATAAACCGATTTTGGATAAACCGATTTCTGTTTAAAAATTCATAGGTTATAATTCATTATACTTTTGAAAATCAATTTTCAAACTAATATACTTTGAATTTACTATTTCACATTTTACAGCTAAAAAAGTCCTAGGTTGTTTTTGAAAATTATACATATAACTAGCAGAACTATCCGGCTTCGCCCGTGTCAATTATAAGGGGCCTCCAGAGTAAAGTAAATGAAAATTAAATAATACGGCAATTACAATAACTGGGGTTGGTGCTTTCTCGTCCATAAATCGCTAAAAAGGCAATAAGAAAACCTCAAGTTATTGTCTCGCAACCATAATAAAATCTTTGATCTTTATATATTTTTAATTTTATATCATATTTTACACCGTCAGTTATCGGTGAATGACGCACTAAACGGAAAGTTCAGTGTCAGTCACCGGTGACTGACGTGTTAATATCAGAATAATTGTAACTTAACGTGTTAATATCAGAATAATTGTAACTTAACGTGTTAATATCAGAATAAATGTTTTCTTTGGTGAATGTAACAGAAAAATATACGATTTCCCTGATAGTGCGAAAACAAATTCACCAAAGGGCGTAACATGTAGTGAAATTCTGGTTTGTATGGAATTTATTTACACTATAAAGTAAAAATATGCCAGTGAGTAACACTGACATCATACTGATGATGGCAACGACCTAATCCATAAATTGTTATCTCAATTGCTTATCTCATTTTACTGATTTTTTATGTATTTTAAAGTAATTTTCAAGCTTGAGTATTTTTAAATATGCCTGCAACCCAGTTAGAAAAGATTAACTTAATTGTTCAAAAGCGTTGTAAATAATTCAGTTATTGTGTGTTTTCGTGTAATATTCCATAACTAAACTGGCAAATTTCAGTATTTTTTTGTTTTCATACAATAATCCATAACTAAATTGGCAAACGAAGTAAAAACGCCAAAAATAAAACAAAACAAAATAAAATGAAACACGAATTTAACAGATATCAAATCGAACTGCGTAAAATGATCTATTATGTATATAAAATGCAAATTGGAATTTCATTCCGGCTGCTTATAATTTTGGTTTTTCTGAGTTTCAATTAAACTTGCACTATTAGTTTTAAAGGGAAGATTTTACTGGGTAACATTGTTTTACACTGATTAGTTATAGAATTATAGGGGAAAGTTCTATAATCATGTGAACCTGGTTATGAAAGATTAGTCTTTTTAAAAATTCTGAATGGATTTCATTGGAACTTTCATTGTTTGTTAGATAATTTGTGAGCCCGATTATAAAAGATTAGCCTTTTTTAAAGTTCTACACTGTATATATATATATATATATATATATATATATTCTGTAATTCTACAGATGTAAAGTTACGGAAATCTCTATGCTTACTAAAATTTTATCTGTACACTGTACAAAAAAAAAAAGATGTAGATCTGCAAAACTAGTTTTTGCAAAGCTACAGAAATCTGTAGCTTTGCAAAAGAATCTATTAAAATTACAGTAATCTTACAAAAATTTTACTTGTAACCCGGGTTGCAGTTATATAAAATGTTCTAGGTATATCAGTTTCTTAAAAGATTCTTAGTAACCTTACAGATTTTTTGCTTTAGGCGCATCATACACTAAGGCGACATGTTTTATGTGTCGCCTTAGTGTGTGAAGAATAATCTTCATATGTTCCAAGAAATTTCACGTTATCACAATTTAAATCCAAGGTTGGGAGAGCTTAATTATAGACTTCACGATTCAAGATATTTTTATTTGGGAGAGCTAAGTTCAAGAGTTCACGATCTGTTTTTAAATAATATTAATGTAAACAAACATATTTCACAACTGAAAATGGCGCTGGTGTTGTTTAGTATAAGTCCAAGTCAAGCACAGGATGATTAAAAACTTTGTTAATTCTATTTACACTTATAAATATTTACAGTATTTACAATGAAAAACATTTGGATAATATTTCTTTAAAAACATGTAAATATTCCACACTGGGAATTCAAGATGATCATATTAAAATTTCACCAATTATATTCTTCTATAAAAGAAGCCACGAAAATGGCATTATTTAATATTCGGAAATAAATTTCCTTTTTTTTTAAAAATTAAACTTAAACTTCACTTCTTCTAGTAGAAGACCACGATAAAAAACCTATACGCAGCATATTTATCTGCTGCGTTCAAGATTCACATTCACAAAACCAACTAAAAAAGGAACAAGAAAGAAAAAATGTTTTTTAATATTAATTCTCTAGTCAGACCACGTGACCTGGGATCACTGGCGCCTAATCAGTCTGGCTGAGAAAAGAAGAGGTTTGCGAAATTTCACAAACTCCCCCCCCCCCCCCCCCCCGATGAACAAGGGTTCATCAAAATGGGGATTCAAAATAATTAAAGTATAAATAAAATTATTCTAAAAAATTATCAGTTACACTATACATAAATACAATACAAAATCAAAATATATACTTACATACTGGACTTCAAATAAAATAATAAACAATTTAAAAATTTGCCAACAGGTTTCTGCTACTAAAAATAGAAAGAACAATTTAAATCTATACAACCTTTTCTGGAATATTCAATACAAAAAAAAAAAAATAAAAATAAAAATAAACTAAAAATTAGAAATATTATCAAACAAGAAACTCTTTTTTTTTTTTAAGTGAAAAAAAATTTTTTTTTTTTTTTAAGTCAATAAACAAAAGAGTTCTTGAGTCTCTAATAATATCAGAGTTTTTTTTTTCAGTTCTATTAATAAAAAAGTTCAGAGTTTTTTTTCACTTCTAAATTATACACAAGAATCAATAGGTCTTTTAATGATGGAATTATTTGCCTTCAGTTCATAAGACCTCATTTATTTTTAAATCTCTGTCCACAAATACCTAACTTCCAGTAAGTTCTTGATACATGTTCATATGCATAAAAATCACATCATATATTTCAAAGTCAGAAGTTTTATTCTGGTCCGTGTAGTGATCAGATTGTAAGTTGAGAAGATACTCATTTTTCAAGCGCTTCCAAAAATGATTCAGAAGAGTCTCGCGCAAACGGAAGCGTTTCACTAAGGATTCCTTGGTTGCAGGTAAACCCAAGATATGCTTTAGAGTGGCTATAACTAGTTGACCAGGGCGAACACTAAAGTTCTTGGAGATTGCACATTTGTTTAGGACTGATTTTATGCATTGTCTGGATCTTAAAATCCAAATTTTTTCACGAGTTGATACTAATGTACTGGGCACTCCTGAATGAAAAACTTTTTTATGTGCATCTTTCACGATTAATTCAGTCAAATTATGTTTTGCAGGAATCACAAAGGGATGTTTTTCATAAAATGAGGAATCAGACTTTTGTAACAGTCCTCGTACGAATAGCAAACCTTCATCTGACAACATAGGAATTAACCGTAGAAGATTCAATTCTTTAGGGATACTCTTGCTACATTTCATGGATTTTACAACTTCAGGGAAACTTTCTTCCTGCATTAGCTTAAACCAAAAATTTTCAACATGTAAAATTTTCTCAGCTGATAATTCTGAAAAATCTCTTTTCTCTATCTTTAATTTTATATTAGAAATAAATCTAAATACCCATCCAGTTACTCGATACAATTTCTTTAGGGAGCTATACTTTTCAAGAATAAAAATGGGAATTTCATCAGCTTTATTTGTTTGAACAACACAAGAAATGGTTGCTGATTTTCGAGACTTCTCTTTAGAAACATCAGGTAATTGTGTTGCGACAATTTTAACGCCAGGCCACTAATCTTCGAGCAAGGAAAGAAATTCAGGAACATACACATTAGGGTTAGCATCAGGAAAAACATGCAATTGGAGATGCTCCTTTTCCATGATCAGGTTGCTAAAATACTGCTAGGGAATTTTCAAGTGAGCGAGATCAGGGATTTCTGAAAGCCAATTTTGCCAATCATTTTCTAGTTCACTAGAAACAAAAGGGGCAATAAATCCGGCTGAATCAAGGAACATAGTTGCAATTTTCAAAACATTGCGTTTAGTAGAAGAATCATTATTTAATTTTTCTAACAAGGGTCGTAATTCTAGTCCTAATGTATCTTCTGTATTGTTCCAGATCAAACCTAAAATTTTCAAGGAAGTATTTGGGGGTTCGAAACTCGAAAAAGGAATGTTTTCATCATCTAAAACATTAGAATTCAAGTTAGGGACATGATACAAACATTCGTTTAATGATAGAGAATCACCATATTTGGAAGAAGCATCATAGACTATGCGCATTTTTGTTGTAGTTTTGTCGTCACGGATAACAGGTCTGTGGGTCATGTAATAGGAATTATTAAAATGTTTCTCGATGCACAATTCTATCACACTCTCATTAAACTGCTCTAGCAAAATGGAGTTATATTCCTTAATTAAAGAATCGTTTTTCAAGAATTTATTTTCTAAACTAGAAAACCGCTTCTTTGCTACTTCAAGATTATTTCTAAGCAATTCACGAGAATTTTTCCACAATAATTTTGCTTCATAACGTCCATTTACGAATTTTAAATTTTCTTTAAATTATTTTATTACCTCATGATCGGTAATGTTCTTTTCATTGCTTTCAGCAATGCCAATTGATTCAAGATCCCAAAATGCTTTCAGCTGAGTATTTATATTTTCAACTGAAACACCCAAACAAGCTACTTCTTTTTTATTCGACTCTATCTGCCCTTGCACCGTATGACCGAAAATAGTTTCTGCAACGTATAATTCTTTTGTCAATTTTCCCTCGATTCCCTTTAATATTTTCCACAAAAAGTCAGACCCTAGCAAAATATTTATTTCCTGTTCAAGACCTGTATCAGCAGGCTTAAAGCCTCTTGCTCTCATTATGTCTAGAAGTTCTGGTTCTAGTGTTTTCACAGAAGCTCCAGTTATATTATCAAGCACAAGTGCTTCGATATTTATCGAGTTAATAGGTTGCACAACACTGGATAATTCAAGAGAAACTACTTCATAACAAGATTCATAAGGGCGACTCCGCCCAAAAGGATAAACTAATAAATTTTCTCTTCGCAATAGCTTCAATTTTAATTTTTGTACTAGCGATCTCTTCACAAAACATTTTTCTGAACCACTATCACATAAAACGCGAGCCAACAAGCATTCTTTACCAGCAGATACAGAAACTGTACAAATCTGCAATAATGTTGCTTTATTTTGTTTATATTTTTGTTCCGACATCATAGATACAATTGCACCTTTCATTTCTTTTTCAGGATTTTCTTTTGCTGTTTCTTTAAAACAAAACAAAGGACCATGGGTAGTGTTACCACATTTGGAACAAGGGTTAATTTTTGTTCTACAGTTTACAGATAAATGTGACTTATTTGTGCATTTGTAACAGCGGCCTTCTTTCGTTAATTTATATCGTTTTTGTTCATCAGTGAATTTCGAACAATTTAGTCCTACATGATCAGAAGACTTACAAAATATGCAAAACTGTTTTGTAGATGTATTTAAAGCAGCAGCTGAAGGTATATTTTTCTTTTGCGGAAAATTTTGATATTTGCTTGAAGAATTTTCATATTTGGTTTTAGGATTTTCATAAGCCTTGGTTTGGGAATTATTCACTAAATTAATAGCTTCACGACGTCTTAATTCCGTTTTAATAAAATTTATTAAATCCGTGACTTCACAGTCCTTATCGGGGTCATGTTTTCGATGGAAATCTAGTATCAAATTTTCTGGTAATAATCTCAGTAATAAGGGTAGTAATAAATGGCCATAGGAGCCTGATGTTACTCCTAACACATCAAGATTTCTCATACACGTTTCAATATTATCATACAACTTTCTTAAAGAAGCAACATTGTTAGAGGATTTTACTGGCTCAAGATTCAAGATTTTGTTCATGTAACAGTTTATGATATTTTCCCGCTTACCATACCTCTCTTCTAACAATTTTAAACAAGTTGAATAATTTTGATCTGTCAGTTCAAAACCAGATACAATATTATATACAGGACCAGACAACAAGGATTTCAGGTATTGGAATTTTTCAATTTTTGATAACGATTCGTTTGAATCTATCGCACTAGTAAATAAATTAAAAAATTCTAAGAACTTGCTTGCATCACCAGAAAATTTTTCTATGTTAAGTTTAGGAAGCTTCACTGCCGAAACTGGTTTACTTCCGATTTTTGAACCGTTATTTGATTCTAGTAACACTTTTGGTTCAGTTTCGATTTTACATTTTTTAAGCCTAATCTTAATTTTAAATTTCAAACTTGATATTTTTTCAGAATATTCTTCTACCGATTTTAGTTCTTTTTCATATTCAGTTTTTTCCTGAATTAGCTCATCTATTTCGGAATCTAATTCCTTTAGTAGAGCTTCCTTTTCATTTACGAGCTCTAACGATTCCATTAAAGAATCACAATCAGTTTTATCAATATCAACAGATAATAATGTATCACATTTTGTGATTAATTTCGTAATGGCTGCAGGAACAGTAGCTCTTTTACTTTTAAGCTTATCAGGCTTATCCATGTTTAAATTTAAATTAAATTTTCAAAATAAATGATCATGAAAAATGTATATTTTCAAGAAATCAACAGTCATGCAGAATAATAAAGGTATTTCTTACCTTTTTTCCGGGTCTTGAGGCACCAAAACATGAAGAATAATCTTCATATGTTCCAAGAAATTTCACGTTATCACAATTTAAATCCAAGGTTGGGAGAGCTTAATTATAGACTTCACGATTCAAGATATTTTTATTTGGGAGAGCTAAGTTCAAGAATTCACGATCTGTTTTTAAATAATATTAATGTAAACAAACATATTTCACAACTGAAAATGGCGCTGGTGTTGTTTAGTATAAGTCCAAGTCAAGCACAGGATGATTAAAAACTTTGTTAATTCTATTTACACTTATAAATATTTACAGTATTTACAATGAAAAACATTTGGATAATATTTCTTTAAAAACATGTAAATATTCCACACTGGGAATTCAAGATGATCATATTAAAATTTCACCAATTATATTCTTCTATAACAGAAGCCACGAAAATGGCATTATTTAATATTCGGAAATAAATTTCCTTTTTTTTAAAAATTAAACTTAAACATCATTTCTTCTAATAGAAGACCACGATAAAAAACCTATACGCAGCATATTTATCTGCTGCGTTCAAGATTCACATTCACAAAACCAACTAAAAAAGGAACAAGAAAGAAAAAATGTTTTTTAATATTAATTCTCTAGTCAGACCACGTGACCTGGGATCACTGGCGCCTAATCAGTCTGGCTGAGAAAAGAAGAGGTTTGCGAAATTTCACAGTGTGGGACTTGCCTTACAGTGCAAAAGTGTATCTGTTACATGAATTTTTGTTGTTTGTCGTTGCATAAAATGTTCTAGGAATCCCAGTTTCCTAGAAAAATTTTAGTAACTTTACAGATTTTTTTTTTTTGTTTTTACAGTGTACTGGACAGATTTTGATGAAATGTGCACTGTTTCTTTGCACACAATTTTATGGAATTTTTTTAGTATATAACTTTTTGTTTTGCATGCTTTGTTATAAAATTTGCTGAAAAGTTCTATAATCAGATGAAACCAATTTTGAATAATTAGTCTTTTTTAAAAGTTAGATTATTTTTCAAAGATAGTTTTAGAATATTACATATTGGTTTATCATTCTTAAACCAAATTTTACTGTAAATGATCAACTAAAAAATTTGGTCCTTAACAGCCGAAATTTTGTCTTACACATTAGAAAATATAATAGCACAGTGGTGTTCGTATCGTTTTCAGTCAAGCGAAGGACATTCGAGATAAAGATAGCACACAGCTTAAAAGATGTCAGGAGAGAACAAAGGGTTTTTTTTAATTTTTTTTAATAGAAAAACTGGATTAAACAGAAAACGATTATATTAAAGAGGAATATTGTAAAACGTACAATAATAGCATGAACTAAAAAATAAAAAATGGGTGAATACACAGTTTTCTTTCTCCACTTCTAAAATAGTTAAAAAAAACCCGTTATTATGTGCAGATTTTTCAATTGTGTTTTCAGATAAAAAACACAAGTTTTCTTTGGATAGGTGGCCAAGTGGACAACCGTTGTTATGTTGATTGTATTTAAGATATTAATAAAAAAAACTTGCATAGGTGAAAAAGAATGTTTTTCTTTTTTTCTATGACATTTCTATTAATTTGAATTAGGAACTAATTAGATTTATTTGAATCGTATAAATATCTGTTAATTAAAATGCAAGCTTTTTCCAAAAGAAATTCCAAGTATAGGGTTTCGTACTTAAAAAGTAAAAACGGAACCATTATGAAATCACTCTCGTGTCTGTCTGCCCGTCTGTCACAGCCATTTTACTCGTAAATTATGGAACGTGGGAAATTCAAATTGTCTGAAGTAATAAAGGCTATTGATCCACATATTTACAGAGTATTAATCATTCACAAATATATTTAGGAAAAATGTAGAGGGGCTAATTTAAGTTACGTGAAAAAAAACTTTCCTTTATATATCGTGTGGGGTAGCGCGTGAAAGCATTCGTAACACCGAATTCAAAAATGAATTTCTTTTATTTTTAGGTATTATATTTTCAGAGATATCGTCGAAAATGTAATACAAAAGTATGTACCCCTCCCTCTATTTCCAAATCTATTGAAAATAAAATTATGAAAAAAATTACGGGTAGTAGAAGTTAATTTAAACTTTGCAGGGAAACTATAGCGATTACTCTAGGTCACATAGTTTTTGAGAAAATCGCATTTTTCCATTATACACAAATTTCAATTTACGGGCATTGAGCAAAGGAGTTGAGGACCGCAATGATTTTCGAAAAAAAAAATCGTTTGTAATTAGCCGAGATATTAACCCTTAAAGATACGTATGGTTTGGACATACATAAAGACACAGGTGGCGTACTCTATGCACCATCGGCTTTTAAAGTTTAGATAACAACTTTTAATGATATATTTGTGTAATGCAATGCCATGGAGCTATGAAGATTAAAAGGAGACGACGTATCAATCTAGCACCGTGGAGAGCGTTGAAACCGCAAGATGAGTTCTTTCCCCATGTCCTGCGTCCGCCATATTTGACTATTACTGTGGTTGATTTGCGCATCGAGAAGAAACTGGCTCACAGCGCACAAATATGGCAGAAGCAAGGGGGGGGGGGTAGGAACAGCTTCAAGTGACGTCATTTACGTCATCTCCTGCAATGCCCAGTTACTAATTCATATAGTATTTATTGTACGGAACCCTCTGTAAGCAAGTAATACTCGCACTTGACCGGTTTATTAGCTATGACGACACTATGCGTTTTCCATGTTAGAGTTTTTACAGTATTACTGCAGTAGCTACTGATAAAGGATTTAAAAAAGCAATTTATGACATAAATGAGAATAGGTTTAGTTGGAATTTTGAAAATTAAAACATTTTTAAAAAACAATGCTTGTATATGCTGTATCTACCTTCAAAAGTAATGTCATATATTATTTTTAATTATTTGTAAAAAATATGCAGAAATTTGTTAATATGTATTTAATATAATTATATCATTAGGCATTATCAGAAAAGGTTTTGAGACCAGTTTTCAGCATTTGAAGCCTGACCATAAGTGCATTAAATGAGTTAATAAAAGACATTTTAATTCCACATACTCTCCAAATCAACACAATCAACGTCTTTAACATGTAGACATCGCACAGCGATAAAAAAAAAGAAAATTTTAATATTTATTGTCTTATAAAAATACTGAACGTGTAGTCAAACTCACATGCGTCAAAGAATAGCTGGGATTCAAGCCTGGAGTCTAGTTGTTACCAGCAGAAATAAAATAAGAATATTCCTTCTTAGTATTTTAATAAAACTATTATGTGTGCATGTGTATAAATTTCCTTTCACAGATACGCGATCTCTCTAAACTCAGTAGACAGTCAATTGTTTTCATTAACTATTCTTCCCTGAATGTAGTGGAAAGTATTCTCGTGACGTCACAGTAGGTAAAATGGCAGCGGGATCATTTTTTTATGCTTTGCATTCACGAATGTTTTTTCACTATTTCTTTTAGTAACGTTATTTTATTGTGATGCTCAAGATCTCCGAAAAACGACTTAATGAAAATAAAAGCATATTCTTTCTTTACTTAATTATAAAATAATGAAAAATTTGATAAAAGCATGATTTGCAAAATTTAAATGAAAAATTGTCTAAATACTAAAAATTAACATTGAAAACATGAAATAAAAGCATATTTAAGTAAAATAAGCTTAATTTACTTAATTTATAAACAAACTCAATTTAAACGCTTGAAATTTCACTTATTTTGTATAGACATTTGCTATAAGCTAATTTATTTTAATGTTATATTTCTAATAAATTCGATAATAAAGACAAAATTACTTTGAAATTGAATGATTATTTCTTATACTAATCAGATATATTGTATATATTTCTATCGTTTCAGTAGCAGAATAAAAATGACGTGAATTCTTCAAGAGCTTAAAACCTTCAAGTGGGGCGATTTTTCACTGTTTTCCCAAACAGCTGGTGTTTTATAGCTTTGAACCGGAAGCAAGAATACTGTCCATTGGATTATAATTCCTAATATGGAACCCACTTAAATTTAATTAGCAATATTTTTCTTTAAAAATGAGTTAATTACTACAAAAGGGATAGCTGATAAATCTGTCCTCGGACTTAAATTCTGTTGAAAAAACATTCACTAAAGTTTCAATATCTTTTATATTTACCTATCTCTTGTTACGGAAGATGTTCATCACGTTTACTATCGTGATAATTTAATGGGGGAAATCCTGTTTTTCTTTTGTTAATTATCTTTACTCAATTCCTCAAAAGAAGAATAGGAAGGAAAGAGACTCCCTCTGATAAAGCTCTGGAATGCGAAAGATTGATCAAAGAAGAGTCGATAAATCCTTTCACAGTCTTATCTTCCGTGATAATATTAATACAAACCGGATTTTCTTAACCTTCCATTATCCGCGTATGGAGACATCGAACTCATACACTGTTGCATTAACAGAATTCAAGATACGATTTTGCTTAGGAATATTCATACATTAAAGTTACTTGAAAGCCACATTTTAACTAATTATTTGATAATAAAGAAAGTATGCACTCATAGAGCATATTAAAAAAAAATAAAGTTAGTTTATTATGTTATAATAATTATGTTCGGCTAGTTTATTATGTGTTTTTGTGTGTTAATTTTAGTATGTATGTTATGGTATGTATTTAGTATGTATGTGTGTTAATTTTAGTATGTTTAGTATTGGCATGTGCCTTCTCTGTCCGAAGACTGGAAGTTTCTGTAGTGAATTCTCGCATGATGTCAGGTTGTTGTATAATCATTAAGAAACTACTGCATTATTCGGTTAATTGATGTATGGAAACACCGATTTTGACAATAAATTTTAATTATTCGGTTCAAACTATGCCTAGATACGAAATTTTAAGTCCTTCTCTGTCTGAGGACTGGAAGTTTCTGTAGTGAATCCCCACATGCCGGGGAACTTAACGGGTGGAGCAAATAAGGTCTACACCGGATCTTAGCGATCTGGTGATCTTGCTCCACTTAGGCATAAATATATAAATGAATCCGTACGCTAGTAAGAGAAGCGCAAGAGACATGTGAAACACGCCAGGTGGAACACTGGAATCTGTTATGTTGGCGTCTAAATCAGCATAGAGAACGATGTACGAAATAATGTTGAGAAACGCGTAAGTGTTTGTACAGTCGTGGAAAAAAAGGAAAACACCCCCTACTAACTCGGCAACAAATTATCGTAGAAGAAAGTTACTAGTACCAAACGATTGGAAATAAAGTCTACTTTTAAATGATGTATAAAAAATTTGCTTAGGGCCATCTACAAACTACAACCAGATAAAACATTGTTTTTTCAATGGCAACACCCAATGTTGACACCGTAAACAAATTCTACACCCTTCAATTATCCGAAATACAAATGTTCATGAAATTCATACGGTTAGTTTCTGGGAAATTATTTTAAAATGAGCATATTTTAGAGGCTGTATCCAAATTGAACTTCGGTACTCGATTGTTGAAATGCTACAGAATGACTAAGTTAATTCTATTAATGTATTATCTCTTGCCAATATCAAAATTTCACTCACTTAATATGTTTCGATTATCGCCAAGCCCAAATATTTCAATAAAATGTGTAAAATAGCTTTTTAAATTATACTTTTCTGCACGTCATAGACGAGCCCTTAAGTCATCATCTTGACGTTTTTTACGCATGATTTGAAAAGTACTTGGAAGAAAATTTTGAAATTTTGGATTCGCATAAAGCAGGATAGAATAACTATAAATCCACCAAAAACTTGTACGTTGCAATTCATATTTTTTTTGAAAATTAATTTCATTATTCATAATTTATATTATACAGTGAAACCTCCCCGTGCGACCATCTCCCTGAACGACCATTTTTCATGGAACGAAATTTATTCTCATAGGCTCAATAGAGATCTGCACGGGCCGGCCCGTGGCCCGAAGCCCGAGACCGGCTCGGGCCGATTTTCATTCACGGCACTCGTTCCGGGCCGGACCCGGGCCATACTTTTTTCTGAAGGCTCGGGCCGGGCCTAACTTAATTTTTCTGTACAGAGCCGGGCCTGGCCCGGGTTCCTAGTCTCCACGGCCCAAAATTTTCAGTCCTAGTTTTGAGCCAGACCGTATGAAAATCATTGTCTCAGCGTCAGCGTGGCCTGGTACATTTAAAGGTCAGTTAAATTAGGCCCAACAATTTTTGCGAAAAATGCATACATTTTTGAACCGACATTATTCTACACTTAAACATTAAAATTTATTATTTTTAAAGAATAGTAGATTTCTACGCATATTAAAATATAACTAAATTAAAATACAGTAAAATGTGTGAAAAGGAACCTGCGTATGACGGAACCCTGTTTTAAAATGTTAATTTGGTTAATTTTTTAAACTGAAAAACGTGTTGATCCATGCAAAATTAATATACTAATAAGCAAGAAAAGAATATATAATACATTTACACTTGCTAAGAAGGGAACTTGTCTATAACGCATTTTTTTTTCTATGCAATTTCATCTTAGAAGATTTTACTGTATAGCAATTTTCCGATTTTTAACACTTCTATACATGGAATATGGATTAACAATATTAATGATAACTGAAACATTTACATACAAGAAATAGAGATTCATTAAAAAAATAAATATCGCAGCCTGCTGCACTTCTATAAAAATAAAGATAATAAACATGAAAAAAAAGTTAAGATAAATATTTTTGGCCAGAACTCCTCGTAAGAGACAAATTTTTAACCAATTTGACGTAAAAATCAATGTTTTGTGGAAGTTCACTCGGGCCGGGCCGGGTTCGGGCCGAACTTAAAATTTTTTTATCGGGCCGTGCCGGACCGGGCCAATACTTTTTTTCTACGGGCCGTGCCCGGGCCGAACTTTTAATTTTTGTATCGGGCCGGGCCGATTTTTTTTCTCTATGGGTCGGGCCGGGACCGGGCCTGGAAATGTCGGCCCGTGCAGACCTCTAGACTCAATACTAATTTTAGCTCTATTTGGAGACCCTCCCAGTTGAACTCCTACCATGAACGGCCAATTTCTTTGGAGAAAATTCCGTTTTTTACTGATTGCTTGAAGAAGGTTTTATTAGAAAAATAATTCTGGAGAGCGCAATATTCCTCAAACTTCTAAACTAAATTTAGATTTCTTTTTATCCCGGTAACTTTTAAGTGTTGAAACCCCTTTGTGCCTTTTTAAGCAATGAATTTAACTCTGATGACAAATTAAAAATGACGGTCATTAGACGACCCTGCCCTATTCTGTTGGGGAACTCTCAAAGAAATAGATAAATTAGTAAAATCGTCATTATTTGTTCCCATCCAAAGAAAAATTGCATTTATTTACTGAACTTCGAAAAGACTGGGAAACAAAAGTTATAAAAGACAAAACCGTAAAATCAAAGCAGACGTCAATGTATTAATTTTTTAATCTATGTAATTAACTTTTGTTTTGATACTTAAACTTTTATATTTTTTCTTCATGTGAAAAATAAATTTTAGTAACATTAATTGTTACATTTTTTCAAAAATTAAAATATAGATTTAAACATGACCTCCATTAAGAGACCACCTCTCGGAGCAACCAATTTTTATTGGAACGGAACGTGGTTGCTTTAGGGAGGTCTTACTGTAATATTATAAAAATTGCAAATTCAGTGTAGTTACGTTTGAGTTTCATAGCATTATAATATTACAAAAAATTAGCAAATTAAGATCATTATTTCGGGAGATATTAATAAAAATATAAAATTAAATTTAACATTAGAATCTCCAAATTTTGAATGTTTATAATTCAAAAACTTATCATCCAGATAACTTAAAATTTCCTAGGCACAGTTTGGACCGAATAATTAAAATATATTGTCAAAATTGGTGTTGCCATTGAAAAAAAAAGTTTGAGCTAGTTTTGATTTGCAGATGGCCTCATAAAAATTTTTTATGTATATCCTTTAAAAGTAGACTTTATTTCCAATTGTTTGGTACCAGTAACTTTTTTCTTCGCTAACTTCATCAATTAACCGAATAATGCAGTAGTTTCTTAATGACCATACAACAACCTACCTGACATGTTAAAACAATTTCTTCATGAACACGATTAAGCATGTTCACGCTTATCTAGAAGTTGGAGGAAGATAATTTGAATACCTTTTGCAGTTTAGAAAAAATAAATATGTTTTGGAATTTCTTCCTTATCTTTTCGAAATTTCACTAGCATTTTTGGGACAGCCTGTATATTTAAATAATAAAAAAACATGATAATTTTAATTTTAAAAGAAATAATCTCATATGCGAGAAAATTTTATCCAGTCTTCTTTAAAACCCTATAAAAATATTTCAGTCTTGCTTTGAATTTTTCTTTTCTAAGGATTAAAAAAAAATGTTTAAAAATATCCGGTATACTATGTATTTAAATAAAGAATAGAAAAAAAAAAAAAAGGAAAAACAACAACAAAAAACAGATTCTAAAATTTATTCCACGGAAAAAAAAATATATTGCTGAATAGATTATTTCATGGTTATCAAAATATAAAAAAAAGTGTAATTAAAACATGAAATAAATAAATGGGAGTAATTAAGTTGTCTTGTTCCGATGGATTATTTCTATGATACTCTTGCTTAACCCAGCATGAAAAATTATTTAGAACAAGTTTTAAACAAAGGACGCTGAAATAAAAAACGCTTCATTAAAATTTTAATTAATATTTTTATTTTTATCTTTCTACTCTTAAAAAAAAAAATTCTTATTAAATTAAAGGAGAGATCGGTAACTATTCCAAATCATTAATGAAGGTTTTGGAACGATATTTATTTTAAGCATGGTGAACTAACTTTTACATAGAAGAAATATTATGCAATCATTTATGCAAAAATAAAAGAATATAAAAGAAACAAAAACAAAACGCACTAAAATAAAAAAAAAGTCCTTCCGGCCAGTGCCGGGAGGAAGAGGTAGCTTTCATATTCCTTATTTTAAAAAAGCCAACTTATATCATTCAAACACACGAAGCTCAGTTTAGTGGAAACCGAATATAGGAGATTCAATACTAATTTTTATGAATATAATGAATGAGAATTTCGCGAAATTAGTCAGCTTTATCCAAGCTGCTTTTCTTTAAAGTAACTTATATTTGGCTGCCAAATTCGGCGATTTCTTAAAGTGCCTGCCATTTTAAGACAACATGGTGGATGAGGCTAACCAGTGAACTTGGTCGAGACCTTAGTAATTGCTGTGCACATGCTCATTCACATCGGAATCGGTTGATATATATGAGTGCTGTCGCATGCAAAAAATCAGATTTTTCAAAATGTCACCCGCAATAGAAATTGAAACTGCTCTATCTGAGCCATTTTTTAAGGTAAAGACAAACAAAAAATGCTCCTGAATCCTTAAATCATGGTAAAATACTTAAGAAAGAAACCTTTTTCAATTTCTAATTTTTTTGCACCTCACTTTAAATATATATATATATATTTAATTTAATGGCCGCCATTTTGAAACAAGATGGCTGATGAATCTGGCCAGCGAACTTGGTCGAGGTATTGATGCATACTATCCACATGCCTTCTTACACCGAAATAGGCGAATACGTGATACCGCAAGGTTGGCTGTCCACGAGTGGGTGATTTCTGTTTCTGTTCTGCTATCGCGTGACAAATACAAGATCGTTTCAAAATGTTAGCCATGCTAGAAATTCAAAGTGCTATAATTCAACCATTTTTTAAGATATAAACAAAAGAACAAATTTCCAGAAACAAAAACTGCTCCAGAATCTTTGTATCAAGGCCAAACACATAAAAAAAAATCTTTTTCATTTTCCAATTTTTTAATACCTCATTTTAAATTTTTAAATTTAATTTTTTTAAATGGCAACCCTTTTGAAACAAGATGGCGAATGAAGCTGGCCAACGAACTCGGTCGAGACATTGGTATGTACTGTGTACAGACCAAGTTACATCCAAATCGGTTCATAAATACGCCTGTTATCGCGTGACAAAAATCAGGTCGTTTTAAAATGTCAGCCACAATAGAAATTCAAAATGCTATTACTCAGCCATTTTTTTAGATATAGACGAAACAAAAACTGTTCCGGAATCTTTGTAATAAGGTCAAACACATACGAAAAAATCTTTTTCTTTTTCCCATTTTTTGGTATCTCATTTTAATTTTTTAATTTTTTTTAAATGGCCGCCATTTTGAAAAAAGATGGCGGATGAAGCTGGCCAACGAACTCGGTTGAGATATTTGTATGCACTATGTACACACCAAGGTACATCCAAACCGGTTCATAAATACGCCTGTTATTACGTGACAAAAATCAGGACGTTTCAAAATGTCAGCCACGCTAGAAATTCAAAATGCTATAACTCAGCCATTTCTTAAGATATAGACGAAACAAAAACTGCTCCCGAATCTTTTTATCAAGGTCAAACACATAAGAAGAAAATATTTTTTTCAATTTTCAATTTTTTGGTACCACATTTCAAATTTAAATTTTTCTTAAAAATTTAAATGGCCGCCATAAACAAGATGGCGGATGAAGCTGGCCAACAACCCCGGTCGAGACATTGGTATATACTATGTATAAACGAAGTTACATCCAAATCGGTTCATAAATACGCCTTTTATCGCGTGAAAAAATTCAGGACGTTTCAAAATGTCAGACACGCTAGAAATTCAAAATGCTATAACTCAGCCATTTTTTAAGATATAGACGAAACAAAAACTGCTCCGGAATCTTTGTATAAAGGTCAAATACATAAGAAAAAATATTTTTCCATTTTTATTTTTTTGGTACCACATTTCAAATTTTAAATTTTTTAAAAAATTTTAAATGGCCGCCATTTTGAAACAAAACGGCGGATGAAGCTGGCCAACGAACTCGGTCGAGACATTGGTATGTACTATGTACACACCGAATTACATCGAAATCGGTTCATAATTACGAGAGTTACAGTGTGGCTATAGGTCATATATATATCAATTTTGAACGGAGGGTGGTTTCGGGGTCTGAGGGTCATGATCGATGAAAATATACCAAAATTTTTTGAAATCGCTTTCCTCCGAACGGCTGCAATAGGTAGCTTTTTGTAATGAAAGCTACCTAAAAAATAAACAGCCTACCTACCTGTTTTAGTATTTATATTACTTCTATACTTCAATACATTTAATTTCTGTACTTAATACTTTATACTTATTACATTACATCCAGACTTAAATACATCTTTATTTGCATATACGGGGCGTCCCAAATATTGTGCAGTCATTTACGAAAAAATAAAAGAATATAAAAGAAACAAAATCAAAACGCACAAAAAAAAATAAATAAATAAATAAATAAATAAACAGCCTTTCTACCTGTTTTATTATTTATATTACTTCCATACTTCAACACATTTTATTTCTGTACTTAATACTCTATAGTTATTACTTTACCTGCAGACTTAAATACATCTTTATTTGCATATATACAGGGTGTCCCAAATTTATCTTTACAACTTTGATTCTCCATAAAACCTAAACGAAATAATATTTCGAAGCTCAGTTTTGTGCGCGTATAGTAGCAACTCAAAGTTTTATTTGTACTAAAAAGAATGTTTTTGTTTTCAGGCACGACCCTTTAAGATCCATGACTGGTGATGGCTACACCACAGGAAAAGGTCCAGTATGTGGCTTGGTTCGTAGGGATGAAGTGAGATACACAAGTCCAAAGGAATTTCCGAACAAAATACGGACGTCACCCACCATCCAGCTCCTAAATACGCGCGTGTCACGAGACTTTTATAAAGACCGACAGGAATATGGCAGGAGGTTGATACCGTCTGGATGTTCTTCGTGTAACGAAATGTGCTCATGTGGAGTTCTGCTAGCATCACATAAAACTTTGGAACTTGCTGTTCATTATACAATAAACAGATTTTTGTTATCAAATTCCGTTAACGTTTCATTGAGTAGTAAAGATAAATTTGGGACATCCTGTATTTCGTACATGGTCAATCCATCCAATTAGAAACTTTGCTGATACACTATATGTGTAATGATGGTTGGTCACTTACGATTTTGGACGGTTTGTTAAATATCTAGAAAAATACATGAGGAATTATCCTGAAACTCCAGCTGTGTAAACAGAATAGCATACATAATATGTTTCCGCGAAGACTTTTCACCGAAACTCCGTAGGGGACCATCAACAAATTGAAAAAGATCGAATATCTTTTGGATAACCCTGTAAAAACTAATGTAGCAAAAGCGTTCAAACTGTAGAACATGAGGCTTATTGTAATAAACTGTGTTCATTTTTATGAGGCTAGCATGTATACTAGTAGAGAAATTAAGGTTTTTATAAAAACAGTCCCAAATTTTGCCAAGTTTTTTGCTTATAATTGGCAGAGTTCTTAATATAAAAAAGTGATATTTTCAGAAACTATGACAAACAACATTGTACACAATACCCTGTAATCAGAATTAAAAAATAATAAACATTGGATGCGAAATTGAGCTGGTTTATTAAATAATGTTTCACTGCGCATGCGCGAATGAAATCAAAATGTAATGTACATAATGTATTTCCCAAGTATATAGAGCAACTTTTGTAAAAGTCTGAAAATCATAGCTTGAAAATTAGGAAAATTGTTGTTGATAGAATAAGCTCGAAATCCGTTGTTCCCAAAAGGAAGCAAAAAGATGAGGGGTTGTATTCAAATATAGTAGTACGTGCAATATTGTGTGCGCTATCTTGGCACTTATCAACTGATGTTCGGATACAGCTCTTCATCTTTTTGCTTCCTTTTGGGAGCAATGGATTTCGAGCTTATTCTATCGACGATAATTTTCAGAATTTTCAAGCTATGTTTTAGAGACTTTCACAAAAATTGCTCTATGCACTATTGGCCGTATAGTGTGTCTCTTATTAGTGATTTTATTCGAAATTGCCGGAACCGTTTTTGAGAACACAGTATAGGACTAGCATATATTTGCCCAATATACAACTATATTTTATCTATATACTTATAAGGAATTATTTGCTTAACTAGGGGGCTCGGCCCCCTACGAGCTACGCTCGCCAACCCCCGTCCAGACACCGCAGACTCTAAATGCACGCTAATGTGATCGGCTTTAAAAAGATTTCGAAAGATTGAATTATAATTTTAAAAACAGTGGCGATCTCCCTATAAATGGATTTCTATTCATTTCTCTTTGATTGGGGAAATTTTAACGCCAAATCCGCTGCGGTACTACTTGATTATCCCGTCGACTAATTTCGCCAAATTATATAAATCGCCAAACCACTCGCCAAATTATACAAATTGACATAATTTTTATTTTAAATAAAGAAAGAACAAATAAATTAGTACAACATTAATAAAAATTCAAATAAAACGTCGAAATAAAAATAACTTGATGGCGTAGACACGTGTAACAACATTTCAAAATAAGCTAATATAAAAGGAATTAAGTAAACAGAATCTTTGTCTCCCGGTATTTTTTAAGAAAGCGAAAAGAAAGTTCTTTTAAATGAGACATTTTAAATTAATCGTTTTTAATCTGACGTAATTTTGACCAAACTATTCTTTCTCTTTTTAATATTCACGTGAAAATACTTGTGTTAGAAATGAAATATTATTTGTGCTTTCCTAAGAAAAATAGTTGAAAAGTATCCGCTCAAAATATCAAATAAATGTCTATCGCAATTTCTAAATTTAAACCGTTTTGCAATATTATTTTGTGTTCGTTTTATGTAATAACTGTAATGTGACGTAAATATGACGTAATTTCTCCTATTTAAGACTTCTAGCGCATGTTAATAAATTTATTATTTTACAAATTCCTTTCTCTTAAAATTCACGTGTAATTATAGTTTTATGACGTAATTTTTAATAAGTTCCTGCTTTTTGTACATAATTATTTAATTCTAATTCCAATTTTTTTTCTGTTTATAATAGTCACGTGTAAATAAATTTTTAATTTATTACACGTATAAATATTTTTTTTTGAAGCAAACATTATTGTTTCCGCTGTTTATACAGTTGGCAACAGTTTAAATTAATATCACTTTCTAAAATCTGTAAAAAATATCTCTAGAAATGCTGAAAATTTGAATTTAAAATAGAAATAAAACCTCAAAAAATGAGTCAAAATAAAAAAATTAATGCAATCTGCACTCCGGCAAATTCTAACGCATAAAATGATCTAAAAATGATTACACTGCCATGTATAGTTTTTGCTGCTATAAAACTTTTTTAGTGGAACGATTTTGTCCAACTTTAGCATTAAATATCTCTTAAAATAATTCTTCGATTTGAAAAATGTCTGCTTCAACGTGTTTATCAAACATTTTTGTATAAAACCACCGATTTTCATATTTTTGTATGCATTATTTTTCTTAATATTAACGAAGAAAGACCTCCAGTCACAAAAAATTCAAAACCGGCGGCGGCGGCGGCGGCGGCGGTGACAGCGGTAGTTACTTTTTTTTTAGAATAGAGAGATAATATAGGATTTGCATTATTATTTTTATTCCATTTCAGTTTTTGAAAGTTTAAGTAAACTTTGTGACTTTTGCAACATTTTCAGAGTGTGAGAGGAACATGTAGTACGTACAGCATAACGCCTTAATACGCATTTTCCCGTAGATGCGAGCATGACCTATTAATTTCAAGACTCCAAAATATCCCTAATACGTCCTTTTACTCGAAATCGTTAGAGCCGTTTTCAAGAAAGGCAGTACATATAAAAATACAAGAATTGCTTGTTTATATGTATTGGATAGACACATACTATGCACATCCATCTTAGACAGACTCAAGGATGGCCCGTTCGTAAGTGATACTCCACCATAGCACTCTCAAAAATTTTGTGTGGTTACAGCAATTTGTGTTTCTGTATAAAATGTTTTGTGTCTTATAAAATTATATTAACTTTATCTTGATTCAGGACGCACGTTTCGGAATTCAAGTAGTAAACTTAAATTCTGTTAAAATACTTGTGATCTCCTGACAAAGGTAGTAAATGAACTGTCTCAGTCGCGCCAACTTTTCAAAAATGTTGGGTGGGCTCAAAAGCTTTTCAGCAAAATAACACATATAATTTTTTCCCCTTAGTGTGTATGTGTTTGGAGAGGAGAGGGAAGGAGCGAAATGACTAAAGATGATAATTTGAAATTAAATTATATTTTTTCTAAGCAAATTTTTCAATTATTATAATTTAATTATAATTTTATAAATAACTAGGGGGCTCGGCCCCCTACGAGCTACGCTCGCCAACCCCCCGTTCAGACACTGCAGTCTCTAAAAGCACGCTAATTTGATCGGCTTTAATTGAATTTTTTTGGAAGATTGAATTATAATTAAAAAAACAAAGGCAATCTCCCTATAAACGGGTTTCTATTCATTTCTCTTTGATTGGGGAATTTTACGGAAAAATCAGCTGCTGTTAAAAGATACAATGGCATTTCAAAATCATCTAATATAAAATGAATTAAGTAAACAGAGTCTTTGTCTCCCGGTATTTTTTAACAAAGCGAAAAGAAAGTCCTTTTAAATAAAACATTTTAAATATATCGTTTTTAATCTGACGTAATTTTCACCAAACTTTTCTTTCCCTTTTTAATATTCACGTGAAAATGCTTTTATTAGAAATGAAATATTATTTGCGCTGTCCAAAAAAAAAAAAAAATAGTTGAAAAGTTCATCTCAAAATATCAAGTAAATGTCTCGCGCTATTTTTAAATTTAAACTACTATTTTGCAATATTATTTTTTGTTCATTTTACGTAATAAGTGTAATGTGACGTAAATGTGATGTAATTTCTCCTATTTAAGACTTCTAACGCATGTTAATGAATTTATTACTTTACAATATCCTTTCTCTGTTAAAATTCACGTGTAATTATAGATGAAGTAATTTTCAATAAGTTCCTGCTTTTTATACGTAATTATTTAATTCTAATTTGAAAGTTTTTCTTTTCTGTTTATAATAGTCACGTGTAAATAAATTTTTAATTTGAAGCAAACATTATTGTTTCCGTTGTTTATACAGTTTGGCAACAGGTTAAATTAGTACAATTTTCAAAAATAAGTAAAAAAATATCTCTCGAAATGCTGAAAATTTGAATTTAAAATAGAAATGAAACCTCGAAAAATGAGTCAAATTAAAAAAATTAATCAATTCTGCACACCGGGAAATTATAACGTATAAAATGATCTAAAAAGTATTAAATTCCGATGTATAGTTTTTGCTCCTATAAAACTTTTTTAATGGAACGATTTTGTCCAACTTTAGCATTAAATATCTCTTAAAACAATTCTTCGATTTGAAAACTGTCTACATCAGCGTGTTTATCAAACATTTCTGTATAATACTACCAATTTTCATATTTTTGTATGCATTATTTTTCTTAATATTAACGAAGAAAGACCTCCGGTCACAAAAAATTCAAAACCGGCGGCGGCGGCGGCGGCGGCGGTGACAGCGGGAGTTACTTTTTTTTAGAATAGAGAGATTTTATTTAACTAGGGGGCTCGGCCCCCTACGAGCTACGCTCGCCAACCCCCGTCCAGACACCGCAGACTCTAAATGCACGCTAATTTTATCGGCTTTAAAAAGATTTCGAAAGATTGAATTATAATTTAAAAAACAGTGGCGATCTCCCTATAAACGAATTTCTATTCATTTCTCTTTGATTGGGGAATTTTAACGCCAAATCCGCTGCGGTACTACTTGATTATCCTGTCGACCAATTTCGCCAAATTATACAAATTGATATAATTTTTATTTTAAATAACGAAAGAACAAATAAATTCGTACAACATTAATAAAAACACAAATAAAACGTCGAAATAAAAATAACTTGATGACGTATACTATACACGTGTAACAACATTTCAAAATAAGCTAATATAAAAGGAATTAAGTAAAGAGAGTCTTTGTCTCCTGGTATTTTTTAACAAAGCGAAAAGAAAGTTCTTTTAAATGAGACATTTTAAATTAATTCTCAAAATATCAAATAAATGTCTAGCGCAATTTCTAAATTTAAACTTTTTTGCAATATTATTTTGTGTTCATTTTATGTAATAACTATAATGTGACGTAAGTATGACGTAATTTCTCCTAAGACTTCTAACGCATGTTAATGAATTTATTATTTTACAATATCCTTTCTCTTTTAAAATTCACGTGTATACTTTTTATGACGTAATTTTTAATAAGTTCCTGCTTTTTATACGTAATTATTTAATTCTAATTTGAAAGTTTTTTTCCTGTTTATAATAGTCACGTGTAAATATATTTTTAATTTGAAGCAAACATTATTGCTTGCGCTTTTTATACAGTTGGCAACAGTTTAAATTAGTACAATTTTCTGAAATCTGTAAAAAATATCTCTAGAAATGCTGAAAATTTGAATTTAAAATAGAAATAAAACCTGAAAAAATGAGTCAAAATAAAAAAATTAATGCAATCTGCACTCCGGCAAATTCTAACGCATAAAATGATCTAAAAATGATTACACTGGCATGTATAGTTTTTGCTGCTATAAAACTTTTTTAGTGGAACGGTTTTGTCCAACTTTAGCATTAAATAACTCTTAAAATAATTCTTCGATTTGAAAACTGTCTGCATCAGCGTGTTTATCAAACATTTCTGTATAAAACCACCGATTTTCATATTTTTGTATGCATTATTTTTGTTAATATTAACGAAGAAAGGCCTCCGGTCACAAAAAAATCAAAACCGGCGGCGGCGGCGGTGACAGCGGTAGTTACTTTTTTTTAGAATAGAGAGATTATATTCTTCCTTTTAAATACATTAATATTTATTTAAAATAACATTAGAATCTCCAACTATTGAAAGTGAAAAATATAAACTAAATGTCAAGAAAAGCATACATTTTAGCCAACTAAGTGCTTTATCAATACAAGACATCAAAAGAGATGGCAAAATAAGCAGGAAATTTGTTTTTATGAGAAATTTAACTACGCAACCGCCGAAGGGGTTTTCAGTTCTTCTATAAGTCTAATGGATGTCCTTACTATTTTTCAAACCAAAATTATTTTGAGAACGTTAATAAATCCAAATTTCATTTCCTCGATTAAATAAATAAAAAATTACGATTTAAAACAATTGAAATTAGGTGGTCGGAGAGATCAAATTATTGGATGTGCTCGCGCCCCATGGGCCCATGTAAGTTGACGCCACTGACTGCCTTCAACCTCAGTATACGGTCACACGTCGTGCACATCGCTCCACTACGCCTCCCGCTCTACTCGATAAATCCCTCAATTCTCACACCAGCTGGATAACTTGATTGGCCAGCAGGTTGCCATATCTTTGAGGTGCCAAAAAAGATGTTTAGTGTTAAAATTTTCTTTGCGGTTTCTTTGTCATTACTATCACTATTGATATGAAAGCTGTAGGTATATATTCAGTGCTGATATTAGTTTTAATTTGTTTTATTAAACAAAAAATGTGTCAGTAAATTAAAGTAAGTGAACAAATTAACAATTTTTTTTTGTTAATAAAATGGTATCCAAATAATAATAATAATAAAAAAAAACTAGGGGGTTCAGCCCCCTCAGCTTGCTAACGCTCGCCAACCACCGAAAATTGCTACGCAATTCACATTGGAATCCCTAAGTGATCCCAGCTCGCTTCGGTCGCTCGCCAGTATTTGTGCTAACTCTAGCCAGAATGAGTGCTATCATAAATCATTATAATGTAATTTACAACTTTGTAAATTTACAACTATTTTTAATGTATAAAAAAAGTAATGGAAAACTTTGTTGAAAATGTAAATAAAAATGTATT
Organism: Maratus speciosus; assembly: GCA_963932465.1. Taxonomy (NCBI): domain Eukaryota; kingdom Metazoa; phylum Arthropoda; class Arachnida; order Araneae; family Salticidae; genus Maratus; species Maratus speciosus. The sequence continues at coordinate 344,980,838 of OZ010788.1, forward strand.
AAAAAACCTTGGAAACAGAATTAATTTAAAACCTTAGTGGAAACACAATAAAAAATATTTTTAGTTGGGCCGCTATGCGATCCGAGCAAGCAACATATGAAATTTACAAAAATTTTAATGTATAAAAAGATTCATAAAAAAGTAATAGAAAATTTTGTTGAAAATGTAAATAAAAATGCATTTATCAAAAGTTTGACCCTGTGACTTGTTGATCATTATTGAGAAAGCTAAGCAAACTGGAAATTGACGCCGTTTAAATTTAAATGGCATGTTAGTGTCAGATAGAATCCCTCTCCTTTCATTGTGCCTATTGTGTGTTATATTGAAAATCCCGGCTTAAATTCATTTAAAACTATAATAAGAAGCTATAAAAGATGCTACGTATCACGTCACGCTAACGAACTGTAAACAAAACGTTTTTGCCTGTGTCTAAATACAACCTTGGATCAAAAAGCTGATTCGCTGAATTCCTCACGTCACGTAAAATGGACCAATCGCAATTGTCATGTCATGCATCGCTCAAACGGTTCGTGTTAAAAGAGAGATTCTGTCTGGATTTTGATTTGCTGAGTTTGTTGGGACACGTGACCGTAACTTCACCACTAAGAATCGTCGCTGTGGCTGTTGCCAAATAGCAAGCTACAAATACAGCCTTTTTCACGATACGTAAGAGAAATATATATATAGGTGGTTGTCATGTATTATTATGCTTTATGTCAAAATTTGCATATGTTTTATTTTTGTTATGGTGAGTTATATGATTTCTTTGTCATGTATAACGTTTCATCTCGCGTCTTATTTATTATCCTCATAAAATTTTAGTTATGTTTAAAATGAGTTATACTTCCTTTATGTTCATTGATTTTTGCACTTGCATATGAACATACCGAACTAATATCCTTCTTAGAAGAGAACTCATATCTTTCTTTTTCTTCTTTCTTAGGTTTCTTAGAAGCGAAAAATTTTTATAAAAATTTTCACAGTTATATCCATTAATTTCATTAAATTAGGATTCTAATCTAGAAATTTCATTTTCGTTAAAAGATTTTTCAGGCCAAATTGATATGCTAAAAATATTTAAATATATATAATAAAAATATTCAAGAAAAATATACTTTTAAATCACAGAAATCAAGTTGGATAGAAGAAAGAAAAAAAAACTATCGCATTATTGAAACAATTAGTATTTATAAACAAATAGGAAAAAATAAAATAAGTTAAATAAATCTTTCATTGTAATTTTGAAAACAGGCAGAATAAAAAATTAAGCTCGAATTTCCTTTTTTTAGCCTCTCGAATTTCCTTTTTAAACAATAAATGCGAACTTTAATGATAATTTAAAATAACATTGACTATACACGCAAATATCATCAAAAACATCTGACAGCATGGCTATGGTTTTATAATACACTGCTCAAAACAATTAAAGGATATTTGAAGTTTTATATAAAATAAAGATATAAACGAAATTTTTTTTGCCGAAAATAGAAGAAGAGAATCACAAATGCAAATTTTTCTGGTTTTCAAACTGTGGAGTATGCAAATTTTGAGTTCGACGTCAAAAACGTCGCTTCAGCGGCAGCGAATGAAATTTGACTTTCAACTGGATAAAAGAGAATGAAGACAAGGATGATCGGCATTCAGTGATTGCTTTGTTTCGATGAGTATGATGTCTCAGCGAAGTCATTTGACAGATTCAGAAGCTTTGAGAATTGTTGGTAGGTTAGAAGGGGGCCAAACTCAAGCCGAAGTAGCGCAAGCCATTGGAGTGTCACAAAGTATCATTTCCAGGATCTGGAACCGTTTTTTGGAGAGTGGATGTGCAGGCCGAAGACCAGGGCAAGGTCGTGGACGGGCAACAACGCCCAATGAAGATCGGTATTTAGCGTTAACAGCTCGGAGACACCGAACCATGAACGCTACTCTTCTCCAACAACACCTTCGCTCGGCTACAGGCACCACGATTTCAACTCAGACTGTCCGAAACCGGCTCCATACTGTAGGTCTGTATGCTCGCCGACCAATGGTATGTGTTAGAATAACATCAAGGCATCGTCGCGACCGCAGGGAGTGGGCAACCGAGCATGTCAACTGGAGGAGAAATGAATGGAGCAATATTCTGTTTTCTGACGAGTCCCGTTTTTCTGTGCATCCGGATAATAGGCGTATTTTCATCTGGAGGGACCGTGGCAGTAGGAATAATCCTGCGTTCGTGCACGAAAGTGTCGGATTTGGCGGTGGAGGAGTGTTGGTGTATGGTGGCATCTCCATTGACGGGCGCACTGACCTCTACATCATTCGAGATGGAGCTCTGACTGGTCGCCGATATAGGGATGAGATCCTCAGACCTATTGTAGTCCCTTACGCTGCAGCAATCGGAGATAACTTCATTTTAATGGACGATAACTGCAGGCCACATCGTGCAAACCTGGTGGAGGATTTCCTTTTCGAGGAAGGAATCGTTCGAATGGAATGGCCAGCGTGTTCTCCAGACATGAATCCAATCGAGCACGTTTGGGACGCTCTAAGAAGACGAGTTTCTGGCCGCCAACAACCCCCACAAACTCTCCAAGAACTGGAAAGTGCTCTTCTGGAAGAGTGGGGCAGAATACCCCAACTCGTCATTAATAGCCTCATTGAGTCCATGCCTCAAAGGTGTTCAACGTTGCTGGCCACCCGTGGAAACCATACCCCCTACTGAAAATGATTTTCTTTGAAGAAAACACCTTTTCTTATTCTTTTTTTCTCATATGCACAAATTGTGTTTTTTTTCCTTTAGTACACAAATGCGCAATAAAATGCATTTTTTTCTGCCAGACATGTGTAATTTATTCTCATATAACCTACTATGTCTGTCGACCATGTATCAATCAGCTAAACAGTTTAACAGATACAAAATCCACCTAAAACTGCAATATCCTTTAATTGTTTTGAGCAGTGTACATGGTTCTATGCTGTCAAATGATTTTCCCACAAGACTAGCCTCTTCACGTTCTTCTTCAATTTTTGAACTTACAAACTTCAGCAAAGATGCTATAGCTCATGCACTTAATATCCCCTCTCCTATTGCTTGTCAGTCAGTGCATGTAAAAAACAAAACAAAACAAAAAATGAAATAAAAAAAATTCTGTATGATTTTATTTTTTTGTATATATCTTCTTTATCGAAAATTCTTCAGTACTAAAAGTATGTTTTTGTGTTCTTGGCATATCTTAAAAGCAATGAATTATTAAATCATATACTTGGAAGTCGTGTGATCTTTCAAAAATTCAGCAAACTCCCAATTAAAAATGAATGAAGATAATGGAAATATAATATATTTTAAATATAATCTAACGTTTATAAGTATAATAGATAAGTCATGAATCTTATAAGGCAGTTTATGTCAGATTTATTGGCTTACAATGTAGAGTAAGACTATGAAAATTTTAAAACTACAGCAAATAATATGCAATGTTACTTTTCGTTAATTATTAAAAGCTTTAATTTATTAATATATGTGTATTACTATGCAAACAAATTGTTAAATAGCAATAAAAGTGTCGTAGGATCTATAAGACTTCTCAAAAATCTTTATTTTCTGATAAAATTTTGAAGTGATGAAATTATATTGATAAGAAAGAATGTACTAAATAAAGTAAGATTTTAATTTATATTATATAAATAATCTATATAAATTACTACATAAGTTAACTATATAAATTAATCAAATACAATTAGAGCTCTTTATATTCTGGAGAATATAAGAAGCTCTAAAAACATGATACGTAATACGTATCATGTTTTCATGACAATTTTTCAGCAATAAAGGTGTTACCATAGAAAATTTTAGTATTCCGTTAAACATTTAATTAAAATTATTTAAAAAAATAAAAATTAAAAAATTATTAATTATAAATAAAATTATAAAATAAATTATAAATTACTTTTATAAAAATAGTATACTCAATTTAAAACAATTTCCACACATAATTAATTGAGATTTCTTTATAACTGACATGGAATACAGGATGGGGGGGGGGGGGGATGGGGATTAAATATAATTTTTTTTAAATACTTTATCTCGTATTCACCATCTGGCTCAACTGACGATTAACCGCGAAAACCTTCATTTTTTACCTGATCCAGCATAACCGTGACTGAAATTAAATCAGATTAATCATGAATACAATTTGAGCTTTCTAATTGGCATGGCGCTTTTTAGCTCAACTGCCGCTGCAGTTGAGGTTGATTGTGAATACGAGAGTTATTATACTTTTAAAAAATAGTTTTATGCCCAAACTTATTTTTAAAACTTAGTCGAATTTAGTCAGAAGGTATTAGAATTACATAAGCTGTATGTTTCACTATACTAATCATAGTGGGCCCTATCCCTAATATTTCTTGGAAAATAATGCTCTTTCGCGAGATGCTGTTTTGAAGCATATAAATATAATTAAAAATCCTTAAGATCCTCTGCACATCTCCTTATACTCTCTAAATGCAAAGAAAAAAAAAGAAAAAAAGATTAAATGTAAATATAATTGTTAAAAATCTCCCAATGTAAAGAACAGTGTAATGTTAGTGACGAAAAACACTGTGAAGATTTAGGATAATATGGCAGAGTGCGCCGAATACGCTAATTGAACGAACTTGTTCTGGCTGTTTTTTTAACCAGCTGGTCTATCAAAAATAAAATCGTCGACAAGTTCAAGTGGAAGAAAAACCAGGTTATCCAGATTATTACGTTATACTGATGATCGGAAAGAAATCCGCTGATAATTCATTTCACAGGAAAACTTTGCATGAAATATTGCAAATAAACAATCGGGAAGTCTGATTCCTAATTTAAATATTACATAAAAATCAGTAGATGGGAAGATGTGTAACCTTCTAAGACGAAATTGCAAGGGATCGGAAAAAATTCCGATTTTGATATATTTTTTTGTTAGTATGCATAATTGTATGATATTCTTTTTATACTGGGGATATGGAATGTTTCTACTTAAGGCAGGATTCAGTTTTAGACAGATTCTGTTTTCACAGATTTTACTGTGCAGTTGGATCAATGGTTGTAGTATCATAGTGCGGGTGGCGGCTGCACAAACCACCACCGCATTGAGTTCACGACTAAAATTCCAGGATTAGATAGAACTCGATTAGCATATTAAAATTGAGCAGGTTGTCTACCAACTCTTGGTGGAAACCACCTGCAGATCCAGTGGTTGACTGGTAGATCCTCATTGAGTTTTTCAATGATCTTCCTACATCAGATAGTATATTAACATGGAAAGGCGTAAAACAATACAGGGATTTCATTAGAAAACTCAATGGGGATCTACCAATCACCCACTAAAATTGGATTTGCAGCTGGTTTCCACCAAGATATGACTTGGCAGACCAGTTCCATTTTAATATGCTAATCGAGTTCAATCAAATCATGGAATTTCAGCCGTAAACTCAATGAGGTAACGGTTTGTGTAGCTGCAGCCCAGTCTATCAGGATTTCTCTTTTTTTTTCAACATGGATTTCGTCATTTATATTAGGATTTTTACATTATACTTTCACAAACATAATTTTGTTTTAAGCACTTTTATTATATTTACCATCAGATACACAGCCAGACATCTTATTACATACAGACATATATGAAAATGCCTTCTCAATAAATAAAAATAATGATGACCATTCGCTATATAATATTAATATGGAATCTTCTATTATTACAATTCAACTAAATAAATACGTATTTAAATAAGACGATTTAATAATGAATTAATATGATTTTTAATAATGAATTAATGAGATTTTTCATAATGAATTAATATGATTTTTAATAAAAATATTTGTTTTTGCAAACAACAACAACAACAACAAAAAACAATTTCTACTCTATCGTTAATGGTTTAATTCAAAACAAAAAATATTTTACATTAGACTAGATGACTGAAAAAATGATTTTTAGAAAATCCACGAATAAAAAGCGTTTCAACAATGGTACATATTCCTCTCATCGGAAACATAAAACGCTTTAATACTCTTGCTTCATTTCAAAGAGATATGAAATATTATACGACTATAATCCTTCCAAAGAAATATGATAAGACCATGGACAGATAAAAAATATTTTTGCAGGATAAACAGGTGCTAGATTTCAATACTGACAGGTATTATGCGATTTGAATGAATAATTTATGAGTTGAAAATTTCTTTTATTTGATGTCTGAAAACTTTTCTTTTGAATATTTTTTTTGGATTATAAATGCGAAAATGTAGGAGAAATTTGAAAATAAATTATCATTATTATCGCAATCATTCTCTCACATTCTAAGTTTCGCATAAAGCGGATTTGCATGATAAATATGTGTTTGCTAAAACAATGATTGACATTCCATTGCATTTATTTAATGAAATATTTGAAAATACGATGATAAATAAATGTAAGAAATGACTGTTTTAAAAGGAATTTTACAGATGTCTCACGTTGGTAATTTTGCATATTTTACACGAAGAAGTATTATAGTTTTATAAAATGAAAATTTTCAAAAGAATTGTAAAATTTGTAGACATTTACAATAGAGTCCCGATTATTCGAGTCCCGCTTAACGGAGTTATTTTCTTGTGATGGTCTGATGAATTCCATTATTATGAAACAGTCATTATAAATGAAGAGTTAGGAGAAGATGAAAGAGCAGTCGTAAAAAGTTAGAACTCGGATTTTCTGGATAGAATCGGGAAAAAATGGCCTTAAATTTTTTTTTTTTCAAAAAAAATAAATAAATAAATAAATAAATAAATAAAATAAATAAATAAATAAATAAATAAATAAATAAATAAATAAAAATAAATAAAAATATTATTGCCATTTTCCCTATTCTGACAAGAAAATCAGAGTTCTAACATTTACGACTGCTCTTTCCTCTTCACCTAACACTTCATTTTTAATGGCTGTTTCATAATAATGGAAGCCATCAGTCCATCAAAAGAAAATGATCTATTCCAAAGGTATAAGTTCGATTGAAAAAAAAAACTATTTAATACTCTGAACAAAAAGAAGAGGCTACAATTTTCATGACATTAATAGAATCACGTAGCTGCCAATTTGTACGGTTTTGTTACCTCTAAAATTTAATAGAAATTTTTGCCATTTTAATCGTTTACAATCTGCAGCAAAATTAACGTTCAACAAACAAAAAAACTATCAAGGTCTTTTATAATAAACAATTTCATTTCCCGTTTTACTTAAAAGTAACGGAAATGTCCATAAAAAATGTTGCTAATACCATAAAAATTAATGAATTAAGTGGAAATTTATATTTCATCCCCTTAGTTGGTGACGATTTGTGTAAATCCAGATTATCCAAGATTTTTCCTTATCTGAGGTGAACTGGTCTATTATATTAACTCGGATAATCATGACTCTACAAAATTTATTTATAAATGGACTTTAAATAGCTATTTATTTATTATTCGTATCAGATGAAAGTTTATAACATATAAAAATAAATTTATAATGCAATCTATATAAAAATACTTGCTTATATTAAAAATCGAAATACCTACTTTTTTATGGTAGAATCTAAAGCAAAAATTATTATATTTTAAATTAATAACTTCTAATTTGTTTATTTTTAGGGTTCCGTATTTAAAAAGTAAAAACGGAACCATTATAACATCACTCCTGTGTCTGTCCGTCTGTCTGTCTGTCTGTCTCTCACAGCCATTTTAATCGTAAACTGTGGAATGTCGAAAGTTCAAATTCGGGGAAGTAATAAAGACCATTGACCCACATATTTAAAGATTAATAAACATTCATAAATATATTTAGTAAAAAAGTAGAGGGGCTAATTATGCTACTTGAAAAAAAAACTCTTTTCATTGTATATCATGTGGGGTATCGTGTGAAAGCTTTTGTAACGCTGAACTCAAAAATACATCCCTTATAATTTTCGGTATTATATTTTCAAAGATATTGTTGAAAATGTAGCGCAAAAATATGTTCGCCCCCATGTAATTCCGAATACACTGAAACTAAAATTATGAAAAAATTAGAGATAGTAGACGTTAATATAAACCTTGCCAGAAAATTATAGCGATTACCCTAGGTCACATAAATTGAGTAATAAGCATTTTTCTGTTGTACACAAATTTTGATTTACGGGCATTCAGAAAAATTGTTGAGCATCGCTGAATATACCTATCGTTGCAGAAGAATAAAAGCAGTGTTGATAATGATTTTCGAGGAAAATCATCGGTAATTAGCCGAGATATTGACCCTGAAAGGTACGGTCAGTTTGCACATACACAAGGACAGGGGCGGCGTACTCTATGCCTAGTTAACAACTTTTAATGATATATATGTGTAATGTAATGTCCAGTAACAGTATAAAAGCAATAAACGTTAAATTGTTAAAAACATAGTAATTTAAGGGGTCTCGGGACTCTAAAAAGTGGAAAAAATGAGAAAAAGACCATTTTCAACATTTAATGTCTTAAAATGTATATGATTTTAAAACACAATTTTAATTGGGATGAAAGATATAAGAATGTTCTTTCGTTTCATGTATTTAAAAAATTGCAAGATACAGAATTAGTATTTATAGGGGGCTCGAAACTGTTAGACATTTGTCGATCAAAAAATTGGCATAACAGTTTACGCACAGGATTACAAAATAAATATTGCAACTAGAATGAAAATTTTGGTGCTTACTTATACTTCAGATTGTAATAATCTCCCTCAACATAAATAAATTTGTATTTAAAGCATTTTTATATGTTTAATGCAATGTTGCATTTAGCTAATACAAAATTTTGAAAATTTCAACAGTAAAATCAGCTAAAAAAATATTTTTTTGAGCAATAATAAGGAAATTTTAGGTTCAGTTTATACAGACTAACATGAAATATAAGTTTTGAAAATTTCACGAAAAAATATTCAGAAGCTTTTGAGGTATCCTGCGCGTTATGCGCAAAAAACGCCATTTAGAAAATAATGTTTTTAAAGTTTCGGAAACGCCGCTTCAGCTATTGAGCGGGTATAATTCTAAAAGCCAAAACTTCTGTTCTAATGGGAATTTCAAGGAAACAATTATATCAAAATATTCAGAAAAGATAGGAGTTTAACATCTAAAAAAATTAAAATTTCTTAAATTTTGAAGCTTTAAGAGTCCTGCGACCACTTAATCGTTTCCGGCACGTAGTAATTCTATTTATAAACTTATGAAATAATGAACTGACACCAGAATTTATAAACGAATTTATTAGAAAATGCAAACTTGCTTATTTTCACGTACATGATAAAAGGAAAATTTTAATTAGATATTCTTGGCGCCGTTTGTCTGTTTTGGAATTAAAATTAGGTGTCCGTTTTTTAAGGGCATCGCCGTCGAAAGATTTAATTAGAATGAATCGCATAAATACTGTGGGATTCGCGATAGTTTGCATTGATTGTATCTCTCAATAATCCACATGTGACTGTAAAATTTAATTAAACACCTATCTGGAAAAATGCCGGCACTGACCAAGGCGGCGTTGCAACTTTGAGGCCTCAATTCGAAGCGCGCTGAGCACAATGCCAAATTTAAACTTTGAACAAAGGTTTTGTTTTAGCTACACTCTAGAAATAAAAGTTATTTCTACGCTGAATTTAGTTTCATGAAATGCTAAATGAAGTTTAACTATGCACTGCTTTTATTGTCAGTACCGAATTAAGTTCATCATAAACAGATTAGGATAATATTAAAAAAAGTGTTATACGAATAGCTCTATTTGATATTATTTAGGTTCCATATCTCTTTGAACTTTCATGGTATACCCATTTACACTTTTCTAATATATACAGTTATACCCAATTCTACGTTGTACAGTCTTTTACCAAATCTTAGTATTCTTTCAGTAATTTTTTTTATAATACAATTACATATTCACATATTTATTCTACGGAACCTTCTGTACGCGAGTAATGCTCGCACTTGACCGTTTATTTGAAAAACGAACGAAAATGACACATAACGTTGTGAAATTCTACATTTGTATGGATTAAAATAATAATAACAATAATAATAAAAATCAATATATCCATATCAGTATTACAGTGTAGTGAAAGGAACGAAATGTAGGACGCTTGTTTGCGATTTAATATTTTAACTAAATTAATAGAAAGCATTTCTTATTAGAAAAATATTTTTAAAAATTATTTAAAATCCACAAGCCACGTTACAGTCTGTAAACTTTATTTGAAACTCTAATTTTTCTTCTATTCGATGGTGTAAAAATTTAAATTATTATATACTTAGAAATAAAGATATGCGCCATCAAAGCGATAGCACAAGTTGCGAGATCCAGAGAAAATTTTCAGCATTTAGTTACGGACAGGCAGACCGCGATTTGCTATTTATGTATTAAATGGATATCAACATAATAATTTCTATACCTTTCAATTGTAGTTTAAAAAATAAAAAAGTTCTTAATATGACAGACAAAAAACTTATAGAATCTATTAGCAGTTTGTACATGAATTCATTTACGATAATTAAAAGTAGTTTGTCTGTCTGTGAGCAATTTAGGGTCATAACTAAAGCGATCACATAAATCAAATTTGGCATAATGTATAACAACAAGTAACTGAGCATATCTAGAGCAGATTTTTATTTTTCAAAAATTGATATAGACTTTTTAAAAAACTAGGGGGCTCTGCCCCCTACGAGCTACGCTCGTCAACCCCCGTTCAGACACCGCAGACTCTAACAGCACGCTAATTTGACCGCCTTTAAAAAGATTTCGGAAGATTGAAGTATAATTTGAATCTGACAATTATAATCTGACGTAATTTTCACCAAACTTTTCTTTCTCTTTTTAATATTCACGTCAAAATACTTTTGTTAGAAATGAAATATTATGATCATCTTAAAATGTCAAGTAAATGTCTCGCGCAATTTTTAAATTAAAACTGTTTTGCAATATTATTTTTTGTTCATTTTACGTAATAAGTGTAATATGACGTAAATTCTCCTATTTAGGACTTCTATCGCATGTTACTGAATTTATTATTTTACAATATTCTTTCTCATTTAAAATTCACGTGTAACTATAGTTTTTATGACGTAATTTGCAATGAGTTCCTGCTTTTTATATTTTTTGTTTATAATAGTCACGTGTAAAATAAATTTTTAATTTGAAGCAAACATTATTGGTTGCGCTTTTTATACAGTTGGCAACAGTTTAAATTAATACAATTTTCTAAAATTTGTAAAAAATATCTCTCGAAATGCTGAAAATTTGAATTTAAAATAGAAATAAAACCTCGAAAAATCTCTCTATTCTAAAAAAAAGTAACTACCGCTGTCACCGCCGCCGCCGGTTTTGAATTTTTTGTGACCGGAGGTCTTTCTTCGTTAATATTAAGAAAAATAATGCATACAAAAATATGAAAATCGGTAGTATTATACAGAAATGTTTGATAAACACGCTGATGCAGACAGTTTTCAAATCGGAGAATTATTTTAAGAGTTATTTAATGCTAAAGTTGGACAAAATCGTTCCACTAAAAAAGTTTTATAGCAACAAAAACTATACATGGCAGTGTAATCATTTTTAGATCATTTTATGCGTTAGAATTTGCCGGAGTGCAGATTGCATTAATTTTTTTATTTTGACTCATTTTTTCAGGTTTTATTTCTATTTTAAATTCAAATTTTCAGCATTTCTAGAGATATTTTTTACAGATTTCAGAAAATTGTACTAATTTAAACTGTTGCCAACTGTATAAAAAACGCAAGCAATAATGTTTGCTTCAAATTAAAAATTTATTTACACGTGACTAATTATAAACAGGAAAAAACTTTCAAATTAGAATTAAATAATTACGTATAAAAAGCAGGAACTTACTAAAAATTACGTCATAAAAAGTATACACGTGAATTTTAAAAGAGAAAAGATATTGTAAAATAATAAATTCATTAACATGCGTTAGAAGTCTTAGGAGAAATTAAGTCATATTTACGTCACATTATAGTTATTACATAAAATGAACACAAAATAATATTGCAAAAAAGTTTAAATTTAGAAATTGCGCTAGACATTTATTTGATATTTTCAGAATTAATTTAAAATGTCTCATTTAAAAGAACTTTCTTTTCGCTTTGTTAAAAAATACCAGGAGAGAAGACTCTCTTTACTTAATTCCTTTTATATTAGCTTATTTTGAAATGTTGTTACACGTGTATACGTCAAGTTATTTTTATTTCGACGTTTTATTTGTGTTTTTATTAATGTTGTACGAATTTATTTGTTCTTTCGTTATTTAAAATAAAAATTATATCAATTTGTATAATTTGGCGAGTGGTTTGGCGATTTATGTAATTTGGCGAAATTGGTCGACAGGATAATCAAGTAGTACCGCAACGGATTTGGCGTTAAAATTCCCCAATCAAAGAGAAATGAATAGAAATTCGTTTATAGGGAGATCGCCACTGTTTTTTAAATTATAATTCAATCTTTCGAAATCTTTTTAAAGCCGATCAAATTAGCGTGCATTTAGAGTCTGCGGTGTCTGGACGGGGGTTGGCGAGCGTAGCTCGTAGGGGGCCGAGCCCCCTAGTTATTCAAATTAAAAAACTAACTGCAATCTGCACACCGGGAAATTCTGACGCATAAAATGATCTAAAAATGATTAAATTCCTATGTACAGTTTTTGCTCCTATAAAACTTTTTTAATGGAACGATTTTGTCCAACTTTGGCATTAAATATCTCTTAAAATAATTTTTCGATTTGAAAACTGTCTACATCAGCGTGTTTATCAAACATTTTTCTATAATACTCCCGATTTTCATATTTTTGTATGCAACAGTTTTTTTAATATTAACGAAGAAAGACCTCCGGTCACCAAAAATTCAAAACCGGCGGCGGCGGTGACAGCGGTAGTTACTTTTTTTTAGAATAGAGAGATTATTTTTTAATAGATTTTACTGCGTTCCACCATTTTTGATTCCAGATATATTCGTTTCTGAATATTTCAGAATTTCAATTGTTTACTGTAGAATAAAAAAAATATATAATGTAAAATATATTGCGAGGTTTCTTATACAACTCTTGAAATAGAATATTTTCCCCTTTTTTTAAATGTACCTTGTTTATATTATTTTGAAGGGTAGATTTCTATTTATTTTATATTTAAAATTTTCTTTTTTGTCATTATGCTGCGATATTTAAAAGGACTATGGGAAAGAAGAAAGATATACAAATTCAAAATGGGAGGAAAGCAGAGGAAAAAGTCCGCGATATTAAACATGCATTTGGCCCAGGGAGTCTAATGAAAGCACAGTTGGACATCGGTTTCAGATATTGGAGACCTTGAACAAGAATTATCGTTAGTTCCATTAGTGATATGCCCACTTTCTTGTTAAAAAACACCCAGAGTAGGTGCTTTTCGGCATTATTCGTATCAAATTATGCATTGGTGCATGGGTAAGTGGGATATACTTTTGGCGAAACTTTAAGAGTTAAATTGTAGAAGATTTGATTTTCAATTTCTCTAAAATGCAAAAATGAAGCTAATTCCTTCTTCCTGAAAACTGTTCAGTTTCATTGTGGAAGTAAGAGTTTTCAAGATGAACAGGGTCTTAAACGAGAGTCTGTCATTGAAGCAAAGAAATTGAAAGCATAAGTTGAAGCTAGTCCAGCAGCATATTTCGACACCTTGTTGCTGGACTTGGAGTAAGAAGGGATTAGTTCCCTTTTTGAGATGTACATATTATTGTTAAAAAATGACATTTAAAATAGGTTTTTTGATATTATTGGGAGCAAACTATGCATTGGTGCATGGACTAATGGATAATTGGAAAAATACATTTGACGAAACTTTTAAAGTTAAATTGTGAAAGGTTTGATTTTAAATTTTTCGAAAATGCAAAAATGAAGCTGATTCTTCTTACCTTTCAGTTTTTCCGAGAATTCAAAATGAACAGGTTTGTAACCGAGATTCTGTCACTGGCGATGAGAAATTGAAGCAGTGGGTTGAAGCTAATCTAGGAGCATATTCAGAGATCTTGTTGCTTAATTTGGAGCATGAAGGGATTAGTTCTATTTTTGAAATGTCCACTATCTTGCTAAAAAAATGACATTCAGAATATGTGTTGTTGGATGTTATCGAGGGAAAACCTTGCGCTGGTGTTTTGACTAATGGATAAGCGGAAAAAACAGATTTGACGAGACTTTTAAATTTAAATTATATAATGTTTGGTTTTTAGTTTTCGAAAAATGCGAAAAAGAAGCTAATTCTTTCTTCCTGCAAGCCTCTCAATTTCCTTGTGGAAATAAATGTCGTCAAGATGAACAAGGTCGTAAACAAGATTCTGCCATTGACGATGAGAAATTGAAATCATGAGTCGAAGCTAATCTCATAGCACATCCGGATATTTTGTCGTTGAACTTAAAGTAGGAAGGGGCTAATTCCATTGTTGAGATAGCCACTTTCTTTTTAAAAAAAGAAGCCTCCAAGAAAAGGTGTTTTTGGATGTTATTTTTGGAAAACCATATATATTGATGCACAGACTGTTTTTGCTTGACTTGGAGAATATTACAAAACAGTCTCGGACCAACCAACAGAAATGGCTTGAGTTACACAATATAAAAAGGCAATATTACTTTCACGACCTAATATAGTTTCGAATAAATTTTGTTAGAATATATTTTTGTATTTTCCCAGTTTTTAATTATTTTTTAAGTAACATAATTCCATGCTTTCCTTTCTTTAGTTATTTATTTAATATCTTTTCACAATCATATGATGCGTTAAAATAGTTTTAAAAGACGGAGTTATGAAAGTCATCATTTGCAGCTGTTAAATAATTTCAATCTGTCTACATAGGAAATGCAAGTCACTGAAAGTATGTCATCTTGACGCAACCATAGCGAAAGCGTCCAGATCCTTGTCTGTAAACATGTTATTAAATAGTTCGTCGTTTTAACTTACATAATCTTTTCCTGAATATTCAGATTACGGCGAATCACAGAGCTGTCACGATGAAAAAAATTCTCAATTCTTGGTGTAAAATATTCCCAATAAATTCCTAAAGCAAGCACGGCGAACCTATGGTACACGTGCTAATTTAGGCAGCGTGTCGATTAAAGATTTAAATCAAAATGCAGCAAAATTACACGAATTTAGATGAGCTCATCTTGTCTAACTTTGATTGATTAAAAGTTGAAAAATTTTAATTTTAGCTTATTAAATTCGAATTTAGTTTAATATGGGCTCAAAAAAATGAAAGACGAGATTTTGAAACTATCGAAAGTGAAAGATTATCATCTATTAAAGTAAAGATGTAACGAATTTTTGGCCCCTATTCGGTTGTCCGGATACGGAACACTACATGCCCGAACGCCATTGGATATTTAGCCGAATAAAACCAAGATAAACAAAGTTTCTTTTTTCACAATGCTTTCCTCAAATCCAAACTTGGTAATTTCTGATACAATCAGGCATTTATTTTCATACTTAGAATCAAGCTGATTTTAGAGACAATTGTGAGACAGCCGATTATACGTGTAACATTTATAGAAAAAATTAAAATGCTATTCAATTCTAAAGCGTCTGGGTATAAATATAGGCAAATTTGTAAAAATGGCTTTGTGAATGTGTTAGAAAGATTCGACCTATTCAGCAATATTATTAGCTTTTTTAAAAGAAAAACTTTAATATATTCAATAGCAATATTGCAGAATTTTATTTCAGTGTATTATTAAAAAAACATTTAAAACTAACTCAAATTTAAATTGTATATAAGTTTAAGTTTCATTTTTATGTTGTTTAAGTTATTAATGCGTGTAGATAATCATGTTATATAAAAAAAACAGTGTATTTTCTTTGCTGCATATTTAAGTATCGTGCAATCATTATAAATTTTATTAATAAAATGCTAAAAGATTGGCCAAACATTCGGTATTCGACTACTCAGCTAATTCCCTATTCTTTACATTCCCAATTATAAATAAAAATGTCGATGATAAAATTATAATAATTTCGAATTCCAGAGCTAAAGAAGCTGGCGTTTTAACTTTAACAATTTTTTTGTTTATCTATGCCCTTGAATCATTATTTTCACAAAAGAATAATATAAAAACTAATATAGATAGCACTTGTCAGATAATATTACACTCTTAGAAATGCTTTCTTCAATTCATAGAAATATTCCTGACAGCACTACTACCGGTATATGGGGCAGTCTCACAATCTTTTGATTTTTCCGGAATAAAAATCTGATGAAATTAAACTTGCTAAAATAACATTTTAAACTTATAGACGAATGCTTTAATGATTCAAAATAAAGAAGAAATGGTCAGCAGCGACGATTTTTTTTTCATTTAACCGAGGTTAAAATTAAACTTGCGAGTTTAATTTTACTTACCGTTTTACCTCTGTAACTTTTTATTTTCTTCTAAATTTTTACTTAAAATGAATTTGCATAGTACCCACAGGATATTCAAATAATAAATAAAAACAATGTTGTATTTTTAGTACAAAATTTTGGTATAACATTGTCTTAAAGGGGTGTTAAAGAAGGGACGGCAAGGAAAAAAAGGGAATGGTATAGGAAAAAAGGAACGATAAAGGGAAAAAAAGGGATGGTAAGCATGGGGTGGTAAGGAAAATTACCACCTATTTTTAGGCAAATCATGTTAAGACTCAGTGATAGCCACAATGTTCATTGATTTTTAGAAACAGTTATTTGCATTGGATTAAATTAAAACAAAAATTTAATTTACCTGGAAAAGTACAGGAATAAATCTTGGGGACGGTAAGACTACCCAATAAAGCCACGATGCTTGAAATTGGTATTTAAATATTGCAGTAAATTTTCTGTCAAAAACTGTTAGCTATTCTTTCTTTAGCATACTTCTGCTTGAAAAAAAAATTCTGTGGCTGCATCTGAAGTGATTTTCTGTATAAGTTTAGCAAGAGGGATGGTGAGGAATTTAAAACCCCGGGACAGAGTTAAAAAAATAATATCAACCTTAAAAATGTGTGCAGGTTAATTTTTTTCTACATATTTATATAAAACAATAGTTCCAGTTTTGGAAAAAAATTACATCGAATTACTTTTATCGAAACAATTTTATACAGACAGCTCCAAACTTAAAAATCAGCATCAGGGACACGGGACGGTATAGGAATTTTGTGTTATATTTGGATCTCCAACATCGTCCAAAACTTATTTATCTCATTAATATTGTTACACACTCATGCAATGGCATGTTTTCTAGTATAAGAAATAAAAAAACCCAAGAATATGTACTAAAATAAAAATTATTATTCAGGGACAGAAAAATATAGAAAAGTCAAAAGATTATGAGAGTATTCACCATATATATCCGGGAATTGAAGAAATTACCGTTCTTTTTTTTCTGTTCTACAACACAAAATTTTCTTAACCCTTAATTGCCGGGTGTTGCTTTTCGGCAACATACACAAATTAGGGTCTAAAATACTATTAGAATAATATTGAAGCTATAATGCCTAATGTTGCCAATAAAATACATTCTGAAAATATTATTAAATCGATTTTCAACATGTAGATGGCAACACTTGTGCTGTTTAAGAATAAAGATATATTTCTTTTTTAAATTGTTGCTACACATTCTTTTGTTTTGTTTGGAAGCTTGCGAAATACCCTATTTTGTTCTGCAGTGAGCAAGTAAAATTTATTTCTTATTATAGTTCCTAAAATTCATGTGTGTTTAACATTATAGAATTTTATCAAGAAAAATTATTTTTTCTACCAGTATTACTGATTAGTAACAAACAGTTTTTTAGCCCTAAACCATACTTAAAACAAAATATGATTTTTAAAAATATTTTCCCCGTGATTTATTTAAAAAATGAAACCCGAAAAACATTATTACAATGATTTTTGAAAAATCAGGCATTTAAGGGTTAATCAGAAAAAAAGAAGTTTTTTAAAAATTACACCTCTCTTTCTTCCGTGGATCCACTTGATTCTGAACCTGGGTCCGTGCGTTTCGAATCGAGCACGTTAACTACTCGGTCAGCGAGCACTTGGTAGAAGACGTGTTTAAAATGAAGATACGGGTTTCTTCAAATGGGGGGATTGGTAAGGCTTTTTAAATTTCTTTTTCAAAAAGTACGGAAATTTACACTTAATTGCAGGACATTTCGTCTTTATAAAATAATGATGGTTGCTGCTTTAACACTTAAGGAATAATAGAGGATAAAAATTATTACATACTAGCCGCCCTTGGCGACTAGTTTGGTCTCCCTTAAATGTATGCTAAGCATTGTACCATGTTATTTTTCTTCAAAATTTAATTTACTTGCTTAATCCATCGCCAAATTGGCATATTCTGGTAGAGAAATCAAAAGATCGTTATTTTTATGTTAGCCAGGCGCAGGTGATAAATCGCCAAAAATCGTCAAAAATCCCGCCGCATTTTTTCGTATAGTATTTAAATAAGTTAAATTAAAGTATAATCCTTTCACTTATTTTATTTAAAATACAGAACTTTAATATAAACTGAAACATTTAAAATTCACAACTTTCACTTATTTTTATTTATTTTATAATAAAAAATAGAATAAAGAAAAAAATAATGTCGTGAAATGATCAATGAAAAAATGATAATGTTTAATTTCAACATCAAATGATTGTTTCAGTTTAACACGCGACAAATAAAAATTCTAATTGGCGAGTTAAAAAATGCTGTTGGCGAGATTTGCGCCCGGCTAACATAAAAGTACCAATATAGCCACCTGGCATATAAAGAGTGAAGCGGTCAGCCCGGAACTGTTGATGACAGTCACATGACTTAGACTATTATTATAGAGATTAGGCATATTTTTAATAAGACATAATTTGATTGTTAGATGTAAAATATGAATATTATATTTTGAATTCAATTCGAGAAGAAATGCTTGCTTTTTTGAATAAAATCGATGTTTTTTTTAACTTGATTGTACTATTATATATTTTTTTAATGTGTTGGTTTAGAATATATTTTACATGCGAATATTTCTTTAATACTCTAAAAACTAAATTGCGAATAAATTTAAAGGAATTAGAAAATTGCTACTTTATAAAATTCGAAAGCATTATTTTTGTTTGTTTGTTTTAAAATAAATTAGAAATTTTAATTTATTCCATTTTCGGTTTTACATTTTAAAAATAAATTCGAACTTTGGTTTCAACATAGCCGATCCGCATGTGTGCAAGGAATAAACGGAATTTTTGTACCTTTTTCAGACTCCCGGGAATTATTAACGGAATATGAGATAGAGAGAGAAAAAGTGGGTTGATTTGTGACGGCCAATTATCTACACGAGGGATATAGGCCCAGGGGGGAAGTGCCCTCCGTGGGGGTCTTTCTAAGGGAACCTAATCCGTATTTACGCATGGAAAATCCACGGCTCGAAGAAAACCACGAAAACTCCGAACGATTAGGCTGACGGGAGCGATTGGGTTCGAACACAGCACCTCCCGTCTACCAGCTTTGAGAGCAGAACCTCTCGGCCACTGGTGGGGCGAGAGAGAAAGAGAGACTTTATTCTTTATAATTATTAAGTAAATTAAACCACTGATATGCATTTTCCTAATAAGGGATGTTATATTAAAAATATTTAAAATTATAGCGTATGTGTGGATAGTATGTGTGTATATAGTATGTGTGGATTAAATAAATTACTTTGATTTAATATTTTTGTTATTTTTTTTGTGATAATGAGTAAGAAAGCGAGATATTAGAGAATATTAAAGAAAGTGATTAGTTTCCATAAAAAAGAAAACAAAACAGAAAGAAGGAAAAATATTTATATAAAAATGGTAGTGCCATCTATTGATGTTATAATACAGTTAAATTCTTCTATATAAGAACCTTAATAAATTTCAACTTCGAAAATTTCTTTCTTTATAAAATTTTAACGGTTGGAACTTAACTTGTAAGTGTTCAACTTGGACTAAAGAACTGATAAAATATCGATTTTTCTGTTGTCTCAAATCGTGTAAAGGGAATTAATTCCTATATATTTAAACTCTAAGGTAGTTTTTAAGATAGAAATGAACAGATGGAGCAACAATCTGTGATGACGTCTATTCATATTATGATGCAGTTAAGTGTTTATATGTAAAAAAATAATAAAATTTTAACTTAAAAATTATTTATTTGTAAATTTTTTAAGAAAGAAAATTTGGAGTTCCTTTTTTTTAATGTTAGAAAATTGATTAAATTTAATTTCCCTCGAAATTACTCTGTTGTCTCTATTCGTGTAAAAGGAATTATTATGCGGCCAGTCCCCAGACCGGTTATAAAAGAAATGGGAGGGGTATTTCTTTTAACTATACGAAACAAATATTCTGTAAAAAATTGCGACATTTTATTGATGTATGAACCTATTTACTTCCTTCTATCTATAATTGTATGAAAGTATTATAATCGAAATTTTTTTCGACTTCCGGTTTTTGAGAGATTTACACGTTTTAGGGGCCAGAGATCCCGAAAAACATGTTTTTACAAAATGACTCTGTCCATGTGCGTATCCGTGTGTCCTCCTCGCATCCTCGAAAAGGGTATGGAGTTATAGATAAAAAAGAACCAAATATATTATGTTTTTGGCTATGAGAAAAGGGCGTTGTAATAGTGATTTTTAAGCCATTTTTCATTATTATATCATTGAAAAGTTTTGAAGTTATGCATAGATTTAGACCACCCGCTAGTCGTTTGGTTCGTATCTAGCTAACCCGGCGATTCATAAACAGCTAACCAATAAAATAACGATAATTGAATTTATTGAATGTTATGTTCGATATTAACCCGTTTTTACTTTGATTAATAAAACGAAGCAGAAATTTAAGAGGATAATCAATGTTGGTGTAGTTTTGAAGTAATAACATTGAAGTATTAAAATATATAACATCATTTTGAAATAGTGACATATATGAGATAGGAAAAAGTTTTGGGATTGGCTAATCTGACTAGTTTTTTTAAATTTTTATGGAGCCATCTATCGTCAAGTTTTGACGGTACAATATTATTATTATATGTTAACAATACTACCTAGTAATTGTTAAAATCTAATAAATAATTTTAAGGTAATTTTTCTATCCAATGACTTTGTTACGCATAGTGGCACCTCATGGTCCAACTTTGAAATTTCAAATTTTTATGAAACTGTTCTCAGAGAACATTTGCATCTCCTAAGTAATTACCATGCCAAATTTCAAGTTGCTAGCCCGTTCAGTATCATAAAAATCACAATTTAGAACGTTTTTTAAAATGCAACCGCAAGATGGTAGTGACGCTCACATGAAATAGATCCTATATTGGAGCAAGGGCTGTCATCATCAATTTCCAACCATTACTTTTGAAATCGGTTGGGAACTTTCTGAGATAGCGTAGAAATCGCCATTTAGAACGTTTTTCGTCCATTTTAACCCCTTTTAAATTTCGAATTATTTAGGAAATGTTCTTAGAGACCATTTATATCTCATAAGTATCTACCATGCCTAATTTCAAGTTGCTAGTCCCTGCAGTATTACAACAAACGCAATTTAGGTCGTTTTTTGCTCCTGCACCCATTTTGGGGTAGTGGCACCGACATGAAATGCAGCCTATGTTGGAGCGAGGGCTGTCACCATCGTTTTCACACCATTATTTTTTTTTAAATCGGTTCGGTATTTCTTGAGATTTCGTAGAAATCGTAATTTAGAAAGTTTTTTAGAACATATTTCGCTCATTTTCACCCCTTTTTGATTTCGATTTTTTAGGAAATGTTCTTCGGGATCATCTGCATCTTATAAATAACTGACCTGCCTAATTTCAGGATTCTAGGCCCTTCAGTAACACAAAAATCGCAATTTAGAACGTTTTTTGCTTCTGCAACCCCTAGGTGGTAGTACACCGACGTGAAATAGAACCTATGTTGGAGCAAGGGCTCTCATCATTAATTTCCAAATATCACTTTTGAATTCGGTTGGGTACTTTCTGAGATTGTGTAGAAATCGCAATTTAGAACGTTTTTTAGAACGCTTTTTGCGCATTTTCACCCCTTTAAATTTCGAATTTTTAAAGAAATGATCTTATAGATAATTTATATCCTATATTTATGTAACATGCCTAATTTCAAGTTGCTAGCCCCTGCAGTATCACAAAAACGCAATTTAGAACGGTTTTCGCTCCTGCACCCCCTTTGGGGTAGTGACACTTACATAAAATGTGTCCTATGTTGGAGCGAGGGCTATAGGCATCGTTTTCACACCATTCTTTTAAAAATTGAATCGGTGTTTTATGAGATTGCGTAGAAGTCGCAATTTAGAACGTTTTTTAGAACGCTTTTTGCGCATTTTCACCGCTTTTAAATTTCAAATTTTTAAAGAAATGTTCTTAGGGATCGTTTGTATAATATAAGTAACTACCATGCCTCATTTCAAGTTGCTAGCCCCTTCAGTATCACAAAAACGCAAATTAGAACGTTTTTTGCTCCTCCACCCCCTTTGGGGTAATGGCACCGACATAAAATATTGCCTGTGTTGGAGCAAGGGCAGTCGCCATAGTTTTTACACCATTTTTTTAGAAATCGAATCGCTATTTTCTGAGATCGCAATTTAGAAATCGCAATTTAGAACTTCTTTAGACCGATTTTCGCGCATTTTCACTTCTTTTAAATTTCGAATTTTTTAAGAAATGTTTTTAGAGACCATTTATATCTGATAAGTAACTACCATTCCAAATTTCATGTTTCTAGGCCTTTCAGTAACTGTGCGCTCCCGAAGTTTGATTAAGTGATCAGCGCCACCTAGCTGATAAATGATGTAACCTTCAGTTGAGCTTCGTTGTCTCCCGAACAACACGTCTGTAACGAGCGCCCTCGCTCTCAAATCAGAAGCTCATTTCAAAGTTTGCCACTTGGCAATAAATAAAAAGATTAAATAAAAACCTATGGAAAAGTAATAACAGTCCATTGCTCTCTCAGTGCTCGACATATGGTCCGCCGAGCCGGAGCACAGCAAATAATTAAAAAAATGACTACCTTAACTACTTTAAATCGCCAACGTGGCGTACTGAAAACCAAACTAAACAAAATCACGAAATGTATTAACGAATATGATTGCACCCATCTGAAAGAATCGCAAGAAGAGCAGCAAGAAGAACGATTGCGCTTAGAAGGCAAAAACGTTTCGATTTTGGAGCTTAAAACGTCACTCGGCAATTTGATTGAATCCTATACAACTCTTCCGGAAGATGTCGACATAGCAGGCTCTTTGGAAATAGCAACTGAGCTAGCAGGTGAACTGGAAGATTCAGAGGTAAAGCTTAATATTATTCTTTGTAAATATGAATGTGCTAATATTAAAAAAGAAAATCCTATTGTTACTAACAACTTTAGAATACCAGACTTACCTCTGCCAAATTTCTATGTGAAATATGATGAATTTCAAAATTTTAAAGTTCAATTTATGTCCATTATCGGAAATAATAAGAATCTAAACTCAACTCAGCAGTTATGCTACTTAAAAGGTTGTCTAAAAGGTGGAGCCAAAAGACTTGAATCGGCCCAAGATACCTACGAATCTCTTTGGCAGTCTTTAGAAGAAAGATATGAAAACAAAAGAGCTGTCATTGATTGCCATATTATAAAACTTCTTAATTTTTCAAAGGTATCGGATTCTCCTAACCATTTAATGCAATTAATTGATAATACAAAATGTAATTTGCGAGCATTAAAATTACTAGAGTTTGAATCTAACGAACTCTCAGATGCCTTACTAATGCACATCTTGTTTCAAAAATTGGATCCTGAAATTAAAAGGTCTTTCGAAATGAAATTAATTAAAAACGAAATTCCTAAATTAGCTAACCTTTTAATTTTTTTGGAAGAACGAAGTCGCATTCTTCAAAGTACCGTTATATGAACGCAGCAAAAAAAGTTCCCTTATAATAATTGGAAATCTGGCACTAAGCCAAATATTGAAAAATCCCTTTTAACAAAATCAAATCAGAGAAAAGGGTGTATTTTAGGATGTACCGATTCACACTCTTTATATAGATGTGAGAAATTTAAACAAACGAATGTAATGAAAAGATCAGAACTTGTTAAAATGAACAATTTATGCCAATCTTGTATAAATAATCATTTATCTAATCTTTGTTTATCGAAAAATACGTGCCTTTCATGTAGCAGTAAAGAACATAATAGCTTACTCCATCCATTAAATGAAAATAATAATATCAGTAAGCAATTCAGAGTTTAAAACCAGACAGATAAGCACCAAATGGATTCTCCCCCATCCCCCTCTCCTGATAATCAAACATTTTTCGCGAAGAAAAATGAAATAAATAAATCTTGTGTAATTTTAAACACAGCTGTGATATA
This sequence comes from Maratus speciosus, assembly GCA_963932465.1. Lineage (NCBI taxonomy): Eukaryota > Metazoa > Arthropoda > Arachnida > Araneae > Salticidae > Maratus > Maratus speciosus. Next base: position 345,005,198 of record OZ010788.1, read on the forward strand.
TTTGAAGGACGGTTCTGGGGAATTTCAACCTTTAATTGCTGCATTAGACAGTTGTTCGAGCTCGCATTTATTGAGTTCTCATGCGGAAAATTTGTTAGGGTTGCGTAAACAAAAAACTCATATTTCCATTTCCGGACTTAATGATTTATGTTTAAACGCTAAATCTTTTGTTAGTACAGAACTAACGAATGAAAACAAAACTAAATCTTATCAATTAGATATGTTAGTAGTTCCTAAAATTGCGGATCTGCCACCGAAATATATAAATACGTTAAAATTAAAATTGCCGTCGAATATAGAATTAGCGGATAATAATTGGAATAAACCCAAACACGTACATCCACTGATTGGAGCGCAGTTATTCTATGAATTAATAGGGTCGAATAAGATTAAAATTGATGATTCTCAATTAATGTTAGTAGAAACATTTTTCGGGCATGTTATATCAGGCACTGTATGCAATTCTATCTCGAATTTAAGGGAATCTTCTGATTCTTGTTTTTTTGTAACAGATTATACAAATTTGGAAAAAGAAATAAGTTCTTTTGGGGAAATTGGAGCAAGTAAGTGAATTAAAACCCTTAGTTAGGGAGGAGTTAAATTATTGTAATGAACATTTTTTAAAGACTCACTATCGAAAACCGGACGGCAGATATGTTGTTGAATTACCCTTTAAGATTCAAATGTTAGACAATTCTCTGAGAGATTCAAAACAAATTGCTGCTAAAAGATTAAATCAGTTATGGTACCGTTTAGAGCGGGATCCCAAATTGAAGGAATTATACTCAGAATTTCTAAAGGAATACGCTACTTTAGGACACATGGAAGAAAACTCCGATGACATAAATCCTGATAAAGGATATTTTTCCCTCATCACGTTGTTTTGCGACCGTCGAGTACTACAACTAAACTGAAGGTTGTTTTTGATGGGAGTTGTAAAACTACCAATGGGAAGTCTTTAAACGACTTATTGTTTAAAGGAGGGATAATACAAGATGATATTTTTTCAATTATGATTCGATTTAGAAAACATATTTTCGCATTTAGGGGAGACTAGGGAGGGTTGACCCACTTTTTACAAAATGATTTTTTACTTTTTAAATATTGAACGCAGAATAAAGTTTTATATATCATTTTATTCCTTATACAATCAGTTATCAAAATAAAATTACTACATAAAAGTAACATATAAGAAATTTGAAAAATAATTGATTTTACTCATGAAAAAATAATGGGTCAAGGCTCCCCACATATGGGAGGCTTGACCCACTATATGGGAGGCTTGACCCACTTTGGTTTATATCGCAATATTTGTGAAGAGAAATAAAATCAGTTTAAAAAAAGCAAAATAGCTTTATGTTACATGCTTTAATTATTATAAAAAATATATTTTTTAAATATGATGCTTAAACAAACCTGTTGAGACGCAATCGCAAGTCAGATAAGAAAATTTTTGTTTTAAACAAGATTGTGTGTGAGCAGGTATAATTGTACAGCAAGGAAAATGAAATTTTAACATTTAAGGCAGTATTCTGTTAGAGACAGGTTCCAATTTCATAGTATTTCATGTTATTTTGTCCAGATTTAGGAGCCTCTGTCCCGCTTTTTTTGTCTCCTTGTCCTATTTTTTGTGACACTAGTTCAGACAACTCCAGTTGTCACATAGTGTGGCTTCATATCGCTGTATTCACCCTGGTGAAATTTGTCTGCATACCTTTCTAAAGTTTTTGATCGATGCTATGTTCTTTTGCAGCTGCATGAGCACTTTACTTATCATTAACATGATTCAAAACTTTAAGGGGCAAAGTACATTCAGTACTAAAATTTTGACATAAATGACTGGCACTGGAATTTACGAACAAATTTATTTGGAAATAAGAAAAAGGCTCTATTTTACATACATATTAAATAGAAAAGATTTTAGCAAAATTCTGGTACCATTGTGACGTTTCGGAATTAAAATTAAGTGGTTTTATAAACATACCACTTCCTTTGAAAGGGTTAAGACTGCTGCTTTCATCCTTTTTAGTCCTTTCTAGTCTTTCCCACTGCTTCTATTTATCTATTGTAAGTAATATTTAAATGGAAAAAGTTCCTATCAACTTTCCCATTTTCTAGCAATTTTTCCTATCTTTCTTTAGTCACTTTTGAACATTTTCTTATTCATCACATCATTTTACTGTAGTTTTACAGAATAAATTTACATTACTTTATATATATAACCATTGACTTTTCCTTATGCACAGTGTATAACAAAAATATTTCCAAAACCACTTAATTAAAGGAGCCTTGAGCATCGGGTCAACCCTCCCTCACATTGACTGGGTCAAGCCTCCCTACATAGTCCTTTTCTAAAGAATAGCACATTGTTCTGTTAAGCCTAACTTACTGAACAATCTTTATGCCTGGAATGAAAGTTCGATATTTCTGCATTACTTTAAACCTACTTACTTAAATTTCTATGATATAATTTATCTGAAAAAAGCTTACAAAATATTTCTAAAAAACACAATTTTTAGAAAACGCCTAACAATTGATTTTTTCCACACCTATTTCGATTATCTCTGTGAAACGAAGACTGTTGTTTGAGCGTTCAAGTAGCCTTGGTTGACACCTATTGATAAACCTCTGAAATTCTTTTAAATATAAAAATTGTTGGGTGGGTCAAGCCTCCCGTATGGTCAACCGTCCCTAATCTCCCCTACAGTTGATGTAAATAAAATGTTTCCACAAATAGAAGTAAATCCGTCGCATACTAGATACCAAAAAATATTGTGGAGAGAAGGGAAGGAGGAACCCGACAAAATCTACTCTCTGAAAACAGTCACCTACGGTTGTGCAAGTAGTCCATACCTTGCCACTAGAGTGCTCCAGCAGTTAGCGGTAGATGAAGCAAACAATTTCCCATTAGCTGCCGAAGTTGTAAAGAACGATATGTACATGGACGACTACCTGTCAGGTGCATCAGAGATTTCCGAATTTTTTGAAATTAAAAAACAACTAACAGACATCTTCAAAAAAGGTCAGATGGCCTTGCATAAATGGCGTTCTAATGTTGTTGAAGAAATAAATCCTGATTCTCAAATTTTTCCTTTTAATTAAAATGCCGAAGAGGTTTCAACGAAAACTCTCGGAATTCTATGAGACTGCAGTAGTGATACATTTAACTTTAAAGTTACTGTCAACAGAAGTTCTAACTACACAAAACGCGAAATTCTAAGTCAAATTGCAAGACTCTTTGACCCCCTTGGCTTGCTCGGACCTGTAATTTCCCGTGCAAAAATCTTCATGCAACAACTATGGTGGCTAAAGTGCGACTGGAATGATAAAATTCCACTTCATGTTGCTCAAGAGTGGGACAAGTTCCTCAGTTCACTAGTTCTTAAAGAAACATTCAAATTCCGAGACGTATTCTTATTAAAGATGCATCAACTATCATCTTATATGGTTTTGCTGACGCGAGTGAGAAAGCTTTCAGAGCTTCCCTTTATCTTCAAACGAACTCTGGCTCAAATTCGCCTGTTTGCCACCTCATTTGCAGTAAAAGTAAAGTTGCCCCTATTAAAACTGTCAGCATTCCGAGGCTTGAACTTTCAGCCTGTCTATTGTTGTGCCAACTTGCTCAATAGGTAATTAGAGCTATGAAACTTCAAATCGACAAAGTCATACTTTGGTCGGACTCTACAATTTCCTTAGCATGGATAGACATATCGCCTCACCTTCTTAAGACCTTTGTTGCGAACAGAGTGTCTAAGATTCAAGAACTTACCAAAAACTACGAGTGGAGGTATGTGCCGTCAAAACTGAATCCGGCGGATGTGTTATCCCGAGGTCAGGATGCAAAATCGCTTGCTACAAATAAACTCTGGTGGGAGGGGCCCACTTTCCTGAAACAAGACATTGCAAATTTTTGTCCACAAAAGGACTCTTATAAGAAAGACGAACAATTTTTAAAGGAACTAAAGTCAGTTCCGGTTCTCACTTCAGTTATAATTTCTGACTTTAATGACTCTTTTCTTAATATTTCAAATAGTTATATTAAATTAATGAGAGTGTTAGCATTTTTTTCAGGTTTGTTCACAACTGTAAAAATACCGTTAAACTTAAAGGTTCCTTAACTTTAGAGGAACTAAGGGTTGCCAGAAACTTCTTAATTAAGAGTGCTCAAGGTGAGTATTTTTCATCAGAAATTTCAGAATTGAAAAAGGGCATGTCTGTCCCTGTAAAAAGTAAGTTGAGATTTTTAGATCCCATTTTAGATAAAGATGATCTATTAAGAGTGGGTGGTCGTTTGGCCAACTCAATTTTAAGCTATGACCGATCTCACCAAATTATTTTACCCCCAAGTAGTAAATTGACTAAAATTATCTTTCTTTACTATCATAAAAGAGATTTACATGTTGGTCCTCAAGGGCTATTAAATAGTGTAAGACAAATATTTTGGCCTGTTAATGGAAGAAACATTGCTCGTCAAGTTGTACACGAGTGTGTTCAATGTTTTAAAATTAAACCTACAATTGTAAGTCAAATAATGGGTAATTTGCACCCTGAAAGAGTAATACAAGGGCCACCGTTTTCGAATGCAGGTCTTGACCTATGCGGTCCATTTTTTATTAAATATCGCAACCAGAGAAAAGGAATATTTAATAAAGTTTATGTAGCCATTTTCATATGCATGGTTACTAAAGCAGTGCATTTAGAACTACTGTCTGACTTAACTTCTAATGTATTAATTGCAACCCTTAAAAGATTTTTTACTCGCAGAGGCAATAGTAGTACAATCTCTTGTGACAATGCATCCAACTTTGTTGGAGCATCTGCGGAACTAAAGAGATTATTAAATTCTATAAATAAAAAAATGATGATGTATACATTTTCTGTCATCCGAGCAAGTTCTCTGGAAATTTCTTCCCCCTCGTTCCCCAAATTTTGGAGGACTCTGGGAGAGAGGCGTCGGACAGTTCAAATACCACTTAAAAAGAACTATTGGTGTTGTGAAATTAACTCTTGAAGAATTTTTAACTATTACTACGCAAATTGAAGGTATTTTCAATTCGCGCCCTCTTTCCCCATTATCTTCTGAATTAGAAGACTATGAAGTTTTGACCCCAGGGCATTTCCTGATTCGTAGACCAATCAATGCTCTTCTTGAGCCAAATTTGATTAATGAAAGAGAAAACTTGCTTGACAGATGGCAGAAAACTCAGAAAATGGTGCTAATGATTTGGAAAAATTGGAGCAATTCTTATTTAAGCCATTTGCAGCAGAGATCCAAATGGCTCTTTAAAAAGCAAAATGTTGCACCAGGTATGGTGGTTCTGGTAAAAGATGGTGATCTGCCAGTTTGTAAATGGATAGTAGGTCGTATTTCAGAAATCATCAAGGGAAATGATGACAATGTTAGGGTTGTAATAGTCCGGACTCCATCCGGAACTTACAAAAGAAGTATCTCCAACATTTGTGTGTTACCTATTGTAAATAACGAAAATATCAATTAAGCTTAACCTATTTCTATTGAATTTATTATTTCTTATTATTGTGTTTATATTTAGTGCTTTATGTGTAACGATTAATTAGTAATATCATCTGTATGTTATTGTATATTTACTTGTTGTGTATCATTGAACTATCAGAATACTTCAATGGGGACCGGTATGTGCGCTCCCGAAGTTTGATTAAGTGATCAGCGCCACATAGCTGATAAATGATGTAACCTTCAGTTGAGCTTCGTTGTCTCCCGAACAACACGTCTGTAACAAGCGCCCTCGCTCTGAAATCAGAACCTCATTTCAAAGTTTACCCCTTGGCAATAAATAAAAAGATTAAATAAAAGTAATAACAGTCCATTGCTCTCTCAGTGCTCGACAGTAACACAAAAATCGTATTTTTAGAACGTTTTTTACTCCTGCATCCTTTTTTGGCCAGTTGCACGGGTATAAGATATAGCCTATGTTCTAAGTGGGACTAACACCATCATTTTGATACCATTAGTTTTGGAATCGGTTCGGTAGTTCCAGAGCTTACCTCCTACAAATAAACAAACTTTACTTCCTTATTATATTAGTATAGATACTATATGCACTATTCGCCATTAATGACAGGACATTTTCAATTTTAGAAATTTTGTGGAATATTTAGAAATATACTTGTCAGATTCTTCTGGAATTTCAGCATTAAAAAGAACATGTTTGACCTCACATTTATCAACGTTGGTTTGATAAGGGGAACAATTAGGGGGCCAACAAAAAGTGAAAAAAAAATACTTGGGATGACCCTGTAAATTAAAACGCACGAAATGATCTCTCGCTGCAGAATACAAATTTATGGATACTGTACAACATGTTTACTGATTTTTGTAAGAATAGCACATATATTCTTGGAGATATAGCGATTTTTAAAAAGTTCAAAAAATTCATGCATATTTTTAGCTTATATCACACAGGATTTTCAAACAAATTTAACGCCAGTTTCAGAAAAATTGATAAAATGTAGTAGAAACAATGTAGTGTAATTGGAATATAAATATATTAAATATTTTATGAAATATGAGCAGTTGTATGAAATAATTTTTGTCTGCGTATGCGCGAACGATAACAAAGATTTTTTTTTACATAATTTAATAGTCAAATCTATGGAGCAACTCATAAAAAAAAAATCCAATCAAATATCGTGAAAATTCAGAAAGATATCGTCGATAGAGTGAGCTGATTTTTAGTTGCTCTCTAAGAGAATCTGAATGATAAAGGATTTTCCACAAATTGTGAATTTTAATTTCCTTTTTTTTCTTTTCATTTTTTATTGATGTTTTATTTCCACCAGAAATGAGCCTATTCCATGATAAAAAGAAGTATCAAAATCGAAGCATTTGTTCTAAATCTACTCATTGATATTCATTAAATATTAACTTTTTTCTGAAAGTCAGTTAATAAAAAATGACAATTTGTGGAAAATCCCTTACCATTCAGCTGCTTTTAGAGAGCAACTAAAAATCAGCTCACTCTATTGACGATATCTTTCAGAATTTTCACGATATTTGACTGGAAATTTTGTAGGAGCTGCTCCATATAGTTGACTATTAAATTATGTAAAAAAAATATATTTGTTATCGTTCGCGTATGCGCAGATAAAAATTATTTCATGCAGCTGCTCATATTGCAAAAAAATATTTAATACATTTATATTCCAATTGCACTATATTGTTTCTACTACATTTTACCATTTTTTCTGAAACTGGCGTTAAATTTGGTTGAAAACACTGCGTGATATAAGTTGAAAACATGCATGAATTTTTTGAACTTTAAAAAAAAAATCCCTATAACTCCAAGAATATACGTGCAATTCTTACAAAAATCAGTAAACATGTTACACAGTTAAAGGTGTATATAAATATTTTACAGACATACATACAATAAATACAATAAACCCAACTGGAGTGAAAAATTAGCCAGAGCCAGGAATCGAACCCGGAACCACAGTATACAAGACTGCTTTCCAACCACTGAGCTATAGAGGACAAGTTGATTATTAGTGGGAAATTGCAGACTCAGGCATCGGCCGGAGTAGTTCAGTGGTTGGAGCAGCTGTCTTGTATACTGTGCTCCCGGTTTCGATTCCTGGCTCTGGCTAATTTTTCACTCCAGTTGGATTTATTGTATGTATGTCTGTAAAATATTTATATATACCTTTAACTGTTGAATGCAGGCGTTATTTATGTGTGTATGTGTGTTTTAATATATATTGTAGTATGTGTGTTTTATTATATGTTACACAGTATTCATAAATTTGTATTCTGCAGCGATAGATCATTTCGTTTATTTTAATTTACAGGGTGATCCCAAGTATTATTTTTTCTTTGATTTTTTGTTATCCCCCCCAGTTGTACACCTTATCAAATTGATGTTGATAAATATGAGGCAAAACCTGCTCTTTTTTTTCCTGAATTTCCAGAGGAATCTGACAAGAATATTTTTAAATATTCGACAATGTCTAAAAATGTCTAAAATTGAAAGTGTCCGGTGATTAATGCCCATATAGTGTAAATGCATTCTTAAATGTTCACAAATAATTGTTATTGATGCGTAAAATAGTGAAGTAAAGTTTTGTTTAAAGTTAATATTTAAATATAAAAGCAGCTTTATTGTACTTTCCGGTGCTGTCATTTTACTATTTTATATAAAAAAGAACCTATATAAAACTACTGTTTTGTTTGACCTTCGATGTCAAATCTTTTTAGCATCAAGCAAATACCTTTTCTTTTAACGGCAACTCTTCTGTGAGGAGATGTCAAAGTTTTAAGAGGTTTGAAAATTGATACTAATGTCTTTTCTCGGCATTAGATATTTATCGATTTATTCAGAATCAGGTCATCTCTTTATATTGTTTCGTACATTTCAATCATAAATCAATTTAGGGTTTTAGTAACATTAAAAACGGATCCAGAATTGAGTTCTTACATAGAAAGTAAACTTTCAAAAGAGCAATTTTTGGAAAACGATTTTATTTCCATGGTGACATTTTGAGATATATCTGCACCATAAGGTATTGGATCACGAAAGGGATTATCTGAAAACTTTCAAGAAGCTTTTACAATGATTTGTTTTTATTTTAATAGGGTTTATGTTTGTCTAGATTTTGGTTTTTATTTTTCTTCCATCTCTCCGTCTACTGATTGTCCGTAACTCCCGTAAATTTACTCGTATTGCTTTGACATAATTGATATATGCTGTTGAGATTTCCTATAGTATGATCGTTATTGAAAATGAATTGTGTGGAATGTATAGTTCGTTTATATAGACAGTCAAAGAATTGTACAGTGTTCTATTAGAACTACACTATTCTTATTCATTATGGTCTATGATAGAGAAAAATAATATACATTTCATTTAATGAGAGAGAGTTTTATTGCAACTTATGGATATAATGAAAAGTAAAAAATAAAACAAAAATCTTATGCAGTAGATACGTATTTTTTTTTACATTAAACATTTTTGTAAATTTTATATTTAGTTTTATTTAGAATTATCATATTTATTTTAGAATTACTTACATCTATTTTACAATTACGTACACTTATATTACACTTATTTACATTTATTTTACATTTATGTCTATACTATGTACTTAAAAATTAAATGTGTGCTATTAAAATTGAGGTTCTGATTACGGGCAGGAACCGGGGTGATAATTATCATAAAAACATATGAAACAAACTTTTGCGTCAGCGTGCACAAATAATAAAAGAAGTGTTTTTACAGGAACAAGGCGTAATAAGAAGTTCGTTTGGAAAACACACTTCATTGACATTCATAAATATGGTTCTTTTTTGTGAAAGTTTCGACGCATGCCAGGCGTATTTTATCACGTTACAAAATATAGGTGAAGAGTGTTGATGGTGCACAATTGAATGTATTTTTATACGATCCTCGCGAGAATTAATTTCTCTTTTCTGTTCAATTAAACAATTACAATTTTGTAGCCGCTTAATCATATTTTTCACCTGCCTATAAAAATAAACGTCGCATGGTTGAACCAAAGCTGTGCATTTTGGAGGAATGATTTTAATTGTACAAGTAGTTTGTTTATCTTTATACTGGAAGGTTTCGTCATATATTTCTGGTCGTGTTTGTTTTGCCCAGGAGTCGATAATCAACAAAAAATTTTCATGGCCAACGTAATTTTTTAAACAATTGTTAAGAAATTCACTGTATAAATGTGATGTAAGTTTACCAGATTTCGATGACAGGGCAAATACATTTGTATATTTCTTTGCATATTGATTTATCAGTATTTGTATCTTAGGACCAAATGCACCTGTTACTTCTGTAAACACAAAAAGACACATGGCAGCACTTTTCCTGACAAAGTTACGCCGTACTGTGCCGTATATGAATGAAAAAGTTTATTCATATCTTGTTTTTTAACAAATACACTTTTAATTCCTTTTTTGGCGAGAGTTCTATTGTATGCTGATTGGTATTGGCACCCTGAAATTAAAATCAATTTATTTTACTAATTATTATAACATATTTTTCATTTTTTTTGAACACACAAAAAGTACTTGGATATTTTATTAATAAAATATTTTACATACCTGTCTGGTCAATATTAATGACATAATTTTCGTCGAAATTGGGGATTAAGCGTAAAGTCTGGACACAAAAATTCTCCGCAGATGCTAGCGTTTCTTCAATTGATACTACCCCTTTGTGTGACACAAATTTTGTGATTTTTCGCTGCCATATTTCATGTCTTCTTTTAAATTTTTTCACCCATGAGTCACAAGCTTTAAATTCGAAATCTTCATATTGCCCTGCAGCAGCCAAAGCCCATACTTGCAAATTTTTTGTTGTTACTTGTTCATAGTTCTGTCGAGCTTCCACAAAACGGTCATATGTCCAAGAATCAATGACAGAAAATTTATCATATTTGTTGCCACCATTTTTAACATCTTCTTCCCATTGCAATAAATGATGTTTTCTTTTTAAGAGACTACAACCTCTTTTTTGCAATGATTGCAGACTCCAAGTAGGATGATCTTTAGCCATATTCACTGCTTTTATTTTATAATCCAAAGGAATGAAATCTGCATCATTGCTTTTTTTAGGGGGTGGTTCATATTCATTTGTTGACTGATCATCTTTCACCTCCTCAAAATTTACTTCTTCACATATTTCATTCATATGGATGAGCTCATCTTCAACTATCAGTTTTCTATCACAAAGTAGTTCTAGAGTATTGTGGAAAAGTTCATTCCCGATAAGCTTGGTTTCATAAGAAATAGTGTCTGAAGACTCCGATGTAATTAAATTATTTTCAGAGAGTAACTTTTCGTAATACACGACTGCATCTTTTAATCTCAATTTTGATGATTCGCTATGAATTGAGTCTTCTGAAATTCGCTCTTCAATATTTGTAAATTTAGAAGCTTCTTCACTAGACATCTTTTACAAAATAAATTTTTTCATTTTAATTATGACACTATAATAAAGAACAACGTCTAATAACCGCAAAACTTTAAAAACAAAATGCCGTCCTCATTCGCTCTGCAGCAGATGGCTGCTGAAACTCCAATATAAGAAGAGTAAACATTGAAAACCCACCCTGCTTATTTTCTATAGTGTACTTGTTTTGCTTAAAAAACACCTGTAAATCTACGTAATAAAATGTCCCTGAAAAGATTCTTAATCGAAAACAGTTGTTCTAATTCCAAACATGAGATCCTATGATAAAAAAAATAATTATGTTTTAAAAATTAAAAAAAGAAAAAAAATTGAAAAATTATAACCTTTAAATTAACAAGATAAAAATAAAATAGCATACTTTAATTTTATGTAGCGTATTTTAATTTACTTCGCCGAGAACAACAGAGATTTATTCAGTCTATAAATAAATGTGAATAAAATTAAATTTTTTTCTGCTGAATAATTCAGTTTTTTACCCCCCCCCCAAACTATTAGATCCATAAGACTGAAGTCTCTCTGTAAATAAATAAGCATATATATGTGTGTGTGTGTGCGCGCGTGCAGAAGCATGTTTTTATGAATATTTGTCTTACATTTAAATAATTAGATATATATTTTTAATTGTGGTTCGAAAATAACTGATCATTATTTGCCTTGAAAAAAAAGTACCCCGTCTGAGTATAGAACCCGCAGAGATCACAGACAGAGAAAATTAAAAGATTGGCGCGCTGCCAACTGTACTATCGTGGCTCTCATAGGCGTAGCGTCGGGGGGGCACGGGGGGGCATGTGCCCCCCCAACCTTCTGAACCCAGGGCGCCAGAACACAAAGCGTAGGGGGCGCCAAATGCAGATTTTTTTTGAAAGAATTTTTTTGAAGAACCATTTGCATTAAAATTTACAAATATATAAAAAGATTCATGTATAACAGAAGACTTCAAATGAATTAGAAGAAAGAGCTGTTCTCTTGGGCTATTTTCTTTCTCCAATTCAAATGTACCATGTACCTTCTATCATTTAAATCACTTCATCTGTCAGGAGAATCACTAACATTTTCCAAAGTCAGTCTCTACTCATCTCTTCTGTGTGAAACTGTCCCTCACCGATAATTGCCAAACGTCAACCGATTTCCCTGGGGGAGGGGGGTGCAGAGGGGCATGTGCCCGGACGCCAGAACGAAAAGCGAAGGGGGCGCCAAATGAAGATTTTGTTTGATTCTGACTGTTCTGATGAAAAGATTCCATGAAGGCTGTTCAATTTTTTTATCTCTTTCCCTGAGCAGCGTTGAGCTTTCTTTTTTCCCGTCTTGCTATGGGAGAGGTCGGGTGGTTACCCGGGACAATAAAAACAAACGGGAGGCCGTTAATTGAAGGCTGAAATTAAGGGGGGAGGCAGAGGAGGCATGTGCCCTGTGCGCCACGCGAAGGGGGCGCCAGATGAAAATTTGGTTTGCCGTTTTATACATTATATATATGTTCGTGTGAAATTTGTGCCCTGTGCGCCACCGCCACGCGAAGGGGGCGCCAGATGAAAATTTGGTTTACCATTTTATACATTATATATATGTTCCTGTGAAATTTGTGCCCTGTGCGCCACGCGAATGTGGCGCCAGATGAAAATTTGATTTGCCGTTTTATACATTATATATATGTTCGTGTGAAATTTGTGCCCTGTGTGCCACGCGAAGGGGATGCCAGATGAAAATTTGGTTTGCCATTTTATACATTATATATATGTTCGTGTGAAATTTGTGCCCTGTGCAAAACGCGAAGGTGGGGCCAGATGAAAATTTGGTTTGCCGTTTTATACATTATATATATGTTCGTGTGAAATTTGTGTAAAAAAAAAATTTCTAGCAGAAAAATCAAAAAGAAAAGCTGACTAAAGTGCATTAAAATTGTCAAATAGATAAAAAGATTCGCCTACAATATACAAGACAGCAAATAACCCCATCATTTTTCTTATAATTGCTTTTTTACATGCATATCACTATATCTGGCCTTAGAGGAGGCGAGGTCAGGTGACTGACTGGGAGAATAAAAACCAAGCGGTCGAAATTTCACAAAATAAAAAGTAAAAACTTAATAATTTTGTTATTCTTGTTTTGAGTCACACATAAATTTGAAAATTAGCATTAGGTTGAGGAAAGTATGTGACATATCTATCTATAAATAAGAAGAGTGGTATAAGTGATAATTCCACGAAATTGGTGTAGATAGTACAGGAAGATATTTTAGAATACTGGAATTCAGTTTTATGCCTACAGTAAATCCTGGTTTGTTTGTTTTTTTTTTTATCCTAAAACAATGTGACTCATATCACTATAATATTAAATTGCCTCAATTGTAATTATTTGTAATGCTACAACAACAGTAAAATCTGGAAAAATGAAATGCGTCTATAATGGAATCTTGTCTTAAATGAAAAAACTACATGGTTTCAACAGAAAGAATACCAACAGTTATATCTGCTAAGACGGAAACCTGTATAAAGCAGAATTATTTCAGCTTTCTTTCAATTTCTTTTTTACAGGTTTTAATGAATATATTTGACAAAGCTGGTTATATATTTCAATATTACGTATTTTATTGTTACACATTTTAAATTTTAAAATAAGTCCGCTAACAGAAACTTTCGTAAATTTCTTTTTGTAAATTTACTTTGCGGAGGAAGTAGAGGGGCGCCAAAATCCATGTCTGCCCCGAGTGAAAATATAGCTAGTTTCGGACCTGTAAGGGGTGGACAAAGCAAAATGCTTTAGTAAAACCCTTTAAAAGAAAAAAAAAGAGTATAGCATTTACAGTGGTACAATAAAAAATCTCCCACAGGGCGCCATGGCTAATGAAGTCGCCTATGCCTTTATCCCCCAAAATGATTTTCTCTCTTCTTTTTGTCATTTCTACGCGTTTTGCCAACCCAGGCGGAAGTAGAAAAATGCCGCTCTGTTCCTTTTGGTGCAATTATTTTTTGCATTACTTTTGGTGCATTATTTTTTGCATTACTTTTGGGGCAATTGTTTGTTTTTTTTGCAACCAACCAGATCCAGTCTTAAAGAAAGGAGGCGAGCTTGGACGACTGCCCGTGATTTAAAAAAAAAAACTCTCACCCAGGGCGCCATGAGTAAAAGCCGCAGCCGCCCCTGCTTTTACCTTCCCAAATTACATTTCTCGTCCTTTTGCCATTCCTAGGTAGGTGACAACTGAAAAATGCTGCCGCCCATGCCGTTTACTAAAATTACTTTCTTTTTACATCCAGATCCGGCCTAAAAGGACGCGAGGTCGGGCAACTGTCAATGACTAAAAACTAAGGGTTGAAATATATGCACGATAGAATAGTAACCCGCTTTTTTAATGGTTTTTTAAGAATATAGCCCGGGTCAAAACTAGGGGGGGGTAGAGAAGGGGTATGTGCCCCAAGCATCAGAATAAAGGCGAAGGGGGCGTTAAATGAAGATTTTGTTTGTCGTTTCATACAAAATTGTATATATATATACGAAATACAAAGAAACTCGCAAGCTAATCTTAAACTTATTGGAGCGTTCTTTTCAAATTTCTCTCTTGCATTTTAATATTTTACAATGCTTTATTTTCCTAGGATAGTTTAGATTCATCTTTAGTGTTGCTATACTTTTAAGTTTCGAAACCTGTACTGGAAGTGAAAGTAATTTTATAAAAAATATCTGCAACCAAAATCGGAAATGTGAACACTAACCCGGTTAGAATTCAACCTCAGCTTTTATAAGCTAAAAAAATCATTTAAAACTATTGATATGCAAGCGAAAAAATTTAAAAAGAACATTCCCATACGTTTAGTATTAGCGTTCCATTTTTTTCGCGTGACTAGTGTAGGCTCTTAACGCTCAAGCTAATGTTAATCCTATGGGAAAGTTGTTTACATATTTCTTATTCTAATTTTAACTGTTAAATGGTTTTTATTATTTTTTTTTATTCTTTGCATAGGGTACCTGAGGTCGATAACTTTTATTGTGCGTGAGGAGATGTGTGTGTGTGTGTGTGGGGGGGGGGGGTAAGGCGCCAAAATCCATGTTTTCCCTGGGCGCAAAAAAAAAAGGATAGTTTCGGCCCTGCCCGTACGATTGATATTAAGGGTGTGCTTATTGTGCAATATATTAAAAATATTCATTAGTCACTGTTTTAAAAAGATATGTAATTGTGTATTATACATGGGATTTTGCAGATATCAACAATTGGTCGCAGAAAAATAGTTTTCCATCGGTCTCGAAAAAAAAAAAACTTGTAAATTTCGCCTAACCATTACGGAACGAAAATCGAAAATTTTGTCAAACTGTCGCGGACAAGGGAAAAAAAAAAAACCTCGAATTTGGTCAAATAGTCTCGCAAAAAATCGAGCAAAAAATATCGCGAATTTCGTCAAAAGATCTCTGAAACAAATACCGAATATCATTTTCATCAATCGGCCGTAGAAAAATTCACGAAATTTGGCAAAGGATCGTGTAAAGTAAATCGTGAACTCCATGAAACGATCGGCAGAAAAAAAAAATGCGAATTTTGGTAATTCTCGACAAAAAAAATCGCGGATCTTCTGAAAGGACCGTGGAAAGAAAGCCGTGGAAAGGATGCGGAAACAAATGGCGACTTTCGTCAATCTGCCACCGAAAAATCGTCGCAAATTTCTTCAAAATAATGCACAAAATACTACGAATTTTGTCTAACGATCAAGAGAAAAAAAAATTGAAAAATTCGTCAAATGGTCGCGGGCAAAAAGACAGCAGGAGTCTGAGCAAAAAAAAAAAAAAAAAAAAAAAAAAAAAAAAAAAAAAAAATTCTGAAATTCACAGCAAATTTTCCAAAAGGATACAGCAGAGGAGAAAAAGGGGGTGGGGTGGGGAATCTCCTCCCGTCACCAATTATGCGTTTTTTCGGCGATCCTTTAGCGAAATTCGCGTTTTTACCGCGATCCTTTGCCGAAATTCGCGTTTTTCCGCGATCTTTTAAACAAAATTTACGTTTTTCCGTGATCCTTCGACGAAATTTGTGTTTCTTTATTGCGATCCTTTGACGAAATTCGTGTTTTTCTGCGATCTTTTGATGAAATTTGTGTTTTTTCTGATACCTTGGGGAATTTTGTATTTTTTTCCCGATCCCTTAACGAAGTTTGCATTTTTTCGTAAGTCGCGTTTTTTCCGCAATTCTTTGGCGAAATTAGTTTTTTTCTTTTGCGATCTTTTGAAGAAATTTGGCGATTTTTTCTGTGAACGATTGTCGTAATTGAATTTTTGGCTACCATTTGCCGAAATTCGCGATAGTTTTTATGACCAAATTTTCGGACTAATAACCGATTTTTTTAAATTTTCGGAACCGAATGCCTTAAATTTTCGGAAAATTCGGAATAGAATCACCCTTGAAAAGACGCGAATTTGGTCAAATAATCGCGTAAAAAATCGAGAATTTAAACAGATTTTGCGCGAATAATCAAGAATTTCGTAAGTCGGTTTTGAAAAGAAAATCACGAATTTCGACAAACTATCGTGGAAAAGAATAGCGAATTTCGTAAAATGATATCTGAAACAAACAGCGAATGCCATCAATCGGTCGTGAAAAAATACATATCGCGAATTTCGACAAATGGTGGCGGAAAAAAAAATTTCGCCAATCTGTCGCAGAAAAATTCGCGAATTTTGGCAAAGGATCGCGGGAAAAAAATCGTGAGTTCCGTAAAACGATCGCTAGAAACAAAGACGCGGAATTTGGCAAAGTATCACGGGGGAAAAAAATTGAGTTCTGTGAAACGATCGCCCCCAAAAAATCGGGAAATTTGCAAGGAAAAACTGCGAAATCTTCTTCAAAGATCGTAGCAAAAGATAGCAAAAAGAAATAACTATTTTCGTCGATTGATTGAGGAAAAAATCGCGAATCTCCTCACACAACCGAAGGAAAAGGGCTTTTGGGATGTTGACTTTGCAGGCACTTTGAAGAAAAAGATCAAGTATTTTCAGTAAAAATAGTCGCTGAAATGAGAAAAAAGTAGCGGGTTTTCATGAAATAGTCGCTTTTTAATGATTTTCGACCTAAAATAGTCGCCATAGCCGCCGGATTCTGAAAATAGTCGCTTTTTGTAGCATTTTAGTAGTAAGTGGCAGCCCTGCAATTGTATGTTAAGAAAAATCGGAATTTTTTGAGAAACTGAGTCGAGCAGAAGCCTGATTTAATTGATATTTAACGGGCCAGGCTTGTTTTGACTGATTTTTGTACGAGCCGGGCCTGGTCGTAAACTGTGAAAATATGAACGGGCCGGGCTCGGGTGGAACTTCTAATTTTCTCACCGGGCTGGGCTCGGGCCTGGAAATTGCGGTCCGTGCAGACCTCTAGGGGCGTGACTCCCAGGGACGTGAAAAGAGGGGCTAAAGGAGAGGTCGCCCCGGGCGCGAAATTTATGCTACGAACCACCGTTTTATTTGTTTATTAATTTTTTGGCCGCTTATCATTTTCCGGTGAAATTTCTTTTTCTCTCTTGATTATTTTTTTCCTGTCGCAAAACATCATGAACTCTTTAACAAATAAGTACAATTTTCTTTTATGTTATTTAGTTGTGCAGAGTTTCTAAATTAAAAATAAACCTTTTAAAGTTCCAAAATAAACACGAAATATTTATTTGATAGAATTTATTTATGTTTCTGCACTTTATCAATTTTATTACACCCATCAAAAAGAGAGAGGTTTTTTTTTTTTGGGGGGGGGGGGCGCAAGATTGAAAATTCGCTCCGGGCGCCGTTTTTACTTGGTGCCCCCCCAAAATTTCTGGTCACGCTACGCCTATGGTGGCTCTCGCGATTGAGTGTAATTTATCCGAATACATGCTAGAGAGTCAATAATGGGTCAACTTTGGGGCTCGTTTTTTACGGCCCCCCTGAATATTGCACTTTATCCTGTTGATATGTTTATGTATTGACTATACTCTATCAATGTACAAAGGGTCGCTGGATTCCGTGAGACCACCCTCGGACCCTCTCCTTGTAAGAGATGTTTGTAGAATATAAATAAATTCTATAAAAACATGTATAATGATCACTTATAAACAGATTAAGTAAAATAATGCTATAAAAAGTGATAAAATATTTTTATTAAGATTGACGATCGTTTCGTCGGTAAATATTTTGAAAATGTCGCTCTTGGTGCGACGAAACGAACGTCAATCGTAATAAAGATATTTTATCGCTTTTTATAGCATTATTTTAGTTAATAAATAAATTCATATACGGAACTCTGCAAAAGAATGGATACATTGCCGTCTATGGATGGTAATTTCTATGGAACTGTTAGTGATAGAAAATTGGAATTTCACATGTCTGCTACATTTAAGACGTAAATGCATGTACAGAACGGTTTTTAAAAAAAAATTCGAAATTTAAAAGGGTGCAGGATAAAAAAAAGTTCTAAACTTACGATGTTTTCGATGCTGAAAGGACTAGAAACTGGAAATTAGGTTTGGTGGTTACTTTTAAAATATTAATGCACATTAAGAATGGTTTCTAAAAAAATGGAAATTTTAAAAGGTGAAATGAGCAGAAAGCGTTCTAAAAACGTTCTAAATTACGATTTTTATTGAACTGTTAGTGATAGAAAAATTTAATTTGACATGTCTGCTACTTTTAAGACGCAAATGTTTGCACATATATATTTTTTAAATTCTAAATTTAAAGGATTGCAGGGTAAAAAAGTTCTAAACTGATGATTTTTTTTTATACTGAAGGGATTAAAACACATTGAAAGTATGGCGGTCCCTATTAAGGGTGTATTCCAATCCAAACTGCTTTTTTTTCTGATTTATTTTTTAATTCATTTTTGCTCTCAAACGCATCAAACTGGCAAATTCTCTTATTTAGAAACTACATAATGTGCCGCGCTTGTCGATTTTTTGATAAATGCAGAAAATATTGCAAAAATGCTGTTAAAGTTGGCGTTTTGAACCGAATTTTCCAAAGCGTGAGATCTGGGAATGAAAAAAAAATGGTTCTACTGAGAAAATAACTGCTTAAAAATCAAATTCTAATTAATTGAGCGAAAAATGAAATCACACGGCCTCTTATGCATCTCTTCAAAAATCACTTCATCAAGTTTCATGTTTTTACTTTAAAAAATGAGTGTGAAAATGTCTCAGAAAATTTCGAACTATTAAGGATGGAAAAATATTTTTTCGAATACACTCTAAAGATACAAATGTTCGCTACGAATGACTTCTAAAGAAAAATGAAATTTAAATACCTGAAATGGGCGAGAAGCGTTCTAAAATTGTTCTAAATTATGATTTTCATGGAATTATTAAAAAATCTTGAAATTGGCATATCTGCAGCTTGTAAGACGCAAATTCTCGCGCAGAACATTTTTTTTAATTCGAAAATCAAAACGGTATTATAATTCAAATGCTTTGCTGTATAAAAGACTACTTCTGTCAGAAAGCCGATTTTGGTTTAAAAAAAAGGCCGGTTAAAACCAATAAAACCCACTGTCTTTTATTGGCTTTTTATTTATTGGCCTTTACGTGGCTTTTTATTTTATTTTTAGACAGCATTTTTCAAATCCTGCAATATAGTAAATTTTGTCTTCTGCTATTTATAATTTTTTGCTAATTATTTATTTGATGGGGTCCAGACAACGTCGGGCGGATCAGCTAGTAATTTTATAAAGTAAACAATCATCACACATGATTCAATAATCCACTAGTTTAAAATTTCTTATTTTTTGAATGTGGTAAAATAACAAATTAACATAACTCATTAACCCACATTATAGAAACTATTTAAATTTAAAAAATTTCTCCAAAATTCTACCACGTAAGCTTTATACATAAAAGAAAATATTTATTTCATGAGTTATTCTACATTATTATAATTTGAAAAGCTAAGCATTTGAAAATCTGAGAAATCATATTAAATAAAAAAACAAAAACAAAATTTTTAATTAAAAGAGATTTTTATCCACTTGCTGTGCACCAGGCAGCATGCTAATTATTTTAAACAAGGGTAGTTTAGATTTAATTGCTGGCATATGTATTATAAAGCAAAAACATGTCTATGAGTAGCGCGGGCGTCATATTGAGGGTGAAAATGACGTGGACAATAAATTTGACTTTTATTGCCATTTTTTACTTCTAAACATCGCAAAAATCTCAATTTTTGCATAATCGAATAATAAAAAAAGAAGTTTTCGAATTCAATTTGTTTAAAAACTGTATTTAAAAATTTACTAATTTTTTAATGGATGTTAAAATAATTTTCAAGCATGAATATTTTAAAATCTGCGTGCAACCCAATTACGGAAGATTAACCCGTTTACACTTAACACAATGCAACTAATTCAGAATTTGTTTGTTTTCATGTAATAAACCACAACTAAGTCGCCAAATTAAATTAAAACTTCACAAATAAATAACTAAATAATAAAACATGAATTTGGCAAATATGTAATCGAACTAAGCCCTTAACACTAGAATGACGGACGGGGTCAATTTGGCCCCTTTCGCTGTTTGCGACTTTGTATTTTCTACATTAATGAACTATATATTTCAAAACTTTTATTTATTTGGCTTACTATCACTGTACTTGAAACAAATTTTTCTCAATTTCCATAAAATCACTAATTTCAAACAATATACCTAGAAAGACGGGAAGGGCCAAATTGCCCCTCCCTAACATCCCCCTCTTCTAGCGTTCGCATCGCCCTGTTGGGTCATTCCATGGTAACTTACGTTATATTTAGAACAATTTTACTACCGTAATTTTAGTAATACAACACCAAAAAATATTCAAATGTAAAGTTGACATAATTTCTTAATTGAACCTATCCAAAGGTCAATTTGGATGAAAATTACCTAAAAAATTAAATTAAAAATTATATTTTTATGGCAACTTAAATTCCTTTTTAGTAATGTCAGTTACCATAATAAATATAACTGCCAGAGTTCAAGAAATAACACTAAAATTAGGTAATTTTCATCTAAATTTTGCTTTTAATAGGTTTAATTAACAAATCATGTTACCTTTTACATTTTGAATATCATTTTGATGTTCTATTACTAAAATTACTGATTTAAATTGTTCTAAATGGAACGTTAGTTACCATGGAATGACCCTGTTTCACTCTCTCCTTGTGAATAGCATTCCCAGTAGTTAGACTTCATGTTTCCCCTTTACATCTTGTTTACATCCCTCTTAATCGTAAAATGGGTTTTACCGGCAGATGGACTCGACTGAGTGACATTCCTGAAAATCTACCCACGTGACCAATACAATGAGAACATATTATCCTTTTCTCTAGTGACAAAGAATAGAAGAGATGGCTCGTAAAACGTTGTCTCACGCACGAAGAGATTTTGAAGGAATTGCAAAGATTAGATGAAATGGAGTCAGGTGACAGTGATAACAACAGTTTAGATTATGGTAAAGAATGTATTCCTTCAAAAGAAGACCCGGAAAGCAGCAGTTCCACTGATAATGAAATTGAAACAATTTCTCAAAAAGGTATTTTGTGAAAAGTAGATAAGAATGTGAAAATGGGATTAAAATAGAAAAATATAGTAAAAAATATAGAAATAAATTCGCTTATTTGATAATTGTGTATCATCTAAATTAGTATCAACAGAAAACAAAGTTATTTATGAAAGTGACTCCTATTGTGATTTTTCAAAAAATACTTCCCAGCCTTCTACATCTACGGCACGAGGAAAAACGCTTTCTAAAAGGCGTGGTCAAATTTTCCTCGGAAAACATTATTGGTCTTACCTGGTCCACCTTTAATTGAACGCGAATAAACTGCCGTCAACGGGACAATTTAGAATGTGATTGCACATTTAGCGATAAAAGGGCGCCATGCAAGATGGAATGTGTTGCGGGAATGTCAATGGCAACCTCCTATGCAAAAAGGAATATAAATGTATATAATGTACAGTGGTGGAAAAAAAAAAGTAAACACCCCCTACTAACTTTTCAACAAATCATCGTTGAAGAAAGTTACTGGTACCGAACGATTGGAAATAAAGTCTACTTTTAAATGATGTATATAATTTTTTCTTAGGGGGTCATCTACATATTAAAATGAATCCAAACTTAATTTTTTTCAATGGCAATACCAATTTTAACGAGATATTTCAAATCTTCGGTTCAAACTATGCCTAGACACCAAATTTCAAGTCATTTGAATGATAAGTTTTTGAATTATAACCATTCAAAATTTAGTGCTTCTAATGTTAAATTACATTTTCATATTTTTATTTATATCTCCCGAAATTATGCTCCTAATGTGCTAATTTTTTTTTGTAGTAATAATACTAATATATCCAAACATAAATAAGCTGAATTTGCAATTTTTATAATTTTATGATATGAATTATGAAATTAATATTCGAAAAAATTATGAATTGCAACCTACAATTTTTTTGATGGATTTAGATTTATTAAGTCTTGCTTTATGGAAATTCAAAAATTTCACATTTTTCTTCCAAGTAGTTTTCAAATTATGCTTAAAAAACGGCAAAATGATGGTTTAAGGGGCCGTCTATGATGGAAGTGAGTAGACATTTTAAAATTTATTCTGCTGTACTGTAATCAAACAGGTTTCATTGACGCTTAAACGTGCCTTGATCAAGAAGGAGGCTCTCTCGGTTAACAGTCGAGTACGGAACTTCAATTTGGATACAGCCCTTAAAATACGCTCGTTTTAAAATAATTAATTTCTCGGAAACTTATGGTACGAATTGCATAAAAATTCGTCTTTAGGCTAATTGAAGGGTGTAGAGTTCATTTATGCTGTCAGAATTGGGTACTGCTATTGAAAAAAATAAAGTTATGGTTCGTTTTAATATGTAGATGGCCCTTAAGTCAATTTTATATACATCATTTAAAAGTAGACTTTATTTCCAATCGTTCGGTACCAGTAACTTTCTTCTAAGATAATTTGTTGAGGAGTTAGAAGGGGGTGTTTACTTTTTTTTCCCACGATTGTACCTAATTAGTGCGTGGAGTCTAATATTCAGTCATAAAATAGTGTCCCATATAAAACAATGTACCGAAGCAGAAGCTCGCCGTCGACTTGGAAATGATACGTGGACAGGAACAGTAACATTAGATAAATTGAACGTTGTGTTTTCAATTATGTATGCAAGAGGAGTATACGGATCAAAGAAATTTTCAGTAAATACATTACGGACATCAGTTTGAAAACCACCATTTTTTTTTCACAAAATATGCCAGGAGATCGTTTTAAAGATATCATTCAATTTTTCCCGTTTCGATTTGAAAACAGACAGATCAGAGAGATTTAAGACAGATAAGTTCGCATTGACATGGGCAGTGGCGCCAACTTATATGGGCCCGTGGGGCCCGAGCCCACCCAATAATTTTATCTCTCCGTCCACCCAGTTTACTTTGATTTATTTCTTATTAATTAGTTTATTTAATCACCGAAATAAAATTTGGTTTTATTGATGTTCTCAAAACAGTATGGACATCAATTATACTTACAAGAGCATTGAAAGCCCCTTTAACGGATGTACTTGTCCTCAAAAACAGAATTCCTCAAAAACAGATATTTTGCAATCTGTTTTATTATCTTGAATCGATGAATCACTTATGTGACTAAAATGTAGTTTTTTTCCTTTCACATTTAATTTTTTTCACTTTCAGTAGTTAAATTATATCCTCATAAATACATTCATATTTATTATAAATAGCATAAAATTTGTTAATTAAATTAAAATTTATATTTTACTTAGTAAAATCATAATTTGACTTCGAATTATCCCTTTTAGTCATTCGTTCATCTCCCCCCCCCCCTCTCCCCACGGTTCCGGCCCAAGGGGCCCGGTTCAAATCAAACAATAAGAAAACCATTAATCATTCTCCCCCACCTAGCATCGGGAGAAAAACTAATCCTTTCTTTGAAATAGTGGATTTGCCTCGGGATGATCCATATAAGCATCCATTTTGTTGCCTGGATGGAGTGGAATTGGGTTTTTTAATTTATGTATCAGGTACACTTATGGGCACGCACATGTTCAAGAAATATGCGCCAATTCAGCTAATGTGTTAGTACTATGTATGCTTCTCTAATAAAAGGGACTCATTCTGTAATCTTTCTGAGAGAATTTTTTTTCTTTTCTGATACTTTTTCTTTGTAAATAACTATATGCGTTAACTAAGTGCTATCTATTTTCATATGGTGACAAATTTCATAAATAAATGGTATACTATCAAGTAAATCTGAAGATATTAAAGTGCAGTCGAACAAAAGAAAGAAAGAAGAAAAGAGATACATTTTAATCACCCCATTGTACAATAAAAAAAAAAAGGAATAGGCAGTTTTCTAGTTCCGATTCTTTAAACAACACCGACTTCATTGGTGTCAGATCTTTAATCATACAATAGTCAATTATTTGTTACTATATAAGCTTTTAAAAGCACAAAGGCTGTTTGCTCTTTTCCAAAATGCATTTCAGTTGAAAGTGGAATAATCTGGAAGCACTTTTAAGCAAATGTCAACTTCATGCCATTCATCGGATTGTTCCGACAATCTCTCAATGTGGCAAATATTGCTGTCGTTAGTTTATTGACACGCGATTAATAAATAGCGACTTATAAGTTTACAAAGGGTTTCAAATGCTTTTCTTGGAGAATATAGCAAAAACAAAATTTCACTTCCGGCTGTAAATTCTTAAATCTATAACCTAAATACCCCAAGAAAAAAAAAAAGGCTAATTAAAAAAGCAATACATTTCTTTAAAATGTACTTCAAAACAGTAATGTGGCATGAATTGCCAAATATAATAAGGAAGGGTGAAACGAAGTTAATTTTCTCTCTATATACATGAAATATTTTTTAGATAAAAAAAAATTGATTCAGTTGATTTTTGATTCAGTTATCTGTACATAAATTTACACACGTACAAATCAGTATAAATCATGTATTCTTCTACATTAACAACATTCATTTGTCACGTATTTTTTAGTCACCGTAAGTACGTCTTTAAAAAACTAAAAATATGCGATTTTTTTTTTTCAATGCAGATGCAATCTTCTGTTAAGCATGCGATAATAAAACATATATATTGATTAAGCACGTTTTAGTCGAATATAGTTTAATTGAATATTCTGTATCATATAAATATATCAAACTGTAATGCTAAAATAATCTGTATCATATAAATATAACATAAACTATAACGCTAAAGTTTTATTATTTTCATAATAATGCAGTACTTAGCATTATATGCTAAATAATTAGTATGAAAATAATTAAGAGCACAAGCGAAAACTGATAAAAGTGAAAACGAAGCATTTTTTTCAAACTCAGTTTAGAACTTAAAATTTTGAAACGAAAAAACTCATAGATTAAATCAACAGTTCAGTGTGTAAACCAAACATTTCAACTAGAGATCGACCGAAAATTCGGTTTCGTTCTCGTTTTCGGCTCAAAATCGGAGTTTCGTTTTCGGCGAAAATGATGCCAAAAATTCGGCCTCACCGAAACTCGTCCGAAATTATTTTTATTCCAAAAAGTCTCGTTTCTTCCTTTGGAAATTTTCAATATAACTCATTGATTTGAGCTGTATCGGCTCAAATGAGACACTCTTTATTTATTGCTGTGTATTTCACTGTTTATAATTATCAGTCATGACTGACTCAACATGTGAAATAAATTATAAAGCAAGTAAATACATGCATGACTAAATTTTGAAGACGCTTTTCACAAGCTCATTAAAAGCTGCAGACTTAACAGTAATAGATTTGAAACCGCAGAAGTGTTTCGAATACCCGTTGAATATAGTATAACGGAATAATATTACTATATTACAGTATAACAGATTATCATTTACAAAAATCTTTGTAAAAGGTAAATCGAGGTATGTATACCTAAAACATTTTTTAATTAGATGAAATTCATATAATTAGAGACTGATTTAATTATATTTTATTTTATATGAAAATAAAAAGTTTTGGCCAGAGGCACAGAGAGCCAACTATGGCCACACGTATAATAATTACACGTATAATACACTTAAAAGTTAACACTTTCAAAACACTAAATAAAATTCTAAAAGTCTAAAACTTACAAGTTTCAGCTACCCTGTGGCCATCATCAGGGTCTTACTTCAGTTAAAAAGAGAAAAATACTTATTAGTTTGTAGAATTCAAAAGTTTACTTTTGAAACTTGTAGGTTTTAGATTTTTAGAATTGTATTTAATGTTTTGAAAGTATTAACTTTTAAGTGTATTATACGTCTTTTAATAAATCTTTTTAATTATATTTGTGCGTTAATTTCAAAACATAATAATCCTTCAATTTATTTAATTACACATATAATTAATCAATAATTATGTATGTATTAATTACTTTAAAAAAATAGGACATTTTCGTTTTCGGCCGAAAATAGTAAGATTACCAAAGTTCGGTTTCAGTTTTTGTTTCGGTCTTAAAAACTCGTTTCGGTCAATCCTTAATTTCAACTAATATGTATAAAATTGAAATTGGATACTTGCTGAGACAGTCATAAATACGTTTTTATTATTAACAACACAAAACTGGCAAGCGCGTTTTTATAAAAAAAAAAAAAAATTACGAAATCTAATAACGTTTTTCTTTTTCTTATAAAGGCAAACAAAGTGACAGAAAAGGGTGTCACAGTTGGCGATTTGAACGGAAGTTACCAAAAAAGTTGTTATAAGAGAGTAAACACCTGTAACTCGATTAAGTACATTTTTTTGAAAAATGAAAAATAAAATTCGATTCCAAATCACTTGCATTCCTGCCCAGCTTCACGTTTTTACGTTAAAAGAAAGTCTGTGAATGTGCCGGAAAACCATTAGTTTTAAAACACCTTGATTCTTAAAAGTAAAAGCAAAATGTAGATATTGCTTGCCTGCGCATTTTAAAACGTCCTTTATAAACTGACTAGAGGTCTGCCCGGGCTTGGCCCGAGGCCCGTACCCTGCCCGGCGGAATGAAGGCGAATTTTTAAACGGGCCGGGCCGGCAGAATTAGCACAATTTTTTCAACGGGCCGGGCCAGGCCGGCAAAAAAATTGAACGGGCCTGCAGGATCGGGCCGGGTCGATAAAAAAAATTAATCGGGCCTATCGGTCCGATATAAGAATTCAAGTGAAGCAGATAAAATACGAGCCATTTTCAATGAATATGATTTTCTCGAGAAGTATAAATGTGCATCATGAGCCGATGCGAGTTTAACAACATCAATACAGAAATATAACATGTCCATCGTTGAGATCGGCATCGTACAGTTACTAGATGTCTGACTCCGGGTTTAATTTTTCTCAGCAGACTCGTGCCGGGACGAAACTGGTCTTAATCGATCTCAGGATGTGTAGGATAGGCATTATGTTTTGTAAGATTATTAATAGTGATAATGAACTTCTGTTAAGGGTGTTCTTAAATCCAAAAGGACAACTTTCTGACATAAGTTTTAATTTATTTTTGCTCGAAAATGCATGAAACAAGCTGGTGTTGTTGTTCAAAAACTAAGTAATTGAGCTGGTTTTTTCATTTTTTTTTTGCAAACGCAATAGATCTTTCAGAAAAGAGTGTCAAAGTGGGCGTTTTGAACCGAATTTCCGCGCGAAGGGAGAAAGAGCACTCAAGAGCGGGCGAAAAACGTGTTTGTCACGTGATCGAATTCGCTTATAACGCAATAGGTAATTGATTGATCAAAAAATGGAAAAAACAGTTCAATTCCAAATCGCTTTCATGGCCAGGCTTTCCAATTTTTTATCTTTTCGTTAAAAAATGAAATTGTAAATATGTCAAAACGTTTTGCGCTTGTTGAGGAGAGCAGTTAAGAATAGCCTTAACAGTATCTTTGGAAATATACCTTAAGGTGGTTCTCATAGTCACTGCTCAACAATGCGAAACTTTTAGACACATTTTCTGACTCATTTTTAACTATAAAGACATAAAATTGACAAGCCTGATTATTGAAGGCATTTGGAAACGAATAGCTTTCTCCATACTTGATAAATTATAGAGATAAAGGAGATTCTTGTCACGTGACTGTCACGTTTTTCTCTTTTCCTGTGCTATCGCTTGCGGAAATTCGATTCAAAACGCTAACTTTGGCAGTATTTTCAGAAAGATATATTGCTTTTATTTATAAAAAAAAACGACATTTACATAGTTTCTGAATAAGAATACCTGACAATCTTACGCGTTTCCAAAAAGAAATGAATTCATAAATGTGTCGAAATGTAGCTCCTTCGGATTTGAGAAAAGCCTTAAAAATGAGAGAAATATTTACACAAATCTACTTTTTATTATACAGCTTCAAAAATTATCATGTTTTTAATCCTTTATTCTGAACTACATTAATCTTTTAATGAATCCTTATTTGAATTTTGAAATGTCAGTAGAGACGATGACTAAAACACTGTAAGTAATCGTTAATGTTTACTGTTATGTGTTTTCTGTTTTGCGAACACATAGTAATCTAAAATATACTGTAAAATGTTCCTATAAATATGTATGTAGTATTCATTAAAAGAATCTTAATTGTATGTCGAGAAAAACGGACTTTTTTGTAGAAACTGAGTCGGGCCAAACTTCCAATTTTTATACCGGGCCGGGAAAAGATAGCTTTCGTTCGGGCCGGGCCTGGAAATTCCGACTCGTGCAGACCTCTAAAAACCGACTGGAGTAAAATGTAAAAATATATATCTTTTTCAATTGTTGTTATTTGAACATGTGTGCGTATCTATCGGTTCGGTCCCTTCCTAATAAATAACTAAATAATTGTCAAATGTTAACTGTAATTCCTTCCAGCCAATTCTAATAAGCTCCTTGAAAAGCTAAGAAGGAATTAATTCTTAAAAATCAATGATGGTTTTAGAAAAATAAAAGTTCCCTTAGATTTAAAATTTATATATATACTTTTTTTTCGAATAAAAGAAAATTTTCTTTATTTATTTTAATTCACCGACAAAAATACAAAATTTAAAGTTTTATTAATTGAACAAGTTTAAAAAAAGTTTTTCTCTTAAATAATAATTCAAAGTTCTTTTTTTTTTTTTTTTTTTTTTTTTTTTTTTTTTTTTATGTACCAGAGGCTGTGCCCGTTACGAGCTAAGTCCTCAAAACCCTGTCCAAATCTCGCCGGATTGTTAAACATGGTAATTTGAGTTGTTTCAAAAATTAAAATCTGATTATAGTAGATTGAAGGATATTCCACAAATGAAAATGTAGTCATATTTAAAGGAATATTGTAACACATGAAATTGGCAGGTGTTTTCATGCAGATACTATGCGATCGAGTGTTTTCCATTTTTTAATAAAAGCAAAAGATCATTCATAAAATACTGTCAAAGCAAAACCTGTCGTCACGTGGAAAAAATCGCTTATAAATACATAAGTAACACTTTGATCAACGATTAGTAAACACTATTCGATGCCAAATCGCTTCAGTAGTCATGCCTGCAAACGTCATGCTTTTGCATTTAAAAATGTGTCCATAAATATTTAAAAACTCCGTGTTGTCGGAGGGACATATTTCTTTGATAAAGTCCTTAAAAGGTGACATAATCTTAGATTTCAGATTAGTTCGGATGATGAAACTGGCACTATTTTCAAAAGAAAAGATCATTTTCATATATGGAACAAGTCATGATATGACTGTGTGATTGCGTCAGTATAATGTCATATTCAATAAACTTTAGCTTGCATTTAAAGTTCCCAAAATTTATTAGTTTATTTCTAAATTTCTTTTCTTCTATCCCTTGAAATCAAAATTAAGCAATAAAACTAAAATCTGAAACATTTAAAAATAATTGATGGATATGATGCACTAATCTTAAACGCACAGACAATTCTGTTGGTGAAAATGACATAAATTCCAAAAAGAAAAAATGCCTTTTCATCCAAAAAAAAAAAAAAAAAAAATTACATCAGCACAGATTGTTTAGGACAATATTTTAATTAAAATTGTATTATATAATTTTCATATTCCATTATAACGAAGTCTTTTTAAAGAAATGTACTTGATAAAACCTCTCAAAAAGAAAAAAAAAAAAAAAGCAATTTAACAAATTACAACGACCGTTTGGAAAATGATTTTTTCGAAGACTAAACTTTAAGACACAAAAAATCGCACGGAGTTGATCATACATTACGTACGCCATGAATTAAACATTCACATTCCTGGACCCATCATGAACAAATTTTAAAAGAAATTTCAGTTTTACAATTTTCAGTACTGTAAATGTTTAAACTTCTACGGAGCTGGTCATACATTACGTACGCCATGAATTAAACATTAATAGTGTTATTACACATAAAAATTGCAAGCGACAAAAATCGCCTGCGACTCGTCAGATTTCGTGAAACTTATGTATTGTCCACCTGAAACCCAATTTAAATGAAATTTCATTCTTAAACTTCTAAACATCCCACAATATTACTTTTTACACCGTCGTATAGAGAAAAAAATGTACTTTTAAATGTAATTTGTTTGGAAGCTGTATCTCAATTTGTTTCTGAGTTATTAAATTTTTTTTCTAGTTTTTATTACTTTTTGTCATAGTAGCAACAGAAGTATCCATCTCTGTTGAAAGTAAAGGCAAATTACAGATTACTGTATAGACCAATCAGAAAACGAATAAAATGCTGATTCAACCAATAAAAAACTCCAGATGTGCTTTTGATTTCCTACCCTGACGAGGACAATAACTATTTT
Organism: Maratus speciosus; assembly: GCA_963932465.1. NCBI lineage: Eukaryota > Metazoa > Arthropoda > Arachnida > Araneae > Salticidae > Maratus > Maratus speciosus. The sequence continues at coordinate 345,035,864 of OZ010788.1, forward strand.
TCAAAATAGTTAAAAAAAAAAAAAAAAAAAACTTCACGGATCGTAATTTTTGCAAAAACTTTGTGGCAGAGTTTAAATGAAACGGAACAAAAAGCTAAAATATCGTTTTTTTTTAAGAAACACTACAGCAAGGAGTGATAGCTAATGTTAAACCTATGGGAGCTTCTTTTCGTAATTTCTGTAAAAACATTGTGGCAGAGTTTTAATGAAACGAAAAAAAAAAGGCTAAAATATATGTTTAAAAAAGAGCGAAACATTACAGACACAGTTTTTTTTTTTACTTCAAGAACTTTTTTAAATTATTGTATTCCATTATAATGTAGTATTTTTAAAGAAATGTAGTATTTGATAAAAGTAGTATTTGATAAAAGTTCTCAACAAAAAAGAGAAAAAAAAAACCTTAAAATTCTATACTTCACCAGGCTACAAAATGGATGCCCTGATATATCCCTGCAGATTAATCGAATGCGTTAATCCAAAGAGGAAAGCTCCCCGTTCCTTCATTTGACAGCCCGACACCACCCATCTTGACCTTTGAGGGGAGAGAGCGAGCACCGTGGGTTTCCACGCTCCCCACAAACGCACTAAGGGGGAAATTTTTGAACCCACCCAATATTTTTCAAAAGTTGGCGCTGCTGGGCATCGGCAATGTGGGATTCGTTCATTGAAAACTGAGCAACATGCTACAAACCAAGAGAAAATCGGAAAATCAAACAAAGAGAAAAGAGGTTGATGAACGATTGTTGCTATCAAAAGCTAGGCGTTCTTTTACTCAGTACATTCCAAATAAACCAGCAAGTTTGATATAAAATTTTGGCTACTTCTCTGTGTGGATTCTAAATATATCCTCAGTTGATTTCCGTATACTGGCCAGATTATCAATAGACCTGCAGATCAAGTTCTTCCTAAAAATGTAGTGGTGAGGCTCATTCAAAGATATTTATGGAAAGATAGAAGTGTAACTACTAACAACTATTTTACATTGGTAGTGAGAAAAAGACACCCGAGGCAATCCAGTTTTATAACCAGACAAATTATGGGGTGGACATTGTAGATCAAATGATACGCCTGCATACCACTAAATATGGAACACATCGTTGGCCTATGCACGTATTTAATAATGCTTTATATATGTCTGCTCTAAATGCTTGGATTTTATATAAAGAAGCGGCAGGAAAGGAGAAACTTAGTCGCAGAATTTTTTTTTCTGCAACTGTGTGAAGAGCCAGGAGCTTCATATACAGCATCCCGAAGTGGTACAGCATCAAATGTTACTCCAAAAACTAATATAAAAGACAGAAGCGGTATGAAAAAATACAAATGAAAAGTAAAAAAAGCTGCAAAGAAAATACTACAAAGAACACTTGCCTCGAATGTAAAAGACCAGTTTGTGGCAAATGCAGAAATACAGAAGTTCACTCTACTGTTTGCTTTAAGAAAATATATAAAGTGAAAATTTAAATAAATAAAGGTCAGTCTAAATTTTATTTGCATTTTCTATAATTTTCCTCATTTTTGTTCTTAATACTTAGCATTTATTTAGTCAAGAGATCAAGCACCATCAAGGGGCCTAATTGGACTCTTCCGTCTTTCTAGGTATAAAGCAAGTTGCCGTATTTCTAGTGTTAAACACTAATATAAGAATTAAAAATAATATTTATATAAATAGAAAAATGTCTCACGATTGATCACTGATATTCGGCTAATATGATAATACCAAAAATTGTTTTTTGGAATAGTTGTTGGACAATCCATGAAATATATTAAACGTAAAAAATCTGTTAGAGTTTTAACTTAAAAAATATTTACATCTATGTTCTGTACTTAGGGCATTTTTAACCAGTTAACATGGGTTCGATTGCTTTTGTGCTTTAAAAGAAGTATTACATGTATGTTTTAGTGAATGTTCAAAATGCATGCGTTATCTTTTTAGAATGAACGAGAAATCTATTTGAGTTTTAAATTAAAAACTATTTACATCTATGTTCTGTACTTAGGGCATCTTTAACCAGGGTAACACGGGTTCGATTGCCTTTTTGCTTTAAAAGAGGTATCAATTTATGTTTTAGTGAATGTTCAAAATGCATGAGTTGTTATCTTAGGTTGAACGAGAAATGAGATCGTTTCTATAAAGCAGAATCACTGTTTGATAATTTTGTTCCAAAAATAAACTGTAGGCACTGGCATTCTGAACCTCTAACAATGTTTATATATTAGTAAGGACTTTTTAAATGCTTCATAAAGATTAAAGATCAGAAATTTTACATATTCATTTTCACCTAAATATTACCTGTTATTACTTGACTGAAAAGAAGGGTTATGTGTTTCACGCGTATCTGTGTATGTGAATTTCTTCATACCCTCGAAACATCCGAACGACTGGATGGATTTTAATGAATGAGGTCTCTATCAATTACTCTTAACGGTCCGATGGTTATAGGCTAGGTTTTGTTTTTCATAAATTAAAAATGGCAGCCATAAAATACAAAATGGCGGTAGAGACAAAAACAAATTACGCACCCTATTGAGTGGCATATCATTGGATATGTCTTTCAAAATGAAGACGATGTTTCATTGACTATTCTACAGTCAGAAGCTCCGTTAAAATATTATACAATCTGGAAGTTGTGTAGGTAGGATCTCTAGCTTTACTGCAACTCTAACCATCATAGACATCTATTGACCTCATCAAAACAGTTTTTATAGATAGGAACTAACAATTAAACACAACTTAAAAGTCATCAATACAAGTAAATAAAAAATAGGTAAGTAATATAAACAATTAATATAAAAAAATATTTTAAGTCAATTCCTACTTAGGTCAATAAGAGAATTTTTTTTTCTCCCATTCTTCTTTCCTCTTGAGTGGTGCTTAAAATACCTTGATCAAGAAGAGGGCTCTCTCGATTATTGAAAATTAATTAATTTAATTTAATTAATGAATTAATATTTGAAAAAACTGGATTAATATCAAATGTCACCCACTGCAAGTTAAAAAAATTATTTGAGCTTGATTGGATGAATAATAAGTATTTTATTAGCGATTGAAAATTTGAACAAGATATATATAGCGAGAGTGTGAGCTAATAGTAGGAATTGAAAAAAAATAGTTTCACATTTATGAGAAATAATTAGTTCGCTTTCTACGCAGTCGGGTTTTTGATTTTTTAAATTTAATTGTTTATTAATATATTAACATTCAAACATTTAGTTAAATTCCTTTAACAATATGTCCTTTAGAAACTAAATGCATAAATAAAATTTAAATATATGAATATGTTACTGGTAATAATATATAATTGGTAATTGGTAATTATTGGTATAATGCTTGAAAAACATTTAAAATCTGCCTCATCTGCAGATTTTATACGTACAACCCTTTTCTTATATATTTGGTGACTGCAAAAATTCGTGCTCAATTTCCGTTGCATCGAGTTTCAAAGTGTACCCAAGTTGTTTTAAATGGCGAAATTCAGTCGAATTCTCAACATTTAGTCTCTCAGCAATCTCTTCAGTAGTAATCCGTGGATTTTTATTCACTAAATCACGGATTAACCAGAGAGAACTCGCTACATGAGATTTTCTCTCACCGTCGTACTTTTTTTAAGACTCTTATTTAAACCATTTTTCATTTTAATTAAAATTTTAAAATGTTATTTCAATTATTTTGCCTAATTCTGAGTAAAAGTACTAAGCCAAGCAAAAAAAAAAAAAAAATATATTAAGCGAATGTAAAGTAAAAGAAAAGCAATTGGGCACCGTGAGAGAAATTTCCACTAGCGAGTTCTCCCGGGTTAAGTCATTATCAATGCCACAAGGTCACCCAGAGGGAATTTTATAGTTTAGATTAAAATCACCATTTCGAAATCGACAAAAGCTCTTTTTAACTGTCCTAAGAGCGGGAGCAAGATCCAAATAAACGTCTTAAATATTTTTTGTAGCAATTCCAATATTCAATCGTTTTTTACACTAATATAACGTCATTTTCAATTTTTCTATAAAAATTAATTATTCGATTTTATCTACGTTAAAATGTTTTTGGCACGTTAGAATGCTGGCACATAATAATTTTGAAATTTTTGGCACGCATACTCAAAAAGGTTCGCCACCCCTGATCTAGATTAATAATAATCTCGACGCAGCAGCGGTCGTTCGGTAGCTTCAGGTGAATAACCTTTCACACAAATTAATTTTAAAAACTTTTTTAACGTTATGTTCACTCACGACGCATGTAGATAACTGTTAGTTACTAATATGGTTATAAAAGAAACATCGGAACAGTCAAAATTGCATGTTTCTGCCATCAATGAAAAAGGTATGAACTGTTGTAATCACCCAATACATCGGAAAAGGCACTATTTTTCATACATTATTATTGAGGCGTTCGAAAAAAAAAGAAAAATTACTACATTTTATCTAGAGCCTTGGACTTAATTACAACACTTGGCAATTTCGCTCAAATAGTCTCCATTAAACTATTAAAAAATCCACGTGAATAAGGGATATATTTGTTATCGCACTTAGCACTTATCAGAAAATAATTAAATCTAAGTGTTGTACTTTAAATAAAAATACATTTTATTTGCTTAAAAGAAATAACAAAAGAATTCAACTACAAAATTTTACTTTTGTGCTTGCAATACTGTTTTCCACATTTAACTTCTAACAAGTTATTCTGGAATGCAAATTTGAAATAATAACAACAAACTGGTGTTGTCACTCACTCAATATAATATAGAAATTTAGATCCAAATATTATATAAATGAAGTGTAGTAGCCTAAGTACATGATGGCCCCAAGTACACAGACCTCCCTGTCTTATTTTTTCAATAAAACTGTAGAGAATACATATTTATTTATATTACTTTTATTTAAGTATAACCAAATTTTTGATTCATCTTTGTATTTTAAAAGTATCCCTTTTTACGCAAATTACTTTAATTAGAATTCAGCAAACAATACTTTAATATCAAAATCTACCATACCTGTTTGAATTTTTAATCATGATTTAATGCATCAAAATAATCTTTTTAATCCCTTCATTAAAGCAACGTTCTATTACAACGGTATTTTAATGTGAAATAAACAGGGGTTTCTATAATAAGCGTCGACTGTTAAAAAACTATTTTCATGAAAAACTTAAATAAAAATAATAATAAGTAAAACAAAGATATATTTTTAATTTATGTGTCCATGCGTTTAAATCATATAAGCAGATAAAAGAAAATGGAAAATAAAAACATCTGATAATTTCCTGTTATACAATTGTGAAGTATTGAAAATCCTTAAAAAAAATGTTTGAAATTGAAAAATTTTCAAACAAATTGTGCCTCATCAAGAAGGTTTGAAGGGTTTCAAAATATTTAAATCCTATTTAATTAATTGAGGTATAGAATATGTAAATTAAGCGTAATTAAGTTGTCTATGTTAAAATGAGTTACTTTGTTTAATACACAGAATAAAATGAATGTTTAAAGTATGTCCTAAGTAAAGAAAAGTGGGATGCTTTTTACAGATTTTAATTAATTTTTTCTTTCTTGCGTTGTTTTAAAAGAAAAAAAATGAAATTATCTAAAGCTGAGCTAGCATTAAAGAAAAAAATTGATATAATCTCATTTTCAAGAAACTTTTTATCGTAAGGAAGAGATTTGACGCAGTGTTTTATTCTAATAAATAAAAAAGAAAAAAAATGTATTTAACTTTTATATAAGGAGTGATTAATTTAACAACATCACATAAAAAGATTATCTTTGGTGCACTTAGTATAAAAAGTTTAATTTATCAAAGAAAATCACTCCATATACGTAATGTACTGGCGTCCAAAATTATAGTAACAAACTACAAAATATACCATAGCTCAAAAATAAAATAAAAACAGAATTTTTTTAAAAATTAAATCTAATTTTGTTCCAAGTTGCCCCATACTATTAAATATCTAACATAAATATAATAACAAGAACGAAAAATCTTGCGCACAGCATAGATTATGAAACTTTCCAATACATTCTTAATACTGTAGCAAAACTCCGCAGTTTATTAAGGTGAAAGATGATGTCTAAATAAACAATTCGGAAAACTAAATTTTTGCCATTACCATTAATAGTCGAGAATATATAGGATTGTTTTGTGCAGCCCTGTATATGATTTATGGATACGTACGTATACAACATAATATGCTATAAGTTAGTTAAATTAAACGCATAGCACAGTTGAAAATTTCCGCCAATAAACGGATCTTGTTGAGAAATTTTTTTGTGGCCATGTATTTTACCTATAGAATACATAAACATCAAGTAATATTTAAATAGTTAAATTTAAAAACATATACCACGACTGAAAACGCACTTCCAACAATTATTGTTCCTAGGTTTCAATATTTCAATTCTTGTTCATTTTCCCCCTATAGCCAAATTCTTTTGCGTGTCCCTGTAAATGAACGATTAATTATATGTTAACCGTATTCTATAATAAACTTGTAGTACTCCTTAGTGATATATGCCAATTTCAATGCGTTTAAAATAGAGTAATACTATTCAAATACACCGTTAACGATTTTTCCCCATAGACCGCATAGTAACGGAATTCGTTTGAGTATCCCCTTAGATAACCCGTAAATACTACACTCATCTTTTTCAATACCGATCATGCCACAGTAAACCGCAATAACATATATCCATTTCATGGCAATCGGACTATATTTACGCCAGATAGAGCACGTACAGACAGACGAACAGACAAACCGAATTCATAAACCCTTTTCATTCAAGTTAGAAAGTGTTAAAAAGGTGACTATTTCATTTAGATATGCAAATGGAATCAAAAGAAGAAAAATCGCGACATGTAATATTTTCAAAATGTCAAGGCTAGTAAATAATGTTGCCTCTGCGTGTAGCTGTGGGCACTGAATGACCAAAATTTTATGACCACTTCTCAATAAAACTTCCATTCCTCCGTGCAGTGTGTGCGCTGAAGTAATAAACTGAATTTCCTGATAAAAAGTTTGCTCTTGGTCTGGAGAACCAGTGAACTTCGCATTTTGCCTAATAATGCAGGAAACAAGAGATTTGTGTAACTTTAAATGAGATATGATTAGCGGCGCCATAACATACGATTCTAGTATATCAGAAACCGCTAACTTTCTTGGCTTTTCTTGTACGAGAATGTCTGCCATATTGAAAGAATTGCATCTAAGCAGAAAATTATTTAGCTAAAAGCGGGATTGTGGACGAAAACTGATTGTCAACACTAGAGGGGTCATGTGACGGGCACACATTTTTTGTATAAACAGAAGAGCTATAATACAACAAATTTCATCTTAATACAACAGAGAATTATCGGAAAGCACATCTATGTGCTCTACTAGATGGATCTTAAAACCGATCTGAAGAATATAAGTTTCAGTGAGGAGTAGTCATAATATTTTGGCCATTCAGTGTTTGTTTCACAGCGAGCATTGTAAATTAGATTGTTTAACATTACTTCTTGAAAAACATTCATTATTCCAAACGCAACGATTTTAAATGGGGTCAGTTCAATTTATAGCAACCATCCGTAGAACATGCAAACACCTTTTATTGAATGCAGAATTGTAGACTTAACTGGTTACTGCATTCATCAAATATTTCTTGCAGGAAATTGAGTTTTGTGTGTCAAGGATAAAAAACGTCATGTTATAGGTGAGTCCTTTGCGAGGATTTTAAATCCTATATAAAGAAATATAATTCAAATAATCAAAAGAATAATACACCATCTGACAAAAATATTCACCAAAGTACTTTAAGAACTAATAACTAAGTTCTTAAGAAAAACTTTGTTTTAGTCAAAAAATGAGACTGGAGAAGATTTTTATTTATGTAGTATGCTTATATACAACCATCAAAAAAGAAGAAACAAGAGAGTGAGAGAGGGAAAACAACCCATGCTAACTCTTCCGCAAATCAAATAAAATAATCATCGACCGGTGCTAATCGATTAGTAGTAATAACGTCTACTACACCTAAATTTTGCTTAGGAGGAAGGTCTTGCAAACAGCTTCTGAACTGGCATAAGAACTTGTATAAATGTAGCCGAATTATGATAATTAACTGTCAAATTAAGACGGGTGGCAACAAAAAATATTAAAAAATTGAGCTGGGTTTCCTTAAAGGACACGTTATTGCTCACTGACAAATTTTATGTCTTGAATGATATTGATTTTAATGAGGGTGGATGTTTAATTTTGTAACAAAAGAATTCAGCAAAATCATCATTTCCGTTGAATTTCTATTAGTCTTGCTCCCTTTTTTATCCTGGGAAAAAAAATCAGAGGCAATTCATAAGATTTGAACTCCCATAGGAAAATTAAGATGGACATCCAATGTTGGGATTTTAGTGACAGTTTACTTTAAAATACAGATTTATCTAAAAGTCGCTATACCAACGAAATGCTTAAGAACTTTAAAATTAACGACACTACAATCACGTAATGTACGGACACTTTTATATCATTGAATTCTCGACAGATGGCGTAACAAATGGATGAATCGCCATGTGACAGATGGCGGGTACAAAACACGACGCATGCTTACAGGCACGGTTTAGAAGACGTCTTGGAACACTTTTGAGGATTTTTTCGAGCAGTTGGATGAAATTTCCAACTAGAAGGCACAACTGATCACAGCTCCAATGTCTTATTGGAATTTGTGAAATCAGTTTTTGAAGATAGAACTTTTCAAATAGGCTTTGACCTCCACGATCCACAGATTTGACGGCGGCCGATTTCATCCAGTGGGATTATGTAAAGCAGCCGGTACATGTATCCTTCACACAATAGAGGAGCTACAGAATAGCATTGCCATTGAAAAGAACGCCTTTCCAGATGACATGCTGCAACGTGTTTAATCCCTTTAGCACCAAATTTACACTGTCTACGCCACGATTTAAAGTTCACCACTACCAGACGTATTACTCGTACGTCATGTATAATATTAAAATGTGTGGTGTTTTATTTTGTGGTAAATAGCGGCCGAAATAAACAAATATAGAATTTTGCGCAAAATCTGGTATACATGGTCTATCAGTACAGCGGTTACAAACTTTCAGGACAGATAGAGTAAACCTAGACGATGAGAAACCACATAGCAAAGCATGGTCGGAAACGCTTTCCTGGCGCGGTAGTGACGACACAAAACACAAGAAAGGAAGGACACGAACAGTGAGAGAAAACATACTTATTATACTTAGTGCTGCAAAAATGGCGGGAGAATGCTTGAAAGTGCTGAAGAATTTGTTGCACGTAATGTAGCAGCTACTGGGGAAGTCCGGGATACTCCCGGTATTTTCGAGAATATTATATCTTCCATGCATCCCGGCCTGGGGTCATAATTTCGAACACCTAATTTGATGATGATAGTTGTCTCTTTAACGTTCTTTTTTCTTAGTTTTTTGCTGTACTAAATATAATAAGCATGTTTTTTCCTCTTATTCATGTCCTGTCTTTTTTGTGTTTTGTGTCGCACTACCATGCCAGGAAAGCGTTTCCGACCATGCATTGCTATGTGATTTCCCATCGTCTAGGTGTCCTGGAAGTTTGTAACCTCTGTACTGATAAACTCTGTATCTGCGTACACTTAGGTTACAAAAATCTGGCGCTGAAGGGATTAGTCGGATATACGTCATCCCATAATTAATGCAAACAGGAGCACGGGAGATGCTTTGAACATATGGTGTAAATTGAATGTATAGTGAATTAAATTAACTTCATGAGCCGTAGTATTACATGATTGTAGTGTCATTAGTTGTCGAGTTCTTTAGTATTTCCTGGGCATAGCGACATTTGGATAACTCCGTATATAGCTTCGTCAAATATATTTGATTGCATTTTTTATTATTGCAAGATGCATACGAATTCTAAAGTATTTTCTGTGAGTAATATGCATGACTTTGGTCAGGAAAGCATTTTTTGTGTATAATGAGCAGTTGTCTGTATCGTGGGACGGAGTATGTGGGGGTGGGCGGTGCAGGAGGGGAGCCGATTTCCTAAACTTTGAATAAAAATTAAATAAAACGTACTGAAAGAATGTAAGTTAAAGAGATGCCCGTGATTGTGATTGATCAAATTATTGCATGAATGCAATTTCATTTTTATCATTTTTTAAAGGTTTTCATTATGTTCCAATATAAGAATAAATTGTAATTTCATTTAAAAAATTAATCCTTTTCACTCCTTTATCAGATATGCTCAATCAATTGTATTTATTATTATCAGTATAAGATGCATACAAAATGTAATGTATTATTCATCAGTATTATGCATGACTTGAAGAAAACTCTGATTTTATGTATTACAAACAGATATCTGTATCGTGCTATATGGGCTTACGCAGGTGTGGGGGCAGGGGAGGTTTAAAAAAGGACCACCTTCCTAAACTAAAAAAAAAAAATAAATGTAACTATAAATAGCTGTTTATGATTGTGACTGCACTGATTATGGCAGGAATGTAGTTTCATTTTATTATATTTTAGTTTTGAAGTTTTGATTTGTAGTAAGTAGATTAGCTTAAGTTAATTTTCATTTATATAAAAACTAATAGCTTTTAAAATGACAATGTTACATTTTTCTTTTGTTAGGAAAAATAAAAATTTTAATCGAGTAGAGGTAGTGTATGATAAAGTATGGTATGTGATAATAATGACATCGTGAATCACAATGGTCATCCCTCCCACATACCCTCACAACTTAGTTTCATCGCATAAAAATATTTCAAATTTAAGATGTTATTTTTTTTTTTTTTGCATTGTGACCATTTAAATAGCACTTCTGTCTTCGCAATTTCCGATTTTTTGGATGCGTGTGTATGTGTGTGTGTGTGTGTGGGGGGGTGTACACGCTTACGGTTGAATACAACTCTTCTACTTGTTTACATTCTAAAGACATGTGTTTCCTTTACTTTTCAGATTCCTCATTAGAAATATCTCCCTCGGACCCGAGATATACGGAAATTTTGCATTTAAGAAATCTAAATCATCTGCTTTATTGTTAATTGCCTTTTTATACTGTCGATAATCTCTTAATTTTTCAAGCCTCTTTTTTGCCTTTGTACCTTCGTACATGACCATGTCTTTATCAACATAAACATGCTAAATTATTCAAACTACGACGAATGCAGGGGCGTCATTTTGGGAAGGATAGAAGTGGGCAATTGCCCCCTGAAGGAATTTAATATTCCGAATGTATTAGTATCCCATGACAGTCTAAAACAATAAAAAAATCAGAAATTGCATAAAAGCTAAAATAACTTATCAAATTTAATTGAAATAGAAACATTAACCGCTTTCCTTAACAATGTTTGTGAGAAAAATTGCAAAAAATCATTTTTTTCCATTATTAAATATAAGAAACTGAAACAAAACATAATACACAGGTTTTAAGTTGAATTTTTAATTTTTTACTAGTGTGAAAGCATTTTGTTTTATCATCAGTTTACTGTCCCGAGTAATCTGGGGCAAATGAAAAAAGTAAAATATTAGTCTTTATATGATAGTTTTTGAAACAAGGAACAACGGATACCTAACATTCCGTATACTGGTCTCTTTTCTTACCTCTGGAATCTCTTTTACGAAAGCATAGGCCACACTGTCTCGTTGAATTTAATTTTTTTTTGTAGTAGGAATAATATCTGGAAAATGCCTTGAGGTTAGTCCGAGTAGTAGAGGACTAATTCTAGGTCTTCCCAATGTGGCAGAAAACTTGTCAAAATGATTTTCTGCAATTAGTTTTTCAACAAGTACCTTTTAAAGGGGTCTTGTACCTTTTAAACACGTCGAAAATTAACGAAAAACTTCAAAAGTTTGAATTAGTATATCTTCAAAACCTTTTTATGTATAAACATGAAATTTTGGATATTAATTAAACAGATTGTGCTTTGTAATATACTACCAACAGAAATTTATTAACCCTTTACAGAATTTGTGTATTGTTGAAATAAAAATAGCTCTTTTTTTACCCCATAAGTCATTGCACGCATATCTTGTGAAAGTATATATGGATTGTCGTGAAATTTGGTAAATATACTAAAAAAATATGTGTGTTTAAAATGATCTACTTTTAAGTATTTACAATGGTAATATTTTTAGTTATGACTATTTTTATTCATTAAAAATACAAAATTTTTATTTTTTATTTTTTTTACGAAAATATTTTTTTTTATATAGTTAATGAAATAATTTTAGCCTAAGAGTAGATAATTTTAAACACACATATATGATTAGTATCTTTACCGAATTTCATGTGAATCCATACCAGTGGCGTGGCGTCCGGTCATCGCTGGATGCGGCGATGATCAAGCAATATTTTAAAACTCTTAATAAGCTTTTAAAACTCTACGATCCAGTTTTAGCAGAACATTTGGAGTTCATGTATAAGTGAAGGTAAGATTTAAAGTTTCTTTTTTGAACATTCAACCATTGAATTTTAGAGTTAATAATTTTTCTCCATAAACTTAAATAATTGCGATGACCACCGAAAATTTTCACGCCACGCCACTGATCCATACATACTTTCTCAAAATATCATGCGCGCAATGACTTATGGGGTAAAAAAAGAGCTATTTTGATTTCAACAATACACAAATTCTGTAAAGGGTTAATAAATTACTAATGGTAGCATATTACAAAGCACAATCTGTTTAATATATATCCAAAATTTCATGTTTATACATAAAAAGGTTTTGCAGATAGACTAATTCAAACTTTGAAGTTTTTCGTTAATTTTCGACGCGTTTAAAAGGTACAAGACCCCTTAAGTTATTTAGGTGATCGCGAACCTCCTGATTTACAATACAAAATGTAAGAATTCCACAAAGCCAAATATAATAAATGGAAGAAAATATTCTTATAATATTATTTCCTGTTTGGGTTTGCAGTAAAAGTAAAACGAGCAGGTGCAAGTTTCAACTTCACCTTTTGAATTTCATACCATTGACGAAATCGGCCAAATCGTCCCAATTACTTGAACTATCGTATTCCATGAGACTACTTACAGAAGAATCACTTCCACTATATTCAAAACCCACCTCTTCATAATCACTATCTGAGAAATCATCTGCATAGCTTTCCTGCACAGTTGCTATTTTTTACTCTTTTCCAATGTAACTATCCTTACTTATTCAGCAGCCGCCGTACATACAATCGGGCAAACGTGTGTTCACACCCGCTATCCAACGGCAAACCTCTCAAACAAAACTTGGCAACCTGTCAATCAAAGAAGAATTTTCTTTCTTTTTAAGCTTCAGGCCGAGTAAAAACAAGATAAAACAAATTGTACTGACAAATTCTGCCACGTCCGAGTTTTCTCGGGATAACAGTTAATTATAATATATACAAACCCGAGATAACTCGGGATGACCAGGGAAGCGGTTAAATTAAATAAACATTTTAAGTGCATTAGAAATTAATAATTATCAATAATATTTGCTATAGCCTTGCCACTGCAACATTCCCAAAGCGAGACATTTTTCATTAATATTTAACTAATTAAAAAAAATATACGCGAGAATAAAACTTTACCAATATAGCTTCTCAGATGTATTCAACTAGATCAAAAGAAAAATTTTCCTCTCGTTAAAGACGGCTTTTCCCATCCAAGAAAATTCAGGATGAATGGGTTGAGACTTGACATTTTTCACTTTACAAATAAATCTTCTATGAAAAGCAAAGTCAAGAACTTTCAGATGAAAAATAGCGAAAGTAATTAAAACAACATTTACTTAAATCTTACAAGTCGCAAGAATCTTTGCCTTTAAAACAGTGGGCAAACTAAAAGTCTCAATATGATTGATATCTTATCTATCTCAACTTAAATTAGTTGCAAAATGATACCTAGTTTTAGAAAAAAAAAATCTCTAGTTATATTAACTCACTAATTCTTATAAACCAACAATTCATCTCGTATAAATAATTTAGTACTTTATCTTTTCAATACATATTAAAATAGTTTTCGGCACTGATAGCAGCATTTTTCTATTTCCACTCTAGTAAGGTGACACTGGCGATGAAAATTTTTATTTTGTATTTTTTTGTTGCTTTCTTATTGCTGTTTAGCCCTTGATTGTTTACGCACATATGATATCTTAAAATGAATAGATGGAGCATGGAAAATTAACTTTTTCAGTTTTAATTTATATTGTCCTAATAAAAAAAAGTAAATAAGCTTTAACTGCCATTGTAACTGTAATTTCCCTTTGTAAGCACAAAACTTTTCATAAACCTATGGTTTGCAGCCATGTTCTGGGTATAAAACAGAATTCAAACTGGGGAGAATTTCTTGTGCAAAATTTCAATAATGACAAAGTAACCAATCATGCTTTTCCGACAACCTGGCTGTTTTGATCTCCGGATCATAATCCGTGCGACTTTTTGCTATATACCACTTAAAAAATCTTGTTTATCGATGACGTCTATTAACCTTGGCATTCCTGAAAAAAGGTATCGCTCTACTTGTGAGAAGCATCTCAGCAGACTAGTTAAAGCTGCCCGTTACTCAGCTTCTGCATTCCCCTTGGTAATGTTAAGTCTATTAGCGTTTGATGCATTCTTATATTTAAAATATCTCCTCAGGATATTAATATTTTTTATTTCTGTTTTCTGTGGGCTCTTCTTAAGGTATGTCTCTTTTTTTATTAGTTGTCAAAATATTTCCAAAATCTACGCTTGATTTAAAATTTTATGTATTAAAAGTGGACGAACTGGGAATAAAATTTTAACACTGTATATAAAATTAAGCATATATTTTAGAAAAATTTGAGAACTAAAAAAGACATTTTTTTAGAAAAGTACGCTGAAAAAAGAAGTTTAGAATATTAATTTCCCGAGGAGATATTTTAAATATAAGAATGCATCAAATGCCCATAAAGTTAACATTACCGAGGGGAATTCGGAAACTGACTGACAAGCAGCCTTAAGATCTGCAGTTGAATAAGCTGTCCACAGACTTTGCAGGAGAGCTGTTGAACATTTTAGAGTAGGTATTTGAGGCACCATAAAAGTTGTGTAACATTTCTTTTGCAATGTCTGAATCCAAAATCGAATGTCTGATTGAAGGGTCGTGGCACTTAGCCCACCCGTGAATTTTTTAATTTCCAAAATTTTCTTTGCAAAAAAATATCCATGAGCCATTTTGAAATTTTAATACCTTCAAATTTAGTATTTAATGAAATAAAAAATATAAAAGCCTGACACTTTAGTCGGCCCAAAAACCAGACACGTGTCAAGTGCCATTTTATGACTACCCAAAAAAGGTATATGAGGCACGCTGAGATCGAGACAGAATAATATTTATGCTTAGAAAAATATATTTTGAAAATAACAGACACTTTTGTTGGCACTTTCTACTTTCCAGACAACATAGAATGTTAAACGCGAGTGCCAGTAAAGCCGGAATTGCGGTGCCTCGCTGAAGAGATATTTACTGACGTACCATACAAACAAAGCGTAAACCGCGTTGCATTTCAACATGAATTTCAACTGGATGCGTGCGCAATCACAACAAATCTAACAGCGATAGGCTCACGCAAGACCACGCGACTCATAGCAAGCATGCAGTTGTTCGAAAATTTTTGTAGTAAAAAGATTCTCAATCGTAGTATACATGTGTTTTTTTTAGAATTTTCATGTATTTAATACTAAATGATAAAGATATGATGTATATCTATTGATACGGGATATAACAGAATTTCAGAGAATAGACGAAAATGTACTTAAGAACTTTTGCGCAGCCCTGTATATTATCTATAGAATTTATACATACCAAACAATATTTAAAAATATAGTTCAATTTAAAAACGCGTCTGCAACTGAAAATGCAATTTCAGCAATTATTGCTTATAGGATTTTATTGTTCAATTTCTTCTGTAGTAAAATTATTTTGCGTGTCCCTGTAAATGATCGATAAATTTTATGCATGTCATATTATACAATAAGTTCCGTGAAGTATACTTAAGTACTATATATAAATTTCTGCATGTTTAAAATAGTGTAATATCATTAAATTACATCGGAAACGATTTTCCTCCACAGGCCGTAATCTAACGAAATTTTTTGAGTGTCACTGTAAATGAACCACATATACTTCACACTTCATTTTCTATACCGAACATGCCATAGTGTTACACAATAACATCTATGAATTTCGTGGCAATCAGACTATATTTACTAGAGATAGAGCACCGAGAGACAGACAGACAGGCAAACGGAATTAACAAAAACTTTTTAACTTTGTTGGAAAGTGTTAAAAATGCTTATTAAATGCTTATTATACATATGAATGTTTTAAAGTATCAGTACAATTTAGCTGAGGAATTTCAGTAGAAAGCCTTTAAAAAAATAAAATATTTTCGATTATTCGGCTCTAAAAGACGAATGCGCACGCGATTTGGCGGGCAAAACTTTTCCTTTTCCTCATTAAGTGCGAATATTTTAATGCATCTGAAAATTGCTTGTTGAATGATTATTCGAATGCCCGGTACTTAATGAATTTAAACCTAAACAATAAAATATTGTTATTTTTTCTATAAGCTTATTTAATATATACAATTTGCGTGTTGCTGAAGTTATTTAATTTTCGGACGGTTTCACCGGCTGGATAAATTTAAGTGTACTTTAATAATAACTGTCCGATTAAGAACTATTTCATTATACATTTCGACATTAAATAAGTCGTTGTTTCTATGACAACAATACTTTTCTCATATTGCCTCCGACACCAACACTATCGAAATCAAATTGACAGGGCTCAGAATCAGCCCTTAACTTTGAGTTTAAATTTTGTACTAACCACAATTAAACGATTGTTAAATTTTATTACATGTACATATATGATAAAATCATAATTATAAAAGTCCTTCCGGCCAGTGCCGGGAGGAAGAGGTAGCTTTCATATTCCTTATTTTAAAAAAGGCAACTTATATTACTCAAACACACGAAGCTCAATTTAGTGGAAACCTAATATAGGCGATTCAATACTAATTTTTATCAATATAATGAATGAGAATTTCGCGAAATTAGTCAGCTTTATCCAAGCTGCTTTTCTTTAAAGTAACTTATATTCGGCTGCCAAATTCGGCGATTTCTTAAAGTGCCTGCCATTTTAAGACAACATGGTGGATGAGGCTAACCAGTGAACTTGGTCGAGACCTTAGTAATTGCTGTGCACATGCTCACTCACTCGGAATCGATTGATATATACGAGTGCTTTCGCAGGCAAAAAATCAGATTTTTCAAAATGTCACCCACATTAGATATTGAAATTGCTATATCTGAGCCATTTTTTAAGATAAAGACAAACAAAAAATGCTCCTGAATCCTTATATCAAGGTCAAATACTTCAGAAAGAAACCTTTTTCAATTTCTAATTTTTTTGCGCCTCACTTTAAATATATATATTTTTTAATTTAATCGCCGCCATTTTGAAACAAGATGGCTGATGAAGCTGGCCAGCGAACTTGGTCCAGATATTGATGTATACTATCCACATGCCTTCTTACATCGAAATAGGCGAATATGTGTGTTATCGCGTGACAAATACAAGATCGTTTCAAAATGTTAGCCATGCTAGAAATTCAAAGAGCTATAATTCAACCATTTTTTAAGAAATAAACAAAAGAACAAATTTTCAGAAACAAAAACTGCTCCGGAATCTTTGTATCAAGGCCAAACACATAAAAAATATCTTTTTCATTTTCCAATTTCTTAACACCTCATTTTAAATTTTAAAATTAATTTTTTTTAAATGGCAACCCTTTTGAAATAAGATGGCGAATGAAGCTGGCCAACGAACTCGGCCGAGACATTGGTATGTAGTATGTGCAGACCAAGTTACATCCAAATCGGTTCATAAATACGTCTGATATCGCGTGACAAAAATCAGGTCGTTTTAAAATGTCAGCCACAATAGAAATTCAAAATGCTATAACTCAGCCATTTGTTTAGATATAGACGAAAAAAAAAATTCTCCGGAATCTTTGTATAAAGGTCAAATACATAAGAAAACAATACTTTTCCATTTTCAATTTTTTGGTACCACATTTCAAATTTTAAATTTTTTAAAAATTTTTAAATGGCCGCCATTTTGAAACAAAATTGCGGATGAAGCTGGCCAACGATCTCGGTCGAGACATTCGTATGTACTATGTACACACCGAATTACATCCAAATCGGTTCATAAATACGAGAGTTACAGTGTGACAAATGTCAGATTATATATATATATATATATATATGTCAATTTTGAACGGAGGGTAGTTTCGGGGTCTGTGGGTCATGATCGATGAAAATATACCAAAATTTTTTGAAATCGCTTTCCTCCGAACGGCTGCAATAGGTAGCTTTTTGTAATGAAAGCTACCTAAAAGTATATTTAAGTTAAACTTTCTTAAACTAGTTTCGTATAAAGAGTAGACAAACTTTTTTATTAAAGAGTATTTTTTATAAAAGCTTTCAAAGTTTTCTGCGTATGCACTTATACAAACCTTCCTAGTTAAAAGTTTCTAAAATTATATGATGTTAAAAAGATATTTGGTGTAAAATGTTTCTTTACATTCATTGAGGCATTTATTGAAATTAATGCAGGTAATAAATTCGTAGACGAACTGATGCTACAGCTATTGTGTTGAGCTATACAGGTAAAAGATATAAATAGTACACATAAATATATTCTATAGTTCGTACAATAAGTGTTTTCATCTATCCGATAGACAAGATTTATTTTAGTCAAGGACAATGAATGTCTTACGCTATTTGTGAATATATTATTATAAGGAATAAAAATAAAATTATACTATACCTAATGAAGAAGAAGGCACATTGGATATTCCTGATTGTCGTCGCCGTATTTCTTCATTAAAGCGATGAAACTTTTGTAGCAATGTCTATGATAATCCTCTTTCAGATTAGCATTGGATGGTAAAATAATATCTTTATATTTTAACCTATGTTTTTGCCGAATTTTCAATACTTCACAACATTTTTCACGTGGTCTTGCGAGAGCCTATCACAGATTTGTTGAGATTGCACACGCATCCAGTTGAAATTCATCTTACGATGCAAAGCGGTTTACGCTTTGTTTGTATCGTAAGTCAGTAAATGGATCTTCAGCGAGGCACCGCAAGTCCAGCTTTACTGGCACTCGTGTTTAATATTCTATGTTGTCTGGCAAGTAGAAAGTGCCAACGAAAGTGTGTGTCATTTTCAAAATATTTTTTTCTACGCATAAACATTATTCTGTCTCAATCTCAGCGTGCCTCAAATGCCTTTTTTGGTAGTCATAAAATGGCACTTAACACGTGTTTTTGGCGACTAAAGTGTCTGGCTTTTATATTTTTTATTTCATTAAATTCTAAATTTGAAGGTATTAAAATTTCAAAATGCCTCAAGGATATTTTTTTGCAACGAAAATTTTGGAAATTTAAAAATTCACGGGTGGGCTAAGTGCCACAATCCTTCAGCCAGACATTGGATATTGTATTCAGGCATTACAAAAGAAGTGTTGCACAAATTTTCAGGGTGCCTAAAATACCTTCCTTAAAATGTTTAACAGCTCTCAGATAAACTGCAGATTTTAAATCTTCATGAAGGAAACCATATTGAGCAGCATTTCGTACGTAGATAAGGTCGTTGTCACGTGAACATTTGGTATGTCAAATAAAGTTTGCAGAGATGCATCATTTCAGCGTACGACCAGTTATACAGCTCCATCTATCGCTGGTTTCTGAAACTAATCTATTTTTCGTGTAATTCGTTTCCCCATGTCTTGAATAACATTTAGCATGTGCACAAAATTTGAAGTTCATACACTGAGTAGTTGAATATATAGAGATGTCGAAACAGGGTGTTTTAATTATGGCCACCCTGTATTATATTTGTATTCTTATGTAAAACTTACCTTAAAATACAAAACATGGAATTATTCGTCTTAATAGATTAAATTTTATACCTGCATAATTCCTAAACGACTAATGTTAATTTTCATTTTTAATCGATGCAAAAGAATTTGCAATGCGGGTAATTTTTTTAAGCGTAACTCAAACACTACTTAACTAGGATGACCTGTAATTTTGGATCCGTACATCTGAAAATTCTAGAAATCGATTTCTGTTAAAATAAATTACAGGTTGCAATTCATATAGTTTAAGAAAATATGTTTCAAAACATATGTACATAGTTTTGAAATTAATTTTCTGAAAAAAAAAAATATGAATAGTAAACCATGATTTTTTTAAAAAACAGAAACAGATTTCTAGAAGCTTCAAAACATGCAAATCCAAAATTATAGCTTATTGCGCCAATCAGTTTGAGTAATGCTTTACAAGCTACCCGCATTGCAAATTCTTTTGCAACAATTAAAAATTAATTAAAAATTAGGAGTTAACTTTAAACCTACATATTTCCTAAACTACTTGACCGAATGTATTTCATGTATTGAAAGTTGTATTTTATAAGCTATACATATATATATGCAAGTACGTAAGGTCTGTACATTTATCACGCTATCAAATTTTTGGCAATTTTGGACCCCCCCCCCCTTTACGATATCATCCGTTATCATTCCTCGAACCCGTCCCTCCCCCAAATGATATCGTAATCAGTTCCTTTTTTTTTACAATTATTACTTTTTTTTATACGTTTGCAATGTATACAGATATGGTTATACATTTATTATTCGCGTACTTTACTGATTTCAATGAAGAGAAAAAGTTAAAATATCACTATTACGTATGAAATGACTTTATATCAAACAACACTAAGAAATATTTACCCTTAAAAGTATTTAATAATAGCTTTATTACATAATAAAGTCAATAGTAATATTGTTATATTTCACTTGCTCCCTGCACGGGGTAAGCAGAACTTCTTATAAACAAAACAGGTAGACAACATTCTGAACCATTTTTTGACTAGTAAGCATAACAAGTATAATTTCGAGACTAGCTTTTCTAACAATGAATTACTATATATGTGGAAGAAGAATAGGAATGGCGAACGTTGGGGTATTCCATATTTTGGACTGAAATGATTTTATATTCATTTAATGGTTTTAATAATAACTTTGTATTTTCATAAAAATAGATAAGACTTAAAAAAATTAGACTATATTGATATAAAGAAAAAAAAATAAAATTTTGGTTGGATCAAAAATGAAAACGATATCAAAAGACAAATTCTTCTACTCTAGAAAGATCTTACGATATTAAGTGCCAGACTCCCCCCCCACCAAAAACTGATAACGTTATATATATATACAGGGTGCAATATGTTATCTATCGCCGACCTTTAATTTCTCAATCGTTGGTCGTGGACATATAGTTCCAATTACAAAAACGTTTCAAATGAGCTAAATATTCATGTTGTGGTATTATTTAAAGTAAAAAATCAATTTTATAAAAATTACGAAAACTAACTTTTATACGGTCCCCCAGTCCCTACAGTTATATTTAGTAAAAGTTTACTCATATCATAATAGATATAACACAAAAAGTTTGACATCTGTACTGCAAAAATTGACCCAGTTATTAAATTTCAAAGTTTGAGATTTTTGAACATGATTTTGCCTTTCATTAAGGGATCAGTTAAAAGATGAATTAAGTAATTCGAGATCAAAATCAGAGTGCAATATCCTTTTTACGGCGAAACCACCTTTAGTCAGTATCACCAAATAGGGGAATCAACAAATAGATTTATTTCATCTAAAAATTTGAGCCAACTTTTATGGGTCGAACAACATTCAAAAGTACCGACGATACCTGCTAAAAGTGGCTTTGCCGTAAAAAGGACATTGCACCCTGATTTTGATCTCGAATTACTTTTAATTCATCTTTTAACTCTCCCCTCAATGAAAGACAAAATCATGTGCAAAAATCTCAAACTTTGAAATTTAATAACTGTGTCAATTTTTGTAGTACAGATGTCAAACTTTTTGTGTTACATCTGTTATGATGTGTAAAATTTTACTAAATTTAACAATAAAGACTGGGGGACCGTATAAAAAGTTAGTTTTCGTAATTTTTATAAAATTGATTTTTTACTTTAAATAATGCCACAACATGAATATTTAGCTCATTTGAAACGTTTTTGTAATTGGAACTATATGTCTACAACCAACGGTTCAGAAATTAAAGGTCGGCGATAGATAACATATTGTACCCTGTATATACAGCACCCACGGTCTGCGTATGTAAGCATCTGTGTCACCACATAAGAATGTAAGAGAAAATCTAAAGTATTTAACTTGAAAGTAATTTAAAAATTAAAGTATTAATCCTTACCTCTCTGGCATATAAATAAAGACTGCGATAAAAGGAATTTTGTTTAAAAATTATTTATTCTGCAAGTAAATGTTGAAAAGATTAAAAAATGATTTTCAGAACTGAAACTATCCTTATATAAATTGCACTTCACCAAAAATTTTTAAAAGCTTTCAAAATATTTAATTCTTTGACATTTACTTAATATATGTATCATGCATATAATGTGTAATTAAATTGTCGAGCTTCAATGAATAATTTCACTCAATTTGTAAAATCCACGCTTTATTTTACTCGCGGAAATTTGTTTCAAACAATTAGTTCTGAAAATGCTAGTCCAAGACCTTTTTTTCATAACGTAGAATCAGTTAATTCTCATAGAGCACTAGCGAAAGGATTTGAGATAATCGTATGAGAAATAAAATATTCTACTGCAAAGGAAAGTTAGTATCTAACGTTTCAGCTTAATGAACAATGGAAGTACTTTAGAATAATTTAATCCAAAGAGGAATGATTAATTAAATTGGATTTCTTGACTGAATAAAATTGCATTATAATTCTATGAATAAAAATTATTTCAACAATTAAAAAAATCCCTGCCGGCCCGGCCTACAGGCAGAGGTAGATTTCGAAGTTAAGTATATTAATTTCACCAACAAAAACTAAATCATTATTAGATATAAATCCACTTTAACAGTTTTATCTGTCTGCTTTTGACGAGTTTTTATTTCCTTTTTATAAAATAGATGGTTTTATCAGAATCATGTTAAGGCGATATTAAAAAAATATTTTTCCATACTCAACAACTCGAAATTTTCTGGCACATTTTCAGATTAATTTTTAATAATAATAAAAAAAATATATGAAACATGCTGACGTGATTTTTGAAAAGACTTATAAGCGACCTGTGTTTTTATTTTTCTTTCAATTAATTAAAACTTGATTAATAAACAATTATTTTCTCAGTAGGGCAATATTTTTCGTTTCTAACACAATCGGTTCGGGAAATTCTGTTCAAAATGCCCACTTTGACATCATTTTTTGAAATATATTCTACCTCTATCAAAAATTTGATCATTACTATACATTATATAGTTTCTGAATAAGAGAATCTAGCAATTGGATGCGTTTGAGAGCAAAAATGAATTAAAAAATGAGTAAGAAAATAGACAGTTTGGATTTGGATGCACCCTTAGTAAGATGATTTTTTTCTTCAACCGCTATGTATTTTTAATTTGTTTTTGCTTTAAGAATTGGCCCTATCAAAAACTTGTCTATATAAATGTTGAAGACAATATTAAGAAGCTATATGATAAATTCATGGAGATTTTATATCTTGTGAATTGGCGGAGTTTTGAAAATTTTTCTTCTTCAACCCCCCTTTTTTGCTTTCGTTTTTTTTTTTGGCACGAATTGGCCCTATCAAAAACTTGTGAATATAAAAGTTGTAGATAATATTAAGGAGATGTATAATAAAATTATTGGATTTGATATCTTGAGAATTGACGAAGTAAGGAATTTTTTTCTCCCAAAAACCCTATTTTTTGCGCCCCTTGAGCCTATTTTAAATTTTATCAAAAATCTGTGATGCATGAATTTTTGGCGCTATTTTTAGAAGTAATAAAAACTTTAAACTGGTTTGATATGTACAAAAATTAAGAAGTTATGGGGTTTTTTCGGTTTTCACAAAACCCCTCCCTATTTCCATCCCCTTTGTCCGATTTTGCCCATTAACGAACTTGACCGAGATTTTATGTCCCTTGATTTTATGTATCAGTTTGGAAGAGATTTGGGCAGAATTGCGGAAGTTATCGTGTCCAGAAGAAAGTGATAACACAATTGCTTCGGGAAATTCCGTTCAAAATGCCCACTTTGACATAATTTTTTGAAATATATTCTGCCTCTATCAAAAAATTGATCATTGCGGTACATTATATAGTTTCTGAATAAGCGAATCTACCAATTAAATGCGTTTGAGAGCAAAAATGAATTTAAAAATGAGTCAGAAAATAAGCAGTTTGGATTTGAGAGCATCCTTAATGCAATGATTTTTCCAACACAATCCGCTTCGGGAAATTCGGTTCAAAATGCCCACTTTAACAGCATTTTTAAAAATATATTCTGCCTCTATCAAAAAATCGACCCTTACGGTACATTATATAGTTTCTGAGTAAGAAAACGTACCAATTGGAAGCCTTTGAGAGCAAAAATGAATTGTAAAATGAGTCAGAAAATACGCAGTTTGGATTTGAATACACCCTTACTTAGATGATTTTTTTCTTCAACCGCTATGTATTTTTAATTTGTTTTTGCTGTAAGAATTGGTCTTATCCAAAACTTGTCTATATAGATGTTGTAGACAATATTAAGAAGATATATGATAAATTCATGGGGATTTTATATCTTTTGAATTGACGGAGTTATGGATGTTTTATTTCTTCAAACCCCCTTTTTGTTTTCGTTTTTAATTTTTTTTTGCGGTACGAATTGGTCCTATCAAAAACTTGTGAATATAAAAGTTGTAGATAATATTATGGAGATTTATAATAAAATTAATTGGAATTGATATCTTGAGAACTGACGAAATTATGAATTTTTTTCTCCCAAAAACCCTATTTTTTGCGCCCCTTGAGCCCATTTTTAACTTTATCAAAAATCTGTGATACATAAAATTTTGGCCCTATTTTTAGAAGTAATAAAAACTTTAAACTGATTTGATATGTACAAAAATTAAGAAGTTATGGGGGGTTTTCTGTTTTCACAAAACCCCTCCCTATTTCCATCTCCTTGGTCCGATTTTGCCCATTAACGAACTTGACTGAGATTTTATGCCCTTTGATTTTATGTATCAGTTTGGAAGAGATTGGTGCAGAATTACGAAAGTTATCGTGTCCAGAAGAAAGTGATATATATATATATATATAGATAGATAGATAGATAGATAGATATATAAAGTTTTTTACTGAGGGTGGTTTTGGGTTCTAGGAGTCATGATCGGTGTAGATCTGCAAAAATTTTTCAGAAATTCCAACATAGGAACGATCCCAATAGGTAGTATTTCATACGAAATCTACCTAAAAGGAAATCTCTTATGTGAATGTAATTTATAGTTATCAGACAATCTAACCCGCGGTAGCCGGATTACAAAACACATTGATCTGTAATACAGAGCAAAGCTAAAATTAGTTTTTCGTTGAAAACTAATGGATGTTTTTACATGGAATTTATTCTTTAGATTGCCAGCAAACTTCTACAAAAACAATTTTCATAAGAAATGTATCAATTATGAATTCAAATAATGAAGTTTAGAAACTTATTAAATATCAACGTGTTTAAAAATAAATAAACTGTGTGTCTAATCTTTTTTATAATATATCTATATACAAAAATTCAAGGGCTATTTTTAACACTTTCCAACGTAGTTGAAAAAAGTTTATGAATTGGGTTTGTCTATCCGTCTGTCTCAAAGTCTGCGCTCTAACTCGCGTAAATATAATTGGATTACCATGCAATTGATGTACGCTATTTAGGTTTACCATTGCATGTTCGATATCGAAAATGAAATATGTGGCATTTAAAGTTCATTTACAGGGGCACTCAAAAGTATTCTGTTATGGTCTATGGGATAAAATCATTTACGATGTATTTAAAGTGTTAGACTATTAAAAAAAGAAATATATATATACATACATTAAGGAGGCTCATTACGAGGCAGTTACTGTAGAATGTTATTTGTGTAGCATTAATATTTCGTTTATATGGACACTCAAAAGAATTCCGTTATAATATGGTCAATGGGAAAAAATAGTTTGTTATATTTTAATGGTGTTACACTATTACAAACATTAGGTAATTTGTATGAATTCATCAGGTATACTAAAACATGTTTTGTGTAGAATATGGAGTGCAAAGCATTTATCAACAGGGTCACACAAAAGAATTCCGTATAATGGTCTACGGGGACAACTTTTTACAGCGTTTTTTAATTATGGAACACTATCTTAATTGAATACTATGTGGTGTGTACAAATTTTATATATCATATACACGGTTACACAAAAGAATTTGTAATAGTTACTGGAGATGAGTGTGAATTGTTTAAAGATTTTTTTTAATTTGAGTTATGCATTTTCAAGCTCGACTACATTTAGTACATTGACAGATGTTTGTTGAATATAAATAAAATTGGATAAAAAATTGGATACACGAGCGTTTATGTATCCTGCAAGTACGATTTCAGTAGGTTTAAGTATATTTTTGCACGAATTAAATTTTAGTTTAATATGTGTCGTATGTAAAAATCTTCAGATAATATACAATGTTGTACAAAAAAATTTAAATATGTTTCTGCCTATTGGTAGAAATTGGTGAAGGGGTATTTTAACGGTGTTATGAGTTTTCTTACTGAACTTTAGAATACTAAGTAGAATATAATCAAATCTATAATAGTTCATATACTTGGCTGCACAAAAGAACTGGAGTATCTTTACGGCTATTGGCGATAATTGCTGAAATCTAGTTTTCAAATGTGTTGTGTTTTCTTATATGTTTAATTAGGAATTTTATTTACCTTAATAAACGTTTTTTTAACCGTTGTTGAAGTGTTGGAAAGTGTTTCACAATCCATGCTTGATGCATGAATTTTCTTTCTTGTAATTTTTGTACATAGTTATTCAATGTATTAACCCTTTCATGCATAAATTATTTTTCATTATTTTCCATTATTCACAAAAAATCTTTTTTTGTGATAAATGAGAACCCATTATAAAATAATTTTATTATTGTGCTGCAAGCTAGCTATTATCTGTTCACAAATTAGATCTGCATAAATGAATACTGGATTTTTTTTTGCTTTTTAGGGCAATACTTATCTGTCCTCATATGAGGCCCGTATGAATGAAAGGGTTAAAGCATCGAATTCCAATGACGAGATATTCTGTCACGTAAACTTTTGGCATGTTACATAACAGTATTGATAAAATATTGGGAATTTATTTTCCCACGCGTACATAAAAAGTTCTGACATCTCTGTACTTGGCTAACATTGATTCTTTTATTTCACTTATTTCCGTAGGTTCATCATAATTCCGCCTGAAGGTTTCTCCTTGCCATTCTTATTTTTAAGTGAAAATTGTAAAAAAATGAATAAAAACTCGCTTCTTTCCTTCGAAAAAAAAAGGGAGCCATTGGGTACTTAAATCCTTTTACTAAAATTACGTTGTGAATTAACAGTAAAGATCAAAAACTTCTAGAAACGTTTAGAGTTTTCCCAGTTGGTCTGAATAAATAGTATTAAAATCGAGTTCTTCTCAATATATATATATATATATATATATATTTGGACACACTTGCATTAATAGTTCTTTTTTCTGTGGTACAATCAGTTTTATAATTGATGCTAGGTCATCCTTGATTCATGTAAGGCAAGACATAATTAAAGTGCCTGTGATGCGAGAAAATGTTTAATGCTTTGAATAATAATAATTATAAAAAAATGCATTTTAGTCATTCAATCGTATACCCCAACGCATAGTGGTAGGTGCGATTCCGGGTGCAAAACTCTTCACTTAGAAAGTTAGAAACTTTCTATTAGTCTGCTTGGGTAACTTCTATAAGAGTTGCATAACTCTTGTCGCATCCACTTTATTGGTCGGCCATGAATTCATGTATAATATCTAGGATTTATTCCAATATTGTATTTAAATAGTTTTAATCTTATTTTTACTTATTGGTCTTTGTATAGCAAACACTCTTTTTAATGAATAATAAGCCTTTCCAATATACCTGTAAAAATTTATTGTACAAAGCTACTGAATTTATACTGCAACTTTTGACACCGGAAATAGTTTGAGACATACATTTGGAATTATATATATATATATTGTTAGATGCAAATTAAAATGAGGTAGTCCGAGTTAGCGATGGGCGATTCTCGAAAATTTACCAATCGAAAAAAAATCGTCATCGTAAAAAGCACAATCGATACAGTCATCGATTACTTTCGAGAATCTACAATCGAGATGTTCTACAATCGATTATTGAAATCATTGTTCTTACATATATATAAGGCAGATTTCATTAAATATAGGATAACTGAAAACAGATAGAACAAAAAAAACAACAAACCAAAAGGGAGGCTATAATGGACCCATAAGACTGCAGAAGTCATATGAGGGCGCCCCCTGGTTGAAAAAAGTTGACAAAACGCGAGTAGCTATGAAGTGGTAAGGGGAGTTTAAGTATCAAAAATTAGAATATTTCGGCAATTAGCACCAAAATGGCCAAAGAAATAAGAATCAAAAGCACTCCCTAGTGGCAAAAACATGAACTAAAGGATGGTAAATGGGATCAATATTTTTTATTGATTTTTCTAGGTCATTTGAGATTGGATCTTTAATTTCCCCATTTTTAGAAACTCTTCGACTGGAATATATTAAACGAACCCCCGCGGGGAGCAAAGTAGGGGGAAGGGGCAAGGAAAGTGCATAATATGAATAAGTGGTCACAGGACTTTCCAACGATATGTCACATGAGGGGTGTCGGCTAAATTTAGTGCCCCCGCACGAGGGCAAAGTAAGGGGAGGGGTGCGGGCGATACATAAAATGAAATAGTAGTCACAGAGCTTTCCAATGATATATCACATGAGGGGTGTCAGCAAATGATAGAAAAGAGTCCCAACTCCCAGGATTCCAATTATATTGTCCCCCGGAATACACCGTGCCCATCCCTCTCTTTGAAATGTTCATATATTATAAATTATTTATCGGAGGGCTCCGTGAAAAAATCCGATCTAAAATGTTTAGAAGCTCTACGATTTCCAAAAAGTTCGAAAAGTGCCTCTCTCGGGGCGACAAACTAGGGAGGAAAGAAGAAAGTTCATAATATGAAAGAGTGGTCCGAAAATTTTCCGATGATATATCACATGACGGGTCCAAAAAAGTTTGAAATCCACCCCTCCCACGTAGGTTCACTCTATCTTCCCAGAATATACCCGGAAATCACGCAGCCCCACTTTTAAAATTTTATTTTTAATAAATAATATTTATCGGAGGGCTCCATCAAAAAACCTCATTTAATGGTATTTATTGTAGAAATCGCTATAATTTAAAAAAATTCACCGCTCCCTTTCCCGCCCCCTCCTGGAATTCAACTCCGGGAGGAGAAAGGTTTATCATATGAAAGAGTGGTCAAAGGACTTTCCGATGATATGTCACAGGAGAGGTTTGGTAAAAGTTTGAAAATTAACCCCAGCCCCTCGGTCCACTCTCGCGCCCCCCGGAATTCACTCACCTTCCTTTTGAACTTTTTATATTTAATAAATAATATTTATCTGAGGCAGATTGGCAGAGCTAAAATAAGAGAAACATTGAAAATTCGGGGCAAAATGACACTAAATTCAACAGTAAAGTTTGAAACTAGAACTATACAGAACTGAACACATAAACCACTATGCCTCATAACCCACATCGGTTAATAACAATAAAAAGATAAGTGCCAGTTAAACTGATGGCATTGAGCTCACAGGTTATTCACACTAATTGTATATTATAGATTTCAATGAATAATGCCCCTCAAAAAATAAATGAAGGGGAAATATCCTCCGTTTCCCCCCTTTATAATTAACCAATGACCCGATCTAAATAACAAACCAGTATACCAAATTTGAAGCAAATAAGATAATTCTGCATGAAAAAAACATCGCTAAATTAAGAGTGGGTGTAACCCCCTTTAACCCCTTTATACTTAACTAATGAACCTCCAAATCTAATCAGGAAAGCTCCTTATCAGAATGAACATCGAAAAAAAAATAAAGTAATTGGATAATTATGCATGAAAATCTATTTATCTAAATTAAAGGGAGGGGGCTTCCTCTCTTTTCGTCCTTTTATACTTAACCAATGAACCTCCAAATCTAATGAAGGAAGCGCCATATCGGAATAAACCGGTATATTAAATTTGAAGCAAATCGAATAATTCTGCATGAAAAACCTGTGCATGAAATTCTGCTCGATGGTTGGTTCCTCTCGCGCTTTTAGACCTTTCGCGATGGGAAGCCTCTCGATGGTTCCTCTCGCGCTTTTCAACCTTTCGCGATGGGAAGCCTCTCGATGGTTTCTCTCGCCCTTTTCAACCTTTCCCGATGGTAAGCCTCTCGATGGTTTCTCTCGCCCTTTTCAAACTTTCCCGATGGTAAGCCTCTCGATGGTTTCTCTCGCCCTTTTCAACCTTTCCCGATGGGAAGCCTATCGATGGTTTCTCTCGCCCTGTTCAACCTTTCGCGATGGGAAGCCTCTCGATGGTTTCTCACGCCCTTTTCAACCTTTCCCGATGGGAAGCCTCTCGAGGACTTCTCTCGCGCTTTTCAACATTTCCCTATGAGAAGCTTCTCGAGGATTTCTCTCGTCCTCGGCAGAGAAGAAATGTGAGAACATTTATCGAGTAGTAACAAGGGACAAGATAGTGAAAGAGCCATGACAATGAAATGTGAAATGAAGCCCTAAATTTCAAAGATTCTCTTATTTTAGCCCTACCAAGGTGTCACATACCTGAAGCCCTCCGATAAAAATTATTTAATAAATATAAAAATTTCAAGTGGGTCGGGTGAATTCGGGGAGGGGGGGGGGGGGGCGTGAGAGTGAACACATGCGAGGTGCAACTACCGAACCCTTCCTGTGGCATATAATCGAAAAGTTCTTTGACCACTCTTTCATATTATGAACCTTTCTTCCCCCGAAGGTGAAATTAGGGGGATCGGGAGGGGCGAACAAATTTTTTAAACCGTAGCCGATTTCTAATAATAAATTTAAATATAATTTTAGATGTGGATTTTTTATGCAGTATTCCGGTAAATATTATTTATTGAACATAAAAATTTTAAAGTGGGGGCTGTGTGAATGCCGAGGCGAAAGAGTGGGCCCACGAGGGGAGGGAGGGGGAGCAATTTTCAAACTTTTTTTGGACCCATCATGTGATATGTCATCGGAAAGCTCTCGGATGACTCTTTCATATTATGAGACTTTCTTCCTCCCCTCCCCAGTTCAGCCCCCACTGCGGGGGATAGTTTTTTCCGTTTTTATCATTTTAGATCGGATTTTTTTTTTTATGGAGCCCTCCGATAAATATTTATAATATATGAAATTTCAGGACACTTTTTTAAAATTTAGCCAAGACCCCTCATATGACATATAGTTGGCAAGGTTTGTGACTACTTTTATGGATGTTATGCACTTCCAGTGACCGTCCCCCCCCCATTTTGCTCCCCAAGGGGACACTTTTCCAAATTTAGCCAAGACCCCTCATGTCAGATATCATTGGGAAGGTCTGTGACTACTTATTGATGTAATGCACCTCTGGTGACAGTCCCACCCACTTTGCCCCCCCCCCCGGGGGACACTTTTCCAAATTTAGCCAAGACCCCACTTGTGAGATATCGTTGGAAAAGTCTGACTACTTACTGATGTTATGCACCTCCGGTGACCCCCCCCCCTATTCCCCCACGGCGGGCACTTTTCTAAATTTAGCCGAGACCCCTCATGTGACATATTGTTGGAAAGGCCTATGACCACTTACTCATGTTATCGACCTCCCGCACCCCTCCCTCACTTTGCCCCCACGGGAAGAGCATTTTTATAAATTCCGATCCAGACCCCTCATGTGACATATGATTGGAAAGACCTAAAGACCAGCGACGACTTATTTATATTATGCAGCTGCTGTGCCCCTCCGCTCACTTTCACCCCTCCCCCAAGAGATCTGGTCCGAGGTTCGTTCGTTTCGAGATTATATTTTTTTTACACGATTTTGTAGTGCGTGCACACCACGCCTGATATACGGTGCCGTATATAGCGGGTAACCAGTTCGTGATTTCATATTACAAGGATTTCGTGATTTCATATTAAAGGAGGAGCCCGCTAGTGGGCGAAGTCACCTAGTCTTTGTTAGCAGCGACTCATTCCAGTTCACCCGCAGACGATTCTTGATAAATGTATGACGTATATAATATATGATGTATAAAAGCAATTGGCAAACCGGAGTCATCGAGAAAAAAATTACACAATCGAAAAATATCGAGATGTCCATACAATCGAGAAAATCGAGAAAAACATCTCGTTATCGCCCATCACTAGTCCGAGTGTCGGGTACGCATTCAGAGGTGAAGGTAACGGATCGAAAACTCCGCTGTTGGGCGTCGTCCAGCATCAACAGTTTCGGACGAAGGTTTCATCTTTTTTTACATCGCAATTCACTAAGTTGTCAACAATAACTACTATATCTAGTGCTAATGAACAAGTAGACATTCCTTTTTCCATTAAACAAGTAAAAGTTCTCTTTCAGTGTAATCTGCACCTGATCCGTAATTTGGAGAACGTTAGTGTGAATTTAGTCTCTCCTTGGCGTTCTTCAAATTTCATCTACAAATTCTATGCCTTTACGGATCTTGACGTTGAAAGGGGGTCCACTAAATTTAGAAACTTTCAACAATTCTATTTATTAATGTCATGACTTCTACGTATTATAACAACTTTGTCCATCATTTATCTCTGTACATAGACTGAACTGAGATACAAACTATTTAATTAATGACATTTCTACATCCAAAATAAAAACTTAAGTAACGAACTGCGTAAAAACCATTTCCTTTAATAATTTCCTCGTTATTAACAATCTTTTTCAGGATTGGTTTATTATAACAACAATAACTTAAAATTTTAACCTATATCTTTAATCTTAATGACAAGATCTAAATCCAATAATTGGATCCTTAAATAATTGTTAACAAATCTTCAATAAATATAAAAAGGCTATTAATTTCTTCTGTGTACATTTCTACTTGGCCAAGTATAGTATTTGTGTTTTGTGAAAATTAAAAAATATATTTATTTAAATTAGATTCCATGTATTTACTTCACAAAGGGGCGAGTCTATTCTTTTTCTCTTTGCAGCTTGAATTAAATTGTGAGGACTTAACTTTATTTACTAACGCAATTCAAATATAAATTGAATTCAAATATAAATCTTAAATTTTTAGTTGCCAAGTAATGAGAAGTAATTTCGTTTACGACATGGTCAGATGTGGTAACGGAATAATATTTTGAATGCTAGATCTTTTTAAATTGTTTTTAATATTAATCTTCTTGCCTTTATGGTATGCAATCTATGATTCCGGAATCGCATATAACATAGATCATATACGAACTTCTGCAAAAATGTTCAAATGCATTACCGGCTGTGGGTCGCAATTGCTGTAAATGAGTTTAACTGTCTTATGCAATTTATATTTAAATGAAACTTTTGCATATTGTGAAATGTGTATAAAATTTATAGATTATATACAGGGTTTCAGAAATAATTCGAATAAGTTATTGATTACCGGATTAAATTCTCAGTTTTTTCTAAACTTTATTTAGATATAGCCTTTCACGATGTCAAAAGACGAAGTTTCCTAAGATAATCGATAATGTTGGACAGGTGCTTTATAAAACATTCATGACTTCTTTCTAATATACAATAAATTCTGACTACTATACATTTTTATACAGGGTGTCCGAAAAGTCTGGAAATGGTCGAATAATTCGAGAAATATACTTCAGATTGTGAAAAAAGGTTAAATACTTAAAAAAAAAAAAAAAAAAAAAAAAAAAAAAAAAGAAAAAGCTATTTAGTGATACCAAAGTTGAAACCCCATCCAGACCACTCGTGTGTCAGAGAGAGCCTAACTTTGAAATCTTGAATGAGATCCAATTGTTTTTTGCAGATTCGGATTCTACGGAAAAAAAATTACGTAACTTTTACATTTAACATTTTTTTCGGATCATAGAAGATGGCTCTGCAATTGAGCAAAATGGTGTCAGATTCATTTGCTGAGCAGGAAATACTATTTCCCATTAAAGCTCCGATTTTAAAAGTTGATAAATGGAAATTAAACAAAAAAAATGGTGCTTTCCTCCCTACATAATGGGTAGGAAAGGGGCCAATTCTTAAATTCTAAATGAATCTACTATTTTAAGCATTATCTAAGAATAACGATTTGATCCTAGTAGTTTCCAGGTCCTTTCAGAATTCTTCATTAACGTAAGCCCCTTGCTTCTCAGGATTCGGGGACGCCGCATTTTGCTCAATAACATCGCCATCTATGATGATCCGAAAAAAGAAATTAAATACTAAAATTATGTATTTTTTCCCGTAGAATCCGAATGTGCAATATAAAATGGGGTCTGATTTAAGATTTCAAAGTTGGACTCCCTCTGACTCCTAATGGGTTGATTTGAAGGGTCAACTTTGGAATCACTGAATCGGTTTTTTAAAATATTTAACATGTATTTTCCGGTTTTCATCCGATGCGTATTTCTCGAGTTATTGGGCCGTTTCTAAACTTTTTGGATACCCAGTATATCAAATCAGCGTAAAAAAGATCTGAATAATGTAGTCACAAAAATTCAGAGGCATTAGTTGAAAGCTAAGTAGGTGGCATAGCACATTACAAAAATTATTGTTTCGAGAACCTGGTCGTAATTCATTTACTGAATCGTAGCGAATCTCCTGTGTATTGAGCGAAACTTCCTATGCATCCACTAGAGTCTGACAATGATATAAGACTTCTTGACAAGGGCTTGATCAGTTACAATGTATTTTATCCCAAACATAAATCTTAGTAAGACAGAGATGTCCTTATTTTTGAAATTTGATCTGCGACCTGAATAACGAAAGATTAATATGTTCTAATTAAAGCCCTATGAGCGATAAATTAAAAAAATCGCGTGATAAATCAAGAGTCGAGTAATTCTTCACTTACAACTAGCTGCACGCAATAATTCTAAGCCAATTTCTTTAAATATATCGAATACAGGGTTATCGAAAAATAATGCCTAGATTTAAAAAAAATCATAACATCGAAATCTTATGTTAAATGAGTAATTCTTTCACTACACGATAACTGGTGAACGCAAGTTTGGTTTTAGTTCACCAGAATTCGTTTGCGTGTCTGTTATGCGCGGATTGGTTGCGCAGTCGTCAAGGTTAGCCGACGCGCCAGACTGCAACTGCTCAGTACGATGTTGACCGTGCAACAAAAAGCACAGTGCGTGATTTGGTATGTGGAGTCAAAGCCAATAATCAGTGTACAGCGGCTTTTTCGGAGAACTGATCCTGGTCAAACTACTACTTGTGCTCACATTGCACACACTTCCTCCTGGTGCACACCGAATGGTGTTCACATTGAAACATACTAAGTTATGAAAAAAAAACTGCCGCATATTATAAGACTAAAACCTATAAATTACCTTTCATAGTTTTGTGAGTGTTATTTTAAATCTAGGCACTATTTTTCGATGACACTGTATATCTGAAAAGAACACTTTTTTTAATGCAACTTTAATTTTAAAATACTTATGAGAAAGTGTATATATTTCTAAGAGAGTAAAATTTTAAATGTCTTGGGTTGTGAGGGCGAGAAGCGAAATCAAAATTTGAAATGATAAAGCATGGCCGGTGGCTATGTGAAATTTTCATAGGGATAGAATATTTGATCATTATTTACATTTAAAGAAAAATGACCGATTATTTTATTGAACCACTGATCAGCTGACTAATCTATAATTCTTTTTATAACGTCTCGCAATACGCAAAAATTGAATTCTAATAGAAAATGCATAAGATAGTTAAACTAATTTACAGCAATTGCAGCCTGTAGACGTTTATGTAGTTGATTTTTTTTGCGCAGGCCGGTATAAGATCTACCAGATCTTTGTACTCTTTTAAACTGCATTTAAACATTTTCACTCATGGATATGCGCAGCGGCGCCAAATTTTGAAAAATATTGGGTTGGCTCAAAACCATTTTAGGGTAAAATGTCACTGCCATTTTTCTTTCTTCGAAAGTTTGTAAAAAGACGATCAAGTTAAGATAAGTTAGGAATTTTTAGAGTAGAATATAGAGTTGCAATTTTATTTAATTATATTCTCATGGGGGTGGGGGGGGTCTTCATTTTATTTACATTTTCATTTATATGGACATATTTCATTTCATATATTTGCTAGTGTGCCACGGATTTCACTACAAATTAAAACGCAAAAAACTAAAAAATATTAAAATGGGCATTTAATGCAAATACCTGAAATACTTGAATTAATAGTACTATTTACTTAAACTATACCGGATGATTAAAAAAAGATACAATTTCTTGAACCGATGATAATAGAAATTTATATACTTCCAATTAGAAAATGTATACAAATCATCTTTCAGATATGGCATTTATTTAAAAAGAGGTTCCATGCACATCAAAATACGGAATTTAATTTTAACACTGTCTCCTTTTCGTGTAACGTATATTTAGAAAAATAATGACATTAGAAAAAAGTCCTAAGAAAGACAATAAAAAAAAATCTTTTATGGACAAAACATACTGAGTTTTTTAATTTTATGAATTTTCGATGTTTTCTGACGCGAAAAAAACGACTGAGCTAAAGCATATTGAAAATAATTTTCAAACGCTTTGGTAGCATTTCTGAATTATCCTTTAACTTAAAAAAAAAGGGGAAAGTGCTGAATAATAAGAACTGCAAATTTAGTTCATTTAGGAAGAACAATTAATTCCAGAATATTCAGGTTTTTTTTTTCTTTTTAGAGAAAATTGATTGTATTTTAGGATGAAGGGGTAGGGACCAGGTTGTGTTTTAGGTTCCGGCGTGTCTTATTGCTATCTTTACCGTATTTTCAAAAAATAAAAAATTGTGAACGTCAACGAAATAATTTCTTTCCAGCAATTGAAAAATAAGCACTAAAATAGAAAAATGAAAATTGGGTAAGCTGGAAGACCAAATTATTGGGTGGGCTCGAGCCTCACGGGCCCATATAAGTTGGCGCCACTGGATATGCGGTCCTTTATTCACGATTTGGCATCGCTAGTGCACTCGTTTACAAATGTTTCGCAGTAATTGAATCTTAAAAAAAAAAAACACCACCACCAACAAAAAGCTAACGTTGAAATTATGTTTCTTAAAATTGTTATTTCGCAAGCTAAAACATACCTTTTTAACTTACATTCTGCTTCTTAGTGTTTAAAAAAAATGGAGAAAACTTTTTTTTTTTTAGTGACTCAAAGAAATCATTAGTCCCGAAACGCTTAGTCTTTTAAATGTACAGTAAATTGACTTTTAAAAATAAAATTTCACGAATTTCTATAGCTCATATGATCATACTCCAGCGCTGTTTTATTTTCCACATTTTATTTTCATATAGTATTTCTTTTTGAATTATTTATTCTCTTTAGAGTTGCTTTCAGCTGTGATTTTATACATAAAATTCCACCTACCAATGAGAGCCCAGATATAGGTTATGAACGTTTACAAAGAAATTAAACAAATTTAACAGGCTAACTTTTGCTGTGTGGAAAAATGTAATGAGACCTCAAAAACTCTGGAAATGCACAGTACTTTGATCAGTGGTACCATGTGTATTGTTAACTACATTCTGAAATATGAACCAATTACTTCTGTCGTTTGCTGATCCTATCTACCACTTCATGCTATATTTTACATGCAAAAACGAAAGTGTTGTATATTTCATTAAAAAATATATTATTGCAGTGGCGTAGCTAAGGGGGGGGGGGGAGGGGCGGTTCGCCCCGGGTGTCACCTAACTTTAGTTGCAAAAAAAATTATAATCTTATAAGGTTTTGGAAAAGAATTCTCAAATAAAATGAAATTTCTAGCGCACCATGCAACAGTGTAAATTTTCTTTCCTTGGAGAATCTGAAATTTTGCACAGAATGGGGTGCCTAAATAAGATATACAGTAGTGAACAAAAACCTACCCGTCCAACGAGTAGGTAGCAAAAGTAAAATTTAAAAGAAAGAATTTTTTCTACATATAGGCACAGCATTGACTTATGCGGGCTATTGGATGAGTTATCAGGTGCCGTGTGGTTCGTTATGTGGGAGGACAAAAGGTAAATAAGGAATGGTATGGTCATTTCCTGTGCTATTATTGCCTTTGATTACTTTACCCTTTTTACTTTCTTCTGTCTTCAACAGAAGAAAGTATTGCTATCGAAATTTTTTTCGACTCCCAGTTTTCGACGGATTTACACGTTTTAGGAGCCAGGGATATATAAAAGAAGTGTTTATACAAAATGTCTCTGTCCGTGCGTCTCCATAGTACCATCGAAAAGAGTATGAAGTTATGCATAAATTGAACCAAATTTTTTGTGTTTGTTTTTGGCTGTATCAAGCACGTGCTCCCTCAATTTGAAAAAAATCCGGCGGAAGTGGACGCTGTAATAGCGATGTTTTTACCATTTCCATTAATGTATCATCGAAAAGTGTGAAAAGAACCAAACTTTTACTTCCTTCTATTTTCTATAGAAGAAAGTATTGTAATCGATATTTTTTTTAACTTCTGGTTTTCGACGGGTTTACAATCGTTTTAGGGGTCAGAAAACATATTTATGCAAAAGTCTGTCTTCCCGTGTGTTCGCCTGTCCATGTGTCTCCATTATACTATCGAAAAGTGTATGAAGTTATGCATAGAAATGAACCATTTTTTTTTATGTTTTTGGTTAAGGCCAGCAGGTCCTCCTTGAATTTGAAAATATTCCGCCGAAATAAGAGTGCACTTTAATAGTGATTTTTGTGCTATTTTCATTTTTAGACCATCGAAAAGTGTATGAAGTTATGCAAAGAACTAAAACAATTTTCATATTTATGTTTTCGGCTATGACAATCTGGTCCTCCTTGAATTTCGAAATATTCTGCCGGAAAGAGTTCGCTGCAATAGCGATTTTTGTATAATTTTCTCGATGTTTCGTAGTTCCATTGTACATTGACGTCTAGTGCAGGCACGGGAACTTCGCATTCTGCTATGCCGGCTATTCGAAAACAACAGATGTACAACAGAGTAACGAAAACCTATTGATTATAATAAATATCACGATCGAGATTAACTCGTTTTTACTCCGATTTATTGACTGAAGCAGAAGATTAAGATGAAAGTCAAAGTTGATATAGTATTGAACTAATAATGTTGAAGTATTAACTTTGTAACTATTTTTTGAAATATTAAAATGCATGAGATAGAAGAAAGTTTTGGAATTGGCATATCCAACAAGTTTCGAAACAGATTGCACCCACAGACAATATAATCTACACTAGTCTGTGATTGCACAGTTGAGTTCTAGGAAAGCATATGCCTAGAAAGCATGACTTCTGGGAAAGCATGTTGTAAACTGGTTGACCTCAATCATTGTAATATTCAATATAACAATCATTGTAATATTCAACCATTAGGAGACGGCGGCTGTGATAAATGAGTCACGACTGATCAGAAAACTTTATTTCAGCAATTTAGCGATCAGAGGAATGTGAAGAGAACTTTTCGACAAAGTGCTTTGATTCAGGATTACCTTATTTGGCTAGCTGTCGCCTTTTGATGTAGAATGAAAATAAAATTACGTGTTACGCGTACAATATTTCGATTGAGGGAAAATATAAATACGCATTTCAAACGACATTAGCGATAACATTTATCTTTAAAATATTTTTATTTTGTTATTAGAAAAGAAATTGCTTTTAGAAAGGAAAATGTATAAAAGAATGTGGTCTAGATATTCTGGGACGCCTATTGGGTTTATAATAAACATAGACATTAATTAAGTAGTCAGCTGTGCCAATCCCAAAACTTTCTACCATCTCATACATGTTAATAATTCAAAATTCGCTATCACAGTATTAAATGACAATTTATGCCCATCATGAGGATTGTAAAGGTAAATAGGTTCGTTGAATTGGATGCATTTAACAAGGAGATATAAGTATCGCATTGCTTCAAACAAATCGTTGAAATTTGGAACCCTCATTGTTAGATGTCCACAACCAAAATTTCCAACTCAAAGAGTACAAATTCAACATCTGTTGTTCTGTATACACTGAAGTCTAATGGGATATATTTACGGAAAATGCAACAGAATATTAAATTGCGTGAATTAGTTTTTGATACATAGCTTTTGCAAAAATCGTGAAAAATTCAGCATAGCAGCAGCACCTGTTGTGTGATTTACAACAAAACCTAATCAGTAACAGCTTATAACAACGTCTAACTGAATCTGATGTTTGGTGAAAATCCATGCATTAGTTCTAGAGATAGAGCTATAGCGGGAATTGTACAAAATACAGCACCACTTTTGGGGCGATATACACCAAAAACTAAACAGTACCAGTTTATATCAAGGTCTAACTGAATCTAAAGTTTTATTAAATTCCGTACATTAGTTCTTTAGATAGAGTTATTGCAGAAATAGTGAAAAATGCAGCACAGCAGCGCCACTTGTTGGGCGATATACACCAAAACCTATTAAGCAAAAACTTAAGTCAACTTTTAACTGAATCTGAAGTTTGATGAATATGCCTGTGTTAGTTCTTGAGATAGAGCTATTGTAAAATCGAGAAACATGAAACATAGCAGAGTCACCTGTTGGGCGATATACACCAAAAACTAATCAGCACCATTTTATATCAAGGTATAACTGAATCTAAAGTTTTGTGAAATTCCGTGCATTAGTTCTTGAGATAGAGCGCCCACATTTTTTTTTTCTGTCGCATACAGACAGACATTTTCTAAAAACCATCAAGTCGTGTTCTGGATTTTCTAAAACATAAATCAATTGGAAAACGGAAGTCAAAAATTTTTGCACGAATCCAATACTTTCCTCTTGTAAAAACAGAAGAAAGTAAAAATGAAATAAAGTAAAGCACCTTACATACGTTCAATTTTCATGCGTTTTTACTTTCTTCTGTGTTTTCAAGAAGAAAATATCAGATTCGTGAAAAAAATTGACTTCCAGTTTTCGACGGATTTATACGTTTTATAGAAGGTCCTGAACACGATTTGACTGATTTTAGGAAATGTCTATCTGTCTATGTGACATAAATTTTGTGGGCGCTCTATCTCAAGAACTAATGCACAAAATGTAATAAAACTTCAAATTAAGTTACACTTTGATATAAATTGGTACTGATTAGGTTTTGGTGTAAATAGCCCTACAGGGGGCGCTGCTATGCTGCATTTTTTACGATTTCCACAATAGCTGTATCTCAAGATCTAATGCACGGAGTTTCATCAAACTTCATTTTCTGTTAGACCTTGAAATAAATTGGTGCTGATTAGGTTTCTTGTAAATCATATAACAAGTGGCGCTGCTATGCTACATTTTTTACGATTTTCGCGATAGTTATATCTCAAAAACAAATGAACGGAATTTAACCAAACTTTATATTCTGTTACATTTTCACCTTAATAGATCCTTACCAGGCTTGGGGGTATACTGCCCAACTGTCACTGTTATGCTTTTTGGGTTACGAATTTTGGTTTCAGACTTCTAATAGGGTAGGTGCCGAAATTTAATGACTTGTTTGAAAGGTGCGATGCTTCTATCTCCTTTTTAAATGTACATAATTCAAAGAACCTATACTTTTAAAATCGTCATGATGGGCCAAGTTTGTCAGTTAATTTTGGCACTGTGATAGCGAATTTTGAAGTATTTTACATGTAAGAGATAGAAGATAGTTTTCGGATTGACATATCCGCCTAGTTTATTTTATTTAAATGCTTTGAATCTTAAAGCTGCGTACGCACTATCCTTCTAACTGTAATCAGTGTCGGCTTCGTTTGTTCTGGCCACGCGGTGTCTTTGATTTTTAACGACTTTAGCAGGAAAGGGACTGATGTCCGGCAAAAGCGGAACCTTTCCTTCAAGTAGAGTCGAGCTCCTTATCTCCTGACCCACTGTTGATTCCCCTCATTCTTTTATGAATAAAC
The DNA here is from genome assembly GCA_963932465.1 of Maratus speciosus. Taxonomy (NCBI): domain Eukaryota; kingdom Metazoa; phylum Arthropoda; class Arachnida; order Araneae; family Salticidae; genus Maratus; species Maratus speciosus. Next base: position 345,077,951 of record OZ010788.1, read on the forward strand.
CGCAGATGGGTCCAGTACAAAATATCTTCCAAGAAAACTGGAGATATGGGCAAAATACGCGTGCGTACGCAGCCTTAATCTCATTTTATTCCATTATATTCTAATGTTAAATATTTTCTTATACGATACAAATAAATTTTTAGTTTAATTTATACGTTTCTTTTTTAAGGATACTTCCTAATAGATCGACTAAAGTATAGAGCATAAAAAATAAAATATTTCTTTTCTTATTAAAATTATTATTTTGAAAATATTATTAATTTATTAATATAAAGTTCTTAAAAATTCTTCAGAAAAATGTCAAAATTTTATTTATAATAATGTAGAATTGTGATCGAAAAAATGTGGGCTGACACCATGGCGGGTGGGGGTGACACCATTTACATCCGCCCCGGGTGTCACTCATCCTAGCTACGCCACTGTATTATTACTAAAATTATGATCATAGTCCCGCATTTGAATTTGAGTAAAACAGCTTAAATATGAATGAACAGATTAGTCAGTAGTTTCTTATGCGAAAATTGTGTGCTGTACTAACTCTTAAACCTTTTAAGTCTGGGACCGAGATATGCTGTATAGTTTATATGCAACCACTCATATTTCTATATTCAAAGGAATTTCTGAAAAATTGCATCAGCAACACATTTTTATTAAAATGTAGCTGACCGCCCATCATTGTCTGGGCCTAATATAACAATATATATATACTTAAAATCAGTGTTATTCAGACATTTTCATCGGCAGGGATTTAGTGTTGCAAGTACTACTGTCTTCGGCAGAGACATTCTCGAATTTGCATGGCATACTTTTTGGTAGTTTTCCAGTGTAGGGGTATTGCTGAGATACAGCCTTGGTAAAAGAAGGAAATTTGGCAACAAATTTCATCACAACCTATTTGCTGTTGCATATATGCAATCAATTTAATGTGTTAGGCGGACTACCTGACCGGGACATACGTAACCTCAGGGAAGATGGTTCAGTAAACAAAGTTGGGCACTGTAGTTCCAGATACTTTATGGATTGTATATCCGCAGGTTTCGTTTTTCAAAAAACGACATATCGAATAGTTGCTCAAAAACAAGTGTTTCAAAAGAAAAACTTTCGAAAACACACCGAGTGATAGTTTACTTCTTGTTTTTTTAATAAGTGACTTATCCCTCTTTATGTCTCCTACGGTATATACAGCATATACGGTATATACAGTTGGCAAAAAAATTATTTGTACGCTTCATTTTTTTTTAAATTATAAAATCAAAAGATTTAAGCAAACACCAATGTAATACATTAATTCATTATAATATAAAAGCAAAAACAAAATAAAAATAATTGATTTTTTGCATTTTAACAAACAAAAATACAACGCCAAAAAAGTTTTTGTACACCATTTTAATGTACTTTAATTAATGAAAATTTAGTTAAATGATACAAATTAATACTTTGTGTGAAGTCCTTCAGCTTTAATGACGACTTCTAGACGTTGTGATGTAGATTCCACCAATGTTTTTGGTGACGGTTGGGTCTATGTTATTCCATGACTCAATAAGAGCTTCTTTTAAATTGCTTTTGCCGGATATTTATTTTTTCGAACTTGTGCATCCAATAGCATCCACAAATTTTCTATTGGATTCAAGTCTGGAGATTTTGGAGGAGTTACCAATCGTCTTCGAGCATTGTAGAGTAACCATGTCCTGGTGTCATAGAATGTTTTGGGTTGTTATCTTGCTGAAAATGAAGAGTTTAATCTAAGCCTAATTTCCTAGCACGGCTTAATAAGTTATGCAGAAACACATCAGTGCATGTTAAAGCTGTCATTCTTGTGTCGATAAATTCCAAGATTCCTATTCCATTAGAAGCCATACACCTCTAAACCATAACATTTCCCCCACCATGCTTGATAGCTGGGAGTATGTTTTGGATATAGAGCAGTTTTATTTTTACGACAAATTTTTCGAATGCTTGGTGGAGAAAAAATTTCAAATTTACTCTGATCAGAAAAAAAAAATCACTGGCTTTTCAAAAATCCATTCGTTTGATTCTGTATGCCAAACCAAAGTCCACGCGTTTTCGCCTATTAGTTTAACTGATGAATGGCTTTTTTCCTTGGTTTTCTTCCTTTTAAACCTGCATTCTGGAGAACATTTTTATTGTTTGAGGTGTTACTCTGATGTTAGAAGATGTTGAAAGGTCTTTTGCAACAATTTTTTGCAACAGGTTGCAACAATTTTTTGAGCTGAACCCATAGGATTTTTGAAAGCTGTTTCAGCAACACTTCTTTTTATCCTCATTGTTAATTTTCTGAAGCGTCCTGGCCTTTATTTTCGATTCAACTAATTTCTTCATACTTTCTCACTATGTATTCAACAGTTGTAAATGGTAATTTTCAACTTTTCCAATTTCTCTGTACGATTTTCCATTTTTATGAAGCTCAATGGTACGATTTCTTGCATCTAGAGATACCTCTACTTTTAGGTGCTATTCTCAACTACTTCAAGAGCAAATTAGATTAAATGCCAGACAAATACAATATGAAGTTAGCAATTATTAACAGATACTGTATAAATAGTCCTTTGAGCAATGAACACTATAAACGCAGTGCGTATCTTGCTGCAAGACTTCTGACAGTTTGTCGAGGAGCCTGGGGCCAATTGCCCCACATCCGTGAGAGTAATAATATGGAGATACTAACAGAAACTGAATCACGGCAGTACTGGTCGAAAACTTAAAAATACTGTGGGGTGGGAAACAAACAATAGATTCCTGAGGTCATATGAGGAAATAAATAAAAAGATGTCTTTTTTAAATTAGTAAATTTTTACAAGTAATAACTTTAAAAATACTAAAATTTAATTTGATCAAACTATTCCGCGTCATATTACAAGAAATTTCTTAATGTTCATTTGATCAATTTCGTGAATTATTGCTCACAAACGGTTTGTAAATTCGTCGAATTGTATTGCTAGTTCTATGGGCCAACTTCAGTGCACAAACTACTTATTCATGGTACAGAAATAATAGCTTCCTCATTATTGCCTGTTGGGCAAATGTTGGGAGACGCTCAAGAATCGTGCAACAAATTGATCAAAAGGTATCGAGAAGATTTCTCCCTAAATTGCAGTAGCATGTAAACAATGGAAGAATTTGCATGGTTTTGAATGTTATCAGATTCCTTCATTTGAAGCTTACGTAAATTATCATCGAAGAAATTAATATCCTTGCCCCTAGTGGCACAGAAACTTCAGTAAAATATTTCGACACCCCCCCCCCCCACTTCTGAAGAGTCTACTTAGTATACTACAGATATTCAGAAGATGAATTTTAGAATATCCTTTTGTTTTATTTTAATTATATGAAAATTAAACCTTGTAGTATTTTTTTTTCATTAATGCACTTTATTGTATTTCATAAATAAAAATTTATCGTTTAATTTCGATTAAAAAATATCTTAGTTCCTTGAAAATACCTTGTAACGTTTAACCTCGAAACTTTTAATTTTCGAAACTCGAAATATTTAAATCCAATTGTTTTGAATTTTAATCGGCCTTTTTTTAAAATTTAATTTTTGAATCGTACTTAGCATCCCCAAAAGCACCTGCATACGAAATTTAATAGAAATTAAATAACTTTAAAGCATTTTAATTTTAAGTCCGCTATATTGGATCCGCCATTTTCTTTTCGGAATTTTAATTTTAGAATGAGGATTAGCATCCTGAAAAACACCTGTGTACGAAATTTTGTGGCATTTAAATAACATTTTCATATTTTGGCCAGCTTTTCGGGATTTTGCCCCACTGTGCAGCACCCAAAGCAACCAACGAAGGACCAAGCTACCAAGCTCCACCCGGCATACGCAGATCGTGGCCTGAGGGGGAAATGACAAAAACCCGCTCGAGAGCGGCGTACTTATAGATGCAGGGAGAAATGAGAGGAGTTTTGCTTAAAAGAAAGAGTTATCATTAACTGAGAGAAGTTTATAGTAGAATCTTTGAGAGTTTGTTGAGCAGAGACAAGGAAAAAGCAAAGTTTCAAATACAGAAATGCTATTAAAGAAAGATAATTATTAAAAATTTAAAATTTAGAAGCTATGCAAGGTATCTAAAATCATACCTGGAATTGTACAAATACTTATTTTGCAAGAAACTTTAACTTTTCAGGTTAAATTTATTTTACATTTTTATCGAAATTTTCTGTTTAATTTATAACGCACGGTAAACGTACTGTATTAAAACTATTTTTTCAAAATATCTGTTCTTATTTAGATAAAAATTAAACATATTAGAGTGTACAAATAAGTATTTTGCCAACTGTACCAGCTCGAATTTCACCAATCTCAAAGTCCTAAAAATAGTTTAGCTCTTAGACATAATACAACTTTTTAAAATTAGAGATTACTAGCCAATTACTCCGCGTGTTTCTTACACAAATGGGCTCCATTCAAATCAAAATAATAATACATTCAGGGCGAATAAGTCGCTTAAAGGAAGTGAGAGAGACAGAAATTACATATAATAGCATATATGAATACATTAAATAAAGCATATGTTTCAGACCGTATTATTGAAACTTCACATAACTTGACGATACTTTTCTAACTCGTCTAGGTAAGTAAACATCTACTTGGAGATTATGGCAGACTCGCGAAGTTTGTTCATAATTCTCTTTCAAAATCCCAATCAAGTTTTATTGACCCTGTTTCGCCAATCTGTTTTTTTTTTTTCAGTCAGCCATCAATGCTACTAATCAATATTTTAACCCTTTGTGGCTCAATAACTCCAATTTGAAAATAATTCAGATTTTATAATACATCATTTAAACAAGTAAAAAATAATTTGAAATCTTAGAACATAATCGTAAAATATATTGGCTTAAAAAGTACTTTTTTCACATCTGCAATAATCAGCAATTTACGCACTTATTAATATTGTCAGTTTTCTAATACAAAGTTTTAAAGGATACGAAGTTATCTTTGTAAAAAATTTACTTTTGGATGTCGCCAGCCTTTTCAATTTGACAAAGTTTATGAAGTTCATTTTAGCAATAAGATGTGAAACTGATCAAATGATAAATCTTTGGCATCAAAAATTTATTGTCGCCTTCTATTGAAAATTCTATGAACAAGTGTTATTAAATATGCTGTTGGAAGATGACAGCAATAAGACAGTCTTAAAGCCAACTGTATGAGTAACAATGGTTTTTGAATATGTTGGAGTTATGCAACGCGGTGATACAAGAGTTAATAAACATTAATGAAAAGATTTATTAAAGTAAAAATGTATATACCATAAAAAATGCATTTCTTGCGCACTAAATTAAATTGGAAAAGAAAATCAAAACCTATTTGGAAAAAGTGGAATTTTCTTCGATATCTTAAGCAACGTCAAATGCAAATTTATGTAGGAAAAGAGATAAATTTCCTTCGAAGATTCATTTAAAAATGCCGAAATTGCCAAAAGATTAGAAACAGATACTACTCCAATTGAACAGAAATTTAATACTTGACATGCCTTCAGACCAAAATAATTATAACTAGGGCTTTAAGGTTTTAATATTCTGGATAATGTTTCTAAAACGAAAACAAAAATAAAAAAAGTTTCATTTTTAGATACTTTTTTAAATATAAACAGCTTCTTTGTATGTTATGAAATGCCTTTTTACGAAACATTATAAATTTGGCCGTGAAAAGAAAAAAAATATATATACTGCAAAATATTTATAACCGAATCCATTTTTGATATTTCATTAACATATTTTGAAAGAGCTGAAATATAAAAGAACTGCAAAATAACTTCAAAACCTGCGGCGCAATTCATTTATAAAGTACAAAATATTCACGAATGAAAATTTTGAATGCAGTTTAAAATAAAAAAATAAAATATAATTTTGCTTAAGTATGAATTAAAGTTGTTCATTCGGATGTTTTCAAATATCTTTATACATACGTAAAGCTGGGAATTAATTTTATTTTGAAAAGATTAAATAAATACACATGCAAATTACTTGCAAGTCTTATTTAAATAATCTAATGATACGGATTATCATTTGTATACTTTTGATAGGCTTATTATAAAAGTTCTATTTTAGGAAATACAAAAAGAAAAATAATTTATCATGGTAATGAGATAAAAGTTCATTTAAATTGAAAGAGTTTTAAAACCTAGCTATTTGTAATACATTTTGTAATTATTTTAAATTAAGTACCGATTGTTTTAAGATATTGATTTTTTCATATTCTCTTCCATACGCGAATTCCGGTTTACAAATTTTGATTGTGCGATGGAATGTGATTTTAAGCTCTAGTAAGAGTATTCCACAAATCGTTCAGTGATTAGGTGATAAAATAAAAAAAAAAAAAGGCAAACTTTAGATGTTTCAATTTAAAAAACTGATTAAACTTACCTACGATGTCATGTTAGACTCAATATTTCTTAAGCACCACTTTTGGAACCTTAATGGTACAGATGACATTTCAAAACTTCCAGTTTTATAAAATAGAGACAATTCCGAAAACAGCTAGTATATATTTTCACTTTATCATAGCAGATAAGTCTTCAAATTTTTTAACACCACTATTACGGAAGAGAAACATTTACATTTAATGACAGAAGTTTGTGATAAAAATAAGCCGAATTTTTGGAAATACTGTTATTCAAAAAGTCGGGGGACTTGGCAGCTGTGATACAAACAAGGTGTCGCTTCTTATTACACTGGTTAACAAAGTTGAATTTTTGCTCTGTCCTAAAACAGAAATTAGTTTATGCGGTTTTTTGTGCCGATTCCGAATCTAGTTTTAGATTTACTCCAGCACGTCAAGTTTGAGAGACATTTGAATATTTCAATTTATGCAAATTTAGTAAATTTTATACAATTATTTGCAAATTTAAGGTATAAAGCAATATCAGACAGGGTTTTTTGTTATATGTTATGATTACTACCTAATTTACTTCACAAAAACGTTGTTTCTGAGTTTACACTGACATGTGACTGAAATATTGTACCTAATTTGCATATTTTTCGAATAATGTTTCTTTACGTTCAAATATTTCTGCCGCACGAGTACGCTAACATGTTTCTAAACCAGTTTTTTGAGCTGGTTTCAAATTTTTTTATCTATTTTCTTCTATCACGTCTAGTTTTTGAAAAAAGTGAAATTTTAGTTTCTGGTCAAAAAAGCCAGAAATAGCTTTTTATGATACTTTGTATCATAAACTTCAACTAGTTAGGATAGATTTTACTATTTTCTTTTTCGATTATATAAATTTTTGTTTATGTCTCTGATATCAATCGGACCCTGTTCACCTTGTCAATGAATTACACACCCCTAAAAAGCAACTTATATCAAACCTGTGTTAATGCCGTACAAAAGTAGAAATTCATCTTACTCAAGAACTAGACATGACATAAGAAAACAGACTGCAGATTTGAAATCAGCATAAAAATCTAGTCTAGACAAACGTTACGTTAATTCTGTGGCAACTATTTTAAAGTTGATAGTTATGTAAACATTACACCATTGAAAAATGTGCAAATTAGGCTTAATAACAGATAAATGTTAAGACTATGGAAATCGTGAAATTTATCTGAAGCAAAGTCAAGTAGTCATTATCTAGAAAACGTAATTAGATGTGACATATATTGTATCTAAAATCTGCATAAAATAGCACAAAAAAGCTTAAATCTTCATAAATTTAAATATGCAAATTTCTCAAAACCTGGACCACCTAGAGATAAACGAAAAGCATATTCTGAATCAGCGCCAAAACTGATCTAGAATCAACTAATTTTAGTTCTAGGACAAAATCACTGTCGTCTAGTGTTACTGATCAATATCCAATTTTTAAACCGTTGATTTCAGAGTTATGGAGACACCATAACTCTCGGCCCTAACATGCGCCGACGAGACTAGGTTGCCCAGGACACCGATCTGGAGAATGCATTCATGTCATTGAAGTGCACCCCTCGCGCAGTCTTCCTTCACTCAAAGTGATCAAAATCCGATCGTCACGATCGTAATCCCCAAGCACTAAGGTGAACAACAGTGAACCTTGGAATCACCCTCCCATATTCCCTCCAAGGAAACAGGACACTCGCAAGATAGCCAGGCCCCGAGACGTAATCTGAAGATTCACCGCGCCAGTTTTGCTATACTGCAGCTTTCGGATAATTCAAATTTTAAAAATTCTGGTTTTATTAAAATCCTATTAAGTCTAAACACTTTAAAAATTTACAACGCTTACGTCATACTAGAAAACAAACCCCTCTAAAACAGTAAAAATTCTTATTTCTGTCCATACTTACTTTCAATTTTATGAATTTTCAGCGTGTTCTGGCACCAGAAAACAATTTATAGTTTCGGAAAATATCGAAGAATTACAAAATAAATATTCATAAATCGAAAATTGGTCCTGTGGTAAAGGAATTTTTAATATTTGACTTGCTATTTTAAGTAATTTAAAATAACCGAGAGTTTTCAATGGTAAAAATCCAATTTGGGTATTTACCCGAGTATTTGTTTACATAACTATGCTAAATGCTCTTATTGTTATCAATTATAAAAGGACGATATAAAAAGAACGATATAAAAAGAACGATATAAAAAGAACGAAAAAATTACAAATTTGGACTTAAATTTAAAAGAAACTCAACGTTTTATATTTAAGTATTTAAATGTCTCTTAATTATAATAAAGAATGCAAAAAGCTAATGTATTTATTGAGAAGCATTTTATCAAAAATAATTTGATTTATAAAGATATTTTCTTAGAGAAAATATACAAAATGAAAATGTTTAAATTTTATAAATTCAGCAGTTTGAGTTTAAAGAGAGAATTTTAATATCAGTCAGACGCTAGTTCAGAATCTGAATTATAGACGCCTATTTGTAAGCCATTGTCGCCTGAATGTACAATCGGTCAAAACGCACCCTATACATTTTAATCATCAAATTGTCCGAAAAACAAATGGAAATAGGCATTCATCTGGAAATTACGTGATCTTTAAATTTGTGTTAAAAATAAGTGCATGTGTGTGTGGGGGGTGAGGGATCGAGTCGTCTTCATAGTAACACTGTACTAACCCTAAAATTTTGAATACGAATATCCAATTTTGACATATTTGGCTTTTTCGATCAATTTTACCTTAGCGTACAAAATGGATGCGAGTAGTTAAGAAATTACACAAGTTTGGATTCGCTGGTGCTTAATGGCACAAAGTCCCTTTAGGGACAAGTTGCGCAAAAATTTAAAAACTTTTAAATATATATATCTGTTTGCTTTATCTTAACCCTCTCGCTTACATCAGCCTGTGAGGATCCTACATCTCTACTAATAAAAAAAAGTTTCGCTCTCTGTGTGTGTGCGTGCGTGTCCGCCATAGCTAGCAAAATCTACGGGACGTACGAGGCTGAAATTTATGAAGCTAGTCCAAACTGTCTCCTGATGCACCTGAGAATCTGAATTTTAATAATTTGTTAATAGAGATATTAAAAATGCAAGGAACTATAATAAATTCACTTTTTCATCGCAATTTCCGAATATCTCTAGCGCATGCCCTAAAACCCATTTACGCATCGGTGGTCAATGAAGAAACGGGTTTTCATTTTGTCTTTTTAAAAATACTTTTATTTTAATCGAAATCGACCAAACAGCTCGATACACTTAAAACTGAAAGACATTCCCAAAGACCGTACTCTTACGTCTAAAATGCCCCAATCAATTCGAAAAAGATATTGCAGCTATGCTAATAAAAGAAGGTTTCGAATTTTATGTTTAACGACTTTATTGCAGCGAATAAATATATATATATAGTAATTCTTAATTTTAAAACTAATTATTAAAAGAAAATTACACATAAATGAATAAAAATTACATTTTATAAATTTCATTGTCCAATCGTTTTAATTAAAAAGAAACTTCGCATTTTTTTTGCGGGGGGGAGGGGGGGGGGCAAAATTTTAAGGAATTCTTTATCCATTCCAATAAAATTAAATCTTCAATTACAATTCTCACTTATAAAAACGCTTGCTAGATGGCGCCAACAATATATGCCTGCTTGGCAAAGAAAATTTAAATAGGTACAATAAAACCTGCTTTGGCGGAAACGCAAACGACTAGTGGAAGATTATAAAATTGAAAGAACCTGTATAAAACAAAGTATAATTGCATTTTTTTTCATGGGGAGGAGGAGGGTGGGCATGAGCCTTTTTTCCGCTTTTTGCAGAATTCGGTTATAAAGAGGCTTTACTCTAAGAAAATATTTTTGCTAGTACCTTTTTTAAAAATCTATATAGTTATATTTACTTAAAATTTTGTTATATTTTTTCAGTATTTACCACTTAATATCCGCTTTTTAACCGATTTTTCACACAGCCAGCAGTTCTTTTATAGTATTGCAGTTTATGATGCATTTGTAAGTTTTCCATTTAAATATTTAAAATAAAAATTTAAAATATTGAAAACAAATTTTAATAGAGTTCATGAATTAATCAGGAAGAAAATAGTTTAAAGTATGAAACAAATAAAATTCCAAATCTTAACCTGCGACTTTATACAATTTTTCACCTCATTCCTGTTCGGGCGTCTGAAATTAGCAACAAAAAAGGAGAATTTGAAAACCGATATAAAAATGGACTTACAAATATTTGATACATACACAGGAGTACGGACCCTGATCGGGACACGAAAAGCCATTCTAGCAAAATCTGACTTTTGAATTTTATTATTTGTTATTTCAATCTGCTTTCTTTGCACTGTTGAGATGTCCATATGCCTTTAAAGTATTCTGGTTGTAAAATGTAGAAATTTGTATTCATCTTTTACGATCTATCAACTTTATTTCTGTTCATATGTTTTAATCATTTATGTGGAATAATCTATTAACACATTGGCCATGTAAATGTAATAATTTTTTGATTAATGAATACAGGTAGCGCATAGAAGCCATAAACTTTACAAATAATCCGATCCACTCTAATTCACACTTTTAAAGATATGTTTTACGTGAACTGAGATGAACTAGTAATTTGATATTCATTCATGTGTAATATTACTCATATGCTATGCATACAAAATTTTATTCATCAACTGTTACATATTAAATAAAACATTTAAATTACTCAAATACTATACCATAAAATGGACTATCAATTTTTAAACAAACTTCGTTTTCAAACTTTGAAACAAAACAATCGAAAACACTCGTTATCTGGCCTCTGACCACAGCTGCAATCTAGACAACTCTGGTCATACTAAAAAGTTGCCGTTCTAGAAAATAACTTTACACACGATTATTTTAATGCCGTATATCTTTCGATACAACTAATTTCTAACATAATTAGGTGAAAAAAAATCCCTGTGTGTATTCGGTTTTAAAAATTGAAAATATTTTGTTGAATAATATCAAAGACCAATTGAGAGGAAAATCCAGTTGGCTAGTATGGGGTATTATGGCTATCTTTTACACACGAGAGCAAAATACTCATTTGAAATGGAACCCGATCTATTAAGGGGACAGTTTATATCAAAATTGATCAAAAATGATTCATCTTTTCAAATATTAAATGAAAGCTTTTTCAATTGTGAATATTTTGGCCCGTCATTTTTACCCATACGGCAATTATATCGCGATATCTCTCTATTCTAAAAAAAGGTAACTACCGCTGTCACCGCCGCCGGTTTTGAATTTTTTGTGACCGGAGGTCTTTCTTCGTTAATATTAAGAAAAATAATGCATACAAAAATATGAAAATCGGTAGTATTATACAGAAATGTTTGATAAACACGCTGATGCAGACAGTTTTCAGATCGAAGAATTATTTTAAGAGATATTTAATGCTAAAGTTGGACAAAATCGTTCCACTAAAAAAGTTTTATAGGAGCAAAAACTGTTCATAGGAATTTAATCATTTTTAGATCATTTTATGCGTTAGAATTTGCCGGAGTGCAGATTGCATTAATTTTTTTATTTTGACTAATTTTTGAGGTTTTATTTCTATTTTAAATTCAGATTTTCAGCATTTCTAGAGATATTTTTAACAGATTTTAGAAAGCGATTTTAATTTAAACTGTTGCCAACTGTATAAACAGCGGAAGCAATAATGTTTGCTTCAAAAAAAAAAAAAAATATTTATACGTGTAAATAAATTAAAAAATTTACACGTGACTATTATAAACAGAAAAAAACATTTGGAATTAGAATTAAATAATTATGTTCAAAAAGCAGGAACTTATTAAAAATTATGTCATAAAAACTATAATTACACGTGAATTTTAAGAGAGAAAGGAATTTGTAAAGCAATAAATTTATTAACATGCGTTAGAAGTCTTAAATAGAAGAAATTACGTCATATTTACGTCACATTACAGTTATTACATAAAATGAACACAAAATAATATTGCAAAACGGTTTAAATTTAGAAATTGCGCTAGACATTTGATATTTTAAGAGGATACTTTTCAACTATTTTTGTTAAGAAAGTGTAAATAATATTTAATTTCTAACAAGTATTTTCACGTGAATATTAAAAAGAGAAAGAATAGTTTGGTCAAAAATACGTCAGATTAAAAACGATTAATTTAAAATGTCTCGTTTAAAAGAACTTTCTTTTCACTTTGTTAAAAAATACCAGGAGACAAAGACTGTTTACTTAATTCCTTTTATATTAGCTTATTTTGAAATGTTGTTACACGTGTCTACGTCATCAAGTTTTTATTTCGACGTTTTATTTGTATTTTTATTAATGTTGTACTAATTTATTTGTTTTTTCGTTATTTAAAATAAAAATTATGTCAATTTGTATAATTTGGCGAGTGGTTTGGCGATTTATATAATTTGGCGAAATTGGTCGACGGGATAATCAAGTAGTACCACAACGGATTTGGCGTTAAAATTCCCCAATCAAAGAGAAATGAATAGAAATACGCTTATAGAGAGATCGCCACTGTTTTTTAAATTATAATTCAATCTTTCGAAATCTTTTTAAAGCCGATCAAATTAGCGTGCATTTAGAGTCTACGGTGTCTGGACGGGGGTTGGCGAGCGTAGCTCGTAGGGGGCCGAGCCCCCTAGTATTGTAAATTTTGCTAACACACCCAGTGCAATTACCCACACAAATTGAAACTTTAAAAATGGAGATTTTTCTCCATGTTCATATTTTCTTCACTTTCATGTTTTAAAAATGCTACGGCTTTTTTATGTTTGTGATAAAAATTTAAACTTTTTTGAACATGTTTTATTATACACTGGTGTGCAAAAATTAAGGAAAAGTCACAAAATGCTACTTTTCAAATACGCGAACACTCAAAAGGAAATAATATAATTCGAATAATTACTATCTCTACAACACAACTAGTCCATATAACATCTCAATCACGTCTCACATGGTCACAGTCACTACGATGAAGGAAAAAAAAATTAGGAAATTCCATACATCATTATGAGTCTCAAATGATCACTATATGGGACTCCACTGAGACGTCACTGTGTGCTTTGTGATGGTTCACTATGTGACTTTACAATATAGTTACATTGTGACTCATGTGACTATTCTGTAGACTCAATTTCAAAGCCATCGTGAACGCTGCATTATGTTAAGTTACCAAATATGTCACATTAAAATCACATGACTTTCAGTTGATAGAGACTGAAGTCACCATTGTGCTTTTTTGGGAAAAGTCTCCATGTGACTATAATGTGATTATTTGTTGACTTATCACAATGCAACGTTCATGACTAAAATTGAGTCTAAAAATGAGAGTCACAATTTAACTACATTGTAAAGTCACCTGGTGACTCGTCACAAAGCAGCAGTCAGGTTGACGTCTCAGTGTAGTCACATATAGTGATCATTTGAGACTCATAATGCGATGTATGGAATTTCCTATTTTTTTGTTTCGCCGTATTGACTGTGACACTTGTGACCATGTGTGACATGAATGATATGTTATATGGACTAGCTGTGTTGTAGAGATAGTAATTACTCAAATTATATTTCCTTTTGAGTATTCGAAAATTAGCATTTTGCGACTTTTCCTTAATTTTTGCACACCAGTGTATATGCGATAAATCTGCACATGGCATTAGCCTTCAGGATTTTTTTTTTTCAAAAAGTATATGAAGATGTGTTATATTTCATCGTTTTACATCAGTAAAAAAATTATTAAAATATTAGATGTATCTAGAAATACATGCGCAGTCTTGCGCAATACACATTTGAAAATCTTAAAGTGGACAAAAATATCCATACAATAGTAGGGATTTTAAGAAAAAAAATTTTTTAAACTTTAAAAGTTTTAAATATGCAGAATTTTTTTTTCCAAAATGTGCTTTTAGTTGAACATCGAAATGCAGCGTGTTCACCATTTGAACCATATTTAAAAAATGTTGAAAAGGTAAACTGTCCCCTTAAAGCCTTACACGCTCCAACTGTTTCCAAACCAACACTTTACTAGTTGCTAATCGCTAGACAAGTAGGCAGGCTGGAGCATTATAAGTTTGTGTTAATAAGAATCGTATAAGACGAGCATTTAAGTACAAAATGTACTTAAATTAATGTACTTAAAATTAAGTACAAGTGAAAATAAGAGTCATTTTCTATGTTTACAAATGGTACATCTACATTTAATGATCCTGAAGTTGCTTTAAAATACTCATATGTTTCAAATCTTCCGGGAATAGAAAACTTTTTTACTAAATACTTCAGTTATAATTAAGAATTTCAAATTCTGTCAAATTTATAAACTTCAAAATACTTACGACTAAACGAATTCTTATGTATCGGATTCAAAAAATTCCACCAGGAATTTTGAATAAAGGCCCTCATGATTAATATAATGAAAGAAACCAATAGAAAGAAGTAGGGTTTGCAGGGGTAACTGGACCCAAGGCTGGGGTAACTGGGCCATAGGCTATTTTATAAAAAACCTTTGATGTTTAAGTTTTAGCTTTTGTGAACAATGCATCTTAATCTCTACTTCCTAAAACAACGTGTGCCAATTCAATCATAACTCTCTCTTTGCAGTGATACGTTGTCGAAAATTTAAGTCTTTAAAAACAACGTCAATTTGGTTGAACTTAACCAGCTTCATTGAAATACTGCAAGTACTTTAATTAAAATCTTAAGATTAGGGATATAACTACATCTATCTATTTTGATAGATATATTTACTTCGTGTTTCAAATGTAAGCCCGGTGTCTGAATCCATGAGTTTTTCAGGAATGGCGTAACTGGGACATGTATCAGGGAAAACTGGACCATGTTGGATCCATTTACCCCAAGTTATGAATAATTTGAGTTTCTCTTACTACGGGAAATAAATTTATCCATTGTTTCCCCCCTCCTCACAATAAAGAAAATTTTAGAAAACCTTATTAAAATTGCGTGATAAAAAAAAAGCATATTGGGTGGTATCAAGCCAAACTTCTTAACCCCTTGAAGCGCGATGATGCCGTTATGGCGTCACATAATTTTAATCCCTAATTACCACCGGAATTTTATGATGAAATTTTCCCCTTTATTAAGTTACTCGAAAATTTACTTGTTTACAAATAAATTCTCTTGTGAATACTGGTGTCATTAAATTATTTCAATATTTTACGAATACAAGTACCTTGCTCCTGAAAGCGAGACAGCCAAACCTTGAAATTGTACGATACAGATGAAGTACTCACGTAGCCGTTTGTTCAGAGATTTACCTTGTTTTTTTTTTCTCTTCCTTAAAATACCCTTGTAATACACTGTTATACTTACTATCTGTACTAAAGATTAAGTACTTACGTACTTTGTTTTTGGTACAAATAAATTTAATATTTTCACTTTGTGAGTTTTTTTTTTTAGACACGTTGACAGCAAAGGTTTCTCTTACAACCCTCATTAGTTGATATATAATTTACGTGATCTGCTTAGTTTAAATTTTTTTTAAAGTTGTTTACGCTTTTTCAAACAGGACCCGATATCCCATATGGGAAAAAAAAAGGCCTGTGGAACACAGAGCCTCCTGGTCCACTTAGCCCATTTTCATTGGACAACTTGACCAATGAGGAAAGAAAGATGAATTATGCATTTTTTTTTTAAATATTAAAATGTAATTTTGAGCATTTCTATCTGATAGAGGGAACCTAGCTGAACACATTTGCAAAAGTTCAGACTTTAATTCAAATGAGCATTAGCTTTTTGAAGCTGAATTGCCAGAATCTCCAGAGTCACATTGTAAAATCATGGCCCAGTTGCCCTACGTAACCTTAATAGTATAAATCATGAACGAGAATAAAATTAACTGCTTAATAGTTTATTTTAAGCCAGGAAATATTTTCTTTTGGGTGGAATGACGAGCAGTTGTATAAGTGTTATATTTACATCCAATATTTCATAGAATGGTAGAGTTGTTTACTGTGCCACATGAAAGGAGGTGGAGGATTAAGTGCATTTTAATCAGCGATAGAAATTTTGCATGAAAGCATATAAATGAAACGATTGCAGAATTTTACAATATTGTGAAATGGTGTAGCATAGAAATGATTCAAAACTAAATTCCGATTTTTTTTTTTTTTTTTTGGGGGGGGGGGCATTAAAATGTTACGATTCATGTTCAGAACTCTTTATATGAATAATTTACGCGTTCGGCAAAATCCTATTTTCCAGTATAGTTTCATAGAATACGCATTTTTATGAAAAAATGTTCAAAGTATGAGTTTTTATGGACTTTCTGCTGTTATTTCAATACGTAAATTCGTTCTGGAGATATTTTATTTCTTTAAAAAGGGAGGGATTTTAGTTCGCTTCTGAAATGTAGTGGGTAATAGATGTCAACTCCTTATAGACGATTTTAAATACAGTAATCCCTTAACATTCGCGAGGGTTAGGTACGCGAAACCTCCGCGAATGTCAAAATCGCGAATGTTGAGATTATCTTCCCGTGCATAAAAAGGGGTTAAGGTTTAAAATTTTGTTTTAATGGAGAAAAGCAATTGAAACTTTATATTTATCAAGCGTTAAAAAGTACATGCTGTAGGTAAATTTGAATAAGTATAAAACATTGTACAAAGTTTAGTTGCTAATTAATGGCTGAAAAAAAAGTATATATACGATTGTTTGGAAGAACAGATCTTGTTTATGGATTTCAATATAAGGAAACGTTACAACCTCGATTTCTCTTTGAAAGTTAAGACTCCTCACAATTTAAAGAGAACATTCTATTGCTTTCTTAAAAAGTTGTTTAAATTTTAGAATTAATACAATTTTTGCAGAAAATTGACTTGCAATAAATATTTTGCATTTTAGAAATTTTATTTTATTTTATTTTTTAGCATCGTTATGTTCCGGGTTTCTCAGAATTAATGATGTATTATATTTTGCTTAAATATAAGGGTTGAAGTTCACGGAACATAGGCAATACAGTACAATGCAGCTGTTCATTGTCAAATAGTTTATGGAATTGGTAAAACAAAGCGATTTTACTTTGTAAAAAAAAAAAAAAAGATTCTTTATAAAACAAAAATTTGCTAATAACCATGTTAAGTATTCAAAAACGTTGAAATGTTTTTAATTTTATTTCGCGAATAATCAAAACTCGCGAATGTTAAGAGATTACTGTATTTGCAATGAAAAGGAATTTTGGAAACAAATTGGTTTAAGAGTTGTGTGTTTAAATTTGGTAAGTTTAAAGAATAGATAAATATTCTCTTGAAACATTTCGCAGCATTATATGATTAACGAGCCACAAGATAAAAATTTTGCAGTATTACAATATAAGAAATAGACACCATAAAGTAATGCATATAAAAACAAAGATGATTAATTTATTTTGTAATGTAAAACCGCAGGAACATGTTTAGTATAAAGTTAACAAGTGTAAACATTGTATAAGAATGAAAAAAGTGGTTAAAAGTTCCTATCTACAAAGCCTTAAAAAAATTCTTTAACAATCATCGTTCTTGTTCTCTCATATCTTCCCCTGCAAAGAGAAAGCTTATATTAGATGTTATTTATAACAATTTATTCAATAAACAAATATTGCAAAATTCAAGAGCGATTTCGAAATTTCACACATTTTTAGCAACTAGTTAAATTGAAACGCTTTTCTGTTATCCAAATAAAGACCTTTTAAGCTAAGAGTGCGAGTTAATATTTAGAGGGAGTACACAAAGTATTTTTACAATTGCACTGCAAATAGCAATGTCTTAAATTAAGACACATATGTGACTGAAAAAGAATTTCAGACACTTAAGTGTCTGAATCTGAAAATTCAGTCACAATAGATGTCTTAATTTAAAACACCTAAGTGTCTTACTATGATCACAGTGTACACGAACTGATAAAAGTGTCTAAAAAATCTGCAAGTGTCTAATTTTAAGACACTTTGTAAACTCCGCTCCGCATTCACCAGGGGCACTCTCAGTTGCGCATGCGTCTTCCTTTCGAACTCTATGTTCGTTTGTAATTCAAACTGAATGTTTGTTTTTATGTACGCGTACATTTTAACTAATAATTTATTTTGACTTGATTGTTTTTTGCGGAATGTGAAGTTCCGGGATTTAATTTCTATCGACATAGTGGTACTCCGTATTAATATTTATCTATAACACTAGTATAGTGTTCTTCATCTCGTTAAATTTGTAAAGAACTGTTGGCTGGTGGGCTATGTTTTCAGGATGGAAATTTTCCATTCTTTTAACAGAGCTAGCCGGATGTGCAAGGGAATCTATTTTTTAAATATCAAAGTCTGCCTAACTAACGAATACTAACGTAGCCTCGAATCCGGACGTCCTCTGGGCGAATGTGCTTTTGCAATAATCAGACCTTTTCCCAGGTAAGTGGCGTCTTAACTATGTATTTAAAACTCTCTGTGAATGTTTTCTCTTTAAAAATGGAGATCTCACACGAGTCTATAGCTTTATTAGTTCCCGAGTTATGCCAAAATATGTTCAAAGCATTTTGCCTATGGTATTTCCATGTTAAAATTTTATTTTGCTAATATTTAAATTTCTACTCTTCAAATCATCTGCAATCATATTTCTCTATTATTTTCTATCCAATGTTATCTTTAAAATAAATTTTGGTGAGTCTGCATGGTGTATATTAGCGGTTACTGAATTTATTAATTTTACACCTTCCTAAGCCTTTTCTTATGTAGCCATTACTTTAAAAATCGCAGTGATATCGCCTGTTGATTGGCTCATACTTCTTAATTACCATCAAGACTACCTTAATAGTATATTTTGGTGTAATTATTACTCTGAAGTACCCTTTTAAATTATTTTTTTATGTATACAATATTTTTATAAGCATTTAATGCAGCAGCATTTGTAATGTTTACATCGATTTTTACATTTCTGATAGATTTATGTGTTATGTATTGGAATTCAAAAGCATTTATAGTAAACATTCCTATTAATAGCTGCTTTTATTTATTATTTATGCTTTTCTTGTCTAATGAAGTTTTCTTCTGCCTCATAGTGTGTACATCATAAAATTTAAAAAAGAATATAGTTCGAACATCCTTTTATTCATTGATTCCCCCATACATTTAATGCAGCGAATTACTTGTGTTCATTTATTTATTTTAAAATGTTTTGACTGATAAAACTCATTAAATCCGGTCATTCTAATTAAAGGATTTCCCTTTGCTATAATTTTACTGTTTCCGAGTATTTTAGAAATATCCCATTCGCCATACTGAAAATAGTCAACATATAATCTTTAATTTTCAACATCAATGATTCAAAAGTCAAAACCACAGCTTCACGATTTGATTGTTTGAACGGAAATTGACGTCACTATGTAGACGTTGAAGCAGGAAAAAATTTGTTAAATCAACAAATCTTACTGAATGATTTAGAAAAAGGATCTCGCCTTATCTAGTCACTTTGTTAAATTTTAATGATTATTTTTAGATTCTTAAATTCATGTAATCATGTACCGTTAATGTAACTAAGAATGCGGTAAAAATATATAATTATATAATATTGATTTTTTGATTATTTTTAGTAAAAAAGTAATTTGAAATTAAAAATTAATACAAAGTAAAGAGGTAGAATTTTATAAAATACTAGCAAATCCCGCGTCTTTGCTCGCGTAATATTTGAAATATGCAAAGTGATATTTATATGTCTAATTTTTATTAAAAGGTACCAACTAAATTTTTATTTTATTAAAAAGATTTTATTTTATTAAAAGGTTTTTTTATTAAAAGGTACTTGTTACTTTTAGGAATAATTCAAAAATTACTATTTAAAACACAGTTTGATTAAACATCATTATTACACTGCATTAGGCAGAAATGAGACTTAAATTAATAAAACTAAATAAATGATAATTTAGAAAATATTTTGAAACTTTTATGCACAATTAAAACGCTCATTTCAGTATTCATTCCAAGTTTTGAATTTTTTGGAAACAATCTTCTTGCATCTTAAAATTAACTATCTTGTCAAATTCCAAGTCCTACCACCTCTCTCATCATAATGGGCTATGTTGAAATAGGAACTGCCACCATTAATTTGCCAACATTAATTTCGAAATCGATTTGTTATTTCCTAATATTCCACAAAAACGTAATTTAGAAAACTTCTGAAGGCCTTTTTTTGAACGTTTGTTGTTCCTCTAAACCCCAGGTGGTAGAATCATCGGCATAAAATATAGCCTGTGTAGGATCAGAGACTTACCATTGATTCGCAACTATTACTTTTATAATCGGTTTATATTCCCCGAAATTGCATAGAAATCGTAATTTAGGACTTTTTTAGAATGCTTTTCGCACCTCCCCTTCGCTTCACCCCTTTTTAATTCGAATTTTTTTTCGACAGTCCTTCGAGAGCATTTATATTTTATAAGTAACTACCATGCCATATTTAAAGTTTCTAGCCTTTTCAGTATCACAGAAATCGCAATTTAGAAATTTTTTAGCTCCTACAACCCTCTGGTTGTAGTGGCACAGGCATAAAATACAGCTTATGTTTGAGCAGGTTCTATCACAAACAATATGTCATCATTATTTTAATAGGTTTGGTTTTTTATAAGTTTGCTTAAAAATTGTAATTTATAACGCTTTTCGCATACTTCATCTTTTTAAATTTGGAATATTCTTTCGACTGTTCTTAATAAGCAGTTGCATCTTGTAAGTAAATACCATGCCATACTTCAAAGTGTTAGACCCCTCAGTTGTGCAAAAAACGCAAATTAGAACATGTTTTGCTTTTGCAACCCTCAGATGGTAGTGACAGCAACATAAAATATAACCTATGTTATAGCAGGGACTGCCACCATTGATTTGCAACCATTACTTTTGGAATAGCTTTGGTATTTCCCGAGATTGAGTAGAAATCGCATTTTAGAACGGTTTTCGCGCATTTTCACCCCTTTTTAAATTTCCAATTTTTTCAAAACTGTTCTTAAAGATCATTTATATCTAATAAATATGTACCTTGCCTAATTTTAAGTTGCAAGCCCCTACCGATCACAAAAATCGAAATTTAGAACCTTTTTTTGCTCCTGCAACGTCTAGGTGATAGTGATACCGACATAAAATCTTAGAAATGCTTTATATCTAATAAGTAGCTAATATTTCAAATTTCATGTTTCTAGGCCCTTCCGTAACGCAAAAACCGCAATTTAGAACGTTTTTCTCCTGCACCCCCTTTGGGGTAGTGGCACCGACATAAAACATAGCCTATGTTGGAGCAAGGGCTGTCATCAATTTACAACCATTATTTTTCAAATGAGTTTGGTATTTCATGAGATAGTGTAGAAACCACCATGTAGAACGTTTTTTAGAACGCTTTTCGCGCATTTTCACCCCTTTTAGATTTCGAATTGTTTAAGAACAGTTCTTAGAAATCCTTTATATCTAATAAGTAGCTAATATTTCAAATTTCATATTTCTAGGCCCTTCAGTAACACATAAATCGCATTTTTAGAACTTTTTTGCTCCTGCACACCCTTTGGGGTAGTGGCACAGACATAAAACATAGCCTATCTTGGAGCAAGCGTTGTCACCATCATTTTGACACCAATATTTTTTAAATCGGTTTGTTCTTTCCTGAGATTGTTTAGAAACTACCATTTAGAACGTTTTTTAGAACGCTTTTTGTGCATTTTCACCCCTTTTAAATTTCGAATTTTTTAAGAACTGTTCTTAGACACCATTGATATCTTATAAGTAACTACTATTCCAAATTTCATATTTCTAGGCCCTTCAGTAACGCAAAAATCGCATTTTTAGAACGTTTTTTGCTCCTGCACCCCCTTTGGGGTAGTGGCACTGACATACAATATAGCCCATGTTCTAAGTTGGACTAACACCATCATTTTGATACCATAACTTTTGAAATCGGTTCGGTAGCTCCAGAGCTTACCTCCTACAAATAAACAATTTTTACCTCTTTATAATAGGAGTATAGATTTATTTGCATATAGCCAGATTTTGCACTTAAAACTGACACGTACATTTATCGAATCATAATACAGGGTTGGACTTTTTCCAGAAGGAGGGCCTGATTAAAGCATGGGCAGACCCCCACCCCCTACGATGTTACGTGCTCCAAATTCGATATGGATTTTTTTTAAAGCTTATATTTTAAATGTGTTTCAACATTGTATTGATTATAATCAGAATTTTGAACTTTAAAAGTAGAATTAGATTAAAAACTAAATAAAAAAATAAATACAGTAAAAACTCTTAATCGCGGCCACCTCGCGAATTGAACGCGTTTTGGAACGTTGAATTTGCCTGCTATTCGATTGTGTTCGCTTTTATGAGGTAAAAAAATGTATTTATCTTGAAAAAGGTCAGTGTTCGCTAAAGAAAATTGTCCCATGAAAGTTTTGTTGTAAAATCTCCATAACAGACACTCCTACATAGAGGACACAACTATTTAATAAGCACATTTTTTGTTAACATGCACATATTTTATATTTTTTTACCTCAGAAAAACAGACACCTTCGAATGGCGAACAAATTCCACGGTTCTAAGGTGTCTACTATTGAGAGGTTTTACTGTATTGCAACAAATATTTTAATTTTTAATCTTATTCTACTCTAAATTCAAAATATTGATTATAATCAGTACAATGTCAAAAAAGATTTCAATTATCAGCTTTATGAAAATTGCATACCATATTTTGGAGCCCCTAAAATCAGGCTGTGTGTGTGGGGGGAGAGGGGGCAGAATAATGGCCATACATTTTTCCAGGATCAACGTGGTCAAACATGGCTACGTATAATGTTAAAAAAAAAAAATGGCTGCGATTCAGACGTTTGAAGCGTCTAAAATTCAGACGCAAAAAGTGTCCGAAAATATTCAGACATTCTAAAATGTCTGAAAATTGAACACTCCGTTTCAGACACTTAAGTGTCTAAATTTAAGACATTTCGATTTACAGTGTACTGATGCGATTACATGCAAACAAACGGGTTTGGCACATATATCAAGTCATGCCTGATAAAATTAATCTTTTACTCTCAAGAGATTAGGATTTTAGATGCCCTTAAATATTTAATTTTTGTGGATATACCGAAGTTACTTGGCAACTTGATGACTGATAATTGCAGTTTTGACAAAGTATCAATATCAATTTTATTAGTTGCACAAATAAGTTTAAAGCGTTTTAAGCATAGATCTCAAAAGCTTGCATTACAAATGAGTGAAAATAGTTTAATTCAGAATTCAATTTCAGAAAATTAAAATTTTAAAAACTCTTTATGAAGAATAGTCAAAACTCATTTATACAAATGCTTTTTAGATGTGCGATTGAAACTCTTTAAAAAAACTTATTTGCTTGCTTAATATTACAGAAAACGATTTGGTAAACATTAAAAGTGCTGAAATTAAAGAACGCAGTTCAAAATTCTGGTAATCTCCACGGTCGTTTAAGTGCGTACTAGGGGAGATCGGGGGGGATGGCGCCACTCGGGGTTATGACCCACACCGCCTAGTTTAAAAACTAACGGCAGTTTGAGATGTTGGCCGTTATAGTGCTGGCGCATTCACTAATAGAAAAAGTGCCTAGAATGAGAGAGATTTTGTTGTACGTCGCTCGTTTGTTCTACTGAAAAATTTAGTTTTCATCTAGTTGCTTCTTATTTTAGAACTTCATATGAGTAGAGGTAAACACTTTATTGTAACATTAGGTACCTAAGATATTACCAGTAATCTACACACATTCGCCGACATTTTGATGCAATTTGTTGAACAAGTTCGGTTCTTCTTTCGGCTTTGCTGGGAAATTTCCGTTATATTGTCCTCTTCGGATAATGCCGCCACCATGACAAAGGGTGATTTTTCCAATTTGAGTTAAAATTGTAAGCTGAGCACATTAATAAATCTAGCTTAAGGAACATTGTAATTATTCACTATTCTGCTAAATTGTTTTCTAAATATTTTTAATAGGTTGTGTTTCCTAGTATCCATTTACTTTGTCATTAGAGAGTAGCGTCATTACCTCGATAGAGTGGCGTAATTAGCCCAGTATCCTGGGTAATCCCGCTACTGTACAGAGGTTGAAAGAATTTTTTTTATGTGTTTACAGTTACGATTACGGTTAAATTTATACAGATACTAAAGATCATGATTCAGCTTTAGAATTTTTACTATTAAAAAATAAACATTTTTGAGATGAAAAAAATTTTATTCCCTGAAGGTATCGCCATTCCCCCGGTCTCCCCATACTACCAATGAGAGATCCTTGTCGAAACTTAAAATCATCTTAATGCTATGTCTTTCAGAATTGTGATCCATTTTCTTAGGTTATGAAAGAAAGTAGTACTACTTTAGAGCAATATTTTCTATTTGCCTCCAATTTAAAATCACAAAGTTGAAAAGTTTGAAAATATTTTCAATGTTAATTTTTGCAGAGATAAATTAGCAATATTTGGATCAACATTTTGAGTAGCATTCGAAGTCTGAAGTTCTAAACAAATTAAGAAACAAACACATTTCCGCACAGAACACTTCCCTAAGTTATCTAGCAGGTTAATCACTAATTAGGGTTTAAAAATTTAACTTTGTTCGAATTAATGACCTTTTAAAAGTGAGAAACAGTTAATTCTGTAATAAATAACGTTTCACTTTCAGATGTTTAATGAAATCTATTTCTATTATGTTATACTTGAAAGTATTTTGACCATGCATTTTACAGCAATATCAATTTCCAATTTAAGAAGAATCAAGTTTAACAAAAAATGTTTAACAAAAATTCAGTCTTTAAGGGAACTTTCGCTGCATATTAAGCTGAGGTTATACTTGGATATTTCATTTTTTGTATCCTTTAAGGGGGCGGTAGATGTTGAAAATGTTTCTTTTAAATTTTCATCCTAGAGCTATAAAATTTTGTGGAAATACATTTCACCATAAGTTTATAGAACACCTTAAAACAAATTTTCAGTCTTATAATTAAGATTTTAATAAAAATTTTAAAACGAAATTTTAAAATGCTCCATGCGTCATAATTTGACATATTTCCTTGATTTCGCATTTTAATTACTTAACACTATTACAAACAAATATGTATCGATTTTTTAACCGCTTGAATAGTTAATTTGAGATTCTATTGAATTTAATATCAAAAATTTCCCTCAAAATTTAAAAAAAAAATTCATTATCTTATTGAAGTTTAATTTTAAAATGCATGCACAGTTCTTTTGTAAGCAATATCAGGATTCTTCCTTATCAGTGTCATGAATTTTTATAAAAAATTATGTCTCACGGAGTATTTTTAAAATTGAAAAATCAGTTGTGTAAAGCAGATTTAAGGCACATTAAAAGGGCCGACAAATTGTGTACAAAAATCGAACGCGTGTAACTTTGCGAAAAATAATAGCATCTGCATGTGGTATTTTTGCAGATGGCTCAGAACAAACTGGAGAATAATATGCACAAAAATAATTTTTGGGTCGATTTTTGCTCAAATAAAAGGCCACGGTCCCCTTAAGGGTGTTAGTCGAAGACATCTTTTCTCAATAGATGGCGCTGAATGTTGCAAGGTCATTAGCGGGATATTCAAATGATAGGAAGTTCTTTTTTAAATAGGAGGAGTCATTCAATGTGACTGACCAATAATTATGCAGTTCTTACATTTGATATCGGACCAATGGATATCTGTACCAGTAATCCAACTTGTAAAATACGTATATCCATAAACGTAAACAACATGAGAGCAAATTTCGGTTTCGTTTTCCGATCGCGGATTTGTGAAAACCAGGAAAACCAAGGAACCGATTTATTTTAAAACTTCAGATATTTTCTAAAAACACTTGCAAATTTTAAATAAGTCCAGGGAGTTGGATTTCAGAGAGGGGGGGGGGGGGGAGGCGCGAAGAAATTTTTAAAACGGTAGCGTTTTATACAGTAAATATAGTTTCAGATACGGTTTTTTTTACGAATACCTCAGTTAAATATTATATATATATATAATAATTTCAAAGAGGGGGGTTGGGTGAATTTCGGGTCTATTCAGTGAGCGCGAGAGTGGACCCACACATGGCTTAATTTCTAATAAAAATAGTACCGGAGCTCTAATATTCTGCGGTACCGGTACAACAACCCTACTGTTCCCCCTACTTTCCCATTCACTCTAATCTGCATATTTATATTTCGTACGTTATTTGCAGAATTTAAAGCAGTTTTTTTTCCTTAGCAAAATTTAAAAAAATTAGATATATCAGCATAAACTTAGATGTCAACTATTCCACTTTTTAGTTATCACTCCTTCTGAATAGTAATCTTTACCTAATTTTAAAGTTAACTGCAGAATTCTGCGATTACATATTGTGAGGATTATGATCATATGCGTAACCAGAAATTTTTTTTTTGGGGGGGGGGGGGCACCAAGGCCGTGAGAAGTGCGCCCTTAACGAATTTTCAATTTTGCCCCCCCCCCCCGACTATTTCAAGCGACTATTTCAAGAAAGCAGTAGGCGACTTTTTTCGGATTCAGCGACTATTTATACTGAAAATATTTGGTCTTTTTCTTCAAAGCGCCTGTAAAGTCATCTTCCCAAACGCACTTTTTCAACGGTTGTTTGAGGAGATTCGCGATTTTTTCCGCGCCGAATTCCAAAATTCGGGATTTCCCCCCCCCCCCCCCCCCACTAAACCATTGACGAAAATAACTATTTCTGAGATCTTTTTATACTATCGTTGAAGGAGATTTTGCGATTTTTTTCCGCGATCCTTTGCCAAATTTTGCAGATTTTTCTACTACAGATTGACCAAATTGATTTTTTTTCCTCCACCACTTGTCCAAATTCGCGATGTATATTTTCTGCGACCGATTGATGGTAGTTACTATTTGTTTCAGAGATCTTTTGACGAAATTACGGATTCTTTTCCAGATCGTTTGTCAAAATTCGGGGATTTTCTTTTCATGACCATTTTATAAAATTGGTGATTTTTTGCGCTATCATTTGGTTAAATTCCCATTTTTTAAAATTTAATTTATTTATTTTACCAAATTTGTGTGTTTTTTTTGCCCACGACCATTTGACGAAATTTGCGATTTTTTTCTTGTGATCGTTAAACGAAATTCGTAATTTTTTGTCCATTCTTTAGACGAAATTTTGAGATGATTTTTCCGCGACCAAATGACGAAAATCGCCATTTGTTTCCGCGACCTTAGATAAAATTCAAGATATTTTTACAGTTGTTTGAGGATATTCGCGATTTTTCTCCGCGACGAATTGCAAAATTTGCGATTTTTTCCCCAATCGATTGACGAAAATAGTTATTTCTTTTCGCCATCTTTTGCTACGATTGTTGAAGGAGATTTCGAAATTTTACATAGCGAATACATTATGCACATTATATTTTGATGCGCATACGCAGTGAAACATTTTTTAGTAAAACTTCATTTTTCATCCAATTTTTATTATTTTTTAATTCTGATTGCAGAGTATTACGTACGATGTTGTTTGTCAAATTTCCTGAAAAGAACTTTTTTTTATATTAAGAACTCTGCAAATTATAAGCAAAAAACTTGGCGAAATTTGGGACTGTTTTTATAAAAACCTTAATTTCTCTACGAGTATACATGCTATCCTCATAAAAATGAACACAATATATTACAATAAGCCACTTCTTAATAATCTCGAGTTTGATCGCTTTTGCTACATTAGTTTTTACAGGGTTATCCAAAAGATATTCGTTCTTTTTCAATTTGTTGACGGTCTCCTATGGGGTTTCGTGAAAAAAATCTTCGCGGAAATAAATGACCTATACTGTTTACACACCTGCAGTTTCAGGTTAATTCCTCACGTATTTTTCTAGATATTTAACATAACGTCTAAAATCGCAAGTGATCGGTCACCTTTGACCATATAGTGTATAAGTGTTTTGGTAAAAAATAATGTAAAAGCTTTGAGATGGAAAGGAAAGGAAAAAGTAATTTAGACTTCGGTTTTTCGGAAGCGCTATTGCACTGGACTCCGGAGCCCTGTATTTATGAGCCCCGGTGAATTCCGACCAATATTTGAATATTTACTAAACACAGAGAAGTACCGGAGCCGAGCTCCGGTGGGCCCCGGAGCAAATTAAGCCCTGGACCCACGGTAGGGGCAATTTTTTCCGAATCCCTCACATGATATATCATCGAAAAGACCTCGGGCCGGACCGGGCCTAGTGACTACTCTTTACGGGCCGGACCGACTTCGGGCCTTATTTTTTTCCGGAAGTATCGGGACGGGCCTAAATTATTTTTTCTGCACAGAGCCGGGACTGGTTTCTTTCCTAGTCTTCATGGCCCAAAATTTTCAGTCCTAGTTTTGAGCCAGCCCGTAAGAAAATCATTGTCACTGCGTGGCCTGTTCCTTCAAAGGTCAGTAAAATTAAGCCTGCCCCAAAGATTTTTCCAAAAAATGCATGCATTATTAAATCGCTATTATTCTACAATTAAACATTAATATTTAGTCTTTTTAAAGAATAGTAAATTTCTACGCTAATTAAAATATAGCTAAATTAAAATATAGTAAAACGTGTGAAAAAGAACCTGCCTATGGCGGAATCCTGATTTAAACTGAAAAACGTGTTGATCCATGCAGAATTAATATACTAATTAATACGTAAGAAGAAATATATAATGCATTTACACTTGCTAAGAAGGAAACTTGTCTATAACGCATTTTTTTCTTATTTTTATGTAATTGAGTCTTAGAAGGTTTTACTTTATAGCATTTTTCAGATTTTTAACCCTTCAATCCATGGAATATGGATTAACAATATTAATGATAACTGAAACATTTACATACAAAAAATAGAGATTCGTTAAAAAAATAAATATCGCAGCCTGTGGCACTTCTATAAAAATGAAGTATATAAACATGAAAAAAAGGTTAAGATAAATATTTTTGGTCTGAACTCCTCTTACGAGACAAATTTTTAACCAAATCGATGTAAAAATCAATGTTTTGTACGCCGGGCCCGGGACTGGAAATTTCGGAGAAATATTCTGAGAAATATTGCGCGCAAGCTTAAAATTTAAGAAATTGAAAAAATTGCAGTTCAAAATTAAATTGTAACAAAATTATAAAAGTATATGAATATAACAATATTGAACTATAATTATTTTCAAAGGCACAATCTACGTCTTAGTATTTTCAGTACTTTTAGCAAAAAAAATATTTTTGTAAGAATTCTGATGCATTTTCGATGTTGTCGGTACTAGAAATCTCACAAGTTTTTCCCCCACAAAAGATCGCCTTATGCACATAATTTTTCAACAAATAAACAATGCAGTTTTAATACTAAATCACAAGTAATGCTTTGCATCAAAATGAATGTATTTACCAAGAATCATGCAAATTTCTTTATCAGTTTTCAAGAAATGTTGTGCATAAACATAAATATAAAAAACTGAGAAAATCGCATTCAAAGATTAAATCGTAACACATTTTATGTATGCAGCATGATTGAACTGTAATAAGAAATAGACCTGAAATTAAAAAAAATATCTTTTTAGTATTAAAAAATAAATAAAAAATAAAGAATCCCGACGCATTTTCATCATGGATACATTTTCATCAAACTTCAGTTTCTCTTTGATATGAAGTGATGCTGACTACGTGTTTGTGAATATCGTCCAATAGGTGGCGCTGCAGTGCTGCATTTTGCACTATTTCCTCAATAGCTATCTCAAGAACCAATGCACGAATTTTCATCAAACTTCAGATTCAAGTAACACCTTGATAAATGTTGATGCTGATTATGTGGTTGTGTAAATCGCTCAACAGGTGGCGATGTTATGCTGCATTTGTCATCATTTGCGCAATAACTCTATCTCAAGAACTAATGCACAGATTTTCCCCAAACTTCATATTCAGTTAGACATTGACATAAGTTGATGATAATTAGGTTCTGGTGTAAATCACCCAATAGGTGAGCAGCTATGCTGCCTTTTGATGGATTTATACGATTTAAGGGACAGTAATATCTCAAGAACTAATGCACGGAATTTCATCTTTTTAGAATTCTCATGATGAGCATAGATGCACTGTGATAATGAATTTAAGTATTGACAAGTATGAGATAGAAGAAAGTTTTGTGATGGCCACAACATACTAGTTATTTTTTCGATTTTGTTTGTAGGTTTCTTTTAAGAGGACATCTTCACTTTACGGCTTCTAAATTGAAAATGACCTTTTAAAAAACCTCCAACTACAATAGAAAAAAGCGAAAAGAGGGTTTTTGCATTGTTCGACCTAAAAAAAAATCAGTGATTGTTCTTGAGATAGAGCTATTGTTAGAATGGAGAAAAAAAACAGCTTAACAGCGCCATCTGTAGGGCGATATGTACACCAAAAAATAATCAGCACCAGTTTTTATCAAGGTCTAATTGAATCTAACGTTTTGTGAAATTCCGTGAATTAGTTTTTGAGATAGAGCGTTGCCCCACCAGTGGCTGAGAGGTTCTGCTCTCGAAGCTGGTAGACGGCAGGTGCTGGGTTCGAACCCAATCGCGCCCGTCGGCCTAACCGTTTCGGAGTTTTTCGTGGTTTTCTTCGAAACCTTGGATTTCCATGCGTAAATACGGCTTAGGTTCCTTTAGAAAGACCTCCCACGAAGGGCACTCCCCCCCCCCCCCGCTTAGGGCCTATATCCCTAGTGTTGATAATTGGCAGTCATAAACACAACCAACCAACCAACTTGAGATAGAGCGCCGTCCACACAATTTTTGTCATACATACAGAGTGATAGAGAGACATTTTCTAAAATCTATAAATTATAAACAAAGCTGCACAAAAGAATTGTATATTTGGGATTGTTGGAAAGTACTTCATATGCTATACTTGACGCATGAATTTTTTTCTTCTTTATTTTTTCTGTTTAACCGAGATAAAGTGCCAGAGTTGGTACGGGTAGAAATTTGCATGCTCGAGCGCGACTTGTAAGAACAAAAAAAGTTGGCCGTATCGATATAAAAGTTAAAAAGTTCGTGCAAAATAATTATATTCTTTTCGTATGTATTATATTCATGTTGCATGGATCAACCTTCCTGTATTTTTTTAATTTACTACATCTTTTTTTCGTTTCCATTCTCCTTGTAGCAATAGCATAATAAGGCATTTTTGAACTGGCTTACACACTTTTATATAAAAAATACATGTAACTTTAAGTAGAATTTTAAATAGAAAATAAAATCGAGACATATTTGATTCTTTAGTTTGCCTATACAGTCCCACATAAGAAAAGATCTATCTGTTCTTCCGAAATTTTTTTTTTATTAGCACGAGTTGGAACCCGTCGAAATTCGACGAACTAAAATGTTTAGAAAGAAACTGTTAGATCAAATTTATGATAAAACTACAAAAATATTTACAATAAAAAATTCATCTTACATTGGTTGTCTAACTCTTAAAACAAATAATATTTTTAACCTAAAATTACCAAAGTGTTATTTCCACAAACTTCAACTGCTTAAATTATTGAAAAATTAAACCGTTTTAGAATACGTAATCAAGATGAATACTTATGATGCAGTTATGAATTGAAGCTCTTACGTTTGTTTTTACATGATGAAAAAATAGGTAAAAAGGATTTTGCTTTGTCACATCATGAAATAAAATCTAAACTGTACGTTATTTTCACATTCTAAAAATTTACATACGCACCACTCAAGTTCAGAATTTAAAAGTATTTTAACGCGCAGTAGATTATTAATGAATGCATTTCCAAACTTAAAATCGCGTTTGTCCGATACAACTTTGCATGTGAACATTCTCACAAACTTTAAGTTCTAATCTCAGTACCCGAGCATAAAAAATTCAGAAATTTGCCTTTAGTTGTCACAGTATTGGCGATTTAGTATTGGTCAAATATTTAGTTTTATCAAAGAAAATGATCGTTTTGTTTTAAATATGACATT
Source organism: Maratus speciosus (assembly GCA_963932465.1). Taxonomy (NCBI): domain Eukaryota; kingdom Metazoa; phylum Arthropoda; class Arachnida; order Araneae; family Salticidae; genus Maratus; species Maratus speciosus. The sequence continues at coordinate 345,110,288 of OZ010788.1, forward strand.
TTTACTCACTGAATTATTTTACCTAGCGTCTCAAACTCAGTATCAGCGTAATGTAAAAATGTAACTGATTTATAAAGAAAAATGCATGTTTTTTTGTTGTTTTCTTTATGGCTGACGTCATTTTCTGTTTCAAAAAGTATAAGAAAAAAGTTACTTTTATTTGTAGTGTGAAAATGGCATCAATAAGGATATAGTCAATAAAAATAAACCATGACTATTTTCATCCCTTTACTTTTAATAGAAATGGTGTACTTCAGTTGCCACAATTACAAAATTGGTACTAAAAACTATAAAAAAATTAATATCTCACAAATAAATTGAGATAGAGCTTTCAAACAAATTTCATTTAAAAGTACATTTTTTCCCCTATATTACGATGTAAAAATTGAAACTGTGCGATGTTTAGAAATTTAAAAATTTGCAGTAGCTAAAATTGCAAAACCGAAATTTCAAATTTCAGAGTGTTGCCATTCGCAGAATGACGTATGCGTTACGCACAGATATGTTTGTCCTTTATAATATAGATAGATGTCGTAGGCTAATTGAGAAATCAGGCTCTTTGCAAAGAGCCGGGCTAATTGGAGAATAATCTCTTTTTCCAAATAGCCTGATATTTCTCAGGCTTATTACAAAGAGCCTAGACACCATTAGGCTAATTGAAAAATGACCACTTATATTCCAATCACAATGATTTTTTAGGCTTATTAACCCTTATCCCGACCCGAGCCATAAAAATAAATTACAACAGACAGTACCTCGATCCGAGCAAGACAAAATAATTTCAGTCTACACGCAACCCGACCCGAATCTAAAAATTCCATTTCAAAAATACCCAGAATCTGAACCGAACCAAATCTGAACCCGACAAAAATATTCCAATGAACCATAACCGATTCGATCAAGACAATTTCTGAGGACATTTAACCCAACCAGAACCTAAAAATTCAATTTGAGAAAACCCCCGAAATCTCACGCGAACCAAATCTGAACCCCACAAAATTATTCCAAATAACCATTACCGGCTCCGAGCATAGCAAAATAATTTCCGTGGACACGCAACCCGACTAGAACCTAAAAATTCAATTTGAAAAAAAAAAAAAAAAAAAAAAAAAAAACGAAATCTAACTCGAGCCAAATCTGACAAAATTCCAAAGAACCGTAACCGGATCCGAGCAAGGCGAAATAATTTCCGTGGACACGCAAACCGACTCGAACCTAAAATTTCAATTAAAAAAAACACGAAATCTGACGCGAACCAAATCTGAACCCGACAAAATTATTCCAAAGAACCATAACCCGATCCGGTTAAGACAAAATAATTTCCCTCGATATGCAACCGGATTCGAACCCAAAAGTTGCATTTGAAGTCAACCCGAAAACCTTCCATAACCTGCGTTCAGGTCGAGTTTCGGATTCAGTTCAATTAGAAATTTCGGTTTCAGATCGGGTTGCCAGTCGACGGAAATTAATTTGTTTTGCTCGGATCGGGTTATGGTTCTTTGGAACATTTTTGTAGGGTTAAAATTTGGTTCGGGCCAGGTTATAGGTTGACTTCAAATGTAATTTTTAGGTTCTGGTCGTGTTGAGTGTCCACGGAAATTAATTTGTCTTGCTCCGATCTGGTTATGGTTCTTAGGAATATTTTTGTCGAGTTCAGATTTGGTTCGGGTTATTTCAAATGGAATTTTCAGGTTGGGGTCGGTTTTGTGTCCACGAAAATTATTTTGTCTTGTTGTATCGGATTATAGATCTTTGGAATAATGTGTCAGGTTCAAACGTCGTTTGTTTTAAAATGAAATTTTCGGTTCGCTTTGGGGTGCGTGTCCACGGAAATTATTTTGTCTTGCTCGGATCGGGTTATGGTTCTTTGGAATAATTTTGCCGGGTTCAGATTTGGTTCGCGTCAGATTTCGAGTTTTTTTTTTCAAATTGAATTTTTAGGTTCTGGCTGGGTTGCATGCCCTCAGAAATTATTTTGCCTTGCCCTGGATCGGGTTATGGTTCAATGGAATATTTTTGGCGTGTTCAGATTTGGTTCGGGTCAGATTTCGGGTTTTTATCAAATGGAATTTTTAGGTTCGTGTCAGGTAACATGTCCACGGAAATTATTTTGTCTTGCTAGGATCGGTTATGGTTCTTTGGAATAATTTTGTCGGGTTCAGATTAGGTTCGCGTCAAATTTAGAGTTTTTTTTTTCAAATTGAATTTTTAGGCTCTGGTTGGGTTGCATGTCCTCGGGAATTATTTTGTCTTGCTCGGATCGGGTTATGCTTCAATGGAATATTTTTGGCGGGTTCAGATTTGGTTCGGGTCAGATTTCGGGTTTTTATCAAATGGAATTTTTAGGTTCGTGTCAGGTAACATGTCCACGGAAATTATTTTGTGTTGCTCGGATCCGTTTATGGTTCTTTGGAATAATTTTGTCCGGTTCAGATTAGGTTCTCGCCAGTTTTCGGGTTTTTTTTCAAATTGAATTTTTAGGTTCTGGTTGGGTTGCGTATCGATGGAAATTATTTTGCCTTGCTCGGATCCGGTTATGGTTCTTTGTAATAATTTTGTCGGGTTCAGATTTGGTTCGAGTCATATTTCGGGGGTTTTTTCAAATTGAATTTTTAGGTTCTGGTTGGGTTACATGTCCTCAGAAATTATTTTGTCTTGCTCGGATCGGTTATGGTTCATTAGAATATTTTTGTCTGGTTCAAATTTGGTTCGGTTCAGATTCCGGGTTTTGTTTAAAAAAATTGAATTTTTAGGTTCGGGTCGGGTTGCGTGGACTGAAATTATTTTGTCTTGCTACGATCGGCGTACGGTCTATTGTAATTTATTTTTCGGGTTCAGATTTGGTTAGAGTCAGATTTCGGGGTTTTTTTCAAATTGAATTTTATGTTCGAGTTGGGTTGCGTGTCCACCTAAATTATTTTGCCTTGCTCGAATCCGGTTATGGTCCTTTGGAATATTTTGTCGGGTTCAGATTTGGTTCGAGTGAGATTTCAGGGGTTTTCTCAATTTGAATTTTTAGGTTCTGGTTTGGTTACATGTCCTCATAAATTCATGTCTTGCTCAAATCGGTTATGGTTCATTGGAATATTTGTCTGGTTCTGGTTCAGATTTGGTTCGGTTCAGATTCCGGGTTGTTTTTAAATGGAATTTTTAGGTTCGCGTCGGGTTGCGTGTAGACTGAAATTATTTTGTCTTGCTACGATCGGAGTAAGGTCTGTTGTAATTTATTTTTCGGGTTCTGGTCGGGTTATGGGTTAATAAGCCTTAAAAAATCATTCTGATTGGGAAATATGTGGTCATTTTTCAATTTGCCTAACTGCGTCTAGGCTCTTTGCAATAAGTCTGAAAAATATCAGGCTAATTGGAAAAAGAGAGAAGATTCTCCAATTAGCCCGGCTCCTTGCAAAGACCCTTATTTCTCAATTTGCCTACGACAGATATCGGAAAAAAACAGAAACATACAGGTTCAAACTACAAATTATAAATTTCGGAATTCCTGCTTCGCGCCTTTCTTCAAAAGCAACCAATTGAGTGTGGGATATTCCCAAATTGACCAATAGAGTCTTTAGTTAGGAATGCAAACATGCCTGTTCTCAAGTAACGTTTAAACTTTGAAAAAGCTATTTTTGCGCCATCTGTTATCGTACAGATAAACTAATCAGTTTAAGCGATTTTTATTCTCGCCCCAAAATTCAATCTTCGCCAGCACAATTTAACTCAAAAAATACATTTAATGAATTTCAATTAAAAAAAAAAAAATCTTACACGGCACTTCAAGATCAATTTGCATATCATACTCCATTTTCGAATATTTTTATGGGTAATTTCTAGAGAAAATGAATCGGACGTAATTTTCATAAAACAGTCAAAAGTCAAATTTAATAAATTTAAAATTTATGAAAGTGCGGTGAACGATTTTTTTAAAGTACATTTATATATCATACTCTAATTTTAAATATTTATCTGGGTTATTTTCGGAGAAAATGAATCATAAATAATGTCCAGTTTAAAGACTTTTTCGAAATACACCCTTAAGCGAGCAGATTTTTCCCTGTAGCGGTTTCGTGATATTTAAATTCCTTATAAACATTTCTACTCGGTGAACGTAACGCTGTTATAAAACTTTAAACTTTTTTTTCTCCTGAAATCCTATTTTTAAAAACTGGGCGATCATTCTTCTCCAAAACTATTCAACTGATTTCCTTCATTTTTTAAAAGAAATCGTTTTTGCTGGAGATTCTACCACGAAAAAGGTATAATAATTTTTATTAGTTATTTTTTGAGTTACCAAAAGAGGTAAAAGAGGCGTAAACAATTACCGCCATTTTGTCAAAAAGTTTGGTAAAAGCTCCAGATAATTTAATGCCCTTTTATTCACAAAAAAAAATCACGTATTTTATAGGCCGAAGAAGAACCTACTCGTGAAAACTTATTAAAAAATTTAGAAAATAGAATGCTTGTCAGAATTAGAGATTGAAAACTAGCATGCTTCAGGATCTGGAAATTTATTTCAGAGTTTAAAAAAAAAAAAAAAAAAAAAAATGGACATTTTTTTCAATTAAAAAAAATCTACAAGAATTTTCAAATAGTCCTTTATTTAATCGCGGAAAATGCGATTAAAGTACAAATTAAAATATTGGTAGGTATCTTGAATAAAAACACTGAGTGTCATGTCAGTAACCGGCGACTGACACTGAACTTTCCGTTTAGGTGACGTCAGTAATCGGTGACCGACACTTAGATTGTAGACACTTAGATCTTATTTCGTGGCCCAAATGTAAAGACAGACAAAATAGACTTGCCATTCAACGTGTTAAATCAAAATACTACTAGAATTTTCAATAAGTAATATTTGCATGCAATCGGACATTCTGAGATTTGAAAAAAAGGAAAGATTGCTATTTGAAAAATTTGGTCGGAAAATACCTTTTGAAAAAAATCTTTAAAAACAGCTGGTTTCTTGAGGAAATTCCAATCTCTAGTTAAAATTATTGAAGTCTATTTTAGTATGAATCATATTTACCTTATATTCTTAGAGACTTTGTTCGGCGCTCGCATTTGTCTTTGTGCAGGTTATAGACATGTCCTTTAGAGCAGCATCCAGATACGACTTTGCCTTGTCGACAATGATAGAAACAAGAATCATTTGTTGGATTTACTTGACGACCATGGTCTCCTGAAGCACATTTCACACTAAGCTCTTTTAAACTGTAGTCTCCTTCACCCTCTAAAATAATAAAAAAAAAAGGCTTAATTCTCCTTAGCACAGTATAAGAATACGAAAAAAAATTCGTAGGATGGAACTTTAAAAATTTTCAATCTTATTATCAATAAAAAATTACATTATTTAAGCACAAATTCCGATTCTTCAGTGCGATTTGATAAGATGCAGAAGTTAAAGATTGTCCAAATTCAGTTTCTAAAATATATGTAATAAATGCTTTAAAAAAGCATCGATAAGCGAATTGTATATGCTGAAATTCGTTCAAACGATTTTAAACGTCGTCTGTAAGTTGCAGTATACATGACTACTTTGAGATTTTATATTGATACTTTTATCTCATTAATTCCTCTTTTTTTCCAACGAGAATAGCTAAAAAATACCAAGTTAAGATACCTATGTTAACACGAAAGTGTATTAGCATTTAATTTCTAAAGAAAACCTATCATATTTAGCAGGTTATTCATTTTTAAGTATCTTTAGAATCGTAGAGAAGCATGTAATATCACAATTTTCAAGCATTTCTACTAAATTAAATATTATAAAAAATCATTTACAAAAAATGTGAAAGTTATCCATATTTATATTTAAGCAAAACGTTTTAGATTTAACATGCTGCACGCAAGCATTAATTTTTTTTTCTATAAGAAAATTATGTATGGTTATATTTATACGCAAAATAGTACTTTATTGAAAAGTGAGAAAATTGTTGAAAATCGCTTTAAAAAAGAATTTTCAAAGATTGATAGTTATTTATGAACACATGTCCTGTATCCTTATGTTTGTACATGCGCACATCAAGTGCATTTATCTCCAAAAGAAATGTATCTAGAATATATACACAAAAAGGTAGCCAAAAGTTAATTTTTACTTTCTTCTGTCTTTATAAGAAAGTATTGGATTCGTGAAAATTTGACGGATTTACTCGTTTTAAGGATCGGAGATACCGAAAAACTTTACAAAATGTCTCTCTGCAAGTCTGACTATATATGACAAATTTTGTGGGCACTATCTCAAGTACCAATGCACGGAATGTAATAAAAATTTATATTCAGTTAGTACCCGATATAAATTGGTGCCGATTAGTTTTGGGTGTAAATCGCCCAACAGGTGGCGTTGCTATGCTGAATTTTTCACGATTTCCGCAATAGCTCTATCAAGAAAGAATGCACGGATTTAGATAGAATTAAAATAGACGTTCATATTCAGTTTGTCCTTGGTATGAGTTGGTGCTGTTTAGGTTCTGGTATAAGTCGCCCTACAGGTGGCGCTGCCATGCGGCATTTCACAATTTCCGCAATAGCTGTATCTCAAGAACTAATGCACGGATTTTCCTCAAACTTCAGATTCAGGTATGCATTAATAAATATTGGTTTCGATTATGTTTGTGTAAATCTACAGATAGGTGGAGGTTGCTGTGTTGCATTTTATACGATTTCCGCAATAGCTCTATCTCAAAACCTAGTGCATGGTTTTTAAAACTTCTGATTCAGACCTTCACATAAGTTGTTGCTTATTAGGTTTTAGTGTAAGTAATCCAACAGGGGGTGGAGCTATGCTATATTTTGCATGATTTACACGATTTTAGTGAGTCATCAAGAACTAATGCATGAAATTTCACATCTTTAGAGTACTCATGATGGGCATAGATTGCCATTTATTTTTGGCGTTGTGATAGCGAATTTTGAAGTATTAACATGCATGAGATCCGACATGGCACATCCGACTAGTTTAATAGTTGATTTTGTCAAAGCTTATTATTCACTTTTGATATTGGGCATTTTCAATTTTGCACCGTTGATCCAAAAATCTATATAATAAAAGTCTAAGTCAGGTGACTGTCATCAACAGTTCCGGGTTGACCGCTTCACTTTTTGTTTGCCAAGCGGTTAATTTGTTAATTTAATATTAGCCGAGAGCAGGTGATAAATCGCTAAATATTGTTCCTTTACCAAATACTATAAATATCATGTCATCAGTATTATAATAGTTCATTTCATGTGACTGTCATAAACAATTTTTCACGTAGTAAATTAAAACAAAGTTTTGATGTTTAAATTAAATGTTATGGTTTATGGTATTATTACTTTTCTTTTTTTAAAAGCAATAATTGAGAGTCATAAATTTTAAATATTTCAGTTTTAAAATAAAGTTATGCATTTTTAATAAAATGAGTGGAAGTACTACATTTTAAACGAAATGCGAAAAAATACGACGGTAACAATGTTTGTCGATTTATCACCTGCGCCCAGCTAAGATAAAAAAGCCGAGTTCAGCATTTCTGTATCAGAATTGAGAAAGTAAATTATGTATAAAAGTAGCGTGATACAATGCTTAGCATATGTTTAAGGGAGACCAAACTGGTCGCCAAGGGCGGCTAGTAGAGGAAATAAACACCCAGCTGTTTCTGCACAGTATTCTGTGGTATAAGGTGAATCGAAATACAATTGCGATACAAGTTAAACTGAAAATTGAGAAAAGTAGCGGTCAGTGTAACCAGCAACATGAGTTAAATTACACAATTCATTCCCTATAACATAGGAGTATGTTAGCAATTTTCTTTCCTCGTATCATAGCAAAAGCTTTAAATGCCATCGGCAAAGTTGCCTTCAGTGGACTAAATCAAAATCGCCTGGAAATTTACGGACCTTCTATACGTCTAAAGAAATTTAGAAACTTTGTAAAGATTCTCAAATTACTGTTTTAAAAAAGGTACAAATATTGATCTATTATTTTGCTTCTTTAAACTTATTTTAGAAGGGAGTAATACCGAATAGAACACAGATTCATATTTCTTTATTTCCTATTCATTCATTATTTGTACTTTATTTGTCCACATGAAATCAAAATTTGCAATATGATTTATAATTAATATTAATGAACAATTCGAAATACTCTTACCCCATTCAACCCTATGAGTGGGAGTGAATGGAACTTTGAAAAGGTTACGAAAAGGACACTATAAAAATTAAAGATAACGAAGCTAACCACCTATTAGTTTAAACATACTTAGCAAAAGAATGAAACAAAAAGGGGGAACAATTTACAACATGCATGCCAAAGCTGAAACTTTGGCATGACTTTTGAGAATATAGTTTTGGTTAGAGAAGAACATTCACCACCTGACATTCATTAATGTCCACAACATCAACATTTGGATATTCGTAACGACTACAGCGTTAACACAAGGTGTATTATAAGGCAAGATTACAGATTAATTTAGAACTCACAAGGGAGCCACATTTGGTGCTGCTCGCACCTATAATTAAGACTGGTGCATTTTAAAGCCCTATATTAGGCAGTTTGAGAATCTAAAATTTTCCTTTTAAAATCATTGATTTTACAGCAGCATAACTTTCTCAAAAGGAAATTTTCGAAACAACTTATTAGACTATTAACGTAGATTTTTAAGAAAGTATTAAAAAAACAAATTAGTCAAATATAAAATATTGAAAAAAGTTTAAAAATTCCTTCAAGAATCTACGATATTGATTTTGAAAAATTGAAACATTCAAATTCTATCCAAAATGTCATAGCCGCTTGTCGTATGCGAGTGAGCAATGGTTTGGACTTCATTAGAAATTGTAATTTACGACCTAAATAAGCACAGTAAATTTTCTAAATTGTATAAAGATGTTAATTTGCTTTATGATTACTTTTACCAAAAGACAACATTTAACACAACGTTTTATTTTAGACATTCGAAACTTTATTCTATCAGATTTCAAAAGAAAAGTTATTGTATTTAAATAAAAAAAGTTTTCAATGATCTTGAAAACTTAACATATATTTACTATTCAAACATTTATCGTCTGCATAGAAAAAAAACACATCCTTGTTTCTTATGCTATTATGAAACAAATCTCAATCTGATTTAATTCTAATACATACCGTATATATACTTGAAACTAGAGGGCTATAAAGCAGGCAAAAAAATTTTAGTGCTATATTTAGCGACTGAACTCGCTTTTGTCGTGAAAGAATCAAAAATCCAATAATAAAAAAAGTAAAAATATATAAAATATGATTTTAACAGAAATTTTATCGGTTCTTTAATTTTTACGCATACGGCTACAAAATGCAGCAGGTGTCGATGCTAGGTGCGAGCAGCACCAAAAGTGATTCCCTTGTCAGTACTTGGGTAAGAAACAATAAGCAAGCTGTTAATATTCAAATCAACATCTAAGATTAGGGGTATCAAAATTTCATATATTCTCTATGTTAATGCATTTTTTTATTTTTTAGAAAATAAAATATCTAGATACAATTTCACGTCGTAAAGTGGTAAAAACTACATACGTGGGTTTTAACTTGGAAATAAAACAATTTTAAACAAAGAATCAAGATCACTAGAATAATCAATGGTGCACAAAAAGTAATTGTTTCTCATTTTAAGATACTGGAATAAGAAAATATATCATGTTTTTTAGAAATGGAAACAGTCTCATAAAACCAGCCATTCAAACCAAGTTTGCTGCTGATAGAGTTAAATGTTAATTAGTTGGTAATTAACTGTCGAGTTAAATGCACTAGCATTTTTGTAAATAACCATTTCGTTAGAAGGAAACTTAAGTTTAGAATAACAGTGATTTAAAGTCTCAAGGACGTTTTCCTGGATCATGATCTAGTAAAAAGCTAAATCTGAAACTTCGGAATATTTTACGCTTTCCAGGCAAAATAATGCAACCTATAGGCAAATTAAGACAATTTGGAGGGACAAAAATTGTGCTAGTATCCATTCAACTCCATATATCATTCTTTACCACTCAAATAAGCTAAACCCTTACTGCATTAAACATTTGCTTAAGAAATTAGTCTATACGTACGATTTAAACACTTGACGTTTTCTGGCAAATCGCATACACCTGTCATATTATTGAAATACAATCCAACGGGACATTGCTTTGCGCAAGCTCTTCCTGCTGTGCAGTCGTAGTACATATTGCAGAGAACATGGGGTTTGGGCCTTCTATCTTCAGAACAGACTACATGATGATCAAATAAACGGCATTTTCTCGGCTTCAGATGACGATTGGAATTGCCTAAAGTGGATGAATAAACGGTTTCATTAAAAAAGCAAAATAAAAAATGTATGATTCCTACTTGTTATATATTACTACATTGCATATTATCCAAATACAGAATGTTCCGCCAAAAATTATTCACAGCGAGTATCCTCACCTAAGGTCCCTACTTAAGGGGACATACGACCCTTTAAAAACAGATGAAAAATTTGATTTCGGAGACATATTTAAAGTGACCCCATGCACTCCTTTTTTCATTAATCACCTTAGTTTTTTTTTGTTATAATATATTCTCCATGCAATATAATATATAATTTGCATTAAACACTATAATTTATAATTATTCCTTAATATATGCTTTTTTTTAAAATTAATGATAATGTACATAGCTTGCGCGCATGATTTAAAAATATCTATACCCTCTAGAACTTAAACTTTTAATATAAGTTTAAGAATATTGCTAGAATAAAATGGACTAAAATCTAATGAAAACAAAAATTTCTAAAATTTTGATTTTCAAAAATAAAAATATGAAAATTGATAATTTGTCACTAATATCCATACATTAAATAGTTTGTTAAATTTCTTAGATTTTAGTTCAATTTCAAGAAAATGATCTGGTAAAGATAAAGTTTCGAATCATTACTTTTAATATATCTGGAGTTATCGTGCGCGCAAGTAAAAAAAAAAAAAAAAAAAAAAAAAAATTACATTGAGAAAAATTTAAACAAAATAATTCGCTTGAAACAGACGAAGGCTAATTAAAAAGATTTTCTATAACGAGAGCTATTTTACGAATATTTTGATGCGATTTGTGGCAAAATTTTCAGAAACATTAGCTGTCAAATGAATTAAAAAACAAAAAATCGAATTTTAAAGATTTTAAAAAAGGTCGTATATGTCCCTTAAAAAATAAAAACATCTTTATAGCACACAATTTTCCATAAAAATCTGAAAAAGTATGATGCCACATTTGGTGTAAATGAAAATAAGCTTTATTAGAAAAAGGGAACAGTCGTACTTTCATTTGACATGGTGTTTACACAAAGTGTTTAAAATAACTATCACGCATATCGCGGCATGTATGAGAGTTCTATAAAATTGGCTAACTTTATGCAACATTATAGTATCCACAAGAGTAAAAGCAACATGCTCACGAGCAACCAAGTCATTTTAAATTAACTATTACAATTTTTATGCGATATTTTCCGTTTTACTCTATTACCACAAAGCTTATTTACGGTGTATCAGACGTGACGGCATATTTTTGCATTTTCTATGAAAATAATGCATCAAAGAGAATTCCTGGTCCATTTGTATGCCCTCTGAGCGAGGATGGTTGCTTTGTATACTTTATGACGTTTCAATGGATCATCCTGCATAAATGAACATTAGTATATGCAAATACAACCGTATAAACAAGTTGGAAATTGCTCGTTAAATGTGGCAAATGAGGTGCGTTCGTACTATAACTAGTTTTATAAATATTTTTGAGCAGCATATTGTACCAAATATATATTTTAGTGCACTTCAATAAGTGCATATCCATTTCATTCAGTTCGAAAGGCTGTAACATTAAAATGCACTTGCAATAATTGTTTCCCATTGGCCGTAATGTAACGGAAGACTTGACTGTCCCTGTAATTAAACTATACATGCGATTTTCATAAAATTTGAAATGAGTCGACAAAATTTTGCAACAATTACATATTTAAAATTTCAGACCATTCGGTTGGATAGTTTTTGGTCTGTTATATGCGGACGGACAGACAGACTGACTGAACGACGACTATAGGCGCTACGTATTTATATAATTACAAACGCACCTAAAAATGTAAAATTCTTAAAAAAGATACCTGATAACGGAAAATTTTACACTATATTTAAGAGCATTTAAAAACATTGTATAAATGATAAAATATCGTCGAAAATGCTATTTTTAAAGTAATATTTTATCTTAATACCTATCAACTTAAGATTCCCAATTAAAATGTACACCTATATGTAACGTGCTGTGTTTAAGAAAGGAAAAATTATGACTTAAAAGGATTAATAAAAAGGTCTATTGTAATTGGAAAGTAATTTATTGCTAGAAATTCTAAAACCCGCTTGTGCATTAGAAGATATACAAGAATTAGTACGACAGTAATTAAGTCAACAGAAAGTTTTATCTTTTAAAATTTGCTCTTAATACCTCCATCCAAAAAAGGTAGTATTAAACATAATGTTTGATCTAATTTTAAAGAATGGAGTTATATTTTTAAACGGACAGTGTAGAACGCCATACAACTTTTTTGTAAAAAAGGAGTCAAGGATTTAACAATTGACAATGTTTTGGCTTTGAGTTAAACTGTCAGGCAATATGAGATTTAGACTAACCCTCGAACACTATTCAAAAATCTTATGCTCATACTGTCGTACCTGCGAGATCATATGACGCAATTTTCTTATTTAGAGAAATAGTAATTAACTAGAAATGTTATTTTGCCTTTAATCAGAAAGGCAAATAAAAATATCACGTTGACGCCTCTGAAGACGACTTGTCCAAAATCACTTCATCTTACAGATACAAGGGTTGTGATAGAAAATTACTTTGATATTATTACGCAACTCTTCTGCTCCACTATGTTAACTGTAGAACATCTAATCGATAGGACGATCTTCAAAGAATCAAAATTGAAGAACGAAGCGAGTTTATAAGGAAATTTAAGAAGATTTTTAAAAATAATCAAAAACAGCATTTTCAGAGTTAATGAAAAATTTCACAAAATAAGTTTTAAAAATTACTAAAATATGAAACTATGGTATATATACTCAAAAAGGAAATTCTTACGTTATAAAATAGGAGAAAGATAGCATGCAATTTTAATTCTTATAAAAAAATATAAAAATCTAGAACTTCGCATCGTCAGAGTAGAGAAAGCTGAAATTTCTTAATTTCCAAAAGGGAATATTTAAAAGTACGTAAATGCTTAAGTTCTGTAGATAAAGTTATTTTGTGAAAATTAAGACATTTATAGAACTATTTTTTCTTAAAAATTAAAATTTCGAGACTATTGAAAATCTTCTCGCTAATTTAAGAATCAATTTTCTCCAACATCTGCTAGCATGATAAAAATAATCTCTTCAAAATGCTACTTACATCGAACTTGCTTCTTCCAGTCACAAGTTTGATATCTGGGATTATACAAAAGACCTGGAGAACATTCCTTCAAAGTAGGGGTTCCAAAGCTACAGTGATAGAACTTATCACAATGCTGATCAACTGAATAGTAGCCGAAAGTTTTAGGACATTTCCAGCCTTTTCTGTGTTCTACATGCTTATAATCCACGTCTCTCGTATTGATGGGCAAATCTGTAAAGAAAAAAAAATGTTCCAAGTCCAGTCGTGGAAAAAAAAAAAAAAAAAAAAAAAAAAAAGACCGCAAATCATCGTATAAAAATGAGATTAGTGCTAACCGATTAGTAATAAAGCCTACTAATTATTGTTAAATTATGCTTCTGCTATCATCTACATATTAAAATTATTAGAAACTAAAATTTTCAATATTTTGAAATATTTGGACTATTCGGCCTTTTTAACTTTCGGATACAAAACCATTTAGAAATTATTCAGATGTAAAGTTTAAAATTTTTATTAAATTAATTTTTAATAGTTTCAAATTCGATTGGGCTAGTTTAATAACTTAAAAATTACTTTGCGGAATAAATTTTCTATTCGCATTTTTGAAACTTGGTGAAATCTTTGTCGACCTTTTTATATGTTAGAATGGATATGTTTTTTTCGAATTTCATAAACTATATACCTTGAAATTAATATTCGAAAAACTAATTGGAACATACAATAAATAAAAACAGAAGCCTATATTTAGAAGCTTTAAGACATGGGTTTATTTTTCATTAGGTTTCAATTCATATATTTTTCCAATTTCAAAATCTATATTTGAAATTCGAAAAACAAATAGTTTCAACCTATGCTTTTAACAGGAATCTATTTCTAGAAACTTCCATTACGAGAACACTAAATTACAGCTCATTACACCAAGTAATTTGAGTTACGCTTAAACTGAACTTTACATCTGCATAATTTTTAAACTATTCGACCGAATGACTCATTTGGTATCGGAAGGTAAATGACCTAAAAATTAAAAATGCCAAAATTCAGTGCTAGTATTGAAAGTTTCAAAGTAAACTTTAATATATAAGTAATGTAGATGACTAAGCAGAATTTAAGTATAACATTAATTAGTCAACGTTATCTGCTAGTCTAATTTCGTAAATTTTATTTTATCAAAGTATAAAAAATACTTCGAGAATTTTCACATGATTCATGTGTTAGATTTTGAACCATCACATCTGGAAGCTATTTTCAGAAAAATAGAATTGTTTTAGTTATTAACCATTTGGAAAAATGGTTATTGTCCTCTGTCAGGGTAGGAAATCAAAAACATACATCAAAATTGCTGAATATATTTTCTTCACATGCAATATACTTGCGATTATCTCAAAATCTGCCGTATTTACCAGATTTCAGGATTTATTTACCATTTGGAAAAATGGTTATTGTTCTCAGTCAAAGTAGGAAATCAAAAAACATCTGAAGCTTTTTATTAGTTGAATCCGCATTTTATTCGTTTTCCGATTGGTCTATACAGTAATCCGTATTTTCCCTTTACTTTCAGAGATGGATACTATGACAAAAAAGTAATAAAAGCTACAAAAAAAAATTAATAACTCAGAAACAAATTGAGATACAGCTTTCAAACAAATTGCATTTAAAAGTATATTTTTTTCTATATACAACGGTGTAAAAAGTAATACTGTGGGATGTTTAGAAGTTTAAGAATGAAATTTCATTTAAAATTGGTCCAGGAATATTAATGTTTAATCCATGGCGTACGTAATGTATGACCAGCTCCATAGAAATTTAAAAATTTACAGTAGTGAAAATTGTAAAACTGAAATTTCTTTTAAAATTTGTTCATGATGGGCCCAGGAATGTTGTTTAATTCATAGCGTACGCAATGTATGATCAACTCCGTGCGATTTTTTATGTCTTAAATTTTAGTCTTCGAAAAAAATCATTTTCTAAATAGTCGTAATTTGTTAAATTGCTTTTTTTTTTGTTACTGCTTTTGGGAGAATTTGACATAGTTAACTAGCAATTTTAAAAAAGCCGGTCATGTGATCTTCTGTGACAAGTAGAGTTTTCACCAAAACATTTTATATCAAATGATTTAATCTGTTGCAGAAATGGAGAGACTAACTTTGGATTTTTAGAAAGTGGACGACTGTACAATATGCATGACAACATCAGTAATATCAATCATTTCACCGACTTCATGCTCATAATTACTGTCAAAAAATAAAATTGATTGGCATTTTTCAATGAAAATGTTTTTAAAATCTTTGCATACACAAATGGTTTATACGACATTATCGCTTTTTCTAGAAGAATTTTAACCATGTTTTACAAACTGCCTATTAAGCGCATCTTACATATATCAAAAGTTTTAACTAGGAGGCTCTGCCCCCTACAAGCTACGCTCACCAACCCCCATTCAGACATCGCAAACTCTAAAGGCCCGCTAATTTGATCTGCTTTAAAAAAATTTCGGAAGAACGAATTATAATTAAAAAAAAACAGTGGCTATCTCCCTGTTAATGGGTTGCTTTAATCTTTGATTAAATTAGATCAGTGAAACATGTGAAATAAGTTAATATAAAAGGATTTAAGTAAACAGTGTCTCCCCCGGTATTTTTTAACAACGCTATAAAGTTTTTTTTTTTTTTTAATAAGGCATTTTAAATGTATAGTTTTAAATCTGACGTAATTTTCACCAATGTTTTCATTCTCTTTTTAATACTCATGTGAAAATACTTGTGTTTAAAAAGGAAATATTTGCGCAGTCCTAGAATTATCAACACAAGTGCAATGAGACTATTGTAGGTACTTCAATAACATCTCTATTGGTTCAAAATATCTCAATATATTGATTTTCTGTAAACAAGTAAACCCTATTGGTGTACAGTGAAGTCTATGGAAATTTGGCGAAATATTAGTGATATCGCTAAATTAGCGCCACTTTTGGCGACTAATTTTAGTGTCCAAATCTGGCGATATATCGCCAAGTTGGCGACAAACTTGGCGGAATTTGGCGACAGAACAGGGCCCCCCTATATGTATGGAGATGCATTAAATGCTGCCAATGAGATGAGTTTGATTTTTGCATTGCCATTAAACAGTTAAGAAATAATCGCGATTTCTGTGCCACGTACAATAGCGTAATATGTCTATAATAATAGCATAAGTCATGCGACTGTCAACAGTTCTGGACTGACCGCTTCGCTTTTTATATGCAAGGCGGCCATTCAAGTACTTTAATGTTAGCCAGTGAAAATCGCCAAATGTGTTCCATTGCCATCATCTATATCATAATAGTTAAAGTCATGTGACTGTCGAACAATTACGGGCTGAACTCTTCACTTTTACATGCAAAGCGGCCATTAAAATTTTTTCGAATAAAACTACTTAAAAGTATTCATGATCGCAAAGAATTTTTGGTACTTTTATATTAGCCGGGCGCAATTCTCGCCAGTTAGCCCTTTTTTTATTTTTCGCGTGCTAGATTGAAACAATGCTTTGATGTTGAAATTAAATGTCATGGTCTATGGTGGTATTTCTTTCTTTTCTATTCCCCCCCCCCTTTTTTTTAAAAAAATAAAGAAATAAGTGAAAGTCATGGATTTTAAATATTTCCGTTTTAAATTAAATTTCTGTATTTTAAATAAAATGAGTGAAAGTTGTTTTAAATTAAATTAATAAAGTTTGAGGAAAAAATGCGACGGGAACAATGTTTGGTGATTTATCACCTTCGCCCGTCTAGCATAAAAATACGTTCTTGATACATTCTTGAGTTCTTGATTTCTCTATCAGAATCGTGCGATTTGGCGTAGTATTAAGCAAGTAAATTAAATTATGAGTAAAAGTAACATTATACAATGCTTAGCATACATTTGGCGACCAGTTTGGTCTTCCATAAAGGCGGCTAGTATTTATAGATTAGTTTCAAAAGATTATCTCAAAATATGAAATAACTGTCTCATGCAAGTATATTTAATTTAAACTGTTTGGCAATTTTAAATATGACGTAATTTTCACCATTTACGTCTTTTAACGCATATTAATGATTTTATAATTTTCTTTCTCTTTTAAAATTCATGTATAAATATAGGTCTTATGACGTACTTATCAATATTTTTATATTTGAAGGAAATATTCTTCGCGCGGTTTTTAAATTTGGCAATAATTTAAAATAACACTCTTTTCTAAAAGTTGTAAAAAATATCTCTCGAAATGCTGAAAATTTTAATTTAAAATAGAAATAAAACCTCAAAAAGAGTCAAATTAAAAAAACAAACGCAGTCTGTACACAGGGAACTTCTAATGTATAAAATGATTTTAAAATGATTAAATTTCTATGTATAGTTTTTGCTGCTATAAAACTTTAATGGAAAGATTTTGACCAACTTTAACATTAAATATCGCTTAAAATAATTATTCTATTTGAAAACTGTCTGCATCATCGTGTTTATCAAACATTTCTATATAATACCATCGATTTTCATATTTTTGTATGCTATATTTTTCTCAATATTAACGAAGAAAGATCTCCGTTCACAAAAAATTCAAAAACAGCGGCGGCGGTGACAGCGTTAGTTTTTTTTTTTAAAGAAGAGATTAGTGTTTAATGAGTCCAATGGATCAAAATTAACTTTGAAAAAAAGTAGTGGAAACTAGTCTGTTCTCCCATCCTCCAAGCGCGCACACACACGTCCCACTTCTCAACATTATGAATTTCTGCAATGGATATCCATTCTCAAGAATGTTCTCTCTGACACCAACTTCAGTTTTGAATATACATTAATTTGACGGATTATATAGCAAAAACTACTGCATAAAAATTAGTAAAACTGGTTGTTTTATTAGGAGATAAATTTTAGGTAGCAAACAACTTTGATGCAAAATTTTTTTTAATTGCTACTTAATATTTGAAAAGGATCAACATACAGAAAAGTTTTATAGGACTATAAACTATACATAGCAGCTTAACCATCTGTTTAAGGCGCTCACTTTACTAAATTGTAATGTGCAGTATCGAATCATTTATAAATTTTTAAAGCACACATAGGACGACGTGTCCGGACAACTCACTTTTTAGAAGAGATAAGAGAATTTGAAACAAAACATCTCTCTTAAACTTATAAAACAAATATTTTCTGCTTGATTCAAGACAAATTTTATCAAATTTTAACTACATGATTTTACGCCATTCAAATTTCAAAAATATCTGTATTTGGATAGAGAATCTATGCATATTTTAAAAACAAGAAAACTTTTTTTTTTTTTTTTTTTTAAATCTTGATTTGCGACATTTTAAAAAGGCCTATTAATGATCATTCAAGAACAGTATCGATTTTTAACCGAAATATATACGCACATGTAAATATTTAAAATAAAAGAAAACAATTATAATTCAATTACGCATTAAAAACCTTTGAGAATCACGTCATATTAAACGAAATGTGTATTTTCATGCATTCAGTTGTGTTTTAGGGATACATGAAGCACGCAAATGAATTTTTTTTTCTGTCGAAAATGAAGGCAGCTGAAAATATTGTCCCATAACTACTACTATGAGAAGTCAGGCCGCTTGATCGAAACATGAATAAAAATGCTCCAGTTAATAAAAAGTTAAAATTCAGTGCTAAAAATTCACCCTGCTTAAATAATTAAAATCCATTGCAAAAACTACAAATAAATGTATCATTATTACTGCTTACAAGTACTCAAATTTTAAAATACATTAAAAGTTCATTAAAACCTAAACGTTTTACGACGAACGTACTCGGCCGTCATCATTCGGTAGTATGTTTGTCCGAAAACGTTTAGGTTTTAAGGGACTTTTAATGTATTTTAAAATGTTTATGTGTACACACCTGTAAGCAGTAATGGTACATTTATTTGTACTTTTTCTATAGAATTTAATCAGGGAATGCTGTTTTTGTAACAAATTTTGTGTACACCACTATTAGATTTCATCTATACAAAATTCTTTAGCGATAATACAAAGGTTCGAAATGGAACTAAATTTTACCAGTATGCATAGTTCATGGAAAATAACAAGTTAAAAATTGTGGAAAATTGGGGGATAAAAACAGCGGTCTATAAAACCGCTGACTGCAGTTTAGGAATATGAAACATTTCGATCTTATTGATTTTTAATATTTTAACATTTAACAATTTACGTAAAAAATTACATATGTTATCCAAAGCCATTTACCGATAATACCCATTGTATGTAAAAAGTGCATAAAAGGCTTGTTTTTTTCCTGTTGCCATAGTTAAAAAGAAATTCAGCAAAAGCAATATTTTGATCATTTAAGATGTGTTTTCATGTGAAAATAGAGTACCGTTCAGCAGATCACAATCATTTAAATTTAAACATTCTCAAACGAATTTGTAATTATTTAGGAGTAGAAAATGCACATGTTTTAAGTGTTAGCGTAAAAGAATGTTGCTTTTGTTTGGTAAATTTAAATATTTTCACATGATTAATGAGAGAAATTTTTTTCTAAGAATCAATAGGGTAATTTATGAGAAATAACTAATGCGGGTGAAAATGCAACATTATGAAACATCCATTTTCATTCAGGAAACTTAAATGTTTTATTACCATTACGCAAAAAAGGGGTTACCTCTATAGAATATTTTGCCTTAGTTTTTTCACTTTTCAAATTCTCTCTTTAGGAGAAGTGAAGGATATTTTATTAAATTTAAATAAAAATATATCCTAATGTTTATTTCTTTCATTGTGAACACTTACCTATCACACATTCTTCGATATTAAAATGTCCGAAATAAGATATGCAAAAAAGGCATGAAAAACGCTAAACTGATATTTCATTATTAATGTTTAATGAAAGCAATAAGATTTCTGTTACATATTTTAAGCTATTTGCTTCTGATGGATAATTTTATCCGCGATTAAAGAAAAAAGGTATATTTGTTTTATACCTTGCTTTTATAAAATTTATGTCTTCAGAAATTTAAGCGTTTAAGTGCATAATTATAATCACTGATGGAAAATATATAATAGTACTATGTCACAGGTAATATAACAAAAAAGTTTCAACGTTGAACCTTTATTTAAAAAAGATATGAATGTATTTTAAAAAAAAGTTTGGGCATTATGTTATATAGGTTTCAATTCCTCGAAAAGCGAAGAAACCCCAGTTATTTCATAATATGAAATTTCAGTAACAAGAAAGAAAGATAGCATATTTACATTCCAAACAGTTATAAAATTAAAATAACTGAACTAAAAGACAAGCCTTCATTCAATCCATTATTTTCAAGGATTGATTCCCGAAACAGATGCACAGAATAGACTAAAAATTGAAAATTTATATTGAAGATCCACAATACATTTAATAGTGGAGACAGCTTATTAATTTTCAAATTAAACTGCGCTATGGAATCTAGAAATAAATTATAGCACAGGATATTTAAGACAAATTTATACTTTTTGAAATTTACTACAACTGATTCTCAAATTATACTACACATTTTTCATAAAATTGTGCGAGTTTCAAGAAGGTATTAAAAGTTTGCGGTGGAAACAACAAAAAATACAATTTTCCTTTTTTTGTTGTTTTATTTAGTCAAACTAAAATAAAAAGAAACTTCAAAATGGAAATTTTTTAAGTCTACAAAAAAGTCACATTTGTTTAGGAAGCTGCAATTCATAGCAGAAATGTTTCTTCTAAAAAGGTGCAATTCGAATTTTTCTAATTTGTAATACTACTCTATATTTTAGTTTAAAGCCTTATTTTATGTATAGAAAAAGAGTCGCAAATGTAACAAGAAGTCGAGTGTAGTTGAGAAACAAGTAGAAACATCTTAAGTTAGTTAAAAAACAAGTTACTTACAATTGCATCTTCCATTTGGCCATTCACAGCGCTTTTTAATGGGGTCAAATTCAAGTATAGAAGGACAGTTCTTTACATAAGGAATACCATTTGAACAATGTACAAACTTGTGACAATCATCTTTGTGAGAAAAGAGGCCATTTCTTTCTGGACACATAGCACTAGGATGACACGACACTTTGTGTGCCCAGTCACAAGTTGATCTCCTAGGGTCGAAAGTCTTGCCCCACGGACAATATTCGATTCTGGCCCTTCCATTGACACATGTAATATATTTAGTGCAAGATTCCGGAGAAGGTAATCTACAGTTATTGCAGGAACACCTTGGATCACTTGGAGGAGCAGTTGAAGAAATACCACAATCTATAAATATATATACAGTTATTTTCAAAACAATTTCTTGCATATTCATCTACTGGGTCTCCCAAGAAGGACCGATTGATTTTAAAATTCGATAACTTGCAAACGGTGACATATAAAAAAACTTGCAGGAGGGTTATGTATGATCTCAGGAGTTTTTTTTTTTTTACACTGCGATTCTTGATTTTAGTTCTAATTTCAAACAATAGATGGCGCTGCGAGAAGTAGGTGCTAATTCCATACCCGATTTTTGGTACTTCGGGATCCATTCAAAACAATTTTTTGGCATGGGAGAAGAGAGGCCGAAAAATAGAGCCTGGATTTAGCGTCTATTGTTTGCAGCGCCATCTATCGCTGCTATTTGTAACTAAAAGTGGAAATCTCAGCATAAAAACCCCCGACATCTTACATAACCCTCCTGCAAAATATTTAATATCTTTCACCGTTTACAAGTTATTGAATTTTAAAATCCATCAGCCCTTTTTGGGACACCCAGTATTAAATGAACAAAATTTACTACTAAAAAGATAAAAATTTTTGAAGTTTTAATGCAAATGTTCGTGACTTTCATACGAAACTGATGTTTTAAGAGAGCTATAAATGCATTGTGTTCTGCCAATTTTGAGGATAAGAATTAATACACAATTTTAGAAAGAAAAATAAGTGAGTTGTTTAAGGTTTGGGCAAAATATTATTCAGAATTAGACACCAAATATTTTTGAGGATTACAAAACCCCAAAAATGACACTTTCTATTGGCATGATCTACGACGAGAACTTAGAGTTCTTTAGTTGAAAAAAAAGGAGACTATTCCTTCAAGATGAGGGGCACGATCCGTTTCAACCGAACTACGAATATTTCTTTTCTTTACGGCCAAGGATTATCAAAACAGTCCTGAAAAGCAATCTACTTTCAATTGGACACATTTTAAGTTAAAACTGGAAAATCCAACACACCTCCGACTCAACAGCTTGGTTTATGCAGAATCAAGGTGACTGTTTTAGACTGGTCAGAGATCAGCCGAGATCCGAATCGAATTAAAAACTTTTGGAGGAGTATTTGGAAGAGAGGTATGTCCATGGTCGTCAGTTTTCTACTATTCAGCAATTAAAGCAACAAATACATCACAGTTCCTTTTACAGCAACAGTTCTGACACTAGTTCGACGCATGCCTGATAGAATTTAAGATAATTCAAAGGAATGGATCCAAAATTTGAACTTAAATAGAAAATCCTCGAAAAGTCCAGATATTTTTAGGTTAGCCCCCCCCCCCCTTTTTTTTACAAAAATTCTATAAAAATTCAGAATTTGTTTATTGTAATAAACTTATTTTACCTTCCATATGCTTATTTCTTCGCGATTGCTTCATTTTTTAAAAAATTATTTCAAAAGTCACCTGTCAATATATTTTTGATAATCACTACAGTAGCGTTATTTATCAGGATACATTAACTATTTTTATTTATACTGCATCTAGAGAACTTTCATCAAAACTATTTCAATTATTTACGAAAATACACCCAAGAACTTTCGTACTCCATATGGGAAACCATTTAATTTAACTAAAAAAATATAAATGTGACTTCAATTTTATAAAATACTTTAGATGTTTATAAATTTAATCGTAGACTTTTTAAACAAAATGAACAAATTATCCAATTCGTTGTATCGCATAATTTTGAGAAATCCATGGATAAGAGGCTTAACAGTTAAGTGGAAAGTATTAAGCAATGATTGTTATTATAGATTTTCAAATTCTGACAATCCCAGTAAGTAAAGAAAAGTAGATGAAATTTAGTTTATGCCCATCTAAGATTTTGAATGGTTAAAACAATTTAGTCTTAAGCAAATATCCAACGACTGTAAAACAAAGCTTTTCAAAGTAAAAATACAATTTTACCCCAAGAGAGGCATTATCAAGATTAGTTTATCGCATCCTTTATACATTTTCATCTTTCTGTATTTCAAAAAAGATATTTTAGAAAACGTACAACTGTATACTTAAATATATGCTTAAAATTGAAATTGATAATATCGGAAAATAGACCGGTATATTATGTATGTTAATATGCTACACGAGTTGAAATGATAAATTCTATTAGATATTTATAAGTATCTTTGGATTACGCATTTAAATGTTTTCAAGCGTTCATATAAAAAATATATAAAGGTAACATTTTTATTCAGATAAGTCATGCTCAGACTAAGCAACATATTCAAAATTAACCGGGAGAGAGAAGAAAAAAAGGTACAGTATTTTACAGCTTGTACGTCTTTACAATGGGATAGACATCCTCAAATGCAGTTTTCACAACTAAAATTCATTCGTAGCCTACGATGATGCAACAGTGTCTATAAAGTTTCGTTTAAGAGCTATTTCTCAAAACGAAAATGGGCTAAGAAAGTAATTTATCATCCGGTAGACTGCGCGCAATATCTACTGAAACAATGTTGAAATTACATGTATTAAGCGTTGATTTTAGCATTATGCGACGCGTCATTTAGCTGTTTACGTTAATGATTATGATATGTATTTAAAAGAGACATCTTTTGCTAATAGAAAGGAATTTTAAATTGAGATGGTACATTCAAAATTCTCAAAAAAGGACAAAATTCTGTAAATGAGACTTTGAAATGTTTTTTTTTTTTAAATAAAAAGAGAGCACTTCATAAAAGTCACTGAATTTTCAGCCTTTTATGAGAAATTTTGAATGCATCTGTAAGAACCATTGGACCCATCTGGTAGGGGGAGGGTTAAATGCTCCCCCCTCCCATCCCGAAATTTTGTCACCCGAATTTTCACATTTTTACGGGGCGGAGAGGAGTGAATCGATCTTGGAGTTCGCAAAAGTCAGTCGAAAAGGTGAAAAGACGGATCTCCCATTACTTGTTTTATCTTTTCAAGGCGGAGGGGTTCAGCGCCCCTCCTGAAAATTTCCAGGCAAACCTTGCCCACTTCCTCCTCATTGGACGACCATGTTCGCACAAAGTTTAAAATCTTCATAACAAACCTATGACTTACCTTCTACCCCTAAAAATGCTTTTTCCACTGTCTCCAGTACGGAACACGCAATTTAGTCATTAAAATTTCAGTTTGCTTTTCCTGCTTTATTTGTAAATCTAAAAATATAATTGTAGATACTTATCAAGCACTTTAATTGCCCATCCCTCTAAAAATAACCATTCCCTAGCTTACACAGCTTAAAATCTTTATTTTTTTCTTAAAAATTTGCTGATGCTGTATTTTACTTTATTGTAACAATAAAAAAAAGCGAATTTCCTCTTCAAAAAATGTTGTGCACCCTTCGCTCCCCACGGAAAAGAAAAAAAAAAGCCTGCTTCATTATTTTGAAGCATCAATCTATACTAATATTATAAAGAGGTAAAAATTGTTTATTTGTAGGGGGTAAGCTCTGGAACTACCGAACCGATTCCAAAAGTAATGGTATCAAAATGATGGTGTTAGTCCAACTTAGAACATAGGCTATATTTTATGTCCGTGCCACTTATTAAAAGGCGGTGCAGGAGCAAAAACGTTCTAAAAATGCGATTTTTGTGTTACTGAAGGGCCTAGAAACGTGAAATTTGGAATCGGAGTTAAGATACTAATAATCTCCGAGGACATTTCTTAAAAAAATCGAAATTAAAAAGGGGGTAAAATGCGTGAAAAGCGTTCTATAAAACGTTCTAAATGGCGATTTTTACGCAATTTCAGGAAGTACCAAACTGATTATAAAAATAATGGTGTCAAAATGGTGACAACCCTTGCTCAAATATAGGGTACGTTTTATGTCTGTGCCACTACCCCTAGTTCGAAAATGCGATTTTTGTGTTACTGAAGGGCCTAGAAACATGAAATTTGAATGGTAGTAACTTATAAGATATAAATGATCTCTAAGAACATTTCTTAAAAAATTCGAAATTAAAAAAAAAAAAAAATGAGTGAAAATGCGCGAAAGAGTTCTAAAAAATGTTCTAAATGGCGATTTCTATGCAATCTCAGAAAGTACCCTACCGATTTCAAAAATAATGGGTGAAAATTGATGACAGCCCTTGCTCCAATATAGGATCTACTTCATGTCGGTGTCACTACCACCTTGCGGTTGCATTTTAAAAAACGTTCTAAATTGTGATTTTTGATACTAAAGGGGCTGGCAACTTTGAATTTGGCATGGTAATTACTTATGAGATCTAAAAGCACTCTGAGAAGAGTTCCTTAAAAATTAGAAATTTAAATGGGGGTGAAAAACGAAAAGCGTTCTAAAAACGTTCTAAATAGCGTATTTCTCAAGAAATATAAACCTATTTCAGAAGTAATAGTTTCAAATTGATTGTGACAGTCCCCGCTCCAACATAACCTATATTTTACGTTGTTGTCACTACTACCTGGGGGTTACAGGAGCAAAAAATATTCTAAATTGCGTTTTTTTGTGTTAAAGAGGGGGGGGGGGTGTCTAACATTTTAAATTTGGAATGGTAATTACTTCAAAGATACAAATGCTTTCTAAGAATTGTCAAAAAGGAAATTCCAAATATAAAAGGATGAAGTGAGCGAAAAGCGTTCTATATAAGCGTTCTAAATTACGATTTTTATGCAATCGTATGAAATACGAAACCGATTTCAAACATAATGGTGGCAAATTGATGGTGATAGAACCTGCTCAAACATAAGCTATATAATTTATGTCGAGGGTTGCAGGAGCAAAAAACTTTCTAAATTGCGATTTCTGCGGTACTGAAGAGGCTAGAAACTTTAAATATAGCACGGTAGTTACTTATAAAATATAAATGTCCTAAGAACAGTCTAAAATTCGAAATAAAAAGGGGTGAAGCGAAGGGGTGAAAAGTATTTTAAAAGGGTCCTAAATTACGATTTCTGTGGAATCTCAGGAAATAATAAACAGATTAGACGTTATTGGTTCCGAATCAAGAGTGATAGTCCCTGGTCCTATACGGGTTATATTTTATGCTGGTGTCAGTACCACCTGGATGGCAGGAACAACAAGAAAGTCTTTAAAAAATCTAAATTCCGTTTTCTATAGAATATTAGGAAATACGAACCGGTTTAAAGGTTAATGTTGGCAAATTAATGGTGACAGTGTTTCAACATTTTTCGAGACATTCTATTTCACCTCTGTTTCGGCATTTTATGTTGGTGCCACTAAACCAGAGAGGTGGTAGACTGTTAGACAAGAAGCTTCGAATTTGACATGGTTAATTTTAAGATTTAAATGTGTTAAAATGGTTTCTAAAAAATTCAAAACTTCAAATGAATACTGAAATGAACGTATGAAATGAGCATAAAAGTCTTAAAATACTTTCTAAATGATCATTTATTTGGAATTAGTTTTAGTTCTTATTAATTAAAATCTCATTTCTGTTTATTGCACTTTTATAATGAAGTTTAGTCAAGCTGTGGCTTAGTTTGTAATTTTTGAATTATTCCAAAACATGTTCTTCTAATAAAAAATAGTCATGCAAATATCACTTGGCATATTTCAACTATTACGCGAGCAAAGCCGCGGGGTTTGCTAATAAATATATAAACAACCTAAATCCAGCTCGTTCTTGGAAAAAAAAAGTTTCTACAACCATGGTAATCAAAGCAAAAATTGATTCTTCTTTTTGTCGTTCTCAACTTTATATTACACATCATTTAGCGAAAAGCATACATTTGTAAAAATAACGAAACTTCAATAATTATCCAAAACCACTCTCAGACGAAAATTTTACTTGAGGCACTGCATTTAATGATTGAAAACTTGCATGTTAATACAGATTACTGAAAAAATGTTAGGGAAAAAACGCTGCCGATATACGGAAATAGGCAATGGGCTGTTCGTTGTCCCCCCCCCCCCCCCCTCAACCAAGTTGAGTGCCATTTACTGGCGAAATTCACATCCCGTATCTCTCGCAATTTAGCGATGAAAATGATAGGCTCTACAGATGATCATCGTAGGCTACTGTTAATAAAAAAACGTTTCGCCTTAAAGTGTTTTGTCAAAGTGGAATATTTCGCATCTCCCTTAGCGGGGACTCTTTCAGTCAGACTGAAGGCGCCATGGTCACATGTTCTACTGTAGAATTAATACCAATTTGTTCTTTAGATTATTTTTTTAAGTAGATACAAAATTTTATTTCAGCAAGCAAGCTGCATTTTTATTCTTGGTCTTTCAAAATAGAAGAAATATTAATTTCATTTAAGTAATTTGTTCATGAAACCTTTATATTTTGTCAGATTCTAAATAGAAGAAAAAATTGAAGTTTTTATTTTATTAGTTACGCGAATTGAAAAGTTTTTAAAAGCTTGGGTTCCCTGAGAGGAACAAAAGAATGTGTCAACCGGAAATATTTCGTTGTACATACAGTGTATAAAGATATGTATATAGTTTAAAGGGTAAATATTCATTGTGTATAATAATGAATATACTATCATATTGAGTCTTATTGTTTGCTTCATAAACACTTATTTACATTGATCTTTAAATAGGGTAAACAGTCATGAAATTTAGTGTAATCGTGATATAGAATTTTGCTCTCCCTCAAGAATTATTTTCGTTAACTATAAATTTAATCACTTTGAATATTCTTGGATTATGAAAATTCCGCATTAGGCAACGCTTGAATAAATTTTGAGAGCCGGAAATTATGATGTGATTGGGGGAGGAATACAGTTACAAAACGATTTTTTTTAAAGCTGTTGTAAAAAAAAATCTTAAAAATATCAAATCATAAAACTTTTACAAATATTTAATAAAAACACTTACTCAACGTCAAATCGCATTTGGCATCACATGGGTATTCACAACGCTTAGTAATTTCACTGAAGTGTGTGGTAGCTGCACAATTCATTACATAAGGATACCAGTTGGCGCATTGATAAAACATTCCGCAATTACCAGGGTATCTGTATAAACCTTCTTGACTTGGGCATACAAACGAAGCAGGTGTAGTTGAAGCCTTCGTTGAAGTTGAAATCGCTGCTGTCGAGGTTTCTGTGGAACTTTCAGTAGGCTCAATTTCTGTAGTTGTGCTAGTAGATGTTAAATGACTACAATCAACAAGGGGAGCATAGTTGCAAGTATTTCTGCTTCTGTCGAAAGAGAGACTATTAGAACACTTCATTTCATAAGCAGTGAAACCGATACATAAATAGTAGTGAGAACAACTCTTAGTAGATGGTATCAAGCAACTTTTACAAGGACACTTTAAGTCTGTTGGTTCGTATAGTGGTTTGGGGGATGTACCTGAAAAGAGCAAGTATTTAACTTTAAGAACTCTGTGTTTAAAAATACAGACAACAGTAATACTGACAATGACTTAAAAATCTTATTACAGTTAAATCTGTAAATCTATAAACTTCTATATCCCTAAACTTGTTATCCTAGCATTTCGATGAAAAATACAGGTTGTCCGAAAATTCCTGGACAAATTTTAAAATTCAATATAAAATCGAGCAATTGTCGCACAGGAATACGCTTTGGACTAAAATGTTCTTAGGATTTGTTCCGAGTTTTCTTCAGGCGCATGAAAATACTTAGTTCCAAATGTCGTCACAGATGGTGCCAGTTGTCCAAACATTTGCATACAAATATTCACTTTTTTCAGATTTTCAGATTAATTTTGACGCCATGACAGAATTGACGACTCCCGTCATCATAGCCATCATTTCACTGTCACAGCGTCAAAATTAAACTGAAAGAAAAAAAACGCATGTTTGAAAGCAAATATACAGATAACTGGCGTCATCTATGATCGAAATTTGGAACTAAATATTTTCATTCGCTTGAAAAACTTTTCATCCCGAGAACATTTTAGTCCAAACCGTATTCCTGTGCAACAATTGCTTGATTTTATATTGAATTTTAAGATGTGTCCAGGAATTTTCGGACAACCTGTGTAATGAATTCTTAATTCCATCTCTATCAATTCTGTTTAAAACCTTTATAAAAGACTAAATTCTGACCATTCACATTTCAGTTTCGATGCTCAGATGATTTAATTCATAATATTGTATTAAAAATTGATTTTTGTTTTAACGAGTTTCTATAACCGCAAAGAATAAAAATTATTTCATTTCAGATCTTACTCTTCGGAAGTTAGCAAATATAGTTTCAGTTAAAGGAAAAGTTTCGAAGTTTTAAAACTGAAGAAAGATCAAAATATTATAGGAAAACACTTTAATGA
The DNA here is from genome assembly GCA_963932465.1 of Maratus speciosus. Taxonomy (NCBI): domain Eukaryota; kingdom Metazoa; phylum Arthropoda; class Arachnida; order Araneae; family Salticidae; genus Maratus; species Maratus speciosus. The sequence continues at coordinate 345,140,072 of OZ010788.1, forward strand.
AGAAAATGGAATAGCTATTAAATTTGGATCACATTCAAGCACTAAATCAACAACAGAAAATACTGACATCAAAGAAAGGAATTTAGACTGAAGAAATGTTATCACAGTATCTAAAATATTCGTACGCGATGTGGACAAACTGATTTTGAAATATTTAATAATTCAATGGGAAAGATGTTTAGATCTACAGTTTTCTGTTTAGATCTCATTTAAAAAAAAATCTTGTATAAAAAAAATCCCTGTATATCTATTTTCTTATTTCAAATAGATAAAATTGTATTTTATGTGTGCTAATACAGTCAAAGTAAATTATTCGCTTAATATTTAGATTATTGGAAAGGCAATCAAATGCTTTAAAAATTTCCATGTTTCTTCATTAGTTTCAGTAATGCAAGGATGAAATTTTCGTATGTAATAATAGATTCCAAAAATAAAAACTGTTCATGTAGAAAATCCGAATTATGATTGTAACCTTCACCTTTAATTTGACATAAACTTAAATTTTAAGAGAAAGTAACCATAAGAATTTATAGATTGAAAGATTTGGTACTTTTAAGAACAATTTACTGTTTGAAAAATAACCGCAATAACTTACCGCATTCAGCACTGTACGGCCAGTCACAAACTCTTTTTGAAGGATTGAAATGTAAACCATTCGGGCATTCCAGTTTCTTCGGCTCTTTACCAGTGCAGTCCAAATATTCACTGCACTTCGGCTGAGATAAGAAATCATTTCTGTGGCACAATCTGAATGGAGCAAGTGTAGCAGAAGTTGCCGATTTTGATGAAAGGCAGTCTTGAAGAAAGAAAAATAAAAATTATATATATACCGTTAATATTATAAATAAAATTAAAACGTTAACTGGTTTAAAAAAAATTGGCTTCAGAATTGATAAAATTTAGATACTTTAAATGAAAAGTTTTTTTAGGCATTTAATTTTGAAATACAGTGGATCACCAATTATCACCGAGTGGATAAATCTTGAGAATAGTTTGTTATTGCAATTAATCTTAGTTGCTTTGGTTGACGCTTGATTATTTTATAGCATGTAATAATATCTTACCTCCATTTTCACACTTAGTCGGAGTAATCAAAGAACTCGTACTTGAATCTTCTCCATCGCCACTTGATTCGGGTGTGATACTAGTAGTTACAGTAAATTCCGAACTGCCAGAAGACGACGTTTCTATACTTGTTTTTATTGTGGAGGATGACACTTCAATTACTTCAGTTTGTGTTTCAGGAGTTATTTCATGCATTACTGTTGTAGAAGTGATTGGAACATCTGAACTAATCGGATTTGAATCATCCGATGTTGTTACGTTTTCGAAAGTTTTTGTGCTCATATAGTCGTCAGAAGAGATTTCTGTCAAATCTTTTGTTGCATTAATATCTGCTACGCTAGGAGGGGATTCGTCAGATGTGAAATTATCTGTCGCAAGTTTTTCAGTAGTAGATTCTAGTATTGAAGAACGAAAAGCAGAATTGGTTATTGTAGAGGTCTCTTCAAAGGTCGATTTGCTTATTTTATTAGGAGTTGTGTCTTCAATGAAATCATCAGGCGTAGTAGTAACAGATGTTTCATCAGTTCCTGTGTTGTACAGTTCTGATGTTGAAGATATGTCTTTCGATGACATAGTTTTGGAAGAAGTAGATTCCTCTGCACTAGTCTTGCTTTCGGTTGTACCACAATCTGTAAAATAAAATAATCTTTAATAGCTTATAAATTAACATACGGCTTCATACAAAGATCTCTAGAGTTGCGGAGTGATAAATAAATTAAAACCATTGGGCCCGTAAGATGCTTCCCCGCTGAAATCAGATTTGCTGATATATTATTCCATTAATTTTCAATTATAACGGTCATTTTAAATCAAAACAACGTGTTAATGAAATGAGCGTCAAAAGCCGTTCAAAAACGTTTCGTATCGTACCCTGTTCAACGTTTTGAGTTCTGTACTGCATAGAAAAATGAGCGCTGACATCAGAAATATGAAAGATATTGTGAATTTATTTTTTGTAATGTAACCTGCAATTACTATAGCAAGTTTTACGATATTTTTCTTTCTAAATATTAGATTGCTGATGGCAACGCTTTTTATTTAAATAACTCACAATGTGCTTTTCCTAGTTTCTATTGCGATAGTAATGCAATAAATTTCATATGATCTCACGACAGAAAACAAATTTTTCACACAAATTAAATTTGCGAAATAAACAATATTGTTTATGAGATTGATATTTTATTTTAAATATGGTAAAAATTACGGGAAACTTAGGCTTTTTTTTTTTTTTACGAATACGTTTGGCAACTGCAAATTAAAAAAAATAAAACAGTTAAGTTTTAAACTGAAATTTTTAAATCAAACAATCTTTTAACGAAATGTAGGTGTACCATGTCAGAAGCCGGTTCAAAAACATTTCGAATGATACTTCATTCATAGCTGTGCATTTTGTATAGGCGTAGAAAAAGTGATATTGACAACAGAAATAGGATTTTAACAATTTGTTTTAATGCTTTAAATTCTTAAGCGATAAAAATTGTTTACGAACAATTCATTGGTCTTCTGAAGAAAAAAAATGAAAATAAGAACCGGAAACAAACTAGCGTCTCATTTAATTATTTTCAAAGCAGTAGCAATATAAACCATTCACACCGAATTACCTGAATGAATTAACTCGTTGAGATAAAAGTATTTGATAAAAATGTCCTTTCTATTTTGAGGACTTTATATTCTGTAAATATTATATGCTATATTAAAGTATTTTTTTAATGAAATATCCGAGGAAAATGTCTAGACTAGTTCGAACCATATTTCACACTACTACATACGTCATAAAATAGTTAACCGCCCCCTGAATACTAGGCATGAGCGCTGACACAAAAATGGTGACTGTCGTAGGCGGAATTTTTTCAGCGTTTGTACATTGCTCTGGATTTAGACACCAGTATTTTTCAAAAGTTTTGATTTATTTAATAGAATTAAAAATAAAGCTGAAAAAACATTTAAAAATTATTGGTGTTCAAATTTAATGAAACGTACAAATGCTGAAAAAAATAGACAGCCTACGATAACTGCTATTTTTGTGTCGCGCACAGGCCTACTATTCAGACGGCGGGGATTAGTGCCGAACTTTGTTCTACAGAGGCGTTTTGACATTTTGCCAATTTGAGAATTTTTATTTAAAAATATCTACCACTATTTAAAGATATAATTTTTCACTTATTTAATGACAGACATACCATGATTAAATATAGCGAAAGCGACTAGTCTGAAAAGGAGGTCATTGTGAAAATAAATCTCCAATCTGGCAACACTGTTAGAAAACTTCGCATATAATGTAAAGCGTACGAAAGTTTTTAAAAAAAAAGCAGCTTTATATTTTTTATTAAGCATGATATGGAAAAAGTGCTCAGTCAAAGAGATTAATGAAACTTACAGGCAATTTTATTTCAAGTGTTAAAAAAAAAAAATTACGACTAAACGCGTTTAACGCCAATAGATTAAAAGATGATCCCTCCAAACGCATTTTCTGTTTTCCCCATTGTACTACAGGCTTACAAACTCCCGTTAGAGTACTTTTATTATTCCAAGCCCGGGCATAAGAATATTTTTACTAGAACACTATTTCAATAAATTTTCGATTTACACTTTCAAAGCATTTTTTGCGTATGGGGTCTCAGGACTCAAAGCTACAAAATTTTCGATTTTTTTTTTAGATGTTAAATTCCTATCTTTTCTGAACATTGATGTAATTATTTCCTTTAAATTCCCATTCGAACAGAAGTTATGGCTTTTAGAATTATACCCGCTCAATGACTGAAGCGGCATTTCCAAAACTTAGAAGTCATTTTTCTCCAAATGACGTTTTCGGGCATAACGCGCAGGATATTTCAAAAATTTCAGAATATTTTTCCGTGAAATTTTTAAAACTTGTTTCATGCAAGTCTGTATAAACTCAAATTGTTATCGTTCAAAAAAGTATTTTTTTGGGTGATTATATTATTTAAAATTTTCAAAATTTTGTATTAGCTAAATACAAATTTGCATTAAAAATATAAAATTGTTTTAAATACAAAATGTTTTAGGTTCAGGTTAATTATTACAATCCGAACTATAATTAAGCACAAAAAATTCCCGCCTAGTTGCAAAATTTATTTCGTAATCCTGCGCGTAAGCTGTTATACCAATTTTCTGTTCTACAGATGTCTGACAGTTTAGAGCCCCCTATGAATACTAATTTTGTATCTTGCAATTTTTTAAATACATGAAATGAAAGAACATACTTATATATACAAATTAAAATTGTGTTTTTAAATCCTATACATTTTCAGATATTAATTGTTGAAAATGGTCTTTTGAAATTTGGGGAAAAGAGTCCCGAGACCCATTAAGAACACATACTGTTGGGGGAACGAAGGTAATGCAATCAATATTTATGTTCCATTTTCATCGACAATCACGGAATGTATTTAAAGAATTTCATGTTATTTCTAATCTAATTAGCAACATTGATAGTTGACAGTTTCCTTCTTTTGGAAATCTGTTGCTGATAAGCAGCATTTAGTAAAAAAAAATGTTTGCAAAACTGCTTATAACTATTGCTATTATTTCTTGCCGAACGTCAGATTATTAAAAGAAAATTAAAATCCTGATGCAGTTCCAGAAAACGGGGAAAAAATTAGAATGTTTTAAAAATTTGAACTGCATCATAGTTTCTAGTACCGATTGCTTGACCGAATCCTATTTCTATTTATAATTTGGTCAACTATTCGGTGGGAAAATTTATTTTGCAACTTAGTTGAATGTTTTAGTTTGTTTTTTCAAGTATTTGCTCATACCTTAATTCAGTGTAAAAAAATGTTATATTGAAGGAGAATTGATAGTATAAAAATAACAAATGAAATATTAAATAAGTTTTAAATAAGCTTAAACTTTTTTTTATAAATTTAGGATATAAAAAATCCTATTAAAAAGTAACATTAAAAAATCAAATTTATTTAAACGTACGTAATTTTCAGTCAGGGGGCGCTAAAAAAGAGAAAGAAAATTATGTGGAATCTGTGTTACTTATTTTTAAATTTACAGTAGCGCTCAAAAGTATTGAAAACCTTATATTCTCTTATTTAATATAAAAATGTAAAAGAAAATATATTCCCTATAATTGAGAACACTATGACTGCACTTATTCAAATGTATCAAGTTTCAACTTGTTTGTTTACATTCGGCGCCATCGAAGAAATATGACTCCTCCTTAGCTCAAAAGTATTTTGACAATTAGTTTGCATTTAATTGTTGAAGGTGTCAGTGGCGCTATAGCTTCGATTAGTGTTTTTATTGACTTATTGTGATTAATTTTAAGGATCAGGAATGCCGAAATGTAAAAAAATATTGAAGTGATTCTAGAAAAGTCGCTGTAAATGCACTTAAGAAAGGTAGACTGCAAGCAGAATTAGCTCGTTCTTTTAACGTGTATCGGCAACTTGTTATTACATGGAATAAAGCTTTTAATAAACAGAAATACATCGAAAATAAGCCTCAAAGTGGCCATCCGAAAAACAACTTGCAATGTTGACTGTATTATAAAAATGATATCTACAAGTGATTGTCGTAAGTCCGCTGTAATAATAAAAAATGAATTGAAAGAAAATTACGGCATAGCTATACACGTTTCATCTGTCAAACGACGCCTAAACCTCTATGGTTTACATGGCAGAAGATCAGCAAAAACACGTTTCTGATCTACTAAGAATAGGAAAGCTAGAGTTGCATTTGTAAAACGGCATAACCCTTTCGGGGGCAAAGCGATGCTATTGCTGAAGTGTTGAAATTAATGACTGACACCAGAATTTTGGTTAAAAAAAATTCTGGTTTATTATGTATGTGAAATATAGCTTTTTCTTATTTAAAAATAAATTTGTTTTCAAATTCCGGTGTCAATCAATAATTTCAACACTTTCGCAATGGAATTTCTTTGCTCCTGAAAGAGTTATGCCGTTTTACAAATACAACTCTAGCCTTCCTATTCTTAGTAGACAGCAAACGTGTTTTTGCTGGTCTTCTACCATGTAAACCATAGAGGTTTAGGCGCCGTTTGACTGATGAAACGTGTATGAATATGCCATAATTTTCTTTCAATTCATTTTTTATTATTACAGCGGACTTACGACAATCACTTGTAGATATCATTTTTATAATATAGTCAATATTTCAAGTTTTTTTTTCGGATGGCCACTTTGAGGCTTATTTTCGATGTATTTCTGTTTATTAAAAACTTTATTCTATGTAATAACAAGTTGCCGAGATACATTAAAAGAACGACCTAGTTCTGCTTGCAGTCCTTTCTTAAGGGCATTTACAGCGGGTTTTCTAGAATCACTTCAATATTTTTGTACTTTTCGGCATTCCCGATCCTTAAAAATAATCACAATAAGTCAATAAAAACACTAATCGAAGCTATAGCGCCACTGACACCTTCAACAATTAAATGCAAACTAATTGTCAAAATACTTTTGAGCTAAGGCGGAGTCATATTTCTTCGGTGGTGCCGAATGTAAACAAACAAGTTGAAACTTTATACATTTAAATATGTCAGTGTTCTCAATTATAGGGAATATATTTGCTTTTACATTTTTATATTAAATAAAATAAGGGAGAATATAAGGTTGTCAAAATACTTTTGAGCGCTACTGTATTTTAAAAAACAGCATCCAAACGCACCGAGATTTTTTAAGAGTTATAATACGAGCAAAAATTGTGTGTATGTAAATTTTATCTTAAAAACGGCTCTAAAGATTGAATAAATTTTGTATTTTACCATTTTAGGCCACATGAAGACCACTGGGCTAGGTCATGTGTTCGAGAAAATTCGATTAGTGGGTCATTTTGGGTCAGGGTCAAGCTAATTATTTCTAAAAAACGGCTTAATCGATTGACTTACGCTCGTATTCACGAATAACTTCGACCCGGAGTTATGCTGAAAACCCAAATGGCATTCACCGTCAACCCCACTGAACAGGTTCGAGGTTAAAATTTAACGCCGGGTTCAGTAACCCAACCTTGGTCTACTGCAAGTTCAACCCAGGATTTTTCAACCGAGCATGCGTATTTAACGAAAAACAAGCGGTGAGAGTGAGAGGACCGCCATTTTACAATGGCGGCAGACGTGTTGATAGAAGAAGGTGCTGTGTAAAACATAGAAGTTCTATTAAATAAAACGGAATAACATTATGCAAAGGTATGTAATCTCATATATATGTAATTATCTTCAATATTTTTATCGGATTTGTTTATATTTATGTATATAGCCTCTATATATTGAATACATGTTTAATTGTTTGTTTACACAAATACGCGTGGTCGCGAAAAATTTGCCTTAAAAATAGCCAATATTACTTAAACAGCCGAATAATTTGTTTTAAAGTAACAACTGTCGCGTTTAAGATCATTTATTTTTTGCAATTTTGATGTTAAAAAATTCACAAATGTATTTTAACAGGACCGAAATAAACGCCATACTTGCATAAGTTCTAATTAAAATGTGAGACTCAGGCTAATTTGCATTTTTGTTTAAGTAAAGAAATACACAGATTATCTTAGAATATCCATAGATTCTCTGTAGATTTTTGATCAGTACTTATAGAATGTTCTAAAATTAAATTTTGGGTCTATTGTGTAAAAGATATATTATTGTTTGTTTATGTACAAACTGAGATAAATATAAATCAGATCTATAAATTAGATATTTTAACTTAAAATTTAAACAATTTGACTTTTTTTTTTTTTTTTTTTTTTTTTTTTTACACGACTGTTTGTAAGCTTCTACGTATGTTTCCCAATTTTTGTGGAATTTGAAATATTTATTTTTATTGCATTTATTTTTCAACTGTATTTTAATTTCAAAACTATATATAATATAAAATATTGCATTAGTACTATTTTATACGAAAATAGTAATAATAAATCCTAAAATGAATAACTTTTCAATGTTACCTCCTGAAATTGTGACTTTTTTTAGAGATCACTTATAATTTTTGCTTCTTAATTGACGGCTAAATTAAAATAAATTACTAAAAAGTTGAAAAAAAAATTCCCTTTTTAAAATAACCCCACACAAAAATATTTTTTATCAGCCCTTGTAGTAATAATGACTATTTTTAAGGTAAATGAATTCTTCGTGATCATGAGTATTTATGAAAGCAAACAATTCAACATGTAATGAAGGAGATATAATGTATATATATAAATAAACCACTCAAAAAATATATAGATAATATATATGTGTATGTATGAGATTACATATATTCTTCTATTTTTGGTAATATGTACTTTAAACTTTCTTTTTATTTCTATATCTTACACAGCATCTTGAGAAACGTTTAATTTATTTAAATTAAAGAATGACACCAAAAAAGAGAAAAAAAATAGAGGGAATGGGTATGGTGGTACAAATGGGAACTTGTTTTTCTCCACTGATTCTACTACAACAGACAACTATTTTATTTATTAGCTAATGTAAAATTATATGAAATTATTAATAATTAATTTGAGTTGTTTTGTTAGATTACAAACTATCATTACTCTGCCTATTTAGTCTAGAAATCTATCATTAATCAGTCATAAAAAAAAAGGGAATCCCACTTTTAATTTCTATTCTAAATGAGATTCTTATTACATCTAATGAAGTGATATCTAAATGAATTAAAAATATGAAATTAAGAAGCTGGAAAAAATATAGAAAATAAAACAACATTTTCTAAATAAATACATTTTTTCAAATGCAACACTGCAACCAAAAACAAGTGTCTTCGTGCATGTAATAATATTTCGTAATTATTAGGCTAATTTATCAAAAAATAGTCAAAGATAATCGAGTGAATAGCTTTGATCTTGTAAATGTGATTGTTACTGATCGTAATTAAAATCTCTCGTACGAGGGCGCTGTGTCAGCGCCGTAATTTTATTTATTATTCCAATCGTCTGCGTGTTGACGATAGATTGTAATTTAGTTACTAGTGAGTGGAAACACTGAATTTTTTTTGTTGTTGTTGTTGTTATTGAAATGATGGAATGTTTTGATTTGGAAACGGCCAGAGAGACTGTTTCACTCTTAACAATTATTGTTTTAAAATAAAGAAATATACAGTTCACTGCGAAGAGTTCCTTAAAAATGGTGTCACTGAGTAACTTAGTGTTTTATTCTTAACAGAAATTGGTCCTTCGAGGCCAAAGTAAACGGATTTATCGTTTGCTTTTAGAGTCAAGAATCAGCGACGAGACTTGGTTTCTTCGAATAAGGTAGGACTTTTTCTTTAACATGGCTACTGAATTAAAAAATATTTTGACAAAAAAAAGAGTTTTAAAATGTAAAATTACTAAATTTGTGAGTGAAATTAAATTAAGTGACTCTGATGAATGTTCTTTAGAACTTGTAAATACGAAATGTGATCAATTCAATACAGAATTGAAAGAAATGTTTGATAAAATTTATTCATTGTGCGATGAGGAGGAAATTGATAAATATATCGATGAACAATCATCGATTGAAAAAGAGTTAGATGAAACTTGGTTAAAAATTAAAAGAGCGAAACAAAAACAAATAAATGTTCTTAATGAATCAAAGCCGAAACAAGAGAATAGTGTAACGGAAGTTCGACTTCCCACGATTAAGCTACCTTCTTTTAGTGGAAACGTACAGGATTGGATATATTTTAGCGATCTTTTTAAATCTAGCGTTCACAATAATAGCGCACTTTCGGGTGCTCAAAAGTTATCATATTTGAAATCTTCGCTTCATTCTGAAGCTGCAAAAGTTGTACAAAGTATAACGATTTCAGATGATAATTATCAAACAGCGTGGTCCTTATTAGAGGAAAGATATTCCAATAAAAGACAACAAGTGTTTGCTCACATTAAAAAATTAATGTCCATTAATTCAATACAAAGTGAAACACCTAGTGCTATTCTTAATTTAGCAGATACGCCAGTGAATGTATCAGATCTCTAGAAATTCTCGATCAAAAAATTGAAGGGTTTGCGGATACAATAACTTATATATTGTGGCAGAAATTAGATGGGTCCACAAAATTATGGTTTGAACGTGAACAAAAAAAAGACGAGCTACCAAAATTAAAAGAATTAATCGAGTTTTTAAAAAGACAAGCGAGAACACTGCAAGTTTCCAAACCTCTTATAAATAATGTAACTCCTAAACGCAATGCTCAACAACGAATCACTAGTATGGTATCTACATCTAATGGTAAAAACTCAAAAACATTTAAATGTGTTAAGTGTCAGAGTAATGAATTCCACGGTTTGCACAAATGTCCAGAATTCTTAAATCTTTCAGTGGCTTCTAGATATGAATTCGTAAAGAAATATAATATTTGTTTTAACTGTTTAAAATTCCACTCGGTTAGAAATTGTAAATCTACTTATTCTTGTCAGAAATGTATGAAAAAACATTCGAGTTTACTGCATTTCGAGAATGAAAATGAAAAGCAAATTCAAAACAGCGATAGAAAAAATGAATTTATTTCAAAACCCGAGGTCAGTGATTGCAATACCCAAAACCAGAATCAAATCGTAGCGCATTCAAATCTAGACCCGAATGCTGCAACATTTCACATTTCTCACGAAAGAGCATTTTCAGGTACATCTGTTTGTGAGATGAATTATTTAAGTTCTGGCATCTTATCAACTGTCATTGTTTATATTAAAAATAAATTTGGTGAATTTAAGCCGTTAAGAGGTTTGATTGATGCTGGATCAATGAGTAATTTCATTACGATTCAGTGTGCTGATTATTTAGGAATTAAGAAAGAAAAAATAAAAGTTGCGGTTTCAGGATTAAATGGCATCTCCGTGAATATTAACTCCAAGGTAAAAGCATTAATTTCGAACAATTCAAATTTTAAGGCGGAAATAGAACTTCTTTGTGTACCAAAAATATCGGATACTATTCCAGTAAATCGGATTAACGTTCCAACAGAACAATACCTTAATAACATTAAATTAGCGGATCCAGAATTTTACAAACCTGGAAAAATTCATGTTCTTTTGGGAGCTCAAATATTTTATGATCTTTTAGAAGTCGGTCGAATTGAAGTCCCCAATTCTAATTTAAAATTCCAAAACTCGGTATTTGGATTCATTGCCTGTGGAAGCGTATTAAATCCTGACAATCGAATCACGCAAAATACTCATTGTGGGCTTGTTTGTAACTATGAAGATTTGACAAAAGAAGTTCAAAAATTCTTTCAGTTAGAAACATTAGGGATAAAAGACGATCCCACATGTACTGACGAAGATAGAGCATTAGAAATATTCGAAAAATCTGTATCTTATAAAAATAAACGTTACGAAGTTACCTTACCATGGAAAAAAGATTGGCGAGAAATGAACGACAATCTCAAAATAGCCAATAATAGACTAAACTGTCTTAAAGTGAAAATGAAGCGAAAATTAGAGCTTCGTGCTCAATATTGTGAGACTTTGAAAGATTATGAAAATAAAGGAATCATAGAAAAAATAACGGAAACGCACAAGCCAGTGGAGAAACCACTTTTTTATCTTCCACATCAACCTGTCTTTAGACAAAGCCTGACAACAAAAATGAGAGTAGTCTTCGATGCCAGCTCACACGATGTTGGCGAATTATCGTTAAATGATTGTATTTGGCCAGGTCCAAATCTAAATCCAAACATATTCGATCTACTTATCAATTTTAGATTAAACAAAATAGCATTGATAGGTGATATAGAAAAAGCCTTTCTGCAGATATCCCTAGCGGAGAAAGACAGAGATGCAGTGAGGTTTTTATGGATTGGAGATAGAGGTATAGAAATATATCGCTTCAACCGAGTTCTTTTTGGTATGAATGCTTCCCCGTTTCTTCTTGCTGCTACTCTAAGAAAACATATCAAGAAATTTCAAGTTAGATATCCTACAACAACAAAGTTATTAGATAGGTGCCTCTACGTTGATGATTTCATCGCTGGTGCTGACAACTTGCAAGATGCGTTAGAAATCTCTCGAAATGCTGTTTATATTACGAGCGAGGCAAGTATGAAACTCAGAAAATGGTCAACTAATGATAACGATTTGATGGAGCAATGGAAACAAGAAGGGTTTGATACTCAGCCTCTACACAACCCAATTGAATTAGGATTTGACTCAACAAAGGTTCTAGGAATGTCTTGGCATACGAGTGAAGATTGCTTTATCGTAGATGTAAAAGGCTTATTAGAAATGTTATCAAAAAATGAAAACACCAAGCGCTTCATCCTGCGTGCTATTGGAAAAATATTCGACCCTCTTGGCTTGCTCACTCCTTATACTATTCGCATGAAATGCCTATTTCAAGATCTGTGGTTGAGGAAAATTGCTTGGGATGAAGATCTACCAATAGATGTTAAAGAAAAGTGGCTTCAATGGTGTTCTGAGATCCCACGCCTCTCCGACCTAAAAATTCCAAGAATTGTGCTAAATTCAACGAAAGAAGAAGATTCAGATGTGGTAGAGATTCACTGTTTTGCGATGCTAGTAAGAAAGCCTTCGGCACTGTCATATACCTCAGAATTGTAAAAGAAAATGCTATTGAAGTTAACCTTGTGACTTCAAAAAGTAGAGTTACACCTCTTAAAAAAATCACTTTACCAAGATTAGAGCTATTGGGAGCTTTACTTGCTGCCCGACTAGGTAATGCAGTCAAGAAAATAGTAGATCATAAGAAGCCATCAGATGTGTTCTTCTGGACAGACTCGAAAATCACTTTGTACTGGATTAGAGGTTCTAGTAAAAGATGGAAATCATTCATAGCGAATCGTGTCAACGAGATTCAATCTTTGACTGACTCCAATTCGTGGTTTCATTGTCCGGGAAAGTCTAATCCAGCCAACCTCCTTACCAGAGGCGTCAGTGTTGATATGCTCTTAGAAAAGGATTTGTGGTTTAAAGGTCCCCCCTTTTTGAGAGAAACTGTTCTCCCAACTAATGACTGCAACATCCAAAATTCGCCAGATGACTATTCTGATGAACTAAAGAAAACAGTTAAATGTGAAAATGATAACTCTTTAGTTACTCTAGCTATTTATGATCAAAATTATTTATTAGAGTATATTATTAGTGTTAGTAATAATTATATAACTATCATTCGTATTTTATGTTATGTGCTTAGATTTATTCATAACCTTCGAAATGTTAATAGAGTGAAAGATCATCTTACTTCTAAAGAATTGAATGCTGCAGAATTATCACTGATAAAGATGGTTCAACAAAGTGAGTATCAGGAAGAAATAAAATGTCTTCAGAAAGGTAATTCGGTACCAAATAAAAGTAAACTAAATTCTTTAAATTGTTTCTTAGATGAAAGTAATATTTTAAGAGTTGGGGGTAGATTGGGTAACTCATATTTGACAACAAATGAAAAACATCCTATGGTTCTGCCAAGTAAGCATCCCCTTACTTTAATTATTGTAAGATATTTTCATTTAAAGTATTTACATGTAGGATCACAAACATTGTTGTACCATATTCGTCGTAAATTTTGGATAACTAATGGTAGAAACATCTGTCGCAAAATAACATATGAATGTGTCACTTGTTTTAAAAACAAGCCTGTATTAGCGAGTCAAGTTATGGGTGACTTGCCCAAAGAGCGTGTTACACCTTCATTTCCATTTTCCATTATTGGAACTGATTATTGTGGCCCTTTTTACATTAAATTCAAAAATCAAAGGAAAGGTACATATAATAAAGTGTATGTATGTATATTCGTTTGTCTCTGCACCAAAGCTATTCATCTAGATTTCGTTTCAAATCTCACTTCTGCAGCCTTCATTGCTTGTTTTAAGCGCTTTGTTAGCAGAAGGGGAAAGTGTTCAAAAATATTTTCTGACAATGCAAAAAACTTTGTAGGGGCAAACTTAGAATTGAAAAGGCTTCACAATTTGGTTAGACACCCAGATGAAGCATTAGCTGATTATTTTGCAAGGGAAAATATCGAATGGAATTTTATTCCTCCGAAAGCGCCGAACTTCGGTGGTCTTTGGGAGGCAGGGGTTAAATCATTCAAATTCCATCTAAAACGTGTAATTGGTAACGCGCACCTCACTTTAGAGGAATTTCTGACAGTAATTCTAGAAATTGAAAGTGTTTTGAACTCAAGACCTCTGTCCCCATTGTCATCAGATTTCGACGATTTCGAGACTGTCACCGGGTCATTTTCTTATAGGTAGGCCCTTAACGTCTATTATTGAACCCCAGCTCACTGAAATTTCGGAAAACAAACTTAGCAACTGGCAAAAAATAACAAAATATAGCCAGCAAATATGGAAATTATGGAAGCGAGACTATCTGAACACCTTGCAGCAACGTAATAAATGGCAAATAAATAAAAACAATATAAATGTTGGTTCTCTCGTATTGATCAAAGATGAAAATATGCTCAGCACAAAATGGGCAACAGGTAGGATTTCCGAGATATTTCTCGGTAAGGACAAAAAGTTCGAGTAGTGAACATTCGTCTGCCTAACGGTACAATAATAAAGAGAGATGTGAGAAGTATTTGTCCTCTTCCAATTAATGGAAACTAATTTCTTTAATGTATATATTTGGTATATTTTGAATATATTTTGTTGTTTAATTTCTATAGTATGTTTTATTGTATTCAAATGTAAAGTAATTTAGCCATTTTTCCTTTGTTATTAATTATATCTTTGCATTGTTATATGTAGTATTATGTAATTTTATATTATATATTAGAGTAGTTTTGAAACCTGCAGGTTTCAACGGTCGGGAGTATGTTACTGATCGTAATTAAAATCTCTCGTACGAGGGCGCTGTGTCAGCGCCGTAATTTTATTTATTATTCCAATCGTCTGCGTGTTGACGATAGATTGTAATTTAGTTACTAGTGAGTGGAAACACTGAATTTTTTTTGTTGTTGTTGTTGAAATGATGGAATGTTTTGATTTGGAAACGGCCAGAGAGACTGTTTCACTCTTAACAATTATTGTTTTAAAATAAAGAAATATACAGTTCACTGCGAAGAGTTCCTTAAAAATGGTGTCACTGAGTAACTTAGTGTTTTATTCTTAACAGTGATAATAGAAAAATTCTCATACATATGGCTGGAGGGGTAGGGGTGGGGATAGGTCCTAAAAGCTGGTCGATAAAAATTCAACTTTCTGTAATATTTCACATTTATTTGTCCAGATAGTATTCAGAATACATTTATCATGATTTAGGAAAGTCCTTATTCGATTATATGTGTTGAATGGAAATTCATACACTATACACTAGTAGTCTTAAAAAGTTAAAAATATTTGTGTTCCTTTAAATAATATCTTATAAAATATCTCCACTGCACACAGTTTAAACTTAAAGGAAGTATAGAGTTTTATTTAGCGACTAGTTTAATGAAAAAATGTTTATCAATCGCTCGGAAGTGATAACTATATGCGCCTATGGAGCGCCTCTGCGGCTTGGTACCTGGTGCCAGGGCACCGCTAGGATCACCTGTTCCGCTTTTTCTGCAGTTCTGTTAATATTATTTCACTCATTTTTCCTGTCAACCTGGAATATTAATTACTATCTAATTTAATTAGAATTAAACATATCTGGGATACCATCTATACTAATAAAAGAAATAGTACATATAAAGTACAACAGACTACTTTCATAATTGTTTTCCTTTTTTCTTCATTTTAATATTTTCATTATCAGAAATTGTTTAATTGCTAACTAGAGCTATTAATAATAGAACTCATCTTAATTGCTGTTGAAATAAAATTTTAGTTTTTATTCAAATCAAGTTTCATTAGTTTTGGCCCAAATCAAGTTCATTTTTTAGCAACTATGCGAAAATTTATTTTGAAAAAGAACCTTTTAACATTTATTTTAGCAGTTGACACGTTTCATATCATTAACCTAACTCATTAATAAATTAA
Organism: Maratus speciosus; assembly: GCA_963932465.1. Classification (NCBI taxonomy): domain Eukaryota; kingdom Metazoa; phylum Arthropoda; class Arachnida; order Araneae; family Salticidae; genus Maratus; species Maratus speciosus. Next base: position 345,156,025 of record OZ010788.1, read on the forward strand.
AAAAAAAAAACAATTGTTTAAAAAATATTAAAACTCAAGAAAAATTAAGTTGATTCATTTTTAATGATTACAGGTTTTTATTTTGTCCATACATTTTGTGAAAAAAAAAAAAAAAAAAAAAAAAAAAAAAAAAAAAAAAAAACACTACATTGAATCTTTCTTTCTTTTTTTTTTTTTTTAAATTGGCGTTTTTCTTCCAAAACATACACAAACGAAGTCTCGATGCGAAACCGAACAAGGCATGTGATTTTTTTAACCAATAAACACATTTCGTTCAACCTAGGTCGAGAAACCCCGAGTTGGGTAACTTTTCATCCGAAGTAAACGGTGAATACTAGTTTTCAACTCCCGGTTGAAAATACCAACCTGGGGTTACTGAACCCGCGGTTTAACCCTCGGTCGAAGTTATTCATGAATACGAGCGTAAAATTTATATCCAACCTTTTTGGGACACGAGAAAACTACAGGGCTAGGTCATATGTTCGAGAAATTTTGATTAGTGGATCATTTTTGGATCAGGCTAAATTTACCTAAAAACAGCTTAACGATTTTGACTAAATTTCGTAATCTGTTTTTTATTACGAGAAGACCAATAGGCTAAGTCACATGTTGGAGAAAATTCGATTAGTGGGTCATTTTTGGGTCACTGTGGGTCAAGCTAAGTTTATCTAGAAAACGGTGACGAAATTTTGCTTTCTATCGTTTTCGGGCATGAGAGCCATTGGGATAGGTCCCATGTTCAAGAAAATTCGATAAGCGAGTCATTTTGGGTCACAATGGGTCAGGTATCAAGCTAACAATCTAATGGCTCAAAGCATTGACAAAATTTTGTAATATATCGCTTCTGGGCATGAGATGACTATTGGGCTAAGTCACATGTTCGAAAAAATTCGATTTGTGGGTCTTTTTTGTCACTGTAGGTCAAGCTAATTTTATCTAAAAACGACTTGACAAATTTTGATTGACAAAAATGGACAAAATTTTGTACTATACCGTTTCTAGGAATGAGGAGGCGTGTGTGCGAAGTCACATGTTCGAGAAAATTCGATTAGTGGGTCAAGATAATTGTATCTAAAAATGACTCATGCGATTTTGATAAAATTTTGTATTATACCGATTCTGGCCATGAGAAGACCATTATGTTAAGTCGCATGTTCGAGAAAATTTGATTAGTGAGTCATTTTTGAATCACTGAGTCAAGCTAATTGTATCTAAAAAAAGCTCAAAACGTTGACAAAATTTTGTATTATATCGTTTCTGAGCATGAAAAGACCATTGGGCTAAGTGACATGTTCGAAAAAATTCCATTAGTGGATACTTTTTGGGGTCACTGTAGGTCAAGCTAGATTTATCTAAAAAACGGCACAAACGATTTTGACAAAAATTACATCGTTTCCCAGCACGAGAAGACCATTGGGATAGGTCACATGTTCGATAAATTTAGATTAGTGGGTCCCTTTTGGGTTACCGTGGTTCAAGCTAATTTTATCTACAAAACGACTAATGATTTTGACTGAATTTTGTATTCTATCGCTTTGAGGTTCGAGAAGAGCATTGGTTAGGTCGCATGTTCGAAAAAAATTCGGTTAGTGGGTCATTTTGGGTCACTATGTCTCAGGATCATGCCAATTGTATCTAAACAGCAAGAATGATACAATGAGAATAAACTATCGAATTTAACACAAAGCTAATTTTGACCGAGCTTAGCTCGGTCATCCCTGCTGATTATTTCCCTCCTAAATATATCGAAACAGAAAAATAACCAAAAACTAAACCATAATTTTACCCGAAGAAAAACAAAGTTTAAGGTATACAAATTTTAGTGCACAATAATGCAGAAACAAAGTTTACTTTATTAGTGTAAATAAGAGTGCGCAATGTTAACCATATTCAAATATTTTTAACACTTCAAGGTCGGAGCTATTTCAACCGTTTATCTCCCTCGGGACTAAAGGTATTTGGTACTTTTCATGATTAAAAAATATATTTGGATGTATTTTAATATTTTTTTTTTTTATAAAATTTCAAACTGTTCTTACCCATAATCAAGGAACTACTTAAATGTACTTAAAATTAATATATAATGAAAATTGTTGAAAAAAAGCATATTTAATATTTTATAAAAAGTTCCTCAGAAAAAAGCATTTTACCAAAAACATTTACATAGGCTTGAGTAAAAACTTACCCAAATGTTGTACAAATACCTTATTATAATAATAATAAGTTTTATTTGTAATATAAACATTTAATAAAATTTGCTTTTGTGTGGTACATCTCAAAGCACAAAGAGCAACACCACAAGGTTCACAATAAGTTCGAATTAAGCTCCCATTCTAGATATTTTCATATACTTCTGTTTAGTGCTGCCAACAGTTTTTTCAAAATAAAAGAAGTTCCGTATATAATATCTGGAAAGACAGCGAACGTATATAGTAGGTACTTTTGTAGCTCGTAGAGTTGAAAGTTGACCCCGGGAGACTCTCCGGCGTGGTTCGCTTCACAGAAAACGGCAATCCGAGTGACACTCATGCTTACACCTCGAAATGTTAAAACCTATAATCCGCCTCCCCTAAATCTCAAAATTTCTGAACCAAATTTATAATTTATCATTAAATAGGTTAGTATATCGTATTAAAGTTGCAGGGCGATTTTATAAAATTACTCGCATATTAGTTTAAAAAAAAAAAACATACTAAAACGTTAATCCCATGAGCAAATGAGCGGATAAATGAAATCGGTCTAAAGTGACTTTTGGATATTGATTTTTTTTTTTATTCCAAAAGGGTTATATGCTCGTATTTTTTTAAACCGAAGTTAACTTTTTAAAGATCAATGTATTTCTTTAAATCTGTGCAATTTGTTGTTTTCGTATTTCAATCAAAAATTTTGGGAACAAAACGTTAAACATTAGGTAGAAAAAAAGAAAAAAGCAAATGTCACGTACGAAAACGAAAGTTTTTGAAAGGCTTAATATTTACATTTTTCAAAACTGAAGGCAACGTTGTAAAGAAAAATTAACAGATATGGTTTACTACCTTTGTTTTTTTCCCTATTTTGATTCCCAAAGTCAAATGTCAATTTTTAAACATGATACAATAAACGAAATTAGCCTAAGTGACTTTCGGAAACTAATTTTTTTCGAAAGGTTAGTATCAATATTGTTTGGAACGGATTACAGATTTCGAAATAGGACAGAACGTTAGATAATACTTTCTGGTACTTAGTTTTTTCGTATCTGAATTAGAAACGCAGATTAGGATTTTTAAAATCTCAAATAGTTTATGTGACTTACGGAAAGCGATTTGAAAGTGTTAATATTTTTTTAAAGCCGAAAGCTTTTTTATAAACGGAATTGAACGTACATGTAGTTAGGTGTCTGGTTTGTAATTTCAACCGATGTACAATTTTAAATATATAGAAAAAAGGAACTTTCAAAAGTGAGTTTTGCAAACTAATATTTTTAGAGTTAATATTCTTATTTTTCGAAACTGATTGTAGATAATGAAATGGGAATTAACGGAAATTTGGTTCAGTATCTTTAATATTTTTGTATATTGATCAAAAGGGCAGATTTTGAAAAATTGCGGAAATAGAGAAAACCGCCAAAAGGCGCACATTTTTTCACAAGGTTAATGTTTTATAAAACCAAAAGGCTGCGTTTGAAAGAGAAAAGTAATGTCTAATTTTATGCAATCACTTTCTCCGTATAAGTTTTACGCCGGATGAGATGTTCGTAAAAAGGTAGAAAAACATGAATTCGAGGTTTTTTTTTTTTTTTTTTTAAGTTAATATATTTTTGGAACCGATTACGGAGTTTAAAAGTACGAAAGTTATTCTTTTTGCCGTTTCGGCAGTAGTGTATTCAGAAAAGTTACTCTACCCCACCCCCCCCCCCCACACACACAAAAAAAACTATTTTTGCTTTTTCTCTGCTTGGCCGTTTCGGAAAGCTCGGAACTCAGCATGCTCGGACGTATTTGCCAATTTCCGAAAAACTGCTTTATCTTAGAGTTTTTATTTAATACCTCTGCTAATTATCATAGTATGAAAAATAGCTGTATATCAGGACCTGGCTGATCCAAATTTCAGATTTCTACGTGCAAGAGATTTCGCTAGACATCGCACACGGACAGATATCTTTCTTTTAGTAGTAAATAGATTGAAGAAAATTTCAAGAAGTTAATTTTTTTATGCTTATTTTATAATACTGGCAAGATCGTTACCAATAACTTTGTTGTCAATATCAATATTCAAACAAGCGAATTTAATCTTATTTTGTGCAACGGCATTAGTTTCAGAATAAACATAATCTATAGAAAAATCTGAAGTAAAGCAAATAAATAAATAAAAAAGCTTTACTCAAGAAATTTACGATTTAATTTTTCTTGCGAAGCATTAAAATCGCAATTGGCAAAGCTCTTTCAGGAAACATGAATGTAAGTAGGAATTTTATTTCTATAGTAAATAGCGAGTATTCCCTCACTCCGATACTTTACTATGCAGAAATAAAACAACAAATTTCAGATTAATTATTTGGCAGTCGAAATAACTTTAGTATAACAAGAAAATTAAAGTTATTTAAAAAATAAAAGTAATGAAATTCTTACTTTGAGAAGGAAAATTTGAATTCTAAAAACTTAATTACATTAGCTTTAAAAATAAAATTTTATGAACTTATCAATAGGTTAAAAAATACTGGCATAAATTCCAACAATTTTAAAAGCAGGACACTTATTGCAATAATATTATTGAATTTAAAAATAGAGGGTGTTTCAGTACCAGGTTTGCGTACTTTAAAAGTAGTAAAGGCACACTTTAAAAGAATTTTTGTATAGGAAACCAAGGTTGCAATCAACTCATTCAGTCCAAGTCTGGATTTTTATTAATAACTAACAATAATGAAGGTATTTTAACGATATTTGTAACAGAATCAACTCTGTGCTAAAATTTATTTTAAAAAAGTTAGAAGTAGTATACAGTAATTCTGCAGATGCACCGTATGTAATGTCAACTACATTCCGAAAGTGGATAGTCTAATTTAGCTCCTATTGGATGCGGATTGTGGCCACTTTTACAACATCTCGTGATATCGTCTCATTTAAGATGAAAATGGCAACCATTCGCATACAATTAGTGTTAAAACGGATTATCTACTTTTCAGAATACAACTGACACAGTGCACCAACTGATTTATTATGTAATTGTAAAACCATTCGAGATTTAATTGCATTTTTTTTTGGGGGGGGGGGGGGGGCACAGCAATCTAAAGTGTTGACAATATTGTTGAAGTACCTTGATTATTGTTAAAAAGGTATGACAATAATTTCGAGCTTAGATGAAAGTGAAGAACCCTATCATTGACTGAATTAGTAAATCGAGAACTAGGGTTCCTATACAAAAATTGTTTTTTTGAAATATGCCCTACCTCCTATTAATTTGTATGAACCTGGTACTGAAACACTCTGTATATTATAAAAAGTCATTTATAACAGAATTATATCAAAACCTCACCTGCATTTGGATCGCATTTTGCCCAGCAAGGATTTGTACATATTCTCTTTACAGGATCAAAATGTTCATTTCCTACACACGAAGATTGTACAGGAACTCCTTTTGTACATCGGTAAAACTTATTACAATCATCTGGATATGGAAAGCTGCCTTCCGAAGTAACACATATTGGATTCACGGTAGTTGTGCTTTCTGAAGAAATATCTGTTGAAGATATTCGTTGAAACTCACTTTCAGTGTTAGTATTTGCAGATGAAAGACTTGTTTCTGTTCGAAAAGCTGCTGGGATGTATGTAGTAGATGGCTCTTCAGTTGATTCAGTTTTTCTAATGATATTTCTGCTTGTAATTGAAACATTTGAAACATCCGTGATCGATTCTGTAGTAGTTTTGCTTGTACCATTGAAGATTAAAACTGTCGTTTCAGTTGTAGACACTACAGGAAGATTACTTTCTGAAATGTCTTTTGAATGAGTTTCCGTTACAGTAGTTTCAGAAGAAGATTTATCTGTTGAAGATATTTCTTTATTCTCACTTTCTATGTCAGTATTTGAAGATGAATGGCTTTTTTCCGTTCGTAGATCCGATGGAAAGTATGTGGTAGATGAATGTTCAGTCGAACTGGTTTCTTCCTCGGGATTTCTGCTCGCCATTGAAATACTAGTAAAATCTGTGTTAGATTCTGTCAGTCTTTCATTTGTATCATTTACTAAGACTGTCATTTCGGTTGTAGACACTGGCTGCAGATCACTTTCTGAAATATCCTTTGAAGATGTTTTCATTACAGTAGTTTTAACAACAGAAGAATCAGTTGTTGAAAATATGTAATCAGTTTCTCCTTTATCTTCGGGAAGTGTTTTGCTGGCAATGCTTATTGAATCTGTATTAGAAGTCTTTGGAGTTGTTTCAACTGTTCTATTGTTAATTAAATTTTCGTTGGTCATATCACGGGTCATAGCTGTTATTGGAAAAGGGCTTCCAGTTTCAGTAGCTATAATTCTTGAAACGCTAGTTGCATGTATAGTGGATTCTCTAGAGATTTCTGTTGCAAATTTAGATGCAGATGTACTAGTTGATAGAATTTTGATTATTGAATCTGTTGATTCAGTTTCATCTTTAGTTGATAAACCCCCATCAGTTTCAACTGTCGTGGGAACAGTTCCGCGTTTAGAATCAGTAGAAAAATCAGTTGACTCAGAAATTTCCGTTGGTTCCACTGTACTTGAATCAGTTTCTCCTTTATCTTCGGGAAGTGTTTTGCTGGAAATGCTTATTGAATCTGTATCAGAAGTCTTTGGAGTTGTTTCAGTTGTTCTAGCGTTAATTAAATTTTCTTTGGTCGTATCACGGGTCGCAGCTGTTATCGGAAAAGGGTTTCCAGTATCAGTAGCTATAATTCTTGAAAAACTAGTTGTATCTATAGTGGATTCTCTAGAGATTTCTGTTGCAAATTTAGATATATCTGTACTAGTTGACAGAATTTTGATTATCGAATCTGTTGATTTAGTTTCATCTTTAGTTGATAAACCCCCATCAGTTTCAGCAGTCGTGGGAACAGTTTCGCGTTTAGAATCAGTAAAAAGATCAGTTGATTCAGGAATTTTCGTTGGGTCCATCGTACTGGAATCAATTTCACTTGAAGATATAGATATGTTCGAAGAAGTGGAGAAGATATTACCGTCAGTTATATCACTGGATGTTTCAGTAATTGTTTTTGAAGTAGTTTCAGATATTACTTTGAGGCTACTTAATGAAGTACCTTCGAACAATATATCAGTTGAACTAACAAGGTCGCCAGGGGACGAAAATGTATTGTTTTTTGATATAGTTTCTGGTTCTGACGTTTCTTTGTATGTTGTAGTTTTGGTAGAAGTATCAGAAGTTTTGAATGAACTTTCAGTCATAACATCAGAAGTAGTAATGTCTGACGTTGATTCATCTGAACTAATAGAATCTGAAGGAATAGACTGAATATCAGTACTAGATTTTGTAGGCCATTCAGTACTAAGTGTATTCCTTGACACAATATCGAAATTTGTTTGAGAATTCGACGAACTTTCTTCAAATCTGCGACCAGTGAATTGTGATGTTTCATAAGTACCCGGGGCTTCAGAATTTAATTTCGTAGGTATAAATCCTGTAGTCACCTGTATCACCGGCGATTGTTTTGTACTTTTAACATTCTCAAGACTAGTATTTTCATCCGAAGAATAAGAAGCTTTTGTTGAAGTAATTACAGATGTTGAAGTCCCAGTAACATTATTCGAATCATATTCTGGTCTCTCTGACGCTTTATCTATAGTACTGATGCTGTTATCCGAATCGTTAAAATGCGTGTTCGGTAAAATCAAATGAGTTGAATCGCTGGAATTTGACGTAGAGTTCTCAGAAACTGCTATTTGCAGAGTAGATAATGTGCTTATATAATTTTGTTTCGTAGCAATAGCTGAAGTACTAGCAAATGAATCTTTAGAATAAGAAACAGCAGAAGAGGAAATATCAGAAGTTGTCGTTTCACCATCCATATCTGTTGTACTAACGATAGATGTTACTTCAGAAATCGTACTTTGAATTGTATCGGAAATTAAACCCAAGATTGTAGTACTTGCGTGAAGTATGGATGTACGATTGTTTTCAGGAGTAATTTCTTTAGTTTCAGGCCAAGAAGATTCCGATGTTTCGTTAGTAACTTCTATCAATGATGAGACAGTTACAACAGAAGTATTTTTGAAAGGGTCAGTGGCATCCGATGTCGACGACTCCTCATACATATTGGTGATATTTTCAATAGATGAAGTGGCCCCAACATCAATGACTGTAGTACTTACTGTACTGTTATTGATAAAAGTTTTACTTGTTTCTTTTGAGACATTAGTTGTTTTATTTATTTCAGTTGTACTTTTTGTACTTTCCGTTGAGTTATTTTGTAAAGTATAAAGATCTGTTGATACAAGTTTCAAATTTTCTGTAATTTCAGATGATTTTAAGGTAGCTCCTGGTCGCGTAACATTTCCTGGACCTGATGAATCTGACGTAACTTCAAAAATGTCAGTATTTTTAGGCGAAGAAGTTCGAGTGGAATCATCAATTTGACCAGTTGATGAAGAAAAATTCGTCAATACTTCACTTAAAGTAGAGCTCGGAATTTTATAAGGAAGTTCCGTTTCTTTCGAGTTGATACGATTGTTTTTTGAAGTACTTTTCGAACTGTCAAAATCGTCTGAAGTTTGTTCATTCGTAACACTGATATCAGCAACTTCAGTTCTAGTATGCAACAAAGTACTTGTTAAATCGCTGGAACTCTCCGTGTGTGTACTTTGAAATCTTTCATTTACAGATGAAATGGCAACTTCAGAAGAACCTAATTTTAGGCTCTCGCTTGTACCGGCCGAACTGGAATTGTAAGTTAGACTTTCTAGATCGGCTGTGCTGGCAGCAAAAGATTCATCTGAAGAGTTTTCAAGACTTGATGTACTGTTATTAGTGTACATATCAATATAAGTTTGGTCCACCTTAGTAACGTCGCTTTCGGAAGATAAATCAATTTTTTCAGTCGTTTCATCTGGTTGTTGAGTTTTAAAACTAGACATTTGCAAATCTATATCGTTACCGCCACTGTTTGTAGAACCAGAAAAAGCGTTTGTAGTTGTGGGATGATCTGTAGACTTTGACGTTGAATAGAACATGTCTGATGTTCCCACAGAGGTTATTTCGGTAACTTTCGTATTCTGTCTAGTTGGTAAATGGCTTGCTATAAGTAAATCATCACCTGTTAATTTTAAATGCGTACTAGTTAATGTAGGATATTGATTTTCAGACATCAAATCTGTTGAATGAGACATGACAGTTTCTACATTTATGACACTTTCAGTCAAATTGTCTATTTCAGTTGATGCAGGAGATGTAGTTTCTGACGAAATATAATCATGGGTTTCGACGGCAACATTTTCAGAGGTATGTCCAGATGAAATATTTTTTGAAGACGTTATAGCCTCTGTGTAGATTACTTCATTTATAAAATGAGAGTTGGAAGTGGAATCTGAATTCTGTTGAAGCAAACTAGAAGTTGAGAACTCATTAGAAAGTGAACTTTGTTTATTAGAGATTGTATCTTCGGAAGTGATATCGCTTATATCCAATATTTCTGTATTGACGTCCGATATTATTGAAGTTTCAGTTGGTTGACTTGATACAATGCGTTCAAGTCCTACAGTTGATAATTCAGTAAAAAAATTAGACTCTTGTGCTACAGTCCAGTTACTTCCTACGACAGATTCAGTGAAAACATCATATTCTTCGTTTTGGTTGTCTGATACAGATGTACCTCCACTGGTTTCAGCATCAAAAGATGGGTGTTCTTCCGTTGTAGCAGTATTTGTCATGTATTTTGGAGTTACTTTTACTGTTTCAGAGAAAGTAGATGTAGTGATCTTTGTTGTTTCATTGTCAGTTAAAGGGTCTGAAGACATTAAAGCTGGATTTGTGGTTAATGTCTTTTCCGGAGCTATTTTATCTGCTTCAACAACTGTTGGAATTTTTGTCGTATCTTGAAAATAGCTTTCATTTTTTATATCTTCTAACGATCCTAGGGAAGTTAAAACTGAAGAACGTGTCGTGCTTTCATTAAAGTTAGAGTCTGTTACTATTGTTTCTGTAGATTTAACAGCTGAAGTTAAATTATCCACGCTTGCTTTATTATCTGTAACATCCGTTTGGCTTGTGAATTCATAACTAGCAGATAGAGAAACTTCAGATTTAGTTTCTATACCAGTATCTTCAATTTTTTCCAGATCTGTTATTTTTGTTGTGAACTCAACTTCGGAATCCAGTGTGGAAACATTTTCCAAAGTTCTCGATAACGAATCTGAAATTATGGATTTATCTGATGAGGATGCTTTAGTATTCAAATTATGGTCATTGGTAACAGTAGAAATAAGATCATTTGACGTAGATATATCATTTGTAGAATCATCTAACTGTTGGGATGCATTATTGCTGTATGTTGTAAATATATTAATTATATCTATGTCTGAACCGGAACCGGTATCATTTATACTTTTATCATCGGGAGTCTGAATTGCAGTTACACTTTTATCACCTAAACTTTGTTCCGAACTTTTACTAGACGTGAAAACGTGAAACGTATTCGACGAGAGATCCGTTACAGTCGTATCAGGAGATGTTAATATATCTCTTGCATTATTTTCCGTTGTGGAGTCTTCCAAGTTTGATCTCTCTCTATGAGCGTCAAATGTGGACGAAATAACCTCGTCATTTAAGTCTTTTAGATTACTACTGGATGTGAATACAGAAGTCTTTCCCGTTATATCTTGATCGGAATTCGTTTGTGTGGATTTAACTTCAAAAGAAGAATTTTCCTCTTTTGGTAGGGTAGTTTCTTTAAATGTAGAATTTTTGCTAGTTATATTTTCATCAAGATAACCATATGTAGAAGTTATTTCAGGATTAGGCAAAACGCTTTTGTCAGATATAACATTTCCAGTTGCATCCAATACAGCAGAAGTAGTCTCTTCAAGTTCATTTAAAGTATATCCAGTCATCTCTTTGCTATCAGCATCAGTCTCCGATTTTATTTGAACTGCAGTTTCGGCAGAATGTGAACTTGTGTCTATACTTGAAAATGTAACTGAAGTTTTCGTTTCAGACTCTAAATCCTTGTCATCTTCATAAACTGCTTTCATTCCTACTGTAGACTCCTCTGGACTTGAGACAGAATCTAAAATGAGATTAAATAAAAATTCAATGTTTAACTAAATCATTTATAAAAAAAAGTATTTACTGCGATAAAAGTACAGTCATTCGTAATCTAGAAGTTTCTTGAATTAATCGTTTCCATATTAGTTCAATTTTCATTACCGAAACAGCAATTCTAGTAAACACAAAAAACTTCTGCAATTTTGCTTTTTAGATCCACTTTATGTATTCATACATAAGATAGTTTCATTTTCCTAAAAGGACAATCCTTTTTAGAATTGAGCTATAAAAATGGAAAATACTGAAAGTACCGAAAAATCTTTTTTTTTCGGGAAAAAAATGGTCTTAATGCCAAACTTAAACAGGAGAACTTTTGAAGTGCCAACCCTAGTAGAAATAGTTCAAAAAAGAGTAGGAAAATATCGCTGGTTGAATGTGCCACAGGAAGTGAAGTGGAGAACGCTGAATGTGCTACACGAAGTGAAGCGGAGAACGCTGAAAATGCCAATGATAAGATGCACGGCGGCTGGTGGCCATTAAATAACTTGATCATGTTATTGTTTACATCAGTGGGATATTTTCAAACAAGGTGAAAAATATTAAAAGAAATGTTTACAAATGACATTAGGTATTTAAAACATCAAAACAAAAGGAAGCTAGGTACCTACATTTTAAAGTGTTGAGCTAAAATCCCAAAAGAGTGAAGTGAAAACGCTGCAAGTACCAGAAGTAGGAGTTCCTACTTTACGCCTTCTTGATAAATTCCCTCTTTTGGACTTCTAGCGTTTTGCATTTTAGTCCTCGATTATCTATACAAGATAGTAGAGGAAAGCTGCTCAAGATATGTTTATTGACAGCTGAGCTTATTAAACTACTTGCTTGCAGTTTCTTAAACATTTTAATTAAAGTTACTATGGGCGAATGGTTCAAGTAATGTTCTTATACAATTCACCAATTTATATAAAAAGGGAAAACGAAAAACAAAAATTCTTAAATGCAGCGAAGTATTCGATAAGACTAGGAAAAACTAATGTCTAATACAAGATGCAGCGTTTCATCTTTGCCCGCATGAGTTTCATCTTTTCTGTAAATAGATTCTTTTGCAGATAGAAGTCATTTCTGCAAATAAGTATTAGGTCTCTGCATTTGCTTTTTTTGATTATTTGAAATTAATTAAAATGTTTTTATGAAAAATGTCTGCATATGAGTTTTTGGAGAACAGACAAGATATTTTACATGAGTCATTCTTTAAAATACGCAATTAAAATGTTTGTAAATTATGTATTGCTGTGAATAGATTTTTCAAGGATCAAAAGAGACCAATTAAGGTGGTTAAAATACTTATATCGGGAGCGGAACAAGATTATTTTGCTGGTGGATCATTAGTATCACACAGCAGTAGACTTTCTGAACCTAAAGTAAGAAATAAAATTACATGGAAATCCTTAAGACTCGTATGTAAAAAGGAGAGTATGGCGTAATTTAAAAATCGCGCTCTAACTGCCGCTGTCAATGACTTTTATGGTTGGTTGAATGGGGTTTTATGGTGCAAAGTCCCTTTAGGAAAATGCTGCGCCAAGACAGCCGAAATGAGAAAAAAGTATGATTAAAATGTGACAAGTAAGATGAGAAAAATAAAGCAATTAAATAAAAACAGTAATGATAGATAATCAAAACCAATTAAAAGAGTTAAAAAAATCTTAGTTATAAGGACTAAAATATTCTATTTAAAACCTATAAAAGTTAAAATATAAATTATGTACAAGATATTGTACAAATACTACATAAAGATAAGCTTAAAAATGACAGAGTATAAAAAGAGGTAAAATTAATAGGGCACAAACTCTTCAAAAACTGTATTCTCATCTGCATTAGAGTCATACGATTTGACTCCATAGCCTCTTCCACATAATTTTGCAACTGTTTAGGGTCTTTCAAATTAGTAAAAGATGGGTTATGACATGATTTCCTCTGTTTTTTCTTCACAGATTTACACTATAAAGAGGCGGCTTGAGTTCGGGAGTTACCTGATATTTTATTCTGTACACATGATTTTTGTTTTGCTTTTTGTGTTGGGGAAACTTGCGTTTTTTGCATTTTCTTTGCAGATGAAACAAACGTTTGCTCATGTTTATGTTCAATTAGCTTTTTAGAGGGACTTGCAGGTTTTTGCTATTTACCAACCAAAAGGATGTAATAATAACCAGCAGGTTCGAAATATTCTATTTTAACTTGTTCTGAAGATGGTGGAAAAATTTTTAAATTTGGAAGACGTATTACCAGTAAATTTCGCACTACGGGGTTTTTTTATTTATAGGGATGGATTGTGTCCCAGATTAATTACTTTGTGGAAATCAGGGTTCAGTTTGTGCGCTTAAGTGGCTTACGGATTTTCATTGCTGCTTCAATAAACTGGAGTAAAACTCCGACGGATGGGGTTCTGGATTCAAGAAGTTTAAGGGGTTTCAGAGTAAGAAAGTTTTTGTACTATTTTGACAGCAAGCATTTTATTTTCACGGATCCAATTGGAACAACAACGAGAGTATGCAGTATGGTCAACCTTACAGTTTTCGATTCGTTCAGCATTTTTGAAAGATTTACCATTGTGGCAGACTTCTGCGCTTTGTGCACACGTAACGGTACCACGACAGGTAGTAGTTATGTGATGATAATACTGACATTTAAAGCAACAAATAGGGTTAGGAATATAAGGTCGAACTGGACAGCTCAGGTAGCCAGCTTTAATTTTAGTTGGAAGAACGGGGCTATTAAAGGTAAGAATAATTTGCTTCGTAGAATGCACTTGACCATTCCGACGAATAATAATACGTCGTACATCTATAACATTTTAATCTTTTAAATTTTGCAGAAGTTCTGTAGAGAATAATAAATCTCGTTCGGAAATTACACCACGGGATGTGTTTAGAGTTTGATGTACCTGAACAGAAACTGTGCCTATTGTATTATAATTTGAGTAGGTTTGAATGATTGGCTGAGGAAACTCAACGAACAAATCTCCTGACTGCAGTTTTTAAGTGAAAGATCATCCCCAAAGACAGAGTGCAAAGTTTTTGCAATGAGAAATGTTGATGTTTTTTTAAAAGAACTATCAGATTATCAGTGCGTTTTATGTCAAGAAACGAGTAAATGAATTCTGCTGTACTATTTGTTCCTCTCCACAAGGGAGAGGAATAGAAGGAAGTGAATTCTTTCCATTCGTATTAAAAATAAAGCAATTTAGACCCCGGCCGCACCACCCACTACCGAGTCCAACAAGGGGATGCACATTCGTGCACTAGTGGTGACCAGGGTCAATATGGTCAAAAGACAATCCTATGTCAGTCTCTACCCTTAACTAGATGACTAGTAATTGCTCACTCACTTCAGAAGTCAGCTGACCAGCCGGTTGATGCATACGGGACCAATGTGCACCTCCCGTCTACCTGAAGCAGAGGACAAAGCAGTGTGTTAGTTTCCCTCAACTGCCAGGATCCCCCTTTCCAGGGACACGGGTCGCCAAGCAGGGAAAACACGTGGGTGTTTTACAATTCCCCATGAGTCGATATAGACAGATATCGGCTCATGCAGAATTGCCCTCACCTCCGAAGAGGAAACCACAACGAGAGTGAAACAAAGAGGAAAGAAAGAAACAGAAATAAGAGCAAAAGGAAAAAAGATAGCTCAAGAACCCGGGTTTGCGAGGCCCGTGAATACCTAAAGACGATAATTCCCTGGGGTCTGAATTTGTCGTGACCGAAGGTCTTTCTTCGCTAATATTAAGAAAATTAAGGCATACAAAAATATGAAAATGGATATTAGAGAAATGTTTGATAAACAAGTTGAAGCAGACAGTTTTTAATCGGAGAATTATTTTAGAGATATTTAATGATGATTTTGGACAAAATCATTTTATAAAAAAAAGTTTTATTGGAGCAAAAACTACACAAAGGAATTTTTTTTCTAGGGACATTCAATTTGAACTCTCAGTGTGCAGACTGCATTTATCTTGCCCAATTTTTTGAGGGTTTATTTCCATTTTTAATTCCAATTTTCAGCATTTCCAGAGATTTATTTACGTATTTTAAAGGTTATTTTAAATTGTTGCCAATTGTCAAAACAGCGCATAGAATAATATTTCTATAAACAAAAAAATTATTCACGCATGACTGTTATAAGCAGAAAACCCCCACCTTGCAAATTAGAATTAAATGATTACGTGCTAAAAGCAGGAAAATAGAGTATTACGTCATGATTACATATCAAAACCAAGAAAAATTGAAGATTGTCAAAAAAATATATATTTCACACGTGAATATTAAAAGAGAAAGAAAAATTTAAAATGAATTTATTAATATGCGTTAAAAGTCGTACATAGAAAAAATGTCATTTAAAATGGCCAAACAGTTTAAAAATATTTACACGAGAGATTTATTTCAAAATTTCGAGATTATCTTTTTAACTATTGTCGCTAATTCTAATGCAGCGCAAATATATTTTTAAAAATAAAAATATTTTCAGGTGAATATTACAAAGATAAAAAGTTGAGAAAATTGTCAGATTTAAAACGTTACATTTAAAATCTTATTTAAAATCATTTTTATAGCGTTGTTAAAAAATACCGGGAAGCAAAGACTCGACTTATTTAATTTTATATTAACTAATTTTCAAATGTTTAATCTTATTTAATCAAATACGAAAACAGCAATTAACAGCAGCTGTATTGGCCTTAAAATCTCAGTAAAAGGGCATGGAAACCCGTTTACAGGGAGATCGCCACTTTTTTTTTTAATTATAAATCAATCTTACTTAATTCTTAAGCAGATCAAATTAACGTATTTTTAGTCTTAACGGGCAGTTGGCGAGCGTGGCTTATAGGGGGCAGAGCCCCCTAGTATTTTAAATTTTCAAAAGTACCAGATAAAGTATATTACAGAATTTCTTCAAGAATATACGCAAGCGTCAGTAGTATTTTCAAAAATATAGATAATTCAAGTACGTCTTCTTTCATATTATATGCAAGTAACTGAATGAGATAAGTCCTTGTACTATTATTCATTTGCTGAAATATTTTTTTTTTAATCCCTGTTCCATGCAAAATAGGAGTAAACTTTCTATAGTCCGAATAAGAAAAAAATCCCTGCCGTCCTGGCCTACAGGCAGAGGTAGATTTCGATGTTAAGTATACTAATTTCACCAACAAAAACTAAATCATAATTAGAGATAAACCCACTTTAACAATTTTATCTGGCCACTTTTGACGAGTTTATTTCATTTTTATATAATAGCTGGTTTCATCAGAATCATGTTAAGGCGGTATTAAAAAGAATATTTTTTCATGCTCAACAACTAAATTTTATGGCACATTTTCAGATTCATCTTTAAAAGAAAAAAATATGAAACTTGCTGACGTGATTTTTGAAGAGATTTATAAGCGACCCGTGTTTTTATTTTTCGTTCAATTAATTACAATTTGATTTATAAACAATTATTTTCTCAGTAGGACAATATTTTTTGTTTCTAACACAATGGCTTCGGGAAATTCTTTTCAAAATGCCCACTTTGACAATTTTGAAATATATTTTGCCTCTATCAAAAACTCAATCATCACGGTATATTATATAGTTTCTGAGTAAGAGAATGCCAATTGGATACGTTTGAGAGCAAAAATGAATTTAAAAATGAGTAAGAAAATAAGCAGTTTGGATTTGAATACACCCTTAATAAGATTATTTTCTTCAACCGCTATGTACTTTTAATTTGTTTTTTTCTGTAAGAATTGGTCCTACCAATAGTCTATATAAATGTTTCAGACAATATTAAGAAGATATTAAATCCCCCTGAATTTATCATATCTTGTAAATTGACGGAGTTATGAATTTTCTTCAACCCCCCCCCCCTTTTTTTTTTGTTTTCGGGTTTATTTTGCGGTACGAATTGGTCCTATCAAAAACTTGTGAATATAAAAGTTGAAGATAATATTAAGGAAATTTATAATAAAGTTAATTGGATTTAATATCTTGAGAATTGAAGTTATGAATTTTTTTCTCCCAAAAATCCTATTTTTTGCGCCCCTAAGGACCATTTTTAATTTTAACAAAAATCTGTGATTCATAAATTTTTTGCCCTATTTTGAGAAGTAATAAAAAACTTGAAACTAATTTCATATGTACAAAATTTAATAAGTTATGGGGTTTTTTCGTTTTTAAACAAAACCCCTCTATTTCCATCCCTTTGGTCCGATTTTGCCCATTAAACTTGACCGAGATTTTATGCCCTTGATTTTATGTATCAGTTTGGAAGAGATTTGTACAGAATTGTGGAAGTTATATATATCGCTTTCTTCTGGACACGATAAGTTTTTTACTGGGGGGTGGTTTTCGGTTCTAGCGGTCATTATCCGTGTAGATCTGCAAAAATGTGTCAGAAATTCCAACATAGGGGAGAATGTAATAGGTAGTATTTCATACGAAATCTACCTAAAAAAATAATTTCAAATCAGTTTGATCGTACACCCAAAGTTAGTTATTTAAAATACTGTGATATTTCAGATTCTTTCAGACTTAAACGTGATAAACAGAAAGAAAAGTCGATTATAATATATCCTCTCGCATAAAACAATACGGGACAAAAACGATACAGAATTTCAAGATAAGAGGATAACTTTAAATTCCAGTACAGTCGTGGGGGAGAAAAGTCCCCCCCCACGCTGACTCTGCAACAAATAATTGTAGAAGAAAATTACTGGTAGCAAACGATTGGAAATAAAGTTTACTTTTTAAATGATCTACATAAAATTTGCTTAGGGGGCCATCTACATATTAAAATGAACCCAATTTTTTTCTCAATAGTAATACAGTTAGTACGATTAGTTTAAGACTATTTTGAAATGAGGATATTTTATGGAATATCCAAATTAAAGTTCTGTACTCTGTTGTTGAAACGCTACAGAACGACTACGTCACTTCTATTAATTCATTATTTCTTGCCAATAGGACCATTTCACTCTCTTAATATGTTTCCTCTATTGCCAGCGTAAATGTTTCAATAAAATTAGTAAAATATTTTTTTTCTCCAAATTATGCTTTTGTGCACATCATAGGCTGCCCCCCTTAAACCACTGTTTTGTTTTAGTCATAATTCGAAAATTGTTTGAAATAAAAATTTGAAACAGACAATTCGCATAAAGGACATAAATAATAAAAAAATTATAGGTTGCAATTCATGTTTTTTTTTTTCGAATATTAATTTCATAATTCATATTATAAAAGTTAAAAAAAAAAAAATCAATGTATTTATGTTTGGGTTTTTTAGTATTATAACCACACAAAAACTTATCTCATTAGGATTATAATTTCAGGAGATATTAGTAAAAATATGAAAATATAATTTAACATTAGAAGCTGTAAGTTTTCAATGCTTATAACTCAAAAACTTATCTAAGTGACTTGAAATTTCGTTTCTCGGCATAGTTTGAACCGATGATTTTATATGTATTGTCAAAATTGGGTGTTGCCATTGAAAAAAGTGGTCTGGTTTTGATTTGTAGTTGTCCCCTAAGCAAATTTTATATGCATCATTTAAAAGTAGACTATTTCCAATCGTTTGTAACCGGTAACTTCCTTCTATTATAATTAGTTGCAGAGTTAGTAGGGGTGGGGGGGGGGGTGATGTTTACTTTTTTCCCCACGACTGTACAATCCGGGTCAGGAAAAGGGATCACCCACTTATTCGGTTTCAAATAACCTTATAAAAAGGTGTAGGTACCAATCTATTAGGAATAAATGTACAAATTAAGAGTACACTAGTAACGGGAAGAAATGGTCGAGTTAATGTTAATCATATTGGAACGTTATTTACAGATTCCTCGCTCGCATTTTAATATTTTAAAAATTAATATTTTTGCATAAAATACCACAGGTCGATATCTTATTCTGCGTTTGTACTTTTTCGGTTTTAGTTTTTATATATGCTGATACTTTCACTTTTGAAACCAGTTGGAAACTGCTAAGAAAATGCAACTATCATTCTAAAAAAATTATAAATCGAAAAAGTGCAAACGCACAGCAAAAATATATCAACCTCATATCTGTACGAAAATGTAAAAATATTAAAATGGGAGCGAGAAATCTAAACAACGCTTCCATAGGATTAACAATAGCGTCCGTCCGAGTTTCTCCGCGTGAAGAGTGTAGCCTCTTAACACTAAACCATACCACGGGGATCGTGTACATATTAAAACTGTATCAACTTTAATTTTAACTCTAACCCAATTTTTTAAACCGAACTCCTTCGATCAAAGCAATCTTGACAATTTTCGTAAAACTTAAGTTTAAAAAATATATAAATTTTGGTTTCTATTCATAAATTAAGAAAAAATATATACAGGGAATAATTACGAAGATTATTCATAATTAACAAAAGAAAAAAAAATATAGAAAAATAAACTAAATTTATATAAAAAGAATTTATAGAAATTCGTTTGTCGCTTTGTAGGATTTCTTTTCTGTGGATCCAAGCGATAATTGAAGACACCTTTCAGCAGTAAAAAAAAAAATAGCATTTCTCTATGCCATATCGAAAACTAAGGTATACATTCGCATAGCCATGTTTTTGACATTCTTCTTTGTTTGTTTATATACATGCATCATAAATAAGCAAATTTATATGAATTTAATTTTTATAATTAAAAATGTTTTAAATATGAAAGCTCATTATACAGGGTATCTGAAAATTCCCAATTTAAAATTAAATATAAAATAATTATTTTACATTTACTCTAATTGTCGCACTCCTGCACGACAATTACTTCAAAGTAATTGCCGTACAGGGATGCGACTTGAACTAAAATGCTTCTCAGGATGAAAGTTCTCTTCAAGTGAATGAAAATTAGTTCTAAATTTCGATTATAGATTGCGTCACTTGGCCATATGCATGTTCTCTTTCAAATATGCGGGGTTTTTTCCCCCCGATTTTCAGATTAATTTTTACACATAAGTGACACAGCATCAAAATTAATCTGAAAATCAGGAAAAAACGAATATTTGAAAGCAAACACACATACGGCCAAGTGACACCATGTATGATCGAATTTAGAACTAAATTCTTTTCGTTCGCTTGTTTGAAGAAATCTTTTCATCCTGTGATGGGCTTCGTACACATCAAGGGATTCAGGGGATTTTAGGTTTTAGTACCACAGATTTTGTAAAGTACTGTTTGCTATATCTGAAGATAGAAATTTCTTACAAATTAAGGCAAATATTACTTTACAAAAAAATTTGGTAAAAGGTCTTTGAAAGTCCTTTAAGCGTAGGAAGCCTATGAGAAGTATTTTAGTCCAAGTCGCACTCCTGTACGACAATTTGTTTTAATATTTAATTTTAAAATGTGTCCAGGAATTTTCGGACACCTTGTATTTTTATTACTCAAGCGTACATTTTAGTTATCGGAAAATAATTTGAAAGAATTTCGGTCAAGAATTGAAATAAATTATTTTAAATGAGAAATATTTTTTTCAATTATGGAAAATTTCCATTAAAAGTGTATATTTAGTCTATCATTCAAAGTTTGTAAATTTATCATACTACCGCTTATTAGCTATAGATTTTGTTTTACAAATTTAAAGTTTCTCCCTTAGATTTAAAACATTGGATTTTCGATTTAAAAATTTGAAGAGTTAATTTTAAATGCATTAATCCTCACTCTAGTGTGTAATTTTATATTGATCCAATACATTTTTCTTCTACAATTGAGAGCTAGACAAACAAGAACGAAAAATAATGCATACGGCATAGATTATGAAACACTTTCCAACGCATTCAGAATAATGTAACAAAAATTCACAGTTTACTAAGGTGAAAGATGTCTAAATGAATAACTTTGAAAACTCAACCATAACGTATTTGCAAACCAAATTTCTGCTATTACCATGAACAGTCGGGAAACTATAATTTTTTATGTAAGGCTCTGTATATGATCTATTGATATGTATGTATACTACGTGGTATGCTAAAAGTATGATAAAAGTTAGTTCATTTAAACGTATAGCACAGTTAAAAAATTTCATTCAGCAATTTCTGCTGATAAACGGATGTGTGAAAACTTTTGTGCAGCCCTGTATATGACCTACAGAACTTATACACAACAAGTAACATTAAAAAAATAAAATTTACAAATGCATATCAGAACTGAAAACGCACTTCCAGGAATTTTCGTTCGTAGACTTCAATAGTTCAATTATTGTTCATTTTCTTCTGTAGCCAAACACTTTTGGGTTCTTTTGCAAATGAACGATAAATTCTATGCTCACCATGCTCTATAGCTCTGTACTACACTTCAGTGAGAAATATCAATTTAAACATGTTTAAAATGGTGCAATATTAAAATACACCTCAAACGACCCCCCCCCCCCCCCCCATAGACCGTAATGTAACTGAATTATTTTGAGTATACCTGTAACAGAACCGTAAATGCTACAACACTTTTTCAATACTGAACATGCCATAGCGATACCCAATATCATATATACATTTCATGACAATCTGACAATATTTACGCGAGATAGAACACGGAGAGACGACAGATAAACTGAATTCACAAACACTAACTATATTGGAAAGTCAAATTTCTGAGATTAAAAAGACCAAGTCAATAAATGAAAGTTAAAATCCTAGTGCTAAATTCACTTTGAGTTAAAATTCATATAAATAAGCATAAATGTACAAAAAATACATTCAGGTGCATACATAAACTTATTTGAAATACGTTAAACATATCTTAAAATACATTAAAAACGCGAAACATTTTTAGCCATTACTAGGCCGTCATCAGTCCCCACTGCTGTATGCACCCCCTTCCCCCCCATATGTATGTACCTGAAAGTAATTTTTTGTAAATTTATTTGGCTTTTTTTCATATGAATTTTAAGAATTCAACTCTTCCATCAATTGGGTTCTAATTGCAAATAAATAAGGAGGAGGGGAAACAAATTCTTAAGCAACTCTTACATTCCCTAAAATGTGAAAAGCGATAGTCTTACAATTTAGTTTCAGGATACTAAAACCCAGTAAATAAGTGCGAAAGATGTACTGAATATGCTAAGCATTTTAAAAACTATCGTTTCTTTAAAAAAAAAAAAAAAAAATCCGTAGGAGACAGTTATTTTTATTTATCAAGCAATTTCAAGTAAATAACGTGAAATGTTATGAGCACAACTCCGAGCACAACTCTTTTGGAATAGCATCTCTCGCCGTATTCATTCGCAGAATTGAGAGTAAGAGTTATTTGGGAATTTGCAGTGACAGAAGTCGGCTGTGATGAACCGAGTCATGCTCTCCTGTAAATATTAGATAATTCAATATATCTAAAATATACCGAAAGTCAT
Organism: Maratus speciosus; assembly: GCA_963932465.1. Lineage (NCBI taxonomy): Eukaryota > Metazoa > Arthropoda > Arachnida > Araneae > Salticidae > Maratus > Maratus speciosus. The sequence goes on from OZ010788.1 coordinate 345,178,630, forward strand.
GCAATCTCAAACGAACATTCATAATGTACCTGTATTGGTTACAAATTACTTAAAACTGAATTCTTTTAATTAAAGAAGGGTTAACGCATATTTTGCAGTAATGAGATTTATCCCCGACTAACAATTCGCATTTCAGATTGTCATAACAGATTTGCTAAGTAATGAAATTTTAGAGAGCACTTAAGACAACAGAAAAATCCTTAGGGGAAATGATTTTGAAAGAAGATTTCGCATAACTTTAAAAGTAATTGGTTTAGCAAAAGCTAAAGAAAACGAAACTTTTCATATAAATGTGCTCCATAATGCATTTCAGAATGTAAAAATGCATGCAGAAAAATTTGTTTATAGAGACTTAAATACTTAATGGCAGATTATGATTATACAAATTGTTTTCCTTTTAATCCTAGGAGCGTAATCGTTCTCGGAACTTACGCATTATTTGAATGCAGTAAGTACAGTAGTGGGGAAAAAAAGTAAACACCCCTACTAACTCTGAAACAAATTATTGTAGAAAAAAGTTATTGGTACCAAACGATTGAAATGAATTTTGTTAAATTAGGTATATAAAATTTGCTTAGTGGCCCGTCTACATATAAAGAAGCCAAACTTTTTTTTTTCAATAGCAATACCCAAGTTTGACACCAGAAATAGATTCTACACCCTTCAATTAGCCTACATATAAATTTTCACGAAATTCATGATTAGTTTTCGAGAAATTTTAAAATGAGCCTATTTTAAGGACTGTATCCAATTTGAATTTTGGTTACTCGATTGTTGAAATGATACAGAATGACTATGCCACTTCTATTCATGTATTATTTCTTGCCAATATTAACATCTCACTCGCTTAATGTGCAAACTATTGCCAGCCCAAATGTTTCATTAAAATGAGTAAAATATATATATATTTAAAAAATTATGCTTTTCTGGGCATCTTAGACGGCCTCCTTAAACCGTCATTGACGTTTTTTACTCATAATTCGAAAACTTGGAAGAAAAATTTGAAATTGGCATCAAGCAGGACATTATAAATATAAATATCAAAAGTATTGTAGGTTGAATTTTTTTTTCGGAATATTAATGTCATAATTAGTTATAAAATTTTTAAAATTACAAATTCAACGTATTTATATTTGGGTTTTTTAGTATTATAAAACAAAAAAATGTCACATTAGGATTTTTATTTCAGGAGATATTAATAAAAATGAAAATAATTTAACATTAGTGGCTCTAAATTTTAAATGTTTATAATTCAAAAATTTATCAAATTACTTAAAACTTCATTTTTAGGCATAGTTTGCACCAAAGATTTAAAATATATTGTCAAAATTGGGTGTTGGCATTGAAAAAAAAGTTTGGTCCGGTTTTGATTTGTACATATCCTTCTAAGAAAAATTTTACATGTGTCCTTTAAAAGTAGACTATTTCCAATCGTTTGGTACCTGTAAGTTTCTTCCATTATAATTAGTTTCAGGGTGTATTTTTTTTTCACGACTGTACGTAAAAATTATGGCGATTACTTTTACAATTTTAACAATTTAAACTTTCCTATGTAAAGTTTGTTTATAATTCAATGAAAACCTTTTTTGGTTAAATAAGGCACAAACAATAAAGAAATATGCAGGGTGGTCAAAATCTTTCCCCGATTGCAAAATATATGTATGCATAAGGAAAGGGCAGCTGACGTCACTGTTGGTTGAATTACTGTTGGTTCAGCAAGAAAACCTGTCCGTTCTTCATGACTCCTACCTGTACGCATGAGCTAGGGAAATTTGATTGGTCTACGTTTAACTTGTCTCTGATATGATTGGCCTACGTCGCCAAGACTATTCCTGCAATGATGTTTATGGCAAAAATGTAGTTGGTAGATTGGTTGACAGAAGTGTTTTTAAACATGCCCTTTCCTTATAATAGCGGATCTCGTTTGCCATGCATATCAGCTTAGTCCTATGAAATCTACTCGGCGTGCGTCACGTGAACTTCAAGTACCTCGGAAACAGTTACAAAAATTCTTCATAAAATTTACCTTGAATTCTTATAAAAAGCAAATCCTGCAAGCTCAGCAGCCGAATGGTTGTCATACAACGTTCTGAATATGAAAATTTATATTCTTGACAGTACTTCTATTAAAAACTTAAATGTCTTTACAATATATTGAAACATGCATATGCGTCATTATATTAGTTTTCCTGCATTAAATTATTGTAATCGGGAAAAGACTGATCTACCTGTATAATAAGATTAATGGAATTTTGAAGATAATTTGAAATATTACAAGAGATATATGTTTAGAAGTAATTTAATAATTCATCACTAAAGAATTTAGATATTTAATTTTGTTAAAGGGACAATAGAGGCATAAAAATATATTCACCATGAAATTAATAAATGTCCTAAGCCTTTCAAAAGAACTTTCTTCAGGTTCCGGCGCAAAGATGATGTAGTACCACTTTGAAGACAGGAGCAAGTTCTTTCGAAAGGGCTAGTGCATTTATTAATCTTATGTGCTTAAGAAGTTTATGCCTTTACTGTATCACTAGTTAATTCACTATTTTAATACAAACTGAAAGTATCCATTCTAAAAGATTTAAGTAGATATCCTAATAAAATGGATAATGACAAAATTTGACATTGATACATATAAATGGAAAGCTTTGTAATTTCTACAAAAATGATACCAAGTGATCGGAAATTACGTTTACTATAAAATATTTTCAGAACTATTTTTTTTTAAGCTAGTAATAATATACTTAAATGTACATAAATTTAAAAATCAATACGCTATTTTGATAAATTAAAAATATTAGACACATTTAAATTAGCCTAAACACAAAAATTTTTCCCGGAGCACAGTTGCATTAATATTAAATACTTTCAACGACAAAAGAAAGTTACTTTAGCTGGTACCCCTTGGTCAAAATTATAAATATACTGAAAAATTTAAAAATCTTAAAATTTTCTACAACTCTTAATAATAAGATTTATAAAATACTAATCTAAAAAGAGTCCTTCCCATTTTTATTTTTAAAAATTGAAATAATTTTGTAATTAGACACCGCTTATATGTTCGATTAGGTACAATTAAGAAATGTAACCATCTTTATTTTCGAAAAATTCACCCATACGATTCGGCATGCTTGGAACAAGTTTTGATAAATGTGATCTGGATATAGCTACCCATTGATTTAAAATATCCTCTTCAAGATCACAATACCTTGACATTTCCATAAAAGTTCACCATTGTAGTCTTTAATATTCACATTGCACGATAGAGACGGCCGATAAAAGGAAACATCATTAAACTACTTTTTTGCAGCATCGCACATCTTGTTGGAAACCGAATTTCTCTAAAACAATCATATACCAAAACATGATTTTAAAATAAATACGGGTGTACACTTAAGATTAACTTAATTCTAAGAAAATTAACTTATGTTTATCCCAAATTCTGCCTAGTATCCCAAAAACATGGCTGATCCTACTTTATTTTCACGGCTGCATGAGACATTTTTACGATTCCACAATTTGTGACGATAAAGTATAACATCAAGCGTGTGAAAAACAGTTTAATCTTCATTGCCAAAAGTTATACATTATGTTGTTACAATTTGTGGAATATAAACTTTGCATGGAGCCGTAAAAAATAAACGATGATCTGTCAGGTTTTAGAGTGCTGTGTCAGGTCAAGTTAAGACCAATCAAGTTATTGTGTTCAGGAAAATGAATTTAAAAGTCTAGAAGCGTATTTTAACCCCCTCACTGACAAGCCCGTGTTAATACGTTCACTAAGCTCCAGGTTTCACTGCAATACAAGTAATATTTAAAGTAATATAATTCTATTGATTTAATGTATTTTTAATACATTGAACAATGATTAATACTTCCAAGGATTGCATTAATATTCGTTATTAAGTTTTTTTATAAAATGTTCAAAGAATCATTTTCTTTAAGCATTTAAAACAAAATGCAGAAAAAACAACATTACAATTTTGCCCTTTTCCAAGACAGTCGGAGGGTTAAAAATCACATTTTCGAATATGGTTGCTTGAAAAAGGTGGGAAATTTTACTAAGAAAATTCATCGCGACATTCCATAAAGGGCATTGAAATTTATTCAATGTAAAAATATCCCATTTGTTGGTTGACCACATTGATCGCACTGTATGAATATTATATAAAAATGAATGCAGTGCAATGGAACTGTTTTATGCCGCAACCAATGTTTATGTATTACAGACCTTGAGGACAATGCTTACATTACCATGGCAGCTATATCCGCATAATTATAAAAAATTCTTAAAAGAATGTCCGCTCGTATTGATAAGTGTCAACAAAGTAAAAGATTGTTACATTTATTATTAAAATTGTATATATTTGAACTAACCATTCAAAAATTGCTTTATGATAATTCAAAAATTTTAATAATTCTATCTTTTTTCTAACAAAATATTTTCTTGCGATTTTAAAAGCATGTTATATAATGTTTAATACTTAAATTTGTATAACGTCACGATTCTTTAGATTTTTTTAGTGTCCTTTAAATTTTAGCCGGGCGTGTAAACTTTTTTTTTCATACTTTGGCGTTTATAAAGGTCCAACTTAGATATAAAATTTGCCGTATAAAATGTGGGCTGATATGCATAAAAAATTGTAGCTGATTGGCAGAGTATTTTAGGCATAGTTATGTGATAAATTGCATTTCTTCATTAAAATTTATTGTTAATGACAACTAATTCTTTTTACACTAGATTGGGTGTCAACTCGTATCGATCTCCAACAGATAATTCCCAAGTCAGATTTAGAGGTTTCAAATTAAAAAAATGTTAGATGTTCATCATAATTAAGTGCCATTTAAATCAAAATAGTTGTTTTTTTATATAAAAAGTTATGATATTTAAAATTTTGTATGATATCCGAGTCTTCGATTACCAGATAAGTTATATATTACTGAAGTTTACTATCGCATGCATGTTTAATAAAAATAAAATGTGAAGCCTTTAAAATTCATTTATAAGAACACTCAAGAGTATTTCATTGCGGTATATGAGCGATATTTAAAGTATTTTAATGAATTTGCACTTCTTCAAACATTACGAAATTCCTGTCTATTATTGATATGTGCAATAGCATGTTTACTACAGATAAATATGTATGTAGCATTTATCGTTCATTTAAAAGAACAAAAGAATGATTACATTTATGTCTGTAGGTACTTTGAAGCAAGTTTTAACGACACAACAGTATTTCTAATAAAATCCTTATGCTATTAACACGTTAACAGTGTTCTTACAGAAAATAATCTAATATGCAGTGTTTTTATACGAAGCTGTACAAATAAAACCACATATTTCATGGGTGTAGTTGAAGGGAGTTTTAATCTGCGTTATTACATTTAAAACTTTCTACATTGGACAAATTATATTTAAAATAATGCTTATCAATTACATATTTTTTTAAAGTCTTACTTTTTTAAAATGCCACATCGCCTCTAAGCCATCAAAAGTTGTTAAAATTTGGGTTAAAAGTTTGAGATAAAGCTAAAAATTTATATGCAAATACAAGAAATATTCGAAAGATGTAAAAATTAATTTATGCTTAAAAAATGATTAAAAGACTTAGAAATTTTCCGAAAACAATTGAAAATACTTAAAATATTAAGAGGTAAACAATTTAAATAGTTTCAGAACTTCTTCCGAATACCTTAAACTGTATCTCAACACATTAAACATTCTATTAAAAATGTTTTAAACTTACACGCTAAAAGGTCAATGTATATATTCCCAAAGTATTTGTATAACATTTAGAATCTGGCATTTCCAATCAATTGATGCCAATCTTGCCTAACATTACTTATTACAAAATTAGAATCTTTTCAGATCTCCAGAAGATAAAAAAAAATTTCAGATTTTATTGTTGCAGTTATAAAACTATTTCTCTCCACTGCCTCACCGTACATCATCCCATAAAATGGGTTTCAAGAGATTTGTGCTTTAGACAGTTTTTTTTTTTTTTTTTTTTTTTTATTAACACGGTAAAATAAAACGTTCATGAAACTTATAATAAAAGGGTTTTTAAACACAGATAATTTACAATTATATATTTAAAAATCTCAATGCAACAGAATTTAAAAATAACGTTTGTAAACAGTAAAAATCTGAACAAATATGCAGAATTACGGAAGAAAAAAAAATCTTACCACAATCAACGTTTTCAGGATAATCGCATGTCAATTTGTCAGCGTTCATGAGAAGATCTTTCGGACACTTGACTTTAAAGGCTGTGTCATTGTCACACATATAGTATTCTGTACAACTACTCTGGATAGGATAGACGTTAGGACCCTCTTCTGAACAAACCACGTCATTCGTTTGAATTGGAGTTGACGTCTGATAAAAGTCTTCAGCTGAAAAACATTTTATTATATTACGGGGTCTCGTGAGTCATAGTAGGATAAAATGACAAAAGACAATTGGGTCAATCCATTCCAAATCGCCAAGGTTGGGTGTTGCTCGACATTAATTTTCCTAATCTTTAAACCAAGTGTTATTCATAGTTTTCCGAGTTTAAAAACATAGTTCAAAATTGTTTTTGGATCATAGTTTTTTGGAGGTGGCCAATTTTAACAAGCTACATTGCCATTTTTGGGCGAAAAACGTGTTTTATGGAAAATGCTGCAACTTTTTTTTTTTTTTTTTTTAAACCTATAAAAGATTAATCAAAAACCAAAATGTTCAGCATAAAATTGTCGACAATTTATGTAATTATAAAACGTTCATTAAACTAAAGGATCTTGGCTATAAACATGTTTAAAAACCGGGGAAATAAAAAGGTCAAACACTACATTTCGCTGCCATTATTATTTTTTTTTATGAAGGAGATCAGACGCCTTAATTTTTTTCGCCTTGCACAGAACTCTTACAGGACTACTTATTAGGGTGGAGTGCTCGCCTATGGGGGAAAAAAAAATTCTTCAAATCAAAATTGGCCGGTGTGGGAAAGTTGCTCTATCAGATCCTCATTCTGAATATAAAATATCTTTGAAAAATATTAATATTAAATACTGCCACAAGGTCATTGAATATTGAGAAAAAACGTAAAAGTTGTGCATTTTCCCATTTTTTTCCCCTCAAGTATACAAACTATTTTATTAATTTAATTTAAAAGGCTGATCATCGAATTATCATTATTGTTATTATAAATTTATAGTAAAATTATGTAATATTTATATCAAATTCGCTTCTATTATGCTTACTCAACGACTATACTTTTAATATATGAAATTTGGTAATTGTAATTACCCTGTAATAATTGTAATTAACCTGTGTAAAACAATATAAATTTGAAATTATTTTTAATGAACTATAGTAATAAGAAAAATAATTTACTATTGCAATTTACAAGCAACGAAGTTACCATTTTATAGTAGTCCATACTGTTTTTTGGTTTTAAAAACTGCTTTTTTTCCGAGACTCCAGACAAGTTTTAATGAACTCAACGCGTCTCAAAAAGGACCACAAACAGCAGAAGAAGCCTCCGTAACAAGTTTTACACATCTTTCAGTGGCTTGATTGTGACAAGGGAATAGTTTAATCTTAGGTAAGATGTCTTCATCTATTGCCTTTGGATTTAGGATACAATTTGTAAGACTATTATGATCTAAGAACTTAGTTAATGGTGGTTGTATCACGATCACTTCAGCTCAATTTATAGAATCTATATAGACTTTGGCTTCCAAATTTATCCGTATGTAAAGAATGACTTTCGAGATTTTATTGTTCTGCGTAGTGCCAAAGCTCTTACATAGTATGTAAATGTATTGGCACTACGCATAATAATAAAATCTTGAAAGTGAAGACATTCTTTAGGTACGTTCAAGTTACCCGAGATCACGTATGTAAAGAATTTGACTTTCGAGATTTTATTATTCTGCGCAGTGCCCCACTTATATAGTATGAATGAGAATAATGCTATGCAGAATAATAAAAGTTTCACGAAAACAAACTATCAAGTTACCTGAGAGACCAAAGACTATATAGATTTCATAAATTAGGCTGAAGTGACAGTGACATAACCACCATTAACTAAGTTCTTAGATCATAACATTCTTACAAAGTGTATCCTAAATCCAAAAGACAATAGATGAAGACATCTTACCCAAGATTAAACTATTCCCTTGACACAATCAAGCCACTGAAAGATGTGCGAGACTTGTTACGGAGGCTTCTTCTGCTGTTTGTGGTCCTTTGAGACGCCATGGATTCATTGAGACGTCTGGAGTCTCTGAAAAAATTGCCAGTTTTTAAAACCAAAGAACAGTATGGACTACTATAAAATGGTAACTTCACTGTAAATTAAACAGTAAATTATTTTTACCTTATTACTATAGTTCTTTAAGAATAATTTCAAATTATATTTTCTTACACAGATTAAGTAAAATATGTAAAAAAATTACCCAAATTTCATATATTTAAAAAAAGTATAGTCGTTGAGTTAGTATAATAATAGCGAATTTGATACAAATATTACTATAAATATATTATGATCATAATAATTCGATGATAATCCTTTTAAATTAAGTTTATAAAATAGTTTGAATATTTGAGGGGGAAAAAAAATGGGAAAATGCACAATTTTTACGTTTTTTCTCAATATTCAATGACCTTGGGGCAGTATTTAATATTTTTAAAAGATATTTTTTATTCAGAATGAGGATATGATAGAGCAACTTTCCCAAACCGCCCCATTTTGATTAGGAAAAGAATTTTTTTTTTTTCCACAGGCGAGCGCTTTCACGTTTTTTCTCAATATTCAATGACCTTGGGGCAGTATTTAATATTAATATTTTTCAAAAATATTTTATATTCAGAATTCAGAATGAGGATCTGATAGAGCACCTTTCCCACCCCGGCCAATTTTGATTTGAAGAAAAAAAAATTTCGCTCCACACTACTACTTATTTCTACAAATTTCAATCCTGAAAACCTTCCTTTTTTTGAACAGCTCATCAAAAACTTGTCTGTTTTTGGCAATTTTCTACTTAATATCTCAAAAGGGACCGACTAAAAAATTCTGAAAACGTAGGATAACAAACATCTTTGTAATATAAATTGTAATCTTTATGTTTTAGACTTGACTGGTTTTTGAATAACAGTTTACTAAAAATGCACACCCCCCCCCCCCTCCTTTTCCTTTTGCTCCAGATATATAGCATTACAGGTACTTTTTGCTTAGGTACGTTAAATTTATTATAAAAACAGATTTTACCCATTATTGCTTAGTTAAATAGGGCAGTGGCATCATTTAAAAAAAACTTTCTTGTAGGGAGGGGGGGGGGGAGGTGGCGGCTTTTAATTTTATTGTGCACAGCTAATGAGCACCTGATTAAGTTTTATTCTGACATGTTTTGAAATTAGCCCAAGTACTCGATAAGAGCTTATTCTTCACTTATGCGAAAGCGAAAACACCCTCTCGCTAATGAAATTTTATAAAATATCTCGTAAAATGCAAGGGATATTTCATAAAATTTATTAGCGAGCGGGTGTTTTCGCTTTCGAGTAAGTGAAGTAGCCTCTTAGCGAGTACTTATGCTAATTTCAAAAACCTGTCAGAATAAAACTATCAGGTGCTCATCAGCTGTACACAATAAAATCAAAAGACCCCCCCCCCCCCTCATCTTTCAAGAAAGTTTTGCAAAGGTGCCACTGCCCTATTTAACAAAGCAATAATGCGTAAAATATGTTTTTATAGTCAATTTGAACGTACCTAAGTAAAAAGTTCCTGCAATGCTATGTATCTGGAACAAAACAATAAAATGAGGGGGGAGGGGTACATTTTTAGTGAACTGTTATTCAAAAACCAGTCAAGTCTCAAACAAAGTTAACAATTTAACTTTATATTACAAAAGATGTTTATTATCCTACGTTTTCTGAATTTAGTCAGTTCCTTTTGAGATATTGAGTAGTGAAAATTGCCAAACACAGACAGCATAGTTTTGCACGAGCTGTACAAAAAAAATAAATAAATAAATAAATAAATAAAAAGGGTTTCAGGGTTGGAATTCGTAGAAATAAATAGTCCTATAAGAGTTGTGTAAGGAAAAAATATTTAAGGCGAGTATGATCTCCTTCATAAAAAAAATAACGGCAGCAAAATGTGTTCGACCTTTTATTTCTCCGGATTTTAAGTATATTTTTAGCCCAAAGCCTTAAGTCTAATGAAGATTTTACAATTGCATAAAATGTCGACCATTTTATGCTGAACTTTTGGGTTCGATTCATCTTGATAGGTTTAAAAAAATTAAAGCAGAGCATTTCCGGTAAAACACGTTTTTCACCCAAAAATAGCTATGTAGCTTGTTATAATTGGCCACCTCCAAAAATCTATATGATCCAAAAAATTTAACCATGGTTTTAAAATCAAACTATGAAGAACACTTTATTAAAAGATTAGGAAAATTAAAAATAACGAGCAATACCACCTTGGTGATTTGGAATGATTTGAGCCAATTTTTAACATTTAATATATTAAAATGTATACTATTTAAAAACAAATTTTATTGCGATTAAAAGATACAAGTATGATCTTTCATTTCATGTAGGGTAAACCGGGGCTAGTTGGCCATAGGGACATGTTGGCCCGTTCGCGATATTTTTTTAACTTTCCGTTTGATGGCATTGTCAGTCTAGTCAAGTATGTGTTGCTTCACTTTCCTCCCCCAACATCAGCGCCATTGAAATCCGACTTAAAGAACCAGAGAATTTTCAAAATTTTGCTAAGGCGAGTAAATTTCCTTTTATAAATAATCGTTTATTTGTTTGTAGATTACATTTTAGATTTTGATATACAGTATTCAGAAAAATAATTATTCGTAGTTATTGCAGAGCATGTTCGTTTATTGACATGTTTTCAGAATAATTCCTCACAGTCAGGAAAAATGAAAATGGAGATCAGTTGTCCCATTTGGTACGGGGTAGGTTCGCTCCGCCGTCCAACATGCCCCGTAGGAATTTGGCTCTGAGGGGGTTGGAATTTTGATAGTCTTAATGAATCATTTTAATAAACATTTATTTTTAATAAATTTATTGATTAATAGTAAGGAATTATTTTATTGATTGAATTCCTGGTTATTCCAGTCAATCTTTTTAAAAAGTGAAGTTATAATGTTTACCTCCTACCCACATTAAATCCAATTAATAATAATCAGCTGCTCTGTTGTACAAAAACTTTTATAAGTGTCATAGAAAAATCCACGTTGGTACCAATATAGGTAAGTACCAGTTTCACCAACAATTTAAGGGATTAAGGAAAATTAGATTTTTCTTCTTATACCCCCCCCCCCCCCCCACACACACACACACTGTTTTGTTTAATTTCTTTTTGATGCAATAGTTGGTCCCATTAAAAACTTGTCAATATAAAAGTTAGATAATATTAAGAAGATGCATAATAAATGTAAACGAATTTGATATCTTGTGAATTGACGAAATTATGATCTTTTTATTATTATTTTTTTTTTTTTTGCTGTAATAGTTGGTCCTATCGAAAAGAAAACAAGTATGTTTGTCTGCATTGTAATTATGAAAATGATATCGAGTTAAGCAATTCTATCTATAATTTTGTTTTTATTAGTTTTTTTTTTCTCCAATTAGTTTTATATTTTTGTAATTTTATGGCTTTATTAATGAAAGTTGTACGATAGATTTTTATTAGGCTATGTTGTGTTTTCGTTAGCACGAAATAAAAATTAAGATTTGGTAAAATTTTGATCATTTCTTAGACTTCTACACTATCAGAACATTAAAAAGTGAGGTGGTCAAACTTACCCCGCAATCGGGACAGGTTGCCCCAAGCGACTGGGGGCTTGAGCTTCTAAATTAATACTTAATGTTAATATTTTCAAGTTTTACTATTGAGACTTCTTCCAGAAAATACACCGATAGTGATAACATAAAAAGAAATTTAAAATGTTGAATTGTAATTTTTTTCTGATTATTAGAAGAAAAAGCGGGTCAACTAGCCCCGGTCTACCCTATTTGAAGAATTGCAAAATACAGAATTAGTATTTATAGGGCGCTCTAAACTGTCAGACATTTCTCGAGCAGAAAATTAGTATAATAGCTTACGCGCAGGATTACAAAATAAATTCTGCAATTAGAATGAAATGTTTGTGCTTAATTATACTTCATATTGTAAAAATTACCCAGATCCTAAATTTGTATTTAAAGCATTTTTATATTTTAATACAAGTTGTATTCAATACAAAATAGAAAATTTCAACAGTATAATTCACCTAAAATAATTTTTTTCCCAACAATAAAATGAAAATTTTAGGTTCGTTTATACAGACTAACATGAAACATGTTTTGAAAGTTGCACGAAAAAATATTCTGAAAATTGAGAGATATTGTGCACGTTATACCCCGAAACGTCATTTGGAGAAACATGGCTTCAAAAGTTTCGGAAACACCGCTTTAGCTATTAAGCGGGTATAATTACAATACCCTTAACTTCTGTTCTAATGGGAATTTCAAGGAAACAATCATACCAAAATATTTAGAAAAAAAATAGAAATTTAACGTCTAAAAAAAAATTAAAATTTTAAGCTTTAAGAGCCCAGAGATCCCTTAATGCAAATGTTTAAATATGTCGTGTTGTCTATTTACAGATTGTTTAACCATGTCCGAAAAGTTGGGGGGGGGGGGGGGGAGGATTTGAACGTATAGTTTTTTTTTTTTTTTTTTTTTTAAATCGCCATGGGCATATAGTTAGAAGTATGGGAATTTAAAAGAAATGCAACTTCCTTCGTAATATACTATTTGCAAGAATGGAAAAAAAAAGACATTTGAATAGCTATGCAATTGCAGTGAAACCTCTCTGTAAAGGCCACCTGCCGTTCCATTGAAAATTGACCCTTATGAGGGGTGGCCCTTCAATAGGAGTGACAAAAATACAACAACTAAAATAATGAAATAAAAACCTACATAGGTGAAAAAACAGTTTATGAACATTTTCAAACTCTATACATGATTGCGAAAATTTGCTATTGAAGTTTACTTTTCATAATTTTTTCGAAGAAAATTGTTTTCTAATGATTTTTTTTTATTTTATGGAACAAATTATACAAATTTGCGTAATTTATTAATGGCTTAGAATGAGATAATAGGTTATTTCTGCTAGCGTTTCCTGACAGGTGTAAAAATTGTGCTTCAATATGCATTCACAGTTTTAGTAAATGTGGAATAAGTTTTTCCAGATAACCTGTTATTTTTGTGCCCACAACAAAGGGTCAAGTTTCCCCTCCAACCCAACCCCTAAAGGTTGAAGGGTCAAACAAAGTGCGAGGAACACCTGTTTGTCTCACTTGTGGGAAAGTTTGTTGTCCTTCATTGTGTTACTAAATCCTCCCCATCTCTCCCGGCCTTCTTAGTTGCAAGTGCAGTTGTTTCCTGAATTCTTATCTTTTGGTTCAGGATTCAATACAACTGTTTAGGATTTAAGGCACATGTGAAAAAAATGGCCTTTATGAGGGGTAGGTGCGACCCCTAATAGGAGTAAATTTAACATTATGTCTATGGAAAAAATTTTCGTTCCTAAAAATATTGGCCCTTATTAGAGGTGGCCCTTGAATAGGGGTGGCTTTTAAAAGAAGTTTCACTGTAATTTGTTTTTTTTCTCTCGCTTTTACAAAAGTTTTCCAGCTATATTAAAAGTTTTATATGCATTATGGAAAAAAAAAATGTAACAAATCTACAAATTGCAGGTTGAAGTAAATACTAAAATAAAAGGCATATTTTCGAAGGAAAGGAAGGAGTATCTTCTATACAGATTCATGTTGAACTCTGGAAAGTTTTCAAAATTAATTTTTATTAATTTGGGATATTTATAAGGTTTGTGGGAAATAATTACAAAATTAAATCAAAGTTTTGCTACGAATTTTTAAAATGGATTTGTTTAATGACAATAGCTTCAGAGAAAATAAATTTCAAGTACAATCACTTATAAAAAGGATAAAGAAATGTAAATTTCTCTTTATTTTTAGGTATTTAAATTATTGAAAATAAAGTCATTAAGTACTTTTTATGTGATGTAATGTTTATATATAAATGATTATAGATATCCATAAAAATTTTAAACTTTTAGAATTTTTTTTGGGGGGGTGGGGGGTGGGGAGTGCGGTGGGGGGGGCTTTTGAAGCGCTAAAAATCTTTTTTTTTGGGGGGGGGGGGGTTCAGTATTTAAAAGCAGTAAATAGCTTTCTAAGAAAATGACAAATTATACAGATATATACTTTTAGTTTAAACAAAAGATATGAAATTCGATATTTTCGCTGAGCTTGTAAAGTTAAGGTACAGATTCCATAAATATATCACTGCTGCGCACGTCTCTCTCACGGAAATCCAACACCAATTTCCATCGGCTCTTGCGGCTTGAAGCGTACTACAATTTCATTAGATTGCTGTTAACCTCGTCGCGCAATATTCATTTCAGCACATTCTTAAAAACAAGTTAAGTATTATAAAAAGAAATGTTACTATGCTTCAATTCACGCGCAATAAATATCCATGGGAAAAAAAATGGATTTTCGAGTACAGTATACACTGGCTTCCAGAAGTTGAGGTACAGGGACTGGATGCTTTCGATTGTACACTGCTTGTCGAATATATGTGAAAATTATTGGCGAATTGTTCTTGAACTTCTGGGATGTAAAGAACATGTTTGATTTCATATTTCTCGATGAAGATTCAGTCGGGAGGACAATTGGGTGGCTAATAATAAATTTAATAAAATATTTGCGATCAACTATAACACAAAAGGCTGGAAATGGTTTTGTCGCTGTCTTAAATGACTACTTGGGTCCTGTTCAACGTTTGTGTGCAATTGTGTAAGCTTAGCACTCATATTCGTGAAGATGTTATTGTGCGTAAAAAATTCATAAGTTTTTTTTGTTTATACATAGAGTTTTCAACCAAATTTAACACAGCTTTCAGAAAACTTGACAAAGAATATTAGTAGCAGTATACTGCAATTGCATGTATATATTCATGGATATATTGAATATTTAATGAGATATGGGCATTTTTATGAAATAATTTTTAACTGCGCATATGTGGAAGATTTCAAAATTTTTATTTCATAATTTGGTAATCAGCTATTCTGGGCAACTTGTATAAAAAGTCCAGTCGAATACTGTGAAAACTTAGAAAGATATAGTGAGCTTATTGAAAAATTGTGGAAAATCCCTTATAATAAAGCTATTTTTAGAAAGCAACTCACTATATCGCCCCTATCTTTGTGAAATTTCTCGATATTTGACTGGAATTTTTATAGAAGTTGCCCAGAATAGCTGACTACCAAATTATGAAATAAAAATTTTGAAATCTTCCACGCATGCGCAGTTAAAAATTTCAAAAAAATGCCCATATCTCATATTATATATATATATATATATATATATTACCATTAATTAAACATAACCTGCCACCGTCAATTATGAATTAAAGCTGTAAGTATTAAAAAAATATATATATTATAAGAATTATTATGGAAGAAAAAAGAAAAAGTGGACACCGACAAAATAAAATCATAACTAGAAAATTAAAAAACATTAAATAAATCGTTGCAATGAAAGGAATGAAAAAATTAATGGAATCCTAAAATAGGTATCAGATAACTACATGGTAGAAATCTTATTGATAATACACATAGATTGTGCGATATATATATATATATGTTTTAATTGCAGTATACTGTTGCTACTATTATTTGTCAAATTTTCGGAAAGCTGTGTTAAGTTTGGTTGAAAACTATGATATAAACAAAAAACTTGTGAATTTTTTACATACACATAATAACATCTTCATGAACATGAGTGCTAAGCTTACACGATTGCAAATAAACGTCGAACAGGACCCAAATAGTCATTTAAGACAGCAACAAACCATTTCCAGCATTTTCTGTTGCATAGGTGATCGCAAATATTTTATTAAATTTATTATTAGCCCCCCCCCCCCCCCCCCAATTGTCCTCTCGACTAAATCTTCACCGAGAAATATGAAATCAAACATGTTCTTTAAATCCCAGAAGTTCAGGAACAATTCGCCAATAATTTTCGAAGATATTCGACAAGCAGTGTACAATCGAAGGCATCCAGTCCCTGTACTTTTGGAGGTCAGTGTATATACAAGTAAATGGAAACAATGGCTTTCACGTCTTTCGTGATAACTGTTTTTAATCACTAAACATAACTAAAAGTACTTTAGCAAGAGCTACTGTAATAATAAATATACATTAATGTGTGTATAATAATCTTATTTAAAGTAAGATATTACCCTCCGGGGATATTTTTATTTCTGTAAAATTTTAGTAAAAACTGATTAAATTATTTTTAACTTTCATAGCCCCGTGAACCGATGTATCCGTTCAGCAAGTTGTAGGTTTCACAGCAATAGAAGCATTATTTAAAATAAATTTAGTTTTACAGGTATTATCCTGTTTTAAACATCAAGTTATGATTAATACTTTCAAAGGATTATATTCCTATACGTAATTAAACTTTTATATCATGTTGGAAAAATCTAACTTTTAAAACAGATAAGAAAACCTTACAATTTTGCCCTTTTTTTCTCAGCAATAAAGGGGTTAAAGGAACATTTGGGAAAATAAATATCCTCCCAATAAACATTCTTAAAATATTATAAATGTTTATCAAGAATTTTTATTTTCTCAAACATAGAAAAAACCCCTATTTGGATTATCTTTTCATTATTTTTCCTGTTATACGTTCAATGGCTCCGAAAGGTAACCCTAACAAGAAAACAAAAAATATCCATTAGTGTTAGATGCACTGGCAAAGCTGTTTACTGTCAAATGCTATTTAAAAAATATGAATATTTCTTTTGAGAAATTGATGGAATCGGTATTTCAAATATATTTTAAACATATTAGGGCTGAATCCATATCAACTCAGGCACGAGGGTTACCTTCATAGTCTCAGAAGTTTTTGAATTGAACATATGTTAAAATTTAAGAAAAAGTAAGATACTTTTATATTTTCATTTTGCCCCAAAAAATTCCTGGCCCGAGATACAGGCCGCCAAAGATGACATCCCCGGCATCCTTTCTCATTCGCGATTTTCGATAAAAATTTTAAAGTGCTCTATCTCTAGAACGGTGCAAGATATTTTGTTGCGGTTTATTTTATTTTAAAGATAATATTCTTCTGTTTAAAATGATATACCCAATTTTGAAAAATGTATTCAACTTTTCTTGTGGCAACCTTTTGAAGAAAAAAAAATTTCAAAAAAAAAACATTTTTTTCGAAAATGCCAATTCTAAAAATTTTGATTTTTTTTGCTGTTGATCAATACTATTGGGAACTATCTTCACTGTAAAGGAGAACTTCCACTTTTGAGTTTAACAAATTTTAGAAACATTTAAAAAATTCAGAGAATTTTACAGGAACTGTATATATACAGTTCTAGTAAAAGTCACTGAATTTTTGCTTATTTGTATCATATTTGTAAGGATAAGCCTACTATATATCCTAAACAAGTTAGAAATTGCAATATCAAATGTGGCAAATGAGGTGCGTGCATACTATAACTAGTTTTATAAATATTCAGATCTTGGTGCAATAAGTTACCCTCTTGGGCAAAAAGGGCATGAATACAAAATTTATTATGATTCTACATATTAAATTCAGTAATACGGAAGTAATATGAATTCATCTTAAAAGGACTTAATCGCCATGGCAACCTAGAATCATTGCCTATCATGGTATATGATTGAATCAATTATGTATTATAGGATTTTTAAATAGAATGAAGAAAACTTTTATTAATGTCTTTTATGTTTTAATTTGATTTTCATAGCATTTGAAGTGATACATACTTTATTTTCAATACTGAACATAGTAAAACAATCTCAATAACATATATCAATTACACAGCAATACAAATTATATTAATACAAGTTAGAGTTCAGACAGATGGGCAGACAAATCGAATCCATAAAGACTTCCAACTATGTTAGAAATTATTAAAAACACATAAATAGGTCGGAATTTGACTTTTAGAAATTTATGTCAATAGACGGAAGCATATTTGAATACTTTCATACAACCCTGTATTTTACCTACTATCTTTATATGCATGCCACTATTTAGCTAATATTTAATTAAGATTAAAACATCCTTAAAATCAGTGAAATCACACTTCCAGAGATTATCATCCATAGACGGCCATGTATAATTCTTTGCGTGAACCTGTATATCATTTTATCTATATTCTCAAAACATATCTTAGTATACTAAATGTAGTTCAGTGTAAAAATGCATAACTCATTTAAAAATCACCTTTAAGCTACTTTCATTCATACTCAGTAAACCCTTAAGATTTCTTTTGTGTAGCCCTGTATATGATCTACAGCATTTATGCACACAACGTAATATGGAAATATTTAATTAAACTTAAAAACTCATATCGCAACTAAAAATGCACCTCTAGCAATCATTGCTAATGTACAGTATTTCCAATAAGGTAAAGTATCCGAAATCTTTTGTGTGTTCCTGTAAACACTATGCACTTTCTATGACACAGGAAGTAGTTTTTTGTAAACCTCTGCAATAAAGTATGTATCACTTCAAATGCTATGAAAATCAAATTAAAACATAAAATACATTAATAAAAGTTTTCTTCATTCTATTTAAAAATCCTATAATACATAACTGATTCAATGATATACCATGATAGGCAATGATTCTAGGTTGCCATGGTGATTAAGTCCTTTTAAGAATGATTCATATTACTTCCGTATTACTGCATTTAATATATATGGTATTATAGTAAATTTTGTATTCATGCCTTTTTGCCCAAGAGTGCAACACTTATTGCACCAAGATCTGAATATTTATAAAACTAGCTAATACTATGCACACACCTCATTTGCCACATTTAATATTGCAATTTCTAACTTGTTTAGGATATATAGTCGACTTATCCTTACAAATATGATAGAAATAAGCAAAAATTCAGTGACTTTTAATGTAAAATTCTCTGAATTTTTTAAATGTTTCTAAAATTTGTTAAACTCAAAAGTGGAAGCTCTCCTTCACAGTGAAGATAGTTCCCAATGGTATTGATCAACAGCAAAAAAATCAAAAATTTTAGGATTGGCATTTTCGAAAAGAAAATTTTTTTTGAAAAGAAATTTTTTTCTTCAAAAAGGTTGCCACAAGAAAAGTTGAATACATTTTTCAAAATTGGGTATATCATTTTAAACAGAAGAATATTATCTTTAAAATAAAAAAAACCGCAACAAAATATCTTGCACCGTTCTAGAGATAGAGCACTTTTAAAATTTTTGTCGAAAATGGCGAATTGGAAATTGTGCCCGGGATGCCATTTCCGGCGGCTTGTATCTCGGGCCAGGAATTTTTTTGGGCAAAACCAAAATATACAAGTATCTTATTTTTTATTGAATTTTAACATATGTTCAATTCAAAAACTTCTGAGACTATGAAGGTAAGATTTTTAATTTGGCTGCCTGAATTGGCATGGATCATACCTTAGGGAAATAGCACTCGCAATACGCGAGAACAGGAAATGTCTATATAAACCGATGGTTTAGAGGAATTCCAGAAATTAAAGAAAACTGGTCACCGTTAGGTTAGATTTAATACCGTTGAATTTTTCCTTTTGGAGGAATATCTTTGCATACTATTTTCGTTGCCTTTGAATAAGTTAAAATTTTAAAATACTTAAATTCATTTAATTTTCAGTTATTAAATTTTAATATTCTAAACCGCAGTTTTGATTAACTCTATACTCTTACGACAAATTAATATCCAAATTGTATTTATTTACTTACGTTCGGAGCAGTTCCCCGTTTTGCTGAAGTCGCATGTCAGTTTCAATGGATTGAAAAGCAAACTGTCGGGGCAAGGCTCAACATCAGGTACTCCGCTTTGACATCTAATGAAATCTTCGCAGCTATCAGGATCGGGGAACACGCCGTCTGGTAGTTTGCACAGGTCAACGCTGACTTCATCTCCATAACCCACTGCAAAAAGGGGGATAAAATCGTTAATCGAAAATTATTTTTTCTTGGAAAAAAAAAAAAAAAAATCTTTGTTTAAGATTTTATGTGGTCAACAGATGCAGCTTAATGAACGAAGTGTTGCACTATTAATGTGAATTTTTACCAATTATAATTTCAATCAAGTATTTTAAATACATTATTTGGCCAAAAGTTCCAGAGTACTTTTAATTTAATTGTCGAAAGTCTAGAGAAATATTCTAGAAATTTTTCTTGAACTCAAGGAATATTAAGAACATGTTTGACCTCATTTTTCAGCGTAGGTTTGATTATGAACGCAATTAAGAAACCAACAAAATTAAGTAAAAACACTCCAAATTACCCTGTAAAATAAAATGCTCAAAATGATATGTAGCTGAAGAGCAGGACTATGGGGATATTGTTGAAAATTTGCGCAACAATAACTCATTATTAACCTTTAACTGATGTTACTGGTCTCACAGACCGGAGCTTTTTTCAATTTTCATAGTTTAACTTGCAAATTTCAGTTTATCTACAGACACTACTGAGATTTTGTTTCGTTTGGAACATTAGTACTAACACCAGAGACTTTTGAATAGGTGAATATTAATTATAGCACTTCTGTACAAAAAGTTTAGTACAAGAACAACATCCTACGAGTCAATCGCGGCTTTTATTCATCTTCGATGGAGCGGTCTCACAGACCGCTTCACACTAGTTATGTGACAATTTCTGTGACATCAGTTAAAGGTTAAAGACGCATTTAAAAAATTAAAAAGAATATCCGCATAATTTTTGTTTATGGCATACAGAATTTAAAACCAAATTAAACATTTTAGAGCAGTTAAAGTACAGTAGGAACAATAGATAAATATGTACAATACAATATTAAATATTCGATGAAATGAGTATTTATATGAAGTAATTTTTAACCGGGCGAACGATTTATTTTTCCTAAATTTAGTAGTCAATTATTCCAGGCAATTCTTAAAAAAGATCAATCGAAAATTCTGAAAGATATGGATGATATAGTAAGTACTATAATTATACTTAATTGCTTTCGAAAAGTAGGACGAATGGTAAGGGTCTTTAGACCAATTTTTATTAACCGACTTTCAAAAAAGGAGTTGATATTCATTGCATGTCATCGTGTAGTTTTGGAATGGTTGTTTCGATTTTGATAATTCATTTTTATTGGAATACCGTTATTAAACTGAAGACTTTTCAAACATCTAAAGCACCAGTAAGAAGAATTAGGAGAGAAAAGTGCTTTAACCCTTTATGTCCCAAAGTAACGCTGTTTTCTTTCTCAAAACACTCGTTTAATGCATTCGCAATGGTAATTTTAGGATACAATAGTAAATACTCTCCTTGACCATCACTAGATAGCAATACAGTTCCAGTAAGCTGGAAATTGTATAACCCTGTCGTCAGCCTGAGCCTCATATGAGGCTCCTACTTCGAATTGCAATATTTGAAAGAAAAATATATTTTTGTTAATTCCAGCACCTAAATGATAGCATATGTCGATACATTTACTATTATGACTTTACTTATGTTTCAGCATTTAATAATAATATTAAAAGTTTTATTAATTAGTAAACCGTTGGCTTTTCTTTTAATTCAAACATATTTTTCACTCTTTAAATTAGGGAGTCCTTTTCCGAATTAGCAATTAGGTGATAAAAGATAAAAAAGTACTATTTAATTTTGTATGTTTGTTTAAACTGGTTGTAATACGACATTTTCCAAACGTCTTAAAAAAAATTTCCTTAGACTATTTTTGTATGAAAAACACGCAACATAACTTCAACCGTTAGGTTTCTGTAAAGAAAACATTCGTTCAATTTCAGTAAACTAACTTCTGTGATTTTGATAGCTACTTTTAATTTTGTTAGCGTAAAAGCAATTTTTACCATAATTAGAAAAATAAATCTGTGCCGAGAGGGTTAAGAAGCTATTTTAGAACTTGCGTGTCTCAAGTTTGATTCCATTTTATTGTTTGATATTAGTATCCCTAACGTTTGCTTGGAAACATCTGAAATTTTAGACGTAAGGCTATTTTTTCTTGTTTTAATAGATCACTTGACGATACGTTATGCTTAAAATAAATCAATTTTCAGTTTGTTTTTCAATGCGAAGCACTTTTCAAAGCGGTGCTTTTGAGTACCGTCGTGATTACGTTGAACAGGATTTTCACTTAGATTTCTAACTTTTGAATACATACGGTGCATAAAAACGTATATATTTACTAGGGATGCGTGGTTGCTATACAATTTGATTTCCATACGTTGTATTGGAAGATATTGTACGATTTATGTACGATACTGATGAATAATAAAGCAAAAAATGTTTTTTTATCTTTAGAAAAATTATATTTTTCTAAAACAAGAATGAAAAAATTACAAATTAGGGAAAAATTATCCATAATATCTTTTAGTTTTATGAATCCTTCTGAGTTTTCTACAACTACAAATTTGGAAATTTCTTTCAGATATGCTTTCCATCGGGCGATATAGTATCTTCTGACGGCGTAATGCTTACTGATGATGCACCAACAGCATGATAATCTAGTCATATATACATCATAGACATATATACACTAGAAATATGCATAAGAAATCACATAAAAAAAATGGGATATAGTTTTTTTTTTTTTTCTTCTTTAAGTCTCGATTTTTGCCCAAGAGTTATGACCCAACGGTACTTTGAAGTACCACATCAAGTTATTAGCCGCAATTAACAAAAAATATGAAATCTTATTTTTAAAGGCATATATTTGCTAATGTATCTTAGTAATACAAGGAAATAAAGTTTCGAGTAGATAGCTTTTTAAATTCATAATTTGGGTTATAAAAAGGTTAAAGTACTTTTAGAAGGAAACTAAACTTGGCTCACTATATCGCCTTTCTCTATATTTGACTGGTTTTGTTAAACGCGTTTCCCTATATAGTAGGCTTCCAAGATATACAAATAATTTTTATTAATGTTCGTGCATGCTCACGCGCAGTCAAAATTAATTCATACAGAATGGTTATATGTCAAATATTTAACATATTGTAATTTTGTTTTCAATGTACTTTACGTAGTTTCTCGAATATGGCGTTAAATTTTCTAAATAGGTTTCATTTGGTTGAAAACCTTGCATGCTATAAACAAACACTGAAATTCATTAACTTTTTAAACAAACTACCTTAAATATTTACTTTTAATATACTGTTCTCTTGGCCTCGCCTTGACATTTTGTCGTATTGTTTATTAGTCATTCTGTTTTGTCATTTTAATAATTTACATTAAACAGGGTCTTCCAGCCTGCTGGAACTTCCGGGATCGTTTGCGGGTACTGGGAACTCAGCGAGAAGGAAGATGTGTGTTTTCCTCTCATGGATTAATCAGCTCCTATACCGAAAGGTTAGCTGTCCACGAGTGGAAGATTAGTGATTAGAAACTTCTCCATAAAATTACGTGCCATTTTATACATTTGAGGTACAAAATCTTTATAGTCATTCTACAACTACAAATTATTCCTAGCAATTTCATAGTGAGATAGAAATATTTTTTTATACAATTTACGGTTGGTCCCCTAATTGCCCTCGTGATAAAAACCTTCGTTGAAAATTAAGTGGTCAAACATGCCTTTTATTTCCTGAAGTTTTGGGGAAAATGAGTCTTCTCTAGGTGTAGTTATATTCGCCAAAACGTCCAAAATCGAAAGTGTCCAGTGACACTTATTAGTCTAGTGTAAAGCAATATCAGAAAATTTAAAATTCACCAAAAAGAGAATACAAATTCTTTAGTAATTTATTAAAATTACTTAAGTGTAAAAGACTTATTACCATTACAAGAATGGAAGCTTGATCATAGCCATTTAATCTTGTTTCTGCTCTCGCACGGCTTGTTGATGCTCATATGAGCATTTAATCAAGGATACAACCAATGAGCTTCATCAGTAGATTGCTTATATGGGCCGTTTAAAGAATATTTTTAATAAATACGGGTTAGTAGACTCGCAGTAAGCAAGTGATTACAACTATCCCAGAAATTATTAATGATATTAACCAATACTTAAAGAATTGTTGTAAAATTTATACAAAAACTAAATACTACCCGCACATCAATAATAGACTTTCCAGGTTCGTAAACAATGACGTTACTATTTGGGTGGATTAAATTTTCAGGAAATTGAAACAAATTTCATGATACAAAACATAATTTCGCTTATCTTTTCTAAATTAAATAGATTAAGGAATACTTAAACTAAATGAGTTTTTTTTTTAGAATAACGCATTTAATAAAATAACGACAGTGTTATTAAATAGACCTAAAACAAATTGACAATTCGAAATTGTTAATCTGATCTTATGTGATCATTAAAAATTACAGGTGCGATCAACATTTCCTTTTAATCCTTGGGACCCCATTATATTCAGAAACAGTCAAAAATGCAATTATATTTCTAAATTTTGAATGCATGTACTTTGTGAACAAAAAAGCAAAAATTACATTTTTGTCTTTAATAACGAAATATTTTAAAATACTTAGAAAGTAAAATATAAAAAAAATACGCTTTTATCGATTAATAGTTTAATATTAAATTATGATTGTACGTTGAGGATACAATTTAGAAATTCTGAGCAGGCAGTTTAATTTTTTTTTTTTAACTTTTTGCCGTATCTTAAAGAAACAGCAATCCTAATTTTTAAATATATTTACAGTCCACGCTTTCTACCACACGTACAATCGTAAATTTAAAAAGAATTCCTGCCAGCCCGGCCTATAGGCAGAGGTAGATTTCGAAGTTAAGTATACTAATTTCACAAACAAAAACCAAAATCATGATTAGAGATAAACCCACTTTAACAATTTTATCTGGCCGCTTTTGACGAGTTTTTATTTCATTTTTATATAATAAATTGGTTTATCAGAATCATGTTAGGGCGGTATTAAAAAAACACTTTTCCATGCTCAACAACTCGAAATTTTCTGGCATAACTCCAGATTCATTTTTAATAGGAAAAACATGAAACTTGTTGACGTGATTTTTGAAGAGATTTATAAGCGACCTGTGTTTTTAATTTTCGTTCAATTAATTAAGACTTGATTTATAAACAATTATTTTCTCAGTAAGACAATATTTTTCGTTTCCAACACAATCGCTTCGGGAAATTCCGTTCAAAATGCCCACTTTGACATTTTTTAAAATAAATTCTGCCTCTGTCAAAAAATTGATCATTACTGTACATTATGTAGTTTCTGAATAAGAGACTCTTGCAATTGAATGCGTTTGAGAGCAAAAATGAATTTAAAAATGAGTAAGAAAATAGACAGTTTGGATTTGAATGCACCCTTAAAATGATGAATTTTTTCTTCAACCGCTATGCATTTTTAATTTGTTTTTGCTGTAAGAATTGGTCCTATCAAAAACTTGTCTATATAAATGTTGAAGACAATATTAAGAAGATATATGATAAATTCATGGAGATTTTATATCTTGTGAATTGACGGAGTTATGAAAATTTTTCTTCTTCAACCCCCCTTTTTTTGTTTTCGTTTTTAATTTTTTTTGCAGTACAAATTGGTCCTATTAAAAATTTGTGACTATAAAAGTTGTAGATAATATTAAGGAGATGTATAATAAAATTATTGGATTTGATAACTTGAGAATTGACGAAGTAAGGAATTTTCTTCTCCCCAAAACCCTATTTTTTGCGCCCCTTGAGCCTATTTTAAATTTTATCAAAAATCTGTGATGCATGAAGTTTTGGCGCTATTTTTAGAAGTAATAAAATCTTTAAACTGATTTGATATGTACAAAAATATAATATGGGGTTTTATAATTATGGGTTTTTTTCGGTTTTCACAAAACCCCTCCCTATTTCCGTCCGCTTTTGCTCATTAACGAACTTGACCGAGATTTTATATCCCTTGATTTTATGTATCAGTTTGAAAGAGATTTGTGCAGAATTGCGGAAGTTATCGTGTCCAGAAGAAAGTGGTAACACAACTGCTTCGGGAAATTCCGTTCAAAATGCCCACTTTGACATCATTTTTGAAATATATTCTGCCTCTATCAAAAAATCGATCATTGCGGTACATTGTAGATTCGCTTATTCAGAAACTATATAAATTAAATGCATTTGAGAGCTAAAATGAATTAAAAAATGAGTCAGGAAATAAGTAGTTTGGATTTGAGTGCATCCTTAATGCAATGATTTTTCCAACACAATCCGCTTCGGTAAATTCGGTTCAAAATGCCCACTTTAACACCATTTTTTAAAAAATATATTCTGCCTCTATCAAAAAATTGACCATTACGGTACATTATATAGTTTGAGTAAGAAAACGTACCAATTGGAAGCCTTTGAGAGCAAAAATGAATTGTAAAATGAGTCAGAAAATACGCAGTTTGGATTTGAATACACCCTTACTTAGATGATTTTTTTCTTCAACCACTATGTATTTTTAATTTGTTTTTGCTTTAAGAATTGGTCCTATCCAAAACTTGTCTATATAGATGTTGTAGACAATATTAAGAAGATATGATAAATTCATGGAGATTTTATATCTTTTGAATTGACGGAATTATGGATTTTTTTTACTTCTTCAACCCCCCTTTTTTTTTTTTTTTGCGGTACGAATTGGCCCTATCAAAAACTTGTGAATATAAAAGTTGTAGATAATATTAAGGAGATTTATAATAAAATTATTTGGAATTGATATCTTGAGAATTGACGAAGTTATGAATTTTTTTTCTCCCAAAAACCCTATTTTTTGCGCCCCTTGACCCCATTTTTAACTTTATCAAAAATCTGCGATACATAACATTTTGGCCCTATTTTTAGAAGTAATAAAAACTTTAAACTGATTTGAGATGTGCAAAAATTAGGGAGTTATGGGGGGTTTTTCAGTTTTCACAAAACCCCTCCCTATTTCCATCCCCTTGGTCCGATTTTGCCCATTAACGAACTTGACCGGGATTTTATGCCCTTTGATTTTATGTATCAGTTTGGAAGAGATTGGTGCAGAATTACGAAAGTTATCGTGTCCAGAATTATATATCTAAAATATAAAGTTTTTTACTGAGGGTGGTTTTAGGTTCTAGGGGTGATGATCGGTGTAGATCTGCAAACGTTTTTCAGAAATTCCAACATAGGAACGATCCCAATAGGTAGTATTTCATACGAAATCTACCTAAAAAGACCCCCTCCCCCCCCCCCCCCCCCCGCCTAACTCTGTAGCTAATTGTTATAGAAAAAACTTACAGGTACCCAACTGTTGATAATAAAGTCCACTTTTAAATGATATATATAAAATTTTGCATCTACAAATCAAAAGCAGACCAAACATTTTTTTTCTGTAGAAAGACCGAATTTTGATAATATTTCAAATCTTCGGTTCAAGCTATGCCTAGAAACGAAATTTCTAGTAATTTGAATGATAAATTGTGAATTATAAAACCTTCAAACTTTAGAGTTTCAAATGGTAAATTACATTAATATTTTTGTTAATATCACCTGAAATTATAATCATACAGTGATAATTTTCTGTGTGGTTATAATACTAACATACCCAAACATAAATACTTTGAATTTGTAATAAAATATTTCTTATATGAATTATGAAATTAATATTCGAAAAAAATATGAATTGCAATCTACAATTTTTGATAGATTTGTATTTATTACGTCCTGCATTATGCGAATTCTCAATTTCAAATTTTTCTTTCAAGTAGTTTTCGGAGTATCATTAAAAAAAGTCAAAATGATGGTTTAAGGGACAGTCTGATGTGCAGAAAAGCATAATAAAAAAATTATATATTTTACTCACTTTATTGAAATACTTAGACTGGCGATAGTAGAAACATTAAGCGAGTGAAATGGTCATATTAACAAGAAATACATTAATAGAAGTGATAATCATTCTGTAGCATTTCAACAATCGAGTACCGAATTTCAATTCAGATACAGCCCCTAAAATATGCTCATTTTAAAATAATTTCTCTGAAACTAATCGTACGAATTTCATGAAAATTTGGATTTAGGTTAATTGAAGGTTGTAGAATTTAATTATGTTGTCAAACTTTTATATTACTATTGACAAAAAACAAAGTTCGGGTTCGTTTTGATATGTAGCTGTCCCCCTAAGCAAATTATATACATTATTTGAAAATAGACTATTTCCAATCGTTTGGTGCCTGTAACTTTATTCAAAGATAAAGTTTTGCAGAGTTGAGAGGGTTCCCCCCCCCCCCCCCCTTCTCACGACTATATATCCAAGTTGTGAATTAATCACGATCTGGGCCATCGTCAGTTTTATTGTAACGGAAATACACCGATTTCCAAAAATTAAGGAGCAGTGACCAGGCGCTTTCGACTTTACATTTTGTCGAATATCTACTGAAATTCTTGACGAATCGTCTTTAAACTTATAAGATGAAAATATTTTCCAATGAAGATTTAGTCGCGAGTACGATTAGGAGGCTAATAATAAACACAATAAAATACTATTTATAAACATAAAATGCTCAAAATGGCGCGTCACTGGATTAAATGATTATGTGGGTCCTGTTCAACATTTGTGTAAACATAGCACTCTTATTCGTGAAGTTTAGCATATTTCTCCTTCTCATATTGTTACATTATATGCAAGACATTTTGTTTCAAGAATGAAAATGTTGCCAATAAAATATAAAAATAGTCGCCAGTGGCATCCCAGCCAGCTACGTTTAGAGAGCAACTCGCTGTATCGCAAGAATTTCTGAATTTTTGCGAAATAGATTTTTGTACAAATTTTCCTAAACAGCCAACTACAAAATTACGAAATAAACACTTTGGAATCTTTCACGCATTCGCAGTTAAAAAATTTTTACAATTGCCCATCTCAAATATTGAATATATTCATGTTTTAAAAATTGCAGTATGCTGTTTCTTCTGCGAGTTTTAAAGTTCTCGGAAAGTGGTGTTAAATTGGGTTGAAAATGATGATAACCAAAAACTAATTTTTCACAGTAACGTTAAAATCTTCACGAATACGAGTGCTATGCTTGAACAAATGCACACAAACTTTAAACATGACTCAGTCATTTAATACATTGAGATCATTTTCAGTATTTTCTGTTATATGGGTGATCGCAAATATATATTTTTAATTTATTATTAAAACTTCCTAATTGCCCTCGCAACTAAATCTTCACTGAAAAATATGAAGTCAAACGTTTTTTATATCCTAGAATTAAAAAGACAATTGTTCTAAAATTTCAGTAGATATTCGACAAAACGTAAAATCGAAAGAGTCCGGACACTGCCCTTAATTTTTGGATATCAATGCATTTGGAACAACATGAATTGCAGTCATGGAATTGGGTGAGATTAAGATAAATATTAAATTCTTATAGAAAAGCTATTTTTTTTTAAATAATTAATAAAACCATACATTCGGAGTGAAATGCGCGATTAAAAGATAAGTATTAAAGTATTTAGAAATCTTGGATGAAAATAAGTATTTCAGTTCTTAAAAATATTAAACTGAATTCCATTTTAAAAGAAATTATTTAAACTCAAGAACACTGAGCGGTCATGTAAATTTAAAATCGGAAAATAAAGTAGACATGCTGTTACAAAAGGTTGTTAAATAAGTTAATTCACTTCCATTTAAAGACTATGATCTTTTAATTAAAGAGCATTCTTTAACCGGTTCGATTTTTTTTTTTTTTTTTTTTTTTGGGGGGGGGGGGGGGATCAAAATACTCTATACACAAAAATCATTTTATTAGAAATAGATATCGACTGTGAAAGGTCGATTTTGGAGCTGTATGAAGTACGGAACGTTAGAGTAACTTCAAACTCGTTTCTTCAGAGCAGCTTTTAAAAAAACTGATGGACAACCTCAGCTTACTTCGAAGTAATCAATTTAATGATTTTGGAAATTAAATGAATTCCCTACTGAAATAAGCAGTATTAAAAAAGAGACGGATATTTCGCTTAATTTTTGTTACTAAATAGAGAAATTTAACCAATCTTTCAATTTACTTTAAATCGGTAAAAAATGCATGTATATATTTTTTAACCGCTACTTATTTCGCTAGCTTTTCGATTAAGAAAACCAATTTTTTTACATTGTTTTGGTGAAATTTACGGCGAGTTTAACTTGTCCATTCACTTGACACGTATTTCGAAAAGCTATCTATTAGTTCTGAAGACTCCAATTTTTTAATATATCAAACAAAATGCAGGTTTTCTACTTTAATACATGCATAACAAATTGCTATAAACAGATAAGTAAATATTTCCCATTTCTTTTAAAAATGTGGAAAATCTATAAACCCTGTAATCGTCAGGGCGTCAGAGAGGTTTCCGATAGCAGCATTTCAAAACACAAGAATGTTTGCGCCCCAGATCTAAAGTTAATTAAAATTCCCTAATCACTTTTCGAATCAGTTAATGCATTTACAAATCCGATAAATTTTTATGCCTATTGATAAGGAATTTTTTTTTTTTTTTTTTTTTTAATTTCACGAAGTGTATACCATATAAATTTCTGAAATATATTACCACAATCTCACTTTCATATCACTTTATTTCAGATATACTAAAGGATTCCAGATGTTACGTCACTTATGAATATACTTAAATGCATATGTCAATTGTACTATTCGTGTTTAAAACATTCTAATATTAAGCTCACTAAACTGAAAATAAATTAACTTCTATAAATACAGACAAAATTAATTTTAACATACTTTTTGGCATACCAAAACTATATAAATATGAAATCGCTTTATAATGAATCTTAATCTAATACTTATTGCATCCGAGATTTAAATATATTAAGTTATTTTTTGCATCAGAATTTAGGATCTTTTACATATTGGCGCAAAATTGTGCGTTATTTTGCTAATACAAGGTTGTAATTTGCAAGATATCTAAATTTGCAATGGGTTGCAATTCATATTGAAGCAATTGGATTTACCAAATTAAAGAAAAATACCTTTGTATTCCATTGCAAAATACTTCAAAATTTATTTTGGATTATAAACAGAATACATTTGTTTTTACGATTCTTTTTAATATTCGACAAATACCAAGCAGGCATAAACAAATTATGGAACTAATTGCATTACTTAATAAACTTGAAATTTAATACCGTTTTTAAATACATAAAAATCTACAAATCTAAGGAAGAATTAATCTTAACCATATATTTTTCAAGGAGATTTAAAATATGCTTTCACTTTATGGGAAATAATTTAATAAATTGCTGAACAACCACGTTCGTAAATCAGGTTTCAAAAATACTGTATAGCTAGTATTAAAGAAATCACGGCGAATTCTAAAAATTCGCAGCATTATGTACCATAAATGTATGCTAAACTACACTAATAATGAATCAATTCCTATTTTTTTTAATTCCTCTTTTAAAAAGAATCTTTCCAGTTGTCATGTCGTATTAACAATTTTTAGAATCTCCTTGTATTCCCCCCCCCCCCCCAAGTTCAACATTCAGATTGCTCAATAATGCGCAATTTTTACAATAGAAATGACAAATATTTAACACCACTTTTTTTCCCCCCACTGTAATTTTCAGAGGCAATGTTTATTTAGAAAGCAATGTGTTAGGATTTCTCTTGAAAATATCAATTGCTTATTATTATGGAGAGATCTTTGAATAAGAATTTTTTTACAAATGCAAAGTTGAAGCATAAAACGCACAAATTTTGTAGTCAAAAATAGAATTTGAATATGAGCGATTCAATTTATACTACACAGAACTCTTCTAGATATAAAATTCATTCGTAGATTCTACAATTATAGCAGCATTTATGATTTCTTCATGAACATTTCTAGTACAGGAAACCTATACTTACGGTTATAGTTGGAATAACATAATAGCTGTGTAGCAAATTGTGTTGCATTTAAATTGAATGAGGCCAGTAGTTCGGGAAGGAAAAACATCGTTTTATTCTAAATGTTTTCCTACAAACAATTTAGAAGGATTTGAGAATGTATTGCGCCCATTTCACAAGTTTAAATTTCGAATTTTTTTAAAAACTGTTTTACAGTGAATTTAATTCTTAAAAGCAACCACCTGTGGAGATTTTACACATCGTCACACTATTTCTACCACGATTTTGTACATACCTATTTCTACCAAAAGGTGTCTTGACATCTTTGCGTTTGAATGCAAATAATTGTCTAAACTGTTGGGATTTCAAATTATCAGTTAAATATAGATAATTTGAGCAATATATTAATATATTGAGGCGTATTTATTAGAGATTATTTAATCATGTTTTAAATTCTAGCGTAATTCCTCAATTTACAATATAAATAAATGTAATCAAACATGCTTATGTCAACAGGAACAATAAAAAATATCTTGTTAATTTTTTTTTTTATTAGAAAGAAAATCAAACATTTTAATATTAACTTAAAATTTTTTCAGTCTGGTGTATAAAAATTCAATCTTTGTAACAACAACAAACAGCATTACACAAAAATAACGAAAACAATAATAAATTCATTCCCTATTCAATATCAGTTTTTACACGAATGAAAACAAAACTTCATGCGTATTGAGCTCTCTACCAGAATCTGAGAAGAAAACGCGTTATTCATTTTTTGAGAACTAGTAATTTCAATTATCTACACTAAAATGCAACATGGCGCAATACAAGCGAATATAAAAGTTATCAATTCCTGTATTTTCCGTTACAACTAAAATCGGGATTCTCTAATCCGATTATAATTGATATGATGCTGTAAAATGATGTTGATATTTACGTGCAAAATGGCTTAAAATTGTAAATTATGAAACTTTCCGAAATTAGGAATTAAAAAGGACTTAAGGTGTCAAAAGACACCTCATGGTAGAAATAGGTATACCATATGCACATTTTAAAAACCAGGATGAGCTCGAGAAAAATGATAACGCTGAATTAATTTAAGAACTATTGTACGAAAAGTCAAATTAATTGTGGAAAAATGATTAAACACTGAGAATAATTTTAAGTTAAAATCCAAAAGGTGTCTTTTGACACCTCTTGGTGAAATAGCGTGAACAGTAAAAGCTATACTAGGGCAAGTTTTCCAAACATTATCTAAAGAAATCGCAATTTTAGAACGTGTTTTGCTTCTGAACACTTTTAAATTAGTAAGTACAGAAGAGAACCTAATAGCGGATAGATATAATTTAGAAAGTTTTTACAATATGGAACAGAGAAAGTACCAAAAACATTTACTAAACACAAATTTTGAAAAATAACCTCCAGATTAGAGTTTAAAAAAATAATTCAGTTTTATTATACGAAATAGATTTATAGGAAAAAATGAAATAGGAGATTCAATTTAATGCAGCTTTTATGTAGATCTAAACAGTCTGGTTGATGATTTAATCCCTTAGATAATAAGGCAGAAAATCATGATAATTATAAAAAGTAATTTTTGAAATCTAAAAAGTCGAAAGATATAAGTATGAATCGAAGAGAATCTTAAAGAAGCTTCTGAAATTTGTATGTTTATCTAGTAACACCTACAAAGCAACATATACATTGAAATTGATCGAAATCTTATACTATCGAAAAAAGGCTTTGAATGAGGTTTAACATTTTATGCAAAACGAGTGGTAATCCTTGACACTTACGTAAGTTTTAGATAATTTATGTATATTTAGAGGACAATGTTTAAAAAAAAAAATACATTGAAGAGTAATAGTTTCGTTCAGAACTTGTAAGTGAAAAGCCATCACATCACCAGTCTCTTTAATTTTTAAGTCAATTGAATCTTAGAAGCGAGTGTGGGTGAAATGACTAGGATCTTTACAGTTTTCCTTTAAATAGTAAGTAAATAAAATAGCAATTCACTTATAATTTCTATATTAAAATACCCATCTAAACAAAATGTCTCTTCATGTAAGATTGCTTAATCAAAAAGAGCTAAATAGAGGACACCATCCGATATATGCAAGTATATGGAAAAGAAACTTTAAACTTGTTACTAAATTGTTTTAATGAAGTTCCATCGATAGAAATCTTAATATATGCACTTTTCACCATTAATTAAACGATTCAAAATTCATGCATAAAAATGTTAACAAAATATTTAAAAAACAACGCTCAAGATTCAAAGACTCATTAAGATGATTCTCAAATTCAGGTTGAACATATTTTTTGATCATTTTAATAATTTTAGAATCAGTTTTATACAGAAACAGCCGATTATCAATCATCATAATCTTCAGTCAACAAAGAGTCAATACGTAAATAGATGAAAAAAAGTTATATGGACTAGAACAGTACCTTCAAAGCCATAAATCCGCCCAGGAAGAACTGTAGTTAAAAACAATATTGTTAATAACATGATTGTTCGTTAATGCTTTTTGTTTAGTTTTTTGGGATGACGCAACGTCGCAGCCATAGGTGACACACACAGACCTTTCGCAGCGAGGGAGACGTTCTCAAAGAGCTATATAGAGAACCATTTGTTGAAGAAAGTTACAGTTATAAAATTGTGTAAAATAACATCGACGAATAGTGCCAAGTGGTAAAACTATAGCGCCTAGAATATATAGTGTGGAAATCGGCTATCCTTGTAATACTTAAAATAGCGCTAAAATATTGTATCCCTTAAATGTGCAATGATACTGCTGCAATATGCAGATCGCCGCGACATCTGCAGGATATTTTCTACAACTGCAAGAAATTGCTAGTCTATACAATGTAATACTAGTAGTATGAAAATCCCGCAGATGTCGCTACGATCGACACTTGGGATTTTAACAGTATCGTCGCACATTTAAGGGATACACATTTTTAGCACTGTTTGGATGGCATATTTCCACACTAGGTATTCTAGGCGCTGTAGGTAAAACGCTACTTCTCTACAGCGTCTAGAATATATAGTGTGGAAATCGGCTATCCCACTAATATTTAAAAAAGGGCTAAAATATTGGATCCCTTTAATGTCAAACGATGCTGAAATCCAATGAGTCAATCACAGTGACTTCTGCAGGATATTTTCTAAAACTACAAGATGATTTGGTGTAGACGGTGTAATGGAGGATATTCCATCTACGTTTTGATCACGTGGTCAAGGTAAAATCTTCTATCGCAAAGAAGGGAAGGCTCCGTACACTGCAAAAAATAAATTGTTGATTTTACAGTATTATACTGGCAGCTGGGGCGCCAGTATTATACTGTAAAATTAACAATAATAAACCGTAAATAAACAGTAGTATACCGTTTTATAAATGAAAATGCAGAAATATACCATTATATTATTACTTACCAGTATATTTCTGTTTATTTTACGGTTTATTACTGTTAATTTTACAGTATAATACTGGCGCCTCAGATGCCAGTATTATACTGTAAAATCGACAATTATTTTTTGCAGTGTAGACGTAATGAAAAACCCTCGCCAGCCAGTGAAACAGTTCATGCGGAAAGCAGTAGTATCTTCCCTTCTTATCAGTTAGAAGTTCTTTGGGTAAATTACCGGTATCACGTGACTTTTTTCAGCCTCGAACCCATATTTGGAATATCCTCCATTTCCACACTATATATTCTAGGCGCTGTACTCAGACTGTACACTGTTAAAAATATCGTGAAAAATTACCTCTCTTTTTCAAGGCTATCTATTTACTGACCAATGAGAATGCTTAATAGGGATTTATGTAGCCTTTTCATTGGTTCAATTCACAGAAAATAGAGAGCCTTTAAAAGCAGAGGTAATTTTTCACGATATTTTTAACAATGTACTGTCACGTTTGGAAAAATTAGGGCAAATCTAGGCATTTTCTGTTCCAGAAATTGGCGATACTCGTCTGCACGAGTTCAATTATGCGAATGAGATAATTTAACTAGTGTTTGCTTGTAGATAATAGCAGTCTTGCCAGGGTGCTTGGAGATTTTCTTTTGTTCAGAATCATCTTAACAAATTAAATGTTATACTCCGTATGTCGCCTCTCTCAGATAGGATATTTTTGTTCAAATTATCGCAAATTGACAAGTTTTTCTTCAAAATCCTTTCTACGTAATATAATTTGGTGACCGTAGCTCTTCAATCTCTTTTAGACGCAATTTACAACATATTAAAGATAGCGTGATTAAGTATAGATAAAATTCGAAGACGTCTTCAAATTTGGGGACTGGATATTGCGCAGATTTATCACGCTAATTACATTTTATGAGAAAGTAAAAAATGTGTAGGACAATGTCTCCTGGTTAATCTCGGGTTAATCCTTTATACGGGCTATGCACATATTGATATATTTTAGCCAGTATGGTTTGGCAAAATAGAGATAATTTTTGAAGCCATTTAGTGATAATAACATTCATTTTAAATCACATTTGCTGTCAGTACCACCCACTTTTAAATACTTTTTTCCTTTGTCATACAATTAGATTTAAATATAAGTAGAAAAAAGAGTAATGTCTGAATTGCGTCTACTAATAACCACATCACACTATATATTCCAAATGGAAAAAATCAAAACTTATATTCAAATATTTATTTGCTTAAAAGACGTTACTAAAACACATTAAAATATATTAAAAACCTATATTGACATGTTTGATCTCCGTCACTGAGTTATCATCAAAATGTATAACAGAAATTAGAAATAGTCTTTTAAGAAAATAAATATTTTAATATATGTTTTGATTTTTCCGTTTAGAATATATATTGTGAATCAGATTTAAACTCACCGTCTCTCTTTTCCAGACACCCATCTTTATCTGATTGTTTTTTCTTTCTCCTACTTTTTTTTATACTACTAGGGGGCTCGGCCCCCTACGAGCTACGCTCGCCAACCCCCGTCCAGACACCGCAGACTCTAAATGCACGCTAATGCGATCGGCTTTAAAAAGATTTCGAAAGATTGAATTATAATTTAAAAAACAGTGGCAATCTCCCTATAAATGGATTTCTATTCATTTCTCTTTGATTGGGGAAATTTTAACGCCAAATCCGTTGCGGTACTACTTGATTATCCCGTCGACTAATTTCGCCAAATTATATAAATCGCCAAACCACTCGCCAAATTATACAAATTGATATAATTTTTATTTTAAATAACGAAATAACAAATAAATTAGTACAACATTAATAATAATACAAATAAAAAGTCGAAATAAAAATAACTTGATGACGTAGACACGTGTAACAACATTTCAAAATAAGCTAATATAAAAATAATTAAGTAAACAGAATCTTTGTCTCCCGGTATTTTTTAACAAAGCGAAAAGAAAGTTCTTTTAAATGAGACATCTTAAATTAATCGTTTTTAATCTGACGTAATTTTGACCAAACTATTCTTTCTCTTTTTAATATTCAAGCGAAAATACTTGTGTTAGAAATGAAATATTATTTGCGCTTTCCTAAGAAAAATAGTTGAAAAGTATCCGCTCAAAATATCAAATAAATGTCTAGCGCAATTTCTAAATTTAAACCGTTTTGCAATATTATTTTGTGTTCGTTTTATGTAATAACTGTAATGTGACGTAAATATGACGTAATTTCTCCTATTTAAGACTTCTAACCCATGTTAATAAATTTATTATTTTAAAAATTCCTTTCTCTCTTAAAATTAACGTATAATTATAGTTTTATGACGTAATTTTTAATAAGTTCCTGCTTTTTGTACATAATTATTTAATTCTAATTACAATGTTTTTTTTTCTGTTTATAATAGTCACGTGTAAATAAATTTTTAATTTATTCACGTATAAATATATATATATATATTTTTTTTGAAGCAAACATTATTGTTTCCGCTGTTTATACAGTTGGCAACAGTTTAAATTAATATCACTTTCTAAAATCTGTCAAAAATATCTCTAGAAATGCTGAAAATTTGAATTTACAATAGAAATAAAACCTCAAAAAATTAGCCAAATTAAAAAAAGAAATACAATCTGCACACCGGCAAATTCTAACGCATAAAAAGATCTAAAAAGGATTACATTCACATGTATTGTTTTTGCTGCTATAAAACTTTTTTAATGGAACGATTTTGTCCAACTTTAGCATTAAATATCTCTTAAAATAATTCTTCGATTTGAAAACTGTCTGCATCAGCGTGTTTATCAAACATTTCTCTATAATACCACCGATTTTCATATTTTTGTAAGCAATATTTTTCTTAATATTAACGAAGAAAGACCTCCTGTCACAAAATATTCAAAACCGGCGGCGGCGGCGGCGGCGGTGACAGCGGTAGTTACTTTTTTTTAGAATAGAGAGATTCATGCGTTTTTCTAACATAGGGATCGTGGGTTATATTACATCCCACCTAATTTTAATCAAGATTTGCACCAAATACTTTTAATTACATTTTTATTTTATAACTTCTGTGGAAAAAAGTAGAAATTTTCTTTTCCTTATTTTTAAATAAAATTTTTCAAAAATTCCGGCGTGTATTCAACATTAGAGGAACACAATGAATTATCCCTGAAAGGGTTAATGCTCTCTCTTTAGCAGTTCTTGAATTAAATTGACGAACTGTTTTGTAATTTGATAAATTGAATTTTATTACGTGTAGTAAGAAATCGATCATATTTCAGCACGGTAGGAGTCTACTTCGCATATGTTTACATAGAGTTGTCATTCGCCAATGTACAAACAACACCGAGCTATGTTCGTTAGTATTATATATATATAAATCATGCCAGTTTTTTATGCTTCTATATAAATGTTCCAAATACGTTCAGGAAAAGTTATCAAGTACAATAAAATTTATAAAAAAATAACAACTAATGAATTTGCTTACAATTTTTTTTTAATGTTATATATAATTATCCTGTAACTGCAGTTTTAAAGCACTGTAAAATATAATAATATAGAGTTCATAATAACACTTTATTTCATTTTTGTTTCGGAGGTGTGTGAGGTATAGTTTTATCAGCAGTAAGCATGTACTTTTCGAACTGTTACGAGAAAAAAGCAAACATTCACAACCCTTTCTCCTATCGGGCAAGGACAACCTTGAAGAAGTAATATAAACGTGAAACTTGATAAAAGTATATTTATGACGATTTCAATGTGATATGATGTTACATCCTCATACCTGAACTCGATAGAAATGTAAACAAATTTATATCCTCTTTTCCGGAACTAGCTCTTTTTTATTGCAATGTTTAAAAATCGTTTTGAGTTTCATATTTCTCTGTAAGAACAGTTATGTTCCTATGATTCTACGTAGCTATGCAATGTTATGAAGCTTTAGCTCCAACAGCTAGTAAATATTTCATATGATCAATTTATCGTAATTTTAGAAGATTAATATTTTGTAGTCAATAATTATGCTCTGAAATATGAATACAAGTACATTCTATTTCGGCGTATAAAAATTGAGGATAGCTGTTTATATTTCTTCCGGGGAGGGGCTGGGGATTGGAGTATTATAGCAAAACAAACATAGACAGTGTCACTCCAAAGACACTTTACGACTTTGTAATTATTCAATAAGAAACTGTTCTTTTTATAAAAACATACTTTATTTAGTTTTTTTTTACTATAAAAAAAAAAGAAAATTTAAAAATAAACAGAATGACGTAACTTTAATGCTTCAAATAGAAAAAAAAAATCCGAATTTTTCTTCGTCCTCACCTAGAGTAATTTTCTTTTTAGTACGCTTATACGTTGGAGGAGGCACATCAACACCTATTTACAAGAGAATAATGAAATTATAAAAATTAAATAGCTTCATGTGACTTTAAAAGCTTTAATAAATAAGAAAAACAAATTTTTATTTCTTTCCAACAATGTTGGATAGATTTAATTTCTATATTTAACATGAAAAATGCCATGCATTTTTTGCTATACCTCGTATTTCTATAGATGCCGACAGTCATAAATGCTTTAATTTATACTTTGCATATACTGCACTTTTTCAAATAATGAATTTAAAATATTTATTTACACAAAAAAGTATTTACGTTTTAAAGCCTCTTATTAAAAAAAAAAAAAAAAAAAAAAAAATCTATGGCACAGAAAAATGAGTATGCCGACTTATATGCCGATAGTTCAATATCGAATTGATCAGTAAACTTAAGTAACATTTTCCCACATTCGAAATTAAACTGCCTAAATTTTATTACTAATGACTATAAAAAATGCCTTTGAAGTCCTTATATCGGTTACATACAGTAGAACAGATTTTCACATTTTTGAAGAAAGTTAACAGAAACATTGAAGAAATTGCAGCAGAAATCCCACTTTTATACTGCTGGGTCAACCTTTCACCAATGTTTTATATGAGAAATTTTTACCATAATTAACATAAACACTCATTTTCGATGGGCACATTCAAGCATTCGTTACAGAGATTGGTGTTTATACATGAATGATTTGTTGTTTTTGCCTCTTGTTAGAGGAGTTATTTGCCCTTGTTAGGTTTTTGTACGAGCTATTAAATAATTTCATTATTTAATAGTCAGAATTAAATAATAATAATAAATAATTATTAAAAAATTATTAAAAATTAAATCATAATAATAATTAAAAATTAAATAATAATAATAATAATAATTAAAAATTAAATAATAATTATTATTAAACATTAAATATTAACTATGAGGATTGACTGAAAACTCATTCTAATTTGTACTACTTAGATAATGTCTTCTATAGAACGAAAGTGAATTCAACAAAGGATAATTTTGCTATAAAAATTTATATCCCCGATATATTCAGATACACTTAATTCATAAATATGGATGTGGAAGAACTGATTTCAATATATAGATATACTAAAAAACACGGGCTCAAATTCTGAAAGAAAATTAGGCTGCAAAATGAAATTTTTATTTTGAAAACTGGGGTCACAGTCTATTTATCCAGTCAAAAATACAGAGTGTAATTTGCGGCTAGTAAATATTTCATATGACAAATTTATCGTAATTTTACAATATTAATATTTTGTAGTGAATAATTATGCTCAGAAGTATGAACATAAGTGCATTATACTTCGGCGTATAAAAATTGGGTATAGCTGTTTCTATTTCTTCCAGGGTAGGCTGAGGGATTGGAGTATTATAGCAAACCAAACATAAAGAGAGTCACTCAAAGACAATTTGAGGCTCTGTAATTATACAGTAAGAGTCGATTCTTGTTATGAAAGTATACTTTGTTTTATTTTTTCTTATTATAAAAGAATGAAATTAAAAAATAAACAGAATGGCGTAACTTTAATGCTTCAAAAAAAAAAAATAAATAAATAAATAAATAAATAAATAAATAAATAAAACACCCGAATTTTCGTTTGCCCTCGCCTAGTATTATTTTCTTTTTAGTACGCTTATATGTTGGAGGAGGCACATCAACACCTAATTACAAGAGAAGAGGGAAATTATAAAAATTAAATAATTTCATGTGACATTAAAAGCTTTAATAAATATGAAAAACAAAGTTTTACTTCTTTCCAACACTATAGGATAGATTTAATTTCGATATTTAACATGAAAGAAGGCATTATTTTTTTGTTAGGTCCCGTATTTCAAAATTTCGGTACGTTTGTCTATATTACACTTTTAATAATAAGATATATCACAAAACTTGCGAAAGACTGAAGACAGCTGATCTAGAGAACTCTTTAATTGATAATAATAAGCTTTCTTTTTACAGGATGTAACCATTTTATGTTCAACAAAATTTGCTATCTTTTTTTTCTTATTAGTTTATATGTATATATATAAACAGGGTGGTTTAGAACTATATGTACAAAAGGTAGATGGGACCTAAATAAGCAGATTTCGCATAGGAATGTGGGCGCGCAAATGCAGCGTTAAGGCAGTAGAGGGCGATGTTGAGTGCGGCTGATGAATGCTCTTCGCTGGCTTGAATCATCGGTTTCCTCACGGATTTTGAGCAACATGCATTATTACAAAAAGGCGGAGCATGCGACATGCATATCATGCATGCGGTTGCGCAAGAAAATGGATTGGTTGCTCAAAGGATTTACATGGACCGATTTCCGGGTAGGATTCTGCCGGATTCCTGAACATTTGAGCATCTTCATTGGAAGTTGTGTGCGAGTGGGTCTTTTTATGCTTACAGGCGTCACTGTAAGATATCGTAGAAATCCTGCATTGGAAGAACATGTATTACGCGCAGCAAAGTATAGTCCTTCGACAAGCTCGAGAGCTGTTGAAAGTGCTTTGGCTGTGAATCATTCCTTTGTTCAGCCCCATACATGAAATGGATGTAGGCAAGCTCCAAATTGGTGTAATGATGCATGTTCCCCGAAATCCGTGAGGGAATGATGATTCAAGTCAACGAAGCGCTTCCATTCGCCGAACATAACAACGCCATCTACTTCCTCAACACTGCATTTTCGCACCCACATTTCTATACGAAATCTGCTTATTTAGGTACCTTCTACATGCCTTTACATTTTTGACATATATAGCATTTAAAGTTCTCTCTTTCCAGTTGCCTTCAAATATTTATTTTTTTCCTAAAAAGTGTCTTGGAAATTCAGCTCACGCGTACCATTGAAAGCAATCTTATTTTAGCGTCTTAACTCTGTTACGGTTAAGTAAGCTTTAAATAGATATTTAATATCTGTAAAGAAACTAAAAAACTTATAAGTAAAAAATCCTTCTTTCAGTCATTTAAAAAGAAAACTAGGTCTCTCAATGCAGATGTTCCATAAATTTAGTTATTCCCGTAAGTAATGTGTATAGTAGTTCCTGACAGTCATAAATGCTATTATTTATACTTTGCATATACTGGGCTTTTTCCATTAATCAATTTAAAATATTTATTTACACAAAAAAGTATTGTTGCTTCATCTCCTCAAAGAATTAAAAAAAAAAATTCTGTGAGATGGAAAATTGAGTATGGCGACTTATATATCGATAGTTCAATATCGAATTGAGAATTAAACTTAAGTAACATTTTATCACATTCAAAATTAAATTGCCTAAATTTTATGACAAAAAAAATGACTTTGAAGTCTTTAAATCGGTTACATACAGTAGAACAGCTTTTCACACTTTTCAAGAAAGTTAACAGAAACAGCATAAATTGAAAGAAATTTCAGCGGGAATCCCGCCTTTATACAGCAGGGTCAATCTTTCACCAGTGTTTTATATGAGAAATTTTTACCATAATTAAGATGAACTCTGATTTTCAATGGGCACATTCACGCATTCGTTACAGAGATTGGTGTTTAAGCATGAAGGAACTGTTGTTTTCGCCTCTTGACAGAACAGGTAGTTGCCCTTTTTAGGTTTTTATACG
This sequence comes from Maratus speciosus, assembly GCA_963932465.1. Taxonomy (NCBI): domain Eukaryota; kingdom Metazoa; phylum Arthropoda; class Arachnida; order Araneae; family Salticidae; genus Maratus; species Maratus speciosus. The sequence continues at coordinate 345,221,924 of OZ010788.1, forward strand.
AGCTATTAAATAATTTCATTATTTAATCGTGAGAATTCAGTAATAATAACAAATAATTATTAAACAATTATTTAAAATTAAACAATAATAATTATTAAAAATTAAATAATAGTAATTATTAAAAATTAAATAATAATAATTATTAAAAATTAAATATTAACTATAAGAATTGATTGAAAAATTATTATAATTTGTGCCGCTTAGATATTGTTTTCTATTGAACGAAAGTGACTTCAACAAACAATAATTTTGCTTTAAAATTTATATTCCTGATATACTTAGACACATTTAATTCATAAATATAGAAGTGGAAGAACTCATTTCAATATACAGATATACTAAAAAATACAAGCTCAAATTTTGAAACAAGCGTACGCTGCAAAAGGCAATTTTTATATTGAAAACTGAGGTCACCGTCCATTTATCCAGTCAAAAATACAGAGAATCTCTCTCAATTGTTGTTGACAATCTATACTAAAAAAAGAAAGTTTCGCTCTGTGTGGCTGCGTGTTTGTGTGTGTCTGTGTCGTTGATAGCTAACGAAATATAGTTCACCTGTAAGTCTGAAAATTTGGGTGAAGGTAGTCCAAAGCAGGACCTGATCCACCTGAGGCTCAGATTTTTAATTCTTTGATACTTAGACGAGATATTAAGTAAAAAATCACAAAAATTCTTTAATCGGGTTCTATGTGTCCGTTTTAAATGGGAGTTGATTCATTCAAGTTAACTTAAGTTTCTATTGCAGCTTTAAGTTCTATCTTGCACCCCCAGGAAGCACATTCTTTACTCGTGTTCTATGGGCCCAAATTCAATGGATTTGGCTCATCTAACTTGGTTTCGTACTGTCTTACAGTTATTAGTTCCACTTTTACTACCAGGGAGGGCATTCTTATCTGGGATTTTATGTCCCCGAGTTCAAATGAATCTGTTTCTTTCAGCTCAAGTTACGATTCTCTTCCGATTTTCAGGCGCGTGCGCAGCACGCCTACTATATAGTGCCGGTACGCAGTAGGACCCTTGCTGGATGTTCGTTCAGAAAGACGTTTGTTTGAAACACTGCTTAGCATGTGTGTACATTATCGAAGGCAGCAGGGACCCATCCCAGAGATTCATGAATAGGATACATTTGAAACGAGGATTTAATGTTTAGAGATGTGTGAGTAGCATGCCCAGTCTACACTGCCAAAGAGGGACATTCATTTTGCAAACGGTCATTCTGAGAGATTCTTTTATTAAAGTTTTAATATGAATCGAGGTTTCAGTCATTCGCGGTTCGTTTGGAAAAATCGGTAGTCCCGGGCAACGGATCAGCTAGATTTAAAAATAATTAAGATATTTACATGAAATTCGTAAACACCCTACGTGCAAAATGTCCCAATATTATCTGCATTCAACCAGTGCTAAACTAGATGCGCCATGTTCGAAAATATATTTAAATTTACACACAGAATCACTGATTTAATTACTGCCTTTTTTTTACAGATTTTCCTATTTGTATCGCGTTTCAGACAAAACAGTTTTAGTTTGTCGAAAATTTTGTTAAAATAACCTCATTATTGTTATAGCTATATGAACAAAATTCGAGTTCAGATTGGAGTCGAATGCTCTGTATTTTTGCTGAATAAATGAATCGCTCCCATTATTTCATATACAGTTTTTTTTGGTAATGTACTCAACCTCCGTCAACGTTCGTACCTATATTTTCGTGACACCCTGTTAAATATGAAACAGCTGTACATATTAAAATTTTGTAAAATTCTACATTTGTACCTGGAAAAATTTCTTTGGTAGAAACATGTTTCATTAGTTAAAAAAGAGGAACATATTCTGTAATGCATTTAAAACTATATTCTTCTTGTTAGTCAAATACTTCTCTTTCAAAACAATTTTATTTAAAAAGACCTTTCTGTTCTAGATTACTTTTATAATTTTAGGGAATTGTGATTTATGGGGAATAATTTCATAAATTTATGTAATGTAATTATGTAAGAACACAATTATCGATATTATTAATGTAAAATTCGTTACTATATCATATGAAATGGTATTTTAATACCCCATACCACATTTATTTGCATAATTTAATGCTTAAACACAAATTAAGATTATACGTGATTGACAGACATTTTTAACAATGAAATAAAAGATGCTTTATTTTCGCATGAAATAATTATATTTAATAAAATGAAATTCCATAGAAATCCAACGGTAAATGGCCTAGAGTTCCGAACTTTTGTTTTCCGAACTTTGAGATTTCGTTTTTTTTCTGTGATTTCAAAGGTGCTACAGTAGATTTTCCTTAATTCTATCTCCAATAGTACGTTATAGAAATTCGAGTTAACCGCAACTTTCGATGCTTTATTTTCGCATGAAATAATTATATTTAATAAAATGAGATTCCATAGAAATCCAACGGTAAATGGCCTAGAGAGTTTTGTTTTCCCAACTTTGAGGTTTCGTTTTTTTCTGTGATTTCAAAGGTGCTACAGTAGATTTTCCTTAATTCTATCTCCAATAGTACGTTATAGAAATTCGAATTAACCGCAACGCATAAAAAGAAAACTAAGGCAGGCAATATGAATAAATTCTATTAACATGGCGGCGGACCTTACTTTTAAAAATATCATCTTATAAGCAGGATCTCAAATTTCAAAGAAAAAAAATGACCCAAGTAAGCATCATATGTTACCTAGGTACATACAGAAATTACATGCATGAGAATACTAATTATGTAGTCTCATTTGAAGACGTCCAACATTTTGTCACTGAAAATTTGAAAGACATTTTTAATTAAAAGAAGAGCTAAAGTACCTAAATGTTTTTTAAAAAAAATGCTAATTTTATTGTACTAACTGTTTTTGTTAAATCCTTTAACATCAATTAAATAAGGAGGTAAAATGATTAAACATTTGAAAAACAGAATTTAGTTACCTTAATTATCTATCTATCTATCTATATTATAAAGGACAAATGTATCTGTGCGTAACGCATACGTTATTTTGCGAATGGCAACACTTTGCAATTTGAAATAAAATTTTGGTTTTGCAATTTTCTCTATTGCAAATTTTTAAACTTCTAAATTGCACATTTAATTTTTACACCGTCGTATAAGAAAAAAAATGCTCTTTTAAATGCAATTTGTTTGAAAGCTGTATCTCAATTTAATTTTAAGATATTAATTTTTTTGTAGTTTTTATTACTTTTTTTGTATTTGTGGCAAATGAAGTACTGCATTTCTGTTGAAAGTAAAGGGGAAAGAAAAGTAAATAGTAGATTGTTGTATCTTTTAGTTGCCATTTTCTCATAAAAACTGAAAAAAATTGAAATTAATATACGTGCTATGTCATCGTTTTTATTTATCAATTAAATGATTTTTCGTTTATTGCAATTTAACTTTACAAGCGATACAACACTTTATCTTTACAAAAATGTATTTTAAAGAATATTTGTGTGACTCATATAAGTAATTCGTATCAAAAATCTGAAAGAATGCAATTTTATTAATCCGAGTGTAATTACATTTTCGGAATTTTGAAAAAATATAAATGAATGATTCCTCATAAAACATGGAGCTATTATAAACAGAAAAAAATGGAGCCATATAAATCATTAGATACCCGAGATTGTTTTGCCGAGCTTCTTAAATGACGTCATTGTTTTCTGCTGGGTCTGTGTATTATTCCGCGATAATGATGTCAATTGCATACCGTTCTATAGATGTTGTTTAAGACGGGATCGTAAAAGTGTGATGCTTTAGCGGATACAATTGATGTTATTTTATAACAAAAAAAGCGTATATCTTAATTCTTAAAACTGAAATAAATTTTCTAGAAGTGCGTCATTTTTCCCCCAGCTCCATTGAAATTTTTGAGAGATGAAAATGCTTTATCTTTGAAAATAACGGAATCGATATCACACATTGATAAAACGCAATGTTTTACAAACATTGAAAGTGACTTTATGGAAAAGCAGTAACATACAGTGTGCATTCTCTTTGTCCAAAAAATAGCGATTTATATTACAGAACTTGATTATTCTCTCTTGGATGAATTCACTTCGCCGAGTTAGACAAGCAATCAAAGAAGATCTTTGCAGTAATTCAAGGTTTAAAATAATATCAGGTTCCCCAAGTTTTTGTCCAAAATTCTCTCTGCTAATAAAATTTTATTACTATTCTTTAAGACATTTTTAGTAGTTTTATCAAAATAACATAATTTGCTAAATTTAATTTTTTATAATTTTATATAATCTATATATTTAAAACACAAAACTGTTTTTAGTCATCTGCACTGATCTTTCTCCTATTATTGGCAATTTTTACTCTCCGGTACTGAGGTTAGAATCTCGAGTTAAGAGTGTGACTGTTCACATGCAAAGATTTTTCTGACAATCGTGATTTCACGTTTTGAGTTAACATGATTTTAAAATGATCAAATTAAAATACCAATTTTTTAAAAAGAGTGATTTCGGGTATGAGAGGTTAGTTTTTTAATTTATCTCTATCGCGTGGAGCTCGATTAAGAAAGATTAATCCGTTTGCCCTTAAAACAACGTAAAGAGTTCATCATTTTCTTACGACTAATATTCCTTAAACAAAAATAAAACTTCTATAATTAAATTAATAAAATAATATAAATAAAACACAAATTTAACAGACATGTAATAGAACTACTCGCTTAAAGCTCTGATAAATTTCAAAAGTTTATTTGATTGTATAATTCATATTTTCATATGAAAAAATGCTTTTTTATTTTTAGTGGGCAATCTAAAAAATATATTGCATGTAAAAAAAAAAAATATTACTTTTCAATTAAAAAAATTGGTTTTCACCTATATTCTGTAACCCGGGAAGCCCGGGTACGATCCCCTAGTTTCTATAAAAGCTTTTTAAAACTCATTCAGCCTTCCCTCAATCATTTACATTTTTTTTAGAAAACTCTAAAAATTAAGCAAAGGATTTTTTTACCCTGCTTAAAATAGATGATCCATTAAAAGTGTTAAAACTATAATTCAGTTTAAGGTATATATAAATATTATACAGACATACATACAATAAATACAATAAATCCAACCGGGGTGAAAAATTAGCCAGAGCCAGGAATCGAACCCGGGACCACACTACACAAGACTGCTGCTCTAAGCACTGAGCTACTTCGGCCGATACCGGAGTCTGCAATTTCTCACTAACAAATCGTATCGGCCGGAGTAGCTAAGTGGTTAGAGCAGCAGTCTTGTATACGGTGGTCCCGGGTTCGATTCCTGGCTCTGGCGAAATTTTTACCCCAGTTTGGTTTATTGTATTAATTGTATGTATGTCTGTATAATATTTATATATACCTTTAACTGGCGTTATTTATGTGTGTATGTGTGTTTTAATATATATTGTAGTATGCGTGTTTTATTATTTTAATTCAGTTTATTTACTAAAAAATTAAATGCATGTTAAAGATGTTCTAAATAGGGATTTAATAAATGAATACTTAAAAAAATTTAGTGTTTTTCTTACACCGTAATTTTAGTACTAAACAAAATCAGAAAGTGCGCTATGAGGAAAGGGCAACGATATAAATGACCATATTTAAGACAATTATAATTAATTGATAATTATTAAATAAAGTTTATTTACAGTTTTAAAAGTGTTTGGATCAATTTTTTAAAGACGGCGAAAAAAGTTCTTTCGTTAGTTTTCAGTAGTAATCAAATGAAAAAAAAAAAAGAAGTTAGTGTGTTACCAGGAATAATGGTAGAACATTATAAGACTGAATGTGCTTTTTTCTCTGTTTAACTATAAAACGATTAAATCGCTTATTCTAACTAAGGAAAGTTGCCTATGTAAAACCTCCAAAAAATAAATTATCTCTTTTTAGACAAAAAAGTCAGTGTTTGCATGCGTTTTCAACGAGCCTTGTCCGAAGCACCTAAAACAACAACAACAAAAGACCGCACTCTTACAAGATTTTTTTTTTCCTCTGCGAAGTATCCATATCTCTTCCAAAATTTTTAAATGCGTTATACTCAAACTTATGTAAGTATTTAAGCTTTTTATTTCCTATTTTAAAAGAAAATACAAGAGACATATGCTTATCGGATGAACCATTATTATGTCTTTATAGCACACTTTTTCTTAAATGAGAGGAGTTTCTAAGAAACTTTTTTGCAGTATTTTTTCCCACAATTGCACTTTTAAATTAAAAAAAAAATAATAACATATTTTTCGCTACAATGAATAAGTTGACAGATTGATACATTCAATTAAAAAATTTAACCATAAAATTTTGTTAGATTCAGAAGCACTATTATTAACAATCCACAAATCAAAAGGTGGATGCTGCTGTTACGTATTTTAATACTAATGTGTAGCACATAAAAAAAGCATATTTAAAACTTAAGAAGTGGGAGTGGAGAGCTAAGGAAGGCTTTTAATTTACACCAACATGAAGACTACGATGATATTTTTTTGTTCTTCTCTTCCGAAATTTATTGTTCAGATTTCTAATCTAACGCTGATTTCCAATTGAGTTACATTGTTTAAAATAATTTACATCGACATCTTCTCTCAGTGTTCTTCTCAAATTGCGAATTCCCAAACGCTCTCATGACTGATTAATTTGTTTAGAGCATAGTTCTGTTTTTGTGAATAGTTATTTTCAGGAAATTAGGCTGATGTAAATTAAAAATCTTGCTTACCTCCCCCCACTTCTTAAATTTTAAATATGCTTCCCCCCTCCTTACTTATTACACATTAGTATTATAAAATGTAAATAAGACAAATAAACACCAAAATATATCTCTGGTAGGTCACCAGGGCCGTGCGAAGAGGGGGGCGAAGGGGGCAGTTATCCCGGACGCGGAAATTGAGTGGGCGTCAAATTTATACTACGAACCTATTTTTTTTTTTTTTTGGTAAAAAAAAGAAGAAATATATATATATATTTACACATTGAGAATTTTTTCCTAATGAAAGTACGTACATTTTTCGTTTCAAAGGTAATGCATATCCTTTACCTCACACCGAAATACAAATATATGAACAAGGACTACTTTCTTTTAAAAACTTGTTTTGGGTCTTTATCTTAATCTCTTTTGTTAACTTTCTCTTTTCTGTGCCCATGCTTGTGGAAAAAACATATACTCTCAAACTAGCATGGGGTTTCTTCCTTGGGATATGAAAGGTTTCCAAAGCCAAACTGTTATACTGTACTGTTAGATACATTTTTTCTACACCCATTTTCCAGATCCCCTTTTCCAAAATAAAAGCGCAATTTTCTCTTATGTTATTTAGTTTTTTTAAATTTTTGAATTAAAATTAAACTTAAAAGTTTCAAAATAAACGCGATATACGTATTCAATAGAATTTATTTCTGTTTCTGCTATTTTCAATTTTGTGACACCTGTCAAAAAGAAAAATTGGGAAAGGGGTTCGGGAGGGTGCGTCAAATTGAAACTTTGCCCTGGGCGCAGTTTTCTTTTCGCACGCTGCTGTAGATCCCACTACTATCGTTGCTCTCGATCTAAGAAACTATAGAGTAGCTTTTACTTTGTCTGTGCTCATGCACTAGAAGCTAAAACTTTCACGACAGGGCAGGGGTTTCACCTAGATTCAGTGGCACGAGAGCCAAAATCGTTCAATCATGAGTGTGAGTTTTTAGGAGTAATTAGGAATGAATAATGATATGTACTGAAAAATACGGAAGTGGGAAACGCGAAAAACCAGACCGTTAAATACTCCATTTTTGGGCGGGCATTTGAGGATTTTCACCCCTCGAAACACAAGTCATCCTCTATCTTGAAAAACTTATTAAGATTTCTGCTTCGGTGCAATGAAAAATAAATTGACATACGTTCCCTGACTATGGTACGATTCCACAACGAATACCTTTCTTATCTTGTTTTAAAGATTGTTTAGTCAGTTCTAGGGATAAATACATGAGTCTTTTTCAGTGTATCATCGTGTTGCATTCAGAGATGTGTAGAATAATAGTAAGCAATGAAACACGGTTATTTTTCTGTAAAATTAATATTTAGTAAACAATATATTAGCTATTTTAAGATAGATGAAAGAGTGTATGCAGCACGTGTTGCATACACAGATGTGTAGAATAATAGTAAGCAATGAAACACGATTATTTTTCTGTAAAATTAATATTTAGTAAACAATATATTAGCTATTTTAAGATAGATGAAAGAGAATTTCTAAATAGTATTATTTCTCTTATTATTGGAGAGCTGAATCAAAATAATTAAAAGCATAAAAATGAAACAATACTAAAACAAGTAAACAATATTTTAGCCATCTTAAGATAGATGAAAGAGAATTTCTAAATAGGATTAATTCTCTTATTATTGGAGATCTGAATCAAAATAATTTTAAAAAGTATAAAAATTGCTACAATACTTAAAACAAGTAAACAATATATTAGCCCTCTTAAGATAGATGAAAGAGAATTTCTGAATAGTATTATTTCTTTTATTATTGGGGAGCTGAATCAAAGTAATTTTAAAAAGCACACAAATTACAACAATACTAAAGCATTTTTTTTTTTTTTTTTTTGTTAATGATGACTATGAGTTACGATGAATTTAATTTAGTGTTTCAGCACTTATAGAAGCACTTTTTAAAACTAATTTTTATATCTATTATACAAAAATCTGCCTGTGTTTCCGAATTCCTACATATTATATGAAAGGCAACACGGTGAAATTAACATCTGTTATTCAGATGAATCCGGGGATGTCTTAATGAATCCCAGAACTTTAAATTTTTAATTAGTGTCCGATATATTAATTTTATTTTGCAATTGTAATTTTTAACTGAAATTCTGAAAAATACAACTAAAATACCTTAAATTCTACGGAGGAAAAAGGAAAGAAATGTAAATGCTATCCGAAATTCAGAATAAATATCATTTTTGTTTTGTTTAAATATGTCGATTTTACGGTTTTTAGTTTACGCTTTCCGAAAAAAATGTAATGCCTGCATGATGTGATTTAATTCTACATTTACAAAAAATTTTATCAAAAAGCGGATATATTTTCATATTATTAATCCGTATGAAATAATATTTTCCGAATTTGTTTAAAATGTAAGTAAATGTAGAACTGTAAATATCATGACATGTAAATAACTTGAAATTTTAAGCATGGATTGAACATACGTACAGACAAGTTTTTGAACAATAGTACCTAGTTTTTAATCAACAGTAGATCAGCCCCCTATAGAACATGACGATACTCATATGATCAATTTCAAAAAATATTTTTCTTCGCTCAACTATGCGCAATTGTAAAATAAAACACATCTTCTGGTTCACTTTTAAATATAAAAGCATGTTACTTGCAGGCACAACTATTGAACTTTTTTTGTAATCGAACAGTTTTCTTCTTTTTTGCGATAAGTGACTAACATCTGGAGTTATAAGCAATTATTCTCTCAGGATGATGATTTTTTCTCCTTTCCTGCGCTTTCGTCTCTAGAAATTAGATTCAAAACGCCAAATTTGACTGTATGTTTGTTTCCAAAAAAAGAAAAAAACAGTTCGATTGCATCGTTTCTGAATAAGGTCATCTGCCAATTTGATATGCTTGCGAACAAAAATGAATTTAAAACTTTGTCAGAAAATAGCCAGTTTGCATTTGATAAAAGCCTTAAACGAGTTAGGCAAATAAACAAACATTAGTTTGACAATAATGCCAAGCTCTCGAAATTTTTATCGAAAATCATGTAGATCAATGATGCCTGCATGTCTTCATTTTACTATAATTGCTCCAAAATCACGTAACTTGCAATGTGTGTTTTTTTCAGTTAATTTATATTGTAAATTCTAAATATGATTACATGTTTATAATAAGAATTTTATAAAATTAATATTTTATAGCTTTTCTAAATGTAGAATTGAACTACTTTCTACACATTTAAAAACAAGAAAGATCTCATGCCATACAATGAGTCGCTACGGCCGCTAGCATAACTTTGAAACATGTAAAAATATTTATTTTCTTATGTAGTATGAGCAAGTGTTATGTAATGTAAATGCATTTAATTAGTGAACTTTAAATTTACAGTGCTTCTAGCTCACACTATAATCAAAACACTACTAAAAATTACATTTTTAGATTAAAAAAAATATATTATTATTATTATTATTATTTTTATTATTATTGGTAGTAGTAGTAATATTTACTATTTGATGAGCTGAGCTAACACAATTACACTTCACAACAGAAAGCAAAAAGTTATATTGATTGCAATTTTCATTTGTCAACAACAGACATCAATATCTCACAAATAATATATTTGAATTTTATGATAATCGGAGAAATCTTCTAAATGTTAGGCGATATATAAATCCGGAGAGAAAAATTAAGGGTGTAATAATATTGCATTAGACGAAAAATAGAGAATTGAAAATGGCTTGTTTGTATAACTTATAGATTTGTCTACTGACCTCAAAATCCCGTTTTTCAAAAATCATTTTATTCATTGCCTGGTTTTCTTAACATTACAATTAATTGGAATTATTAATAAATTTTTGAAGTGAAAATTCTATATTAAAAAGAAAAAAAAATCACTTGTGTTTTTAGAAATTGCAAATGCAAATACAGTAAACTCTTTGTAAGGCAAATTCTGTGTGAGACGGAAATCTGTCTAACTCGAAAAGATTTTCAAGTTCCCGCGAATCCATAGGCATAGAGTAAAAATTGTCTAAGGCGGAATATTGTCTACTACGGAAAATTTTTTCGGTCTCGATCGATCCGCTTTAGACATAATTTATTGTATTTAAAATCAAAAGTTAAAGTTCAGATAGATTTTCAAAAAGCAAATGGCAACTTAAGAACTAAATATATAAGAAATTAGGACTAAATTCTATACACATTGTCAGGGCCTTCGCTCACGCCACCCCCCCTCCTCCCCCAAACGTTTCCGAATGCTGTTGCACTTAAAAAATTTACAAACTTAATTGGCAAATTTGTTTAAAACTTTAATAAAAGCTATAATACACATTCAATTTCCGATAGACTTGGCAAAATTTTTAAATATAATTGAGAATATTATTAATTTTTTTACATATAAGAACTATATTACAATTTCTAATTGTGGTAACGTGGCAAACTTATAAAACTAGTTGGCAACATCGTGAACTGTTTATTTTGGTTACTCTATGAGTTGGCAAATACTAGAATTTGACTTGACAATTTAAAGTACCCCCCCCCCCCCCGCCCCAATAAAAAGTTTTAGCGGTGGCCCTGCATATTGTGCAACAAAATTCATTAATAATTGCAAAATATCGTTAATATTAAATAGGTTTAATCATATTTTGGTCATATTTAATTTAAAATATCATTTCTTTTATTTTAATCAATTATAGATCAAGTGGGATTTACTTCATTGTAAAATTTTAATAATAAAGATTTACTTTTTACTGTAAAGATATATTTTTTACTTTCTTATTGAGATAAATATATTTTCACTTTCCTCTGTTATATAAATATTTCAAATACAATTACGCAATTAGTTTCTGATCTACATTTCTGAATTTTTGAAATATTTTCAAAAGACGACTAAAGAATCGAAAAACATATTTACATTATTGTAAATATTGTGTATGTTGTTTACAGTTGATAGCTAACTGATGATTAGTTTTAGGTTATTTTCAAGCTTCAAAAATCCTCTAAAACATCGAATTTTGTATAAGGTGCTGTATATTTATAGAAAAATGGAAAAAATACTAAAATTTTAGAATCTTTATGAAAAAAAAAGTCTATATATATATATATATATATAAACCAGTTGAACCGTGTGAAGTCTTTTTCTCACTTCTCTGAGATTTTTTGTTGATACATTTTTCATTCATTTTTAATTAACTGCATTTTTAAGGCGAACAACGTGTTTTAACGAGATTTTAATGCACTCTTTAAAGCCTGTTGAGAAATCTTTCTAATAAAACCTTATCCATCTTCTGTATTTTGTAGATGCATAGAAAAAAAGGGCATGTTGACATCAGAAATAATATTTATGAGAGTATTCAGTATAGTATTTAAAATTACGAATGCGTCAGAAGTAGCGATTTGAGATGACACTTATGCCTGTTTTCTAATCTAAATTGGCTAATTTCTGACATATTCCTAAATCCATTTTTAGTTGAAAACGCATGAGCCTGGTAAGTACTCTTATTCAGAAGCTATGAAATCGAATGTTTTTTATTTTTCAGTTTTCGATAAAGGCTTGAGATCTTTCAGCTGTAGCTTGAGATCTTCTGTCAAAGCTAGTATTTTGAATGGAATTTCAAGGCGCAACTACCTGATTAATACCATAATTAGATAAAGATCGTATATCACTCTAAATATAATTCATTTATTCAAAAAAGGAAAAACCCTATTTGATTACAGATAACTTCATTTGTCATGCCTACAATGTAATGCTTTTTTTGTCTAAAAATGCGTCCATAAATGTGTCAAAGTTTCGCAGGGAGATTTTTTTTAAAGTGTAGAAAACGTTTATATTTTACTAAACATTCTGAAACGTTATTAAACATGATGTGGAATCCGACGAAATTCGACGACATAAAAGGTTTTTTAAATGTTCTTTTCAATAATCCTTCTTTTCAAATTCATATCAACCATGACAACCTTTATTTTAAGCTACTCAATGTTTATGTAAAAATGTATATATTTTTAAAATGATAATATAAAATTGACAGATGAGGCAGATTTTTTTTTAATGTTTTCATTATTTGTATAAGTTCTTCATTCGTTTTCCATAATCGGGTTGATTGTCCCTTTTTCCACGTTCCCTCTTATAAAGTGACATAAATAATCGAGCATATTCCGATGCAACTTATATTTTAACAAATTCAAATTAACTTTATAATAATGTTCAACATAAAATGAAAATCTGCCTTTTCGTGACAAATTTCAGCTTAGCGCCAAAGTGCTGTATTTTAAGAGCGGTATGATCTTTTGATTAATCATCTCTCTTTCTCTCTGTTTCATTTTTCATTTTTAATTTGGTCTGATTATTATGTGATAACATAGTTCTTAGTTACTTTTCATCATTGAAGAATAGCGATGCTCAGTGTTGAGTTAAATTTAAAAAAAATATTTTTTATGCTTGAAAATTATTTAAAAATAAATAAATTGAGCTGCAATTTTCAAATAAATTTTATTCAAAAGGACATTTTTTCAACTATTTATTGATATTGAAGTTGAATTGTATAATTATGAAGTGGGATTGTTGGTATTGAAGTCTTTAATTTAGAAACGACATAAGAGTGTTAAAAATTAAGCTATACCGCCTCTGGTCGTTACCTCCTTCATTATGCATGTCTAACAATAACTGTGTATTTTGCGGCTTGCAAAAGTGCACTACTATTTTTTAGTCTGAACTGAAAATCTCCTAATAAATTCTTCTAATCTTAGTATAGGAGGAATGAAGAGCCGATGCAAATTACGTCATTTGCACATAAATGTTGAAAAATATGCCAGTTTTCAATTGAATGTCTTTTAAAATGACTCCATTTTCACAGCTGAAGACCGTTGTCTTTCTAAAAATTTGTCGTCTAATTTTTTGAACTGGTGTAGTGAAAAATCTTGGAAAATGACGTAATTTTGATGCAGTTATAGGAAACGTAGCAGTTTCGTGTTTTTTAATGGATGTTTTCTTTTGAAAATTACGTTAATTAATTTTTAGGGACCATGAACCTCTTTGATGGTCTTACACAATATGTTAAAATAGAAATATATTTCCTTTGTAATGAAAAAATGACACTAAAATTTATAAAATAACTACATAGAATAAATAATTATACAATTGATAAAATACAGTTGTCTCCGTTTAAACGAATATTGACGGTTCCACAAACAATATTCAATTAAGCGGGGTATTTGATTAAACGGGAAATCAAAACTGTAATATTTAATGCGTAGTAAAAAGGCAAAATAACCCTCTAGGGTATATTTAATTAACAGCACAATAAATCGTTAATAGAATAACATAACATAAACTAACATAAATTCAAATGCTAATATAAAGTAAATATACATAATAATTTAATATGTCAGTACATACAATTATATGGCTTACATCACACTTAATGCAGCTCGTTTGAATTTGGTAAAAAACTTTGCTACTTCTAACTTACGTTATTTATACTGCCTTAAAAAATCGTTTAAAGGGGTTTGTTTAAGTGGAATTTTAAAGGAGTAAATATAGAATTATTTTTCGAATGAATGCAAAATATCACAGCTACCATCTCGAGTCTCGAAGTGACGGTACATTGGCAAGTTAACAGCAAGAAGTGATGGTGGGGGGATCGAGGTGGTGAAATCATTTGACCTGCTCATTATACACCAGCTGGCGGAAATTATTGCAGGAAGAACTGAAAATTTGTTTTCAGCGCAAAGGAACCGAAAATGACAAAAGATGGAAGGAAATTCCAGCTAAAACGTGCTTTCCGTGACTATTTTCAAACATCGGTCACACAGTTGTTATTCGATTAAGCGGAGACGTTCGTAAAGGTATTTGGTTTAAGCGGTGAAAAATAACATAGAACCAATAGGAATAAATTCGGTTCCGGAGGATTCTATTCGAATAAGCGGGATATTCGATTATCTGTGACTTGGTTAAGTGTGGAGGACTGTAATTACATTCTGGTGTCGTCACGGTAAATAAAAAATTAATTTTTATTGGCTTATAAAATCCACGTCTTTAAATATATTTACAGAAATTTAACAAGTCACGTGTCTGAGTATCTCATTAATCGAAAATTAATTTTTATTGGCTTATAAAGTACACGTCTTTAAATATTTTTACAGAAATTTAAGAAGTCACTTGTCTGACTATCTCATTTCTTTTTTCTCTGTAGAAGTATGGATTGCCACCATTTTTAAGATGTTTTCTTAAAAACACTTAAAAAAGTAAAATGTAAAAATTGAAATATTTTCAAAAACATGTAGTGCAGGCTCATCTACAAATGAATAACTTTCACTTAAGGCTGTTCTCAAATCCAAAGGGTCAACTTTCTGACATAAGTTTTAATTCATTTTTGTCCGGAAATGCATGAAACTAGAAGGTTTCGAACTGTTTTTTCAGTTTTCTTTTAAACGCAATAGATCTTTCAGAAAATACTGTCAAAGTTGGCATTTTAAACTGAACTTCCGAACGAAAGAAGAAAATCCAGTCAGTAATGGGAGAAAAATGCCGTGTCACGTGATCAAAATCGCTTATAAGTCGATAGTTAATTTATTGATCAAAAAATGGAAAACACAGTTCGATTCCAAATCGCTCCCATGGTCAAGCTTTCCAATTTTATATCTTTCGGTTAAAAAATGAATCTGAAAATGTGTCAGAAAATTTCGAGTTGTTGAGCATGGAGAAATATTTTTTGAAAACTGCCTTAACATGATTCTGATAAAACTAGCTCTTATATAAAAATGAAATTAAAAACTCGTCAAAAGCGGCAAGATAAAATTTTTAAAGAGGATTTATCTCTAATCATATTTTTGTTGGTGAAATTAGTACTTAACTTCGAAATCTACCTGCGCCTGTAGGCCGAGCCGGCAGTGATTTTTTGTTATTTTAGTTCATTTTTGTTTTTAACACTTTATCTGCTGACGATGCATATAAGTATCATTAAAATAACTTTTTATAAAATTCATTTAATACATCGATTAGTTGTAATACAGTTTGGAATAAGCTATAGATACATTATTTTATCTTGTTCTAAAAGCATAATGGGTTACACAAAACAAAAATATCTTTTAAAGGAGGATTTGTTTTGCCTTTGCATCTTTTCAGTTTTCTTGGCGTTGGGGTTGGGGGGGGGGGGGCGTGATTTTGCAATCCGGATATATTTCTATTGCAAGAACGTTATATTTGTACATTTCCTAATTTTACAAAATACTAAGAAAAAGATTTAAAATAACAGATTTGAGTGGGGTTATAAATATTGCAAAAAAATCCTTATAAATTCAAGTTTAATTAATTCTTCTAAATCCTTCAATACTTCTAAAATACTTCTAAAATTTACTAAATGATTATATCAATCTTCTAATGCAGTTTAAACAATTCACGAAAAATGCTTTAGAAGATAAAATTTTCATGATTTCATAATTCATGTTAACTGATAAAATGCGCAATATATAAATACTGCATTTCCTGTTTTAAACTGCGAGTGAAATTTTCTCTTACAAAGTCCTTGGAAAAATATGACTGGATAGTAAAAATAAAGAATATTCTTTATGTTTTAATTGAAATAACATACCATTCCGAGTTACAGGAAATCGATTTGATTTATCTGAGTACATTATATAAAAGTATAAAATATAAATTCTTAAAATTTTCTATAAAAGTTATTTTTTTAAAATAAAAAACAGATTTTTTATAAGGTATTTTTTTTAAAATGAAAACCTTTATTAATTCCTGTATTGAAACCTATATTATCTGTAAATATTAATACTAATTGAAGCCAAAATTAATTTTTTTTTTTTTTATGTCTGAACTTCCTTTCTGTAAAAGAAATTTGGTCAAAATGAAACAATTCTACAGCAGAGTGATGGGATTTTGTTCACATGCTAGTGGGAGCTAGTAGTTCCTTACATTTTTCGAAATATGCTATTAAAATATTTATATATATATATTTTTAATGCTATTCAATACTAAAGAGCTCAAATACTATTACCAACAATGTCTATAAACTTCATGCACATATAAAAATGGCTTTGTTAATGTGGGAAGAAGTTTCACACTATTCAGCAGTATTATTATTATTATTATTTTCAAAAACAGCCTTAAATAAATTTGATTCAAAATATTGCAGAATAATAATTCAGTATATGAAATAGTTTCCTACCACTGTTTCATTTTTAAATTCTATATAAAAATCCTTTTTAGTTTAAGTTTGAAATAACTGCAAATAACTACGCTATATAATTTAAAGTATTTTTCTTTCTGTATTATTGTATGACGTATTTAAAGAAACATTGTAACGTTAATTGATAAAATGCGCAAATATATGCTGCATTTCATGTTTTTTCATTCGCTGCATTTCATGTCACTGCGAGTGAAATTTTTACTTACAAAGTCCTTGGAAAAATATGACTGGATAGTAAAAATAAAGAATATTCTTTATGTTTTAATTGAAACAACATACCATTCTGAGTTACAGGAAATCGATTTGATCTATCTGAGTACATTATATAAAAGTATAAATTGTAAATTCTTAAAATTTTCTATAAAAGTTATTTTTTTTAAATAAAAAATAGAATTTTTATATGGTTTTATAATGATGTAATATTACTATAATGAGTTCCTATTTTAGCTAAAATATGTATAAATTATATGTGTTTAAAGATAAAATTTTGCTATTTGTAAGTCTTGTTTTATTAATTAGCATAGAAGTGTTTCAAATATTACAAACAGCTGTTAAATCTTAAGCTCAAAAACCAGAAAGTTTCGCGTTATTGTAGAAATATTTGTTTCAGAATCGCTTGTTTTTCCTAAAACATTTTAAAACTAAGTAAGTACTCAAAAGTACAGAGGTGATTAAGCATCTGGTTTCTTGAAACCACATGTTCCCAAGGCAGTCTTTCTTAAGGGGTTGGTCATTTAATACATAAAGTAAAAAGAAGGCCGTATTGCGTGCTTTCCAAAGAAGTAATCGGTTATCCTGAAACGACGCATTTCCGCTGATAAAAAGAAAACGGAACAAAATGGCGTTGATTTTGCTTTTATGAAAAACGGAAGAAGAGGAGTTTCCTTTCAGTCTCAACTGCAGAAGAGGCGTTTCGTGGCTGTCTTATTTATATTGAGATTAATGATGTTTGGCTCTAGCGGGAAGACAGGTTCACCTACAGGTGACCTTGAAAGGCGACTTTGCTCCTGCCGTTTGAAGGTGACCATCCTCGTCCTGTGTGATTGATAAAGACTTCTCCTTCCACTTCGTAGATAAGAAGAATTTTTAAAATCAGAAGATGCGGTGAGAAAAAGATCTTGCACAAATTTTAAAGCATGTTTTTTAAAAAGGAATGATTAATTTTTTTTTATAAAAAAGTAATTAATTTTAGTAATGTTAATTTTTTTAAACGAATTTAATTTTTTTTCTTTAGCGCTTTGCTTTTTAGAGTAAATTATTAATAAATATACAAGGACGTGCGTTTCAAAGCTCGGGTTATCCAAAAAAAAAAAATCGAGATTTCTCTATCAATCTCGTCTATTGATGAACCTGCATAGAAAAAACACCACAATATGAAAAAAAAAAAAAAAAAAAAAAAAAAAAAAAAAAAAAAAACTAGTTTTATCGTTTATTTCTGGCATTGTAAAATCTTGGTTTGCAATGAAAACCAATGGATGCTGTCAGGGTTTTTTTGAGATTTCCCAAAATATGATTTTCTGGATAAGACGAATTTTGAAACTCGCGTATTCATATGTTCATAGAAAAAGGTTATAATGATTTGTTTTTAAAATAAATTATAAATATTTTAGCGCCATACCGTTAAATGTTTTAAATAGTCCTTATGCTTTTTTAAAAATAAGTTGTAACTTGTTTATTAAAAAATGTTGTAACAATTTTAGCGCGATATTGTTGTATTTTTTAAGTAATTATATGTGTTTTTAACAAATAGGTTGTAAATATTTGTTTTAAAAATAAGTTTTTACTATTAGTGCGACATTTTTCTCCTTTTTAACAAATAAGCTTCAAATATTTGTTTTAAGAATAATTTATAAATATTTTAATGCAATACACTTTTATGTGTTTTGAAAGTTTTTATGTGTTTTAAGAAAGAAGTAACAAAAGTTTTTCTTTATAAGTTTTAACTACTTTAGTTCCATATTTTTATATATTTTAATTACTTTGATGTGTTTGTAAGAAATATATTTTATTTATTTATTTTTAATTTAACATTACAAAAAATATTTAATTTTATTTGAAAATAATATTAATAAAATTATTTTACTTTGTTAAAAAAATAATACTTCTAAAAATTACCTTACATTGTTGTTTGACCAACATAAAGATCAATAAACAGTGCAATAGTAATACTTTGGGCACATATAGAACCAGTATAGATACTAAACCTTTCGTCAAGCATAACGCAAAAAAATATTTGACGGATTTTGCTCGAATTTTTACAGAAGGTAACACGTACTGAAGGCATCAGGAAGGTCACATTTAAATTATGACCTGAAGGTGACAACTATTGTGGCAATTATCAAGAATAAATTTCAAAACCGTGGAAATTAAATAAAAAACAGATGCGAGATCTCAATTAAGTATTAAAATTAACTGCTTTTTTGACATACGTCAAGAAAGTTTATGCGCCGTGTATCATAAAAGTACAAGCATCCCCCGACTTACGTAAGTAATGCGTTCCGTAAACTTTTGCGTAAGTCGAATTTGTAAATTCCTTAGGTAAAAGTTCGTCAGAAACTGCAATATTTATTATATATATATAATATATATAATATATACATTATTTATACAGTATTATTTTATAAATAAAGTAGCATGCAGCAGTATTTAATTGGATATTGAAGTATGAAAAGTATGAAGAAATCTAAAAAAAAACTAAAAGAACACTTTTCAAATAAAAAGTATTCTGTGGAATATGGGATTTATAAATTTAACATTGATGAATTAATTTATATCAGTTTTGAATCTACATCAAACGACGAACAGCTCTGAAGCTGGAAGAAAAAGTACACTCGTTCCTCTTCACCGAAATTTTGAAATTATGTTTCATTATGGTTTGAATTCAGCTAACAAAATTATAACGATTAAACAGAGTTGTTTTGGCTCAGTTTAGTCAGATTTGTGTTTGTTTTGTTAAAGATTTGATTGTATATTCCAATAAAAATATAACTATCTACTATGTAAAACTATATTATTGTTGTTGTTTTTACCTGCATATTTTATTCATAAAACAATTATCAAAAGTATGCAAATGCGTATCAAACGCGCTAGTATGTTCATAAATATAATTTTCGAAATTTCTGACGCAAGTGCGAATTTACGTATGTCGAGTATTACGTAAGTCGAGGGATGCCTGTACATAGAAAATGGTATGCGAAAGCTAAATATGCACTAAAATTCTTTTTTCTTTACGTGTATACTTCGAATGTGGTTGTAATCACGAAAAAGATTACAACACAAAACATTGCCACTAAAACAATTATAGCAGAATTCTTTGGGATTTTTGATTTTCGCATTTTCTTATAGTATCCCAGTCTCATGTCTTTATCACTAATATTATCGTGTAAATTTTCTCAATAATTATCTTTAAAAAATTAATTGCAGATGATTAGTATTACATTTTTAATTACCACACATAATGTTATATTTTGTAATCATTTAAGCTATCTGTTTTCTGACTGTCCTTCTTTCTATTTATCTATCTGTTTGTCTATGTATATATGTATACATATGTATGTGATGAAATATTAATTGAATTTTTTTTACATCATTAGCCATATTTTGTTCTAAACTTGTTTAAATCTGACATTTTAGTAAAAAAAAAAAAAAAAAAAAAAAAAAAAAAAAAAAAAATGCAAAATCTTAAATTTCATTTATAACTAAACTGCAACACTTTCCTTTCACTATACTTTATTTCCGTACCTAAATTCAATAGCACAAGAGTGTGTGACTTTAGTTGTAGAAAAGTTTGATTTATTTTTCAGTATAATCAAGCATTCAGAAACAGTAACTTAATTATGTCAACAACATTAAAAAGTAAATTTCGATTCACGAATGTTTTATAGAACAAACAAGAAAGAAAAATGATGCGTATGGCATAGATTATGAAACACTTTCCAACACTCCCTGAAAGCTTTAACAAAACTTTGTTATTTAGGGAAATAAGGTAAATAAGATAACAAAGTAAACATTTAAAAAATGATCTCAGCAGTTACCGTCCAGCGCCAAATAAGTGTTGCAATTCTTTTGAACAGCCCTTTATTTGATCTGTACGTTGATCTATATATTATATAGCTGGAAAATTTAGTTTAGCAAGAAAACGCATAACAGGTTGAAATATCTCTATCAGCAATTTATACTAATAGATGGAAACATACTTAAATACTTTTGTACAGTCCTGTAGTTTACCTAGTATCTTTATTACATGTCACTATTTAGCTAAAATTTAATTCAAACCATAACACCCTTAAAACTACTGAAATCACATTTCCAGAAATTATCATCCATAGACGGCATGTATCCTATTCTTTGTGTGACCCTGTATATCATTTTATCTATTATCTACAAACATTTCTTAATAAACTAAATGCAGTTCAGCGTAAAAATGCATAACTCATTTAAAAACCACTTTTAAGCAATTTGCGCTCATACCCAGTAACCCTTACGAATTGTTTTGTGTAGCCCTGTATATAAATTATAGCATTTATACACGCCATGTAGTATGCATAAATATAGTGAAACATAAAAGCGCAAACCATAATTGAAAATGCATTTCCAGCAATCACTGCTAATGTACAGTACTTCTGTATCTGAAATCTTTTGTGTGTTCCTGTAAATGCTATGCACTTCGTATTATACATGAAATAACTTATAGTAAACCTCAGCGACATATATCGAATTCATTATACATGAAATAGTTTAACATAATTAAAATACGCCGCAAACAATCCCCCCCCCCCCTATATCATTATGTAACAGAATTCTTTTGTGTTGCCCTGTAAATGAATAATAACTATTCTTTGCACCACATATTCTACAGAATGCATATTTTAGTGCACTTCATGAATGCATATAACTTTTGTTATGTTTGGATGCGTGTAACACCATTAAAAATCATTTGAAACGATATTTTCCCATTGTCTGTAATGTAACGGAATACTTTTGACTATCCCTGTAGATGAATTAACATGCTAAAAACTTCATTTGAAATAGGGATCGTGCTATGGTAAACTCCAATAACATCCAAAAATTTCAGGGAAATCTGAGTATATTTACGAGAGTTAGAGCGCGTACAGACGGACAGACGCTCAGACAAACCGAAGTCATAAACACTTTTCAACTTTGTTGGAAAGTGTTAAAAAGAACTGATATGTTCGATATTCCACTCCGTTTAACCCATTCCAACATAGTTGAAAAGTATTTACGAATTCGGTTTGTATTGCCGCCTGTCTGTTTGTTCGTGTTGTAACTCAGATATGCATGTAATTTACATATGTTATTAAGATTTACCATGCAGTGTTCTGTATTGAAAATGTGTTTAGTATTAGTTCATTTATATAGGAGCGTCCAAAACTGCTTAAAAAAATAATTTTCAGTGCATTTTTATGACGTTACACTATTTCAAACATATTGAAATTTATATACATAAATGAAGTGCACTACAAGATGTTTTCTATAGAATATGATGTGCATGGTTTTGTGGTTCCTTTACAGGGACACACAAGAAAAAATCTGTTACAGTGCTGTCCGCGAGCAATAATTTTTGGAAATGCGTTTTCAATTGTGGTATACATTTTTAAATTTAACTATTTTTTTGCATATTGCTTGGTGTGCTTAAATTCAATAGATCAAAGCAGAGCTGCAAAAGATAAAAGAATCGAGAGCATTTCTGCTTTTTGGGGGATATTGATGAAAGAGAATTCTCAAATGTGTTATGTGTTTCCTAGCCGAATGAAAATTTTGCTTACTATGAATACATACAAATGTGTAGATCATACAGAGAGCTGCACTAAAGATTTCCTAGCCGAACGAAAATTTTGCATACTATGAACATATACAAATGTGTAGATCATACAGAGGGCTGCACAAAAGATTTCCTAGTCGAACGAAAATTTTGCATACTATGAATACAAACAAATGTGTAGATCATACAGAAGTATGCACAAAAGATTTCCTAGCCGAACGAAATTTTGCATACTATGAATATATACAAATGTGTAGATCATACAGAGGGCTGCACAAAAGATTTCCTAGCCGAACGAAAATTTTGCATACTATGAATACATACAAATGTGTAGATCATACAGAGGGCTGCACAAAAGATTTCCTAGTCGAACGAAAATTTTGCATACTATGAATATATACAAATGTGTAGATCATACAGAGGGCTGCACAAAAGATTTCCTAGTCGAACGAAAATTTTGCATACTATGAATACATACAAATGTGTAGATCATACAGAGGGCTGCACAAAAGATTTCCTAGTCGAACGAAAATTTTGCATACTATGAATACATACAAATGTGTAGATCATACAGAGGGCTGCACAAAAGATTTCCTAGCCGAACGAAAATTTTGCATACTATGAATACATACAAATGTGTAGATCATACAGAGGGCTGCACAAAAGATTTCCTAGCCGAACTAAAATTTTGCATGGTGTAGATTCTGCAGAGGGCTGAACAAAAGAATTCGGATATTTTCAGGCGCACGATTCTACTTTAACTCTTCTTTAAATGATAACTCTAATAGACTTTTTACATTTAATATATTTTTTAGAATGTCACTAGCAATACTAAAAATCATATTTATATGAAAAATAGAAACAATGCGTTAAAATAAAGTTTTGAAGCGTATTAAAAGCGACATTTTCATATTGGCTTCACGTTAGGAGTTAACAACTGACGAAATCTCCAAAGATTACTATTTACAATGAGCCATTTTGATCTTATTCATTTCGGTGGTTAAACGGGAAATTCTATTATATATATTAAATTTGTGTTTCATTTATAATTTTTTTTTTTAATTGATTGATGAGTGGATTAATTTCGTTATGGAATATAAGCTGGAATCAAATGATGAGATATTTATATTAATTTAAATACAACCGGATTTATTTTTCGTAATCGTTTGCACAAGATAGCACGATACATTTGAAACAATCTAATGCTTGAAAATTAATTTTAAACAATAAAAATTCAGTAAATTGCGATACGGTTTTCAAATAAATTGCGATGTAGTTTTCAAAGAAATTGCAGTTCAAGTACATTTTTTCCCTATTCGACGGTGTAAAAATTTAAAATGTGTAGTATTTAGAAGTTAAAAAAAATTGCAATAAATGTTAAATTTAATCATCTGCTGGTATCAGCATTAAAAGGACGTCAGCCTTACGAACAAACACGCTTTTCCTTTATAATACAGATAGTTAAATAATAATTAAATATTAATTATGAGCTGAGAAAACAGTTTAGAAGTCCTGAATATATAGATTAAATAATACTTTTTAAAATTTCTTGTTGTAATATCTTAAAAAATGAACAGGGTTAAATTAAATTATTTTTAAAATAAATTCACTAGTTAGCGCTATCTAATATGCGTAAATCAAAGTGGTGAATGTTTCACAATAAGGGGCAACACCAAATTAATGTATTGTAACGGAAATATTTCGAATAACAGGAATTGCAACCATGTAATTAGGAGTGATTTTAAAGATAAACACCGATATACCAATTTATTAATTAAAAAATGTTTTTTTAAGTTTTTTTAATTTTAGCATAGTTTATAATTGGAGAGAGAGCTGTGAATAATTACGCTGTACTTCATTAAAAAAATGATTTCATTAAATAACAACAACCATTTACTTAGTGTATTTTATTTTTTTTAATCAAATTCAAACTAAAATAAAATGATAGATTTTTATTTATTTAATTGTTATTAATAAAATTTATCAAACATTTAAAAAAAATCTACTTAATAAATATCGCTTCTTGTTATATACTATAATGTTTTATTTATGGAAGTAGGATAAGCATTTAAATTGTTTTGTATCAGTGAATAATAAATCAGTAGATTATCTAATAGAAGCAACTTGGTGTAAATTAAACGGATAAAAAATATAGGTTAAACTTTTTGTAAATTAAAAGATTTCTTTCATTTAAAAGATACTGCCCTTTTAAGCCATTATGTTCCGACGGTACTTTAAAGTATCATGAAAATAACTACGTTATAAAATTCATTTAATACATCAATTAATAATAATAACGTTTAGAATGAGTTATAGGTACTTTACTTTATCTTGTTCCACAAAACAAAAACATTTTTAAGAGAATGATTTCTTTTGCCATTGCATCTTTTCAGCTTTCTTGACGTTGAAAGATTGGAAGGGGGGAGGAAAGTTTCAGTCCGGAAATATTTCTATATTTCTATTGTAAAAACGTTATACGTGTAATTTATCAATTCTAAAAAATACTAAAAAATATATTTTAAATAAAAGATTTGAGTGGTGTTATAAATATTACACAAAATCCTTATAAATTCAAATTTAATTAATTAATTTTAATCCGGAAAATCCTTCTTAAATTTATTAAATGATTGTGAAAATCTTCTGATGTAGTTTCAAAAACTCACGAAAAATGCTTTAGTGGATGAGATTTTCATGAATTCGTAATTTGGAACATAAAGGGTTAAAGAGCAAAATAACTTAATTAAAAATTGTTATCTCATATAAACCGAAAATAATATTAAAGAACCTACCTGTTAACAATGCACTGAAAAATAAGACTGCTACATGCAGCCCAGGTAACATATCGTAGAATGAATATCAGTAAAATTCAAATTATCTCTCTCTTTCAAGAGCACTTAATTTCAAAATCTCAACCCTCTTAAGAAAATAAAACCCCAGACAACACTATCTGCGGTATGAAAGAAAAGGTTTTGTCACTTTTTTCAACCAACTTAAGTACGTATTCCATAGAAAAAGGAAGACTTTACGTTTATCTTATCTTGAGATACGTGATGGGGTCTACTGCTCATCTTTACTGGAATCTCAGTACCTGCTTGCGTTAGTACCCTGTTCCGTTTAATCTTTCGACGAACAGGAGACAGAATCATTGGAACCGTATTTGGCAAAAACTTTCCCGTAAACCAAAAAATACTTTTCTAAATTTACTTTTGAATAACAAAATACCATACAGAAATTTTGAGATATATATTTAGAGTTCTTTGTTGAAAAGCGAACAAAATAATTTACCTGTTCCTTTCCTTCAATGTAACAATTAGTCATTCCGTTTCTAAATGACAGTTATCTTGAAGATTCCTTATTATGTGATGATTTCATTACTCAGCGTGAAGATTAATCTTTTTAAATGAAACACTCCTTGTATGCATGTGTATTATTTCTCAAAATTTTCCATTTATTACGAAAGCATTTACGTCAACATATACTTTATATCTGTAATTGAGTTTTTTCAGATAACTTAAAAATTCGGGTTTAAATTATGAAAGGAATTTAAATGACTGTTCAATGTTTAATATATATATATATATATGTATATATATATACATAAATAATATTCTGCTGATAAATTCTAATAATAATATTATATTTTAACTACAGATCGCCTGAAAATTCGGTTTCGGTTTCGTTTTCAGCCCAAAATCTGAGTTTCGCCGAAAATCCGGCCGGACCGAAACTCATCCAAAACTCTCCGTATTTCAAAAATCTCGTTTTTTTCCTTCGGAAATTTTCAACATGGCTCATTGTTTGAGCTGTATCGACACAAATGAGACACTTTTTATTTATTGCTATGAGCGTCACTGTTTATAATTATCAGTCAAGACTGACTCAAAACGTGGGTATAAATTTTAAAACAAGCAATGACTAAACTTTGAAGCTGCTTTTCCCGTGCTCATTAAAAGCTGCAGACTGAACAGTAATATAAAATTTTTAGTTTGAAACCACAGAAGACTTTCAAATGATCTCTTAGAAAGTCCTAGTATAAAAGATTATCATTTACAAAAATCACTATAAACGATAAATCTAAGTATATATTCCTGAAACATTTTTTAATGAAATGAAATTCGTATAATTGAAAATCATTTTGCATTGTGGATGAATTAATTATATTTTATTCTATATGAAAATAAAAAGTTTTAGTCAGAGGCACGGAGAGCTAACTTAAATAAAATTTTCAAACAGGGGCGCAATTTCAAAATTTTCTTAGGGACGCGGTGGGGGGCAGGTATTTATGTTTTGTTTTTGTTTAAAACTTATACGCGCACATACATATATATGTAATGTTTGTTCGTTTGCTAGAAATGCGCTTCTATACAAAAATAAATAATTAATAATTAGTATATTACTATATGCAGTAATCACTTAAAAACATTTTTTGGACATTTTCGTTTACGTTTTCGTTTTCGTTATCGGCCGATGGGGAGATTACCAAAAATAGGCTTCGGTCTTAAAAATCTGTTTCGGTCGATGCTTAATTTTAATATATTAACTATCTTTTAATATATTAACTATCTCTATCCTATTTAACAATGAAAGAAAAATGAACTGCTTACAGAAAAAGTAAATCTCGCCAATAAAAATTCTACAAAATTCCTACATAATAAAATTCAAGTTTTGGAACGTAATTTTTTGTAAACTTCACCAGAAAATATATATACTCCACAATGTATCAGAAAATAAATACAAATTTACAAGTTTACCCAATTAAGAATTTACAAAAACAAGGGTAAATAAAAGTTCTTATAGGATTAGTGGAAATAGTATTTATTTAACTCAATTAGAAATTCTTATTGTGACTTGCTACTTCTTTTTCTGAAATTTGAGAAAAAACTTTAATCACTTATTACGCATACACAATACATGCATTCAGTTTGAAATAATGAAATGAGAAATGAAAGGATATTTAAAAAAAAATGCTGAAGACAGGCACAAACAGCGCTGTGTTTTAAGGCAGGGATATTTTAAATACACACATACGTTCTTGAAGGCAAAAATGGACATTCCTGGCAATTTTGTTACAATAAATGATATAGAAAATGTTTAGGAGGAGTATGGTTAGAAATATATGTATTATAGATTCATGCGTTTAAAAGTTTCTTGAAGTGTTATGTACTCTTCATATTAAACTGTATAGAAACGTTAAAATTAACAAGAATAGCTCTAAACGTGGGCACTATCTGCTATATATTTAAAATGCAAAGGGGTATTTCTTTCCGGATGCTTATAACTTGAGTTCGGCAGGATGCATTTTGATGGGACTTGCATTGTGATCTAGATCATTTCACTTGGTTATAGATTGTTTATAGAATTATGGGGAAATTTCTATAATCAGGTAAATCAGATTGTGAAACATTCGCCTTTTTTAAAAGCTCTACTAGACAGATTTTGATGAGACTTGCTTTATTAGGTAGTTAATTTTTCAGGAATTGTTTTAGTACATTGAATATGGTTCCACGTTGTTTAGTTATAGAATTATGGGGGAAAGTTCTATAAACAGGTGAATCCGTCTTAAATAAAAGATATCCTTTTTGAAACGTTCTACTGAACGGATTTTGATGGGAATTGCATTGTTACTTAGATAAGTTTTCAGGGATCGTTTTACTATATTGCTTGCTATAGAATTATGGCGGAAAGTTCTAGTGCTCTTTACCATATCCTTCTGTAAATGGTCAACTAAAAGAGTTGGTCCTTAGCAGTTCAAAGATTGTCTGACACATCAGAAAATTCAGTTGTACAATGGCGTTTGTATATTTTCAGAAATGCGGAACGACATTCCAGTTAAAGGTCCATATTGCTTTAAAACACAAGCTCGAATTCACGATATATTTCGTTTAGTACCACGATCGTTTGGAGAAATCAACCAGCGTAGCGGGTGAAGCATGCTGGTATATACACTGTAAGGGAAAAAAAAACTCCGCTAAAACACGGAAATTGTACTGCCAATCGAGACACCAGTACTATTTACGTATTTTAACGGAATATTTTTTTCCCGTAAATTTCAGAAAATGTTCCGTTTTTCACAAAATGTCCCCCCCCCTTTTTTTTTTTCGTATTTCCGTATTTAAAATTTTGTTTCAAATACAAAATAGATAACTTTTCAACAAGAAACTTACATCTTTTCGAATTTCATTTTTAGGGACACCAAGGTCAGCATATCCCTATTTAATTTAAATAACAGTAATGAAACAACACTTACCTCGGCGGGGTTTGAACTGGGGAATTGTCCTCTGCCAGATTAGCACTCTTATCCATTATGTCACGGGAACACGAGTTACACTTTCAAATATCGTTATTTATTTCAGATGCTTTTTATGAAGTAAGGGCAAGATTTTAAACAAGGAACATATTTTAGAAGAGATAATATTTTTCAATTGAGTATACAATTCTGAATGCTTCCATAATTTTGAATATTTAACTTTTTAATTGCATACTTTATAAATGAAAACATTTAGTCTTTAAAATATTACATGCATGAAAGAATGTATTTTAAGTAATAATTGCTTCTTTTTTGCAAGATTTTAAAACTTTTATTGTAATATAATTTTTATTTATTTATTTATATATTCATTTATTTTTGCAAGAATACAAATATATTTTTTTCAAACATGTACTTTTAAAAATTAATTGTATGAAAATCTATTGTAAACTCAAATAAAGGAAAATGACTGCATGGTAGTAAAATAAATTTCCTCTTTTGCTTATTATAACTTAGATAAACATCAATTTTATAATAATTTCGTTATTATATTTCAGCTATGTTTTAAGTTTTATGTGCAAATCTGTTGAAGTGAATAGAATAAATAATTTAAAATTAAAAATAGATTTTTTCATTTTAAAACATGCTACAGCGATTTAAAAAAATAATAGCTTGCTATAAATAAGTTAAACATTATTTAAAAATCATAATGAAAAATAAACTGCAACACTTCCTTTTCAACTGTCTCAAACTTAAAAATAATTAATAATATTTTAATTATTTTAAATATTGTAAATTAAAAAATATATTTAAAGCTTTTTATTTAAAAAAGAAAGAAAAAACTATAAAGAGTTATTTAAATTTTTACATTCATAGATGGCGACATAACATTTTAATTATTTTAAATAATCCATGTAAAAAATCAACACTATTTATCCATTGGGAAATCATTGGGCATTGGATATATTTTCAATGTAGAGCCACATTTTGCCAATATTGAGGTTTTATTGAAAATAATATCACTGTAAGAGAAGTACACACAAAAATTTATTACTTCGCTTTTCAAACATAGCAATTATTTCTGAACATCATTTAGAGAATTTGTACTATTTTGAAAGGAATACAGAAATATTCCGTAAATTTTACGGAAAATTTACTGGATATATACGGATTTATAATCTCATAATGTCAATTACAGAAATTGTACTGTTTTCTTAAAAAAATGAAACTATTCCGTAAAATTTTATGGAAAAATTTGCGTATATTGACGGCTATTTTTTACAGTGTAATGAAAAATGTACATATAATTTCACAATTTTGTACTAAGTCCTGACGATTTATTTGTTCAGAGATTAATCTTAAATATTTTAAAATGAATATATTTCGAGGCGATATTCAAACTGAAATCTAATTATAAATGAAGAGTTTCTACAGAATAATCATAAATATCCAATAGGTCGGGAATTATAGATGTTAAATGAGAAGCATAGTTGTTTCACTATATTTAATCTTATACAGTATTGGAAAAAAGATTAAAACCACATGCTAATTTTGTTGTTTAGAATGAAATTCCAAAAAGAGTTATATATTTTGAATTTAGACAAATACATCTAATTTAATATGTGAAGCTGTTTCAATTGTAAATGTAAAAACGTATTTTTATCTAGAAGTATTAAAATCTTGGTAATAATAACAAATGGAAATAAATACTTCTAAAAGGACTCATTACACTGTGCTATAATAAATAAACGATAAGTACGGCTAATCAGTGTATACAATATATTTAAATATCCATAATTAATTCACATACTACTCACAGTAATAAAATACAAATATCTTCCAACAGCTTCGGACAATGAAAACTTGTCCTTCATGATGGAAATATCCATGAGAATCTAACACGTTACAATATCTGCATTACATAAGTTTTGTAATGCAGAAAAATTGTGCGATGCAGATATTGTAACGTGTTAGTTTTTACGATGTATTTCATTATTGTGAGTAGTATGTGATTTTAATTATGGATTTTTAAATATATTGTATACACTGATTAGCCGTACTTATTGTTTATTTAAATGGAAATAAGTTTAGGACCAGTAGCTTCTTTTAAATTTAGCATAATGAGATGACGTCATGACTGTAGTATTTTATGGGGAATGCTTATCTGTGATGATGTTCATAGGTTAGTAGTCGCTAGATTTGAAGTTTTGGGATATGCAACTGCTGCTTTGAGCGTGGTTCTCGGGAAATAATTTACTGTAGGAGAAAAGTATTGGGACTCACCGAAATACAAATTGCCACAAAATAAATAAATTTAAAACTGTTGTGCACACTTTTCCTTATTATACAATAAACTATGGAAGAAATAAAAGATGCAGACGGGCATCAAAATATCTTGGCCTGGTACAAACGGAAAATTATTAGAACAGCTGTTCAAAATTATGCCTATTCTTCTACTATAAAATATGCATTAGATCTCTCAATAACGTCCAGAACTGTTAGAAATGTGTTAAAAAGTATAGAATGTTTGAAATATGCTAAATACAAAGAAGCCAAAACTGCTAAAGTGTCACATTTATGGAAGACTAAAATTCGCATCTTCCGATGTCTTAAAATTCAATCTATGACAAAAATTGGTTCTTACCAATGAAAAGAAAAATTAACCTTGATGGACCAGATGGTTTAAGGTATCACTGGCGTTATTTACGCAGTGAGCGATATCTGCTTTCAAGACGTGTACAAGGGAGGGGGGGGGGTCTCACTAATTATCTGGGTTCACTAATTATCTTTAGTTCAAAAAAAAAAAAGAAACAAGTTTGGTTTCCATCAAAACAAAGATGAACTCCTTTAACTATCAAGATATTCACGGTAATAATTTTGTTCCAGTTACAAAGGAATTTATCGATCAGAATTCGGTGTTGTGTCTAGATAACTATTCTATTCAGAAGTCTTTGTCAACTTCAGATGGGTTATCTGCAAACAACATTAAAACATTGGACTTTCGAGATAAAGTCCTGTCTTAAATACCATATAAATCTTCCGGGAATCTTGATTTGTCAAATGTATGCCAACAGAAAGCAGTTTCATTCGATTCTTGAATTGAAAGCAGCCATTTTAGAAACGTGAAAACAGATACTCATTTCCACGAGCTAAAACTGGTCAATTCCTTCCTCAAATACCTTTTAGAAGTCACCAGTGTTAAGAGGAAACAAACAAAACACTGAAAATTAATGTACAAATCTTTTCCATGTGTAATTTAAATATTGATTATACTGGTCCTAAACTTTTTCACCAAGTTGTGTTAAGTAGAAATTAATTTTTGCTTATTTTTTAAAACATATTATGGTAATTTAAAATAAATAACAAAACTTGCATAACTTTATGTGTACAATTTTTCGATGCTAATAGGTTTTCATTAAAGCAAGAGCCTTATTGTTTATGTTGGTGGTCCTAAACTTCTTTCCTGCACTGTGCTACATTAGAGACAGAAAAAAATAATTAATCAATTTTAAAGGATTTAAATGTTTGAAGTAACCGGTGAGTTTTCCATACAAAATCATGTGTTTATTGTAACAAACAAGCATTTCAATAATTTGGAAATAATTCATACATCTGTTACATTGATATTAACTTACAATAATTTTACGACCTTTTTAACGAAAACTGTATCTAGATGTAATAGTACATGTCGAGATTCCATTAAGATTCGTACCAGTTCGATTAAGAATATAAAATTTATTTTTAAATGTTTTAAATTATTTTGTTTGAAAATTAATCAAGAAGCTCTATATATGAACTTATTTATATTCTAACAACATCTATTGCTGTACTGAAATATAGTTTATATAAAAAAAAGGTTTAATACAATTAAAAATACAGTTTAGCAATTCACGCCCACAGTCGATAATACTTAAGAATTCATTTATGCAGTTTTGTATTTGATCTGTAGAATTCATACTCACTACATAACATAATAAAATTTAGTTAACTTCAAACAAATGAAAATATATTTCCATCAATCATCACTCATAGATCATACTGTAATCGACATATTTTGTGTGTCATTGTAAATGAACGATAAATGCTGTCCCTCCAAATTCTATTGAAAGCATTTGCAGAGCAACTCAGCAATGTATATCAATTTTATGTTGTCTGAAGTAGCGTGCAATCAATAAATGCACCGTAAACAGTTTTTCCCCTTAGACCCTAATGTAACATAATTTTTTTGTGTTTGCCTATACATGCCTGTAATGAACTAATACATGTTCCATTTTCTTTAGGGAATATGTGGTTTTTTAAATCTCAATATACGAATTACGTGAAACGTAATGTATATTTAAGAAATTTAGTCTACCGGATGGCCAGATAGACACACGAACCGAAGTCATAAATTCTTTTCAACTGCGTTGGTAAGTTTTAAGAAGGAGAAAATAATGTTTTTCAGATTTCATGAGCATTCTACAAAAATGAAAAAAAAAAACTTTAAATGTAGCGAACGGACGTAGTAAAATACTTACAAAGAAACACTTTAGTGTAAATAAACCATTCATTCATGTGCTTATAAAAACCCTTTAGCACCAGTTTAAAAGATGTATTTCCCTGTTTGGAGACCACAAAATGCTCATATACAATTAAAATATATCTATATATTTTTAGTGCGTATTTCTATCAGAATTTTTTTCTCTCTCCATTATCAGAATTTTTTTCTCTATTCAGATACATCTGTGGCTCATTCTAATAACCGAAATGGCAATAAACTTGCTAAGTGGTCTAATCACTCCATAGGTAAAAATATTAAATAAATAGTTAAAAATATTGCCGATAGGGGCGAAAGTGGCGCTGATGTAAGCTACGCAGCCATGAATGAGCAAACAGGGTATAACAAACTAACAATGTAACATAGGAAAATGCAAATTTATACCTACGTATGGGACAACAGTGCCAATAATTTGTGCTATAAACGTAAGCGAAAAGCTCCGAGAAACATTTTCAGCTCAGGTTGAATATGCGTCTCACGTTACCGCAGAACGCTTATAGCTCAAATTATTGACTATGTTGTCAGATACATAGGCATAAATTTGTATTTTCATTTGTTATCGGTGTTTTATGCTCATTCTCGGCTGCGCAGACTACAACAGCGCCACACTTCTTCCTATGGGCTGCGCGGCATTTATTTTTTTTTTCCTCGGAATCTTTTTCACATGCCGCTATTAGTCTCCTTCAAAAGTTTACTACCATTCCGGTTAGTTAGAACGAGGTACAGAAGGCTCTGAATAGAGTCAGTTAAGAAAAAACACCCTGTATATTAATACTTTATTGCAGTTACTACTACTATTATTATTATCATTATTATTATTATATTATTGTTGTTGTTGTACATGGGAAAGCTTCTTAATTTACGAAGATGTATGTAAAACATCAGAAGTTCTTACACCTTATCATATCGGGGGCACAGGAAAGCAAGGAGCAAACACAATATTTCCGGATGTGCGATATAATTATGCAGGTATGAAAAGTTAAAAAAAGATACCAATTTACAAGTAAACGTTTTACCTTCGTTTTCATGTTGTGTTCATTTCTAAGGCGTTAGTTATAAAATATGTCGCTCACACGCAAGAAAAGTGACACGTCTCGCAAAAATTCATTTTACGTTTTATTCCACTAATAGTTCTGTCATAAGTGGGTCATGCTACAAAAAAAGTTTCCTCAGTGTAGTTATACGAAAAATCACTTTATTACGCTATATGTTCATTTGTAACCACAGAAGAAGGGTGGATTTGTGGGGAGGTAAAATTACCCAATCTTTATGCATGATTTTATTCCTGCATAAAGAGATAAGTGTTATAATTTCATGTTACAGTAAAATCATGCAAATTTTCTTTTGCCTCTTCTATGAAATTTACTTTTGTCGAGATGTGTCACTTTTCTTGTGGGTGAGCGATATTACAGGTTTTAAAATGAAACATAACCTTAAAGAATTACATTTACAATAATTGACATGCATATGAAGTTACTTAAAAAGTCTGGTTTAGCCAGAAAGCACTTTTTTATTAGAAAATGTAAAAAGACGCATCTATCCCAACGACAAATATGATGATGCGTGATATCTCGAGGGATTCTGCATCTTTAATTCATTTTTACTCTTGTTTTTACATTGCTTTGTGATATCCTTCCCATCTATAATATATTATCTTTAATAACAGCATATTTCTTTTCTCGATATTAAGTTTATTCTACTACTTTTAAATAGTCATTTTATAGTAAAAACCACAATATATTTTATTATTTCTATTGAAAATCTGTATAATTAGCTATATAAATCAATGTTTATTTTCTTCGTAGGATCATAGGCAGTAAAATTATTGCTGCGTTTATTTCAAATCCCACACTGAACGTGTGCATTTAAGTAAATAGAAGTTGCTGCTTAAAAGCATTTTCTGAAATTACTTCGTAATTTTTCCGAAATTTCACTAGCGGGTTTTTACGACATCCTGCATGCTTTTACTGTGCTTAAAAAAAGATTTACCATAACATTTAGCAAAGACATATTTATTTTAGCCGTTTAGAGTACCATTCAATTGCTTCTAATAATTCAAAACATTTTACAATAAAATTTGGCGAAATTAAAGTTGATAACCAGTAGTAAAAAGTTTCATGATAAAGTTTCAGATTTAGTCCATGCTTAGTGAATGTATTCATTCATATTTACCATCAACAATATAAGCAGAGCTGTATATTAACTTGTAGGACAAATACAGAAAGTTTGTTATATAATTCATGAAATTGTTTTTTTTTGCCTTCTGCAACTCAAAAGAAAAATTTTATTATTTTTTTTTAATTTGACATGCTGTGTTGAAAGGGGTATTTTAAAGTCTTTGAGATTAAAATCCATTCAGTTTATTTTATTCTTTACATGAATATTAGAGGATTAATCAGTGTCTTATTACCCTTAAAAGAGTAATACGTGAAAGAATATATACTAAAAATTGAAGATAAAAAAAATAAAGTATTAGTTTTAAAATTTTGGAATTAATTTTCAAGTTTTGTTAAAGTAGTTGAATTTAATGTATTTTTTGCAAGACTATTTTCTTATTACGAAAACATGGTCATTTAGTTAAGATATTATTACCCGGCCTTCCTCTAATTACAATTTTTAGGCGCTAGATTGTAACAATCGGTATTATATTTGTTTTTATTTTATTTACAACTTTTTACAATTTCTTTTAAAATCTATTTTGAGGTCAACAGGATATCATTGTATTCCCTAGACCTTTATCTACAAATTGGCAAAATTATTTTTCAAAAGACTAAATATAGTTTTTAACAGAAAAAGGTTAAATTTTATCATGTTACGTTGAAAAATGTGCCCCGTATGCGGGATAAGTTTTCCAGCTTACTAAATGGTAAAACACAGGTAATAAATCTTGCTTCTTAATTAATATGTATTTTTTATTGAAAACTAAAAAGACATCATAATAATACATAACGAAACTATTTGAATATATAAAAAAATAATGTTATTTAATGATTTTACAAAACTGTCAGTTAACAATTTTATAAAGACAGTTTTTTTTAACAAAACTAGTCATTATTGTTTGAGTCACAATGCACGCAAACAAAACATGCAACATCTCCTTTGGTGTAGTCTTCATGCGCCCATTTTTTGCATTTCGAGCACCGCACCCACTTTTCATTTGAGGCCTAACTTCTTGTGAAGGGAAAGTTTATTTGGATGTAGAAGAAAGTCCTTCATAAACAATAGGGAACGTTTGAGTGGAACTTGAAGGTACAGCTTCTTCGGAAGTAATAGCCTGCGTTGGTAAGACGTATAGAAGGATTTGATGTTTTCGGTGGGTTTGAATCGAGGCTGTGAACAATCGATTGTTCTGTTTAGGATTGTTGGTGCTTTCAAGATTTGGTACGGAAGAAGCTGGCTTGTCAGAAAAGTATGATGGCATAAAATCCGGGTCTGTAATTTCAGAATTCAGTGGGAAAATCCCCAACAGTTTAAAAGCCGCCATAATATTGACAGTTGTTAACGCCAGTGAACCAAAATAGACGGGATTTCGTAAATTTTCATAGACCTTTTATTTGTTTATACCCAGGCATCACAAGCAGTGTTAATTTTCTTTTTGAGAAGCCCATACAGTGTGCGATCTAAGAGTTATAGCTTATGATTACAGTGAGGTGGGAATGAGAACAAAGGCAAAATCAAAATAAAAGGGATTCATTAAATGAACACATTTTAGAAAATAGTAAAAAAAAAAATATACATTTGAATTTACCTTGGTTATTATATTGGTAACTTTACATAAATGACTGAATGATCAAACGGGTTCTATTCATATATGGTTTTTTTCGGCAGATTTTATTACCCAATAAATACATTTTTGATGCAATAAGACTAGTTGATTTAGGACGTGGAACGAGACACATGTTGGAATACATGCCCCGTATGCTGTTGGAAAACCTACACCGTCGCCATATTGGAATTTTTACACTACCTCGAATACCCACTAATAGTGTAAGTTATTTGCAAAACAAAAGCATAGTACGTGAAGAAAAAGCCCTTCTTAGTATATGCAATGTCAAAACAGAAAGTTTAACGCTAGTCCATTTATTTTACGTTTTAATAAAGACCTAAAATATTACTCACCTTTTTAAAAAACTGAAAAAAAAAACCCCAGCCCTCCTGACGAAGTGAGTGCAGCTACCAAACTATGCCTTTCTAGACAGTGTGTGCAGAGTTGTCACTTCGGCCAATTCACCCACTGGAGTCATCAAACCACTTATTAAAAAACTAAAATGATTAGGAAAACTGGCCCCTTTGGAAAATGCGCCCGGTCTCCCCTACTATAAACAATATTTAAAAGGTGTGATATGTCAAATATTTAAAATAAGTGCAAATATGAAAACTTATTAACAAATTTAATCAATGTTTGCCATTTGATTTTATATAATTTGAGAAAATCAGAATATTATGTCATTTTTTTACATAATTTTTAATCCTTAAAAGAGAAAAAAGAAACATTGGTTTGTTATGCCAATGCGTCTTTTCAAGAGAATATATATATATATATATATATATATATATATATATATTAATGAAATGCTTTGTAAAATAAGAAAACCTTAATGCTTTCGTAATTGACACTTAATTACGTAAATGACCTAAACTTAAGTCATTACATCATTTTTCTAAAAGATGTGAGACTCTTTCAAAGTCCTTCTCTTTTGTCAGTAATTTTAGGTTACAAAATAAAATTATGCAGTAAAATTAATGTTTAACATTAAAATGTTCTTTTACGGTGGAGATTCCAACTTCCTTAAAATATGACCCAAGGAAGAAACGAAAGCATTTATGAAAGAATAAAGAATATACAATGAAAATTTATGTGGTAAAACTTTCGTCGAGATTTTATGAGGGTAGAATTTTTTCGACACAACGTAGTTCATGACAGTATAATTATTTTACTTATTTTTTTACGAAATGCAGAGTACTTTTCATTAGTACATTTTTTTTTTTTACTTCTTAGATAAGTGCTATTTTAACTCAACAATGTAAAATGCTTTTAGAATAAACAAACGTCTGAGACACATAAACAATACAACTATAAAAATGTTTTAAGTAAAAGAGAAAAATATGGAATAATATTTTCGCTGTGAAATTCTTGCCAAGAAGAATATAAATTACCATATTTACTTATGCATTTCAAGCATGTGTTCCGATGTTTTTATTTAGATGGCACTCAAAATGATGAACATTCTAGAATATTTCAAACGTTCATAATGATGTTTAATTTAATAATATGTGAAAGCTGTTTCGGAGCACATTTTTAAAAATCTGTTTATATTGCTAGAAAATTTTAATGAGTTATGCTACTAAATGTGTTAAAATAGAAGAGTTGTAAAATTCAGGAAAAATATACCTGTCCATCTGTTATAGTTTGACAACTACAGTTTGCTGTATACTGTAAGAGAAACTTTTCTTTTAACTATAATTTTGAAGAAGAGTAAAGTCCGAAAAGCAATGAGTATTAAATTTGTTCGATAAATAAAAATTCAAAAAGTATTTCAAATTTAAAAAGTCAAATTGAAAAAAAAACTATCAAAACAGCTTCAAAAATATATTTTTATTAATATAGCCAAAAAATATACTCAAAAGACTTCGTTGAATTCGATGCATAACTTCATACACTCTTTGATGGTAGAATGGTGAGACACGGACATACACGGACAGACAGATATTTTGTATGAACATGATTTTTGAGATCTCTGACCCCTAAAACGTGCAAGTTCGTCGAAAACCAGAAGGAAAAAGAAATTCGATTACAATACTTTCTTCTGTTGGAGATAGAAGAAAATAAAAATGGTGATTTAGTTTTGATTCCTATTAGAATATCTTCGCCTAATAACAATTTTTAGGTACTAATTTATTTAACAATCAGTATTATACTTGTTTTTATTTTCTTTTAAAAATTAGGTGCCGAACATAACTACTACTATAAACACTACTACAATATACTACAAACAATATTTAAAAAGTGTGACATGTCATATCTAAAAAAAAGTAAAAATATGAAAAACCTTTTTAACAAATTTAATCAATGTTTACCGAATGATTTTATGTAATTTGCGTAAATAAAATTATGTCTACATAGGCTACTATTATGTCACATATTACATAAGTTTCTACTAAGAAAAAACATTGGTTTATTATGCCAATGCATTCTTTCAAGGGATTTTTTTAACGAAATGCTTTGTAGAATAAGAAACCCTTAATGCTTTCACAATCGGCACTTAATTACGTAAATAACCTGAATAATTACACAAATAACCTAAACTTAAGTCATTACATCATTTTTCCAAAAGATATGAGACTCTTTCAAAGTCCTTCGCTTTTGTCAGTAATTTTAGGTTACAAAATAAAATTATGTAGTAAAATTAATGTTTAACATTAAAACGTTCTTTTACGGAGGCGATTCCAACTTCCTTAAAATATGAGCCGGGGAAGAAACGAACTCACTTATGAAAGAATAAAGAATGTACAATGAAAATTTATGTGGTAAAACTTTCGTCGAGATTTTATGAGGGTAGGTTTTTTTTCGACACAACGTAGTTCATGACAGTATAATTATTTTATTTATTTTTTACAAAATTCTTAGTTCATATATATATATATATATATATATATATATATATATATATATATATACGTATGTATGTATTACTTCTTAAATAAATGTTAGTTTAACCAAAGTATGTGAAATGCTTCTAGAATAAACAAACGTCTGAGACGCATAAACGATACACATAAAAAATATGTGAAAAGAGAAAAATATGGAATAATATTTTCGCTGTGAAATTCTTGCCAAGAACAATCTAAATTACCATATTTACTTATGCGTTTCAAGCATGTGTTCCGATGTTTTTATTTAGATGGCACTCAAAATGATGAACATTCTTGAATTTTTCAAACGTTTATGTTTATGTTTAATTTCATAATATGTGAAAGCTGTTTCGGAGCATATTTTTAAAAAATTGATTATATTATTAGAGAATTTTAATGAGTTATACTACTAAATGTGCTAAAATAGAAGAGCTATAAACTTCAGGAAAAATATGCCTGGCCATCTGTATTTCGATAAGTAGAATTTGTTGTGTACGGTGAGAGAAACAACTTTTCTATTAGGTATAATTTCGAAGAAGGTTTAAGGCTCAAATATGAAGAGTATTAAATTGTTTTGGTAAATAAAAATTAATAAAAAAATATTACAAATTTAAAAAGTCAAATAAAAAAAATCGAAATAGCTTCAAAATATGTTTTTTAGCAGTTATCACTAAAAATAAAATACCACATTAATTGCCAACTAAAATTCAAAGATCATTAAATAGTATATTGGAAAATTTAACGATTTAAATGTAAGTAGCTCTTGTTTTTTGTACATCCAAATCAATACAAGTTATTTCATTAGCTACAGGTCCCAAAAAGGAGTACCTATTTTTAAAAATGAATAATTAACAAACGAATAGAGTTATTAAAAAAATTCTTCCAGGAAGCGAATGTGTGAAGTCTGGAATTTTGTTTAGAACGCTTTATTATAATAGTTCAAAATCTGTCCGACAGATGGCGCTACAGCTCATTTTGGTGGCTATATGAACAAACGGAAAATGCGTGAAGACCAGACAGAAGTAGACATGGTCAGTGAAAGTTCAGTAGTAACCATTTCAAGGGAAACAGCAGTTGTCGTTGCGTAAATTCTTCAAAAGGGTGTATTCGTTGGCCATATAGATCACCAAGATGTGCTGCAGCGCCATCTGTCGGTCATATTTTGAACTATTATAATAAAGTTTTCTAAACAAAATTCCAGACTTCACACATCCGTTTCCTGCAAGAATTTTTTAAATAACTCTATTCTTTTGTTAATTATTCATTTTTAAAAATAGGTACTCCTTTTTGGGACACCATGTAGTTACAGGTCATTTTTCTCTTAAATTTTCATTGTAATTGTAATCTTAGATGCGTGTATTACGAGGGGAAATGTGAAAAGTTTTGAACCTTGTAGGTGAAGGAGTGAAAATCTATAATTGGTATGATTATAGAGCACAGTTTTATAACAAGTGTGCCACATTTTATAAAAATAAAGTTTTTTTCCCCTAACACATATCCTCATGCAATCAAGATAATTTACTTTCCCACTGTTGTACAAGATGAAATTCTGTAGAACAGGGATAGTCAAACTTTTAGATTGGCATATCACTAAATCTAAATTTATACTTTTTCCGTTCGACTAGATAATTAATGTCATTTTGACAGGTCAGAGCCATTGCAGGGCACTAGATGCACACGCCCTGTCTCCTCCCCTCTCTCAAAGAGGCCTCAAAACTCTAAAATAAGTTTAACCCTTCAATTCACCACGTGCCACATCTGGCACATACCTAAAAATACTGTAATTCTTATTCTGTGCAATGAATTTGGCCAATATGATCTTTATCCTTGATCAAAAACAACCCAAAGAGTGGAATGACACTTATTTTGTCCATGTCAGATGGCTGCATTTGACAAAAAATTAGAATTTGTTCTCCGGAAACAAAAGAAAATTCGATCAAGCTATTAAAGTAAAATTTACTTCCATTATTTTTACTGAATACTTAAAAATATTAATATAAAAAAAGTTGCAAAGTGTTAATCAGATAAAATTAATTAAGCTCATTTAGTTGTAAAATATAGCAATACAATATTTTAAAACCCTAATTGTGTACTTAGGGTACACGCCATAAAATATCAAATTTTAGCTGAAAATTTGAAATTTATTTTTTTTTACTTTTTTTCCCATTATTAGACCGATATATAGATTTCAAATATATATATATATATTTTATAAAAATAGAAAAAATCGTGCAGTGAAGTGTTAATAAAAGAATTAATATGCATATATGATGTTCTACCACCTGCTCAACCAAAAAAAAAAAAAATGTCTAGAGCTCACAATTTAATAAATCGATCTCTGAATGCTTAGAAACTCTATTTAAAATTTTCAATGTTTTAAAACTGCATAATTATATTACATAAATGAGTATTTAAAATACCTTCTTTTTACAGCGAATGTATATTACGGGTATTAAAAATATAACAAAACAATTTAGATTGGGGTATTGAGGTACGGATTTAGATTGG
Organism: Maratus speciosus; assembly: GCA_963932465.1. Taxonomy (NCBI): domain Eukaryota; kingdom Metazoa; phylum Arthropoda; class Arachnida; order Araneae; family Salticidae; genus Maratus; species Maratus speciosus. The sequence goes on from OZ010788.1 coordinate 345,264,499, forward strand.
TGTGAAATGCTACAACAGCCTTTAACTTATTCGCATAACACTTATAACTACTCTTGGCTAATTTATATACTATCTTGTATTCACTAACCAGATTTTTATCACTTATCTGAAGAATGAGCTAACTTAATCAACCGTAGCTTCCCCGTATCGCATCATTGTTATTATTAGCTACGTCTAATTCCATACTTAATTTATTCCTAAATTTTCTTTTCATAAAACGAAGAGAAGAAACATTTTCTTAGAAAGATAAGTTTTGTTAAACAAAACACAGGCTATTCCGTTCTCTTCCGAAAACAAAACTTTCTTAATTCATCTCTTTAAAAGTGATAATAACAATTACATCATTAGATAGCAGAACAAGATTTTCCCTCTCGTTGGGAAAGATGACAGAGTATCTGCAACGAAAATTCGTTTATGATAAAACTTTCTGGAAAAGTCATTGAAATCTGCTATGTGACGTTTATACTATTTATTTACACCACTCATCATTTGGAGGTGCACTTTTAAAAATCTGTTATCAATAAAATTATACAGAGATTAAAAAAAAAACTGTTCTGCTAATTCAGAAGGTAATAGCAGAGTAAAGATTTTTCTAAACAAAAATCGCTTTTTCATGGGCTAAGAAAAATGCTCAAAAAGCTCTTACAACACTTCATTCAGAATATAAAGCTTGCGTACCAGCAGTGGAACGCGTACCATAGTTTAGGAAACCATGGTGTAAAATGTATTTCAGCGATTGTTCATAATGTTTTGGTCGGTTATGGGTTCACAAAACATCCCATCCATTTTAACCCTCACTGTAGAACTATCCATGTTATTTCGTATGCACCATCGAATCTCAATTAACCCTTAACTGCTGTTAGCGGTCTCACAGACCGTAGCTTTATTCAGTTTTCATAGTTTAACACTTTGAGGTCTAAGACCGAGTGTCACTCGAGTTGTCGTTTTCGGTCAAGCGAACTAAGCCCTAGAGTCTCTCGGGGTCAACGTTTAACTCTCTGGGCTGTAAAATTACCGACTATATACGTTCGCAGTCTTTTTAGATGTTATCTACGACCATTTTATCTTGAAAAAAAAATATAGAGAGAGATTGCTGCACTAAACATAAGTAAGTATATGAAAATATCTAGAGAATTAGAGCTTAACTTGATCTTATTGTGAACCTTGTGCTGTTGCTCTTTGTGCAAATCTGTGTTTGAAATGTGCCACACAAAAGAAAATTATACTAAATATTATTTGTATACAAATAAAACCTATTTTCAGGTATTTCTAAAAAGTTTGGGTAAGTTTTTATACAAGTCTATGTGAAATTTCATGTTAGAAAATTGATGTTTTCTTATGCGGAACTTTTGAAAAAATATAAAACATGCTTTTTTTTTAATAATTTCTTATTAATTATTAATTTTTAGTACATTTAAGTAGATCCTTCATTATGAATAAGAACTTAATTGAAGCTTATAATAAAAAAATATTAAAATACATATTTTCCAAGTATTTTAAAAAAAAATCATGAAATGTACCTAATACCCCCAGTCCAGAGGGAGATATGTGCTTCAAATGGCTCAGACCTCAAAGTATTATATTAGATGTAAATTTCCAACTGGGATGTCTGGACCAGGATTCGAACCAGGGATCTCCTGGCTGAAGCCGTTAGTACTCTACCATCTGAGCTATCCCGGACGAATCTGAAGGAACTTTCTCGCCGAGCTAACCTTAATGATAATGATGGTAGCTCAGATGGTAGAGTACTGGCGGCTTCAGCCAGGAGATCCCTGTTTCGAATCCTGGTCAGGATATTTTTCGCCCAGTTGGAAATTTACATCTAATATGATTTATTTACCAATTAGAATAATTGTGTTAAAATTAATCTAGTGTAATTATGTACCCAGCGTTTTCTGTAGTTCCATTGCCTGACATTTATTCTACTGAGCGGAACCAGGTTTCAGACCAGATGTTATAATCATTAAAGTTAGCTGGGTGAGAAAGTTCCACCACATTCGCCCAGGATAGCTCAGATGGTAGAGTACTGGCGGCTTCAGCCAGGAGATTCCTGGTCCGGACATTTTTTGCCCAGTTGGAAATTTACATCTAATATGATTTATGTACCAATTAGAATAATTGAGCTAAAATTAATTTAGCTTAAAGTGCTGTCTTGTAATTTTTAGTTCAACTCTAGATACAAGTGAAATTTTGTTTTATTTGGAGTCTTAGTACTTTTTCTAGCTAATTCTGAAAAGGCGAATTTTATTATTATTATAATAGGGCTATACATACAATTTAGTACACAAACGGTATCTTATGAGCTAATGGAGCTATTTATTTATCCTTCTCCTCGCTGTAGTTTTACGACAATATTTGTCCCAGCAGTTAAGGGTTAAATCCTTGCACATAAAAGTTCACTTTAAAGAGTCGTTTTATAATACCACAGATGATGAGGAAATTATAGAGGTTATTAGGTAGTGTGTGGCGTAGGAAAAATCATTCTAAGCGATGACTAGACAAACTGCAGTATCGAATGCATCCAAAATTGCATCGATATAAGGTATGGGTATATAGGAAAACAAAATGGGCAAATCCATCTGAAACATACCTTCCCAGTGAGGCTATAAGCATTTCATCCCTCCTTCGCATAGTACCACCTAGAAAAGTTGATGCAAGGCTTGGCTACTTTTTATTCAAGAATGTCTAACACTGGAGTAAAATAAAATTTTCTTTTCATTAAAATCTTTTCAAATTCGAATATTTCATGCATCATTCTTAAGCCTTTTGCGACGAGGATTGCATACAGAATTTTCAAGCATTTAGCATCAGTAATTCCAAACTGAAATCTTTACCCAATTCTATCGTAGAACTTTCTGTGATTAAATTGTTAGAAAAACTAATCTCTTTCAGAATTAAATAAACACTATCAATCATGTTAGACAAGCTAATCTCTTTCAAAATTATATAAACTCATCATTAATCAAGATAAACTGTTTTTTTCCTGTCATTCAAAAAACACTTTAGCTATCATAAATAAAGACTAAGATTACTTCTTGTTTGTGGAATATGTGGATAAGAAACAAAACATTCAAATTAAATGACTATTATTGTGACACATGAAAGAACTATTTTCTTAATTTATGACTTTAAGTATTTTATTCATATTTATAATCAAGATTCATTTTATTTGTTATTTTAATCATTTATCAATAATCCTTTTGTGTAAGTTATAATTTCTTCAGTGTGCTTTTAGATATGTAATCAGAAGGGAGCAAAGATGTATGCTCCAATTTTGTATTTTAAAATGATATAAAATATTATAGTTTAATCAGGATTACCTGAACGTTCCTGAAAAATCCATCGGATACATTAGGAATTTAAATTACACTTATTAATTACAAAAAAACAATTTTTTTTATTACAGGATAAATCAGAAAGATATTTCATCACAAATTGGATACGTCTATTAAATGTATATAATGAAGAAACTGACCTGCTTCGAAGTGGACGATCTACAATTAAAAGGTGGTAAGGAGCTTTACCTTATCTTTATTTTGTGATTGAACGTGATTATTACTACTTCATATTCAGTCTCATGTTTTATCTAACAATGATTATGAGACTGACGCGCTGCCTTCCTTAAATATTAAATATTAGTATATGATAATTTAAAGGGTTTATTTGAAAATTAAAAGGTGGTAATAGAAGTAAAAAATGACGACATCAAAAGATGCACAGATAATAGAGAAGCTTAATTCTAATAATTACAATGTTTGGAAATTTAAAATCGAGATGCTTCTCTTCAAAGAAGATCTCTTTGAGATCATTACTGATGAACCACCAAACCCAATTACCACCGATTGGTCCAAAAAGGACCGGAAGGCAAGGGCTATAATTAACCTCAGCATTGAGGATAACCAGATCGTCCACGTAAAAAATATTAACAATGCTAGAGATACCTGGAACACATTAAAGGCAATTCATGAACGCAGCAATTTATCAAGTAAGCTATACCTTTTGCGCAAGCTGTATAGCACAAAATTAAATGAAGGTGGTGATATGGTCAAGCATATCACTAACATACTTTAGTTGATAGATAAATTATCGGCGATAGGTGAGACGATAAAAGACAATCATATTTCAGCGCTGTTACTGTGTACCTTACCAGTTTCGTATGATACATTAATAACCGCATTAGAGTCCCGTAATGAAGAAGAGTTGACACCTAGTTTCATTAAAAGTAAATGATTGATGAATATAATAGCAGAAGCGATAGTTCAGAACAATCTGAAAACACCGCAAGAGCATTCAAAACTACAAAGAAATTTAACAATGCGGGTTACAAATTCAATAATGCGGGATACAAGACGGAACAAAAATACTGTTCAAATTGTAAATTAAAAAACCATAACACTAAAGATTGCTGGCATAATTACAACTATAAAAATAAACAAAACAATACTTCACATAGTACGAACTATAAACAAAACTACAAAAGAAATTTTAATTCTTCGCTTGTTTTCCAAAAGGATGATAAAACTGTAAGAAATGATTATGTATCAAATTCGGATAAAAATGCCGATTGCAATGAATCTGAGTCATCAAGGTAATAAACATTGTGCATTTATCATAAAACCGCGCAATAACAAAGCGTGGATAGTTGACAGTGGCAGTTCCAGTTACATAACAAATAATCAACATTTATTTACAGAAATTAAATCAAATGAAAAAACTAATGTTGTAATTGCAAACGGAAACAAATTAGTTTCTTGTGGATCAGGAAATACATTAATAAAAACTGTAACTTCAAACGGTGAAATACACAACATAACACTAAAAGATGTGTTATTTGTTCCAGATATTGAATCAAACTTATTTTCTGTTAGTAAAGCTACAGAAAATGGATGCGAGATTTTATTTAAAAATGATAAATGTAAGTTAACGTATAACGGAATAACCCGCCTAGAAGCGGTAAAGAAAAATAACTTATATGAAATTATATTAGCAAATGAAAGCGCAAACGTAAACTATGTAAATAAAACTTACAACTGCAACAATATTAATTGCATAGAATTATGGCACAGAAGATTCGGCCATAAAAATTTTGCATCTATAAAACAAATCAAAGAAAAACACCTAGCGAAAGGAATACAAATTAATAATTGTAAACATAACACAACTTGTGAAACTTGTATCAAAACAAAGCTAACAGATGCACCTTACCCAAAATTAGCAGATTATAGAGCCACTAAACGATTAGCGTTGATACTCTCTGATGTATGTGGGCCTTTCCAAGTACCAACTATTGGGGGAAAAACATACTTCTTAACATTTGTAGATGATTATACTAGGTTCACAATTCTGTATTTATTATCAAAGAAATCAGAAGTTTATGAAAAACTTAAGGAATTTGTTGCCTTAGTTAGTAATAAATTTGGCGAAAAGCCGAAAAGTATAAGAACAGACAATGGAGGGGAATTTAACAATGATTTAGTGGATAACTATCTCATAAAAAACGGCATAAAGCACCAACACACTGTTCCGTACTCTCCGAGCCAAAATGGCGTAGCCGAACGCAAAAATAGAACTTTAATTGAAATGACGAGAGCTTTGCTTAGCGAAGCAAACTTGCCTCAAAAATTCTGGGGTGAAGCTATCTGTACGGCGAATCACCTGCAAAACCGCTTGCCAACGAAAGCTAATGAAAAGTCCCCGTTTGAGCTTTGGAATGAACGACCGCCAAATTTACATTATCTTAAAGTGTTCGACTGTAAAGCCTTTGCATGTATTAACAAAAATAAACGACAAAAATTAGATGATAAGGCAGTTGAAGGTATTTTTGTCGGTTACGACAATTACTCCAAAGGGTACCGCATCTACACAAGTGGTAAAGAAATAATAATCGCAAGAACTGTTAAATTTCTAGAAAACAAAAATACACAAGAAAAGGTAGAAACACAGTTAAATTTGACAGAAAAACAATCCGATGAAAATGACAAATCACAGAACAAAAACTTAGTAGAAATTGAAGTGACAAACACTGAAGACACACCAAGTGAGTCAAAACAATTAACACCAGAACCAAGGAGGTCAGATAGATCAAATAAAGGAATCCCTCCAGACAGATTCGTTTACATGACAACACACGAACATATAAAAGAGCCAGAAAATTTTAATGACATAATAAATATTGAAAACCCAGAAGAAAAACAACACTGGTTAAATGCGACACAAGAAGAAATAAATTCTCTTATTAAAAACAAAACATGGACACTAGTCGATCCCCCGCTAGGTAAAAAAGTAATTGGATCCAGATGGATTTTTAAAACCAAATATGATGATCAAGGAAGAATACAGAAATACAAAGCGAGATTAGTGGCAAAGGGATATTATCAAAAATATGGCGTAGACTATGAAGGAACTTTTGCCCCTGTTGTTTCATGTACGATACTTAGATCATTCATAGCAGCGGCAGCTTACCACAAATTAAAAATTAATCATGTTGATATCAAGACGGCTTTCTTGTATGGAAACATAGATGAGGAAATTTACATAACTCAGCCAGAAGGCTATATTATTCCAAATCAGGAAAACAAAGTATGCCGATTAAATAAATCCATTTATGGCTTGAAGCAAGCAGCCAGGGCATGGCACACAAAGATAACAAAATCATTAAATGATTTAAATTTTAAACAGTCTAATTCAGACACATGTTTATATATTAGAAATGAAGGAGAAAGCAAAACGTATATTATTGTTTACGTTGATGATATCCTGATTGCAGGACAAGATGACGAAATTAAAGATATAATAGAACAACTTAAGGGAGAATATGAATTAAAAAATCTAGGAGAACTAAGTTATTATTTAGGAATCAAAATAGAAAAAACAGCAGAAGGTTACGAATTAAATCAAAAGGCTAAAATCGAAGAACTAGTAAAAAAGTTTAATTTAGAGGATGCTAAACCAGTCGGTACACCGATGGAACCTAATTTTAATAGATTAGAAGATAATGACAATTTATTGCCAAATAATGTTAAATACAGACAGGCAATAGGTTCATTACTTTATATCGCATCTGTCAGTAGACCTGACATTTCTGCTGCTGTGAATATATTGAGTAGAAGAAATGAATCCCCACGTCAAAAAGACTGGATGGCAGCTAAAAGAATAATACGATATTTAAACTGTACTAAAGAATTAAACTTGCGCATTGACACAAAAGCAGAACCGATTTTAAAGGCTTTTGCGGATGCTGACTGGGCAGGAGACACCAGTACAAGAAAATCAACCAGCGGCAATCTTTTTACCTTAGGTAATAATCCAATTCAATGGATTACAAAAAAACAGTCATGCATTGCTCTTTCATCAGCAGAGGCTGAATATGTATAAGCCGCAAGTGCAGGGCAAGAAATTATTAATTTATTGAAACTCCTGGAAGATTTAGACTTAGCACAAACAAAACCTATCTGTTTATATGAAGACAACCAGACTTGTATTAAAATGGTTGAAAGTGAGAGGTTTTCAAAAAGAACTAAACATATTGACATTCGTTTCCATGCCATAAAACAACTCAAAGAAGATGGAATAATTGAATTAAAGTACTGTCCATCGAAATATATGATTTCTGATGCACTAACTAAACCAGTCCCCAAACCTGAATTAGTGAATCACAGAAATTCAATGAACTTGTTTGCCTCATCAATCTGAAGAGATTAAGGGGGCATGTTAGAAAAACTAATCTCTTTCAGAATTAAATAAACACTATCAATCATGTTAGACAAGCTAATCTCTTTCAAAATTATATAAACTCATCATTAATCAAGATAAACTGTTTTTTCCTGTCATTCAAAAAACACTTTAGCTACCATAAATAAAGACTAAGATTACTTCCTGTTTGTGGAATATGTGGATAAGAAACAAAACATTCAAATTAAATGACTATTATTGTGACACATGAAAGAACTATTTTCTTAATTTATGACTAAGTATTTTATTCATATTTATAATCAAGATTCATTTTATTTGTTATTTTAATCATTTATCAATAATCCTTTTGTGTAAGTTATAATTTCTTCAGTGTGCTTTTAGATATGTAATCAGAAGAGAGCAAAGATGTATGCTCCAATTTTGTATTTTAAAATGATATACAATATTATAGTTTAACCAGGAATATCTGAACGTTCCTGAAAAATCCATCGGATACATTAGGAATTAAAATTACACTTATTAATTACAAAAAAACAAAGTTTTTTATTACAGGACAAATCAGAAAGATATTTCATCACAAATTGGATACGTCTATTAAATGTATATAATGAAGAAACTGACCTGCTTCGAAGTGGACGATCTACAATTAAAAGGTAAGGAGCTTTTCCTTATCTTTATTTTGTGATTGAATGTGATTATTACTATTTCATGTTCAGTCTCATGTTTAATCTAACATAAATAAGGCAATTTTTTTTTCAAAATTAAGGGAGATCGGGGAAATGGCGACACCTTAATTGAAATTTTTTCACCTAAAAAAAATGTTTATTTTTTAATAGTAAAAATTCTAAAGCTGAGTTATGATCTTTAGTATCTGTATAAATTTAACCGTAATCATAACTGTAAAGTAAGTACACATAAAAAATTTCTTTCAACCTCTGTACAGTGGCGGGATTACCCGGGATACTGGGGTAATACCGCCACTGTATCGGGGTAATGACGCCACGCGTTAATGATCTGGTTAATGTATAAAATGAATACTAGGAAACATAATCTACTGAAAATATATAGAAAGCAATGTAATTTAACAGAATAATGAATAATTACAATGTTTTTTAATCTAGATTTATTAAAGTGATAAGCTTACAATTTAACTGAAATTGCAAAAGTCACCCTTTGCCATGGTGGCGGCATTACTCCGAGAGGACAGTATAGCGGAAATCCCCAAGCAAAGCCGAAAGAAGAACCGAACTTGTCCAACAAATTGCATCAGCGAAAGCATGTAGATAGCGGTTAATATTCTATTAATTACCTAATGTGACAATAAAAGGTATTTACCTCTACTCATTTAAAGCTGTAAAATAAAAAGCAACTGGATGAAAAGTAATTTTTTTACTAGAACAAACGAACGACGTAAATCAAAATCACTCTTACTCTAGGCACAGTTTCTATTGTTGGCCGCTATATTGAAGGCGCACTCACTATCTCAAACTGTTTGTTACTTTTTAAACTAGGCGGGGTGGCGGCATAACCCCGAGTGGCGCCATTTCCACGGTCTCCCCTACTGGTGAGGAAAAAATCAAGGATTATCCGTACCCTATTCTTCATGTATACTAAACGCTCGTCACGATGGGGTTTCCAATCATTTCTTTTAGACCGGGAGCCGCCAGCACAGACTATCACCTCTTCAAGTTCACGGCTGAAATTCCAGAATTAGTTAAAACTCGATTCGCATATTAAAACGCAATCGGTCTGCTAAGTCACATCTTGGTGGAAAACACCTGGAAACCCGATTTTAGCGGTTGATTCGCAGGTTTACCATTGTGTTTTCCTTCACCCAGTCCTCCCTGTTTTCATACTTTTGGGTCCAGGAAAGCAAAATGGTAAAGCTACGAGTCAACAGCTATAATAGGGTTTTCAGGTGTTTTCCACCAAGATAGGACTTGGTAGACCGATTGCGTTTTAATAAGCGAATCGAATTATAACTACTTCGGTAATTTCAGCCGTGAACCTGATGAGGTGATTGTTTGTGCTGCCCGCTCCCGCTCTATTTCCTAAGGTTTATTTCCAAGCAAAATTGAACGTTTCTCCGTTAATCGTATTAAGAATGTCATTTTAAAACGTTTTTCTCCAATATCCTAATAAAATTGAATTTCATCACTATTAAATATAAATATCAATACTCTCTCACTAGTAATTTATCGAATTAGAAAAAGCTGGTTTTAATGTACTTACAGATTGTCTATTTACCTTAGATCCATCTTCAATCCTTAAAACTCCATTTTACTCAAGAAATGCGTGATAATTCAACTTTAAAAGAATTTTCGAATAAACAATATTGCTTAGATAATCTATAGGAAGGAAAGTTATATTTATTTTTATTTTGACAATAATTTGCTATATTATAATACAGTGCGCAGCAAAAGTATAGACAATGATCGATTACGCTTCTGCACTGAGAAGTATGCAACAAATTGTTGTAACTCAACTGTCATATATTACTTGTGACTTATTCTTTATTCACAAACAATAAATTTTAAATTATACACTTTACATAATATACAATGACAGAAAACAAAATTGATATTATGGCAAAAGTTTAAAGAATCTGTATATTTACAGAAAACCATAAATTAAAATAAAACTGAACCCACATTGCCTGCAATTCGAGCGAAAATGTGACTTTCTATGGAATAAATTAAATCTTGCCTCACTTGGGAGTCTATTTCGTAAAAAACACGTTCAAGAGCAGCTCGAAGTTCATTAACAGAGGAGTATTGTCAAACATTTGCGTAAACCTTACGAAACATGATGCCACAAAGGCTTTCGATTAGGTTAAGATCAGGGCTATACGCCGGCCAGTCGAGAATAGTAATATTCTGAGAGTTAAACCAAGTTTTTGTTTTGGGAGCAACATGATTGGACGCATTACCTTGTTGAAATACATTCTTCGGACCAGCTAAAAGTTCACCAAATGGCTGTAAATTGTTCTCTAATGTATGTATGTATGTAATGTCCGTGTTGCGATCTACTATTCGCATGCCGTCTATCCCGGAGTTTACTTTGCCCTAGAACTGTCCGAGAATTGTGTACTACTGTTGGTGGCCGATGGACTAAACAGTAACTAGACAGTAGAGTTCTTGGGACCTGTTTTATTATTGGCTATTCGTTACATACTCTGTTTTAATCCATGTCCAGCTAGCTGCCCTAACCAATGCCAGATATCCTACGGACACAATCATTTGAGCGCCATATGTTCCTTCAACAAATCATGATTGGAAGGGTGAGAAAGAGAATTTCCCCAAAACCATCTCTTCCACATATATAAGGGGTAGTTCAAATTACTTCAGCCAGAGGGTAGACTTCTCCATAAAAGGAAGAACCTTTAGTTTTATTGGCTAAGACTATTTTTGATGATGGGTTTTCTAATATTATACAGATCTTGCATCACGCACAGTTAATTCTGATTTTAATGTTAAATATTCTTTATGAGGTAATCATGGTATGAACTGTCAAATCAGACAAAAGTTAATTATGATTTAGCTCTTATAATATAATAATCAATATTTAATTTTGACACTAATTTATGTTTGTATTTTAAACATATTTACTTTGATATATTAATCTGAAATTACTAGCTGTCATTCTGGTGAAACTTGATTAAACTTTATGATGACTGTCTTATGTCAACAAAGGGTAATTTCTTTTCCAAATTTGTTTCATAAATATCAATTAGTGTCAAAGATTTTTATGATGAAGAAAATATTGTTATTTATTTGCTTTAAGAGTCTACGAAAAATATGTTGGGTTTTCTGATTTAACAATTGAATTTCAATTTTGAATTCTAAAATGAGTTTATCTTTTATAAAGGGGTTTATTTTTATTTATTCATTTTTATCCTTTCATGTAGTCTTGCGCTGTTTGGCGACCATTGACAAACTCCAGAGATATTTGAGCATTAAAGCAAAATGAGGACCAAATCATTAAAGAGACACCTCCTTGTTGACGACTAAAGAAAGTCTTAGGATCTTTACGCAAGTCCTGCTAATTGTATGCCCACCCATCTGGACCATCCAAATTCCACTTTTTTCGTAACTGAATACCACAGTACACCACTGGGTACCATATGACACATGCTTGCGATACCACTGCATTTTCTTCAATCTGTTGTGAGATTTCAAAGCTGGCTGCTTTTTCATTTTCATGTAAACTAATTTACCTCTTTCCTTAATTCATCTACGAATCGTATCCGTTGACACAGAAAGACCTAGCTTACTTTTAATGTGACTAGCATTAATATTTTGTGTGGATGCCAGTTTATGGATCCTTCTATCATCTCGTTTTCAGGTCACACGAGCTCTTCCAGATCTATATCTTGCTTTGAAGGAGTCCCCCTTAGACAATACTTGATAGACAGACTTTTTTGAAATATTCAAACTAGCTGAAATTTCTGCAACAGTCTTCCCTTTCAATTTCAGCTTCCATGTTTCAATTATTTCATCTGACTGAATATCTCTAGCTTGCGTCATCTTCACCAACCGATGCTATCGTGAGGCGCACTTAAATACTTAAAGAAAGTGACGTCATTAGTTTGAAATTTACGTTTTTCCGTGAACAGTTGCCAAAAATCTAAAAAGTGTTTAAGCTTTTGCAATATGCATATTTAATCTTTTTCAGTTAAATAAAATATCATCCTACATTAAAACAATTATTTCCGTCCTAAAATGTTTAAAAATATATTTAAAAATATGTATAGCCATTTGTATAACTCAAGAGTTCATGTTTTTTATTTAAAGGTTAAATATGATCAGTGTCTAAGCTTTTGCTGAGGACTGTATAAAATTTACTCATTGCGAAATAATTTACGATTGCTTTATTACTAAAAACGACATAGTATAAATTTGATAATATGAATTTTTTAAAAAGTTCTGTTTACTTAAAATATGACAGATAATAATAAAACAGATGTTACAAATTTAAAATATACATTTTATATAAAATTTCCTAGTACTTTCGCTCTACACTTCCGCAGCCATCGTCAGGAACTATTTTCATTAATTGTCGCTCTATTCATTTTGAAATACCTCACTTTGTTTCAAATTGGAGAGTCTATAATTCTTAGGGTAGCTGGAAGTAGAAGTACTTGTGCTCTGGATAAAACTTTTGTAGATAAAAAAAATATTTAACTGTCGATCCGTTAATTTTAATACGTCACTTCTTTCACATAAGTCACTTTCGTTTTTAAATTCGTAGGTGGACCGTAGTAGAAGGAGCAATGCTTTAGATTAAACTTGTGTAGAGGAAAATATTTAATTGTCATCCCATCTATTTCAATACGTCACTTTGTTCACATTGTGTCACAATGTATTGATATCCGTATCATTTTGAGTAAACAGAAAACTTTTTTAAGTTCATACTGTGTAATTTGCTATTGAATCAAGGTGCAATATTGCATTTCGTCTTATGATTGTATAGAATTAAGTTTAAATATAAAGTTGAAATCTTTGTTGGTGTCATCATAAATAAGTAATAAACTATGCATTACATGGCTGTTTCGAAATGTAAAAAATTTTTACTTCATCAGGTGTAAAAGCAAAACTTGGTTGAAGTTTGATGATAGAAACATGTTGTTTTTCTGTTTCTTTTGTGTTAAGTTTTTATCTTTCACTTTTATTTGCCCGTCGTCAGCTCTAGATGCTTTTATACTACTTACAAGGGAACCACTTTTAGTGCATTTTAAAGTCCTATATTAGGAAGTTTGAGAATCGATAAAGTTTTTCTGTTAAAATTTATATATTTTGATTTTACAGTAGCATAACTTTCTGAAAATGCAATTTTCGAAAACACTTATCGGACTATTAACATAGATTTTTTTTTTTTTTTAAGAAAAGCGTTTGACAATGCAAATTAATCAATAATAAGTATAAAATACTAAAAACAGTTTAAAAATTCCTTCAGGAACCTACGAATTTGATTTTGAAAAATTACAACATTATATTCACATTTTTGATGGGGAAAAATTAGCATTTTTTTCAAAAGTAGAGCTTTCTGACAACCCTAGCCGAATGTCATACCTGCTTGAATTGTGTGATCAGTGCTTTGGAATTCACTAGAAATTGTAACGTCCAACTTAATTAAGCACAATAAACTTTTTAAATTGCATAAAAATATTAATTTACTCTATGATTACTTTAACCAAAAGACACAACATTTAATACAACAATATTTCATTTTAAACATTCGAAACTTTATTCCATCAGACTTCAAAAGGAAATGGTTTGCTTATTTTGTATTTTACTAAAAAAAAAACTCATTTTTCACTGATCGTGAAAGTTTTTAACAGAAGTATATTTACTATTTATACATTTATCGTCTGCATAGAAAAAACCTTATTCTTGTTTCTTATGCTATCAATTATCAAACAAATCGCAATCTGATTTAATTCTAATACACTCCAGGGATTAACCGGATGGAAATTTTGTAGTGCCATATTTGACGGCTTAAACCACTTTTGGCGTGAAATAAACAAATAAAAATCCAATAATAAAAAATTAAAAGTATAAAAAAATATCTAAAATATGATATTAACAGAGAAATTTTATTGGTTCTCTAACTTTTATGTATAGGGCTACAAAATGCACCAGGTCTCGATGCTAGGTGCGAGCGGCGCAAAAGTCGTTCCCTGATTAGTATGAAATTTAGTAAAAGCAAATTTTATTTTCATTATTGAAAACTATACCTTATTGAAAGGAGAAAGGAACAGCAAAATAAAAAGTATCCTAATTCCTTCTGTGCGTCTAAAAATTTTCTTGATGCTTACAGAATAATACTTGTGATGATAAAAATGCCTATTAAATATATATATATTGCTTTTAAAATAAAATGTAAATCAATGTTTTTTGTTGGAATGAAAAAAAAAATATATCGATCTTCCTTTGGGGGGGGCATAATAGACATTTTAATTTTTTATTTTTATGTTTCTTAATTGTTGATGTATTAATGTTTTAGATTTTTATTTTAACGTAATTAATAATTAGACCATATTAAAAGTTTCAGGTTAATTTGAAGTACAACAATGCAATCAATTTTAAAAGAATGAATTTTTAACATATAAGTGATTTTAATTTCTGATTTTACATATAATTTTATCAAAGTAAGTGGAGGCTATACGCGAAAATTGTTAACTTAAAACGTCCTGAACTAATTAATTCTACCAACAGAATAACGCTTAGGCTAATTTATGATATTTATGCACATAATTAAATTTGTTTTCATAGAGAACAACAGAATAATTGAATTTTAATATTGCATAGTTATGAAAATTCACACAACTTAAATGTAGTACGTGATGAGCATTTTTACACTTAGAATATGAAATTAACATTCAGAAACTTCGTAAAAAGGTTGAAATCAGTGTGGCAGCATATTCTTTAAAATGAATAATTTAACTAATACATTTAAATTTCCTTAAATACAAATAAATTACTATTTTCTAGAATGGGAAAAATAAGTAATGTAAAAGAGAATAAAGTTATAAAATTCAGATTTTATGTTTTACTGTTTTAGTATTTCAACGACTTTTAGATAACTTTGAAATAATCGTTAACATACTGGAAAATTCAATGTTATTTCATATCAGTTGTTTAACTTTTGTAACCTGCTATTTGAAACCCCATAGGGAATAAAACTAGGTTTAAAATTTGCTTGTGTTTTGTAAAAATGTGTTTTTTAAAATGATGTAAACACGAAAAAAAGCTAAAGTAAGTTTTCTTTGTTGGAATACCTCGTATAAGTTAATTTTTAAACATGTCAGAGTAAAAATCAATATAGAGCAATTAAGGATTTTCTGCTTTTAGAACAATTAAGGAGAGTCCGCCTTTTGGTCAATTAAGGAGAGTCCGCCTTTAGACCAATCAAGGAGTGTCTGCCTTCGGAAAAACAAGAAGGATCTTTCTCTCCTTTTGAAGATGCTGTTTGGAATAAATTTCAAACTAGAATAAATTTCAATCTGTTTCGAATAAATTCAAAAAAGCATAGTGTTCCACCGGGGGGTTGGGGTCAGGGACCAGATCGTAACATCGAAAAATTCTTAGTTCTTATTTTCTCTTAGTACCAACTTATGTCATTTACGAAGAATAAATTTAGTTGATTATAGTTCAAAATCCCCCCCCATTGCCGGCGCAGTTTAAGTTTTTTTTTTACAAGCGATTTCAAAATATTTTCTTACTCTAAAAAAAGATGTAAATAAAAATTTTCTTCCGTAATTTATTAAATCAAATTAAATTTAAAGGTACCAGAGTACTATTTTTTTAAAGAAATATACAATATCACAATTTTTTATCATTTATTTTAACGGATAATGTGCCTGTTACTGTTATCTTACATAGCTTTTCATTTTTAACAGCGATATAAATAAAAAATTATATTTATATTTTAATTATATTTTATAAAAATTGCAGCGGGCCAGGCCAATCCAATAAATTTTTTGTACGTTAACGGCCGAACTTTTAGCTTTTATTCCGGGTTAGGCCGAGCCAACCAATTTTTTGTATGTGTCTAAACGGCAGCGAGCTTGGAAATTTTGGCCTGTGGACACCTCTACTTGCTGCATCCAGGGATTTGATAGCTGAAAGTTTAAGCAATGAGCAAAGAAAATATTTTTGATTTTAATCTCAGATTATCACACTTTTACAAAGCGTTTAAACGAGAAATACATAAAAATACTATTATGCATTACTAAATAAAAAAAAATTAAATGATAAACTAAAAATCAATGTGCTCACCTGTACTAATATTATAAAGAAGTAAAGTTTGTTTGTTTATTTGTAAGAGGTAATTTCTGGAACTACCGAAACTATTTCAAAAGTAATGGCATCAAAATGATGGTGTTAGTCAATGTTCGAACATAGGCTATGTCTAAAGTTAATGCTACTATCTCAAAGTGGGTGTAGGAGCAAAAAAGTTCCAAAAATGCGATTTTTGTGTTACTGAAGGGCCTAGAAACACGAAATTTGGAATGGTAGTTACTTATAAGATATAAAAGATCTCTAAGAACATTTCTTAAAAAATTCGAAATTTAAAAGGGGCCAAAATGCACAAAAAGTGTTCTAAAAAACGTTCTAAATGGCAATTTCTACGAAATCTCAGGAAGTACTGAACTGATTTTAAAAATAATGGTGTGACAATGATGGTGACAGCACTTGCTCCAAGATAGGCTATATCTTATGTCTGTACTACCCCAAAGGGGGTGGAGGAGCAAAAGACATTCTAAAAATGCGACTTTTGTGTTACTAAAGGGTCTTGATACATGAAATTTGGTATAGTAGTTACTTATTAGATATAAATGATCTCCAAGAACCTTTCTTAACAAATTCAAAATTCAAAAGGACTGAAATGCACGAAAAGAGTTCTAAAAAACTTTCTAAATGGCGATTTCTACACAATCTCAGGAAGTATCAAACCGATTTCAAAAGTAATGGTTAGAAATTGATGGTGACAACCCTTGTTCTAACATAGGTTCTATTTCATATCGGTGTCAGTACCAACTGGGGGTTGCAGGACCAAAAAACGTTCTAAATTGTGATTTTTGTGATACTTCAGGGGCTAGCAACTTGAAATTTGGCTTGATAATTACTTATAAGATATAAATACTCTCCAAAAACAGTTTCTAAAAAACTCGAAATTTAAAAGTGGTGAAAATGCGCGAAAAGCGTTTTAAAAACGTTCCAAATTGCGATTTCTACGCAATCTCAGGAAATAACAAAGCGATTACGAAAGTAATGGTTGCAAATTGCTGACAGTCCCTGCTCCAACGTAGGCTGTATTCTATGTCGTTGTAACTATCACCTGGGGGTGTTTCAGGAACAAAAAACTTTCTAAATTGCGATTTTTGTGTTACTG
Source organism: Maratus speciosus (assembly GCA_963932465.1). NCBI lineage: Eukaryota > Metazoa > Arthropoda > Arachnida > Araneae > Salticidae > Maratus > Maratus speciosus. The sequence continues at coordinate 345,282,088 of OZ010788.1, forward strand.
AGGGGGGTCTAACGTTTGAAATTTGGAATGGTAATTACTTCAAAGATGCAAATACTTTCTAAGAACCGTCGAAAGAAAATTCCAAATTTAAAAGGATAAAATGAACGAAAAGCACTATAAATGTTCAAAATTACGATTTCTATGCAATCTCAGGCAATAATAAATCGATTACAAAAGTAATAGTTGTAAATCAATTCTGACAGTCTCTGATCCTACACAGACTGCGTTTTCTATGGAATATTAGGAAATACTAAATCGATTTCAAAATTAAGGGGATAAGGGACCTTAAAATCCTTAAAAATAAATTCTTTTATTTTTGTAAATTTCACCTAAATATTGTTCAAGGGTACATTATATGTATTATGGCATGCATTTATTACAAAAGAAATATATAAAAAAAATATTTTTGAGAAAAAAAATGGAATTTTACGCGACGTCTTAGAAATCTTCGAAATGCCCTCTGCGCGTTCCATATCAATGAAAATCCCCAATATTTTTTATAAAAGTTTGATTTATATATATAAATAAAATAGAGCATCGAATTTTATATATTTGAATTTAAAGGTTAAAAAAAAATTAAAAATTTTGATTTTTTTTTTTTTTACCATTAAATTCAAATATATAAAATTCGATGCTCTATTTTATTTATATATATAAATCAAACTTTTATAAAAAAAAATATTGGGGATTTTCATTGATATGGAACGCGCAGGGGGCATTTCGAAGATTTCTAAGACGTCGCGTAAAATTCCCTTTTTTTCTCGAAAATAAATTTTTTTTTATTTATTTTTTGTTATAAATGCATGCCATAATGCATATAATGTACCCTTGAATAAAATTTAAGGTGAAATTTATAAAACATAAAAAAAAAAAAAATTATAAGGTCCCTTGTCCTCTTAATGTTGGGAAATTAATGGTGACAATCTCTATTTTAACATAGGCATTTTATGTTAGCGCCACTGTCGCCAAAGAGGTGAGAGAGCGTTAAACAAGAAGCTTGGAATTTGACATGAGGGTTAATTTTAAGATGACATGATGGTTAATTTTAAGATGTAAATGCATACTGAGAACGGTTTCTAAAAAATTCAAAACATGAAATGAATACTGAAATGAACGGTTGAAATAAGCATAAAAGCTTCAAAATACTTTCTAAATTATCATTTATTTAGAATTAGTTTTAGTTCTTCTTATTAATTTAAGTCTCATTTTCGCCTAATGCAGTGTAATAATGAAGTTCAGTGAAACTGTGGTTTAACGAGTAATTTTTGAATTAAAAGTACAATTTCTTATAAAAAAAAAAAAAATAGATCTACAAATATAACTTGGCATATTTCAACTATTACGCGAGCAAAGCCGCAGGTTTTGCTAGTAAGTTATATTTTTATTAATATTAAAATTTGTGTATAACAAAATAACGTCACAAATTTAAATGAGATGTAAAATAAACATGAATTAATGCTACACATTCTTAAAACATACGTAATACGCATGCCCCCCTCCCGCACCTCCTTCATAAATAATAAAAACAACAACTAATTCTACCGATAAATTATAAATTATTAACTCATACCAAAATTTTAATCGTTTGTATATATATTGTCTGATAATAACCCTATGGAGCGAGCAGATAGGGTGCGGGAGGGGGGGGGGGGGGGGGGCGAGGCAAAAAATCGCATGAGGGTACCGGAAATCTAAAATCAGTCCTGGTCGTACTAAATAGGAAATTACCGGATCTAAACAGAGATAAACAAGTTAATACCAAATCGGAAAGGAAAAAAAAAAAAAAAGAGAAAAACTTTATAAAATGCTCAGGATCGCCTGAAAACTTCCAATCATTCTAAAACAAATGATGCTTCTTTAATACTCGCCGGAAACCATAAAGATGAAACTGAAACAAAAGTTTGTGAAAAGTGTGACAGCTTTCATGATTAAATCAGTTCCTGAAAAGGGTTCATCTTTTTATCGTGAAATAAAAATATTCTTTCATTATTCTTCAGTGTTTATAGTATTCAAATGATTTCAATGATGAGGTAAAATGTTTTTCTTTTTTTCCTTTTTTTTTTTTTGTAATTAATATAAATTATTGCGCAAAAGAAATACATAATTAGTGATTATGTTATTTTTTCTGATTAATATTTTAAAGTATTAATTCTATAGATGTTAAGAGTTGTTCGAAAAAAAAGATCATTGAAAAAGATTTAAAAAAAAAAATCCATTAATTAAATGGAAAATTTACAGAACTTTTTTTAATGAAAGTATTTAAAACCACCTGAAGAAACAACAATAGCGGATAAATGTACTATAACTTTGATCTTGAAAAAATTATATATATATAAAAATGGGAAATTGTTTTAATAAAATCTCATATCTCTGTACAATTCCTGTCCCAAGTCGATTCACAGCTACATGATCATGCGCAACAGCATGATTAATACTCTCACTTGACCGTTTATTTTATGTATTATTACTTTTTAACTATGTTGGAAAGTATTAAAAATGTATTCTTTTTTCTAAAAATTAACTTTTCATGCCTTCATGAGCAAAACAATTCTTTGAAAATGCTAACGCTATTATTTGACTCTATCTTTGAATAGACCTTTTCATAACATTGATGAAATAAAATATCTAAAAATTGATATAAAGTTCTTTCTTGTAACAAACCAGATATAAAGACGGATGAAAGATAAGAAATTACTCTAATAAAAAGTTTTTACTGGTACTTTAATGGAAGATGTCACAGGAATCGTAAATTTACTCTTGTAGATAGATGTCTTCCGACGATGAAATTTTCAGTATTGCACTTCTAAATTTTATTTACTTTGACGGAATATGAAAAAAAAAATTATGTATTTTTATAACCCAACAATTTTATCATATTCCTTTCTTTTCATTTCGTAGAGATTTTTGAACTATATTGAAGAAAAATATTAATAAGGTTTTGTTTAAAATTACAACAGTACATGAAAGGGATAAAAAATTATATTGTGGAATTTTTCCGTGGAAACTGCATTTGAACAGATTACATGCAATAATATTTAATGCGTAAAATTTCAGATAGATCAAGTTTCATATGATTTAAATATAGTTACATGGCAAGAATCCTCTTTAATAAAAAGCTAAGCGTTGATGACAACCGGCTTTTTCTCTAATCGATGCCACAGATTAATCTCGGAAAATGAAACATTTGAAGTTACTGAAAAAATTAATAGCTCGAAAATTACTTGTCAGAAAATTGTTCGACAAACTGCGTTAGAAAGGTAAAAAATTGTATTTTTCTACCAACAACAGATTACTGATATAAACAAACGAACATTTCAGAAATTGTGATTAATTTTACAAATGTAAACAATGTGTAGCGACAATTTTTTTTAATTAATTTTTCAACTACTTTTCAGCAGTGAAATTACGCTTGAAATTATTGAGTATTAAGGCCGTGAATTATGATATTGCTAACTAAGCGTAAACCAACAGAGTGAAAAATGTCCAATGTCCGAACTAACACTCCAGTGCTCTACTATTAAGCCACGAGGACGATGTCCAGCTTGGCATCACTCACTCACATAAGTCAGTAAGTTGGCTACCGCAGCTATTAGATGGAATAGACTTCATGAGCACACAATCTTGTGCGCAACATGAGACTCAAATGAACCCAGCATCGGTGAATATACATTTTTTAAAATTAATTCTTCAACTACTTATTAGCAGTGAAATTACGCTTGAAATTATTAAATATTAAGGACGTGAATTATGACATTGCTAAACTAAGCATAAACGAACAGAGTGAAAAATGCTCAAGTCAGGAATCGAACCCGGATCCCTGGAATAACTGTCCAGTGCTCTATCATTAGGCCAAGGGGACGAGGCTCAGCTTGGCATCTCTCACTCACATAAATCGGTAAGTCGGCTACCGCAGCTATTAGATGGAATAGTCTTTCATGAGCACACAATCTTGCGGCGTAACATGAGATGCAAATAAACCCAGCATAAGTGAATATACAATTTTTTAATTAATTAATTCTCCACGCTTGAAATTATTGAATATTAAAAACGTGAATTATCACATTACTAACTAAGCGTAAACCAACAGAGTGAAAAATGTCCAAGCCGGGTTTCGAACCCGGACCCCTGGAATAACGCTCCAGTGCTCTACCATTAAGCCACGAGGACGATGCCCAGTTTGGCATCTGTCACTCACATAAGTCGGTAAGTCTTTCAGTCCGCAGATATTAGATGGAATAGTCTTCATGTCATGGCTTGGATATTTTTCACTCTGTTGGTCTCATGTTGCGCCGCAAGATTGTGTACTCATGAAGACTATTCCATCTAATGCCGTAGCAGACTGACCGATTTATGTGAGTGAGAGATGCTAAGCTGGGCATCGTCCTCGTAGCTTAATGGTAGAGCATTGGAGCGTTATTCCAGGAGTCAGGGTTCGATTCCCGGCTTGGACATTTTTCATTCTGTTGGTTTACGCTTAGTTAGCAATGTGATAATTCACGTCTTTAATATTCAATGTGTAATGAATAATTCATTTTTGAAAATTCATTGATAAAAATTTAAAAACTTTCGGGCATTGAATATTTTAACTCCTATAGTATAAATATGCTTTTGACGTTATTCGCCTATGAACCAATGAAAATAGTTTTTAATTTAAAAGCGAAGTCTTAGAAAACTCAAGTCTATTTTCGGTACTTTTATGTTTTCCTGGGGCAAATCTCGCCAATAACAGGTTTTTTTTTTTTTTTTTTTTTTTTTTTTTTTTTTTTGCCAATAGCAGTTTGTTTTTTGCATGTGTGATTTAGAAACAATGCTTTAAAGTTGAAATAAAATGCCATGGTATTTATTATTATTGTTTTGTATTTTAAAGGAAATGAGTGAAAGACATGTATTTTGTTTGTATGCAATATATGTATTTTGAATGTTTGTATTTTAAATAAAGATTATACTTTTTAAATGAAATGGGTTAAAATTTTATATTTTAAGTGAAATTAATGCAATATGAATCATGTCAATAGGAACACTATTTGGCGATTTATCACATCGCCAAGCTAACATAAATGTACTCTATTTTCTGAGTATTAATGTAATAAATATAGTCTTTAGCGAGTTTGTTTCAGGTATGTATGTTTAATTTATTTAAAAAAATTGTTTTGATGAATAATTAATCCATTTTTTTTTTTTTTTTTTTTTTTTTTTTTTTTTTTGTCAAACATAATTACTTCTCAACTTCACATAATTTAAAATTTTACACCTTTGAATAGGGAGGGTGTACTTTCAAATGTAAATTGTTTGAAAACGGTATTTCAATTTGCTGATTTTTTATGATTTTTAAACCAAATAGCTCGATTACTGAATAATAGTATATAAATATCTTTATCAATTATTAAAAATTTAAAGAGAAAACCACGATTTCTACCCACCGTTCTAGGACGGGCGTTTACACTAGTTTTTAATAAACTTCCTTTACCTGTTATGCAGTTTTTGTGTAGAATTGAGCACTTCGGTGCGGCTTCTATTTATTTAATGGAATTCAATATCGAAAACGATTATCGAAACATAAAATCTATTCTTAAAGATTTTTTTAAAGAAAATTTTTTAAAGAAATTTTCAAAATTTATTTCATTTATATTCTTTAAATTATGGGTTTTTTTTTAATTTATAGAACGCATTAATATGAACAATAAGTGCTTCACTTATGTTGCCGTGTTATAAAAAAATTAAATATTATGATCCTGGTATAAAATATAAATTAAAAATTTATTTTGAAGACTTTCGTTGTGTCTATGTGTGTGTGTGTTTATACAAATGTTATCTAAAAAACAGCTAAAAGGATTTTGACTAAATTTCATATTCTACCATTTTGGAATACGAGAAAGCGTTTGGGCTAGGTCATATGTTCAAGAAAATTTGATTAGTGCGTCATTTTGGGCAGTTACTAAGGGTCAATGCATTTCAATGCGAATGAAGGTTGAAACAGTTATTAAGTTATCGAACTGTTAGCAGTAAACGAAGTCGCAAAGTTGACAAAGTGTTGTGAAAATTTGTCTATATTTGGCGAAGTATTGGCAACAAGTGTGAGATTTAGCGGAAACATTGACTTTCAAGATTTCCAATGCCAAAACATATGCTTGTCGCTAAATGAAAGAATGTCGACAAATTTGGCGATAGCACTTTAAGACTGGGAGCTTTTTTTGTAGAAATGAACAGTTTTGGTGATTTCCCCTAATTAATATTTGATTGTAAAAAAAAAAAAAAAAATCCGATGTCAGGCAATGACAAGGGATGGCCACGCAATTCTGTTGGTGCGTGTTCTACTTTAAATCGTACAAAAAGAGGGAAATGTTTTTCTTTTTCTTTAGCATCACGTACACAATTGTGTATGTCAGATCTTAAAAGGATATATTGGTGATATTTTGGCAAACAAAAAATTGGCTTTCAGAAAATTAAGGAATTTAGCAGAAATTCCCAACAGGAGCTAAGATACATGATTGATTCAATCGTAGTCCATATAACGTTCTCGAAAACAGAATTCAACCACCCAGGGTACATAGAATTTTCTCAACACGTGATTGGCGCCAAATTACAGAATGTCGCCAAACTTGGTAATATTTTGGCGAATTAAAAATGTAGTTTTGAAGGATACCCTTTCATTGTAAATATGTATGTAATGAAAAAGTTAGAAATATGCACATAGTTTTAATGCTAATTGTTTCTGTAAATAATACTGTTATAAAATAAAATGATTTACTTCAATAATATAGCAAGAATTTATTGTTACATCCAGTTGAACGCAAAGCTACTTGTAACCTCAGATAGCTCAATCTTCTCCGCTGGTACTTACATAACCCGAAAAAATGCAATTAATTTTTCTGTTTTTGAGTGTAGTTTTATGGAAATGTAAGACTATTTTAGAGTAAGATGCTATAGTCTTACAGATTTTGTAAGATAAAAGATACTGTTGTAGTTTTATAAATAGGAATATTGTTATTAGCATAAAATATTTAGAAATATTGGAAAAATACAATACATATTACAATACATACAGGCTTGTGTAATATTTACGGTCACAGCACATTCATGTGTAAATGTAAGCGGTTCAGTAACTAGCTGCCGTTTCATATCAGTCGATTAAAATTTGGTAAGAAATATTTAACATACAATTTTTCTTTCAAAAGTTTCGAAATTTTAATTTTTTTACATCTTTAACTCCTATCTTGTCCGAATATTTTGATATAATTTTTCCTTGAAATTCCTATTAGAACAGAAGTTACGGCTTTTAGAATTACTTGGAGATCGTACAAGGGCTTCCCGGGTTAAAGAATATAGGTGAAAACGTTTTTTTAATTGAAAACTAATAATTTTTTTATATGCAAAAAATTTTTTAGATTGACCACTTACATTAAAAAAGCATTTTTCATATGGAAAATACGAATTATGCAATCAAATAATTTTTTGAAATTTATCAAAAGCGATATTTTCTTATTAGCCACATATTAAGATTTTTTGCCAAGATTTTGCTACTTATGGCATCCTTTTATATTCTGATAATTTCAGAGCTTATGCATGTCTGGTAAATTTGTGTTTTATTTACATTATTTTATTTATTTATTCATAGAGAAGTTTTTTTAATGGATATTAGCCGTAAGAAAATTATGAACTCTTTATTTTGTTTTAAGGGAAAACGGATTAAACTTTCGTAATCGAGCTCCGCGCGATATAGATAAATTTAAAAATATTTCATGCTTTAAAATTGTTTTTAAAACCATAGACAATCAGTAAACTGAGATGAACTTTGCAAACAAATTCCATTTGAAAAAAAAATCCTATTTGGTGATCTAAAAATTTAAATTGCACGATTACAAATATGTTAGATTTGTGTTTTATCAATATTATTCTTTTATTTGTTTATAAAAGAAGTATTAATTTTGTTAATTTGGCTTTCACAAATTTGTTAGATTAGTTTTTTTTAATATTATTATTTTATTTGTTTATAAAGGAAGTATTAATTTCGTTATGCAAAAATAGTCAGAAACAAATGCTGAAAATTTTTTCTTGATTTATGTGCAAAATGTTTATTATTATTATGTATTGAAACCGACACGTGATAAGATAAACTTAAAAAAATCACGTTTAAAAATTATTTTAGAAAATATAATACATCAGTCAATGAATACAGTTTTTTATCAAATGTCATTTGAAAGTAAATTTTTCTCCCATGCGACGAAAATTGAAAATGTACGATGGTCAGAAGATTAAGAAATTGCAGTAGCGAAAATTTCAAGACCGAAATTTGATCGTGAAGTTTTGCCATTCGAGAAATGACGCCAGAGTTACGCACAGATAAGTTTGTTCTTTATAATATAGATACTGAATCAGTAAAATATAATAAAGATCAGTTATTAGGATGTGGTTATCGAGGATCTTATGCTTGGATTTTTGGAATGAAAACAGTTATTTTCACCTTCTCAAAATTTGCATAAACACTTCTCATATCCATATTCGTCATTTTTCTTTTATTGTACTTTGTTTGATCATTTAAAAATAATTTTAACTCAAAACTTGCAGTCACGGTTGTCAGCAACATCTTTTATGTGAACAGACGCACTCTTTACTTGAGATTCTAATCTCAATTCCAGAGAGTAAAAATTTCCGTAATTTATGTTTTTAGACGCATTTGTGTTGAAATGTTTCGTTTTATGTAAGAAAATGATCGTTTTTTTTTTTAAATATGACTTCATTTTCACTTAAATAAGCATTTCGCCTAGTGTCTGAAACTTAGTGTCAGTACACATGCAGAAGGAAAAACAATATAGAAAATTTATGAGGAAAAATGCGTGTTTTCAAAAGCAGTATGTCATTTTCCGTTACTATGCCCCTAATATATTATTCTGCTCCTAATGGGATTACTAACCCTATGAGATCACTAAATTCTATACAACAATTTTTGTCAATAATTTTCAATTTTTATAACAAAATAGCATGAATGAAGTTAAAAATACCTCATTATTTCTCTCTTGTCTGCAATGATGAATGCTATCTAATTTTCATCATTTTGAAGAAATTTCATAAAATACTTTTAAAATTAAAATATAAAATTGGGGATATTAAAAAAAAAACAGATAGTGCGATCACATTTACAAAAGAAGAGCATTCAGTTTAAAAAATATATTACTAAAATTGGTTCAGCAGAAAGATCAGGGCAGATGACTAAAAAACACGCTTGTGTTTTAAATATATAGATTATATAAAATTAGAAAAAATTAAATTAAGTAAATTATGTTATCTTGATAAAATTATAGTAGAATGTCCTAAAGAATAGCATTAAAATTTTATTATTCGAGAGAATTATTGACAAAAACTTCAGGAACACGATATTATTTTAAACCACGAATTATTTGTTTGCTTGTCGAACTCGGCGAAGCAAATCCATCCAGGCGAGAATCACCAATATCTGTAATATAAATCACTATTATTTGCATGTCACCTCTCTTTTATAAAGGCACTCTAAATTTTTGTAAAACATTGCGTTTTATCAGTGTGTGATTTCAATTACATTATTTTTAAAAGTGAAGCATTTTCACCTGTGAAGAATTTCAAAGCAGCTGGGCTGTGAAAATGACGCACTTCTACAAAACATAATTCAGGTTTAAGAATTAAAAATACTGCATGATATTTTATATAAAATGGCGTCATTTGCATCCGCTAAAGCAATCCACTTTTATAATCCAGTCTTAAACTTCGTCTACAGAAAAGTGTGCATATGACGTCATTATCACGGAATAAAAGACAATATTCTTGACATAGCCCATATTTTAATTTCAACATTTTTTTTCAGGTTTTATGAGAAAATGGCAACAAAAAGAAACAGTATCTCCTATTTTCCGTTTACTTTCAATGACTTTCAATAGAAATGAGGTACTTTTGTTGCCACGATAAGAAAAATGGTATTAAAAACTACAAAAAAATTAATATCTCAAAAATAAATTGAGATACAGCTTTAAACAATTTGCATTTAAAAGAGCATATTTTTCCTTATACGACGGTGTAAAAATTTAAAATGTGCGATGTTTAGAAGTTTAAAAAAATGCAGTAGAGAAAATTGCAAAACCAAACTTTCATTTCAAATTTCAAAGTGTTGCCATTCGCAAAATGACGTATGCGTTACGCACAGATATGCTTGTCCTTTATAATATAGATAGATAGATACTACCCGCGCAATAGCTATAGCAGCCTTTCCGAAACTTTGAAATCATTTTTTCGCAAAATGACGTTTTTGAGCATAACGCGCAGGATATCTCAAAGACTTCTCGATATTAGGTAGCTTTCTTTACAAAAAAGCTACCTATTGCAGCCGTTCGGAGGAAAGCGATTTCAAAAAATTTTGGTATATTTTCATCGATCATGGCCCCCAGACCCCGAAACCACCCTCCGTTCAAAATTGATATATATATATATATATATCTGACCTATGTCACACTGTAACTCCCGTAATTATGAACCGATTTCGATGTAATTCGGTGTGTACATAGTACATACCAATGTCTCGACCGAGTTCGTTGGCCAGCTTCATCCGCCGCTTTGTTTCAAAATGGCGGCCATTTAAAATTTTAAAAAAAATTTAAAACTTGAAATGTGGTAACAAAAAATTAAAAATGGAAAAATATTTTTTTCTTATGTATTTGACCTTTATACAAAGATTCCGGAGCAGTTTTTGTTTCATCTATATCTTAAAAAATGGCTGAGTTATAGCATTTTGAATTTCTAGCGTGGCTGACATTTTGAAACGTCCTGAATTTTGTCACGCGATAAAAGGCGTATTTATGAACCGATTTGGATGTACCTTGGTGTGTACATAGTACATACAAATATCTCGACCGAGTTCGTTGGCCAGCTTCATCCGCCATTTTCTTTCAAAATGGCGGCCATTTAAAATTTTTAAAAAAATTTAAAATTTCAAATGTGGTACCAAAAAATTGAAAATGGAAAAATATTTTTCTCTTATGTATTTGACCTTTATACAAAGATTTCGGAGCAGTTTTTGTTTCGTCTATATCTTAAAAAATGGCTGAGTTATAGCATTTTGAATTTCTAGCGTGGCTGACATTTTGAAACGTCCTGAATTTTGTCACGCGATAAAAGGCGTATTTATGAACCGATTTGGATGTAATTCGGTGTGTACATAGTACATACCAATCTCTCGACCGAGTTCGTTGACCAGCTTCATCCGCCATTTTGTTTCAAAATGGCGGCCATTTAAATTTTTAAGAAAAATTTAAATTTGAAATGTGGTACCAAAAATTGAAAATTGAAAAAATATTTTCTTCTTATGTGTTTGACCTTGATAAAAAGATTCGGGAGCAGTTTTTGTTTCGTCTATATCTTAAGAAATGGCTGAGTTATAGTATTTTGAATTTCTAGCGTGGCTGACATTTTGAAACGTCCGGATTTTTCTCACGTAATAACAGGCGTATTTATGAACCGACTTGGATGTACCTTGGTGTGTACATAGTACATACAAATATCTCGACCGAGTTCGTTGGCCAGCTTCATCCGCCATCTTGTTTCAAAATTGCGGCCATTTAAAAAAATTAAAAAAAAAATGAGATACCAAAAAATTGGAAAATGAAAAAGATTTTTTTTTGTATGTGTTTGACCTTAATACAAAGATTCCGGAACAGTTTTTCTTTCGTCTATATTTAAAAAAATGGCTGAGTAATAGCATTTTGAATTTCTCTTGTGGCTGACATTTTAAAACGACCTGATTTTTGTCACGCGATAACAGGCGTATTTATGAACCTATTTGGATGTAACTTGGTCTGTACATAGTACATACCAATGTCTCGACCGAGTTCGTTGGCCAGCTTCATTCGCCATCTTGTTTCAAAAGGGTTGCCATAAAAAAAAAATTAAATTTAAAATTCAAAATAAGGTATTAAAAAATTGGAAAATGAAAAAGATTTTTTTTTATGTGTTTGGCCTTGATACAAAGATTCCGGAGCAGTTTTTGTTTCTGAAAATTTGTTCTTATGTTGATATCTTAAAAAATGGTTGATTTATAGCCCTTTGAATTTCTAGCATGGCTAACATTTTGAAACGATCTTGTATTTGTCACGCGATAACACACGTATTCGCCTATTTCGATGTAAGAAGGCATGTGGATAGTATACATCAACACCTCGACCAAGTTCGCTGGCCAGATTCATCAGCCATCTTGTTTCAAAATGGCGGCCATTAAATTAAAAAATATATATATATTTAAAGTGAGGTGCAAAAAAATTAGAAATTGAAAAAGGTTTCTTTCTTAAGTATTTGATCTTGATATAAGGATTCAGGAGTATTTTTTGTTTGTCTTTACCTTAAAAAATGGCTCAGATATAGCAGTTTCAATTTCTAATGTGGATGACATTTTGAAAAATCTGATTTTTTGCATGCGACAGAACTGCTATATATTAACCGATTCCGATGTGAGTGAGCATGTGCACAGCAATTACTAAGGTCTCGACCAAGTTCACTGCTTAGCCTCATCCACCATGTTGTCTTAAAATGACAGGCACTTTAAAAAATTGCCGAATTTGGCAGCCAAATATAAGTTACTTTAAAGAAAAGCAGCTTGGATAAAGCTGACTAATTTCGCGAAATTCTCGTTCATTATATTGATAAAAATTAGTATTGAATCTCCTATATTCGGTTTCCACTAAATTGAGCTTCGTGTGTTTGCATGATATAAGTTGGCTTTTTTTAAATAAGGATTATGAAAGCTACCTCTTCCTCCCGGCACTGGCCGGAAGGACTTTTTTTTCATGAAATTTTCAAAATATACATTTCATGCTAGTCTGTATAAACTGAACCTAAAATTTTCTTTTTATTTTTACAAAAATAATTCTTTTAGGTTATTATACTGTTGCAATTTCAAAATTTTGTATTAGCTAAATACAACATTGTATTAAAAATATAAAAATTCGTTTAATGTAAATTTATTTAGGTTCATAGTAATTACTATAATCTGAAGTATAATTAGGCAGCAAAATTTTCATTCTAGTTTCAAAATAAATTTTGTAATCCTGCGCGTAAATTTTCATATAAATTTTCTGCTTGACAAATGTCTGACTGTTTGAGGACCCCTATAAATATTAAACAAAAACATAATTTGAAGAACAAATTAAAAAAACAAAATTTATTTCCTACATTGTTTAAGCCCGAGAAGGGACAGATATTGAGTTATTTCATTCAATTAGTTCTACATTTAATGTTAAATATTTATAACAGATTAGTTAAGCCAATTAAAGACTAAAAAATAAAAATAAAATTCATACAATATGATACTTAAAACACACTAAAAAATTAGATTCCGTTCAAATGAAATCGAAATAAATCTTAGACTTCTTTCATTTTTAAATGAAAATATTTGCATTGCAGATTTTGTATTATGTTTATGACAATTGTGCATAAAATGATACGATGCATGCAAAATACAAAACTTAAAAAAATTTCTAAGATTTATTTCGATTTCATTGGAACCGAATCTAATTTTTTAGTGTGTTTTAAGTATCATGTTGTATGAATTTTATTTTTATTTTTTAATCTTCAATTGGCTTAACTAATTTGTTACAAAAATTTAACATTAAATGTAGAACTAATTGAATGAAATAACTTAATATTTGTCCCTTCTCGGGCTTAAACAATGTAGGAAATAAATTTTGTTTTTTTAATTTGTTCTTCAAATTATGTTTTTGTTTAATATGTCAAGTTTTTTAATAACTAATGAACTCAGACGAACGCATTTCAAAATTAATAGAGAGTATCATCATCAGACTTTGATGTATGCGGTATTGCATAACAATGTGGGATGCCGTTTACCAATGTGTAATTCGAAATGTTTCACCACTGTAGTAATGCAGGTTGCGGTAGTTTGGACAAAACCTTCTAATCTGAAAGTAAAAAATCTATAATCAAAACATAAAAAATTAACTTGACTTAAATTTAGATACCCTATTTCCCACTCAGGAACGCTATGATTGTAAATGTAAATTGTGTTGAATCCTTACTGCTAATATTTAGCAATATTATAGCTGTGACACAGTAAAAAATAAAAAAATAAAAGTTTTACTTAAATTTTTAAACCTCATTCTCTCCCAAAGGGTGATCTAAACACATCCGAAAATTATTACTTAACTTGGGGTATAAATAGTTCTCATCCCGGAAAAAAAATACATTTTAAAATTTAAGTTACATAATTCCCCACTAAGTTCGCTACCTGCGTAAAAATAGCTATCCACTAGAAACTTTTTACTAAAATATAAACTTGACCAAAGCAAAAACATATTCTGAAAATATACTTTTTATTTCCACTATGACGCCATATTCACCTTTTTAATTTTTGAAAAATAAAACTAGTTCAATTTAATATTTCACGTGAAAATCTTTCAACTAAAAAGAAATAAATTATTATTACGGCTTTTGAAATTTTTGCAACAATGAAGAAAAAATGTTACATTTTCTGTGAAAAATGTCCGTTGATTTTCAATGGAAAAAGCGAAAATTGGAATTATTAAGAAAAATATTTGAATAATCTAAAAAAAAATGGCCCATGTTTCTCTCTGGGTTATAATTCATCCATATGCAAAGGCATTTTACCATTCGTTTTGACCCTGACGTTTGGCAAACGTTTTTACACTTTAAATTTATAATATCATTAGAATTAGTAAAGAATAAAAAATGAGTGGCATCAGGGACAAAAAGGTGGGAAGAAAAAATTAAAAAGTTATCATCTCCATAGGCTTTTCCATGTTAAATTAACATTGAGAAGTGACACTGGAAATAAATAAGTATTGCGCTGCCGCGACTTAAATTAATATTGCATCTTTTTTTTTAATATACGAAAGCAAAACACATACTTTTACCACTCATACCTCTAAAAATTGTGTTTTGAAATCATATACAGTTTAAGATATTAAATGTTGAAAATGGTCTTTTTTTTTTCAATTTTAAGAGTCCTGAGACCCCTCATGAATATTCTGTTTATATTAAAGACGTGAATTATCACATGGCTAACAAAGCGTAAACCAACTTAGTGAAAAATGCCCAAGCCGGGAATCGAACCCGGGCCCCTGGAATAGATCTCTAGTGCTCTACCACTAAACCACAAGGACGATGCCCAGCTTGGCATCTCTCACTTATATAAGTCGGTAAGGCTGCTACCGCAGCACTAGATGGAAAAGTCTCCATGAGCACACAATCTCGAGGCGTAACATGAGACGCAAATGAACCCAGCATCGGTGAATATACAATTTTAATTAATTTTTCAACTACTTTTCAGCTGTGAAATTACGCTTGAAATTACTGAATATTAAAGACGTGAATTATCACGTCTTTAATATTCAATAATTTCAAGCGTAATTTCACTGCTGAAAAGTAATGGAAAAATTAAAATTGTATTCTGTTTATGTTTGTGGTGAAAATTATATATTAGAATAGTATTCTCATAGCCTCAAGCACTTACTCGTATTAGACCTCCTATACTGCGTCACATTAGCCCCATGCACTGTTTAATATTCGCCCCGTGTGTTTGCTGGATTATAACTCACTGTACGTTAAGCGTATTACAAAGTTTAACATTGATCAGACATTTCTTACAGTTTAAACGCCAAATAAAATCATTTACTTAAGATTTTATTTAAGCGTTGTACAACAAAACTTTTGAAATCTGACAGGAAATTTTTTCTGTAAAAAGTAATGTTAAGTAATGTATATTTTTCGGGATATTTTTCTTTAAGATCTGAATCATTCGTAATGGATATAAATAAAATGATGCATTGTTTACAAAATAATCACAAAGCCGGTTTTATTACTATGAAATTTGGTACTTCTTTTGTATGTCGTACATTAGCCCTATTTTGGGGGTGTCTCCTATTTGCCCCGATTAACCCTACAAATTTAAAATGAAGATAAGTGACGCAATAATTTATCAAACAACAAAAAACGAAATTAAATAACGTTTCGCAATAAAGATAAGGAAGAAGATTAAATGTCTACGTTGATTTCAGAAATTAAAGTGGATTATTAATACGGAAATACCGTATATAACTGAATTTTCACTTCTATTTCGACCACTTCAAATATAAAATGAATAATAGAAAACTAAATCAATGCTTCCAATTTTGAGTTATCTCTTACGTTTATTCGTAAAAAGATTTATAGTTTTTTATTCGGAAAAATCAAAAAGAAAAAAAAGTTTGAACAATAAAATAAATGTTTTTGAACACTTTCCAACAAAGTTGAAAAGTGTTTAGGACTTCGGTTTGTCTGTCGGTCTGTCCGCGCTCTAACTCCCGTAAATATACTCGGATCGTTCTGAAATTTTTGGATGTTAGTGACCTCTACCCTGGCACGAACCCTATTTCAAATGAATTTTGTTGTATGCTTAGTTCAATTACAGGGACAGTCAAATTTTTCCATTATATTACGGCCTATGGGAAAAAATCGTTTAAAATGATTTTTAATGATGTTTACATGCTTTCAAACATAGTAAAATTGATATACATTTATCAAGTGCGCTAAAATATGCATTCTATAGAATATGCGGTGCAAAGAATAGTTATTATTCATTTACAGGGCCACACAAGAGAATTCCGTTACATAATGATATAGTGTGGAGGGAATATTTTCCGGCGTATTTTAATTATGCTAAATTATTTCAAGTATAATCGAATTGATACACGTCGATGAGGTTTACTATCACTTATTTCATGTATAATATGAATTGTATAGCATTTACAGGGACACACAAAAGATTTCAGATACTATATTGTATCCGAAGTACTGTACAGTAGCGAAAATTGCTGGAAATTCATTTTTAATTATGTTATGTGCTTTTATGTTTCACTATATTTTTGCATTGTATATGGTGTGTATAAATGCGTAATTCATATACAGGGCTACACAAAAGAATTCGAAATGATTACTGGGTATTATTGCAAATTGCTTAAAGGTGGTTTTTAAATGAGTTATGCATTTTTACGCTGAACTGCATTTACTTTACTAAGAAATGTTTGTAGAACATAGATAAAATGATATACATAGTCACGCAAAAAATTGGATACATGGCCGTCTATAAATGATAATTTCTGGAAATGTGATTCCAGTAGTTTTAAGAGTTTTTTACTTTGAATTAAACTTTAGCTAAATAGTGGCGTGTAATAAAGGTACTAGGTTAACTACATGGTTGTACAAAAGTTTCCAAGTACGTTTCCATCTATTAGTATAAATTGCTGAAAGAGAAATTTCAACCTTTTATGTGTTTTCTTGCTAAACTAAATTTCACCATTATATAGTATATATATATCAACCTACAGATCAAATACAGGGCTGTTCAAAATAATTGGAATACATATTTGCTATGGACGGTAACTGCTGAAATCCGTTTTTCAAATGTTTTATGCGTTATCTAAAATGTTTACTTAGTTCGCTTATATACCTCATTTCCCTAAATAACGAAGTTTTGTTAAAGCATTCAGGAAGTGTTGGAAAGTGTTTCATAATCTATGCTTAACGCATGATTTTTCTTACTTGTTTTTTATTTAAAACGGATTAGTAAATAATTGAAATTTTCTGCATTTAGAATCAAAATTGACTTACGTACTTCAATACATACAGCACCGATCAAGTGACGTTACATAATTGTATAACTTTGTATTATAGGATTTTTGTAACTTCATAAAAAACAAAATAAATGTTTGCGTGTCTATGTATATAGAGGGTGTCCACCAAAGTCCGTTACCACCCTATTAACTATCGAGCGGCAGCAGCTATAGTCACAAAACTAACCTAGGTATACCAGAACAGACAAAAGTAACCTAGGTAGGGGTACCTAGATATAGTAAAGTGGTTATGCGCTACTAGATGAGACCGCTTTCAGTGCCACCTGGTGCAAAACCGCGGAGTTACAGTTCCTATTTCGGACACGGCACGAGATATTGGAATTACTGAATTACAAAGTTGTAGGGCATCATCAATTTAGTCCTAAAAGACACCGTGTGAACATGAATGCTAAAAACAGAAGGCTTAAAACGCGCATTTGTTTTTTAGGGATTTCCTACACCATAACTTGACGAAATGATCTTAGAAAGAAAAAGCAACTAGTTATTACAAGATACCTTTATTTTCGAAGCTCAAACTTCTCTCCGTCGGCTACAATGCACCTCTGGACCCTTGTCTTAACTTCACGTCGAACACGTTGTAGCATACCAGTGACACGTTGGCACAAGCATCCGTAATGCGTCGTTGGAGGTCCTGCAATGTTGGCGGAGAGGTGATATACACTTGCTGTTTCACATATGATCACAGAAAAACGTCCATTGGAGTCAGGTCAGGTGAACGTGGAGGCAACTCTACGGAACTACTTTATTTGTTCCCTGATTTCTTCCACCAGGTACTGCTTCACAGGTGCTGTCTTGTGCGCAGGCGCGCCGTCATGTTGGAACCATACATTCCGGATTTGAAGCAACGACAAGTTTTCCACAAATCGGTTATTACGTCCTGCAGAAGTTCTAAATATCGTGCGCCCGTTAACGTGCTCTGATAAAATACAGAGCTGTTCAGCCTGTTATTTTAAATTCCACACCAAACATTAATCGAAAATTTTTTTTCCCTTTTGTCACAGTTTCGGAAATCACTAACAAACAAATGCTCATTTTGAGCATTCTGTTTTTAAGCAGTCATGTTCGCTAGGTATCTTTTCGCAATAAATCGGTGATGCTCTACAACTTTGTAATTAAATTTTCCACCATATCTTGTACCATTTTCGTGATAGGAACGCTGACTCCTTCGTTTTGTACCAGGTGGCGCTGTAAGCGTCGTCGTCTAGGAGTGCATAGCCACTTTACTATACCTAGTCACTTTACTAAACAACACTTTTATGACTATAGCTGCAGCCGTTCGGCAGTTAAGAGGGTGGGAACGGACTTTAGTGGGGTATCTGTATATTTCATCTTCGATACCTCAAAATGCTTTGAAAAATTCGGAATAAATTCGGCGTATTGAAAATTTACATTTTGCCACAATATCTATGAAAAAGGTAATATGCGCTTAAAATGGCTGACATCTTGCGAATTTTTGGCAGGTAGTGTACACGTTAACAGAAGCTCCTGGGAATTTATTCCTTTATAATAACTTTGCCTCCGATCTGTATCACATGCTCACCTCCATAGTAAAAGTTATAAGAAGTGGGTTTTGCTTATTGTGAATGGCAATTTTTTTATACATCTGAAAAGCAAAATTTGAGTCGTTTTACATATACAAAAATATGGTTTTCTTTTTTTTTTTTTTGTAAAAGAACTTTAGGAAAAACATCTGAATCGATATATCTTCCCTTTAAAGTACAAAATAAACAACAATCGTATATTTCTGGTAAAGGACTCCTTAATCGGAAGCAACTGAAACTGAAGAGAAAAGCAGTGATTTTTTATGAGCGTTGGGAGAAGATCAAAAATAGAGAATTTTTGCTTGAATTGCACAGATAAAATGAAACGTTTATGAGGTGTATTGAGAAAAAGAATCAATACGGACGGATATCTGCTTGAATATTTTTGTTACAATGCTAGAAAATCTAACCTCCGTCTACTGAAACATACAAAAAGAAAGATAAAATCATGCATCAAGCATAGATTATGAAACACTTTCCAACGCATTCAGAATAATTTAACAAAACTGCCCTGTATATGATATATAGATTTTTATCTATAAACTATATCCGTGCAAACAATTAGTTCTTTCAGGAAATATAGAGACCAGAAAATACCAGATAATATCGGATAAGATAAATACCATAGTTGAAAATTCCAATTCATCAATTTCCGCTAATAAGGAGAGTGGTACGTGAATTCTATTGTGAAGCCCTGTATTCGAGTCATAGGATTTATGCAAAACGAGTAACATCCAAAAAATTAGTTAACTTTAAAAGCGCATACCGAAATTGAAAATCGTAACCGATTTATTTTAACCCTTCACTGCACGACGTGCCACTTCTGGCACATACCTAAAAATACTGTAATTCTTATTATGTGCCATGAATTTGGCCAATATGATCTCTATCCCTGATCAAGAACAATCCAAAGAATTGAATAACACTTATTTTGTCCATGTCAGATCGATGCATTTAACAAAAAATTAGAATTTGTTCCTCGGAAACAAAAACAAAATTCGATCCAGCTATTAAGGTAAAATTTATTTTCATTATTTTTACTGAATACTTAAATATATTAATATAAAAAAAGTTGCAGAGTGTTAAGCAGATAAAATTAATTAATTTAAGCTCATTTGGTTGTAAAGTATAGCAGTACAAGATTTAAAAACCCTAATTGTGTACATAGGATACACGCCATAAAATATCAAATTTTAGCTGAAAATTTGAAATTTATTTTTTTTTTACTATTTTTCCCATTATTAGACCAATATATAGATTTCAAATAATTTTTTTCATAAAAATAGAAAAAATCATGCAGTGAAGTGTTAAGTGTCCCTGTAAATGAACGAAAAATTCCGTGAATGCCCTATTCTATATTAATCATCTTGTAGTAAAATTCAGTGACTTATATCAATTTCAATACATTTGAAATAGCGTAATGTGATTAAAATAAGCTGCAAACGATTTTTCCACATTGACCTTAATGTAACGGAATTCTTTTGAGTACCCCTGTAAATGAACTATTAATGCTACATACTTCATATTTAATATCGAACGTTCCATGGTAAACATCAAATATATATCAATTGCATTAAAATCCGAGTCTATTTACGCAAGTTAGAGCAGAGACAGACGGTCAGACAAACCGAATTCATAAACACTTTTCAACTAATTGTGTGGAAAGCGTTAAAAAGCGATAAATGCACGTAATGAAATTTGCTACAAAATTTCATTTTAATTGTTTTTTTTTTAATCTGAAGGATGTTTGTTTTTATTCAGAGACACATCTATACAGATTGAAAACACTTTTAATATGAAAATATTACAGACATTCATGTATATATATAATAATCAATGTATATATTTATATTATGTACAAGAAAAAGTATGAAGAATTGTATCTTGAAACGGCATATATAATAGGTATAACGTAACAGTACATACTATTTGGTATAATGATTTAACCACATAATTTATTTTTCCATTATTTATAAATTTTTACAAAAACATCAAATATTTTTTGTCGTTAAGTCAGGACATTTATCGAAACACAAATAACATAGTAGTAGCCGATAGTACTTTAAAATACAACACATATCACTCTAGCTGGGGAATAAATATAACTACAGTAACGCCGAATTGAATAACATGATATGTACAATACTTTGAAACTTCACAAAAAAGGAAAAAAAAAATGAAAACTTGCATATATTTTAATAGATTGCTATATAGAACAGTGAAACGTGCTCATTCAGGAATGAATTTTATTGTTCTTTAATGGTTTTACTGTTTTGACATTAGGATTTACTCGATAAGAATAATTATACATATTTAATATTTTAGCGTTTATTTATATTAAAAACTTCACTATTTGTTGCAACGCAAAAGCTGTAATTTTAGTTAAAAAATTTAATATGATTTCGCAGCTGAAATAAATATTCCCGTTTGCCGAACATCTAGTGTACAAAACAAAAAGATAAAGAGAGAAATAGAAAAGAGGAAAAAGAAAGATGCAAAGCTGCAATAATACATTAGTTGTAATTATTTTCGTTTCTTTTTAAAACGATTCATTAGTGCTGTTAGTTGTTTAGTTTAACAAAATTTAGCACCTTAAAATATCAAAAATTGAAAAAATATTTTACTGAATTTCGGATTAGGCGTCATTATATTTTTGAAAACTAATAGAAAATGAGAATTTTTCGAAACATATAATTCATTGCAAGAATTGCATCAGCTGAATTGATTAAATAATCTTTTTTTCGGGTGAAAAATATAAGCTTCAAAAACTTCTACAAAAATATTTTAACGAATCACAAACTAATAACTATAAAATTATTATCTCAATCATAATTTTGTGTTTCTAGATTTATAAACATTAATTTTTAAATTCTTCCATTCAATACTGATTCCCATCTGGCAAAGGATCTTAATGGTCTGTTGATATTTCCCCAACGATTACAATCATTATTCCTGATTTATTTGCGTTTCTGATTAGTTGCAAACGTTAATAAAATTTTTTTGCCATGGAAATGAAAAACGAGAATCAATATCATCATTTAAGTTTTTAATAAAAGACAAATAAAGCTTTACACAAATATGTTTAGTTTCATTTCTAAAATTAGAAAGTTATTTGTCATGGGGTATAAAAAATGAAATTTAAAATAATATTTTCTAATCTAAATAGTATTTTCCTAATCTAAATAATAAATCATGAATTGGTATTTTTTTATTTATTTTTAAGTGAAACTTCTATGCAGAAAATAATATAAAACCTTATTAATTTAATTGCATATTTCAAAATTTCGAGAGATGATATCTTATAAAAATGTTTATGTTGTAATCGATGACTCAAATTAAAGTTTCTATAGCTGAATTTTCAGTTTGACAATCATCAGCTTAAGATAAAATTCTTTTCATTGATCTATGGTCTAGTTCATGTCTAGACTTCTTTCAGTATGATTAAATATACATTACAAGAAGATTTTTAAGAGTCTTTTGTCAGGTAAAGATGACTTACCCATTTTTTAATTGATTTTTAATCACTAGATTTAAAAAACAAATCTTTAGTAAAATAGATTAATTAAAATAAACAAACGAAATAATCTATATTTTGTTATTTAAATTTAAGCTATCGTATATTAGTTTTTTTTTTTTTTTTTTTTTTTTTGTAATACAGAACCAAAATTTTGACAGTTATTTAAACGGAAATGCGTCTGCAAATAGGAATAAAATTTTAAGTACAAATGATCTAATTACCTGATACAAATATGCTTTTTTGTTAGAAGAAATAAACAACCTTTTCTTCCTAGATCATTGTTTCATTTAAACTAAAATATTTCTTTACTTAATCAGATGGCTATACTATGAATCTTTTGGACAGTTTTATTCTAGATTTGCTATGATTATTTATAATTTTGTTTATGCTGATCACTTACTTGTCACGTAAGCCTTTCAGAACAAATATTTTTGCATTGCTTTTATATAGATAAACATTCATAGCACAATGCATTAATCTAACAGAGTGGTGATACACGGGAAACAAAATTTGGTTGCTTCAGAAAAATTTTAGACAATAACAGAGTGGGCGAATCTGCCTTTATCGCCAAGCTAATGTGACGGCAACATTTTTTACAGCAAGCTAAGCTGTGAGGTGCGTCTCTCTGGCTCGCTGTGTTTTAAGCTTTAATTTTCGCACTGATGATGGAGCTTCAGGAGATTTGAAACAGATGTTTTCACTTTTTGTATACACATATTTGTGCTATTTAAAGTTGTTCATTCTTTCTTAATAAAGTGAGTTTATTCATAAGCTGATTCATCTAAGCAAGAATCGGAAAGTTCTGTGAATTGGATTGACTTAGTTTGTACAATTCTTCCGATCTGAGTATGTGTTTTGCGCGTATGTCCTCATTCCCTTATAAAAACATTTTAATTCAAACTTGCCAGATAATTTAGTGAGTTAAACCCTTTTTAGATGCTTATGTTATTTAATTCGATTACTTTTGAATACTACGGATATTCATCTGCATCAGCAAAAATAAATAATTGAATCAGTTTGTGAATCATAAAAAATAGACCTTTATTTATAGAGTATTATTGTAGAAAATGTATGGAAATTCGTATGCAAGATTGAAAATATAGAAATCTCGAAAAATTCTGAACGAGCACGTTCACGCAGTAACACTCTGTAAACACAGTTATTTATTCTCTATCTAAACTACTCAGATACAAACAATTTTCATGCTTTTGGCACATATCTTTGCCTTTACAATATTTTTGTTTATAACAATTTTAAGATTATTTTGTATAATTTCCAAACCTTTAGTCAAATAATGCAAAATAACTTTGATAAATTTGTCTCAAATTTATAATCTTCAAATTTTATAGATGAAATTTAAAAAAAATTAGAAAAAGTTAAATTTGATTAAAATTACATATAGAAGTTCGTCAAAAAATGTGCACATTTTTTAAATATTTCATTTTTGTTTTAACACATATCATACGTAAAAGGTATTTATTACATTTTTGAATTCACGGAATATATGCTGATGTAACGGGCTGTCCATAAATGATGTAACATTTTTTTCAATATTTTTGAACCCCCCCCCCCCCCACTTTGTCACAAAGTGTCACACTTCACCATACCACCTCTCCACTCCTCCCTTGTCACATGTCATGCTCTATTACATAAACATGTACTTGCCGTTTAGAAACAAAGCACTACATTATAGATCACATTTCAAATTTTATTTTTAAACTTTAACTATGTGTTTTAATGACATTTGTGAGCATAACAATAAAAATTATTCTTGTACTTATTTTGTGTGAAATAAGATTAAGGTTTGCAACAAAAATATATATATATATATATAATAGTAACAAAATAGTAATATGAAAGAGCAATTGAAAACAGTAGTATTTTAGAATTTGAAATGAAATTTAATATATTTGGCTTTAAATCTTATATTTACCTTAGCAACACAATATACTTTAATTTAAAAATAACTTAAAATTTTAATCTGCTGATTTTTAATGCTTTTATTTTAACCAAAATATGTTATGTCACATTTCTTCTTACTCCCTCCCACCCCCTTGTCATAAACTGTCACAATTTCACGAACACCCTTCCAAGCATGACAACATTTATGGACGGTCCCTAACTTCTTGCGTGCTTTAAAATAGTTAGGTTTGTTCTAAAATCATAACTGTGAATTAAAAATGATCTCATTGAGGATTTTGTTGATAAGGAAAGAATAAGTAAATTTTCTGGATATTCGTGTATATGCAAATTGTAACAATTAATAACCACAGTATGAAAATTTGTAACAGAAATAATTATTATACACAAAAAGATATTAACGTGCAAATTTAATTACTTTAACTCTGAATATTTTTTCACGGGATTATTATTATTTTTTTTTATGTGTGTGTCTTTCAAGCAATAACTTGGTACAAAAATCATTCACAAATTTATTATGATACATTAGAAGTGGAGTGTTTCTTTACATTTTTCTCTGTTTTTTCTACATTCTGTCATTAATAGCTGTTCGTCAATAAATCGTTGTGTTTATTTCATAACTTTTTATTCATTTCCCCACATATTATAAAATTAAATGAGTTATTTGTTAGTTTGAAATTATTTGATGCAAAAGGATAATGCATTCTTAAATATGATTATATCAGGAAAATCGGATATTTTAATATCATATTATTTTATTATAAAGTAATATTTCATGCAAAAAACATTCGAGCCATTTTACTACAATTCTTTTGGCATAAAACAAGAGTATGCACATTATATTCTAAAATTTTTAATTGGCACAATTTTATGACAGAAGTATATATTAAACAATTTATCCCGAAAAATGGAATACGGAATGTATAATTAGACGTTTTACCATATATGATCAGTATCCAACATTTAAATTCAAGAAATTACTGAAGTTAAAAAGAAGCAGTTTGGTTAATATTTAAAAAATTATAATAGTATAAATAAGATAGAGTTTTTAAAACTTGCATTGATGTACCGGGATTATTAATCGAATGGTGGAACAAAGAAAGATTTTTAAAAAAGGAATTAATAATTAATATAATGACTTATATAAAATATTACTCCTAAAATGAAATTTATTCATATACAGTTCATATTCAAAATATTAGAATAATTACTTTTTTTACAAATTTAAAATATCGCTTGGTAATTTAATATCTTTTAATGCAAATATGTAAACGATATTTCTATTATGAACTTATTGTTGAATAAACTTATTTATTATCTTAAAATTAATATCATTTTTGAAAAGATTAATTGAAAAAAAAAGTTATTTTGAAAAGTCAAAATATTAGATTATGTATTCAATTAGTTCAAAATATTAGAATATTTCACATTAATTCTCCTTTAATCACCAATTAATAACTGGTGGAATCATTGATTAAATTCAGACGATTTTATTTAAAATCAATATTCTTTTTGCAGTTTGTTTGATTTTTCGTCTTAAAATGGTTCGTGTGAGTGATATTCCTGAATCTATTAAACATCGTACGGTTGATTTGTATCGGCACGGTAAAAATGAATGTTATATAGCGCATTATTTACATTGTTCGCTATCAAGCGTTAGTAAAATACTAACACAATATTAAAAAAATGGAAAATTTCAAAATAATCGCCGAAATGGCGGCCGAAAACCAACAACATCTGCTAGAGATGACAGGAAACTGAAGCGTATAGTTAAGAAAAATCGTTTTAAAAGTGGTGCGATTCTTGCACCGAAAATGGAAAGAAGAAACAGTTGAAGTTTCTACATCGACAACATTAAGACATCTCTATAAATTTAAGTTTGAATCTCGCGTATCAAAAACCAAACCTCCCATGACTGCAAAACAAAAGCGTATAAGATTGAATTGGTGTTAATCAAGACGTTTATGGAGCGAAAAAGATTGGAAAAAATATTATTCAGTGATGAAAGTATGTTTTGTGTTTCATATGGTAATCAAGATATTCGAGTTTGGAGAATGTAGATGATTTCATCTTTCAACAAGATTTAGCGTCACCGCATACCTCCGTACCTTAAAGTACTTCCTTGGCCACCAAACTCACCAGACCTTAATCCCATCGAACACTTATGGTGTATAATGAAAAAAAAAAAAACTCCAAGAAAATCCTCTTTCAAGTAAAACTGAGTTAGTGGCACGTATAAAATCTATTTGGGCTAATATTGATAGAAATGTTTGTAAACACCTTGTATATAGTATGCAAGATCGATTGTACGCTGTTATGTAAGCTAATGGGGATGCTATAAAATATTAAATACCATTTACTTGATATTCATGAGGTAGCATGAAATAAAATATTCTAATATTTTGAACCAATCTAAATTTTATTTTTATATTTTGATGTGTTTCTGAAAACTGCATACCTAATTTATTGTGCTCTATTTCTCATTTTGTAAATGTTAAAATCTTATCTAAACATTCCGAATTTAATTTATAAGAAATTTAATTGCATTTACTTAGTATCAAAAATAAATAAATGAAAAATAATTTTTGTTTATTACTTTTTCTCAATTATTCAAATATTTTTAATATGAGTTGTATTATAAATGAAGAACAAAGTATTAGAATTGATCTATGGAAGTAGATCTCATTTTTCTTCCAGATGATGATAAAAAAAAGAAGATATAGTTCTATACATGTTTCATTTCCAGTTCATTTTATTATCATTGATTAGAAATGCTATACGAATAAGGATAGAGTAGGAATTTTATTATCCTAATTGTTATTAATAGTAGACAGCATATTTCTTTAAAACAAATTTTGAAACTCGAAAAAATGAAACATATTTTGCAAAATACATGAATACCTTTTATAATCTGCTATAAACTGCAGATATAAAATAGCACATAAATCGTGTTTTCAAGACATTTATTTCTGATTAAAATTTGCATTTTAACGTATTAATGATTGTTTTAAAGAACATGATAAAATGTGATTAACATAATAAATACAGATTATAATAACATTACAGTATACCACTAATTTGCTTACAATCAGTATTATACATATATGAAGACAAAAAAATCAGAAGTAATTTTAATCAATACAAATTCAATAATTTTGGAAATATATTGAGATATAATTTTATTTCAACATAATCTTTCTAATTAATGAATAAGATAATGTAATGAATAAAAAAATATGGGAACACAGATTTTCTTTGTTAACAAATTTAAATATATAAAAGTTGCATTAATGAATTAAATACTATAGGCTGAGTTAATAATAACACTTAACTAGCGACTAATTTTGTGCCTATTTAATAAAAAAGTCATGTATTAATTATTTATTTAATTAATTTTCTTGCCGTCAGCTGTTTTTAAAATATTATTCATCTCAAAATTCCAAATATGTTTTAATCTTATGAAAGTAAATTTTTAAATGTCAACACTCAACTGTAAAATTTTAAAAAGCACTTCATGTCATTTTCTACTTTGTAATTCTTTCTCATGCTCTCATTAACTTTGATTGACTGTACAACTTTTTTTGCCACTATTTGCATCTCATAAAATTTAACATTTTAAAATATATAGCTAATATTTGCTGACCTAAATCTCTTGAGCTAATGACTAACTCATCTCATTTTGCGAAAGCTTCAAATAGGATCTAAACGTTTTGAGCAGAATTTACAATTTTACAATTTACATTCTTCAAGCACCACTCATGTATCTGAGATTTGAATATCACATGGTTGTACTGAAAATGTTGTTATACAGGATGTGTCAAAAGCCCTTGACACAAATTAAAATTCCATGAAATATCAAGTGGTTGACGTATGAGGGCGAGGTTTTTGAGAAAATGCTTCTCGTGATGGAAAGTTTTTTTTTTTAAAGCAATTTAAGAAAATCTTTTCGAAATTTGCCCATAGATAATTTTATACCCTCAGACTTACAAAGAAGCATAACAAATTCAAAATGTGCATTTAAGCATCATTTATATTGTACAATCAGCCACCATATATATATATTTGTTTCTTATGCTACCTGTTGTTTTATTCTTTCAATGCATTATATCAGCAGTAATAGACTATTTGTGACAAATTGGCCAGTCTATTATATGAAATAATGCATCTATTATCGAAATATAGTGTTTTGCTGACTGGCGATTAGACATTCACATACCGCTTTGGCTTCTTAAATTGCTATTGTCACTTGCTATCTATATTGGATTTGTTGTTCCAACTTATACTTAGATTATATCTATTTAAAATTTATTTCGTTTCATGTTTTTAAATATCTTTTTTGTTTCCCAATTTATTGGAATTTTATAGCGGGTTTTATTTAGTATAATGTTATTGTCATTTTTTCCTGAGACAAATGTATGGAATGTTACGTTATGCCATTTCTAAATTGGAGTTTCGATCATTGAATTGTTCAAATTTGTTAGATTTTTAATTTCAAATTTAAGTATTCTATCTATGAGTTAATTATACACCATCTTTAAAATAAAAATTTGGTAGCTGCTTACCTTTAGATTTTGTTTGTAGATTTTAAGGCATAATGCCACCTAGTGGCAATTTTTACAACTAAATTCTTTTAGTTTGCTTGAAAAACCTTTTGGATCATAAGAAACATTTTCGTCAAAACCGCATTCCCCGTACGCCAATTACTTGATTTTTATTGAAATTTCGAATGTGTTAATGACTCTTGGACCCCCCTGTATATGAAACTGTGTGATTGCATACATAATGATACCATTGGGAAAATGGCATTAACATATATATTATCAGTTAGGAATGTTAGAAGACAAAATCAATGAGCAAAAATCTATCTGTAGGAGACAATTGAAACATTTATATACTATTTATAAAAACATTTTCTTTTCGTAATTCTTAACACTTTTCAAGACAATCGAACAACAATAGAAAACAATTATTTATTAACAAACTAGTGAAATCTAAAAAAAACAGAAATTTTCGGTGTTTAATAGAATTGAGTCTTTGTTTTTTCCAAGTGAACTTTTTTTTTAATTAACAGGCATGATTGTTTTATTTTTAAATCTACTTAGTATTAAAGAGATTTCTGTAACCTTCACGCCAGTTTAATTTTTTTTTAATAAAACATGTGATTTTTTTCTAAATCTGTCTGTATACTCTCAAAGAGATTGCTACAATTTGTCACCCAGGCATAGACTTGTTACAAACTTTTGGTATAAGTTTACTCATAAAAATTTTAGAAAATATAAATAGTTTTTAATAATTAATGGATACACGATAATAAAATGTTATTTAACGACTAAAATATCTAAAAGAAAGAAAAATCATGTTTCAACATTAGATTATGAAACATTTTCCAACATATTCAGAATACTGTAACAAAACTTCAGAGTTTCATAATTTGAAGAATGATGCCTAAGTAAACAAGTTCAAAAAAGTGTAACACATCTAAAAACACAATTTCAGCAATCATCATCTAGATTTTGAAAAGAAAAAAAAATTCGAATGCTTTTGTGCTTTTGTCATCTACTGGTGATTCAAGCACTCGAATACGCGATCTGGTGGAGGAAAAATATAACTTCTCGCTTCAGGAAAATCCCATGCAAGCACATTGATTTACATGATTTTTAATTTGTTCAAAATGTTTTTTTTTTTTTTTGCACAATTTCAGATTTCATGTGATATTTGTGTTCTGTGTTATTTGACAAAATACGTGTTATCTGAATTCGAATATCTAAGACTTTCAGAGGCATTTACAATACAGAATGATTTCAATGTGGTATTTTAGCATTAACCAAAGAGGCAAATGTTCGGTACCGACGGCTGCGATCAGCGCCTCTATAGGCTGTTTTAAATCACAATAAATTTGTAAATAGACTAGAAGCATGCAAAAATTTAGTTCAGTTGGCAAAGGTATACCATAGTTAAAATTACCCTTTAACAATTTCCGTCTACAAACAGAAATATACTTGAATTATTTCCTATACCTCTGTGTATAATCTATAGAAATTATACACATCAAGTAATATGAAAAGATAATTAGTTAAATTTAGAAACGCATACCACAGTGGAAAATGCACTTAAAATAATTATTGCTAATAGATAGTACCGTAAACGAATTCTTTTGTGTGTCCCAGTGAATAACGATAAATATTACGTACATCATATTCTGTTATACTAAGCATCTTGTAATGCGCCTCAGTGTTTTATATCAATTCCAACAGGTTTTGAATAGTGTAACATTATTAAAATAGACAGCAATTGATTTCCTCCTTAAACCATAATGTAACGGAAGTCTTTTGAGTATACATGTAAACAAACTGTAAATGTTCATGCTTCCTGTTCAATACCAAACATGCTACAGTAAATCCTAATAACATATATCAATTACACTGCAATCCTAGTATATTTACGCGAATTAGAGCATGGAAGACAGACAGACGCACAGACAAACCGAATACATAAACATTTTTCATCTATGTTGGAAAGTGTTAGAAATTTAAGTTCTATATTGAAAATTTCATGACCTTTTATGGTGAATATTTAGAAAATTCAAAATAAATATAATAATTATCTAGTTGAATATTATATATCTTTTTTAATTTACTTCCATGAAAAATGCATCCACTGTAATGTGGAAGATTTTCAAGAAAAATATTTGCATAATTTGAAAATATTTCACAATAAAAGATATTAAAATTAATTTCCTAAAAAAATGGTAAACATCAAAGTTTTAGTTTCTACTATATTAATGGTATTTTTTCCATCTCTTTTACAAATAAAACTAAATAACATGAGAAATTCAAAAGCATTTTCTGGTTTGAATCAAGGTAAATGAATGAATATGGTAAAAATTTGCGTAATTTAAATTATGCCTATTCAATATTTAATTTTGTGATATGTTTGTAAAAGAAAAAGTTTTGCGCTCTATACATTAAAATAATTTATGGAGCTATCAAGGAATACAAATGTACAAGAAATATTTTTTGAGGGAGAATTATGTAAAACACAAACATTCAAATGACATTTTATTTGAAATAATATATCGAAACTGCTTCACAATGCAACAATAAAGGGAATTAAACAATTCTTATATCTAATATTCATTTTTATCAATTGAATGTAGTTTAAATATTTACTTTAGTAATCTTTTTTCATAAATTAAAAATATACTGTTTAAAATGAGATAAAAATGAATAGTATTTATAAAATTTTGTATAGTTAGTTATAATTATTAACAAAATATGTAAAATTTCAACTATATCAGTCTATTAAATAATACTTAACTTGAGACTCCTCGAATTTTAAATTTACATTCACATGAATGCGATTATTTACGGTAAATAAAAATCTAATACAGTCACTTTTTTCTGAAATTGAAAAGAATTATTGATAAAGAATAATAAAGTAATAAAGCGAATCTTATATTATAACAACAAAATTATATTTTAAGTTTCCTTTTAATTTCTATAAAAATAATGTAAAGAATCTGTTTCCATAAACATACTTTTATTACAGACATGGCACTATAAATGTTGAAAAAGAAATCATCTTTTGAAAGCAATCAATAAAACGAGGATGTTTATCAGCCTTATCTATGAAGAATATATTTTATTGCTTCTGTTATCTGAAGAGTTTCAAGAAATAAATTCAGAACATGCATTTCTGTGATAATATACCGGATCCCCAGAGATTATAAGTTCTATCACAAGGGAAGCCAAAATAAGAGAGACAAAGGGATGGATTTCATTTTATACGGTGGAAGTAGAATTGGGGATTGTTGGTCATAGAAACTACTTTCTGGTCGACTACACATGGTCGACTTCAAAACTGCAAGCCATTTTTCTATTATTGTTTTGGCGAAGTATGTCCCCCTTGCGCCATTAAATCCTATCCAACCACCCATTCAAAACTGAAGTCCGTTTCAGCTGATATAGAGAAGCTGATAATATGCCACCACCAAATATTGTATTTTGGATCTGTCTATAATACTATCTTTGCTTCGTATCTATTCATATTTTCCTTTAATACAAGGAAGCAAACCTATGGCATATATGGATAATTATTTATACATATCGATAAATTATATAGATGTTATTTTAATTAAAAACAAGAGCTCCGGCTCTTCTTTTACTGTAGTTGTATGGCGATTTCAATTCTTCACTCCCAGTAGGAAATTAATTATTATTATTATTATTTAGCAATATCGATAAATAGATAAAGCACTTAATCTATTCTTGATTTTTATGCAGCAATGATTTTATAATACTACTGATATGTGTAGTGACACATTTGTTTTTATGCGATGTATTCATTTTACAATTGGTATTGTTGTCAGCGTGCTCTAATTGATTTACGTTGTTTTAAATTGTAAGTATCTGACCTGAAAAGCACCGCCATAAGCTTCTATTTATGTATGAAAGTGTAGTGTTACGTGACTTTTGAATCTCATAATTTTTTTAATCATGAGTGTCATTTAAAACGTATTTCAATTTTGGAGCCCACTTTTCTGCTGCCTACTTTAATATATGTTCTGCCTACTTTTTACTACCTAAAGTTCTTAAGGAAATTGGACTTACTTATTTTCTTCCATTGATAGTAGAATGTGCGTAATGCATAGTTTTATTAAATGTCGAAAACATAGAAACATTAAGCACTTTCTAAGCAAAATGGGAAGTAAAACAATTTTCATAAACAATGTTTTGTTATGTTCACTTATTTTTGGATATGATGAAAAATATTTATTATTGCAAGTATTGTTTAGGAAAATATAAATATAAATATTGTCCATAATATGAACATATTGTCGTTTTTAATTGTGGCGCCCCTAACTGAGAATATTAACAAGCTTCTTATCAGCCTTTCTTAAAATTTTCTGAAAATTAATCAATCATAAAATAACATCACATTTCTATGTATGACATAGATTATTGTAAATATTTTATAAAAGCTATTAAGAAGATATTAAAAAAAATATTTAAAGAATTTAGATACAAGGTATTGCTGTAAATTAATATGAAATGCGTACCTCTACAGCTTTTTATTCTGTTTCGTAGCGCTTTAACCAAAACCATTTATAGTAAATCTTATGTTTCAATAAGGAAAGCAAATGGAGTAAGTAACAAGAAATAGTTCCCGTGCATAATTGTTTAAAATTCTTGCTTAATATTATAGCAACCTCTTTGAGTAATAAGTAAGTATTCATATAGCTCATGAAATGATGATTCAAGTCCATCATATAATAATCTCAATTATGTCAGTTTAGTTAATTTAATTTTCTTTTAAATACAATACATAACAAAACACCTTACCGACATCATACATCAAAATTCAACATATAAAAATAGGCCACAAAATCTGCTTGAACACCATAAAGTTACACTTTTCCATAAAGAAAGCATTATCCAAGCAAAACAACAATCACGCAGCACATTAGTTAAAAAAGTAGTATCGGTTTACCAAAAAAGTGAGCGCAACAGAATCATCTCAAAATAAGTCTTTAAGTATTTGAAGTGTCGGAGGGAGAAATGATGATAGTCAGAAATAGTTAGGTCACAGATATTCATCGTTCATTCCTTTATGCTCTTCTACTTTCGCCGTTTTTTCTACATTACACCTAAACTGTATGTCATCTTAAGGGGACCGTGGCCCTTTATTTGAACAAAAATCGACCCAAAAATCTAAAAATATTTTTGTGTATATTATTATACTCCAGTTTATTCTGAACAATTTGAAAAAAAAAAAAAAAAAAAGAAAAAAAAAGCATGCAGATGCGGTTATTTTTCGCAAAGTTACAAGCGTTTGAATTTTGTACACAAACAATTTTTTGACACTTTAATATGCAGTAGAACCTCGATTATCCGAAGTAATTAGGACCGACCCTCTTTCGGAAAATTGAAATTTTCGGATAATCTAGAATGCTTCAATTTTAAGATGAAAGATAAATATATGCAATATTTCTTATTATGGTAACAAGTGCTTAATAAAAACAAAGCAATAATAAAATAGAAACAAGAATAAATTAACTGAATTTAATTTTGAAATTAAGTGCCTTTTACATATATCACAAGGGATTGAAACAATGTTTTGTCTGTCGCAATTTCGATTGCCTTTGCTTTGAAGCTCTATCACGAAGTTTATAATGTTATCAGTTTACCAGTATCACAGTCTTTCTGATTCTCCAGCCATGCCAAATCTTTTGCAAAACATTCAAAAGCTTCAGAACTGCTAATTTGTTCGTTCCACTCCGCAGAACGGGAACGAACACGTGAACTCAAGTTAAATTTCAATCTCATCAAGTTAGGGGAACTCACGTTAAATTCAAAGGAATTCTAAGAAAGGGGATCAAAAATTTTTATATGCACTTGTGGTTCGGAAAGGACCGCTTACACACAATGAATTTGATAGTTTAAAAAGAAAAAAGAAAAAAAAAAAGCTTTCTAAATCGATTTTGCACACAAGAAATGTGATAATAGTTAAAAAAAAAAAAAAAAAAAAAAAAAAAAAAAAAAAAAAAAAAAAAAACCCTTTAAAATTGGATTTCGGTTAATCGAGAGTTTCGGTTAAAAGATTTTCAGATAAAAGAGGTTCTACTGCTCTTTTAAACTGATTTTGATACTGAAAACTGATTTTTCATAGTTTTTAGATTTTTGAAATAATCCATGCGTCATAATATTTGATCAAAATTCATGAAGTTGATAAGTAAGAATCCTGATGTTACTTTCAAAGAAACTGTGTATGCATTTTAAAATTCTACTTCATTAAGATAATTAAATTTGATTTTTCACGTATTAAAAGGCAAAATTTTGATGAAAATCGTTATCGAATTCAGAAAAAAATCGCTAAAAAATTAACTGTTCAAGGGATTAAAAAATTGATACTCATATTCGTTCATAATAGAGTTTTAAGTGATTAAAATGCAAAATCGCGGAAATATCTAAAAAAGTATAACGCATGAAGCATTAAAAAATTTTAATACAATTTTTTTAAAATATTATAATCAGATTGGAAATCTCTTTTAAGGTGTTCCATATACTTATGGGAAAATGTATATTTCCACAAAATATTATATCTCTATGATGAAAAAAAAATTACGTCCACAGTCTATTTAAACTGTGTTTAAAAAGGATTTTTATCTTTCTTTCCTCTTTATACCAAACTTCGCCTGTTTTTTTTTTTCTGTTTTTTTCAAAGAATTATTTTCATTTTTGCTTCTGTCCAAGTTTGCCACACATTTAGTGCGCTCTATAAGGTGACAGATTTACACTTCATATGACAAAAACTAGATTAGACTTTTACCATATTTCTCTCTCACATTTCAGTTATTATGGTCTAATTAATTCCCTTAAAAGATTTCACTTTAGTTATCTAATAGGATTTTGAAAATTCAGTTAACTTAAAAAAAATGGTAATCGGAGAAGGTTAGATTGATGTAAATCGAAGAAAAATCACCCATATCTTAATCCACTCACATTAAAATTAATTTTGAATATTTTAAAGAAAAGTGCAGTCAAAACTTTTCCTAAGAAAAATAATTATTGTAAAAAGAGCTTCAGTTATTGCCGTATACAACATAAGGAGTCTTTATTTTTAATTTCAATAAGGTTATTTAGCAGCTTGCGCACACATTTTTGAAGGGAAAAAAAAATAAAAAGGCTAGCCATGAAACTTATTTATTTATTTATTTATTTTTTGTAGCAAATGAATGAATATGAAATAATTTAAATTTTAATAATTCACTTAATATTCTTAAAATACATTGACTTAAATTTTTGAAATTTCCGAATTTTCTTTTTAAATGTTCTAGGATTTTTTAAAAATAATAAACCACTTTCATTAGACATTTATTGGTCTAAATATTTTAAAAAAAATCACATATGGTTAATATGAGTGAATTTTATGCTGTGCAAAGCGAATCAATTCTTGATAAAATATGTCTACATTTAAAATGGAAATAATATATATTAATTTCACATTTTGGTTATTTTACAATTTTATTTAAAAAATTATATTTTGAACAGAAAAAAATCTATATAATTCCTTAAAAAATATAATTCAGAAGAGTAGTTTTGCAGAAGTGAATTAAAGAATTTTTAAAGTAATACATTTTCGCTAACTTTTTACTTTTCAAAGGTATCTGACCCCTTAAATATATTTCCCTCACGAAACTAATGCCAGAAACATTCACAGATTTCAATATTCATCTTGTGAAAAACTAAGAAATGTTTCAAATCAGTATTTTTTATACAATGAAAATCGAATAAATTCTGGCCAAATATTTATATTAATTTTAGTTCATGTTATCAAAACAACATACAATGATGAGCAATGAACAATTACGTTTCTGTTATCTCAATAACTTTTCTGTTCTATCAAAAGACAGTTTT
The DNA here is from genome assembly GCA_963932465.1 of Maratus speciosus. Lineage (NCBI taxonomy): Eukaryota > Metazoa > Arthropoda > Arachnida > Araneae > Salticidae > Maratus > Maratus speciosus. Next base: position 345,319,139 of record OZ010788.1, read on the forward strand.
AACAAATAGAAAAAATAGCAAAATTTAAAAAGAAGAAAATATTTTGGAGAAAAGGAATAACTCATAGTTGTAAAATGAAATTCTTTATTTGTGATAAAATAACAATTTAATCAGAATTGATAAGTAACGGCAATATTTTTCTAAAATTTGTATTTCAAGCAAAGTACACTTTGAGTTGCTATATTAACCACTAATGACGACAGTCAGCACTTTCTTTTGAGCAGTATTTTTTTGACAGTCACTAAACATAAAGTAGTTTTAACTAAATATCTATGTGTGACTAGTATCTATTGTTTTTAGCCCTTTTCTTGTGTTAATAAACGATGCATAGCTTTATATACAGGATGCCCGCTAAACTCTTGTTCACTTCCAATTAACCTCGGAACGGCTACAGCTATAATCATGAACGCGGTGTATATGTACAGTACAGTAACTATGCGCTACCCTATGAGATAACATACAGCGCTATATAGCAGAAAACTGGGTCTATGTCATTTAGCAGACAACCAAATAGCCGACAAGACATTTAGCAGACAGCAATTAGACGACAGGACGTTTAGCCGACAAGTACATTTAGTCGACACGTACATTTAGTCGACAGGACAATTAGCCGACAGCGACAGTTAGCCGACAAGACAGATAGCCGACAGAGACAATTAGTCGACAGGACAATTAGCCGATAGGACAGTTAGTCGACATGGACAATTAGCCGACAGGACGTTTAGCAGACAGGATGATTAGCCGACAAGACAATTAGCCGACAGGACATTTAGCCGACAGGACAATTAGCCGACAGGACAATTAGCCGACAAGACAAATACCCGACAGGACATTTAGCCGACAAGACATTTAGCCGACAGGACAATTAGCCGACAGGACATTTAGCCGACAAGACCATTAGCCGCAGGACGATTAGTCGACAGGTCGATTAGCCGACAGGACATTTAGCCGACAGGACAATTAGCCGACAGGACATTTAGCCCAGTTAGGTTTCGGATAGGTTACAGTTAGAATACAGTTAGGTTATAATTAGTTTACGGTTACGTTAAACTTAGGTTACGGTTAGGTTACAGTTAGATTACGGTTACGTCACAGTTAGATTAAATTTAGGTAACAATTAGGTTACATTTAAGTTACAAATAGGTTAAGGTTAGGTTACGGATAGGTTACAGTTAGATTAGGGTTAAGTTACGGATAGGTTACAGTTAGGTTAAAGTTAGATTACATTTATGCTACGATTAGGTTACAGATAGGATACAGTTACGTTACAGTTTGGTTACAATTAAGATTACGGATAGGTTATAGTTAGATTACGGTTAGGTTACGGATAGGTTACAGTACGTTACGGATAGGTTACAGTACGTTACGGATAAGTCCCAATTAGGTTACGGTTAGGTTACCACCAGGCTACAGTTAGGTTACGGTTAGGTTACAGTTAGATTACGGTTACGTCACAGTTAGATTAAATTTAGGTAACAATTAGGTTACATTTAAGTTACAAATAGGTTAAGGTTAGGTTACGGATAGGTTACAGTTAGATTAGGGTCAAGTTACGGATAGGTTACAGTTAGATTACGTTTATGCTACGATTAGGTTACAGATAGGATACAGTTACGTTACAGTTTCGTTACAATTAAGATTACGGATATGTTCCAATTAGGTTACGGTTAGGTTACCGCCAGGCTACAGTTAGGTTACATTTAAGTTTCAGTTAGGTTATAGTTACATCACAGTTAGGAAACGGTTAGGTTATAATTAGTTTACGGTTAGCGTACCGTCATGATACGTTTATTTTACAGATGATTACGGTTAGGTTACAGTTAGGTTAGGGTTAGGTTATAAGTGGGTTACGGTTACGTTACGGTTAGGTTATAATTAGGTTACGGTTAGGTTTCGGTTATGTTCCATTTCCGTTACAGATAGATTACGGTTAGGTTACGGTTATATTCCATTTCCGTTACAGATAGGTTACGGTTAGGTTACGGTTATGTTCCATTTCCGTTGCAGATAGTTTACGGTTGGATTATGGATAGGTTACAGGTAGGTTACAGTCACGTTACATTTAGCTTAAAATTAGTTTACGTTACGGTTAAGTTACCAATAGTTTATAGCTACGTTACAGTTAGGTTACGGTTATGTTATAATTAGATTAAGGTTAGGTTGCAATTAGGTTACAGTTAGGTTACGGTTAGGTGATAATTTGTTTATAGTTAGGTTGAAGGTATGTTACTGTTAGGTTTCCGTTAGGTTACGGTTAGGTAACATATTACAGCTAGGGTACAGTTAGGTAATGTTTATGCTAGAGTTAGATTAAGGCTACGTTACAATTAGATTACTGCGCCCAGGTCTTAAATTCTAACAAAAAAAGTTCCGGAGCCCTAATATTCTGCGCTACCGGTACAACAACTGTACCGTTCCACCCCCCTCCCCCCGCCCCTGTAATCTGCATATTTATATTTCGTACATTAATTGCAAAATTTAAAGCATTTTTTTTCTTTAGCAAAATAAAAATTTTAAATATATCTATCAGCATATACTTAGCTGTCAACTATTCCACTTTTTAGTTATCACTTCTTCTGAATAGTAAAAATCCGTGCCTATTTTTTATGTTAATTAATTGCAGAATTCTGCGATTAAATAGGGTAACGATTATGATTAGGAAATGGTGTTAACACAAAAAAGGGATAGTTCGCAGCTATGCATAAGAAAAAATGAATGAAATTTACAGAAATGAATATTTATATGCTGAAGAATGGAACAATGTTTTACAATTTCCTGTAAAAAGTACATATCTTAAACTATAATCATTTCCTTCCGCATAACAATCTTTTGCGGCGAGTCCCTGAAAATCAGACAAAATTAAAAATTTGACAACGTTATCGGAAAGAATCTATGCTTTTATAGAAAAAGGGGAAACACTGCTCGATTGCTTTCTATCAGAATAACAATACATGGTAATTATATCTACTTACAAAGGAAAGTGACTTCGTATAGGTGCACAGAGCCTTAGCGTGGGTACCGTTCATGATACAAAATAAATAGAAAAATCACTAACGTGATTTTTATACTCGTACGCAATAGAAGACAAAAAACCTCGAACAGACAAAACGTCAAGCTGATGCTTGTTGGATAAAACAGAAAATATTCTTTTCAGGTTAGATATCGAAATAATAAAAAGAAAACCCAACCAATAAAAAATTCTCCTACTGTCACAAAAGAAAATCGAACTGAAAGCAAATTTATTGTTCACTCTCTTGAGTGGCGCCGTATCAACACGTCGCCGATATAAATTTGAAATAGAAAAACACGATTTCTGTTTCCCCTGCATTCTGATCAAAATAGCATTAAAATGATTTGAAGTGGAATATAATACGTAATTTTAAAAGAGGATTTTTTTTCAATACATGAATAAATAAAATTTTAAATGTAATACAGATTGAGCTTGAGTCAGTCTAAGCCTAAAAACTGATATAAAAATTGAGTACGTTTTATCTCCATCCCCTACGTGTGTGACACATTACGTCACATATAAGTGTTTTGGTAAAAATAATGCAAAAGTTTGGAGATGGGAAGGAAAGGAAAAGGTAATTTAAGCTTCGGTTTTTCGGAAGCGCTATTGCACTGGGCTCCGGAGCCCTGTATTTATGAGCTCCGGTGAATTCCGAACAATATTTATATATTTACTAAAAACAGAGAAGTACCGGAGCCGGGCTCTGGTGGGCTCCGACGCAAATTAAGCCCTGGTTACAACCGAATTTTATACAGTGTAATTTTATATCACACTAGCTGACCCACCCGGCGTTGTCCAGGCCCATCATAATAACCTTAAATAAAACTCAAGTTTGTATGATTTTATATCCTTTGAAAATCTTTTAAATGAACCTAGTTTCGGAAGTCCCATTACCTTCCACAGCCTCTCGTGTGTTCCCAACCTATCTCTTTCCGAAAAAACCTGTGATTTGGGTCCCCGCTACCTAAAGCGGTATGTACCGGAAGTGCTCCGCACGTGCCGCAGATAATCGAAAACCAAGTCGAGTGAGTCAAACTTCGTTGCAATCAAGCCCATAGAACCCGAAAAATGAATGCATCATTAATGTTCGAAAATGTTGGTAACTGAAGTCTAAGATAAACTTTCATAATACAGAAAGTAGCTGAATTGCAATCTAACTTAAATGAACCTATTCCCGTTGAAATCGGGCCCCTAGAACCCGAGGAAAGAATACACCCTTAAGCGGTGGAAGGTTGCACCCCCCCCCCCTCTGTAAATTTCACGGACTACTTTTAAAATTAATGCAATATTATTTAATAAACGGATGAAATCCCGGGCGGCAAACAACGTAGCTACGTTACTGCACCTAACGAAAATTTTCATATGAATTCGACATTCGTTTTATTCGATGTTAGCACAAATTAGAGGCCCCGATGTAATTATGAGCGCGCTAGAGGGCGAAGCCAGCTAGTTTAATAAAATGTTATTATTATCACGCTTATATGTTAAAACCTCGATAACTCGACATCCTCATAAATAAGTGTATTTAGTTAATATTATTATTTATACATTTGCTCTAAAAACTGGATAACTTGAAGATTCATTAATCTGTTTTATTATATATCGAATACAAGTTATACGGTTAAACCTTGATGAATTCTCAAGCTTATAAATCTATGTTTTTATTTAAACAATTATCATTGGTCATTGTGGTTAAAACCTTGATAACTCTATATCCTCATAAAGCAGTGCTTCTATGCAATAGAATATAATTAATTTTCTTTACATCCGCAATAAAATCAAAATAACAAGTTATCCCCAAACGATCTCTCTAAACGCAAAAACCTAGTTACTTTGCCATCTCTTTAAATTTATATTTCAATCAGTTTGATATAAATTCTGTATGATTTCCAAAAAACCTCGAAAATTCGACATATTTAATCATCTGTGATTTTATTAAGTCGAATGTCATTAATGAATTATATATATCCAATCTTGATAACGGCATTCTCACAAATTCGTCTTTTTGCGCATCGAATTTATTTAATTTATATATTAAAAGATCAGTGATTCGCCAGCCTTATAAATCTTTGTTTTTGTTGAAAGAAGTAATATTTATTTGTTACTGATATGGGGGCACTATAATATCGATAGCTCATCAATTTCATAAATCAGTGCTTTTACTCAATCATCATTAATATTTTATACATATGCATTAAAACCTCAATAACTCGTCAGCTACTAAGAGTGTGTTTGTATTTAACTGTAGAATAAGTTTTCAGCGAGATCGGATTTAACGGCAACCCAGTTTTTAGCGAGGAAAATTTAATAAAACGTATACCAATAAAAGAAAGTTTCGCTCTGTCTGTGTGTATGTGAGTGTTTGTGTGTCTGCGTTTGATGACTAGCAAAATCTACCGCACGTAGAAGTCTGAATATTTAGGTGAGAACAGTTCAAGACATGTCCTGATGCACCTGACAATAAGATTTTTCTTTTTTTAAGGGTCAGGGCCCCTGTGCCTCTTTAAGTTTTTATGCTCTAAATTGTTAATAACTTACCCCCTTTATATCCGATCTTTTTCGTTCTTGGGGCCAATTCTCTATTTAGTTATTCCCTCATTTCTACATTCCAGTTAAGACCCTGGCAGCCTGGGACACGGTACAGCACCCCTTGAAGTTTTTGCGCCCTAAATTGTTAATAAATTGCTTCTTTTTAATCCGATCTTCATTTTTGGTATCTTTTTTTCATTTAGTTATTCTCCCATTTCTACACCCTAATTATGACCCTTGCTCCATTCTCCCCCCCCCCCCCCAGGGTCCCGTAGGTCCCTTGAATTTTTTGTGCGTCATGCATTTTTCGCCCTCTAATTTTCTCACCTTCTCAGTGCATAATTTTAAAACTGAGTATTGGACATTTCTCCCTGGACCAACACCCTCATATTTTATTTGGGCCCTAGGACAATCATTTAAGCATTTACCCAATTTTTGGCGCATTTCTTTTAATTATTATTCTAAGGAATAATTCATAACTCTATGGCTAATTTTGAATAATTGAAGATCTAAGACCTTTTAACATATTTTCATGTTAGGGCCCTGCTCTTAACTATCAGTTGGCCTCTTTTGGGCCCTTTATTGTAGCTCCCTTACAAATGACCCGATTCATTAGCTTTTTTTTTCTAACAACTTCTTAAGTCTTCTAGCAACTCCATGAACGACAAAAAAATTTCTCACTTCAGCTACCACCAATTTTGAATATTATTCTCCTTCTTGGGGCCTTTGTTGCAGCTTCTTTAAAAACGATCTTACTCTATTACAATTTATTACTTCATAGTTCTTGCGTCCTACAGCTACTTTAAAACTATTAAAAATTTTTCCTTTACCCAACTACATTCCAGTTAATATCCTCTCCCCTGGGCCCGGTCCTTCTTTATATACAAGCTACCACTTTTTTTGAATATTAATATCCTTTTTCGGCAACAGCTTATGTTTACTCACTACATCCGTAAATTAAAAATAAAAATCGCGTTACGTTAACCCTTAAATGCGCGATTTTTTATTTTGCTTCGAAAAAATTATATATGATTCTCTGAAAGTTTTATTACACAGGAAAAATAATGAAAAAAAAAATCAGAGATACATTTTTCATATAATACGGCAATCTTTTCTTCTGTTGCGCATCTGCAATACAAATAATAACTACTGTTGCGTGGCTGTTTTACACTAAAATATTGCAAATCAGTAAATATTTTAATACCTATGTCTCCAAATACCTTATTTTATATAATTATTTATTTTATAAAACTTAACTTTTAACCCTTCAATTCCCATGATAGAATACGTTCTAGAAATTACGTACTCCAGAGAATCTGACTTTACACAAGAAAGTTTCAATGGTTAATTTCGCTTTATTTAAATACGGAATGTCTGTTATTAATTAAAACAAATATTGCTATTTTTATCTCCTGGTGTGAATTAGGTATATACAAATAAAAAAAAAATCTATTAAATTAAAAAAAACTGTTCTTTTCATAAAAAAGGCTGTTCTTTGTCCCTGCGCACTAAAGGGTTAAAGGTAACTTTAGAAAAGGGATTTCACCCGTTTATTAAATAATATCGTGTTAATTTTAAAAGTAGACCGTGAAATTTATAGAGGAGGGGGGAAGCAACTTTCCACCGCGTAAGGAAAAATTGTTTCCTCGGGTTATAAGGGCCCAATTTCAACGGGAATTGGTTTATTTAACTTAGATTACAATTCAGCTACTTTCTGTGAAAATACTACTTTCTGTGATTATGAAAGTTTATCTTAGACTTCAGTTAACGACATTTTCGAACATTAATGATGCATTCGCTTTTCCGGTTCTATGGGCTTGATTACTACGAAGTTTGACTCACTAGACTTGGTTTTCGATTGTCTATGATACGTGCGGAGCACTTCCGGCACATGCTGTGTTAGGTAGCGGGGACCCAGATTACAGGTTCGTTCGGAAAGACGTTTGTTGGAAATATACGAGACGCTGTGGAATGCAATGGAAAAACCGAAACTAGGTTCATTTAAAAGATTTTCAAAGGATATAAAATCATACAAACTTGAGTTTTATTTAAGGTTATTATGATGGGCCAGGGCAATGCCGGGTGGGTCAGCTAGTGTGATATAAAATTGCATTGTATAAAATTTGATTGTGACGTAGGAAACTAAAAAAAAGCAAGCAAAAAATTCATACCGCACAGTTTGTTTTTTATTTTTAATTCGATATAGATTTCGTTATTCATATGTCTAACTGTTTTATACGTTTAATATAATATGTTGAAACATTACAAAGATATTATTATTTGTTAAAAAACCTTGTTTATATGACTTACCTTTTTCTACATAAACAAATTGCAGTAGTAATCCTTATCTCAGTTCATAAAATATATATTTTTTTAAATGCCAATTGCCCATATCCGTTTATTTTTCAAAAAAATCATGAAAATTCAACAAACTGTTGTATCGGAACATTATTTGTACTATAAAATTTATCAAATAATGATATTTTTGTGCAAAATGAAAAAAAAAATAGTTAAAATTCTCACCGATAAGCGAAGTTTTAGGAGCCTCATTATAAAAATGTATGACAAATAGGCAGATTATGGATTCTTAAAATAGTCTCACACTAAAAAATTGAATTTATTTAGTATCTGAATGAAAATAGCTGTACACTTTGTGCTTGTAAGAAATAAAAATGGTTCTATATGAATGCGTTAGAAAATAGCCAATTTGGATTTGAGAAAATCATTTTAAAAAAAAAAAAGAAAAGAAAGAGAAAAAAATCACTCCCGGCTCGGCCTGCAGGCACAGGTAGATTTCGAAGTTAAGTACTAATTTCACCAAAAAGGCTAAATCAAGATTAGAGATAAACACAGTTTGACAATTTTTTTCTGGTCGCTTTTGACGAGTTTTTAATTTCATTTTTCTGAACTGGTTTCATCAGAATCATGTTAAGGCTGTGTTCTCAACTACACTGCTCAACAAGGTTGATATTTTCTGACACAATGACGTACAGATTTCTTAACGTAATTGTATAAAATTGGCAGACCTACTACAAGAGATTTTTCTCCCTTTGTTCAGTGTTTTTTTTTCCTTTTGTTGGGAAATTTGGTTCAGACTGTGACAGTATTTTCTGAAACATCTATTGTGTTTAAAAAAAAAAAACGGAAAATGTCTTTCAATTACATAGTTTCCGTATAACAACACCTTCCAATTTCATGCGTTTCCGAACAAAAAGGAATTAAAACTTATGTCATAAAGTTGCCCCTATGGAAGGGGCGGAGGTAGCTCCCCTATCCCCCCCTTTATTCTTAACTAATGAACCTCCAAATCTAATCTGGGAAGCTCCTTAACATAATAAACCCGTATACCAAATTTGGAGCAAATCAAATAATTTTGAATGAAAAAACATTTATCTAAATTAAGGGGGGTAGCCCTCTTTACCCCCTTTATACTTAACTAATGAACTTCCAAATCTAATCAGGGAAGCTCCTTAACATAATAAACCGGTATATCAGATTTAGAGCGAATCGAATAATTCTGCAGGAAAAACTCATTTATCTAAATTAAGGGGAGGGACTAGCTCTTTTTTACCCCTTTATCTTTAACCAATGAACCCCCCAAACTAATCAGGGAAGCACCTTTCCAGAATGAACCTAGAAAAAAAAATTGAAGCAAATCGGATGTTTCTATCAAGAGTTACCTCGTTACGTGAATACGTACGTACATACTTACATGCATACAGAACGGCGGGCACATCAGCTCTCTGACTTTGATAACCTGTGAGCTAAAAAGTTGAATTATGATGGTGACGAGTTATTGAGGTTGACATTGTTGATATATCACCGACCCATATCAATGTGTCTTCTAAATACTTTCGGCAAAATGTATGTTTCGGATAAATATCATGTTGGCTATTTGACCTGTCTTCTAGTTGTCCTGTGGGCTAATTGTCATGTCGGCTATTTGACCTGTCTGCTAATTGCCCTGTCGGGTAATTGTCAGGTCGGCTATTTGACCTGTCGGCTAAATGTCCTGTCGGTTATTTACCTGTCGGCTATTTCAACTGTCGGTTAATTGTCAGGTCGGCTAATTGTCATGTCGACTAAATGTCTTGTCGGCTAATTATCATGTCGGCTACTTGTCATGTCAGCTAAATGTCTTGTCGGCTAAACGTCCTGTCGGCTAAATGTCCTGTCGGGTAAATGTACGTTTCGGCTAAACGTCCTGTCGGCTAATTGGTGTCTGCTAAATGTCTTATCGGCTATTTGGTTTTCGGCTAAATGACATAGACCCCCCCCGTAACCTAACTGTAACTTATCCATAATCTAACCGTAACCTATCTGTAACGGAAATGGAACATAACCGTAACTTAACCATAACCTAATTGTAACCTAACCGTAACGTAACCGTAACCTACTTATAACCTAACCATAACCTAACTGTAGCATAACTGTAACCTAACAGTAATCTATCTGTAAAATAAACGTAACATGACGGTACGCTAACCGTAACCCAATTATTTAACTACCGTATCCTAACTGTGATGTAACTATAACCTAACTGTAACCTAAATGTAGCCTAACCGTAACCTAACTGTAGCCTGGCGGTAACCTAACCGTAATCTAATTGTAATCTATCCGTAACTACGGTAACCTATCCGTAACCTAACCGTAATCTAACTGTAACCTATCCGTAATCCTATTTGTAACCAAACTGTAACGTAACTGTATTATATCCGTAACCTAATCGTAGCAGAAACGTTATCTAACTGTAACCTATCCGTACCTTAACCGTAATCGAACTGTAACCTAACCGTAACGTAACCGTAACCTACTTATAACCTAACCAAAACCTAACTGTAACATAACTGTAACCTAACAGTAATCTATCTGTAAAATAAACGTAACATGACGGTACGGTAATCTAATTATAATCTAACCATATCCTAACTGTGATATAACTATAACCTAACTGTAACCTAACCGTAACCTACTTATAGCCTAACCATAACCTAACTGTAGCATAACTGTAATCTAACAGTAATCTATCTGTAAAATAAACGTAACATGACGGTACGCTAACCGTAACCTAATTATTAACTAACCGTATCCTAACTGTGATCTAACTATAACCTAACTGTAACCTAAATGTAACCTAACCGTAACCTAACTGTAGCCTGGCGGTAACCTAACCATAATCTAATTGTAATCTATCCGTAACCTACGGTAACCTATCCGGAACCTAACCGTAATCTAACTGTAACCTATCCGTAATCCTATTTGTAACCAAACTGTAACGTAACTGTATCCTATCCGTAACCTAATCGTAGCAGAAACGTAATCTAACTGTAACCTATCCGTAACTTAACCGTAATCTAACTGTAACCTATCCGTAACTTAACCGTAATCTAACTGTAACCTAACCGTAACGTACGTAACCTACTTATAACCTAACCAAAACCTAACTGTAACATAACTGTAACCTAACAGTAATCTATCTGTAAAATAAACGTAACATGACGGTACAGTAACCTAATTATAACCTAACCGTATCCTAACTGCGATGTAACTATAACCTAACTGTAACCTAACCGTAACCTAACTGTAGCCTGGCGGTAACCTAACCGTAACCTATCCGTAATCCTATTTGTAACCAAACTGTAACGTAACTGTATCCTATCCGTAACCTAATCGTAACAGAAACGTAATCTAACTGTAACCTATCCGTAACTTAACCGTAATCTAACTGTAACCTATCCGTAACTTAATCGTAATCTAACTGTAACCTATCCGTAACATAACCTTAACCTATCTGTAACTTAAACGTAACCCAATTGTTACCTAAAAGTAACATAACTGTGACGTAACCGTAATCTAACTGTAACCTAACCGTAACGTAACTGTAACCTAAGTTTAACGTAACCGTAAACTAATTATAATCACGAGCCGTTAATTCCCAAATTGGCTCAGACGAGCTCAGCAATCTGATTGGCTAAAACTGATATTTATATGGTAGAAATTATATTTATTTTCTTATGAAGTAGTGTAATGTAAAATAAAATGCAATTATAATGACTTAAATTGATTTATTTTGTTAAATTTGATCAAAATCACAGTAAAGTAATCCAAAATATTAATATTAACGAACAATCATATTGCTGAGATCGGCTGAGCCAATTTGGGAATTAACGGCTCGTATTATAATCTATCCGTAACCTAAAAGTATCTAAACCATAACCTAACTGGGCTAATCGTCCTCTCAACTAAATATCCTGTCGTCTAATTTTCTTGTCGGCTAATCGTCCTGTCGGCTAATTGTCCTGTCGGCTAAATGTCCTGTCGGCGAATCGTCATGTCGGCTAATTGTCTTGTCGGCTAAATGTCCTGTCGGCTAAATGTCTTGTCCGCTAAATGTCTTGTCGGCTAATTGTCTTGTCGGCTAATTGTCTTGTCGGCTAAATGTCCTGTCGCTTAATTGTCTTGTCGGCTAATTGTACTGTCGGCTAAATGTCCTGTCGGCTAATTGTCTTGTCGGCTAATTGTCTTGTCGACTTATTGTCCTGTCGGCTAATTGTCACGTTCGGCCAATTACCTGTCGTCCAATTGTCTGTCTGCTAAATGTCCGTTTCGGCTAATTGTCCTGTATGCTATATGTACGTTTCGGCTACTTGTCCTGTCGGCTAAATGTACTTGTCGGCTACATGTCCTGTCTGCTAAATGTACGTGTCGACTAAATGTACTTGTCGGCTAAACGTCCTGTCGTCTAAGTGCTGTCTGCTAAATGTCTTGTCGGCTATTTGGTTTTCGGCTAATCGTCTGCGACCGCAGAAAACTGAGGAGTTAGCGATGCAATCTAAAAAATGATGCGATATGCAAGAAAAAGACAATTACAAAGTTGTAGGGAGTCTTCGATTTAGTATAAAATGATGTCTTACATGTAAAAATAAGTTCAATAGAAGCCTTGAAATAGAAATATTTTATATCCTATCATCAGTTGAAATACGCCACTAATTGCATGCAGAAGTGTAGCATATAAGGGAGACGTACATTTACACACACGTAAGCAAGGTATAATTTATTTTAAGACGAAAATCGAGTCAAGTCAGAGTATTCTCCATGAGAACACATTCAGAACACATGCACAATGCATTATGTATTAATACCGATGGTGGACACTTTATTTTCTTATTAAAATAAACCGTAGATTGTTTACATGTTTTATTTTTTATAGCAAATGTGCGTCTGCTTTATAATGTCATACTTTTGCAAGCAAATAGGGGTGTATTTAAGCTGGTGATTAGACGAAAGATTTAACTTTTCAAGGGTTCTAATAAAGTTACTTTTACTTGCAAAACGTTATATTAAATGGACGACGTATAACAGCTTTATGTTAGGCTTTTTTCTCGTACTTTGTTCCGTTTTCGAGATAGAAACACTAAATCAGTAGTTTGCTTCTAGGTGGCGATGTAAGCGTTCTTATTGCGTAGCGTAGTCACATTACTATACACAGACATAATTTTTCTGACTATAGCTGTTGCCGTCGGAGTTAATGAGGGCGTGCAGGACTTCATTCGGCCGCCCTTTATGATATATTTTTAGAAGCATAATTTCAATGGACTCAAAACAGTGCGACGACATTAAAGAACTGAATAAAAATATAGAAATACAATGCGGAATTTTCCAGGGCTGAAATACCAGTGTTTACAATGATGTGAAAAGCTACAAAATTATAAGCTTTTGAAAATATGCATATTAAAATTCCATCCCTTCTGTTGCGCATCACTTACAAAGCAGTACCACACATAAGCAGCAGAAACCTTAAAATAAAGAATGTGAAAATATGCAACATTTCGATCGTTAAAAAACATTACAAGAGATCGGTGATTTTATTTCAACCAGGAAAAGATATATTGCACATATGCTTTCAATAAGAAATGCTGTAAACAAAATAACTATGCTACGATACAACTAGAACGTAAGTCATCACTAGAATACCACCAAATATTATTTAAAAAAATTCTGATTTGCTCTAATGGAAAAATTTCAGCTCTTTGAAAGAAATAGTCCTTAAATTTTGACTGAAATGAGTCCTTAAATTGCATTCATGTTTTTTAAATTAGATTTCCTTGAGTTTTTTTTTCTTTTTGTAAATCCAATAATGTCTTGCATGAGATTAGTGAATGAATGTTTGGAAGAATATTTATTGCTAACTTAAACGTATGAGCAACAGTTGCATAGATATTCATTGCATAGATTTCATGCATAGATTTGATGTGTAGGTAAGCATGCGAAATTTAATGCGTCCATGGAAATCTAAGTATTTTTTTATTTCAAAAGTTAATAATTGAGAGTCAAACTTAAAATGTTGATTTTATTTATTTATTTATTTATTCTTTGGGTGGTGGTGGGGGTCTTTAAAACTACAAGGCTTCATATTCAAGAAAGCTCATGAAATGTGCACGTTTTCTTTAGTACGCCATTTTTATGTATATTTTATTTTATTAACATATTTTGTAAAATAAGTCACAAAATGTTAATTTTACTTATAAATGTTGCTAAATTGCTAAAATAGAATGAAGGATAAAATCGACTAACGAACAGAAAGATATTTGAAATGAAACCTGTCCAAAATGAAAAGAAAAATCCAGCAGTAGTGTATAACACAGATTTAATTCACGATAATTAATTCAGATCTTTAATTTTTCAATATTATCGAAAAGAGTTATATTCTTTATCATTTTTATCCTTTTAAATGTAATGTATAAATTGATGCACATTTATTTTTCAAATTATATCTATAATAACATCGCTGTTTTTTCAAATTAGTTATTTTTAATTCTCAAAATAAAACTGTACTTTATTCTGATTACTATGTAGTAAGTGTTTACACTTTAAACAAAACATCAAGCTTGAAACTGAATAGCTCATTGGTGGAATTCTAGGACGACCTAATGCTACGACAAAAATATGACTAGACGAATTTGTCTTACAACATTGGAATACAGGATTCCAATAAGAAGGGCCCAAAGGGTTACAGAGATTACCTCTTATGTCCACTGTCTTTAAATATTCTTTGCAACTTAGAGTGTAGTATAAATAATTAACAATGAAAAATTTTCGTCTCTTGGATTACATGAAATGCATCTTAATGCTGACCATGAGTCTATAAAGAAAAATGGTTACAGATATTGCTACAACTTTTTATGACTAGGGTAATTGTTACATGTTAGGTAACTTGATGTCCTCTAAGTTGCTTCATATTTGAAGACTTGGCATGAACAACGTCAAAAACACGACATGTAATATGGACACAACACGACCTGCTAATGCGTATTTCAGCAAGAATCGCAAGTGTAATTTTTGAGTAAGAATAGATTGCTTAGTTTGTACATGGTTAAGGAATACATTTGTGCAGTGAATGATGAAAGTATAAAGGTAGAATGACAGTCTAATAATCATTCGTCACAATTAGAGACATAAAATGTACTATTGTGAAAACAAGGAATACTAGTAGATGAAATGTCATGACGAAAACATTTTTTGCGTACCGTTGTTAAGTTAGGTATCGCAATACTCGTATGTTATCAGAATAAGTTGAATGCAGGGAATCTGAAAAATAAATTTATTTTAAGACCGTGATATTGAAATACCTATTCCATAAGATTAATAATAAAAAGCTACCTGAATTGAAAGCATAGATTTTTTAACCCATTTTCGTCCGTAGCGCATATATGCGCGCATTTCAGGGGTCTTTTTATTCAGAAATTCCGAATCCATACCGGAAGAAAAAATTTTACTTCATGTAATTACGAAAATTCTGCCATTAAATAAAGTAAAAGTTATTTTTCAGAATGTCTGGTGTGAATGCGGAATTTCCGAATAAAAAAAGAATTTCCTGAAATGCACGCTTCTGATGCAAATTGGTTAAAAAGGACAAACAAGTTAAGAATACAACATATTGTTAGGAAATGATACCTTTTATAGAATTACAATTCGATGTTTAACATGTAAAAGAAACAGATTTTTAATATTACATTATTATTACTTTTAAAATGCATTTTAAATGTAAACACACAATGCAAATACAGTATAGTAAATTTTGATATAATAATTAAAATAATGTTTCGTATAAATATCTTTACTTTGAAAGTGGCCTAAACTTCCAATTTTGAATTATATTAATTCATTACTTACACTTATATTATTTTAAATTAATAGTTTAATCTTTGTTACTTCTTTTTAAATCATTCATTGCACATATGCGAGGATGTATTCGTTAATAAATTGCAACAAGGATGGACTAAGTGGTTTCTTTAAAATTCTAACCAAAAAAATATTAGAAGTAAATCAAAATTTCGTTGAGAAAAATAAAAGAAGTACAATTTATTATAAATTTGGAGTTTAATTAAGTAATAAGCCTCATTTCCACGTGAGGCAGAATATGCGTAGCACTATGAAACAGAAGAAATTACAGTTTGTGTTTTCGCTTTTATTTATAGAAAAAAAAAAAAAAAAACTTGTTAAAAAAACGTATAAAGAATTTTAGAATGCATATAATTTATTAAAATGAATAGTTTGCAAGTAAATTAATCTACTTTTGTTGTAAAATTAAGTTTTTGGAAACACATCAGGAAAAACTAACAAGGAAGGTATACAACATTTATTTTATTTCATAAAAACATATGTAATGTAAACGGAAGAGGATACTAAAGGTACACAAAATAAATCTTGATTATGTTTATTATTCTGTCATTGTGGACATTTTCTGGCCATATTCTTATTTATGATTATTCTTTTGCACATAGTTATATTGAAATACTTTTAATTTAGATTAAAATATTGAAGGGAAATATATTTATATTAAGTTCTATTGTCTCGGTTCAGCAACTATGCGATATGAATATAAAATATATAAAATCGCATAAACTACTGCTTAACATTTCGTCGTTTTCAACAGTTAGCTACGAGTTTCTGAAATAATTATATGCACTGTCGCACATCTATAGCGGCTATAATATATACCGTGGGAGAGAGAACATCAGCATGTGTAAACTCTACATAATTTCGTATCCGAAAATGTGATATATATATATATATATATATATGTGTGTGTGTATGTATGTATATATATCATTATAGTCAATCATTTTTCTGCACAGATGTCATATGTGTGCCGGGGTACCTAATTGGTGCCAAAATGGTATTTTTTTGCCTGACATGGTAACCAGGTTATTTTTGTTTTTCTTTAGCAATAACTAACTGTTATTGATATTTATTTTGATATTTATATTTATGTTTATTTATTGTTTCAACTGTTGTTTAAATTGTTTCTTTTCTTTTTAAAAATAATATTAACTGTTTTGTTCTATAGTTATTAATTAAACCATCGTTGATTTATTGTTATTTCCTTTTTTAAATAACATAAAATGTTTTGTTCTATAGTTATTAATTAAACTATCGTTGACTTACTGTTATATTCTTTTTAAAATAATAGAAAATGTTTCGTTTATCATTTTATTTTATTTTCATATTGAAATAAAAAATAACGAGCTATTATAGCACGTTATATGTAACTGATTTTCGAAAACGAGATTTTTGCCAAATTGGCGTTAAAAAAAATCTCTCCAATCCCGGTGCGTATATGACATCTGTACTCATTTTTGTCACAATATCGATAAAATTAAACTTTTTTTATTTTTTTTAATTAATTAATTTATTACATGGTTATAACCAAACGATATTTTGTAAATTTTATATAATAGGTACCATAAAAAACTTCTGGACAAATACTATTACCAGCAATAAAAATTTTACGTCAGTTTTGCTATTAATTTAATGCTTCATAAAAAGGATTTTATTTTTTCTTTTACGGACAAAACAAAACTTTTAAAAGAAAAAGTATCGCACACATTATTAACTAAATAAGAAGACAAATACTTTCTTCTAATTGAAAATTCCTTCTTCTTAGTTAAAAGAAAAAAACAAAGTTTAAGGATCAGGTTTCTTTCTTTAAGAGATTAAATTTTCCATTTCAGGAAACTAATGAGATATGTTTAGTATGCAAGTAAATGCATAAAAAAATAATGAATATAAAATAAGTACTTAAGAGTACGATCTAATTTCGAGAAAAAGGACAATATTTTCTATATTTATATCATAAGTTAAATCTGACGACAGTTATAGTTGAGATATTTTATGTAAAAATTGTTTGATGTTAAACAACTATTTCTAATTCTTATTTTTTGTGGCCTTTTCCGTTAATTAAAATGTTCTAGAATTATCTCTTTTTTTTGCTTATTGTAGGTATGTAATATAATTAGGTACTAATATTATATATCTTAATAAAATAATATATGCATATATACGTGGTGGAGTGGTGGAACTCGTTCAATTTCGACAGAAGAAAATCTTTAAAAAGGATTAAATCGAGGATCTTATGCTTGGTATTGCGGATTGAAAAGTCAGCAAAAATGATTTTTCCTTTTAAACAATCATAGAATTGTTTTCCCCGTGAAATCTAAACCTAACGGCATAGTCACTGTCTTAAAATTTACATACGCACCTCTCATACCCGTATTCTCCACTTAAAAAATATTTTAACACACAATAGGTTATTGATAAATATATTTACAAAATTTTAAATATATTTCAGCTACAACTTTGACTATGAACATTCGCACTTTTGACTTGAGGCTCTAATCTTAGTACAGCCGAATAAAAACTCGAGAAGTGTGTTTCTTTTACATGCCTTCGTGGTAAAAAATTCAGTTTTATAAAAGAAAATCACTGTTTTTTTAAAAATATGACATCATTTTCACACACGGAAGCATTTCGCCTAGTGTCTGAAACTCAGTATCAGCGGAATGAAAAAATATTGAAATGTAACAGCTGTATGGAAAAATTACATGTTTTTTAAAGCGTGACGTCATTTTCTGTTCAAACTTTTTTAAGAAGTTATTTTTATTTGTACGGACAAAATGATATCAATAAGGATAAATAAACCCCATTATTTCTCTTTTCTCTGGAACAATGGAACTAATCCGATTGCTACCATTTTAATGACATATTATAAAATAACATTTAAGATTAAATTTAAAATATGAAAATAGGAATATTTAGTAAAGTACCTAGAGCGGACACATACATAAATAAAATGATTTCATTTACAAAAATAATTAGTAAAATTCGTCCATTATAAAGTTCAGGACAGACGACTAAAAACAGCATTTTGTTTAATTTAAATAAATTCAAGAGTTTAATAATAACCCTCTGAATAATTCATTAATAATTCATTAATAAATATTTATTTATTTTTCACAAGTTTCATATTAAGTATAAAATATATAAAATAAAACTAATGCATCTGAAATATTATATTTTTTTTATTTATGTTGTTAAAGTAAATCTGACACGAATATTAATACCCATTCAGTAGATAGATAAATGTTCAATCTATCAAAGCGAGAGAAATATGTTATAGAGCTTATAGGTGTATCATTGAAAACTGTTGCTGTCATTCTATTTTATTGATGAAAGTTTCTGAAAGAAAAAACAGGAAATAAAGAGGACTTTATTAAAAAAACAAAAAAGCCATTAAAAGTCGGATCCGTTAAAGATTTTCCTCTCTGGTTTAAGAAAAGTTTGAGAAATGATTTAGAGTCCTCCAGAACGAGAATAAAATCCTTTACTCTTTAAAATCAACTTATCTTTTCATTTTTGAAAAGAATTTTAAGATTTCATTAGTATCGTATGTTATATGTTTTAGAGACACGTATTTTTGAATTTCTCTGTTAAGGATAATTCCAACAGATATTTGACATCGAAGAACTCATATTTGAATTTAGAATTCTGAGAAATCAATAGCTGACCATTTAATAAGAGAAGATTAAATAATTTGTAAAGATTTCCGAAATGTATTTTGATTAATAATTCATTATTTAGTTATTTGTTTCACTATTCGTTCATTTAATAAAAAAAAATATGCTCTTCAGATGATGTCAATAAAAATCATACACAAATTTCTCGTTATTTCGAATAAAAGTGTTAGAAAGTTTCCTGAGATATCTGATTCGTATTATCTGAAAAAATGCAGTATTACATTTGCAGGGTATAATTTTAATTCAGTTATTCAGCCATTTCACTGCTCTGATGAATTATAATTATTATTTTATAATTGAGTGAATATATTTGGTATGAGCGACTGCAAATATTTTAATTTTGATATAATACGAAAAAATTCCAAAAACTTCTGTTACAGCAGTATGCTGTCATAATAGCCATTCTGTGCGACAAAAAGGACCATTATAGCGAGCGTTGTTTGGATTAATGATTTATTTAAACATTATTTTTTTTAATCCATTTATTAATGCCACCTTCAACTGATTTTAGAAAATGCAATATTTTCTTTGGATAGTTGATGTCTATGGAAATAAACATTTCATATTAAGAAAAAAAAAAATGCGATTTTTAAATTTCTAAACTACTAATAAAATATCAAATAATTAAAATTTTAAATCTTAAAATGCACCTTTTTACGGGGTTGATAAAAATGATACTGTTAATCATTTGCTAACAGCGAATTAAAAAGAAATTACACTAGCCCCTATAGTTATAGCGCACTCATTATATATCTCTTATGCCACGTCTCCTCCCAAAACAAACAGAAAGATTTACATTAACCGCCATTTTTCAGTAACAATATATATTCGATTACAAGAAATGTAATATGTTGCTCATTATATTAAGAAAATTGTAATTTATATACAAATTAATATTTTGCAGAGATATACAAAATATGTACAGTCGTGGAAAAAAAAGTAAACACCCCCTACTAACTCCTCAACAAATTATAGTAGAAGAAAGTTACTGCTACCGAACGATTTGAAATAAAGTCTACTTTTAAATGATATTGATAAAATTTGCTTAGGGGGCAATCTACATATTAAAACGAACCATAACTTTGTTTTTTTCAATAGCAGTACACAATTCTGACAGCATAAATGAACTCTACACCCTTCAATTAGCCTAGAAACAAATTTTGATGCAATTCGTACTTATTTTCCGCGAAATTAATTATTTTGAAACGAGCGTATTTTAAGCGCTGTATATAAATTGAAGTGCGGAACTCGATTGTTAACCGAAAGAGCTACCACCTTGATCAAGGTACCTTAAGAAGTCAATGAAGCCTGCTAGACTACAGGACAGCTGAAAAAATTTCAAAATATTTAGTCACTTCTATTATAGACGGCCCTTAAGACATTATTTTGCCTTTTTTTAAGCATAATTTGAAAACTACTTGGAAGAAAAATGTGAAATTTTGGATTTCCATAAAGCAGGACTTAATAAATCTAAATCCATCAAAAAAATTGTAGGTTGAAATTCATAATTTTTTCGAATATTAATTTCATAATTCTGAATTCATATCATAAGATTATAACAATTGCAAATTCAGAGTATTTATGTTTGGGTATCTTAGTATTATTACTACACAAAAAATTAGCACATTAGGAACATAGATTCAGGAGATATAAATAAAAATATGAAAATGTAAGTTAACATTAGAAGCACCAAATTTTGAATGTTTATAATTCAAAAACTTATCATTCAAATGACTTGAAATTCGGTGTCTAGGCATAGTTTGAACCGAAGATTTGAAACATCTCGTTAAAATTGGGTATTGTCAATGAAAAAAAATGAGGTTTGGATTCGTTTTAATATGTAGATGGCACCCTAAGCAAATTTTATATACGTCATTTAAAAGTAGACTTTATTTCCAATCGTTCGGTACCAGTAAATTTCTTTTACGATAATTTGTTGAGGAGTTAGTAGGGGGTGTTTTTTTTCCACGACTGTATTTGTAGGCTACCATCTTTTGCAATTTTTTATGCTTTTGGTTATTTGACGCTTTCTTATTTATTTATCGCGCTTTTCATTGTCTCTAAACATATACCGTATAATGTGGGGGTTAGCTGTTTCAGTTTTAGAACAGAAAACGGAGTAAGGAGCGTTTTGAATGTCCATCCTTGGTGCAAAGTGCTTCGGAAAATAATGAGAGTGAAAATTCACAAGGAGTCGGACATCCCGCAAAAAAGTTATCATTTTTCGTGGAAAGGTGCCGGGTCACCAGACACAAATGGGCTCGGAGGCGGAGTGGAACCCAAGCTCTTGCCAAGCCCCGAGTCGGAACTGGCCGAGTGGATGTGGTCTCTGTTGAGTCCTCTTGTGGGTGAAGCCTGCCTGTGAATCAAGGGAAGTTGAGGTAAGGGAGAAGAGGAGGCGCTGCGGCTGGGTCTCGCTGCTTCGGCACGAAGTCGTGAGCTGCATTCACTTGATAAGCAATCAATCTAGACCAAAAAATAAAAGATTAAGTGACTTTGAAATATTATGTCATGCTTTGTAATTATTATTATTTACAGTACTAATGGAGAAAAGCGGTTTCTTGGTATTATATATATATATATATATATATATATATATATATATATATATAATAGATTTGAAATCACAAATATATGAAAAAAATGATGAAGTTTTAAAGAGGATTTAGAAATGAACATATGAAACCGGTATGTAAAATAAGAAGCTATGAATGACTCACAGAATCATCAGAGGAGCTTGTGAGTTCATTCATAGAAGATGCGTTATTTCATCCAGTTTTGTCGGCATTAAGCCTAAAATGACAAAATTTAGTTCCTTATAACGCAAACATTACTGAAAATAGATTGGATCTGGGTTAATAAACTGGAACTGGATTAATAACAATAATGTTTAGAGTTGCCATCTTAAGTACAAAAAAATAAATCGATAAAAAGAATGAAAATGATTGAAGAAATCAAGAAAATACTTAGATTAACTTTTAGTTAAACTAGAAGGAAAAAATAGGAATAAACTTAATAAGTACTGAGTGAATACAAAATAAAATTTAAAGAAAAGGAATAAATTAATACAAATAAAGGAATAAAGAAATAAAGAATTATATAAAAATAAAATAAAAGGGCAATTGATTAAATTAATGTTTTAAAGGCAAAAAATTATAATATAAAAAAATGAGAATATAAAAAACATTTAAAAAGATGAGGAATATTTGAGATAGTCAAATTTAGCCTTGTATTATGTAAATAAATGTGAAAATTTAAAAAGCAATGAGGAATATTGAGATAGTAAAATATATCCTTAAATGATGATGCAATATGTGAAATTTTATTATGTTAAATGCATGATACCTCATATTTTTTTAATTATATATCCATATAATATATAAGCATATATACATACACTTATACACGCTCACACACATAAAAACATAGAAGGTTTCAAACTTTTTTTAGCATTATATGTATATATATATATATATATATATATATATATACTAGCCGTCCTGGGCGACCAGTTTGGTCTCCCTTAAAATTTATGTTTGTGAAAGCATGTTAAGCATTGCATCATGTTACTTTTATTCATAATTTAATTTACTTGGACTCCCTTAAATATAATTAATGTAATCCCTTAAGCTAATATTAGTTTTTGTTGCATTAAAATATCTTAATTTGTTGATTTTCTGTAAGCAAGTAAACCCTATTGGTTTACAATGGAAGCCTATGGGAATTTGGCTAAATATTAGAGATATCGCCAAGTTGGCGACTAATTTTAGTCACCAAATTTGGCGATCTATCTTTCTTTCGATCTTTCGATATCTTGCTTGCGATCTACATGCTTTCTGCAAGCAAGTAAAACTTATTGGCTTACAATGGAAGCCTATGTGAATTTGGCGAAATATTAGAGATATTGTTAAGTTGGCGTCACTTTTGGAAACTAATTTTGATCACCAAATTTGGCGATATATCGCCAATTTGACGACAGAACAGGGTTTCCCCTATGGTAACCCTCCTTATAGGTATGAAGATGCATTACATGCTGTTCAATAACCAATGAGATGCGTTTCATTCGGGCGCTGCCATTAAACAATTAACAAATAATAGCGATTTATGTGCCATGTATGATAGCGTAATATTTGTATATAGATTGGGTCATTATTGTTTACATTGGCTCTAGCTTATATAATATTGGCGATTACGGCATGAAATAATACCGCAAAATTGTTGTGTTTACATTTTATAAATATTGACAAAAATATTTTTTTACTTAATTGCTAATATTTCCGAACTAAAAAAATGTATTTTATCCATACAATTCAATTTAATTGATAATATTTTTAATGTAATGTCAATATTTAATCATTATTTTTATTCACTGGAAATATTTCCGATAAATATAACACTGGCGCAATATTACGTCCAAATATTACTAATATTGATTGGTCTATTAGCGCTCAGTACAACTTCATAGTATCCCAATGTTCTTTAAACCTTTATCTTACATCCAGAGATAATCTAGAGAAGAACCAGTCAGGAACAACAGAAAATAGTAGTTTTTCGAAATTAACAGAAATATTCTTTTGTGTAAATGGGTTTCTATATTTCATAAATATTTCTATAAACTGCACAAGACAATTGTTTTCTGAGGTTTCTGATTGGTCTGATCCAAATTGTTTCTGAAGGTATGAGAAAGCTTTCTGGAATCACGGGTAACTATGAGATGGATCTTGTAATTACACAGAATTTATGAAAGCATTTGTGCTACATTATTAAAATTTAGCATTTAAAAGAAAAAGTTTATGAAGTTTCATATAAAATGCTGCAAACTTTATGAAATTCAACATGAAAAAAGAAAATAAGATTTTAATTTTGAAAATGGTATTTTTTATGCATTTTTTTTATTAGGCTTAAGTAAAACGGATCAGTGTCTTTAAAAATATGGGAATGTGTTTTTATAGCTTATTTTCCTATCATTGGTTATGGAGATGTAGGGACCTTTTAATTTTCGACAATCTAACCCTAAAAGGAGCATTAGATGTGATCACTTGCGTCAACAACAAAGGTCTTAGACAATAACCGGAAAAATAATTGAATGTTTCCATTTCCTTTTCAATGTAGGATCTTAATTTTATTTTCTAAATTTAGGAATAAAACCCTAAACTATTTTCATTTATAATTCTATGTAGATTTACTAAAAGTGCATGCACTATATACTTTGCAGGCTATTTTTATTCAAGGAACATAAATAAGGTATCAAAAATGGATTTTACAATGTGAAAAATTAAAGCTGTGCCCTTTTTAATGTATGGCCAATGAACGAATGTTGTTTGCCAGTTTACGAACAGCATTTATTAGTATACATACATTATTTCCCGTCAATTGGCGTTTATATGTCATAGAGCTATTTTCAGAAGAATAAGTAGGAAATGATCTCATTTTTTACTATCTCTGTACATTTATTTAATTTTTTACAATACCGCTTTTCAGAATTTTTTTTTCTATCTAAATAAATACAGAATTATTGCATCTGTTTATCAAAATTTTATTTTAAAAACAATAATGCAGACCCATACTTAATGAAGGTGAGTTATAGCTACTTGAAAATATTTTACTTACTTGAGGATCGGGCGTGAGGTAATTTGAAGCTGATGAAGCGGTTGCATTATGCATTGAGTGTGAAGGCGTAGGTGTTGAAGGGGTTGGCACACGCCGCTCACTAGGGGAACTTCCTGTTAGCGATGTGTAGGAGATTCGGAAAATGCGGAAAGGTTTTCCACCATCAGCCGAACTAGGAGGTCCGGTTCCGGTCGCTGAAAATCGATAAATAACAGCATATAGTTCGGAAGAATTTTATGAAAAATATAAATAGCTAATTACGTTTGTATCAAAGAAAAAATAAAACAGAACGTTATATATATATATATAGATAGATATAGATATATATCTATAACCATTATATAATATTACAATTCATCATCTTTTTAAAAATATATAAATTAATAAATTGAGTATCAATACATTCCATTGACATTATACATAATAAAGCTGGATCAACATATGACGATTTGTAATTATATTAATTTAAAATGAAATTTCGTATTAATAATGATCGTAAAGATAAAAATTTCTATATACAATATGTCCCTGTCTAATATTCTCTAGGATCATAGCGCGCTCATAAATTAAAGTATCTACAATTTCGAATGTGATAGTTATGTGTTTTAAAACAATAATGTCCTACAAAATAAAATTGATTGCATCGTACAGGGAAAAGTTTTCACTATCTAGTGGAACTTGATTCATAAAGTTTAAATTTAGCCCCTATATGACTATTTGTGATAGTAAACAATCAAAATTAATCAAATACATCAGTAGTGTTACCAGTTAGTGAGCCGATCATTAACAGAGTTCAGCCTTGCAGAAGAATGCGCACGGTGCATCGTCGCTGTTCTTCGCATTAACATATGTATTCCACAGTTACATGAATAGCGACACAATGTGTGTATTTGCAGTAATTTATAATAATTTAAGTTTTGCTTTAGTAATATTCATAACTTGAATTAAGATTTTAATATAGTATATCACGCTTAATCCAACAAATTCTGATGGAATTATAAAATTATGCTCCTAAATTGTTTAAATCAGCAAAAATATTCTGCGAAGAAATGTACATTTACAATTTACGCTGTTACTTTCAAAATGACTCCTGATTTCTCGCAAATTTATTTTTTAATAAATATAAATGTAATTTTTTAAAACATGCTTTCATTAAAATCACAAAAATGTAGAATATATATATATATTTATTTAAATGCACTGAAAAGTAGAAAAGTCTTGAAAAAAACTTAAATATGCGGAGTTTAAATTAAATTGCGGTGAGCTCTAGTATGGAAGATTAATGAATTTAAATGGGAATTTCTCGAAATTAGCCAGCTATCGCCAAGTTATCTTCACATATGGCAATTTCTTTTTAGTCGTCAAATTTGGCTATATTACACCAAGTGGGCCAAAATTTAGCTCTATTGTAATAAATTGTAATAAATGTTGTAACCATGTCATTAGTCCTTTTGAACAAATACTCATTGTTGAAATTGATACTGCTTCCCCCATAGGAAATCAAACTATAATTGAGTAACTATTAAGTAAAGACTCCTCCCGTTGGCAACTCCCTCCTCTTAGAGATCGAATTGTAAAAAAAAATCAGTGTCCAATTCATGCATATCCCTCAGGAATACCAAAATGTCAGGAATATTTCTAATCTAAAAGCTCTATGTCAGCAGGAAGTTGGTGACAAATGAGTAACAAGATTTGACTGCAACATACAAACATAATTGTAAGTTAAACAAAGCATGTAAAAAGTAGACTCATGTCGTTTCACTCAAAGCCACAACATATATCTTCTATCCTAAAATAAATATGGGTATGCTTCGACACATGTGTTAAACAATAAAAAATTTAACATCTTAATACTTATATGAAAATCTGAATTTTGTTTGTATTTCAATTGAACGATTTTCATTCATGTTAATGCAAAAATAACCTAAAAACTTAATAAAAACGCAATTGATCTATATGCAATATTTACGTTCCTCTAGACTCTTATAAATATCGTACTGTGCAGCGTCGCCAAATGGAAAATTTCAGAAATTAATGACTTATTCCTAAAATTATTAAAGATAAAAAAAATACACACACATATATATATACGCACATATATGTATACATATATATGTATACACATACACAAAATTGCACATAAATATCGATTTTGTATTAAACAATGCTCTGTGTTGACTAACTGTAATAATAAAAGTGCATTATAAAATAATACTTGTGCACAAATAAATCTTTGAACAGAGGTAGCTACCTATAAATCATATATTTATACAAAGTATAAGGGTGTATGCTCTCTACGTCTACATGATGATATTACCCGCAGCTTCTCCTACAAGCTGCAATATTTAAAGTTTCTTGATTTTATTTCAACAGCTACTTTCATAATTTCAGTACTAAGCAGGTGAAAAGTTGATGTGATAGTCTTAGTAGATATAATCATACCTTCTGGTAATTTCCTGTTCCCATTAGTGATGGGCGAAATTTTGAAGTTTGGAGAGTATATTACATTTTATGCTTAGTCATTCAGTAGGAATAGGTATTTCATAACTCCAGCTTTATCGATTTTTTAATACACTTTGGTCAAACTACTCACCTGTTAAACATGAAATTTGGGAGATGTCACAAATTCATAAGTTATTTCATGCATATATTATAAAACAATATAATAACGTAAAAAATTAATTGCATAAATGATTAAGAAAACACATTTGGATAAATATTGTCATATTAACGTCATATAGTGTTCGGATTATACAGAAGCTACAGACGATGCCATACACACAACTCATTTGGTATCATAATCAGTTTCGAGAAAACCATTGGTGGAATGATTTGTATTGAGACACACCAAATCCTTCTGTCTAATTTGTTTTTATTTACAACCTGGATTTTAAATATCTATAGTGACCGATCCATTAGCGTTATGAATTTATGAGCTGAAATGTATAACTGAAATTTAACAGGAAGTTCTATATTATCAATTGTCTTTCAGAAACAGATTTGAAAGTGGTTGTCAAATAATACAGCCGGCTTCGCGACCACATTTTTTACTAAAAGTAAATTAAAATTGAATTTTGACTCGTTTTTTTAAATAATATTTATCTATACACACTAATCTCTTCTTTTGTTTTAAAATGTGAATAACTTGTTCAATAATTTTAAATTCGTTTTTAGATATAGTTTATTTTACATTTAAGGTTGTTCGCACTTTCCAAAAAAAAAAAAAAAATAATAATAATAATAAAAATAAAATAATGATAATCTCAGTGAATATATGAATAGATATCCCAATATGTAATTAATCTTTTTATTCTAGTGAGAACATTTTTGCCATAAAAGTAACATTTTAAAACTATACATAGAATATATAACGAATACCTTGTAATAATATATTAATTTTAGCTTTAAAAATAGTTTTAACTTTATTAACATTAAAAACAATAACAATTGGTTTGTTTAACTGTTTATATGTTTCGGATATATACGAGTCATTTTCAAAACAAATTTTGTTTTGTTTTGAAAATGGCTTGTGTAGAATCGAAATATATAAACAGTTGAATAAACCTATTTTTACTGTTTCTAAAGTTTTTGTTCTGAAAATAACTCGGGTAGAGTCGAAACATATAAACAGTTGAATAAACCTAATTTTACTGTTTCTAAAGTTTTGCTCTGAAAATAATTTGGGTAGAGTCGAAACTTATAAACAGTTGAATAAACCTATTTTTACTGTTTCTAAAGTTTTGTTCTGAAAATCAGCCGGGTAGAGTTGAAACCTAAAAACAGTTGAATAAACCTATTTTTAATGTTTCTAAAGTTTTGTTCAGAAAATGACTCGGGTAGAGTTGAAACATATAAACAGTTGAATAAACCTATTTTTACTGTTTTTAAAGTTTTAATCTACGCCTTTTAGCAATCAAAATTAGTATATAAATAAAATGTTGAAATGACTACAATAACGCAAAAAGGAGGAAAAAATTTTTCAAATGTTACCATTAGTGGTTAGTTAATTCAAAGTTGGTGTATTGAATTACAGAAGTAAGTGATAATATTGTGGATAATAATAATTATTATTATTATTATTATACTTGAAAACAAAAGAATAAAGAAAGGTAGTTTTTCTTAGCAGTTCGTTGATATTTTGTAGAAAAATGTATACTACTGATATGCTAGATTTTATTTAAAGATATCTATTTCCATTGCAATGTGTTTATTCGTGACAATTATGGAAGAATTTGCCAAGAGACTTTTTATATTTCGAACATCATAAAGAACGCGCATGAAGTAGTTGTGTGAACGTGATGTTCTTATCTTCCAAACTAAATAAGTAAACCACATTAATGTTATTTTATTGGTATGTTTCAAACTGATTCAAATCTAAATGAGCCCCTGCGGCTTTTTGTTTAGTATAAGAACATTTTATAGTTATTTTATTTAGCGCTTTATTATAGTGCAACGTTTTAGCACGTCCGTATCAACTAATACACAATCTCATAAATCTATCATGAGATTCGATTTATTGATGAAGCTACAGAGCAAATTCGGCACTGCACCACTACAAGATGGTATCAGAGGTTTGCAGGAGAAAATCTTTGTGACCCCGGTGCTAATCTAAAATGTTCTGTGTAATCAGCATACATATATAAGCGACAATGCAATGACATAAAGAACAAATTTGTTCATTTTCCATTTGTTATGAAACTGATTTAATACAGGGTGGTTCAGAACTATCTGTCAGAAATGCAAAGGAAAGCAGATATCGTATAGGAACGTGGGTGCAGAAATGCAGCGTGGAGGCAGTAGAGGGTGTTGTTAATTTCGGTGGATGAAAGCGCTTCGCTAGCTTGAATCGTCATTTCCTCACCGATTTTGAGCAATATGCATCGTTACACCAATTCAGAGCCTGCCGAAATGCATTTTATGTATGGGGCTAAGCAAGGAAATGTTTCACACCCAACGCACGTCCAACAGCTTTTCGGATTGTCGAAGGACTATCCTCTACTGTGCCTAATACAGCTTCTTCCACTGCAGCAATTCTGCGATATTTTACAGTGCCCTTATTACACCTGGAAGCATAAAACGGTCCACTCGCGCACACTCTTAATGAAGACACTTAAACGTTCGGGGATCCGGCAGAATTCTACCCGGTATTCGTTTAATCTAAATCCTTTGAGCAGACAATCAATTTCCCTGCGTAATCCCAAACATGAAATACCTGTCGGAAAATTTCGCATTGGTGTAATAATCCATGTTGCTCGAAATCCCTGCGGGAAATGACGATTCAAGGCAACGAGGAGCATACAACAGTGCCCTCTACTGCCTCAACACTGCATTTACGCACCCACATTCCTATACGAAATCTACTTATTTAGGTGCCCTCTACCGTCATTTACATTTTTGACAGATAGTTCTGAACCACCCTGTTTGTCTGAATCACCCCAACAAATTTTGCAAACTAAATTTATAACGAGCTAAGTTTTAAAATGCTAGCTTTAAATTTATCATTATACATGGAAATACTTCCATTAAATAAACTAAATGGAAAAACTTATTATGCCAGAAATAATATTGCAACCATATGAAAAAATTATGCTTCTAAACAGCTTTTTAAAAAAATTCAACACCAAGTGATATTGAAAATATTGTTTATTTTTCTGTTATAAAAAGATAAGTTTTATTTTGTCATACTCAAATGGCACTTACTAGATTAATTGACTGAAAATGATCCTGAGAAACTGGAAGAAATACACAAAAATGATATAAAAAATAAATGTATAAACAGTATTTTATTGAATATTTAAACAATATTTTATTATTTATTCCTTTTAATTTAACGTTAATGTTAATCTTAAATAGGATTAACTTCTTCTTTTATATGTAACTTCATTCTCGGTCAGCGATAAAAACTATTTCACAAAATTAAGTTAAATAATGTTTGTGAGTGTTAAAAATTATTTTGTTTACCCGCATTTGACAAAAAGATAGCTGTTTAAGAAATGTTACATTGATGTCTGTTTTATGCATGCAATTCAATTATTAAATTGGAAAAATCGCTTTAATTTAATGAATAAAAGATAGCATTCCTAAATGATAGTTGGAATTTCTATCACGAATTCTTGTTCAATAATTAATGCAAAGTAATAAATGCATAATAATGATACGTAATACGAAGTTTGAGTTTCTACATGGAAAACTGTTAAAAGTGCTATTTGCATCCAGCAAAATATTTCGAGTTTATTGTTAGAACAATGCGGAAAACTTGCGTTCATTGATAATAAATATTCTTTATAACCATTTATTCCTATTTATTATACGCAATTAAACAGCGGAAAGATAATCATTTTACTAATTACTTCCATGATTCTTACAAATGTTTGTTGTTTTACTTAAAACGATCTGTTAGCTTGGGAAACCGCTATTCAATACTGGAAAATGAGAAACCAATATCATTTTACACCAGTTAGAAACAAGTTTTGGGTAAATATTGTAACAAAAATGATTAATACAGTTTCTGTATTTACCCACTCGCCATGAAAGGGAAATAATGGAAGCATAAAACGCAGAAGTTGTTATCTTACACCTCATTAAGATAAAAGTTTTCGTTAGCAAGATGTTCTTGGGGGGAAAAAAAGCAGTATTCTTTCTCCTTGTCACTTACTGATTTTTCGAGAAAATTTAGATTCTGCTCGGCGAACAAATGATGTATTTTAATTAGATTTTCTGTAAAATGATATTTTGATTTTATTAAAAGATAAAAATACACATAATAATAGTTTTGTTCCTCGCATTAAAATTTCAAAACTTTTGATGCTAAAATTAAACGCATGTATATATGCTAAAATACTATTCATGGCTATAAGAATATTTATTTATGTATAATTTTTAATAATCTGTACTAATATTATAAAGATGTAACGTTTGTTTGTGTCTTTGTAAGGGGTATACAATTTATGTTATAAAATACAATTTATGTTATAAAAATAGTTATGTATAATTTTCAATAATCTATATTAATATCACAAAGAAGTGAAGTTTGTGTCTTTGTACGGGGTAATCTATACAATTTATGTTATAAAAATATTTATTTATGTATAATTTTCAATAATCTATATTAATATCACAAAGAAGTGACGTTTGTTTGTGTCTTTGTAGGGGTAATCTATATAATTTATGCTATAAAAGTATTTATTTATGCATAATTTTCACTAATCTATATTAATATTACGAATAATTAACGTTTGTTTGTGTCTTTGTAAGGGTAATCTATACAATTAATGCTATACAAATATTTATTTATGTATAATTTTCAATAATCTATATTAACATTACAAAGAATTAACTCTTGTTTGTTTGTGTCTTTGTAGGGGTAATCTCCGGAGCTATTGAGCCGATTTCAAAAGTAATGGTGGCAAATTGATGGTGACAGCCCTTGATCTAACACAGGCTATATTTTATATCGGTGCCACTGCCACTAGACATTTATAGGAGCAAAACATTTTCCAAAATTGCGATTTTTGTGATACTAAAGGGGTTAGGAACATGAAATTTGGTATGGTTGTTATTTACAGTCGTGGCCATAAGTTTAGGACCACCACTGAAATTTAAGATCCAGACAATAAATATAAATTGCATCTGTGACATTTATTACTCAAAGTTCAAAAGAAAAGCGAATACAGTAACTCCACTGTCAGACGGAATGACGCCATCCGACGAAAATCGATTTGATTTATGACGTTATCAGTGGTTTCGATTTTAAAAACGCTAGTTTCTGCACGGTGGTCCTAAACTTTTGGCCACGACTGTACAAGATGTAAATGCCCTCTAGGAGAAGTTGAGAAAAAATTAGAAATTTAAAAATGTATAATGAACGAAAAGCGTTCTAAAAATGTTCTAAATTACGATTTCTATGAACTATTAAAGATAGAAAGTTGAAATTTGGCATGGTGGATACTTATAAAATGTAAATCATCTCTAAGAAGAGTTACGAAAAATATCGGAATTTTAAAGTGTTGGGAAAAAGTTTAAAACAACATGCTAATTTTGTTGTTTATAATACAATTCCGAAAAGAGATATATATCTTAAATTTAGAAACATATATCTGATATAATATGCTAAGTTAATTCAATTGTAAATGTGAAAAAGGATTTTGATCTACAAACGTTAAAATCTTATAATATAAACTAATGGAAATATGTTTAGGATCAGTAGCTCCTTTTAAATCTAGCATAATGTATGACTTATCACTGAAGTATTTTATGCGGAACTCATTCGTGGTGATGATTATAGGTTAATAATGGCTACGATTAAAAGTTTTGGGGTATGCAACTGCTGTTTTGAGCATGGGCCGTGAGAAATTATTCAATGAAGAAGAAAATGGCAAAATCAGGGCTTTTTTGAATTGCGGACCTAGTGAAAGGCAAATTGCCCTAAAAAAATAGTAATACTGTTGTTCACAATTGTTTTATGATCCATTGCACTATGGAAGAAATAAATGAAGCGGACGGCCATTAAAACTCTCAGTTAAGTGCATACAAAACGTTTTTAGAATGGCGGTTTAAGATTGTGCCTATTCTTCTGCTATAAAATCTGATCTAGAACCCTAAGTAACGTTCAAAGCTGTTAGAAATGTGTTAAAAGTGCGAATGCTTGAAATATGCTAAACTAAAAACCAAGAAAAAACTACAAAAGCATTACATTGATGTTATCATCTTTTAGTCTTAAAAAGACGAAACTTGGTTTTTACTAATGAAAAAAAAATTACCTTAAAGCGCCAGATGGTTTCAGATATTACTGGCATAATTTATTAAGTTAGATATATCTGCTTTCAAGACATATATAAGGTGGTGACTCTGTGATGATTTGGGAAGGCTTTAACCAGTAACTGGAGACGGGAGTCAGAATGACTCCGCGTTGTTCTTTGGCTCTGATTATCATGTGCTTTTTTGTCCTTCAATAAAATCATTCCTCAGTGCCGAGAAGTAGTTCTTTTATCATTACATGATTTCCAGAATATATTGAGTTTCTAAAAAAAAAATTCCAATACTGTTTGCAAAAGGAAAATAACATTATATCTCTGAACGAGTAAGAAAATTCATGTCTCCAGTTACGGGTTAATTCAAAAGGAAAAACAAGTTTGGATTTCACCAACACAAAGATGAACGCCTTTGACTACAAAGATATTCTTGATAACAATTTTGTTCCGCTTAACGATGAACTTATGGATAAGAATTTCGTGTTGCTTCAAGATAACTGTTCTATTCACAAATCTTTGTCAGCATCAGATTGGTTATCTGCAAAGAACATTAAAGTTTTGGACTTTCCATCTAAAAATCCTGACCTAAATCCCATCGAAAATTTCTGGCGAAACTTTGTTCGACAAGTTTCTGCCAACAAAATGCAGTTTGATTCGATTGTTGAATTGAAAACAGCGATTTTGAAGACGTAGAAGAATATACCCATTTTCACATGTAAAAACCTGGTCAAATCCTTCCTAAAGCGTCTTTTGGAAATCCTACTTGTTAAGTGTAAGCATAAAAAGAACTAAAAATTAATGTACAAATCTTGTACAAATATAATCTCTAATGCACAAATGTGTAATTTTAATATATTTATACTGGCCCTAAACTTTTTTCCGCCATGTACTGTTACGTATAAATTAATTTTTGCCTATTTTTAAAAACATACCACTGTAATTTAACGCAAATAACAAAACTTGGATAACTTTATGTGTATAATTTTTATAATGATATTAGTTTTTCATTAAAGTAAGAGCTTTACTATTTTTGTTGGTGGTCCTAAACTTTTTTACAGCACTGTATATGCCTGGATTTTCATTTATTCTTAGTGTGTCGCGTATTACAAAATAAATCTTTTTAATTCTGTTTTTCGCAAAATTTCCCATTCAAAAACATAACTCCCGTATTTAAATTGCATCAAAAATATCTTAAAAAACACTTTATTTCTATTTATTCGTAGCAATAGAATTGATCATACCGTGTTCTGATGAAAATGTAATTTTTTGGATACGGTATCGCTTGTTGATTTCCACGGTATATACAGGGTAGTCATAAAAAATCCGGTATATGATCCCCTAGCTGCTTAACCAGTAAACCCATCAAAAGAAAATTTCAGATATTATAATTTGAAGGTATGCGCTCGAGATCGTGATAATTTTAGGCAACAAAGCTCTCAAGGTTATGGTTACAGTGAAAACATTTCGAATTTCTCGAATGGTAACAACCGTTTTTTTTTACCATCGAAGATTCATCAGCGAATTGAAAAACCATAAATGAAGTTGAAACGATACATGTATGACGAAAATTACTGGCGTAAAAAATATGCAAAGAAGGGCATTGTAAAGGACAAATGACGATATAAAAGAGAAGATAGAAACACTTTTTTTGGAATTAGCAGTTTTTAACCTAACTACCTTCACAGAAGATAACGTATTGCATGCGGGGGGATTGTTGGCAACAATGACGAACTTAACATCGTAGGAGGAATCTGTATAACTTCACTTTTTATAACGTCTTTCAATTCTGACAAATATCTTGAATTTGATGTGAACACCTTCGATTTCAGATAAACTCAGAACCAGAAATCCATCGGAGTGAAGTCGGGGATCATGGTGGTCAGGAAATTACAAAACTACGGGGGATGATTATCACCCAAGTGCTATTGCAGCGCTTGTCGATTACAAGTGGCGGCGTATGGAGGAGCACCGTCTTGAATCCATATAATTTCATTAATGAAATTTCGCTGCTGCAATTCTGAAATTACTTAATTCTACAGCATTGCGGTATACCGAAGAATTGTGATGGAGCACGTTTTCATATCTGTGGTAGTGACCTGTTCGAAGAGCTACGGAACCTGGGCGAATGTACTTGCGATGCCCCACCACGCAATCAGTTTAACTTCGTGTAAAGCCATTGATGTCCTTCGAGAGGATTTTCGTCAGCCTAGTGAATGCAGTGTTCGGAATTTACACTTCCAGTTAGGGAGAAATATGCCTTATCAGTCCATAGATGGCGAAATAATCCGCAAAGTCGAAACGCTGTTGCTCGTCTCCAAGTTACAACATCTGGATGAGCTGGAATCGATAAGGAAGCATCAGCAGAATTGATCGCAGAATCTCGAGGACAGTGTTTTTCGATACAACCAAACTGCCGGCAACACTTCTTGCAGTATGGAATGGACCTGCAGCAATCATATTATGCATTTCTGAAACAACTTGAAGCAAGTGGTTGACCGGATCGCGGTCTATCACATGTGCATCCAGTTTCTTCAAATTTTTTACCAAATCAAGTACAGTTTTTAAGGAATATGAGCCTCGTTGTAGCTTATGATTTCACTGATAAACTCGCTCTGCTTCTGTAGCACTTTTTCTGCTCAGATAAAACAGCTTTATCAATTCACATCGTTGTTTTCCTGTAAGTGTCATCTTGTTGGAACGTTAGAATACCTGACTGAGGAAACAATCTTCCCACACAATTTATTGAATGTTTTCCACACGCGATGCTTTGCACATGGTATTACGTTCTACTGTCTTTTTCTGTGATTTATACAAAAATCGTCCATGCACTTTCTCTCTGTGCTGTCGTTGGTCCTTTCAAATGCTCTTCTTTGCAAATTCATTTACGCCGGCAATTTTTGTTATACGTGTATCATTTAAACGCCATTTATGGGTTTTCAATGCGCTAATGAATCTGCGCAGTAAAAAAATGGGTGTTACCATTCGAAAATTTAGAATTTTTTTTTACTGTAATCGTAACTTCTATTGTTTTAAATCATACCTTCAAATGTGTGCATTCCTTCAAATAACAGTATATGAAATTTCCTTTCGATTGGTTGTGCGGTTAGGCCGCTAGAGGTTCATATATTAGGGAAGTGTTTTTATGACCACCCTGTACTTCTACACACTGTAGTACACAAAAGTCCGGTATAGGTTTGGTGTGAAATATAATCTAGTTTTGACAGAATTAAATGGTATTTTCTTTACAAATGTTGTTGATTGTAGTGTACTGTATCACCTTTTAAATTTTTACCCGACTGCCAAGAAGGGTCATGTGTTTCACGCGTATCTGGGTATGTGGATTTCTTTATACCCTCGAAACATCTCAACTGCAGGATGGATTTTAATGAATCGGGTCTTTATCGATTCATCTTAACCGTCCGAGGGTTATAGGCTAAGATTTGTTTTTATAAATTCAAAATGGCGGCCGTAAAATACAAAAGGGCGGTAGACAGGAAAAACTTTTTTAGGTCTTTCAAAATGAAGACGATGTTTCATTGACTATTTCACAGTCAGAAGCCCCGTTTAAATATTACAAAACCTGGAAGCTGTGTAGGTAGGATCTCTAGCTTTACTGTAACTCTAATCTTCCTAGACATCTATAGGCTTCATCAAAACAATGTTTATACATAGGAACTAATAATTAAACACAACTTAAAAGTCATCAGTACAAGTAAATAATAAAAAAAAAGGTAAGCAATATAACAAATAGTTTCACATTAATGAGATATAATTAATTAGTTCGCTCTTTATGCAGTCGGGTTTTAGATTTTTTTAATTTAATTGTTCAGCGGTAAGTAAACTATAAAAAATAGAAATAAAAATTTTAATAGGTATGTTAACTTTGAAAAAAAAAATATATGTCATTAGTTTGCAAAACTGCGTAATTATTTACTATGTTTTGTATTGTATACTGAATCACACTGTATGTATCTAATGCAAAAGATAAACATTAAACAAATGAAAAAACGCTTAAATCACTATAAATACTGCAAAACTTTACAATTTTCCAATAAAGGAATCCTGTTTCTTAATTCATATCGATGCGGCAGTACATCGGACTACAGTAAAGATTCAAATCACTAATATTTGGTCATCAAAGTAATTTTGGAAAAGAGGATAAATGGATAATTTTAATTTTTAATCTAATAAAAAAAATTAGAAAATTTATAAAAAATCGTAAATAAATTTTATTCCCTTAAAATATCACTTTTTTGAAAGCCATTTCTAAATTAAAATGCAGGCTATAGTTTCTTGCAATCCACTTAATACTGCTTTTACTGAATTAAAACGAATAATTATAGCGCAGTAAATGTTCTATTATAAAAAAAAAATGCTTTAAATAAAATATGCATCTGTATATAAATTTAAAAAGCCTATTTTAAAATTTCTATGATAAAAGAAGTTTTTCAGTTATCAAAAGTCTCTTATTTTATATCTATGCTATCAGACAAAACATTTTCCATCATTTTTTTTTGTCTTTGACCTTGTTATAAACTCCTTTGATAATAAAAATTTGAATTTTAAATTACAAAAATAACATAGTTGATTATTATATAACATTCAATAATTATTTTACTTATTTTATCGACAATAATTTTATTAACGTCTAATTTTATGTTATATTTTATTCATGGTGATAATTAGTATTGTTTTAAAATAATACTTTTTGATGAAAAAATAATATTATCATTTCATTTAAATATAATACATATTTTTTATTCAATTTGAATCCCAATGCAATTTTCTCTAAAAAAGAAAATAAATAATAAAAAAATATATAAAATATGTTGACTTTAAAAGCTAATTTTTGATTTTATGTATCATTCATAGATTTTTTTCTAAATCTACGAGCTTCCCAAATTACATTAAAAAAATTTTAATGAGTGTTAGATTTAATGGTTTTGTGTGCTCTCTTTTGAACAAGTGCTTTCAAGAATACAGCTGCCATAATGATTATTTTGTGTTTAGTGGGTTAAATAGTTTAAGACTCAAAATAATTTTTTACTGGACTATTATGTAAAAAAAGACATAAGCATTATTTAAAAGAAAAGTATTTATCATTCACCTAAGGCGCACCTTTATTAATTGTCTGTATATCTATTCACGTATATATTAAAAAAAATTATTAAATAAAATAATTTTTTTTTATGAAAAACTCTAATTATACATGATTTGCATGAATTTCCGTGGATGCTATAAGAGTTAATATATTTCAAAATAAATACAGAAAAAATATTAAATTTAGTACTGTTTGTAGTTATTAAAAGAGAAAAAAATGCTTTACGGAAAACAAATATGAAATACCGCGCATTTTTTTTTTTTTTTTTACCAGAATAGATAATTCCCTTATAAAACAGGGCTGGAAAAGGAGAAGGAAAACATTACCACTTTTAAAAAAATTAATATATTTAAAAATAACATTAGTCAAGAAATTTGAATTTTTTTTTGTGTATATGGCGTGTAAATGGGTGCATTTAACTAATTTTAGAGTGCTGAATTCACTGGAATAATCAGATTATCTCAATCACAGCACATTTATTAGGTACAAGGCCGTTACGCAAAGAAAAATGAAACATCTGACGAAAATTTACCATTTGAAATAAAAACAAAACATTGTTCCACACACCTACCACGATGAGGAGAACGAGTACCTCAACAGGATCGTAACGAGTGATGAGACATCGGTTGACAAATGTGAAAAGCTGGCTTCATTATCAGGTGGCAGACTTCTATGAAACTAGACTAAAAATAAATTATCCCACGCTCTGACAAGGGATATAATTCCGGCGGTTCTTACGTTGGGATGTAGCTGAATCATTGCTGTATCTTTTACAATAAATCTTTCCGGATCATTAAGTTTTGTTCCTTTATGTGCCGTAGGAAACTTATTTTCTAGATGACCCTCGTATTTCACCCTCTCTATTTTCAACTCGCTCTTTACACCAGATTTGAACTCGGAACTTGAACTCAGAACTCGAACTTGTACAGAAAGTTTATCAGCATGTTGCATTACTCTAATAACAATACTTACAGAATAATCATGTTACACGGATATAATTTGACTTGATATTTAAAAATATTGTTTAAATGCTTTTTGAAGTTTGGCAGCATATAAGCAACCATTTAAAAAGTACAAAGAATATATTTATTATGTTACAATTTTTTTTATTTCATCTTCCTTGCAACAAGAGAAATAAATCATAAGAAATTATTTTCCTCCCGGGCGTTACTTAGACAAGGAAAAAGGTTGTTAATCTTATTCCTAAAATATTCTCTTGCTACAATGTAAGTGAATCAAAATAAATAAATTTTTTCCTGATTATCCATTAATAGGAGATGCTTCAAAAAGCGTTCATAAAAGTAAGTGTGCTCCATCAGCCTCAGGACATACATAATCCATTTCTTATATGGCAGTTTATTCCAGTTAATTATGAACTAATTTCGAATATGCCTGTTATTTTGATTAGCATAAACTAATTTATCGTCCGGATATTAAGTGACATATTCAAGTATAAAGCTCTAAATATAAAATATTCTTGAACAGTTAATGCTAAAATTAAAGAAATTAGTTATAAAATATTAATAATATATTCAAGTGTAATGTCTTAACTACAAAGTGTCCCAAAAATATAGGCAAAATCATAAAATACAATTCACAGTAAAAATAAGACTGGGATGAAACTTTTTTCATATGCGTAAAATATTTATATGTCTTTATACGTTTATGTGTTACACACAACATTTGTGAGTGTATGTTATGTTATTTATATGTTTTATATGTCTAAAATCTACACTTTGTCTTATGCTAAAACATATTTTCGCATTAAGCAGTGATCATCATGTTTTTTATTTCTTTTTATTTAATTAACTAAATATGATTTTATAATTTTGCTTATAGTTTTTTGGAGACTTTTAAAGATTTTCCGATAATTCATTGGGTTTTGTATTTTCTTTTAAAACATGAGATGCGACTTTAGGTATAATAAGCGGTGAACGTACTCATGCCGAGTACGGGTTTTTACCTTTTCGACAGTGAAGCGTAATATTTGACGTTTATTTCCTTTTTTATTAATAATGTCACTTATTTTACCTTTAGAAATACTAGAAATATTCTTTTCACGCATATTTTTAATAATCAAGTAAGAATATTAGTAAACTTCAAATACAGTGTGTCTTAAAAATATAGACAAAAGCATAAAATACATTTCACAGTAAAAATAAGAATGGGGTGAAGATTTTTTTTTTTTTATATGCGTCTAATTACAAAGACTAAATGAAGCGCAAATTAGGTTTAATATGTATTAGAAAACACAACAAATGCTGAATTTATTTAAAAAGACAGAAAATAGGGAGTAAAATAATTATAGACAATATTTCTTTTATACATTGTTTAAGGTTGAGGACCACAGTTACAAATGTTAGAATTGAATCGTTTTTTCATTACCTTTAATCACCTCAAGTACACGGTTTTCCATCAAAAGTACTTAGTTTTGCATTACCTCTGGGGGAAGATCATACTTGCTATATCACTGTTGTAAGGTCCTTAGTCGAAAAATATTGGGGACCATTTTCATATCCTTTTTGTGTTAAATGTCCTGACATGTTCTCCATGGGATTTAAGTCTGAACTAAGCGATGGACAGTTTATGAAATTGATATTATTCATATTAAACCACACCTTAGACACATGAGTAGGCTTGTTGAAATACACAGCTTGGTCCTCCCAGTAAATCATGTAGTGGAATAAATTGTTCCTCTAAGATTTTCTTACTGTCCTGGGAGCTCATTTTCTTGCTAAAAAAAAATAAATAAAAAATGTTTGTCCATTAAATCAAAACCACCGCAAGTCATTACGGATCCTCCACCGTGCTGTCTACTGAAAAAACTTCTTGGTTTGCTTCTTAAATCATACCAGTATAATTTATATTCATCTGGTCCATCCATGTTGCATTTTGTTTCCTTACTAAATATTGTTGACAGTTTTTTATCACCACAAGACTTCATTTTCTTAGCTCAGTTTAAACTTGCAGTTTTGTGGGTTTTTTAAGCACGGTTTCTTCAACATTTTCTTGAAAGTTATTTGTTTATATTCTAGTATTCTTCTGTGAATGGTATTTTTTGTCACTCCAAATTTGGATGCAATTTTTCGCAATGAGATATTTCTTTCTAGATGCCATGCTTAGAATGCTTCTGTCATCGTGCATGGATGTAATTTTTTGTCGACCAGGTCTTTTCTTACTACACCACTTGTCACCATTATGCAAAATTCTGTAAATACTTTTTAAAGATTTCTTTAAAATCTTGCCTCATTTCTTTCGGATTTTTGACTTTAAGTTAAAAATCCAAAACTTTCATAATCTCCTCTTTCGAAATCTCTTTACCTCTAGGCATTTTGTCGAGTTTATAAAAAGATCGATTAGTCAGTCGAAAAGAAGCCGAAAAATGATTAGTAACCAATAAAAGTCGGAACAGCAGATGATACATACGTTCAAGAACTGTGAATAAATAATCATCTGCTGAAAAAAAAAATATTTTGCTAATAGTATTTCTAAGTAAAGTCAGACGATATTACATAAAAAAAAAAAAAAATCATAATTTTTACGTATTTTCAAATTTTTGTTATAATAAATCACAATAAACCAATTAAAAAAATGTATCTAGATCATTTCTGGAAAGACATTAAAGGTATTTTAGCTTGGGATGTCATTTTTGATATTTGTCTATATTTTTGGTAGACACTGTATTAAAAGTATTGAACATTTGAAGGAAAAAATTTAATGAATTTCTTAAACAGAGTGTGAGAAAAAAGAACAACCTGATCTGGAGAAGCAATGCTCGTCTCGGTGTATAGGTGGTGTAATGGGCGTGGTTTTTGTTTTGAACCTTAAGCTCATACAGTTTTTCATTTACTTCAACGGCATTTCTATCATGCTTTTGCAGAAGAAAAAATTAAATTAAAGGGAAATTTGTCATTTTATTACACGTTCTCATATATATGACCCAGTGGATTTTTTTTATTCAGTTTGTACCACTTTAAAAAAATAATATATGCCATACATTTACACCAGAATATTTTCGAGAGAAATCCAGGAGAGAGAATTTTTTTGTAAATTATGGTATGATTGAATATAAAAAAAAGCACCACTCCTGGTCCTAAATTATAGAAATTAAAACATATGCAATCATGAAGCTGATCAGGAGAGTAACGAATCATTATTTTATTTAAATGACCGATTCATGTCTGTTGTAACTACCATTCAAAAATGACCAGAAAACGTATGTACACAATCGTATGTACATACTCTGTCCTTTCAGTATACAAAATTCTTTCTCTTTGTTGTTTACTGCAATTTTGAAAATTTCTATTCCTCACCACTGAATCTATAATAACTAGGGCATTTTTTATTGAAAGTAAACTTTATGAGTTTATTTAACCAACTGACTGACCACCAAAAGGCCCAAATTCTAATGTTGTTTTCTCCATAATTTTTATTAAAGGCAAAAAAAAAGGATGATTCTTTCCAACATAATGTAAAACACCTAATTACGTATATGAATAACATTCTTCAGAGTATTAATGATTACTCAATGTTTTAAAACTGCGTTACATCTGTAGAATTATATTAATTTAAATAATGCTTCTATTGCAGTGAAACCTACAGCTTATTGAAAGGATATGTCAGTTCACGGCACTGAGAAGATTAACACTTTGAAGTCTGAGCCATTTCAATCGCACCTCTCACTCTGGACTGAGGGTATTTGGTGCTTTTCATGATTAAAAAAATACTTAGAATATACGTATTTTAATAAATTTATTTATTGTAAACTTCAAACTGTTCATATTCATAATCAACGAACTACTATTTAAATGTATTAAAAACTAATATTTAATAACAGATTATTGAAAAACGCATGTTTTATATATTTTTAAAAAGTTCCGCATAAGAAAACATCATTGTTTAACATAAAATTTTAAATAGGTTTGATTAAAAGGTTACCCAAATGATGTACAAATGCCTGAAAA
This sequence comes from Maratus speciosus, assembly GCA_963932465.1. Taxonomy (NCBI): domain Eukaryota; kingdom Metazoa; phylum Arthropoda; class Arachnida; order Araneae; family Salticidae; genus Maratus; species Maratus speciosus. The sequence continues at coordinate 345,362,959 of OZ010788.1, forward strand.
TAGGTTTTACTTGTATATAAACATTATTTGTTAAAATTTGATTTTGTGTGGTGCATTTCAAAGCACAAAGAGCAACACCACAAGTTTCAGGATGAGTTCAAATTAAGCTCTGATTCCAGACTTTTTCATATACTTACTTGTGTTTAGTGCTGCAACATACCTTTTTTCAAAATAAAAGATGATATATGAACAGACAGCGAACGTATATAGTAGGTATTTTTACAGCTCAGATAGGTAAAAATTGACACCGAAACTCTCGGATTTAGTTCGCTTCACCGAAAACGACAACCCGAATGACATTCGGGCTTAAGCCTCAAAGTGTTAACAATCTCAATTGATATATTTATAACGGATATTTTACTGTGCTTGCAGTATGACATTGAAACCCCACTATTCATTTTGATTTATCCTGTATAATCTCGTATTAAATCATTTACATATCATAAATATCAAGAGAAGTTATTTAATAAGTACAATTTGCAAATATTTTGCCTATTACGGAGTGAGATCGTGTTTGCAGAATGTGACAGGTACATTTAAACCAATTACACAGGCGGATACGGGCTACTAGTAACAACTTTAGAAATGAATGCTGGAAAATATTTGTTGAACCACTTTTGACGGAAGATAACGAAATTTCAAAGGCTTGTTCCGGCAATCTTAGTACACGTATATATATTCCGGCCATTCATAGCTCGAATGGCATATACTCTGAAACTGAAAAGGCTGAATCTATTACTGAAAGTCGTAAAAGTCAATTCACACCTCATCGTGCTAAAAATAGGAGGAAGAGTTAGTATTAGAACACTCGAGGGTAATTACTGTGTTGGAGAGTGCACTCTGACCCCGACTAACCTCTCGGAATGTCTGAAGTATATCTAAGGCTTAAGAAAGAAGAACTCCTCAGGGAAGGACCGAATTTCTACTAGCATGCTTATTACCTCAAATTTTTATTCTATACATTACTATTTTTATTAACTGCATGTTTATTTGAAACATTCTTATCAACTAGTGGAAAAAGGTATATTATACTTCCTCTGCCGGAAATCGGGGTGGAAGATATTTCCGCACTTACAGTTTTCGATCAATGTCTTTTCTCACCTGTATCTCCAAAAATTCATGAATACGCTCCCGGCAACGTTTGAAGGAGTTCCTAGATTCTTTTGACGTGTTTATATCTGAGTAATTCGGGTTTAATAATTTTACAAAACACTAGGATTGGAGTGTCAGTGAACTTATTCAATGAGCTTACACACCCGCCGTCAGGAGTAGGGACAAATTTCTTAACGTGCAAAATGCTAAAGTCTGGCTCTCGGCTCTTCTCTTTAAACTTACTGAGATTGAAGTACATGGCCTACTCTCAAAACTTATGCTGATTATGTTAAACTTAGATCTTTCGCCAATAGAATTGCGAACCTTACACGAAACTCTGTACTCCAAGAATCAATGGGCGATCTACCCCTTGTCAGAATATACGTAAAAGAATAATCTAAAGAGCGTGACTTTGACTTCGCAATTTTCACTACCGGCACTGTCGTTTTTCACAAACATAAACATCTACCCAAAGTGATTCTAAATTCCAAAATTATCGCTCTAAATGCTTGGCCTTGTTGAAAAAGCGAAAAATGAAAGTTAACAATGCCAAAAGTGCGACCATTATCTATACGAACAAAACATTTACCGCAAATACCAATCTTAACTTTAAGTAAAATGATTAGACAATTTTCTGGAAGATTAATTTTATGTACTTAGGTGTTCACGTAGATTCCAAATTGTCATGTTTCAATCACTCACAGAAACTCTCAGTTTGCCAATAGCACAGTGGGTTCCCTTGATTATCTTTTGGTTTAAAAAAGTCCTAAGCAATAAAAAATAAATTGTTATTATACACTGTTATTATAAATCCATTATTATCATACATCCGTGATTCGGCCGGTGATAACTCATGCTCCGGTTGCTTATTAATCTGCCTCTAAAACCCATCTAGAAAGAATTGCAATCTTCCAAAACAAGTTATAGTATAAATTTTCCCGTGCGATATGTTATGTTCGCAATGACAGGTTTACCGTGTTCTAAATTGATCTAGATTAATTTTTTGAGAAATAAAAAGCCGTGCCATAAAGTTTCACCCTTCAGTGAGAAATTCTACGTTAAAGGGTCTAAGCTACTATGATGTAATAATTGGCAGGGCACAGAAACTCCACTTAGCATCCATTGCACTGGATGACATATTTATCCCATGTTCGAAATTCTGGTATAAACCCATCTAGGGCCAATTTCCTTGCTCTAGATCGAAAGAAAGTTTCACCTAGATATTGCTTCCTTTCGATGAAATGCCATGCAGCCTGCTTTTTAATTATAGCAATCGCGATTTCAACTTTTCTAATTTTTGTTAATAACATTGACAAAATCCAGTAAAAAAAGGGTGATATTTTGTGCCAAATAATATAAACAAACGCGAAAATGAAACTGCAACCAATAAAAAACAGATGGCTAAGTAAAATCGTGGAAATCGACGAATTCTTCGGATTCAGCGAAATCGGCTCTCTTCGTAAGACGACAACGCTGTTCGTAAAACATAACGCTGGGAGAATTCTTCTACAACAGTGTATTTTTGGCGATATTTGATGTGAAACTTTTATGTGTATTTTATAAGACTTTAAAAAAATCTGTATTAAAAAAAATTAGAAAAGCTATTTTGAAAAATGACAACATATTTTTACTTTTTTAAAGCTAAAAGAAATGTGGCATTGAAATCCGGTTGCCAAACCACGATTTACAAACTTGTCTGCAATATACTTCGAGCTTCTGAGCCTTAATTTCTATACTAGCAGAGGGAAAATGACTTTACTTTGACGCAATCAAAAATAAACATTTAGGTTTTATTAACGAAATTGGAACTTTCTTTTAAAAAATAAAGTAATTTTTATACATATTTTCTCAAATGAACTGCTTTATGAATTAACATTCGTCAAAAATAGTTTTATCAAGCAATCGAGTTAATTTTTTTAGTTTATAAAACGAAAATAACTATTTCTCGCTAATCATGACGTCATTTTCGGCATAATTTTCTGGTGCGCATTATCGACATTTACTATCCATTTGCTTTTCAAACTTTTTTACAGCTTTTCTTAGTTCTCAATTAAAAATTAAATCTTTATGTTAGCCGTTATACGAAAACTCGTCAAGTATTCATAATAATTTTCATTACATAATAAAAATTAGTGCCATAACCCAAGACCATTTTATTTCAACATCAAATCATAACCGTTTTACTTTTCTATATGACGTCATATTTGCCTGCTTTCCGTTCTTTCTCATATTCCTGCACCTTGCATTATTAATAAGTACTTGAAACTCTTCGTTTTATTTCCAGTATGGCGATATATTCATATTCTTTTTAAATTCTTAATTTTTTTGTATTTCATTTTCCCTTTTCAAGTGAAAATCTCTGTATTGAAAACTAATTGTGTAAGAGAAAATATTATTCCGGGGTTCGATTTTTTTGGCAATGATAAAGAAAGACGGTTAAATTTTATAGGAAAATGTCGTTTGACTCTCAAAGAAAATAATAAAATTTTGAATTATTAAGAAAAATATTTGAAAAAAATAAAATAAAACACAATCTACGTCCATTTCCGGGTTATAAATGCAATATGAGCAAAAGCGTTAATTCCCCCGTTTTGACGTTGACTTGAATCAAACATTCCCAGACACTTTCCCATTTATAATATTATTAGGATGGTGCACTAAAAAGTGAAATTTATTTTAGAAAATATTTTTTCCAAAATACCAAACATGAAATTAAAAAATAATTTACATTCAAAGTCCTAATTACTTGTGTTAATTAGCCTAGTAAAGCAAAATAATCATTTGAAAATAAAGAAATCATTATATGCTACCAAATTATATAATTCTCTGGTAATGATCAATTAATTTGAAATGTCAAAAGTATCTGTAATCATTAAAAGACCTGATTAGTATGCAAACTGGTGAAGATTAATTATTTGTTATGAAATAATCTATAAATTATTTGAGAAAAGTACCATGATCTTAATGAATTTCTTATCACAAAAGATTATGCAAATTAACTGATTTTAAATAGCAAATCTTAAGTCTGTTTAAAAAAAATATATTGTTAATGAAGAAAGAAACTTTAGATAGAAGAAAGATAAATGTATTTGTATTATATATTTGTATATGAGTTAAAAAACTAAACAATATATAACGAGAAATAGTTTTAGAATTAACAATTAAAATTTATTTTAATATATTTTTCCATATAATATAGATGCTCTTTTCATTAAAGTACAATCTATTCTTAAATCGTTCTGTTGATAAGTATTTCAGACTTTACCCTTCTTTGCTTGAAGTTTAAATTTCGTATAGTTGATGGCAACACTGATGATTTTCAAAACCAAAGGTGAACTTTTCTCCCCCCTCCATTATTCTTCAATTTATATAAAAAATATAAACAGATAAAAATAGTATGCATACATACATTCATATATATATATATATATATATATATATATATATATATATACCGGGTGTCCCAAAAATGACCGATGATTTTAAAATTCAATAACTTGCAAACCGTGACAGATATTAAAAAATTCTTGCAGGATAGTTATTTATGATTTCAGGAGTTATTTTACTGTGATTCTTTGTTTTAGTTCAAATTTAAAACATTAGATGGCGCTGAGAGCAATAGGTGCTTAGTCCAGACCCGATTTTTGGTACTTCGGGATCCATTCAATACATTTTAATCGCCTTTCTTCGCATGGAAGAAGAGAGAGGCCGAAAAATCGAGCATGGATTTAGCGGTTATTGCTTGCAGCGCCATCTATCAATGCTATTTCTAACTAAAACTCAAAATCGCAGCATACAAACTCCTGACATCTTACATAACACTCCTGCAAGATTTTTTTTTTTAACCCTTTGATGGACAAGCAAAAATGTCTCTGTAATATTGAATTCTCACTGGAATAATTGAAAAATTTTATTTTAAAATAATGAAAAGCAATTTTTCAACATTTTGCCCCCAAAGTTAAAAATATAAAATTTAGTTAAAAGTTTCTGGTGTGAATCTTGTTTAAATTAGGTGAGATATTTTATATCGCACCGTCCCTCAAGGGGTTAATAATCTATCACTGTTTTCAAGTTATTGAATTTTAAAATAATCGGTCATTTTTGGTACACCCGGTATATATATGTGTCATTTATTGTTGGTAATTGCAACTAAAGTCGGCAGTTGCAGTAAAAAAACTTATGACATCTTACATGACCCTCTTACAGGATTTTTTTAATAGTTATCGTCCTTTGCAAGTTATTGAATAAAAAAAAAATAGTCCATTTTTGGACACCAGGTATACTGTATGTGTTGCTTTAAGTTTTAATGTAAACAAATGCAAATAATAAATATTGTCGTTCTTAATTCAAATATGTCCATTCTCACTATATTAATTTGGAATGGTTTTTTTTACAATACAAACGGCATACTAGATATCATTTAACATAATACTAGAATACTGGGTTTTTGTAACGACTGTTGAAATTAGAATTTGTAATACTTTCAAACTTTTAAATTTAAATCTAGATTTTTATTTAAATCATGTATTAAACTTTATTTATTATGGATTTCAGCTTGGTAAATAGACCGTTTGTGTAAATAAGATATAAGCATTGTTTTTCTGTTTTTAGAAATATTTCATTAAAATATAGTATTGTTTGTGCTAAGCTCAGTTTCTCTTCCTATTATTATAAATCAGAATAAAAATAATAATAGTCTTTATTGAATGTTTTTTTAATTTTTGACTACAGGAAAAAACAAATAATATTTTGCCTTCTGTATTTACAAATATATTCATAATTTTTTAAAACTATTTTAAAGAAAAAAAAAGACATTTTAATGAATAATTGTTCCTATGAGAATTATGTTTTTAAAATTTCACACCAACACAAAAAATTCTTGAAGATTCATTTAATCAATATGTAACTAAAAATATTTGTACCAATTCTCATAATACTATATTTCATTGAAATTTATTTATATCGATTTGAATAAGACGAAACTTCAAAACATACAAAGTTTTGAGTTGGAAACATACAAAGTTTTGAGTTATCTTTAGAAAACCGCAGACCGTGAAACAAAATCTGTTATTCTAGCTATTGTTTTCACATGCGGTTTACGTTATCTTATTCTAAAAATTCTAAAGTAATTTTTAAGTCATAAATAAATAAATAAATAAATAAATAAATAATGAATGTTTGATATATTTGAGATTTTTGTACCAAAGAACACCGTGTGCTGTTAATAATGTGAAGCTACGTTGTAAAAGGAAAAAAAATATATATTTCTTAATCAAGGAAAATAAAAATATCCCCGAACGAAACTATACAATACACAGTTCAAAACAATTAAAGAATCAATGTAACAATGTAAGTTTGATATAAAATAACGGTATAAGCGAAATGTTTTTCGCAGAAAATGGAAGAATGGAGTTACGAATGCAAATTTTTCTCACTTTCAAAATTCGGAGTATGTAAATTTTGAGTTTGTCTTCAGAAACGATGCTTTAGCGGCAGAGAATGAAATCTGACTTTCAACTTACTGAAAGACAATGCGGAAAACAACTATCGACATTCAGTAAGTGCTTTGTTTCGATGGAGTGCGATGTCTGAACGAAGTCATTTAACCAAATCAGAAGCTTGGAGAATCGTTGGTCGGTTAAAGGGATGCCAAACACAAGCTGAAGTAGCAGAAGCCTCTGGCCACATAGTGTGATTTTCAGAATCTGGAACCGTTTTTAGAGACTGGAAATGCAGGCCAAAAACCAGGGCAAGGCCGTAGATGTGCAACAACGCCCAATAAAGATTGATATTTAACGCTAATGGTTCGGAGACACCGAAATGTGAATAATATGAATGACACTCTTCTTCAATAACACCTTCACTCGGTTACTGGCACCACAGTTTCAACTCAAACTGTTCGAAACCGGCTCCACGCTGTAGGTCTGTATGCTCGCAGACCAATGGTATGTGTTGCGTGAACACCATCTTCATAAAAGGCGTATTTTCATCTCGAGGAAGCGTGCACTAGAAACAATCCTGCGTTCGTGCAAGGAAGTGTCAGATTTGACGGAGGGGGACTGATGGTTTGTGCTGGCATCTCCATTGATTGGCGCACCGACCTCCACATCATTCGAAATGGAGCTGTTGCCGGCCAGCGATATAGGAATGAGATCCTCAGACTTATTTTAGTCCCTTACGCTGCAGCAATTGGAGATGACTTCGTGTTAAGGGACGACAATTGCAGGCCACATCGTGCTCACTTGGCGGATGCTTTACTTTTCGAGGAAGGAATCATACGACTGGAATGGCCAGCGTGTTCTGCGGACATGAACCCAACTGGAAAGAGCTCTTCTGTAGAAGTAGGACAGAAAACCCCAGCTCCTCATTAATAACCTCATTCACTCTATGCATCAAATGTTTCTCTGTAAACGTCCAACGGCAAACGTGTGACGGCCAACGTTATTGGTCGTTCATGGAAACCATTTCCGCTACTAAAACCGATTTCTTTGAAGGAACTACTTTCTTTTATTCGTTTTTTCTCATATGCACAAATTGTGTTTTTTTCCTTGTGTGCCCAAATGCTTAGTGCGATGCATTTTTTCTGGCAAACATGTGTAATTTTTTTCTCATACAGCCTACCACGTCTGTTGACCATGTATCAATCATCTAACCAATTCCCCCAGCCGCAAGATCCATCCACAACCTCAATATCCTTTAATTGCTTCGAGAAGTGTAGACTCTTTCAAATTACGCATGATTCCAAAAAGGTGCTCTTTCTCTTTGGAAACCTACAAATATTGGAAAAAAACAATATATTTTCGAGATTTAAAGAACAATTTATAAAAAGAAACGCCAGTGCACCCAAGCTGCAATGGATTTCTAGAAACGCTTTCGAGTAATTTTTGTAGGGTATTAATTAGTTTAATCATCCTGGAATGTAGGTTTTTTGCAAGCTACTCGATCTCAAGTAACCATTTTCGTCTTCAATAAAGATTTTTTACAGAGAAGCATGATAAATTAACAGCATTAAAATTAATATTAAAATTAAAATTAATATTATTTTGCTGCTCTTGCGTATATTGATTTCATTATTCAACTGAAAATGTTTAATTGGGTAATAATAGCAACCTAAAAACCGATATTTCTGAATTTGAAAACTAATTAAAAGGCTATAAAAACTATTCGAATTTCCGAAAATCATTGGTAGCAAAAAGAACTTTCTTTTTATGAAAGTTTCTTTAAATTTCGAAAATATGTTGGCTTCTGGGCTTTATAATGATAAAAAAAAACGCTTACCAAAATCATGTGTAAACCGTATATTTTCCTTGTTCAAGGTTATTGTATATTTTCCGTAATAGTTATATGATATTTCCGCATATTAAGGAACATTTATCTTTTTTTCAACATTGAATATAACTCACACCAACGAAATATAAAAATATCAATTTGATCTTAAAATCCTTGAATTGCGTCTTTAAGTTGACGTTTTATTAATATTGTTATTTCACTTTCTTTAATTTTCATAATATTTTCTATACAAGATTAATGATGAAAAGGTACTTCGATGAATGCTTGAAAAAAAAATGCAGTGATCGAAATGAGTATAACGCATAAGATGTATAATATAAATCACGGTCTAAACCAGAAAACTCGGCATGGGACACGTGATGCATCTAAAAGGCCAGGGATTATAAAAATGCATCAGATAGCTGATTTTAGATTGATATGTGTGTTTCATAATGAAAACATTATTCATGCGATAACGTGCGCGAAAATTATATTTACAGAAAAAATCAAATTGTCTATTTCTTGAAGTAAATTAAGTACAGTGTTATTGAATTACACGGTATTATAAAGTGTGTTTCATAAAAGATGGGCAAAACTTTAAGATGTGATAGTACACATTTAAACAAACAACTTTCATCGAAGAATGTATGGTCGGAATTAAAATGCAAATGCGCTATAGGGCGCAGAAAGTGGTGTTGTTATACGAGGCAAAAACACACAAAGAACGATTAAGTGACAAAAGCAAGATGAGAAACCGCTCTCCGTACAATGGCTGAGCCTCTGAGCCATCTTCATATGCAGTTTTGTAGATAAAATACATATCGGCTTTTCCCTATAAATGAAGAGCAACATCTTCCGATACGTTCCTTCCGCGATTGACAGTTCAGCACTCGGATCAGCTGCTTTAATGTATTAATCGAGGCGAAATTTTGCACATGCTTTCTTCTTCTTCCCCATATCACAGTTGCATGCTATTAGTGTCATTCCGCTCCTGAAAAAACGCAACAGGAATCTAGTTTTAACGTTTGCATGGACCAAGTTTCGAAATGTGCCATCACCTTTGCGTTTTATTTCCGACCATGCTATTTGATAAATATTTTTTGTTTTGATGTGTACTAATACCTCTTAAAGTTTTGCCCATCTTTTATGAAACACCTGTATCTAAAACAAACTAGAATGTGATTGAACCTCTTCAAGTAGAGACGTGAAAACGATACACATTTCGTCATTTAACTCCTAGTGAAATGGAGTTGTCAACAGTTCCATAATACTAATTGAGTATGTGTTTGGAAGAAGAGCCCATGAGCAAAATTTTGAAAATATGTGTTTTTTGTTGGAAAAGGGCTTACTATGTAGAATGGTTGATGCTTACTCAGTGCTAAACATTGCAATTTCATAAAATACAACGTTTTTCCACATTTCTGTAAAATTTAAATTTGTAACATAGGTCCTTCTTACATAGACAAATTCAATTAATATTACATTACATGACTTCACCCACTCTTATTATTTCAAATTATTCTTAAAATGCAATTCATATTAATTATTAGATATTATTCGTAAAATGCAATTCATGATAATTATTAGAAAAATATTCAATTTGCTTACAGTGTGGTGATGATGGTGGTGATAAACTGGGATCTCTGTCCATTTTATCAACTTTTACTCTTTCTCTACGCACCTGGAAAAACTCTGGAGCAGTTGTTGCAAATATTATATCTGTCTGTAAATAAATAAAAAAAGAGAATTGTTGGCCTTGATTATATTAAAAGTGCAATGAGTAACATGATTATATATAAAAAAAAAATCACACTATAAAGACTTTTCTTGAATATTTTTTTTTTTACAAAATACAGCCTTAATTGCTATAATTTATTGTAAATAATTTATGTAAATGAAAATAATTAAATAATACAGTGCTTTCAATTTCATTAAACAATGCTGTTGTATCTACAATATGTTACTTTTTTTAATTAAACACTATATTTTCTAAAAATTGTATTGAACATAATATGTTAAATTTTATACATGCATAAGTAAAGTTGGAGTTTTATAATTCAAATTCCTACAAAACGTATACAAGACATACATAATTGGTAAAGTGATTTTTAAAACATTTACTTAAATATAAACAAAGTAATTCATTTATGTTTATAAAGGTTTTGTTTTAGTAACTATGTACTTAAGAATAATTATTTTAATTAAATCACAATCAAAACTAATAAATACAAAATAGTTACCTTGGATGTGATTAACTTCAGATTTGGCATCATCATACTTTGCACTAAGTTTCCATTAATCACTAACCTTATTTCTATGGTATCAGATGTAAAAGCCAAGATATAAGGGAAGGCACACACTATAATGAAAGATAAATTTGTATGCCTAAGTGCAATAATACATGAATTTATTTTAAATCACATCTGTATAATAATAATAATAATAATAATTAATAAATGGTGGTATACTTAGATATTTCCAAACTAATAATGAAAATAGCCGTTTTGTACATCCTTATGAACCTGATTCGTATTATTTAATAAATATTATAGCCATTAAACTATAAAGTATTTATAAACAGTTCAAAGAAATCGCTATTTTTGCACAGAATTTCGGAAAATTATTAAAGTTAAAGTATATTTTAAAATTTCTCTTCTTAATGGAAGCTCATGGGGGGTTTAATAATAATTAAAAAGCGTCATCGCTGATACAAAGAGCTTAATTATAATATCGATGCCTCAATTATTTTGTATTTAAAATTCAATGATAGTAAATGCATTTTTTTAGATTCATTTCTTATTTCTATAACGAATGTAAAATAAATATTTTCTATATTGTTGGTTCAACTGAAACATAGAAAACACTCATTACTGTACGCTTGAAGATTTTAGAGAAAAAGTAAATCAGAGATAAACTACTAACACTATCTTATTCTCGTTTATTTCTTAATTTATATCCAGTGTCTATCAAAGACAATGCCATACATTTAATGCATCGTAACGTTTCAATGCCATACTTTTAATGTATAACGTTTTAAGGCCTCGTCATATCAATAAGAAAGCAAATTTTCTATTACATAGGGGGGGGGGGGTAGCCATATTTGCACCGCTGCAATTTTGCCGTTAATTACAGAAAGAGACGCCAACTACCGCTGAAATCTTACTTATCAGAATGACGTCATTTATGATTAGAAGAAACACCCCATTCCACGTGCTTTTTTCAGACAATTTAAAAAAACCTAAAGTTACTTTTTTGGTCTAATGTTTTCCTACTAAACGTAAGAGAATACTTTAAAACTAAGTTAAGTTGTTATGTTTTCATATACATATCTAAATTTACTTGTTTATTGGGCATATATTTTACGCGGATTTGTTTGCTTTCGTTTTTGTTCTTTCGCTTGAGATGGCGCAGTTGCCTTAATTGGACCAATTTGAGTGGCTTAAATTGTCCAGATATACGATCAAAAATTTGAAAATTACGTAAAGAATTTCGATGGCTGTACGCTTTGTACACTATTTTTTTATTTTTTAATATTCTATAATGGATTAGTATGGATTAATTCTCCATTATAAATGGATTTATAATGGATTAATCAAGAAACCTACTAAAACTATGAGAGTAAAAAAAAGGAAAACCACACAGACGAACACTCTGGAAGAACATCAGTGACAGCAAAAGCTGTCAAAGATATTGGAAACGAAAAGGAAATAGTAAGTTGTGAAGAGCTTAACCCCCAAGAAAGCACCAGCTATAACCCCCTCCCCCCAAAAAGCCAAAGAATCAATGGAAATGTTATCTCTCTTGCCAAAATCTGTTGATGCAAGGTACAAAGAGATCCAAAAAACAGCTGTATTAACATCTTCGCCATATAAAGTAAACCTTGAAAAAAAAAAAATAAAAACACAAAATAAATCTCTCAAAGTACAAAAGCATTTATAAAATCAAGTTAAAAAAATATGCGTCATTCAATTGGAAAGAAAATGATGGAAATGTAGAACTACAGACATAAGGTAAAGAAAATTTATGTTGCTAAAAAAAGTGTCTAATGATTCAAAATCTAAAAAGAAAAATCAAGAGAGTGATTGATGATCGGTTTTGCCTAATTAGCAAGAAAAATAAAATAGCAGAAATGATTCAGTGCTCATATTGACAAATATAATTCCATTTTGTGTGTGCTGGAATAAAAAATGAACAAAAGAAATTCATGTGTAAGTTTTGTATCACTTCTTACATGATGTTCAAGTAACTGGTGATTAAGTTCCATAATTTCTATTTTTAATTATAACTTTGATTTATATTTTGAATACATTTTGATTTAAAACAATTACTCTTACTTTCAGTCATTTGATTTAATTATATTTCATTGCTGGTCTTTTGTTTGATTGTTTCATTAATCGCAAACTTTGCTTTTAATAAAATTAGTAATATTCCTTACTCATTAAAATAGCACATTGTTTGGTCCAATTTATGAAACTGGTGGTCCAACTTGTGCGACCAGTCACTGAATTTGGAACACTTCTGACAAATTTTTCAAATTAAAATAAAATTTTAAATTTTCAAAAGAAATTGTTCTAAAGATTTATTTAGCTGGTAGATGAATAAATTGACCACGTGTAGGGATATTTTGTAGAAATTCCAAAAATAAACTGAATTACACCTGAAAATATGTGAAGTGGTCCAAATTCGGCTCCTCTCCCCATATACATTTTTAAAAAGTAAAGGCTCACAGTCAACCATTCTTTAAATTGAGAGTCAGAAGTGAAAATATATTAGATTTTAACAGATTAAAAATATTCCTGAAAGCATTGTTTTGAATTAGGCACTTTATAACCGAAGATCTATTACAGAGAAACCAATTGGAATAGTTTAGAACATTGAGAGTATAGCAAACGAAAAGAACTGTTTATTGCTTGATTTTACATAAGCAAGCTCAGCTGCAGTGGGAGGTTAACATAAATGTTTTATGTTTTGAAGGTAGAAAGAGACTTACCTATTGATTCAGGAACCGCGTTCCACTGAAAATCGAATTCACTCGTGCTTTTTTCAAAAAGTTTTTGAAAATGAGTCATATCTAAAAAAGAAAAAAATAATACATTTGTTGTATGAAAAACATTTAACAGAAAATTTTATAATGTTCGCTGAAAAGAAATATTATACTACTTGTAACGTATATATAAATTACATCTCACTTAAACTGAAGTTTTACTTGATAAAATTACGTGATGTGAATGAAAAGAAAATCTTTAAAAATCGGAAACATGTGTAGTTCTTGTTAGAAAAAAAAAACAACAACAAAAAAAATCCCGCCGGCTTGGTAGATTTCGAAGTTAAGTACTAATTTCTCCAACAAAATCTAAAGCAAGCTTAGAGATAAATCAGTTTAAAAATTTTATCTGGCCGCTTTTGACGAGTTTTTAATTTAATTTTTCTGTATGAGCTTGTTTTATCAGAATCATGCTAAGGCTGTTCTCAACTGTACTGCTCAACAAGCCTGATACTTTCTGAGACAATGACGTACACATTTTTAAACGTAAAGGTGTAAAATTGGAAGACCTATCAGAAGGCATTTTCTCCCTTCGTTCACTGGTTTTTCTGCTTTCGTCGGGAAATTCGGTTCAAAACGCCAACTTCGACAGTATTTTCTAAAACATCTATTGTGCTTACAAAAAACGGAAAGCGTCTCTCAATTACATAATTTCTGAATAACAACACCTTCCAGTTCGTTTCCGAACAAAAATGAATTAAAACTTATGTCATAAAGTTGCCCCTTTGGATTTTAGGACAGCCTTAATACGATAATTTTTACTTAAACCCCTATTTTCCCCCCCCGTAAGAGTTCATCCTATCAAAATCTTCTCCATTTAAAAGTTGTCGATAATATTAAAAAGTTATAATAAATTCAAGCGGATTTGATATCTTATAAATTGATGAAGTTATGAATTTTTTTCACCCCTCCTTTTTTTGTTGTTTTTTATTTTATTTTATTTTATTTTATTTTTTTGCTGTAATAGTTGGTCTTATCAAAAACTTGTTAACATAAAAGTTGCAGATAAGATTAAGATTTATAATAAATGTAAGTGGATTTGATACCTAATGAATTGATGACGTTATGAATTTCTTTCTTCTTAAAACCCTATTTTTCGCCCCTTGAGCCCATTTTTAAGGATATCAGAAATATGTTATACATAAATGTTTGGCCCTTTTCCTAGAAGTATTAATAACTTTAAACTGATATTATATGTATTATAATTAAGAAGTTAAAGGAGTTTTCTGTTTTTACAAAACCCATCCCTATTTTCACCCCCTTGGCCGATTAACGAACGTGACCGAAATTTTCTGCTTCTTGATGTATCAGTTTAGAAGAGCTTCTTTCAGAATTATGGAAGTTATCCTGTCCATAAAAAAGTGATATTTTGGATTCTAGGGGTCCTGATCGGCATAAGATCTGCAAAAATGTTTCTGTTCCAAAATAGGTGAGCATGTAATATGTAGTGTTTCTTACGAAATGTACCTAAAAAGGCAGATACTTCCTACTTATATTATTACGAATGATTGCATAAAATAAAACCAGCACCAATCGATTTAGAATATTGTCTATTTTCATTCATAGGACATTTTAAATCTTCGTTAAATATTTTACTAATACTGTGGGATTTTTAAAAATCGATAAATGAAACTTTGAGTTAAACATTCCGTTATTCCCATATTACATTTTAATCACACTTTATTGTTTATTTCTCTCACGCATATAGAAGAAAAAAAATAATTGCGCGTTCATGTCCGTCAATTTTTACTTCTTAAAATTCTAAACATCAAACAGAATTAAGAGAAAAAATAACATATTTTTCCTTAGGGCAATTCAAAAGAAAATACTTCAAAGTTTCAAATATGGATTTTGACAAATGGTGCAAAGGGAAAAGGCATTATAGTTATTTCATAGAATTCAAAATATAGTGCTACTAAAGCCTTGGAAAAGATGTAGAATGCGTAATAAATTCTTACGCATGAGTTTCAGTCTCATTCTAGGGAAGAAATATTAAAGGAATATATTGCGTATTG
Organism: Maratus speciosus; assembly: GCA_963932465.1. Lineage (NCBI taxonomy): Eukaryota > Metazoa > Arthropoda > Arachnida > Araneae > Salticidae > Maratus > Maratus speciosus. Next base: position 345,378,379 of record OZ010788.1, read on the forward strand.
GCATATTCTAAACTTTTACGAGCATTTAGAAGCATTGGGCAGAGATTTGTACATATATATATGAAGGGAAATTGTCAAATATTCAAAATATTTTTATTGTTATATTGGAAATAGTTTTTATACCTCCCTTGCTTACATTCAGCATGGTATTTTTGAAGAAAATGGTGCAAGAACAACAATACATTTATATGAGTAACACATTTCGTTTTATTCCTGTATAATTTTTGTGGGTTCGTTTCACTTCTTATGTAATTACTGCTGAGATGAAAAATTAGTAGAAGTTAATTGATATTTTTTATAAAAATGTAATAAGTCAGAGATATCTCGTCACAGAAATAACAAGTCGGAAATTGTACATCGAAATTGGCAAATCAGGTGCGTTGGTACTTTAATTAGATTTATAAATATTCAGATCTTGGTGCAATAGCTGTTGCAATCTTTTGCAAAAAAGCATGAATACAAAATTTATTCCGATTATATATATTAAATTCAGTAATGCGGAAATAATATGACTCTATCTTAAATAGGACGTAATCACCATGGCAATCTAGAATCATTACCTATAATGGGATGTAATTGAACTAATTACGTATGATAGGATTTAATAGAATAAAGAAAACATTTATTAATATATTTTTATGTTTTGATTCAATTTTTATAAAATTTGAAATGACAAAATTCTGCAAAGATTATGTATATTAAATTTCGAACCATTCGGCTGGGTAGTTTTTGCGCTGTTATATGCGGACAGACGAACTGACCAGACGACGACTATAGGTTCTACGTATTTATATAATTACGAACGCATCTAAAAATCACCATAACAAAAAACAAAGCAGCAAAGGCAGAAGCTAAATAAAGAGTGACAGAGAAAGAAAGATTCTGATTTAGTCACAAATAAGTGCTTTTGTTATGGTTTTTTAAAAGTGGCGAAAAGGCCCGAATGCAGAAGATGCCATCGCTTCTGATAAATTTACACGCTAATTACAAAAAATATACTTATATAAAATATTTTAACGTTCTTTAAAAATACATGTCAACAGTTTGTTATCAGTCCGGTGTGGCGTGCGGTGACATTCTGTTAACTATAAATCCGATTTGCATAAATCTTTCTAGCTCGAGCAGATAGGGAGGTGTATTGCATGTGTACATCTTTCACTTTCAGAAATTACTAAATGTCATAAACTCATTTAGACATTTTCAATTCATTATTAAATTCATGAGACGCATATATTTATATGATATAAAACATAAATTCACATCAGAATAAGAAAAAAGTAATATTTCAGTAAAAAATAAAATAAAAGATAGAGACTTACGATTATAACAAAGCAATAACTCGGCTTCATCATCTTCGTAAATATCTATTGCTGCTATTAAGTGACCCTTAAGAAAAAACAAAAAAACAAAAATCCTGTATCATGGAAAACTGAAGAAAAATATATCATGAAATAATGTCAATAAAATACAATACTTCGATATTAAGTTGAATAAAGCTAATAAAGAATTGTAGCGATTAGTTTGAATCGAAGAAAAATCAAGTATAAAGTGAAAGCGATGTATTCCTGTACCACCGTTCGGGCATGAAATTTTATTTTCATAAATATGATAATATTTTGGAAAAAGAACAGTTATTTAAGGGAGTATTCGAAAAAATATTTTTCCACCTTCAACAGCTCGAGACATTTTCAGACTCATTTTTAAAAGTAAATACATGAAACTTACTGAAGTGATTTTTGAAGACATATATAAGAGGCCGTGCGATTTCATTTTTCGCTGAATTACTTAGAATTTGATTTTTAAACAATCATTTTCTCAGTATGACCATTTTTTTTTCATCCCCAGATCTCCCGCTTCGGAAAATTCGGTTCAAAACGCCCACTTTGACAGCATTTTCTGCAATAATTTCTGTATTTATCAAAAAATCGACAAGCACGGCACATTATGTAGTTTCTAAATAAGAGAATTTGCCAGTTTGATGCTTTTGAGAGTAAAAATGAATTTAAAAATAAATCAGAAAATAAGCAGTTTGGATTGGAATACACCCTTAACCCTTAAATGCCGGGTGTCGCTTTTAGGCAACATACCTAATTTAGGTTCTAAATTACTATTAGAATAATATTGAAGCTATAATGTCTAATGTTGCCAATAAAATACATTCTAAAATATTATTAAATCGATTTTCAACTTGTATATGGCAACACTTGTGCTGTTTAAGAATAAAGATAGATTATTTTTTTCAATTGTTGCTACTTGTTCTTTTTGTTTTGTTTGGAAGCTTGCGAAATACCCTATTTTGTTCTGCAGTGAGCAAGTGAAATTTATTTCTTATTATAGTTCCTAAAATTCTTGTGTGTTTAATATTGTAGAATTTTATCAAGGAAAATTATCTTTTCAATTAAAGACCAGTATTACCGATTAGTAACAAACTGTTTTTTAGCCGTAAACTATACTTAAAACAAAATAGGATTTTTAAAAGTATTTTTTCCGTGATTTATTTAAAAAATGGAAGCAGAAAAACATTATTACAATGATTTTTGAAAAAAATAGGCATTTAAAGGGTTAAGTTATTTTGAACAAGCTAGTAAATAATAAAATCACGTTTAATGATAGAACAGAAGCTTCTTAAGGAAGGAAAAGATTTTAGATATGGATTAAAGCGCTTGGAAAAACTCCGAGAAATTTCGGGTTCTCATTTTTGAGTATATTTTTTTATATCAAAAATTTTTTTCAATAAATATGAGAATGTATATATTGGTAATATTTTGCCCAAATAGCTACAAAAATAAAAGTTGCACTCTTTAAATTTAATGAATTATATCTTGTGGAAGATATATTCCATTATTGTGCGACTATATGTGCATCGTTTTAATTATATTTCTTGTGGAATTTTGATTTATCCCAGGCGCATTGGTAAAACTAAGGTTTTACCGTAGTGCAGTGTTTCTAAACTTTTTTACTTTAAGGAACACCTATAAACATAGTCAAACTTCGACAGCACACAAAAAGTATTACGATGGAAGAACTTTAAAAAAAGAATTTTTGCCATTGTTAGTTTACAAACTAATACAAGCAAAATACAAATAAATAGCCAAAAAAGTCTAAAATAATTTATTATAATTTACATTAAAAGAATGTTAAAATTCATATAAACTTACTACATTAACTTCAGTTTGATTTTTTTATTGTATTTTTTTCCTTTTGAAGGACAGAATATTCAAATAATCACTACTCTTAAATTTTTTTCCTATAGTCATTCCTACTGCTTTGGATATTGTAATTGGTACCACATTTTTCTCATTTCTAAGGAAACGATATATTCAAAAATATTAACCTAAATTTTCTCACAGTTTTTCTAATAGAAAAAATATGTTTTTTGCTTTTAAAACTATGGATATTACCATGTAAAGTTTGGCATTCATAAAACTGCATTAACTTGAGTGTAAAAATTTGTAGTAGTTACCTTATTGCCTTCAACGTGGTGAAGTCTTTGCACTTCCCCAGTTTTTTCATTCACCAAATCAAACTGATTCCTATAACCTACGCATATTTGATTATCGAAACCTGAGCAAGGACTGTCCACTAATGTGATTAGTTGTGGAGGCTCTGAAAGAGAGATTTCCTAGAAAAAGTAAAAAAAAATATATGTATACATTTACTATTATTAAAAAGTACTTCAGATTTCGTATGAAATTTTTATACCCTATGCTGAAATTGGAAACATAATGTTCGGCCAGGTATGATTAAGCGTATATCAAATAGAAGAATTTGTATATACTCTAAAAAAATTTAAAAAGCATAATTAAATAAAAAAGTGCAATTCCGCCTTTGTATGGAGAATAACTTAAGTATCTAAAAACACCAATTAAGTCTTTTGTTTTGAAACCTTGTTATTGAGGTTAGCATACTTTAAAATTACACACACACACACACATACAAAAAAGAAAGAAAGAAAAAAGGAAGTCAATAAAGTCAAGAATCTTTCATTAAACTGTGATTTCCTTAGAAGCAGTATAACTGTTAATTAAATAATAAAACTTCGTATTAACCACCATAAAACAAAAGCACACACAGGACACGTTTCGGGATGGAAATATTAACAGCCCGTCATTAGCCAATGTAAACACGTGTCCATAAGGCGAAGCGTCCGTCAGTATATCAGTTACTTCAAACAGTGCAAATTTTTTAACATAAAAAGCATTTGGTGCCGCATAATAGAAAGAGGAATATGATATCATAGGCGTAGCCAGGGGGGCTGGCCTGGGTGTCCGGGCACCCCCCCCCCCCCCGCTTGCGCAGACTCAAGCATAATTATTTAAAAAAAAAATCGAAATCTATATAAGAAAAAAGAAATGAAAACCGAGTTCAATTAGTTTAGCAAACTACTTTAGTTCAGAAAACTAACAGCCACAGTTTTGAAATGTGATAAAGAAGAAACCCTTTTTCTTCTTTCTTTTTTTTTTTTTTTTTTAAGAAAATTATGTTGATTATCTCTTTTAAAACTAGAATATTTACAAGAATCTGTATTAGTCATAGTAAGTCAAAAAGGTGGTTTTATAACACCACTTTGACGTTTTCTATTTGTGGGAAAAATTTCTTTAACGCCGTTCTTTCTATTGCATGTTTCTGCAATTTCATGAGAAGTTATTGCAAGTCCTTGACGAGGATAGAAACTACTTGCCTTTTTGCTTTCGCAGTCTAAAGTCTAGAAAGAAGCAACAAATTTTGAAAGGAATGCAGATGTGAAACGATAATTCTAAAATGCGATTAGCCGGGGAAAAGGGGAGGTGCACAGATTCTGCCTCCTTTGTAAATGAGAAATAATACCATAGAAAATTCAAATTAATCTGGAGGTTGGTTGGTTGGTTGAATTTCGTGTTTCGCGGCCATTTTTTGACATTCGTAAATGAATATGGTTGCAGTCTTTAAGGTCAATATAGTAATTTTTTCCCTCTGAAAAATTTTATATGATTTTTAGAGTTACTTCTCGTTTTAGAACGTTCTTTTGAAACTAAGAAAAGGAACCCGGTTTCAATCTTTTAGCCCAGTGCAGTAAATTTTTACGAAATTCGCGATTTTATTCTGCGATCATTTCATGATCTTTACAATTTGTTCCCAAAATCATTTGACGAAATTCACGTCTTTCTATGTGTTTTTTCGTTGAAATCCGCACTTTTCACCACTAACATTTGACAAAATTCGTGTTTTTTTACCGCGATATTTTGACGAAATTGGCATTTCTTTAGCACAGTCCTTCGATGAAATTCGCGTTTTCTTTCCACGATCTTTTGACGAAATTTGCTTTTTCTTTTCGCAATCTTTTGACAAAAATTCTCGTTTTCTTTCTGCGATCCGTTGACGAAATTCTCGCTTTTACCTCGATCCTTTGACAAAATTTATTTTCTTTTACGACCGATCGGCGAAACTGATTTTTTTACATGTGTTATTTGTCGAAATTTGCGATAGTAGTGCGCGACCAATCGGGAAAATTCTCGATATCTTTCCGTACCAATTAACTAAACTCTCTACTCTTTTTCGCGACCTTTTGCCGAAATTTGCAACATTTTTTCGTCAATCGTTTAACGAAATTCGTGATTTTTTCGCAATATTTTGACGAAATTCGCGATTTCTTTCTGCACTTTTTTATCGAAATTCACAATATTTTTCCACGATCGTTTGAAGAAATTCTCAAATTTTTCCAGGATCGATCCACGAATTGATTTTGAAAAATTCTATAGAAGAAATAAAAATTGCGGACTTCAAAAAGTTTTTTAAATACTCACTGAAGAATCACAGGTCTGTGAAAGAATTTGGAAGGGAGAAATACTGCACAGCATTTTTTATTATGCGGGACTTCCCTTTTATGTGCACAAATTGCGCGATCCCACATGCTATTTTAAACGCTGCCCCTCAAAGAAAACTTCATTACTAGTAGAGATTTGTTGCTTGGCTTTTTTAAACGAACATAGAATTAAGCAAATCTAGGATTGGGGGTATGGGGGGGATTGCCTTCGGCAACGTATTCCCTAGAAAGCTACGACCACTTCTGTCTCGAAACAAGCGAACCTTGAATTAGTGCGATTTTTTATTTCAAGCCAAATTACATTTTCAGCTTTCTTATAAGAACTGATTTGATATTCTTCTAATTCGAATTTAATCACGGCAATTGCAAAAATTACCGGAGAGATTTTTCTGTTTCAGAAAAAGTCAAAAATTCGCCTCCAAGCACGAAAACCCTCGCTAAAAATCGCATTAAAAATTCCGAAAAGATTAAAAAACTGCAGGGAACTAAAATAAAAGATTTAAACCGAATTCCTTTTAGAAATGTAAACAAACAACAAAAAAAATCCCCGCGAAATGCGAAAAACCCCTCTAAAAGTAACATTAAAAAATTGTTAAAAATTGAAAAATCGCTGTAAGAAACTTGAAAAAATTTATTGAAAAGAAGACAATGTTTACTGGGTAAAATATTGAAATCGGATACTTTTTTACTAATTTGAAAAAATTGCCACAAAATGCGAAAAAATTCTCATAAAAAAATAATTGAAAAATTGCAGAAATTGTCTTCGATATGCATGACTTCAGGCATACAGGTACTTTCTGTCAAATCTTGAAGCTGCGCGGGCTGCACTGTCTTTTCAGAGTTCAGCGCGCGCGTACACACACACAGACAGACAGACAAATACCTATCTTTATCATTACAGTCGCATCATGATAGCAAAATTTTTATCATCTTTATAAAATTTAGTGTATATTATCAGGATCTGCTTTACCTAACATATTCGACACATTCTGAGGTAAAAACATGAATTATTAATGAATATTATAATTATTTATAATATTATAATAATTATTTATATAGATTTTCCTCCAAAATTTCTTGGGTCCCTCTGGTGATCTCTAAGAAGTCATGGAGTCACATTCTGAAAAACTTTCGTGGGTATGCACTGGTGTACCGCATGTACATATTATCTGAGATTTATTATCTGGCAAAGTTTCATCTACAAGACTTTGAATGAGATAATTTTAGATCTTATACAGTGTTCCCCTGTGTCTATAGAAGTTTCCAGCATGATTAAAGGCCTTTTTTAATCTTTTTGAGAAGTTAGGGTGCCAAAAAGTTTTACACTTGTGACCACACTTGGTCACTGTCTTATGTCACTGCTGCAAAGAGATTTGCATATATTTTTTTTTACTATTAGATTTAGTTTTGTCCCTTCTCATCCCTCCCCTCACGCTAACAAAAAATGCGTTTGAGCCCTTTTTAAAAGAAATACTACACAGTTATACCTTCAAAGAGGAAAACCTGTTTAAAACGGAAAATCGACCAGTTTTATGGGTTCCGTTTTAGCAGGTTTCACTATATAAGATATTGTTCGTACCCAACATGTTCAGGTTAAAAAAGTCTGGGCACCCCCCCCCCCCCCGTACAAAAGGCTGGTTACGCCTATGGATATTGTTTACATTCATATTTTGCTAAAATGCCAGATTTTGATCAATAAAATCTTTACGGCTGTTCTCAAATCCAAAAGGTCAACTTTCTGACATAAGTTTTAATTCATTTTTGTTCGGAAACGCATGACACTAGAAGGCGTTGTTATTCAGAAACTATGTCATCGAGCTGTTTTTTCCGTTTTCTTGTAAACGCAATAGATCTTTCAGAAAATACTGTCAAAGTTGGCATTTTGAACTGAACTTCCGAACGAAAAAAGAAAATCCAGCCAGTAACGGGAGAAAAATGCAGTGTCACGTGATCAAAATCACTTATAATTCAACAGGTAATTGATTGATCAAAAATGGAAAAAACAGTTCGATTCCAAATCGCTTCCATGGTCAGGCTTTCCAATTTTATATCTTTCCGTTAAAAAATGAATTTGTAAATATGTCAAAACATTTTGCGCTTGTTGGGCAGAGCAGTTGAGAACAGCCTTAAGAGATTGTTTGAAAACATTGTAATTGACAGAATATGTATCTGCGGCTTGCCCGTAATTTTTCTTCAGAAATAAACTTAAAATATCTTCAGCCAAAAATATTAATTAAAAAAATAATTACGTTTTAAGAAATATAATTTATGAAGTTTTATGATGTATGTTTTAGTGTCCAATTCATGATAGAAAATTTAACTATGTATCAATTTTATGATTATTCTTACGAGGGTGTATCAATAAGTTTTTGCACTCACGTAGAAATAATTGAGTGAAATTTATGAAATTGCTACATTGCATTAGTCCTTTCCTATATAGACACCGTGCACAGAAACACATTTCTGAAAACGGTATTTCAAAGAGATAGGATAGGATGTATTCCAGGAGGCGCGATACTAGACTCAAAGGGGGTCATTTTTATAACTTTTGCCGACCCCCCAGATGTGACATATTGTTGGAAAGGCCTGTGACCACTTATTCATGCTATGCACATCCCGAGCTCCTCCCTCCAAATTTGTACTCCGGGGGGCACTTTTCTAAATTTTGTGGACATCATTCATGCCCCCGCTGGGCAAATTTAGGTGGAGGGTCTCGGGAGATGCATAGACTGAATAAGTGGTCACAGGCCTTTCCAACAATATGTCACATGTGAAGGTCGGAAAAAGTTATAGTCTAAGAGCTAGCAACGTTTTCGTCACCTGATTTTATCAAGGCTTATTTTTCTATATGTTTTTCCGTTTATAGTGTAGTACGTTTGCGAACGATCTGGTTGGCGGGAGACGCTGCGTTTACCTGTGGGAAAAAGGTTATGCCGGTCAGAAAACTTCAAAATTACGTCATTTCATCAAGGCTCATTTTCCTATATCTTCTTCTGTTTTATAGTGTAGTAAGTATGCGGACGGCCTGGCTGTCGGGAGACGTTGCATTTACCTGCGGGAGAAGGGTTTATGCAGGTCAAAAAACTTCAAAATTACGTCATGTCATCAACGCTCATTTTTCTATATGTTCTTCCGTTTGATGGTGTAGTACGTATGCGGACGGTCTGGTTATCGGGCGACGTTGCGTTTACCTGCAGGAAAAGGGGTTATGCAGGTCAAAAAACTTCAAAATTACGTCATTTTACCATGATTTTTGTTTATAACTTCTGTTTCGACTATTTGTGATATGAATCCATTAATGCCAGACGTTTCCATTGTTGCTAAGACCCTGCCAGATCCACATTTTTAGGTAACACATTACTCTTTGGCTAACAGACAACCTGTAATTAACTTGCCAGACACAAATTCAGTTGCAAAGTTAATGCCAGACGGCTTTAAAAATGGCAACGAAAGTACCTGTTTCAAGAAATAGCATCTTTTGTAGGGATTTGGCTTAATTTAATGACTGTGAACCCTTAATTGTTACCATAGCAACATTAATTACACAAAATTAAACATTTTTTTTCGACAAACCCAATATATATATATATATATATATATATATATATATATATATATATTTATAAAGAAACGATTGTTGCTACGGTAACAATAAATTGCTGACTGTCATTAAATAAAGCCAAATCCCTCCAAAGATGCCATTTCTTGAAACAGGCACTTTCGTTGCCATATTTAAAGCCGTCTGGAATTAACTTTGCAACCGAATTTGTGTCTGGCAAATTAATTATAGGTTTTCTGTTAGCCAAAGAGTAATATCCTGTTATTTTTAAGCTTAATAAAATGACGTAAAAATGACTAATAATTTTGAAACTATAAAACACTCTTGAAACAGGCACTTTCGTTGCCATATTTAAAGCTGTCTGGCATTAACTTTGCAACCGAGTTTGTGTGTAGCAAATTACTTAGAGGTTGTCTGATAGCCTAAGAGTAATACGTTACCTATAAATGTGGATCTGGCAGTGTCTTAGCGACATTGCCAACATCTGGCAATAAAGGTTTAATATCACAAATAGTTAGTAGAAACAGATGTTATAAATAAAAATCATGCTAAAATGACGTAATTTTGAAGTTTTTTGACCTACATAACCCCTTTTCCCGCAGGTAAACGCAACGTCTTCCGACAGTGAGATCCTCATCAAACGTACTACACCATAAAAGAAAGAACATATAGAAAAATGAGCCTTGATAAAATGACGTAATTTTGAAGTTTTTTGATCTGCATAACCCACTTCTACCGCAGGTAAACGCAATGTCTCCTGACAGCCAGACCGTCCGCAAACGTACTACATCATAAAACGGAAGAACATTTAGAAAAATGAGCCTTGATAAAATGACGTGTTTCTTGACTTTGCTAGCTCTTAGACTATTAGAAAATTGACCCCCTTTGTGTCTAATATCGGGTCTCCTTAAATACATCCTCCCCCCTCTCTTTGAAATACTGTTTTCAGAACTGTGTTACTGTGCACGGTGACGATATAGGAAACGACTAATACCATGTAGAAATTTCATAAATTTCACTCAATTATTTCTATGGGAGGGCAAAAACTTATTGATACACCCTCGTATGACATTGACAGAACACCCTCGAAAGCACAACATGATAAATAAAACGTGGTATCGGATTATTTTTTTACAGATGTATACTTCAACATTACAAATAAAAAATAAGAAATTACAATATTTTTCAAAGGTTGACTCTTTCAGCTTTAAAAAAATGGCCAGAATGAGTAATACCAAAACAAATTTAAAAGACAACTATCTCTTTTGAATTTGCTAGTGGGATTTTTTTTCGTTGGGATTTTTTTTTTTTTTTTTTTGTAGATTGACTGTATCGACATCTGATCTAGAATATTCATTAACATTTCAATGTGAAACAGGATATTTCTCTATATGTTCCTAAGCTTTATTTTAAAAGATAGAGGAAGACACAATATAAATATACCGGGTGTCCCAAAAAGGACTGACTGATTTTAAAATTCCATAACTTGCAAACGGTGACAGATATTTAAAAAATTCTTGCAGGAGGGTTATGCATAAGGTCAAAAGTTTTATTACAGTGATTTTCGATTTTAGTTCGAATTACAAACAATAGATGGCGCTGTAAGCAATAGTCGCTAAATACAGGCTCGATTTCTGGTACTTTTTCTTGTTCCATGCTGAAAAAGGAGATGGAAATGTATTATCCGGGCCGCGAAGTACCAAAAATCGAGCCTGAATTGAGCGTCTGTTGATCGCAGCGCCATCTATTGTTTGTAATTCGAACTAAAATTGAAAATCACTGTAATAAAACTTTTGACCTTATGCATAACCCTCCTGCAAGAATTTTTTAAATATCTGTCACCGTTTGCAAGTTATTGAATTTTAAAATCAGTCAGTCCTTTTTGGGACACCCGGTAGATAAATCAAATAAAATTCCTCGAACACTAACGACAACGCTGAAAAATATGTTTCAGGCATTTATCTGTACTAAGTATAACTTACTTTGGTAAACTGAAATCCATCCACTGTATCAGTATCCGATGCAGCACACCACGTTGTCCACGCCGCAGAATGCCGCCATTGAAGTATTATTAACTTTCGACCAACTGCTACACCCATACGAAGATGACTTCCACCTGGCCTACTTAGAGCATATAAGTGGCAACCTATTTATAACAGTGGTGTAAACATCATAAGTACATTTTCTCAAGCCCATTTTAGAAGAGAATTAGATACAATTAAAATACAATTTTACATTATTATGTGCTACATTTTAAAGAATGTAATAAATATTAACTCTTTTACGAAAAAAATAAAAACAGTAATAGATTTTCTTTACAATAACAGTAAAATCGCACTATGAATAGTTTCAGAAATCAGCCGATTACAACATTACTAATTACCACCTTCTATAATAATTATGATTCTGATGTTACAACTAATTCTTAAACAAACTTTTTAACATTTGCGCTATTAAACTTTCTTTCTTTGTACGGAAACATTTTATTGTTGTCACGTAGATTCTTAGATGTTCATTAGAGCCAATATGTTTGTTCTTGATCATTTAATGAAAGTGGTACAAAGAGAGAATCAACGAAGAGTGGTTGGCAAGTGGATACTTCGCAGACTTTCCCCATCTCACAAAGAGGAATTGGGACTACAGGAATCTGAAGCTCTCCCGAAGGGGAGAGGTGCTACCAGCTAGGCTACAGACCCGCTCGTTGCCTACCATGGCACAACTTCATCGTTTTGGCCTATGGAATTCGTCCCTCTGGTCAGAGTGTCAAGTCCCGGAAACAACCGACCACTACCGTCTAGAATGCCGAAAGTTTCGCACAGAGCGAGCCCAACTCTATCAGCGATCAGATTTGTCTGCTGACAGTGCCACTTTCCATAATATATGTGACCTGGCTGTAGCGGGCAAATCTGCCTCTAAGCACCTTGTTTCCTTTCTACTGAGAACCAACAGATTTTGATGTAAGGGAGTTCTTCCTGGAATTTCTCATCTGTGGATGTAAAGTCAACTGAAAGAACTGTTTATAGAGAACTGTATTAGCAATTTTGGATCATTAGAGGTACAAGGCCGCAAGTGAAGCGAAGCTAAAAACCTCATAATCGAGCGTAGGCTCCGATAATCAAATCAAATAATATCAAGGCATACTACGTAAGTGTTTTTATTCATTACTGCTCAAACAAATTACTATAAAAAATAAGTTTCTACAAAAGCAGTTTGTTAGAATCACTTTATATGATGTCCGTCTAAATGATTAAACTTTAAAAAATTACTGCTAGAGAAATTTGTGAAAATTAGAAATTTTTATACTTTTTTCAATATTTATGTTTGATTCTATATTTTATTCTTGACAAAATGAGTAAGATTTACAAATAAGTTAATTTTAGTTAAAATTACTTTTTAGAATGATGTCCAACAAATGTTTGATGGAACATCAATTAAATACTAAATAAATCAAGAAAGAATTGATTCTTGGTGATTACTTAAGAAACTTTCATGGAATAGAGGAAACATAGACAGTAAGATTCCAAAGTGAGAAAGTGAGAAAGAAGACCTCGTGTTTCTGAAACAATTTAAAAATTTACGGCTAGAGTATCTAATAATTGTACAACTGGATAAAATTATGTGATATTTGAAAGGTGATTACATAGATAGTATGTAATACTTCACCAAGTAATGTTGCAGGGAATTAAAGCCGTACTACATTATTTCCCTTACTGCCTTCTGTGATCAGAGAAAGACATTTGCTCGCAGTTTTGGAGAAAGGGTTGTTGTTCAGTGTGCAATACTTGTCTTGTGTTGGTCTACCGTTGCCGCATAACCTTCCAGACGATTCTTGTAGTAAACCACCCTTATACGTTGGTGGGTGGCGGCTATAGCCTTGTCTTCACCCATAAAGGATCGCTCGATTCTGGTATGATTTTTCTCTTGGTTCTACACTATACTAACTCTCGAGATTACTATCGAAAGTCATTAGAAGTCCCAAATGTGGACTAAACTAAAACAGTTTTTGCAGCAGTCATTGATAACTGTAATGACGATCATAGTCCATGACACGCCTGTCGTTGTTCTTACTGTGCAAGACCTGTTGAAATGATTGCAGAATACAGAATCTGCAAAAGGACTAGCATCTGTCTTGCTGAACTATTATGAATATAGGATAATTTTTACATGAAAAGACTACAGTTTTCTTTCATCCATGCTACTTAAATGTACGTAAGTATATAGTATCGGAAGGTACAAGTGTTAATTCCGTGTTACAGCATGCAACCATCTTTGAAAACTTTTAGAAACCAACATTCTCTGAAGCCCATTTGGTCAGGTATCCTTTTTAGTTCTACAAATAATCAGGGTAATGGGACGTTAACTTTTGAGAAAACAACTTTAGCTATACAAATATTTAAATTTGCTTTTGAAAATTTATTGTTTAAAAAAAATTGAGTAATTTTATTTCACATTTTGGTTAATTGAATTACGTTGTTTAATTATATGTTGGCTTGCACATTGTATTTTGATTACTTGTATTTTACATTTAAAAAGTGCGTTTAGACTTATTTTTATTAAATTTCTATCCGCAAATAAGGAAGCATATTTCAATGTAGGTAAACTGAAAATTATGAAAATCACTATTTCGCAAATTGTTATATTTTGATTCATTTATAGGAGAGTTCTTTTAAAACAAAGTAATGACACACGGTCAATAATATATGACTGGTCGAGAACATTCTGGATAAAAATTGAGTAGTTTTTCAACTCGGCAAGTCTGCACTTATGGTCAAATTAATGTTTGTTTATTTGTCTAACTCGTCGAAGTGAACACCTTCAGGCGAGTTTCGCCAAGTTCTGTATTGTAAGTTGCTACGGTTTGAACAAAAGCATCCGACCTGAACATGCACTCCTAGTAGATGTCACTGCTTTGATAATAAGGTCCGCTAAATTTTAGTAAAATGGCCAATCTTTTTAGTGTGTGAATTCAATGATATTATTTCAAAAAGCACTTAATTTGTCAGACGCATTTATTTCTATGAAGAATGTGGAAGCTGTTGAAAAAAAATGATGCACTTATACAAAAAATATTTCAGTTTTCAGAATTGAAATAAATGCTTACATTTATGAAGTGATGCTGTTTGCATCTCTAATAAAACATTTCACTTTTACGATTTTTGAAAACAACCTTAACTAACAACTATAAATAGTAGCTATAACGTTGAATGATATTCAACGATAAATGTCGATCGTAGCGATATCTGCTATCTCTTCGCTGACCGAAACGTTTTCTTAGTTATTTCCTTATACAAAGTTTACTTTGGGGCTACCACATGCCGCTATGATCACCATTTATCGTTCAGCATCGTTCGACATTTATCGGCTTCAGTTTCATACAACGTTTTGGAACAACATGTTGCCACACTACATCTATTAGACGCGATAACCAATAACAACGCACTTCCAGTTGTTTACCAATTTGAATAGATGATCGCAATCATTATCGTATGTATTTAAATTGAAAAATATTTTTTTCAGTTTTTGTAGCAACAAAACAACATAATCCCAATATTTCAACTGTTCTTTCTTTCTTTCCAGAGCTATGGGGTAATTTACCTGCCATCATTAGAAAAATTTACAAATCCACAAATAAATAAATAAAATCTGGATATCAAGGAAACTAATATAAATGTAAAATTTTTTAAAGTTATTATGACATCCCCAGATGTATCCGAATAAATGTTGTTATTTTAATTTCTATCCTCAACGTTACATATTCTAGGAAGAGTAGTTGTGAAACATAAACACATAGTCAGATTTTAATATAATAAATAGATTCAACCTCATTTTTATGAGCTCATTCTCTTTACATGACACTTAGAAATTCCAATTCCATGTCTGACAAATACTAACTGATGCGCCGAATTTCTTATCTATCCAGTATCAATTTTTCGTTATCATAATTTCTTTGAATGACATTCTTAAAAAATATAAACAACAACAGTTATATAAAAAAAGCAAGGTTTTAAAAAGTATTGCAGGGATGTTTTTTTTTTAAATATTTATTTTAAATGCTACTATTTATAATTTCAAATTTAGTTAGTTACAGAACTTCCTAGTTTAATATTAATTTCAAGTTAAGCTATTGAAACTGAATGCGTTTAATTTTCTATGGCAATATCAGAATTGTTCTGAAATCCCTGAAGGAAAAAGTAGAAATTAAAATCTGTATATTGTTATTACGAAGTAATAACATATTTTTCCCTTTTAACGTAGCAAAAATCGTTCATTTACTTTGGTACTTGATATTTCTAAGATGTCACAAAAATTTAGAAAGTTGAACAAGAAAAATAACATGGTTTATTTTTCAGTTTGGATGTTATGAAATATTAATGCTATGGGACTATTTGGACATCTACGTAAGCGGTGTAATCCGTTTATTTTTCCTGATTTATGTTAGATATCTCTAAGCAGCTGCATTTCTACTACATACATATATGTAGCATATATTTCACATTATTTTTTAGTATATATTCTTATATTTAAAAAAGAACATATAATAGTGTTGACAATTTGTTTAGGCGTATGTAAAAATACACACATACATATAAATTTTCACACATATGTATTTATTTATAAATAAATACACATTCACACACGCATATTATACGAATTTGTAAAGCTCTTTAAATACTTAAATATTAACCAACCGTAAAAATTAAGGAAAAAAAACCACATTCATTATGATAAATGAATAATTAACTGGAATAGAACATTAGCTACTATAAACATGAATATCTATAACAAGCTATGGCTATTTTTTATTTTGAGTGTTCGACTCGAAAGGAGATTAATGCGCTTAACTATAATATGGATTTTACTACATCTGTTCAACTCTGTCAAAGATAATTTGAAAAAAAAAATTGCTACCCAACTCAGGGTTTGTAAGCATCAGGGAATTCAGGGGATTTTAGGTGTTTTAGCACCAGAAATTTTGTACAGTATTGGTCGCTATATATGAAGAGATAATTTTTTTAATTAAATAAGCCAAATATTTCTTTATAAAAATTCTGCTAAAAGGTCCTTAAAAGTTCTTGAAGCGTACGAACCCTGCAACTACAAGGTGATTAATGGGTCAACCAGATATACAGCTGTTAGGAAAGATGTGCAGGAGTCGGAAGACATAGCAATTGAATATATATATATATATATATATATATATATATATATATATATGTTATAATAAAAAGTTTCGTCTTTTTACCCTAGTTACTTTATTCCAAATTCTTATAATATCTACGTTTTTACCTCTGTTTTAATAATATCTTAAATATCCTTTATATTTTAATCCCACGTCTTTAATTCAGGGCATTTCTTTATTCCTTATTCTCAAATCTTAATCTGTTAATAGCTACACTTCTTTGTAAAAACCTACTAATGTACTTATTCTTTAATATTTTGAGACATTAAATTCTTTTTTCTTTCGAATGTTTATTAATACCTGTTTATCTTTATTTGTTCGCTATTCCACAATGCCTTGTGAGTTTACCGCTATAATCCTGTTTTCTTTTTAAAGCTTCCGCATTTCAGTAAAGAAACCTGTCTCCACGTCACGCTTCCTCATGAGCGCGGCTTCTCCACCCCTTCCCCCCTTTTTTTATCTGCATTGGCTCAAGCCGTGTACCTGTACGCATTCTTTTTAATACTTATACGCTGACAGTGACTTGATAGAGCAGATTTGTACATTTCTGTCTTGTTTTCAAAACCTATAGAGAGTTGTCTTTCGTCCAGTCGCACTGTAGCATCTAATCAACTAACACCTTAAATATATTTTTTAAAACGTGACACGAATATGGGTAACTAAAGCACTCGTGGAATTGGGATCCTCTACCTGTTATTTAATAAACTCTCTGATGCCTAGTACGGTTTCTTTTATTATTCACGGGAAAACATCCAAGGACCTAGACTTCCCCTACATGAGTGTACGACTGCAAGTTCTTCATAATTCTGAGTGGTGATATATGACTAGTGTATTTTCGTACTGCCTAATTTATACATGTCTTATCCTCCAGTTGTAAAGTGTTACACACACACACGCACACACACACACACACATATATATATATATATATATGCTAAATTTAGCTAACAGTAGCAAATGTTTGCAGAAAATTCATGAACATGAAAAAAATTACCTTTGGTTCTTTCAATTTTGTGCTCTTTAACGTCACCTTTTGTTCTCACGAGACTTTCATTCTGCTCTCCTTCGAAATCCGAAAGACGAAACACATGAATTTTGCTGTCACGACCTAAAACAATTAGTTTTGAAATTCTTTAGATAAAACGATAGGGTTTCAGTAATGACTACATTAAAATTTTTCTTTTATCCATAACAATAAAAACAATAAACAAAGATATTTACGAAAACACGAAGATTGTATTTTACCTTTATCCGCCCTCAGAAGGAGAATTCCATGAGCTTCAACAACACTAAGCTGTTTTACCTGCATAGTTTTGTCGAAAATCATTCTATGGCTAGCTCCCTCTGTAAATGTCAAAATAATAATATTAAATACATATTAAAATCATAAGAAGGTATTTTTTTGTAATTTACCTCCAAACATATAAAACGCACATTTATACAAACATATCCAATTTTCAAAGATTTTACAAAAACAGTAAAAATTTTCATTACTCAAAACCATACTATATTAAGGACAAAAAACGTGTAAAACTGACCTCAACTCGGATTTTGTTCATAGTTGTTAGAAGGTGTTTCTTGTATAAAAATAGCTTTAAATTAGATTTTCAGTCTTTGTTCGTAATTTGTGAAAAAAATTTTTAAACCTTTTAAGATATTATAATATATTAAGATTATTTTTAGTGCAATCGCGATATTGTTACGATGTATAATGATACTCATCTTTTAAAAATAATAAAATAAATCAAGGAAAATTCTATATCAAAAAATTGATAAAAGCGTTAAAAAAATCCAGTCAATCATAGCTTCCAATCTTCCCCTTTTTTGGGTATCACTATTTCTGAATAGGAATATTCCTTTTATTTAGTGACAAAAATTCAGTCATGGAATACGACTTTTTATTTGAAGATTTCTATTTGAAAATTGTGTCCTCAAGCAAACTGAAGAATTTTGCAGCTAGGATCATGAAAATTTTAAAATAAAAATTTTCGCTATATATTTTGAGACAAATTACATATTTAAATAAATAATTTCCGATGAAAGCACAATTATTGCGCAACAAATATATTAAATGAGATTTTATCATAAATGAGTTTTATTATAAATCAGTCTTAAAGTTCCAAAAATTATAGCAAAGCATAGCGTGATTAATAATAAGAAAAAAATCTCTCAATTAGTTTGTCATCTATGAAATGCTATTTTCTTTAAGAAACACTGCTAAGTAATTCACTTATTTTAAAAAGCTTATTTATAAAGGAAGAATATCCAAAAAAAAAAAAAAAAAAAAAAAAAAAAAACTATCTAAATGTTTTGAAATAAAGTAAAATTAATTTTCTTGGTTCTTTTTGAAAAAAAAATCTATTTAATTTGTTTTTAAATAAATTGTTTGCTTCTAAAATTTTTACATTTTTTAAATAAACAATTTATTTCTAAACAAATCCGTTTCATTTATTTTTTTAATTAATAGTTTATTTCTAGAAAATATTCAATATTATTAGTGGCTTATTAGTGAAGTTAATTTAGTAATTTCGCTATTTCTAAAATGTCCGCGTAAAAATTAATACTGCACATTCCGGACTATAGCGCGTTGCTCTAACAAACATATTTAGCCCCAAAAATTTTATAACTTAAATAGTTACGACGAAGGAAAATGTAACATTATCAAAAATGTGTTTTATCATAAATGAGTCTTAAAGTTCCAAAAAGTATTGCACTGCATTTTGTGATTAGTAACTCTCAATTAGTTTGACATCTATGATATGCCATTTGCTTTATGAAATACTGGTAAGAAATTCACTTACTTTAAAAAATTGATAGGAAAAAAAATCTATGGAATTGTTTTGAAATAAAGTAAAATTACATTTTCTTGGATCTTTTTGGAAAAGAAAAAAAATGTATTTTATTTTTTTTTAAGTAAAATATTTACTTCTAAAAATCTTTCCATTTGTTTTTAAATAGATAATTTACTTCAAAACAAATCTGTTTCATTTGTTTTTAAATTAATAGTTTATTTCTAAAAATTATTCATTATTATTAGTGGCTCATTATTTAAGTTAATTTAGTAATTTCCCTATTTCTAAAATGTCCGTATAAAAAGTAATGCTGCATATTCCGGCGTATAGCACGTAGCTCAAACAAACATATTTAGCCCCAAAAATTTTATAACTTAAATAGTTACGACGAAGGAAAAAATAACATTCATTAAAAAATGCTTTGAGGCGAGAAATTGCCTTGTTATACGCCGGAATATATATGGTAATCGTGTGAACATGTTATTTAATATGACCTAAAAACATATTATGCTTTGTTGTTAAGAAATAAATATCATACAATATTTATAAAAGCTAATTGAACACACCTACCTTCAGCTACGAACACACCATCCTCTGTTGCTAAGACTACCCTGTTTTCATCTACATGAATCAAAAAATACAATTATTTTTTTCAGGTTTATATCAGATTTATCAATTTTATATATTTCATGCGTTTGGAATTATACCAATTATTCAATCTTAATTGAAATACTTACTCCATGAATCTCCACAGATAATTTCATGTGGAAAATCAGGATAAAAGCACTGTGGCTCCCAAGGCTAGTGCAAAGAAAAATAGTAATGAAATTATCTGAATTGATACTCAATCATACTTCATTTTTTGATTAAAAAAATAGTCAAAATCTAGAAAACAATTAAAACCACAATTAATTAAAAAATTTATTAATTAATCAACAATATTTAATTAATTAAATTAATAATATTTAATAACATTTAATTAATTAATTAATTAATTAATTAATTAATTAATTAATTAATAATATTAAATCAATTGTAATTATTCAAAATATAATTCTTATTTTATGTACTATAATATATGCTATATTTACTTTTAATATATATTTACTAGTTATTAATAATATAATAAATTTATTAATAATAATAAATTAATTAATTAGTTAAATTAATTGTAAAAAATAGTAATAAAGACTTAAAACTTCAATTATGTTTTCTTCAAGGTTTTTAATATAATTAAAAGTGTCATTTTATATATTATTTAATCTTCAAATGAAATAAAAATAATAAAATTTTCTTGCGAAAAATATAATTTCTTTTTTTTTTTTTTAATATTTTGATAATGAACTTTAGTTGGAATTCATTTTTAAGGAAATTTTAAATATTCTAAGTGCAATTAAAATATTCTCTGTAAGACTTCAATTATTGAAAGATTTGTTAGGAGGATCAGGAAACACTAACATCTGTAATTTTCTCAGTTTAATAACAAGTAACCTTGTTGTTTTATGATTTTATTTTCCTGCCTGATAATAATAATGAATTGAATGCGATTATTTAAATATGTGATTATTTAATTATGTATGATCATGTTTTAAGATCATTTTTTTTAATTCAAGAAAATGTAATGCAAACAATGACATCCTTTCTGGGATCTCTTGTTTTAAGGGGTAACGCCATTTTCACCGGTTGAAAATTTCTAAATATTTTTGAATCATTTAAAACCCTCTTTACAGTCCGGTAGTATAGAATTCAGCGCGTCGTTTATCACGCTACAAGTCCACAGTTCTATTCCGAACTGCAGACTAGGCAAGGTTCATTCCGTCTTTAATACTTTCGGGGTTGATGACATTAGTACCACGCTTGCTTGGGAACTAAATACTGAGAGTCCCGCTTTACGCTGACCACCTATCCGGGGCATGGTAAAGTAAACAGGTCTGGGCATTGTAGACCAAGATTCTTAATAGACTGTAGCGCTGTAGGTTCAGTTTGGTTAAAGTAATTTTTATACAGACTGTAATAATATTTTATTAATTAAAAATCGATATCGAAAATAAGAAAAATTATTCATATTACCCTATATGTATTTAAAGAACGTCAACGTTGCCATTTATGTATGTTTCTCTGGTATAGTGCACATGTCTAGCTAACTTCCGATAATTGATGCTGAAATCTTGGGATGCTTTGGAAATCAAAATAGGCCTAATTTTTAATCTCTTTATTTGGGTTCTTGTACTCAGAGCAACATCAAGTATAGTTTCCTAGCTAGTAGTATTTTTTTAATAATTAAAAACTCTTATGATACTCATCAGCGTACATATAGATAAAAACTATATTAAAAACTCATTACAAATTAATCTCAACGTTTCATGCTCTTTCTAATGAGCCATCATCAGGGGAGAGATTACTTGACCTCCACGAAGCAAAGTTCCAAACAGCACAGTCACTTTCACAACATCAAACTGAAAACATTTCAGTAACTGATCATTAAACATCCAAAATGAATACTGCATCGGATATGGCGCCATCTGTTGTTAGGCTAAAACACTATAATCAGAAACCAGAAAAATCCGGAAAAAAAAAACATTAAGAATGTACTTTTTTAAAAATATTCAACCAAACATTAGAAATCTGAAATGAAATATTGTCATTGCATACTCCATGGATGTTTAATGATCAGTTACCGAAATGTTTTCAGTTTGGTGTTGTGAAAATGACTGTGCTGTTTGGAACTTTGCTTCGTGGAGGTCAAGAACTCTCTCCCCTGAACTCTTCCCCCTCATTAGAAAGAGCATGAAACGTTGGGATTAATTTGTAATGTGTTTTTAATATAGTTTTTATTTATATCTACGCTCATGAGTATCATAAGAGTTTTTAATTATTAAATTTTGACAGCGTAAGTCCAAGTTTTTCTTATTTTTTTTTAAATTTATTTTTACTATTTCATGGATTGAATTTACTTCCTGAATTTTATAAGATGGCTTCTGCGCATGAGGTTGCTTGTAACATAAGACAAACTGCGCATGGATACTCTAACAACCAACACCGTACGAAAATGAGTCTTTTTTTCTTCTTTACAGCGTTATCCATTTTTAGATAGATTTCGTAAGAAATACTACTTATTACATTCTCTCTTATGTTGGAATTTCTGAAATTTTTTTGCAGATCTACGTCGATCATGACTCCTAGAACAGAAAACCACCACAAGTTCAAAACTTTATCTATCTATCTATATATATGTGTATATCACTTTTTTATGGACACGATAACTTCCATAATATTGCACAAATCTCTTCCAAACTTATACATAAAATCAAGGGTCAGAAAATCTCGGTGAAGTTCATTAATGGGTAAAATCGGACCAAAGGGATGGAAATAGGTAGGGGCTTTGTGAAAACAGAAAAAAACCCATAACGTATTAATTATAATACATACAAAATCAGTTTAAAGTTATTATTACTTCTAGAAAAAGGTCCAAAAATGTATGTACGACAGATTTTAGATAAAATTAAAAATGGTTTCAAGGAGCGAAAAAAATAGAGTTTTAGGGAGGAAAAAAATCATAACTTCGTCAGTTCTTAAGATATCAAATCCAATTCAATTCATTGTGAATTTCATTAATATTTTCTGAAACTTTTATATTGACAAGTTTTTGATAGAAGCAACTTTTATTGCCAAAAAAATAATAATAAAATAAAAACGAAGACAAAAAGAAGGGGTTGAAGAAGGAAAAAAAAAACATAACTTCCTCAATTCACAATATATCAAATCCGCTTACATTTATTATAAACCTTCTTAATATTTTTTACAAATTTTATATTGACATGTTTTCGATAGGACCAATTCTTACAGCAAAAACAAATTAAAAAGACATACCGGTTGAAAAAAAAAAATTATCGTATTAAAGGTGTACTCAAATGCAAACTGCTTATTTTCTGACTGTATTTTAAATTCATTTTTGCTCTGAAACTTATCCAGTTGGTAGGTTCTCTTATTCAGAAACTATATAATGTGCCGTATCGGTCGATGTTTTGATAAAAACAGAATAAATTTCAAAAAATGCTGTCAAAATGGGCATTTTGAACCAAATTTACCGAAGCGATAGAGCTGGAAAAGATAAAAAGGGTCTTTTAAAAATGAGTCTGATAATGTGTCAGAAACTTTCGAGTTATTGAGCGTGGAAAAATATCTTTTTGAATACCGCGTTAACATGATTCAGATAAAACCAGCTCTTACAAAAAAAAATGAAAGGAAAAATTCGTCAAATGCGGCCAGATAAAATGGTTAAACTGGGTTTATCTCTAATCTTGATTTAGTTTTTGTTAGAAAATTAGTACTTAACTTAAAAATATACGTGCGCCTATAAGCCGAACCAACAGGAATCTTTTTTTTTTTTTTTTTTTTTTTTTTTTTTTTTTTTTTTTTTTTTTTAACAGTTATAATGAAACATAAAAATGTAGGGTAATGTTCAATATTAAAAAAACAGCAATCATTTAGAACAATGTAAAAGAACTACTCACACATCACAAAATCAATACTCTGTAAAAAAAAAAAAAAAAAAAGACACGAAACAACGTTTATTAAAGACAGAAGCCAAACTAACCAAGTAATGCAATTGTGAATCATATCTATTTAACTACATCAAGTGCATCTGCTGATAAATGTATGATTTGATACAGCTTGTAGGGTAGGAAAGGGAGATGCGTTTTGTTACAATCAATCCATATAACAAACAGTCCCGATATGGGACTGTACTTATGTAACGTTATCAATATTTTGCTAATTTTGGACCCCTTCCACCACTTACTATATCATACGTTATCATTCGTCGTCCCACCCCCTGCCGACGATATCGTTATCAATGTCTAAAAATAATTTTATTTTTACTTTTCTTTCTTTTTATACTCTTGCAGAAAAGTAAAAATAAAAGTAACCGTCGCAGCGAGCGGCATCTTTTCGTCCGCAGTCCTTTATTCTTCTACAATATTCCGACTTTTTTGTGGAAGCAAGGTTCATAGGTCCCCAGCCACGTCCCCACACTCTAGCGAAAGCCGGGTTGAAAAAAAAATCAAATATAGAAACCGGACAAATTTAAAAGGGAAATTACACAAATTAAAGACACCGAAAAGCGGGAAGGGTGGAAAGATACACATATAATCATCCATTTATTAGTCGCATACTCTACAGATTTAAGAAGTCAATAATATATCAATGCATGAAATAAATGTATATCAAACAACATCTAATGGAGTTAGTTACAATTTATATTTAATAATAGATTGTTGTTACATAATCCATTTAACAGTAATATTGCCTTCTTGTGCTTGCCTCCTGCCCGGAGAGGTTAAAAAAGCAGGACTTATCAACAAAACAGTGGACTTTACTGGTTATATAATTTCCTACATATTATGCTCCTGATTTCTCTAACAGTGAATTATATGCGCATAGGCAGAAGAACAGGAATGCCAAGCGTTGTTTTATTCCAAAATTTGGAATGAAATGATTTTCTAAACATTTAACGGCTTTAATAATAGCTTTGTATTTTCATTAAAATAATAATAATAAAAAAGGTAACAGACTATTTGGTTGTAAGGAAAAAAATGCCAAAAAAAGAAAAGTTTGGTTGGATAAAAAATGATAACGATAGCAAAAAGCAAACTCCCTCCCCACAGAGATACCTTACGATATCAATGTCAGATCCCCCTCCCCCCTAAAGTGATAACGTTATATCTGCACAACCCCTATCCCTGATATATTTAAAGTGACATACAGCAATTACCATCCATCTAATGCGCTCGGCCATACTGAAATCCAACATTACGTGAAAATTTATATATATTTTTAACTGTTTTATGTTAATTTTTTATGGTTAATTATAAAAACATACATGAAAAAATAACACATTTGTACCCTCAAACCTAGTGTAAAATGATCTTGAAAGATTTTGGTAATTTTAAAAAAAGTGATAAACAAGAATGTATACCTAAGTAAAGTCAAATTACATATGTTTTAAAATTTAATAAAAAACATAGATGTTATAAGTTTTTGAAATATATAACTGCAACTTTTTTATTTAGTTCAAAATATTTGGAAAACATTATTTTCAAATTTTTACTAAGTATTTTTAATTGTTTATTAAAACATATTTGTAATAAATATTTTGTTTTATATAAGAGTAATCTAACATAAAATTAATACGCAATCTACAATTAATCTAAATTATTACAATACCAGTAGCATATGTATTTTGAATTTGAAGTATTTACTTTATGAACGCTTTTATCTTGAATTCGAAAAAAGAAAAAGAAAAATTTAACGTGTAAAATATATCTCTCTATAGAGAAAAATATATCAAGAACTCATAAAAGACTTTCCAAGCTTGTTAGATATTCTCGAACTTTTTGTTGGTTCAACCACAGTTTTCCTTTGAAAATGATATTTGGTATTTATAAGATGTCACAGAAACATAGAAAATCCAATAAGAAACACCACGCTCCTCATTTTACAGTTGAAAGTAATGAAATATTAATGTTATGAGATTATATGAAGCAGTATATAAAAGCTATACGGGGGTATTTTTCCGATGTCAGAATGAATATTTTTGAGCCAATATTTTTATTTCATTTTTGTTGCTAGAAATAGGTCATTTTTTTCGAAAGAAATAAAAGAAAAAAAAAAACAAATTTTTACAGGAGTAATAGTATAGGCATTCTATTGAAGTTGATAATATTCTGAGTGATCCCAACCAATTGTTATAAGTTTCAAAAGATGCTACAATTGGTCAACATAGTGTCCTAAAACAAGAAAGTCCTCGAGAAACATTGTTAAACGGCTTTTCTACCCGCTAAAAAAAAAAAAAATAAAAAAATAAAAAAAAAAAAAAATAAATAAAACTTAAGTAAAAAAAAAAAAAATTATGTATGGTCTCAGTTCAAAAACTTATTTTTATTTATATCTTTTCTCTACGTAAATTGTTAAAGCTAACATTTTAATAGTAATATATTTTTTTAATTATGCTAAGCGGCATGTTAATTATTGATACGTTGTGAACAACTAATAAATATTTTTTAGAGCTATTCTTTGTTCTGCAGCTCACTTTATGGCCTGTACGTGTCGTCTTTACATTTTATTTATACTTGAAACGACTAACTGTGACCTTTAACTGTGACCATTAAAGCATGACGCATAAAGTTATTTCATTGTTTATTAAATTTTATTATTTTTTATGTTAATTAGTACATCTTTAGAAAATTAAAGCAATACTTTTTTTCGACAGAAATAAATTGTTATAAATCACAAGAAAATGTGTAAGAATGTCACTTTATAAAAAGAAACAGCTCACTTTAACTAACAAAATTTATCTGCACGGTTTTTCCAACGAAAACTTATGTAAAGAATTCTGATAAAATTAAGAATCTCGAAACTTCATCTGTTACATTAACTGCTAGCCTTGCAACAAGTCATAGGTAATCATTCAAAGGTAAAACAATGCATTATTTTTTTTTAAAACTTTTTCACGAAAAGCAACTCTAAAGCATATCCTAGAAAGTATTTTCTTTTATAAGCATGGCAGTTTTTATAAAAAAGAAAACAAAAAAATGAAGAGTGTTGACATACATCACGTTGGGATATCGTAGGGCTAGTAGCTTAAATTTTTACTCGTGCAGTTTCATTTTCTTTCCTTTAAATATAGCCCGAAATAATTTCTATTCATGCGCATTCCGTTGATATTTCACATCTGCTATTTTTTACTTTATTGCTGATACTACCTAGAAAGTTAACATTGATAAAACATCGTACGTTTGGTAAAATTAAATAAATGCAACAATAGTCGATAGTTTCACTTTCAAAAATATTCACTTTTTTAAAAAGTGAATAGTGAAAGAGATATTATTTTGTAATATATTGTTTTTGCACAATAATGGATCCGTAATAAAACTTTTATTTAGCTAAAACTGAATTGAATGCCAATACGACACGTTAGTAGGCACAAACAATTACTTTTAATGTTGAAAGTAACAGCGAAAGACATGTTTTCTTTCTTTTTCCTGTTAAGGGTGTATTCCAATCCAAACTGCTTATTTTCTGATTTAGTTTTAAATTCAGCGCAACTGGCAAACTCTCTTATTTAGAAACTACATAATGTGCCGTGCTTGTCGATTTTTTGATAAATGCAGAAAATATTGCAGACAATGCTGTCAAAGTTGGCGTTTTGAACCGAATTTTCCGAAGCGGGAGATCTGGGGTTGAAAAAAAAATGGTCATACTGAGAAAATAATTGTTTAAAAATCAAATTCTAAGTAATTGAGGGAAAAGTGAAATCGCACGGCCTCTTATATATGTCTTCAAAAATCACCTCAGCAAGTTTCATGTTTTTACTTTTAAAAATGAGTCTGAAAATGTCTCAGAAAATTTCGAGCTGTTGAAGGTGGAAAAATATTTTTTCGAATACACTCTTAAACATACCTCTAAGTACTTCAACAATATCTTCTTAAATGTAAGTTATAAAAAATATTCACTGTATAAAAGAGATAATTTACACATTAGAAAAATACAAAACTTCACGTAAAACAAAAACTACATTTATCAGATTATTTCTTTTGAATAACTTCTATAATTGGAAAGATTTTTATATTATCTGCGGTTGAACAGTTAATTGTCATACCCTGTATTTTAAATTACCCAGTGTAACGTATATACGTATATAATATATATTTTCATTAGAATACACGTTTATATGTTGACTACATGGGTGAATTTGCTAATGAAAATGTGTTTTAAACGTATTTTAAAATATCCCTATATTTTATTGCGTATCTTTGAGATACTTTTATTTCAGAAATACTCATACACATTCATGAAAATCATAAAGGATAAAATTTATGAGTGGAAATACGCGTTTGATAGATTTAGTTTTAAAGTCAAAGGCAAAAGTGTTCTTGGTTATATTTTTCCAAGTTGAAACAAATACAACAACAATATTAATTGCATTCTATATGTGTAGTTTTATATTAAACAAAATACATCATAATAAGTAACCAATATAAAAAGAAATAGAAAACTAATTCTTTTGTTGCACTTTTAAATTCTGTATTTTTAAAGCAAGAATTTTTTTCGTCACGAAAACAATTATGACGTCCTGTTAACGAAAAAGAAAAAAAAATCGATTTTATTTAATATTGTAACTGTTTAAGCGTAACTGTACTGAATTTAAATGCAGCTCAAATTAAATAAGAATATTCAATTAACACAAAACATCTCAAATCTAGAATTTAATTTCGATGATGCATTTCAACAAAATATATTAGAATTTTGAAAAAAGCGAATTCGTTAAATAAGAAATGCTTTAAATGAATTTCTTCTTTTATAAAAAACTTAATTAAAAATATTTTTTCTTTATGCTTGTGCACACATTATTAAAATAATGTTTTGACAATAAATATGTTAAAAAATGCATTAACAAAAAGTAATGCATGATGAAATATATATTTCATATTAAAAATAACTTCTAATTGACATTTAAAAAAATTATTCACGAATATATTTTACAGGTAATTTGTATTTTACATATTTTCAGTCGAAAAAAGAATTTAATTTAATTTTTGTTTGTATTCTAAATTAAATATTTTCAGAATTTCATAAACATAAAAGATAATGAATTTCAGTGATCAGTATTGGTTACACAATATATATATATATATCATTGGAAATAAAATTTAAGACAGAAAATTTTAACAGTTTATGTTCAATATACACTTTGGGGTTCATCTTTAGGATAATTTAAATAAAGATAACACATATGGTTTAAGTGGAAAGATAAAGTTTTACATTAACTAAATAAAAGGAAAATTAATAATAGTTTATTATGAAATTTAAAATTTAATAGTGGTACTAATTGGTTGAGTTTGAGGCTTACATTTAAAAATCTTATTTGTCAAAAGAGACGTTAATTAGGTATTTTTACCATAGTAAAATTCAGTACGAATGCAAAATATTCTTTTAAATAACAGTTGGAAATTACAAATTTCTGATAGTAATTTATAGATATAATACAGTAAAAAATTATACTCAAAAGAAAATGTATACACTCTTTTTTTTTTCTCTGCATGAGTGTTTCATAAATCACGACGTTATTTTAAAATTCAATAAATCAATAACTATATTAAATATAAGTATGAAATAAGCAATATACTTATTAGGTAGCTAAGACCTTTCAATAGTTAAATAGAATGCAAAGTAAACATTTAAATACATTTTATGCAATTTTACTAATTAGCTGAAACGTTCACACCGTCTGACACATCGCAGTGCGAACTACAGAGGAAAAATTGAACTATTTTTATAATTAACCTGTTAATTATCTGATGAATAATTTACATATTTCATTCAAAATTTATTATAGTTGAGAATGTACTGAATTCCAACGTTCTTTATGAAACACATGGTAAATAACATATAAAGGAATATTAAATTTATTTTCGCAATAAATCAAAACATATTTTTAAAAGAAAGTTAGTATATGTGCTGTTTCGACAAAAACAGTGTTGTTTAAATTGATGAAATTTATCAGTGTATCTTTGCTTAATATAGCATGTATATATTTATTTTTTTTATCATTATAATGAATATAATTACTTACCTCTCTTTTAAACAGGCTAGTCGTAGCTAAACTAGTTGGTGCATCTCCTTTCACGATCGTATCGAGTTTCAAAGCCTAATAAAATAAAATAAAACCTGGAATTAAAATAAAAACAACAATACATTTACAAACGTAACTTAAGTTTAAAAAAAATCAATCTTTTGCTTAGTATCAATTAAATATTTTTCAAAATAATGTGCCCATTTACTAAGAAAGTTATACATATATCTTTTGTGATATTGCTTTTGTATATGCCATTGTAAATGCTTGTTTGCTTATGACGAGATTTTAAAGTATCACGAAACAAAACTATGACATATAATTTTTGATTGAGATTGTTTTAGATTTTTTTAAATTCAAAATTAAAATTATTTCATTATAATTAACTGCACAAATATTCATGAATTTCAAGTATAATAATCATACAATTGATTTGTCTGTTATTTAAAGTGGCAACTTTAATAAATCAAAGTCAATACAATATCAATGAAACTTTACAGGATAATTATAAATACAAACTTTCAAACGACAAAATTTAAATCCTATGACAGACATTCAAGTGATTACAAACTGATTTCATTAAACTGAGTCTTGTATACATAATTCCTTGTTTCTTTCTTTTATTTCATTGAATAAAATATCACTGATATAATAAAAAGAATTGCTTAGTATGTAGTTACGCAAGTTAATTTAAAGTTAATTTTATAACCTTATAAATTAGGAGAAAAATTGTTGCATTATTATAAATATATGCATATCAAAGTCTTAGAGAGCAGTTTGACGGTTTCTGCGGATTCTGTGCATAATTTAAAATTCCTTTGTTATGATATCCTTATAAAACAAACTGTTAGAATCAGAGAATTTTCTTTAAAAAACAATTTTACAACTCTAGTGTAGGGGATGGGGGGAAGGGTGTGGATTATGAAGTTACAGTAGGGGAGGAGGATAATTTACATTTAAAAACTTTTTACAAACGCAAATGACAAAAAGGAGAGGTTCTGCTCCCAAAGCTGATAGATGGGAGGTGCTAGATTCGAATCCAAATCAGTGTCAACAGACTAACTATTCGGAGTTTTCTCGGGATTTCTTTTAAACTTGCTTAGCTTTGAAGATAAACTTTTTCTCTGCTCCCCATGGCAACGAAGGACGCGCGATGCGCGCGCATCCTACCTTAGAATGCGACTTCGGATTATTGCTGGAACGATAGGAAGAGATGTTTTGATTTCAAAAAGCATGATCGCTGTACTTTTTTTACAGTTTGTTGATGAGGCTAAGCCTCCCTTTTTCGAAAAACCAGATTAAGTATTTGACAATACTTATTGTAAATATGTATAGAACCATGTATCTGTAAATATTCATTAAATATTTCAAGAAAAGAATTCAGAAAGCACCTCCTTCATTGATTTTATTTTCGACTGTCTTTGAAATTTTACACATGGTGCATCACGCCGGGAAAGAAAGAAAAAAAAAGTATTTGTTACCTTTTTAATGTCTTCAAAACACAAATAAGGAAATAGAGAATAGTAAGTAATAAGAAGACGGCAAAGGTAAGATAAGTCTTTCATATTTTATTTCGAAATGTCTGATTTAGAAAAGATGAAAAAGAACCGAACAGTTTTGAGAACAGCAGTAACAAAGCTGATTAATAATATAGAAAATGTTATGAAGGATAGTCCAATAGATTTTGATAATTTACAAGAATTATTTATTCAGTTAGATACTAAAGCAGAATTATTGAAGTCAGTTGACGAGAAAATTGAGCCCCTTTTAGGGTTAGATGCTATGAAACTGAAATCAATTCTGTTTATGATTACGCGGATAAAATATCAGTTGCAAAATTCCGGGTGAAGAAAAAATTAACCGAAAACAAAAAACAAAAAAATGTTAATATTGATTTAAATAACAGTCAAGATTTAAAATCGAATGTGATTAATGATGAAAACTCAGTTGTTAAATTGCCAAAACTCAATATACAAAAATTCTATGGCGACTGTACGCAATTTATTTCACTTTTTAATACCTTTAAAAATTCAATTCACGAAAATAAATCGCTTTCGAAAATTGAAAAATTTCATTATTTGAAGAGTTATTTATCTGGAGCTGCGGCTAATTCTGTAGAAGGTTTTGAAATATCAGAAGCTAATTATGACGCAGCATTGAAAGTTTTAGAAACGCCTTATGGTCAAAAAGACGTCATAATTAATCATCACCTGAACAAGCTTCTTAATTTATCCCCTGTTTATAAGGCTAACGAAATTCAAAAATTGAAAAAAAATGCACAGTGATATAGAAATAAATGTTCGATGTTTGTCCACATTAGGACTCGAACCAGCAAATTATGGCTCCATGCTTATCGCCGTAATTTTAAAATTAATACCGGCAGAATTAGCTTTGGAATATAATAGACAAAATGTAGATAATTTAACACATTCAGATATAGTACATAAATTATTAGATTTTCTGCACACTGAAATAAAAAGCAGAGAACACACATTTTTTTCAAGAATGAAAGCATTTGAAAATAATAAAACAAAAATCAAGAGTTAAACAACAAAATCTGAATTTAAATCTACTTGTGAATTTATGAACATTTCGAATGATAAATCGACTTCAGATAGGCAGCTGGCTCATTGCATTTTTTGCAACGATAGTAAATATTCATCTGATTTGTGTGAGGCTGTTGATGTAAACACTAAAAAAAAATTTTTTGAAATCTCAAGGAAGATGTCTCCTTTGCTTAGGCAGGAAACACGTTATCAAAAATTGTAACTCTAAAACTAGTTGCAAGAAGTGTTCAGGCAGACATAATCAAACGATATGCTTAAAATCTAAATTAATAAAAGAAGTAAACACACCCGAATTAAAAGGTAATGAAAGTGAAACTAGTGAAAAAGTAATTTCGGCTATTTCCTCTACAGAAAATAATAAAATTCTTCTACAAACTTGTTGTGTAAAAATAAAATCAAACGGAAAACAATCTCTAATTAGGTTACTTTTAGATTGTGGGAGCATGCGAACCTTTATATCTGAAGAAATAGCAAATAAATTGAATTTACAGGCAATAAGAAAAGAAAAATTGTCGGTTTTTACATTTGGAAATAAGAACCCCATTGAAAAAACCTTTGAAGTAGTTAAACTAACTATTGAAAATAAAAATGTACCTAATTCAAAATTAGATATAGAAGCGCTAGTCACCAATCAAATATCAGTTACTGAAATCCCCCCCCCCCCCCCACCTGAAATCAATGATTTGATGAAAAGTAAACAATTTGAAAATTTAATCCTTGCGGAACACCCACATCCAAAGAACCCATTACATTACTTATAGGTGCTGACTATTATTATGATATAGTTACTGGAAATATAAAACATTTGAATAAAAAATTAGTTGCTGTCGACACCATTTTTGGTTGGTGTCTACAGGGAAAAACAACTGACAATTATACGCCCTTAGCATTTAATGTAATAGTAGAAATTTTTTTTATTTCTGAACAGATTGAAAAATTCTGGAATATTGAATCATCTGCCCTTTTTAATACTAAACAGGATTAAGATTTTTCAGAAAACAACGTTATGAAGCAGTTTGAGTCAGAAATTAAATACAATGATAAGCGATATACAGTTCGATTTCCGTGGAAGCTTGAAAGGGAATGTTTAAATGACAATCGGAAAATTGCAGAATATAGATTTTTTAAACTCAAACAAAGATTGATTAAAAAACCCTGAATTATTTTTTGAGTATAAGGAGGTGTTAGCAGATTATTTGAAACAAGGTATTATTGAGTTAGTTACAGATCCTGAAGAAAAACAAAATGTAACTTTTTATTTACCTCATCGACAAATAATTAGAACTGATAGGACAAAGAGCAGATTACGCATAATTTTCGATGCCTCTGCTCATGAAACAGGCTCACTGTCTTTGAATAATTGCCTGCATATAGGTCCAAATTTGTATCCTGAAATATTTGATGTTTTGTTACGGTTTAGATTTAATCCCATAGCTTTTACAACTGATATAAAACAAGCATTTCTACAAATAATTATAGATGAAAACGATCGTGATGTAACAAGATTTTTATTTTTACAAGATTTCTTTGATAATTCTAAACCCTTTGAAATTTATAGATTCACCAGAGTGTTATTTGGAATTAGTAGCAGTCCCTTTTTATTGGCTGCAACAATTAAACACCACTTGAAAAAATACACAGAAATATATCCAAACACAGTAAAGTTTTTAAATGAAAATATCTGTGTCGATGACGTTATAGGAAGTCATGAAAATATTGATCAAGCCCTATCCACGAGTTTACAATGTATTGATATATTTGAAAATGCAAGTATGCATTTACACAAATGGCATACGAACTCTTTACCACTTAGTGAATTATGGAAAGAAAATGGCATAACTTCAGAAGTCAATTCTGAAGCTTTTGGAGAACAAAATCTCCCTTATAAAGTTTTAGGAATCGCTTGGAATAATTCCAAAGATTTACTTTATTTTGATGTTCGAGGTTTAGTTGATTTCGTTTCAAAAAGAATAGACACCAAATGATTTATTCTACAAGTTTTAGGCAGGATTTTTGATCCACTTGGATTCCTAGGAACATTTACATTAAGACTAAAATGTATAATTCAACAAATTTGGAATTTGGGTCTAGATTGGGATGACAACCCGAAGATTAACCTCACCCGAAGATTTACGTATACTTTGGAGTAGCTGGTGTAACGAACTCCCTCATTTGAAAAACTTTTCAGTACCTAGATACTATTTTTCTGACATCACCATTTGGCATGATTATGACCTACAATTGCATATTTTTGCCGATTCGAGCATGAAGGCTTATGGTACGGTTGCTTATTTACGTGTAGCAACAACCACCAAAAATGTTCGAACAGTTTTTGTTGCTTCGAAAAACAGGGTTGCTCCTCTGAAAGCGCTTACATTAGCAAGGCTTGAATTGATGGCCGCATTGTTGTCGGCCAAGCTAAGTAGTAACATTTTGAAAGCTCTAAAATTGAATGTACCGACTTATTACTGGACGGATTCAAAAATATCCTATTTTTGGATAAAAGGATCCCCTAAAAAGTTTAAGCCCTTTGTCAGAAACAGAATCGAAGAGATCCATAAATTGACTTCACCTGATAACTGGTATCATTTTCCTGGTACTGCCAATCCAGCTGATATAGTTTCTCGAGGATCAAAAATCTCTAGGATAATCAATGATACAACTTGGTTACAGGGACCAGAATGGCTAAGTTTACCTCCTGAGTGTTGGCCAATATCAGAAAACAAAGAAATCGCTTACTCAGATGAATTAGAATACAAAAAAAAATCCTAACGATGTTTTTCAGAGCGAGTGCTTAGTCAAAAAACTCGAAAATCCCATAAACATTTCAAAATATAGTAATTTAGAGAAACTTTTGAGAATTACCGTTTGGGTAAAGAAATTCATTATGAAGCTGAAAAAATCAACTGAAGTGCAAGACGTAGTAACAACCGAAGAATTACTCGAAGCTGAACATGTTTTGGTACAATCTGAACAAAAACAATTTTATAAGGAAGAAATAGAATCTCTAAAATATAGTAAATCAGTGGATAAGACGTCATCCTTATCAAATTTCATGCCCTTTATTGACAAAAACGGGTTGATGAGGTTGGGCGGAAGGCTCGAATCAAGAACACGAGAAAATTATGCGTGGAGGGACAGCCCTTTGGCAAAAATTAGATCTCGTTTTTGGATACCTAAAGGTCGTCAGTTGGTCAAGAATGTTATCAAGAATTGTATAATATGTAAAAAATACTTCTCCAAACCAGCAGACCAGATCACAGCACCATTACCAAAAGACAGAGCTAGTGAAGCACCGCCATTCGCAATCTGCGGTTTAGACTTCGCCGGTCCGATCTATATCAAAAATTTTAAAGAAACGCAAAAATCTTACATTGCCCTGTTTACTTGCGGTGTGAGTACCATTCACCTGGAGCTCGCGTCTGATATGACAACAAATTCTTTTTTGATGGCATTCAGAAGATTCACAGCTAGACGAGGAAATCCCAAAATTATTTATTCTGACAACGCAAAAACCTTCAAAAAGGCCAAAGGTGAACTCGAAATTTTATACAACATACTGACAGACAAAGTATTTTTAAATTTTGTTACAAAAGAGAGAATTATATGGAAGAATATTATAAAAAGAGCAGCATGGTGGGGAGGCTTCTATGAGCGACTAGTAAAGTCAGTCAAAGACTGTTTGAGAAAAGTAATTGGCAGAGCACTCTTAAGTTATGATGAATTAGCGACTCTGTTGACAGAAGTGGAAGCAGTTTTGAATACGTGACCACTGACGTATGTATATAGCGACAGCGATGAGCCAGAACCTCTTACTCCAATGCACTTTTTAAATTTTGGAAAAGAACTTTCATTTCCTATTAATTTTTTTGAAATAATTGAAGATTGTTCAAAGAGATCAACACTCCTGAAAAGAAAAAAAATATCAATCTTTACTATTGAAACAATTGTGGACCAAATGGAAAAAACAATATTTGATGGATTTGAAAACCGCCCATTCCTTGAAAAATTCTAATGCCCATACGCCACTGAAAGTGGGCGATGTTGTTTTGATTCAAGATGACGCAAAAAATAAGTTTCTTTGGAAACTTGGTAAGATTCAGACGGCCATTCCTGTAAGAGATGGCAATATTCATTCATACGAAATAAAAACAGCGAATGGAATCTTAAAAAGATCCATCCAGCACTTGTATCCCTTTGAAATACAAAATGACTTTTTGCAGACTTTTTATAAACATTCATAAACTTTTATAGACATTTATTTAGTTTGTTTTTTCTGCATTTAGGACTCTAAATATTTTCTTTCTCTTTTTTAATTTTTAGTCTTATTAATATATAGAATCTTTTTGAATTTTGGTATAATAAGTAAGTATATGATTTAACTGAAAAAAAAAAAAAAAAAAAAAAAAAAAAAAAAAAAAAAGGTGTGTTATTTAACTGTCATTATTTTTACTTTGTTTGAATTTAAAGTGTTTTAATATGAATTTATTGATATTTTGAATTTGACTAATTAAGTGATTAATTAGGTATTGTTTGAATTCTTATATTTAGTATTTAGTATTCGAATTTTAAAAAATTGTATTAGATTACTGAACAACTGATACGAAAAATTGAATTTTTATGATTTTATGATGTAATTTCGATTTGTGAACTTTTTAAGAGTTCAGGTGGGGAGTGTGAAGAGAAACATTTTCTCTACTCCCCATGGCAACAAAGGACGCGCGATGCGCGCGCATCCTACCTTAGAATGCGGCTTCGGTATTATTGCTGGAACAATA